>OX638414.1:17500-1439225 GCA_951813805.1 Limnephilus auricula | reverse complement strand
AATTTGGATGGTTTTTTCAAAATTACTTTAATTATCAATCTTTGAACAATTTTGAGTGGATTTAAAATATTATTATAAGTTCCTCCCCAACCAATAATACCATATTGCAATATAGATTGAACAATTGCATAGTACACTCTTTTTAAGTTTTCTAATCTAAGAATATTTCTTAGTCTTATAAATATATTAAATACATTTTCGAATTCTTTTGACAAGTTCACAAATTTGTTTTTTCCATTTAAAATGTTGATCTATATATATATACCAAGATATTTAATTTCAGAAGTTGGACTAAGTATTGAACGTGCTTGATTGCAATTTGTTCTGTTACATTTAAGTTGATGAATTATAATTTTTAGTTCTGGTTTTAATCTAAATTTATTAATAGAGAATGGGATAAATTTGGTATTTTCAGTATTTAATGAGAGGGGGTTTTTGTCGAACCAATTTTTCAGTATATTAATATCAGTATTTGCTAAGTTATTAACAATATTCCAATCATAGCCTTCAATTATTATGACAGTGTCATCAGCATATGATATTATTTTTCCATTTAATCTTTGAATGAATATGTCATTTACATAAATGATAAACAGTAATGGTCCTAGGACTGTACCTTGAGGTATGCCGAAGTGAGTTGTTTTTTGTTGACTAAATACAACGTTGATTTTTACGACTTGAGGGCGTTCGAAAAGGTAGCTCTTTAACCATTCTAGAGCTGTACCATTTACTCCAATGTTTCTTAATTTCCTAATAAGTTTATCATGTGATATGCTATCGAACCATTTTTTGAGATCTATGAAAATTCCGATGCATTTTAAAGATTTATCTAATGAATTATGAACAAGGTTAGTTAATTTTGCAATTGCATCCTGAGTGCTTCTACCTTCCATAAAACCGAACTGATTTTCATTAATTATTTTATTACTGCTTATAAATTGGTTCATCCTTTTTTTAACTATCTTTTCAAAAATTTTTGCTATGTTGGAGATTACTGATATGGGTCGGTAATTGTTTACTTCTTCCGGATTTCCAGATTTAAATATAGGAGTAATGGTAGTTTGTTTGTAGATTGATGGAAATACCCCGCTTTGGAGACTTATATTTATTATATGCATTAGCGGCTTAGAGATTAGTTTTTTATATTTTTTAAAATATTAACTGTAATTCCATCAAAACCTGGGGCAGAACCTCCTTGCGTACCGTTTATAATTGATACTATTTCGTTCTCTGTGGTGACTTGAATGTTGTTATTTTATCGGTAGTATCAATACTACAGTCTGGAAATGTTATATTCGGATCAGTATGAATAAAATTGGCAAGATTTTCCCCTACGTTCGCAAAGAATGTGTTAAATATGTTTGCAGCTTTTGAGGGATTTTCCTTACAATATATCTATCAATATTTTGTATCATAGGTTAGTTTTAATATTTTCCAGACGAAGGAAGGGTTCTTTCGAAACCGGTAGAGTGTAATTAAAATTTAAAGTGGTCTAAAACAAATTTATATATTTTATTGTAAAAATAAATAGTCTGCAATTATCCTCCAAATCAACAATAATATTAATAAAATTGCATAAAATTGGTTTTCGCAATAATTTATGAAGTAGCTAGAAATAGTTCGCACATACGGCGTTTGAAGTTTGCCAAGTTCATGAGATGTGTGTATGCAAAATGTTGATGTTTGTCTAGTAGTTCTTATAGGTACATGTATATTTATTAAATGCAGGAGTTCACAACAATCGAATTTAGAGTTTTAATAATTTTAATAAAAAGATTAGGTTGTTTATTTTTCGTCTGTTTTCTAAAGTTGGAATATTTAAAATATTCATTAATGACAGGTAATTTATATGCTCTAAAGGGAGGTTAAGTTTAAAATTTATGAAAAGTAGAAATTTTCTTTGAACTCTTTCAACATTATGGATGTGAATTTTGTAGAAGGGCGACCAGACTGTGGAGTGATGTTCTATTAGACTTCTAACAAGGGCTACGTACAACTATTTTATGAGTTGTAACTCATATTGTTCTAATCCATTATTATGCCAAGATCTCGCATCTCCATTACTCTTTCTAAACTTATTTCATTTATCGAATGGTCGAAAACCAAACCAAATGTACTATTTAAGTTATATATCATCTAGTCAATCCATGCTATGCAATTGTACTATTTAAGTTATATATCATCTAGTCAATCCATGCTATGCAATTGTACTATTTAAGTTATATATCATCTAGTCAATCCATGCTATGCAATTGTACTATTTAAGTTATATATCATCTAGTCAATCCATGCTATGCAATTGTACTATTTAAGTTATATATCATCATGTCAATCCATGCTATGCAATTGTACTATTTAAGTTATATATCATCTAGTCAATCCATGCTATGCAATTGTACTATTTAAGTTATATATCATCTAGTCAATCCATGCTATGCAATTGTACTATTCAAGTTATATATCATCTAGTCAATCCATGCTATGCAATTGTACTATTTAAGTTATATATCATCTAGTCAATCATTGCTATGCAATTGTACTATTTAAGTTATATATCATCTAGTCAATCATTGCTATGCAATTGTACTATTTAAGTTATATATCATCTAGTCAATCCATGCTATGCAATTGTACTATTTAAGTTATATATCATCATGTCAATCCATGCTATGCAATTGTACTATTTAAGTTATATATCATCTAGTCAATCCATGCTATGCAATTGTACTATTTAAGTTATATATCATCTAGTCAATCCATGCTATGCAATTGTACTATTCAAGTTATATATCATCTAGTCAATCCATGCTATGCAATTGTACTATTTAAGTTATATATCATCTAGTCAATCATTGCTATGCAATTGTACTATTTAAGTTATATATCATCTAGTCAATCCATGCTATGCAATTGTACTATTTAAGTTATATATCATCTAGTCAATCCATGCTATACAATTGTACTATTTAAGTTATATATCATCTAGTCAATCCATGCTATGCAATTGTACTATTTAAGTTATATATCATCTAGTCAATCCATGCTATGCAATTGTACTATTTAAGTTATATATCATCTAGTCAATCCATGCTATGCAATTGTACTATTTAAGTTATATATCATCTAGTCAATCCATGCTATGCAACTGTACTATTTAAGTTATATATCATCTAGTCAATCCATGCTATGCAATTGTACTATTTAAGTATAATAAAATATATTATTTTTATTAATAGGTTATTGAAAACATATTTAAAAATTTCATCAATATGGCGTTTAACTTTAAAAAAGGAAAAAGAATTAATAAAAAGGAGTAAAAACATTTTTTTCTAGCAGATACTCTGCTGGACAGAAGGGTTCAGGGCCACACCACACTCTCCACCCAGGGGATGTAGGGGGACAGGCGGTGGTACAGTACGGTACAGGTGGAATCCTCTTGCTTGTGATCCAAGAATAACCCCACCAGCAGCTGCGCGCAAACCACTCTGTGTCCATTGTTGGCAGTGAGGTACGAAGTGAAGCCCTGTAATGCGCACATTAGAGTCAGTCAATGCGGAATGTAACCAATGTCTTTGTGTAGTGTGCAGCTCTTGGCCACGAGCAGTAAGCACGGAACCAGAGCCCTTGGTATAGCCATGGGGACTACACCAATACACAAACTAGACATCAAATAACTATATATATTATTTATTTTTAATATGAATGCCGCACAACCCAACGGCTCCCGTCTGGAACCAGTGAGACTAAGGCATCTCCAAAAAGATGGGACAGAGGTAGGTGGGGAAGTACCTTGCATTATTAAGACATGGAAACCAAATAGGCTAAAGGCATTTCAAGCAACATTTCAGAATTGTGGTTTTACACCAGGGCTGCGATTCTCCAATAACGATCAAGAGTTTATTTATTTTATTTAAACGTCCATAGGGCTTTTACATACATAAAGCAATACATGTTTTGATTAATTACAGTGAAGAGTTAGAAGTGAATAAAATAGTAAGTAACAGAAAATATAAAGACACAATAATATAGGTTAGATAAAATATGAGCTGACAAAATGTAGGTAATACAGAATATAAATAAAGTAAAAATAGATAGCCTGCCAGTATCCTCCAAATCAACAATAATAGATATTAATAAAAATGTATAAAATTGGTATTTACAATAGTTTATGAATTGTAGAAATAGTTCGCACTTACGGCGTTTAAAGTTTGCCAAATTCAAAATATTGTCAAATACATCAATATTGTTTAAATATTGGTTACCAACTATGAGTTACTCGTTATGTGCCATCTACAAATTACTCTTCGTCTCGACGAACTTTTTTATTTTATTTATTTGTTAGACACTATTTTTTTACATACATTTAGTAAGGAAGCTTTGACTGTCCAACTAGGAAAATTTCCCGTTTTAGGACAGTCAAATTGCCCGCTTTAGTTCACATGTGTACACATTATAAATTACATTTATATAGATGTAATAAAAATTTTAAAAAATGTTTCGTTTTTTACGTGTTTTTCATGTCGAAGGGTTGTTGGTGCGGTATGTATGTACCTTCAACGAGACTCGAGAATAACCAAGTTAACCAATGTATTTATTTAATTATGTACCTTCAACGACGACCGTCCGTGGTCGAGTGGTAAGACACTTGACTCCCATTCGGAAGGTCGCGGGTTCGAACCCGGCGTGCGCAAATAAATTTTATTTGATTAAATTGGGTTATTTCACAATTAATTAATAAAAATAATATATGTTATATTTGCTGCACGTTCCAGAGTGGAAGATACTCTCAGTATCGCCCTGGTGTAAGGACCACCATTCAGAATTGAAACGTTGCTTAATAATGGCTTTTGCCGTGTTTAGTGACTAGATCTGAATAGCCAGGTACTTTCCCACCTTCCTCTTCCCCATCTCCTTCCCTTCCCCACTTACCTTCAGCTTCACAACATACTCCAATTGGGGATGCCATAGTCTCACTGGCTCCAGAAGGTAGCAGTTGGGACTCTTGTGAGGTTTCTCTATAAAAAAAAAACGAGACTTGAGAATAACCAAGTCGACCAATGTATTTACTTTCAACGGCGATTGCGAGCGGCCTCAACTGGAGAATCGAGCCCCTCCTGGGCGATACTAAGAGTACCTTCTTCTCTGGAACGTGCCGCAAATACATAAAGGTTTTAATATTATTATTATAAGTTATTAATTTTTATACGTTAGTAATTTTTATATACTGGGAAATATAGTACATATTTGTTTTTATATTACCTACACTCAGGCAGTGCCTTAGTGGGTTTTCATTTCTTATTTATACCATTTGTTATTATAATATGTTATATGTATAAAGAAATGATAATAAATAAAGTTTAAAAAAAACTCCTCTGAAATGGCTTGATCGATTTTTATGAAATTTTTTATGCATATTTGGTAGGTATGAGAATAGGTCGTAAAGTATATTTCATCCCGCTCGGTGGTTAAGGGTGTCCCTTATCCAGATTTTTTTTCTATTTTTTTGACAATTCTTTTTTTATTTGGACTCAAAAAATACCTATACACCCAAATTTTTTCCCTCCTACTCCCACTCTCCCATTTTTTAATCATGACCCTCAAATTTTGTAATCATGATTTTAGTATATACGTTAAACAAATTTTCGTTAAACAAACCTTCGTTCGTATTTTAAATAGAACGAAATTATTTATGTTGTTGAATGACAGGCGTCCCGTGATTTTGACATTTTATTCGGAATTTGTTATGTATCACAACGCACTGCGTGCAAAATTTTGTACGATTTATTTTAATTTATCTATTTGTGTGCGGGTATTAAAGTGAAGAAAAGACGCAAGGGGGGGCCATCTGGGCCGTCAAATGAATAAAGCAACAAACATGCGAAATAGTAGAGCAGAAAGAACAGACGAACAAATCCAAAAACAACGACAAACTATTCGGCTGTACTCTGTTAGTCCTTTCAGTTATGGTTTTTTTAATTTATTTTTTATTGGTGGTCAGCGCTCCATTCTTCTTTCTATCATAGATCCCATCCCCACACGCTTAAAATAAATTCGTTATTTTTTATTTAAAAACCAAAATATACATTAGAAATAGTTTACACGGCAGAACAACGTTTGCCGGGTCAGCTAGAAATATATGTAATTATCACATAGAAAATATAAAATATGAAATAATTTAATTTAATAAGGTACCGATAAATCAGAATAAACAGATATTTGCTTGTGTAATGGTGTGTTTTATCTTAGGGCTACTTCGGGGTAAGAGGGGACTACGGAAGGAAACAGTAAACAGTAGTACAAACTTTAAACATGTAATTCCACCTCAAATAGGGAAACCAAAAACTGAAGGTTAATACAACTTCGGAAAAGTAGTCGGGTATATATTTTTTTCGTCAACTGAAGGGTTATAAAACTTAAGGAGTTGGGTATATTTTTTTTTCGTCAACTAAGTGTTATAAAACTTAAGGAGTCGGGTATATATTTTTTTCGTCAACTGAAGGGTTATAAAACTTAAGGAGTCGGGTCTATGCTTCAATGCATTTAAAACCGCTAATAATAACCCCCTGGTGATTTTTCTCAAACTTGACCTAAAAGATTCCATCTTTGGACTTTGACTGGAAAACTAAAACCGAAATGAATAAATTAAATTCATTGAAGAAGAAGATAACAATAATAATCTAATTTTTTAAAATATGACAGTGAACAAGACACAGAAAAATAATAAAAAATTAATATTCATTTAGACTTTTATAAAAAGTCAATAGGTGTTCCATAAATCTAGGTAACAAATACATTATTTGAATACTTGTTTCCAATAATAAAGGTAGCTGCCAATAATATGGAAAAAAACCATTAGTCGAAGATAATATTGTTAATTCTGAAATTTGAAATACGAAGTTGACAAATACGATAGTCTCATAATAGATCGCAGTGGCCCAATTGGTAGAGTTGTATGTCCCGGTAAGACGTAAGGTTCTGGGTTCGAGTCCCAGTTGCGAACATTATATTTTTCTGTGTCTTGTTCATTTTCATATTTTAAATTTTTTGATTATTATTGTTATTTTCTTCTTCAATGATATATTACATTGATGGGAATAACCTTCAAAAGTTAAAAGAAGAGTTTTTATTATAAAAAAAAATTTATTCCACCAAATCTTCAAACGTGATGTAGATTCATTTATTTTCCGCTTGATTTTCCGGACACTCTGTATAAAAAATATAGGTACCAACCTACAGGAGACATTCACTCATCAATAAATATAAAAATAAAAAATAAAATGTATTTGAACACCGCTGTTCCCAACTGCTCCCAACCGTCTGGATTCGGTATGTCATAACCAATTGTGGTATGTTGTGAGGCTGAAAGTAGCGGGGAGGGGAAGGAGATGGGTAATAGGAAGGTAAGGATCTGTTTTTGAGATTTGGACACCAAACACGTCTAAAGCCAACGTTTTAATACTGATTGGTTGTCTTAAACCAAAGCGATACTAAACATTTCATTTACTCTAGAATTTGTCTTAAATATACAATGTACATATTAAAAAATTGCGAAAATAACAAAAATTAATCAAATAAAATTTATTTTTATTTTTAACTTATTAACTTAAACAGTTAAAGCTCAAATTATAATATTTTAATTAATGAAGATAATATTGGAAAAAGTCAATCGAAAATCCGAAACAGAAAAATCAAAAAAATATACGGATACGGGTCCCAGATGTATCCGTATCTTTTTCTGATTTTTCTGTTTCGGATTTTCTATTGACTTTCGTCAATATTATCTTCATTAATTAAAATATTATAAATAAAATTTATTTGCGCACGCCAGGATTTGAATCTGCGACAAGATCAATTATTGGACACAACTAAATAAATCAATACAACAAGAAATTGTTATATTATTTAAATTATTAGAAAGATTATGCTTAATAACATTATTTTATTTTTTTTTAAAAAGAAAGACAAACATTCCCAGGTTACGAATAACCCAACAACATTTGAAAATCTCCTACTACCACCACACCAAGCGGAATATTTATTTATTTACATTTGATACATTTAAAGCCAAAATAACAGAAATAATATTACATAATAAGAGAATATATTTAAAATGAATACAAGTGTTATTACGTTGTTTTAGGTCGATATTAGTTCCTAGCTCGGCACCGGTGCATAGTCGGGAAACACGCCAAACGCTCGCCCAACATATGTACACGGTTGACATTTGTCACATGAGAACGGGACGCTTCTACGACTCGTTCTTGTGTTCAACAGCTCGGCTGTGGAACGATTTGCCGGCCTCTGTGTTTCCTCCTTCCTATAACATGGGTCTCTTCAAGACCCACGTTCACTCCTTCCTCTCCTCAAAAAGACCCTCCTCACAGCATCTTCAAAGATGACATAGGCCCTGAGGGAAATTATTTTCCTCAGGGCCTCCTGTGTGGAGTTAATGTAAAAAAAAAAAAAAAAATAGCTAGGCAGATTGCCTGTTCTAAGGAACCAAAGTGTGTAAAGTGCCAAATGCAATTTAAATTATTATTATTTTTTTTAATTAATACCTATGTACTAAGTTTTTACTAAATGTGCCAAAAACCATGTAAGATGTTGCTTGTGTTGTGATGGAGGACTTAGTCAGCCGAGGAATCGAACACGAACGAACCCACTGAACCACTGTCCTGACTTGTGTTAAATGTTTAATTTAATGAAATGTGAGAATTATTTTGATATTGAAATTGAATAAATGAATGATTTAACAAAATGACAGTGCACAGTGCACATCTAGCAGTGCATTGAATGAATTAATAGTTGCGTCTTGTTACTTACACAGCTCCATACACTGCTACTGCTGAAGGTGACACACAGGTGACTGTCAGTGGCTCCGCCTGGTACGGCTCTACTGCCAGGAGGGAACTTTCTGCTGCACTCTTCTTGAGGCAGAGGAGTCACCGGGTGCTGTAGCAATATATACATAGAAACATAAACTAATTATTTAAAGATCAACCTCTGTACTCTTTATATAGAAAAGAGGTTAGCTTTGAAAATCTTCCCCACTCGATTACACCATATTGTAGAATAGATAAGGCAATAGAGAAATAAATAGTTTTAATATATTGAGACATAGGTATATTGTATTCTTATTGCATATAGAGGTAGAATCTGCAGACAAGCAACCATGTGGCGGCTTCGCGGAACTGCTTTGTTGTTAAATGTTTTTGTTAAAAATGAAAAATTAAATAAAATAAAAATCATACTAGATGATAGGATGTTTCTCAATTTAATGAACATGTAAATATTCGTAATACCATCAATACCATCATATTCATTTTGAATTGTGTGTTACATAATACTCAAAGTTGTAATATTCTAATATTTTGTTGCATTAACCACTCGAGCGCTTTTTGCCACATTATGCCACTATTTCCAAAAGCTCGGAGTGCTTTGTTGCCAAAACGTGGCAAATTTTCAAAAAAAAAAAAAAATATTAAAACGACTATATAATATATTGTACATTCAAAATATAACAAAATAAATATTCTCTAGATTCTTTTAAATGCTTTAAGGTTAAGGTTTTAATTATATTTTTTTTATAAATACTACAAATATGTGATAATAGACAAAAGATGACTTGGACTTGGGGGTACAAACCAAACTTAGAAAATAACTCCGAAACTACTAAACCGATTTTGATGAAATTTGGCTTACTGTGTGTAATTTGGTCCAACTTAAAAGATAGGATAGTTTTTATCTCGATTATTGACCTTAATATTTATTATTGCGAATTAAATGTTTTTCATAGCACAATTAATTGAATTTATTTCTAAGTTCCATAAGACTCTGACAGATGGCGGTGTGAGTTAATTTATTTACACAACACTTGGTTATTTAGATTAGGCAATTATACAGTAGATAGCGTTGTGTTTCGTTAGACACAGCAACGCACATCAAATAAATACATAACAAATATATTGTACAGTTTATGTGGAAAATCTACTGCTCATAACATATAATTCACAATACATATGACGAACGGTGGTCAGTGATAATGATTAGTATCATTCATTCTTCACACACCTCACCTTATTTGAGATGGGATACGTCAACACCTTATTTTAGTATATGATTACCTCACACAAAATCATTCTGAAGTGTTGTCCTACCAAACATCAATCGCAGGCTTCATATTTCATTCAGCTAATTGCTCGGAATGGACAGGAAATGTTATAATATTGGACAAATGATGGTAAATTCACCCTATAACTCCTGTAGTCCCACCTAGTGAGTGCTAGCCCTTCCACTGCCACAGAGTCCTGGGGCGTGTGCAGACAGACAGGCCGGTAGCTCCTACTGAAGGCGACCCTGAAACACCACCACAGAGTTACTCTATCATTCATTATATTATTTAAATTAGGTAGTAAGGTAGGTATATTTATATTTTGCTTCTAGTGAAACCTTCTTTTACTTTTAGGAGGTCATTTAGTCAATAAGTGGTTAATTTTTTTATTTTTTTTTATTTTTATTTAATATTTAAAGGTTTTTATTACAATAAATACACAATTTTTACATTTTATACAGTGGTAAAATAGTGGATAAGAATAGCTTTTCCTCACCATAAAGAGACAAGGCTCTTGTGTTTGTGTTGTGGTGAGGGAATTTTAGTTCAATTATATTTCAATTATATAATATCATGTGTGAAAGTAAATAATACAATATGGCAAAAAAGGGATAATTAAGAAAATGCAAGATTTATCAATAAAGGATTTGAAAGAAATAATAATAATAGTGAGATATGGACTCTTATAGTAGTTTTAGGTATTTTTTTATTTTTTGCTGAAATTCCTGAATATGTTCGATAACTTTCAGATATAATGGTAGTTTGTTATAATATGTTATACCTAGATAGAGATAAGTATTTTGTGTGTGCTTTGTACTAAATTTAGGGATTTTGATAGTATTCTGATATCTTGCTGATGAATGGAATGGTAAGTTATTTAGCTGTACTTCTTTGTAAATTTGTAGAATTGAATATTTTTTATATATTTTTTCTATTGTAGGTACATTGAATACTGAAAAGAGAATTTCAGTAGAAAATTTGGATGGTTTTTTCAAAATTACTTTAATTATCAATCTTTGAATAATTTTGAGTGGATTTAAAATATTATTAAAAGTTCCAATATAGATTGAACAATTGCATAGTACACTCTTTTTAGGTTTTCTAATCTAAGAATATTTCTTAGTCTTATAAATATATAAATACATTTTCGAATTCTTTTGACAAGTTCACAAATTTGTTTTTTCCATTTAAAATGTTGATCTATATATTATACCAAGATATTTAATTTCAGAAGTTGGACTAAGTATTGAACGTGCTTGATTGCAATTTGTTCTGTTACATTTAAGTTGATGAATTATAATTTTTAGTTCTGGTTTTAATCTAAATTTATTGATAGAGAATGGGATAAATTTGGTTTTTTCAGTATTTAATGAGAGGAGGTTTTTGTCGAACCAATTTTTCAGTATATTAATATCAGTATTTGCTAAGTTATTAACAATATTCCAATCACAGCCTTCAATTATTATGACAGTGTCATCAGCATATGATATTATTTTTCCATTTAATCTTTGAATGAATATGTCATTTACATAAATGATAAACAGTAATGGTCCTAGGACTGTACCTTGAGGTATGCCGAAGTGAGTTGTTTTTTGTTGACTAAATACAACGTTGATTTTTACGACTTGAGGGCGTTCGAAAAGGTAGCTCTTTAACCATTCTAGAGCTGTACCATGTACTCCAATGTTTCTTAATTTCCTAATAAGTTTATCATGTGATATGCTATCGAACGCTTTTTTGAGATCTATGAAAATTCCAATGCATTTTAAAGATTTATCTAATGAATGAATTAATGATTGATGTTTGATGCTTACGGCCTGTCCATCTCCAGAAGAAATATATCATTAGTCGCGGGACTTCCGTAGAATGTTGTGTTCCAGGGGACGTATTGGGGATGGTGCACTGTCCTGTTAAAGGTGAAAACCACCTCTGGAGAGGGAGTGATATCCCAAGTAAGGTACCTGCAATCAATCAACAGAATTATTAACATTTTATTTGAATTAGTAACCGACCACGGTCCCATAATTTGTCTTTTGCATAAAAAAAGTGTAATAAAAATGTATATTTTTCGCTGTTTTATGCATGATTAATATAGTCATCAATTATATTAACTTATGGTGGAGTTATACTTGTCTGTCGTGACGTGATGCGTCATAACAGTATCGGTTTCATACATTTTAGATTATATTAGTCTGTTGTGTTGTGTCATGATGCGATCTGTCGTGACGCGTCAGAAGTGATCTCGATTTTCGACAGAGCGGTGAAGGTGAGTAGTGCGGGGACGGCCGCGTCTTGGCTAGTGTGTACGTACCACGTGCTGTATTGATTTAAAATATCGTCTTAAGGCGTCAAAACACAACTTATAGATGTGAACGCTAGCCATCACGGCAGAGAACGTCACGACACAACACGCCTTACAAGTATAACTCCACCATTACTCCCATGCTTCGTCCCCAACTTTCAATTTTACACTAATTTAAATAAAAAAATGAGAAATCATTTTCTATTGTTCAATAATTAATTACTTTTTTGTGACTAGGTGGTTGCTATAACAGTACCGTACTCTAGGGAAAAAAATAACTTCATTTTTAAACACACAAAAAACGCATACGTACCTGTTAAACACTTATTTTTAAACCACTTCCTGGTTTTAGAATACGAGAAGTCAAGTATGTTGTTAACAATAAAAATTGAATTATTGAAAATGAACTGATATATACGTTATATAAACATCCCACTATCATTTCTAAGTCCTTTCATCAGATCGACGCTACTGCGTTTATCTGATGAAAGGACGTGTTTATGTAAACTATGTTTAATCATCTCTGATCACGTCTAAAGGGGATCGAAGTGACAATCTAGTCTCCTTCAACGGTAACAATCTACCGAACAGGCCCGCCATTGATATGCTCGGTGTAACTGTAAGTGACCAGCTCAGAAACTGGGCGTACTGTACCGGGCCCGCAGATACTCAGATAGTACCAATTAGACGTGGGCAAAATTGAATGACTGAAATAAATGAATTAATTCATTATTGTGACACACTTGATCTGATTCTCAATTTCAAAACGAATTAATTCTTCATTCCTTACACCCTAAATAATACATTTTAATTTGCATTTATTTTACTGTAAAATTATTTCAATGAATGTTGTGTACCGTAAACGATTTAAATATTACAATTTTTTTTAATTTTTTTTTTATTTACAAAAGAAAATCATGAGTCTAATAATTACATAATTCTTTGGCTAATTACAATAAAAATAGTTTTTTTAACAAATCTACCCAATTCAATAAAGAAAAACATTTCTCGTGTTTGAATTGGGGAGTAGTGCCATTACAAAGGTAAGAGAAAAGCATGTAGGTATTATATATAATTAACAAAGGTGTTAGGTACATGGATTTGATTCTAGCAGTTAAGTAGAGGAGCTGATAATGCTGTAAAAGCAGTACATAATATTGTGTTGTGACAATAAAGCGGGCGACAAACGCGAAGTTCACATCAAAAAGATACTGCGTTATAAGTATCTTTTCTACCGACACACTACGTTATAAAATACTCCTTCCTACGGCAGGAGAAGGGGTCAGTTGAAATCGGAAGCGGTCGAGAGAATATCATTTCTTTGTACTGGATATGTTAACTTGACAGCTCCGTGCATGCTCCGTGCATTAAAAATGACCCCCTCTCCTGTTTACGGTAGAGGGGGTCGCATAACTTTTCTGATTTCGCTACTGCAGCGAATACGAAAAATAATTCCGATTAGCGAAGATTCAAACCGCGATCACAGCGCATCATCTTTTTACGTCTGGCGGGTCTCATGGGATTGTATGGCGAGCGCTATTGTGTTATAAATAACTTTTTGATGTGAGCTGCGAGTATGTCGCTACCTTAAAGCGGGCGACAAACGCGAAGTTCACATCAAAAAGATACTGCGTTATAAGTATCTTTTCTACCGACACACTACGTTATAAAATATTCCTTCCTACGGCAGGAGAAGGGGTCAGTTGAAATCGGAAGCGGTCGAGAGAATATCATTTCTTTGTACTGGATATGTTAACTTGACAGCTCCGTGCATGCTCCGTGTATTAAAAATGACCCCCTCTCCTGTTTACCGTAGAGAGGGGGTCGCATAACTTTTCTGATACCGCCACTCTAGCGAATACGAAAAATAATTCCGATTAGCGAAGATTCAAACCGCGATCACAGCGCATCATCTTTTTACGTCTGGCGGGTCTCATGGGATTGTATGGCGAGCGCTATTGTGTTATAAATAACTTTTTGATGTGAGCTGCGAGTATGTCGCTACCTTAATCCTTTGGTAGTTCAATGTTGATGGAATATTTTTGGAGGATACGTTAAAAAAGAAAAAAATAAATATTTATATATATTTATTTTTATTGTTTAATAATTTTGAAATTAAATAACTAATTTTATACTAAAGTACTTAATATTATAATAAAATACTTGATCAATTGTAATTAATAGGTTACATGTAATCAGAAGATATACAAAAAATTATTCTATGAAATTTAAAATTTATAGTTATTGTTGGGTTGATCTAGTAGTTGTTTGATTTGTGTTTTAAAGGCATTGTAATTTATTTCTGTTTTTATTTTATATGGGAGGGCGTTAAAAAATTTTATACCTTGATACGTATAATGGTGTTGATAAGCACTCGTTTTAAATTTAGGGATTTCTAAGTTTCAACGTGATCTTGACCGGTTGCTTATTTTTGTGAATGTTATTGAATCATTGAAATGATCTTTGTGGGTTTGTAATAATGAGTTTTTTTTGAAGATTTTATTTAGGCTGAGAACTTTAAAGGAGTTAAATAATTGTGTTGTTGGAAATACAGATGGTTTTCGTAGGATGACTTTTAGAATCAACCTCTGTGCCCTTTCTACAGGCAAAAGGTTGGTTTTGAAAGTCCCCCCCCACCCGATTATACCATATTGTAGAATAGATTGTGCAAGGGAGAAATAAATAGTTTTGATCATACTAGATGATAGGATGTTTCTCAATCTAATGAACATGTAAATAAGTTTTCTTACTTATTATTATTCTATAGAATGCGCGCCGCGAAGTGGCCGAAGTATTGTGACTCCGAACGCCGTTCTTCCACGTAGCTATTCACAAGCGACGCTACCGCTACCTGTCAAACAAATTTGCTAGTGTAGCACCTAGCGGCGTTTTCAAACACTAATAATAGTATGGAAAACACAGACGAGCGGCGATCGCGTCCATGGAAGAACGGCGTTAATCACTTTATCACAAGTATCCCACCCCGCGCCGTAATTCATAAAAAATTCTATAGATTCGTCTAGTTCCCGGCCCAATACAAGCGAAAAACGGCCGAAACAGTTCGCGAGTTCTGAACGACCGGGATTTCCAAGATGCAATCACACTCATTCTTGGTTTCTGGGGTCCGAGATAGACGTACCTAGTCTGTACGGTACTGAGTTTGTCCGGAGCGAGATCTCTGTTTCACTTATTCAGGAATCAAAACAATATTTCTTTTTCAGTTGTGACGTCAAGATCCCAAAATCCATTTCGATCTTATTACATTCCGAATCTCAGTTGTGACGTCAAGATCCCAAGATCCATTTCGCTCTTATTACATTCCAAATCTCAGTTGTGACGTCAAGATCATTTCGCTTTTTTTACATTCCGAATCTCATTTCACAGTCATAGTCAGTTAGTTCCATTTCTAGCTGCGACTCGAGTTAATAAGTCACTGCTCAAAAGATACAATTCATTCTCAATGCCTGCCGCAAATCCGTTTAGGAGTGCAGTGCGATTCCCCCATGGGCCGAGCCGTCAATTTAGTTACATCGTACGTCGAAAACTTCCGATTTCGAGCCCTGCGTAAATTGGGTAGAATGCGCTTTATATTCGATCACACGAAGCGGAACTATTTTAAGTTTAAAATAAATAAAATAAAATTAGTAAAACTGTTTAATTTGATGATTTATTTGAGAGCCTTATAAAAATACATTTTTTCTATCGGTTTTGCTGTCATAATATCACACATTAAAAAATGGTTGTGGTTTTCGTCGATCAGTGTCAAATTTTTTTTATTTTATTTTTATTATATACATATATATATATTTTTTTTAATTTTATTAATTAAAGGATCTAATGAAAGGAATCAGTTCAAAAGGCCAAGGGAATCAGACTGAATCGATTCACTGCTGTGAATAAATCTGCCCATGTCTAGTACCAATTGCTAAACCTGTACAAACCGCAAATGCACCTCATGGTTAAATTTGACAGCCACCTCTGATCAGGAGCCCAAAAGTACCTGAAAATCCCTCGACCCTGTGCACAAACGGGCGGTCCGTTTGATAGATTCTCCGGTCTCACTACAAACGGATTGCTATCTTTAGAGCAGAGGCGTCGGGTAAAAATGTTTTTTTTTTTAAATTAACTCCACACAGGAGGTCTTGAGAAAAATAATTTCCCTCAGGGCCTATGTCATCTTTGAAGATGCTGTGTGGAGGGTATTTTTGAGGAGAAAAGGAGTTAACATGGGTCTCGAAGAAACCCATGTTATAGGAAGGAGGAAACACAGAGGCCAGTAAATCATTCCACAGCCGAGCTGTTAAACTCAAGAACGAGTCGTAGAAGCGACCCTTTCTCATGTGAAAAATTTCATCCTTTTACTGGTGCCGGGTGGATCAATCACGCTAGTTACTCGGAGCATATTCCATTGATATACTGCTTGGAAATGTGGGAAGGTTATAGCGATAGTAAAATTTCGATATTTTTGTAGGCAGAGCGTGTATCGTACCACTTATAGTGAGCTCTGGTGTTATAAAATTTGTAAAAAATTGAAATATTTTACTTGGAATTGTACAAAGTTTAAAGCGATGATAACATTAAGTTATAGTGGGCAGTTTATGTATCGTATTAAGAAAAGACAAAAAGACAACGTCAAACGGCAAATGTCATTGTAAAATATTGTTACGGATATAATAAATTTGCTAGAAAATTGAGTATTTTGGGAGCGGAAAGGATACAATTTAAAAAAAACGAATGGGAAAGGACATGCAGGGAGAAACATTTGTTTATTTGTTGCATTGCAACGCATGCCGGGTAACAGCTACTAATATAAAGTATATTTCCCAGAATGGAAGACACTTTCAGTATCGCCCCGGTGTAAGACCAGGATTCAGTATTGAAACGTTGCTTGGAATGGCTATAGCAGTATTTGGTGACCAGATCTGAATAGCCATATTTTCCCCCCCCCTTCCTCTTCCTCACCTCCTTCCCCTTCCCATAACCGTCAGCCTCACAAAATACCCTAATTGAGGTTGCCATAGTCTCACTGTTTCCGGATGGGAGCAGTTGGGCCACTTGTGCGGTATTAATATTTAAAAAAATCCAACAAGAAATACGATTTGAATTAAATTAGTTTGGTGTTATTAGCTCTGCAGTACTAGTAATACCTACTAGCCAGAGACATATAAGTTTACTAACTGATGAGAATAATCCTACGGTCTTTTTGCAAATATCCAGAAGGATTGCCTGTAAATCACTCTACATAACACTTTACGATCCCTTACTGCCTGACTCGACGGTTATTTGAAAACTCCAGTTCGGGGAATGTTACACGAAGGTTTAGCTAAGTGTCGGGCCATACGGTGAGATTATTGGTTTTGCGAATAACTCACTGAAATACGTGCGAAAATTGTTAAAATGTTTTATAGAGATATCTACAAGAATTCTAAGTAAATTCACGTCGCACAGCGAATCTAAAAAGACACTCCGTGAAGATAAAATTATATGCAAGGCTCCTCCAAAACCAACCTTTTTAGCGAAATACATATGTTATTATCTCATTTCATCTTATTCCCCTTGTTTTATTCAGGTTGGGAAGCTATGCCTCGATAAGGCGCCTCCATGCATCCTGTCCTTTGATGTTTCAGTGACCTTCGTCTATGGTGGCCCACTACTCTACTATACTATGTTATTATCTCATTTCATCTTATTCCCCTTGTTTTATTCAGGTTGGGAAGCTATGCCTCGATAAGGCGCCTCCATGCATCCTGTCCTTTGATGTTTCAGTGACCTTCGTCTATGGTGGCCCACTACTCTACTATACTCACTACAGACCTCTGGAAACATGGCATGAAAGATTTTATAACCAATATGGATTTTATCTATAATAGTCCAGACAGTGGGGGATTAAAAAAGCTTCTACCTTGCAAAAGGTCAAGTAGTAGCAATTGTGATATATATTGTTTAGATTGGGACTCTAAGGATAATCCTACAAATTGTGTCCTACACACACAAGCACTCTGCAAGTTACTAACGGAACTTACTTCAGCAGCATGTCCCACTGTGATGCCCTGGTAAGGAGCCAGCGCTCACTTACCAGGAAGACTTCAACCCCCCCTGTAGGCACAAATCCCTGGAAAACAAACAATATTATCTATATAATATCTTCGTTAAAATGTCGTTAATAATTATTATTATTACAAAAAATAACTTGTGTTAATCTATGGCAGGGGCGTTGGTTATCCAATAAATGATATGGCAGAAGAAACATATTTTTCTTTCATTCTTTTAAAAGATTTATGTTGGGGTGAAGAGTGTTCCTCTCATTGTCTTTATATACAGAAAGTCTACTATTATATATCTACCTGTTAAAAGTAGGTATTTTGTAATTTTATATTCTTAGTTGTTAGTTTTGAAAAAGGGCGAAGCCTTATAAATGGTCACCAACACTTAAACTGGGCGAAATAGAACGAAAAGACTCACATAGCGCTGGATCTCTGAGGGACTGGTTTTAGTAAGGGGGACCACCAGGTACTGTGGCACGTGTTTCTCTGGCTCGGGTCCGCAGAGGTCCCCCATACTCCAGCTGGACCCGTTCTGCTGGCACGGGTACAACCTCTCCGCTAGATCCAGGCAGTCTGCAAACAACGAGAATACATTATTATTTATACATATTGTTAAGGAATTTCCAATTCCGATAATAATATTTTTTTGTGTATATATTGTTTATATTTCATGATTAACCTCTAAAGTCTCTATGTCTCTGACATTTTGCAATGTATGTCTTATTATGAGAACTATTGGACTACAGATTGCTCGGAAAAAAAATTCACATTACATTAGCTATTTTTGAACTTATTTTATTTTCTTTTAATATTAAATTTAATTTGTAGACCTACGTTTTATTTTTTTATTTCTTTTATACAGGGTTTAAAATTGAATATAAAAGGGGAACATTAAAGCATATTTAAATATCATCGACACTCTTTTTAAGGGGTCTCCAGAAACCAGGTCCCACCAGCAGAATTTTTAAAATTTCATCCAAAAATTTAAAGAAATTTTGTTTTAATGTTACACTTTTATATGCTTAAGATTTTAAATAATATATGTAAATATTTATAATTTTTTTCACTTTCTGTACCCATGTAACCCCTTAAAACGTTGGGATAATCTAAAAACGTAATAATCTTTTTCACTTGTACTATCATACAGAATCAACTCCCGAAGTTCGTGCATTTTTCGTTCGTCCGGACATCCTATATCATCAATTATATTATTATTTCATTTGATAAAGACACTTTATTTCTAAACCAGTTCTGCTATGTAATTATTGTTACGCGTCACAGCTGTTTCCAGTTTGATAATGCCTTCAGAAGGCTAAACAGCTGTCACACGTGATCTTAGTTATAAGATGTTCTTTAAAAATATAATGTTTCTATAAATTGAATAACTTTTTTTTTAAACTAGCTGAGACCCGGCAGGCGTTAAAATAATTCGTGTCACATACTCCAAATAGTTCCACTGAAAGAGGGAGCTTGTAATGCTAACTTTGTAAACTTCCCAATGGACGCCACTCGATGAAACTGAGATTCCAACGGTCATCCGTGGGTCGTGTCACGTGCCCAGCATAGCTCCACTAGAGGAGGGAGCTTGTGATGCAAAAATTGTAATGCTTCCCAACCATGGACGCCACTTGATGAAACTGAGATTTCAACAGTCATCCGTAGGTCGTGTCACATGCCCAGCATAGCTGCACTAGAGGAGGGAGCTTGTGATGCTAATGTTGTAATGCTTCCCAACCATGGACCCCACTCGATGAAACTGGGATTTCAACAGTCATCCATAGGTCGTGTCACATGCCCAGCATAGCTCCACTAGAGGAGGGAGCTTGTGATGCAAAAATTGTAATGCTTCCCAACCATGGACGCCACTTGATGAAACTGAGATTTCAACAGTCATCCGTAGGTCGTGTCACATGCCCAGCATAGCTCTACTAGAGGAGGGAGCTTGTGATGCTAATGTTGTAATGCTTCCCAACCATGGACCCCACTCGGTGAAACTGGGATTTCAACAGTCATCCGTAGGTCGTGTCACATGCCCAGCATAGCTCCACTAGAGGAGGGAGCTTGTGACGCAAAAATTGTAATGCTTTCCAACCATGGACGCCACTTGATGAAACTGAGATTTCAACAGTCATCCGTAGGTCGTGTCACATGCCCAGCATAGCTCCACTAGAGGAGGGAGCTTGTGACGCAAAAATTGTAATGCTTTCCAACCATGGACGCCACTTGATGAAACTGAGATTTCAACAGTCATCCGTAGGTCGTGTCACATGCCCAGCATAGCTCTACTAGAGGAGGGAGCTTGTGATGCTAATGTTGTAATGCTTCCCAACCATGGACCCCACTCGGTGAAACTGGGATTTCAACAGTCATCCGTAGGTCGTGTCACATGCCCAGCATAGCTCCACTAGAGGAGGGAGCTTGTGACGCAAAAATTGTAATGCTTTCCAACCATGGACGCCACTTGATGAAACTGAGATTTCAACAGTCATCCGTAGGTCGTGTCACATGCCCAGCATAGCTCCACTAGAGGAGGGAGCTTGTGATGCTAATGTTGTAATGCTTCCCAACCATGGACCCCACTCGAAGAAACTGGGATTTCAACAGTCATCCGTGGGTCGTATCACATGCCCAGCATAGCTCCACTAGAGGAGGGAGCTTGTGATGCAAAAATTGTAATGCTTCCCAACCGTGGACGCCACTCGATGAAACTGGGATTTCAACAGTCATCCGTAGGTCGTGTCACATGCCCAGCATAGCTCCACTAGAGGAGGGAGCTTTTGATGCTAATGTTGTAATGCTTCCCAACCATGGACGCCACTTGATGAAACTGAGATTTCAACAGTCATCCGTAGGTCGTGTCACATGCCCAGCATAGCTCCACTAGAGGAGGGAGCTTGAGATGCTAATGTTGTAATGCTTCCCAACCATGGACGCCACTTGATGAAACTGAGATTTCAACAGTCATCCATAGGTCGTGTCACATGCCCAGCATAGCTCCACTAGAGGAGGGAGCTTGTGATGCAAAAATTGTAATGCTTCCCAACCATGGACGCCACTTGATGAAACTGAGATTTCAACAGTCATCCGTAGGTCGTGTCACATGCCCAGCATAGCTCTACTAGAGGAGGGAGCTTGTGATGCTAATGTTGTAATGCTTCCCAACCATGGACCCCACTAGGTGAAACTGGGATTTCAACAGTCATCCGTAGGTCGTGTCACATGCCCAGCATAGCTCCACTAGAGGAGGGAGCTTGTGACGCAAAAATTGTAATGCTTTCCAACCATGGACGCCACTTGATGAAACTGAGATTTCAACAGTCATCCGTAGGTCGTGTCACATGCCCAGCATAGCTCCACTAGAGGAGGGAGCTTGAGATGCTAATGTTGTAATGCTTCCCAACCATGGACGCCACTTGATGAAACTGAGATTTCAACAGTCATCCGTAGGTCGTGTCACATGCCCAGCATAGCTCCACTAGAGGAGGGAGCTTGAGATGCTAATGTTGTAATGCTTCCCAACCATGGACGCCACTTGATGAAACTGAGATTTCAACAGTCATCCATAGGTCGTGTCACATGCCCAGCATAGCTCCACTAGAGGAGGGAGCTTGTGATGCAAAAATTGTAATGCTTCCCAACCATGGACGCCACTTGATGAAACTGAGATTTCAACAGTCATCCGTAGGTCGTGTCACATGCCCAGCATAGCTCCACTAGAGGAGGGAGCTTGTGACGCAAAAATTGTAATGCTTTCCAACCATGGACGCCACTTGATGAAACTGAGATTTCAACAGTCATCCGTAGGTCGTGTCACATGCCCAGCATAGCTCCACTAGAGGAGGGAGCTTGTGATGCTAATGTTGTAATGCTTCCCAACCATGGACCCCACTCGAAGAAACTGGGATTTCAACAGTCATCCGTAGGTCGTATCACATGCCCAGCATAGCTCCACTAGAGGAGGGAGCTTGTGATGCAAAAATTGTAATGCTTCCCAACCGTGGACGCCACTCGATGAAACTGGGATTTCAACAGTCATCCGTAGGTCGTGTCACATGCCCAGCATAGCTCCACTAGAGGAGTGAGCTTTTGATGCTAATGTTGTAATGCTTCCCAACCATGGACGCCACTTGATGAAACTGAGATTTCAACAGTCATCCGTAGGTCGTGTCACATGCCCAGCATAGCTCTACTAGAGGAGGGAGCTTGTGATGCTAATGTTGTAATGCTTCCCAACCATGGACCCCACTCGGTGAAACTGGGATTTCAACAGTCATCCGTAGGTCGTGTCACATGCCCAGCATAGCTCCACTAGAGGAGGGAGCTTGTGACGCAAAAATTGTAATGCTTTCCAACCATGGACGCCACTTGATGAAACTGAGATTTCAACAGTCATCCGTAGGTCGTGTCACATGCCCAGCATAGCTCCACTAGAGGAGGGAGCTTGTGATGCTAATGTTGTAATGCTTCCCAACCGTGGACGCCACTCGATGAAACTGGGATTTCAACAGTCATCCGTAGGTCGTGTCACATGCCCAGCATAGCTCCACTAGAGGAGTGAGCTTTTGATGCTAATGTTGTAATGCTTCCCAACCATGGACGCCACTTGATGAAACTGAGATTTCAACAGTCATCCGTATGTCGTGTCACATGCCCAGCATAGCTGCACTAGAGGAGGGAGCTTGTGATGCTAATGTTGTAATGCTTCCCAACCATGGACGCCACTTGATGAAACTGAGATTTCAACAGTCATCCGTAGGTCGTGTCACATGCCCAGCATAGCTCTACTAGAGGAGGGAGCTTGTGATGCTAATGTTGTAATGCTTCCCAACCATGGACCCCACTCGATGAAACTGGGATTTCAACAGTCATCCGTAGGTCGTGTCACATGCCCAGCATAGCTCCACTAGAGGAGGGAGCTTGTGACGCAAAAATTGTAATGCTTCCCAACCATGGACGCCACTTGATGAAACTGAGATTTCAACAGTCATCCGTAGGTCGTATCACATGCCCAGCATAGCTCCACTAGAGGAGGGAGCTTGTGATGCAAACATTGTAATGCTTCCCAACCGTGGACGCCACTTGATGAAACTGAGATTTCAACAGTCATCCGTAGGTCGTGTCACATGCCCAGCATAGCTCCACTAGAGGAGGGAGCTTGTGATTCTAATGTTGTAATGCTTCCCAACCATGGACGCCACTTGATGAAACTGAGATTTCAACAGTCATCCGTAGGTCGTGTCACATGCCCAGCATAGCTCCACTAGAGGAGGGAGCTTGTGATTCTAATGTTGTAATGCTTCCCAACCATGGACGCCACTTGATGAAACTGAGATTTCAACAGTCATCCGTAGGTCGTGTCACATGCCCAGCATAGCTCCACTAGAGGAGGGAGCTTGTGATTCTAATGTTGTAATGCTTCCCAACCATGGACGCCACTTGATGAAACTGAGATTTCAACAGTCATCCGTAGGTCGTGTCACATGCCCAGCATAGCTCCACTAGAGGAGGGAGCTTGTGATTCTAATGTTGTAATGCTTCCCAACCATGGACGCCACTTGATGAAACTGAGATTTCAACAGTCATCCGTAGGTCGTGTCACATGCCCAGCATAGCTCCACTAGAGGAGGGAGCTTGTGATTCTAATGTTGTAATGCTTCCCAACCATGGACGCCACTTGATGAAACTGAGATTTCAACAGTCATCCGTAGGTCGTGTCACATGCCCAGCATAGCTCCACTAGAGGAGGGAGCTTGTGATTCTAATGTTGTAATGCTTCCCAACCATGGACGCCACTTGATGAAACTGAGATTTCAACAGTCATCCGTAGGTCGTGTCACATGCCCAGCATAGCTCCACTAGAGGAGGGAGCTTGTGATTCTAATGTTGTAATGCTTCCCAACCATGGACGCCACTTGATGAAACTGAGATTTCAACAGTCATCCGTAGGTCGTGTCACATGCCCAGCATAGCTCCACTAGAGGAGGGAGCTTGTGATGCTAATGTTGTAATGCTTCCCAACCATGGACGCCACTTGATGAAACTGAGATTTCAACAGTCATCCGTAGGTCGTGTCACATGCCCAGCATAGCTCCACTAGAGGAGGGAGCTTGTGATTCTAATGTTGTAATGCTTCCCAACCATGGACGCCACTTGATGAAACTGAGATTTCAAAAGTCATCCGTAGGTCGTGTCACATGCCCAGCATAGCTCCACTAGAGGAGGGAGCTTGTGATTCTAATGTTGTAATGCTTCCCAACCATGGACGCCACTTGATGAAACTGAGATTTCAACAGTCATCCGTAGGTCGTGTCACATGCCCAGCATAGCTCCACTAGAGGAGGGAGCTTGTGATTCTAATGTTGTAATGCTTCCCAACCATGGACGCCACTTGATGAAACTGAGATTTCAACAGTCATCCGTAGGTCGTGTCACATGCCCAGCATAGCTCCACTAGAGGAGGGAGCTTGTGATGCTAATGTTGTAATGCTTCCCAACCATGGACCCCACTCGATGAAACTGGGATTTCAACAGTCATCCGTAGGTCGTATCACATGCCCAGCATAGCTCCACTAGAGGAGGGAGCTTGTGATGCAAAAATTGTAATGCTTCCCAACCGTGGACGCCACTTGATGAAACTGAGATTTCAACAGTCATCCGTAGGTCGTGTCACATGCCCAGCATAGCTCCACTAGAGGAGGGAGCTTGTGATTCTAATGTTGTAATGCTTCCCAACCATGGACGCCACTTGATGAAACTGAGATTTCAACAGTCATCCGTAGGTCGTGTCACATGCCCAGCATAGCTCCACTAGAGGAGGGAGCTTGTGATTCTAATGTTGTAATGCTTCCCAACCATGGACGCCACTTGATGAAACTGAGATTTCAACAGTCATCCGTAGGTCGTGTCACATGCCCAGCATAGCTCCACTAGAGGAGGGAGCTTGTGAGCTAATGTTGTAATGCTTCCCAACCATGGACCCCACTCGATGAAACTGGGATTTCAACAGTCATCCGTAGGTCGTATCACATGCCCAGCATAGCTCCACTAGAGGAGGGAGCTTGTGATGCAAAAATTGTAATGCTTCCCAACCGTGGACGCCACTTGATGAAACTGAGATTTCAACAGTCATCCGTAGGTCGTGTCACATGCCCAGCATAGCTCCACTAGAGGATGGAGCTTGTGATGAAAAAAATTTAATGCTTCCCAACCATGGACGCCACTTGATGAAACTGATTCCGACGGTCATTCGTAGATCGTGTCACATGCCCAGCATAGCTTCACTAGAGGAGGGAGCTAGTGATTGGGCAGCTGTTAGTTGGGCAGCATTATATTTTCTAGGCAATAAGTCATCTTAAATGTGTGCATTATTATTAGAGGCAGAATGAATGCAGTGCAAAGCAACTTACAGTCTTTGGCCTTTGAGCCCGTCTTCTGCTGGCTGAATGTCGAAGGCGGCAGAGGTGGGCAGGTCATCACGCAGCAGATCTTGGATGGCGAGCAGAACTGGGAAAAGAACACTCTTGTATTATAAAAATTATTATTATAAAATATGTATTACGAAATACAATCATATTTTAACCAACTGTTTCCTGAAAAGTCAACAGTTGCAATCGACAATAAAACAATGAACTATAATTTGACTAATGTTTCGTTACCTAAGTTGAATTTGATAGTCTTTTCTGGAATTTCAACAGAATGGATGAATTTTATTAACACTTTTGACTCGTTAATTCATTCAAATAATTCATTAAATTCCGTTCAAAAAATGCAATATTTATTAACTAGTCTCACTGGTGAGGCATTAATATGCGTAAAACATTTGCCGATTTCGGAAGGAAATTACTTTATTGCTTATCATATTCTAAAGACGAGGTATGATAATGTACGCCTAATGGCTGATATACACGTGGAGGTAATTTTGTCATCCCAGCCCGTAAAGGCTCATGACAATTTGAGGCAATTTATTTCAATGCTGAAAGAAAACATTGCCGCTTTGGAAGTTTTAAATTTTCCGGTACGTGAATGGAGTTTCATATTGTTACATATTGTTCTACGCAAATTACCAAAAGAATTGCGTATTGATTTTGAGTTACAACATAAGTCGGAAAAAATTCCTTCATTCGATCTACTATTGCAGTTTTTGGAGGGACAATGCTTAGCTAAGGAAATGGCGTCAGGTATTATTCCGGAACATATGACACAAAAGGAAAATGTTAATAAAGTTCCATCGAAGGCCTATAATTTTAAAAGTCGTTCGAGCAATAATAGTAATGTTAATTCTTTTGCATCGAATATTGAAATCAAGTGTCTTACTTGCAAATCGCCACATGCTCTACATAAATGTGACAAATTTTTAAACCTTTCTGCAAAGGATAGATACTCATTCGTAAAAGAACATAATCTATGCCTTAATTGTTTGGTCCAAGGGAGACATAATGCGAAAAATTGTCAATCTCGCTTTTCTTGCAAGCATTGTCAAGCAAGACATCATACCCTATTGCATTTTCCAAAGAAAATGTTGGAAAATCCAGAACCTCAAGAAAATTCGTCGGAACCAATTGCTTTGACAACGGTGTACAATAAAACTAACACATCGGTGTTATTATCTACAGCCTATGTTGAAATATTGGACAAAAATGGCGTTTTCAAAAAGGCTAGAGTTTTGCTCGATAGCGCCAGCCAGGCTAATTTCATTTCGGAGAATTGCGTCAAACGCTTAGGTTTGCCTCGTCAAAAGAAGCAGTCACTTGCAGTGCTAGGTATTGGAAACATTCCTACAATTAATTCCAACGGATTAATAAAAACACAATTTCGTCCCGTCGCCTCGAAGGAATCTGGTATTACGACAGATTTTCTTATTTTGAATAACATTTGTTCAAATATGCCGTCATCTCGTATCGTCGAGCATGAGTGGTCACACATCGCAGGACTCCAATTGGGAGACCCTACATTCTACATACCTTCAGAAATTGATATCCTATTCGGAAGTGATATCTTTGCGTCGTTATTGTGCTCAGGTAAATTAATTGGCAATCAAAATGAACCTGTAGCCATTGAAACCAAATTAGGTTGGGTTTTGATGGGAAGTGTCAAACCATCAAATCATTCTATTAACTCATTTTTCACTTCAATGGAGGAATCAATAGATGAAAAACTTAAATGTTTCTGGGAAATCGAAAACGTTCCTCTTTTGAAGAAAATTCAATCGCCTGATGAACTTCGTTGTGAACAATTATATGTTGAAAATACCTACCGTAACAAAGATGGGAGGTACGTTGTATCTTTACCATTTAAGAGAACCCCGGAGAAATTGGGAAAATCATATGACACAGCATTGTCACGTCTCACGCTTTTAGAAAGGAGACTGGATCGAAATCCTGATTTCAAATCCCAATATATTTCGTTCATGAGAGAATACTTATCGTTAGGACACATGATGGAAATACCATCTCAATCGCCAATTGTTGGTAATTACTTCATACCTCATCATGGAATAATAAAGGAGACGAGTTCTACCACTCGCTTAAGGGTTGTTTTTGATGCAAGTGCTAAAACGTCATCGGGTATGTCATTGAACGACATACTTTTGGTCGGTCCCAAATTACAAAAGGACATCGTCGAATTGATGTGTAATTTTCGAATACACAAAATCGTTTTTACCGCTGACATACGTCAAATGTATCGACAAATACTCATGGATAAGAACTCTCGCCGTTTCCAACGTATTTTGTGGCGAGAATCGCCTAGTCATCCTTTAAAGGAATTCGAACTTCAGACAGTTACATATGGCACTTCATCTGCACCGTTCCTCGCTATCCGTACACTCCATGAACTAGCAAATGCTGAAAATTTGAATTACCCAGAGGCTGCTAGCACATTAATTGACAATACCTATGTTGATGACATTATCAGTGGTGCGCAAACTTTGGAAAGCGCTCGACATCGTATAGTGGAATTAATTGCATTACTTCAAAAAGGTGGTTTTGAACTACGAAAATGGTCTAGTAATTGTCCTGAAGTACTAAAAGACATTCCTGTCAGTTACCTGGAAGTACCCTTAAGTTTTGAATTGGATGCTGATAAGAAAAATATTAATATATTAGGAATTCAATGGATCCCTTCGCTTGATACATTTACATATAAAATTAATAATGTTGTTAATGGCCACTGTACCAAACGCACAATGTTATCCACAATTGCACGTTTATATGATCCACTAGGTTTTATTAATCCTGTCGTTTTTATTGCTAAATGTTTCATGCAAAACTTGTGGAAAATTCAAATTGGTTGGGATGATGAAATTCCTTCGGAAATGAATTTGAAATGGAAGAAATACATAACAGAACTTCCATCCCTCGCCAATCTAAGAATTGATCGCTATGTTAAAACATGTCCACAAAGTCGTTGTATACTTGTTGGATTTTCAGATGCCTCTGAAAGAGGATATTGTGGAATTGTATATTTAGTTGTAATTAACAACAAAGAAATATCGAGCCATATTTTGTTGGCTAAGTCAAGGGTTGCACCCATCAAAGTGACATCTATCCCACGATTGGAGTTGCTTGGAGCAGTTTTATTGGCAAATTTGTTGACTTATTGTAAAGAATTATACAAAGATAGACTTCAAATAGAAAGAATCATCGCTTTCACGGATTCAACCATTGTATTGGCATGGTTGAAGACACCTTCGTTTCTTTTACAAACTTTTATAGCAAATCGTGTCGAAGCTATAACTCAAAATATACCGTTTGAACATTGGTATCATATTTCCTCGCAAGAAAATCCCGCGGACTTGGGATCACGAGGAGTTTTTCCAAATGAAATCGCTGACGCATCGTTATGGTGGTACGGACCTAACTTTCTATCATCACCTTTGGAAGAATGGTTACTAGTTAAACCTCAAACTATTCCCGCAGAACAACTACCAGAATACAAATCGAAAAACTTGATCTCATTCGTAACGAATGTGTCAACTTGTGACCAAGAGTTTCTACTGAAATTTTCTTCATTATCGAATTTATTACGTGTTATATCTTGGTGTCGTCGATTTATTAATAAATTACGTTCGAAATCAATTGGCACTTTCAACGTATTTTCCCCACTCTCTTTAAAAGAAAATAATTTATCTTTGGCATGTTGCATTAAGCTCGTTCAAACTATTTATTTTCAAGAAGATATAGACAATATACATTCGCATCATGTTTGTTCGACACAACTTCTAAAACTCGCTCCATTTATCGATGAAAATGGAATTTTAAGAGTCGGTGGTCGTATTCGTTATGCACAGATTTCGGAAAATGCTCGACATCCTATTATTTTACCGAAGCAATGTCATTTGACAACTTTAATAATAGACCATTACCATCGTATGTACTTACATCCAGGTCCGCGTGCATTGCAATCCATAATATCATCAAAATATTGGATAATTTCGGCTCGTAACGTAATTCGACATCGTCTGAGCAAATGCATTGTTTGTTTTAAAAATAACCCGCGTGGAAGTTCACCCATGATGGGTAACTTACCCGCTTCTCGCTTTCGAGAAGGTCGTCCATTTTTGAATGTCGGAACGGATTATGGAGGTCCTTTTTTAGTGCGCGAGAGTAAACGACGCGGCGCCAAAACTTATAAGGCTTATTTATGTCTTTATGTTTGTTTATCGACCAAAGCCGTTCATCTAGAGTTAGTTTCAGATCTATCTACTGAAGCATTTGTCGCAGCATTAGATAGATTTATCTCTCGTCGCGGTGTATGTCAGAACCTTTACAGTGATTGCGGCAGCAACTTTATTGGGACCAATAGATATCATACTGGTCTGTCGAAATTCTTAAATGCACCCGAAAACAATGACAAACTTGTGGATGCAACTGTCACTCGTTCGATTACCTGGCACTTTAATCCTCCCTCCGCACCTCATTTCAACGGATTGTCGGAGGCTGGAATTAAGTCAACCAAACACCATTTGAAAAGGGTTGTGGGAGATCAAATCCTCACCTTTGAAGAACTAACCACAGTTCTGACTCGCGTCGAAGCAATTTTAAATTCGCGACCCATTGGAGCGCTATCGCCGGATCCATCTGAAATGGACCCGTTAACTCCTGCCCATTTTTTGATTGGGGCTCCTCTCGTTTCTGTTCTTGAAGAAGATTTTGTGGATGTACCAATGAATCGTTTATCGCGTTGGCAACTATTGAAACAAATGTCTCAACATTTTTGGAATCGTTGGCGGAAAGAATATCTACACACTCTTCAACAACGAAACAAGTGGGCTACGACAAACCCTAATTTGAAAGTTGACGACCTAGTTATGATTGATGATTCGCAATCAGCCCCCATGCGATGGCCTGTCGGACGAGTCGTTGAACTATTTCCCGGCTCTGATGGAATTATCCGTGTCGTTTCGGTATGTACTCCCCAGGGTGTTTTTAAACGTCCCGTGGTAAAACTGTATCGACTACCTATCGATTAAATATCTGTTTTGCTTAGTTTATAATTTTAATTTCGTTATCTACCACTTAATTTTGTTTGTTGTCGTTTTCTTTTTTGCTTTCTTTTTCTTTCGTGTCGTTGATGCACAGTTATTGAGAAAATTATCATATTTTCTCAAGGCCGGCGGAATGTTTAGTGTTGAAATAACTTTAGGACATTAATAATCCATTATACCTATGTTCCTTACCAAATATTCCTTCCTTGTGATTCCCTTCCTTTCACATCAAGGCCCTTACCCAAGAAGCAAAGAAGATGATTTAAAACATTTGAAAAAAGAACACTTTTGCACTTCCTTTTTTTGAATAAAAACATTCAGTTGTTATCTTGAAAATTCGACCAAGCTTGTACAAGCATTTCGCAAATCTCGCAAATAACAATAATATAAATATATTATAATTGTCGTGAAGACCATCGGGTCATCATCATTGGAAAGTGATCGTAAAGAAGAGCTGGGAACTGTCACCTCATCATCAAGGTAAGGGCCAGTCCTATCGTTTCCTTCCTCCCTTGTCGATTTAAAAACACAATCTTATACACTCGTAATTTCGCCACATAATTTAGTTTTACAGTCCACACGGTGTCATCGGACACTTAACACTCTTGTATTATAATGTATGTGTATTTTACAGTTAAAAGCTTTTTTTTTCGTGCTTTAATTTTAAATTTTTTTTAACATTTTGTTTTCACTTCGATACTTTTAATTAGCTTTGGTGAGTAGGATTTTTTCCCTTTTACAACAGAAATGTGTTGGGGGTCTAGTTGAGATCAACTACCCTCGGAAGTCGTCCTTATATTAGAAGTGAGTGAATTGATTTTACAACTGCAACAAATTGTCTAACTACAAAAGTTATAAAGATTTCAATATAACAGTGTGATATTCAGTGGCGGCCTGCGTACAAGGCTCTCGACTCCCAATCCAAAGGTCGTGGGTTCGAACCAGGCGTGCGCAAATAAATTTTCTTTGTATGATTTGTGTTTTTTCATAATGAATTAATAAAGAATAATATATCTATATTTGCGGCACGTTCCAGAGTGAAAAATACTCTCAGTGTCGCCCTTGTGTAAGACCACCATTCAGAATTGAAATGTTCCTTGAAATGGCTTTAGCCGTGTTTCTTTAGCCAGGTACTTCCAAGTCTTCATCTTCGCATCTCTTTCCCCTCGCCACTTCCTTCAGCCTCACACTTTCCTTAATTGGAGATGCCATAGTCTTACTGGATCCAGACGAGAGCAGTAGGGACTCTTGTTAGGTAAAGCATAAAATATATATATATTTTTTTTAATCCATAATCCTAAGAGGTTTTTCATACGAATAGTGCAGGGGCATCTCCAGAAAGGAGAATGGGGGTTAAATGGTTACATAAATGAATGCCATTTTCGTGTGTAATTTTAAATTTCAAAGAAAGCCATTTTTGTGTTCCGAGTGTAACGTTTAAAATATTTGAAAATCTCTACTACCATCACATTAAACGGAAAATATTTGACTTTATTTTAAGCTTATTCACATCATACAATATGATCAGTTTTATCACACCGAAAAACATGCAGTGTTGCCAACACGAAATTCCCGGTCCCGTCGTGTGCACGTTGCTGTTTACTGGGGTAAGTAAATTATGAAACATTTGTAAAAGTGTCTTAACTAAATACGACAACAAAATATTCAACTCTCAAAACAAGCGAACCTTTCTTCGCAGTATATGGATTACGCAAGTTTGTTCAAACCGGGCGAACAATTCGCGCTGCCATGTAAAAAGGTCTATTCATTCAAAAGCAGATTTTACTTTTAAGAACTAAATGGTGATATTATAATGTGAGATGCCTATATGCCTACTGTCAGATTGAATTATTAACGAATCACATATCATTACAGTCAACTCATCCCTCTGCGTCCCGCTACAGTTGGTGTTTACCCCTCTCCCTTATTTTCTCGTCTATGAATATTCATATGTCTATGAATATGCCTAAATTTATAATGAGAGAGCTAGGTATAATGCCAGTAGCCGAAATAACATATGGTAATATTTTTATACCAATGATGGTATAATTAGAAGATTATGAGAAATTGCCTATTGTATGTGTGCGTGTAGGCATTGGTGTTACCGAAGCTGGAAATAGATCCATCGCCTGACTTATTCTAAAGCCAGCTAACTGTCGGGCACTCACACACAGCTGAAGTTGTCACTTATGTGGTAATCAAAGAGTATGGATATTATAGAGACGGCATGTTGAGTGTGTCCGCCTGCACAAAGTGTGTCTTTTCGAGAATTTTACCCACACGGCTAACATTGGTTGTCACACTTCGGTCGCGCATTGTGCTCTTGGTAAAACGTTGATAAGACATAGAAAAAGGGTTCACTGTGCCGTTAAATTATGCAAAAGCAGTTCTTCAGAGACAATTAAAAAGAAAGACGGTCTTACCTTTCATATTTAAGTGTTTAAACATCGCTTAAATAGACATTTTATAATTTCTCAATGTGTTCATTTCAACCGTCATCGCGCGCCATCCCAGTGACACGTGACTTGCGAATTTCAGTGGGCCGAATCAGTCATCTTAATTTATAATAATTATAAATTATCAACAAACTTTTATTTTTAACTTGTGATTTACTCTATCATAGGTACGCATTATTCATCATTTAGCTCTTTCATTTTTAAATATTTTTACTTCGTGTCTTTTGGACAATTATTTTTACTTCTTTTCCTAGTTATTTAATCCCCCTTTTACTTATGTGTAAAATTTTAGTTCAAAGTAAATAATCATTGTATTGTTATGTGAAAGTCACATCGATGTACCTCCGTGGTCGAGGGGCAAGGCTCTCGACTAGCGATGAGGTCGCGGGCTCAAATCCCGGCGCGCGCAGATAAAAATGATTCGATTGATTTGCGTTTTCACAATTGAATTTAACATTAGGTATATTTGCGGCACATTCCCAGAATGGAAGATACTCTCAGTATCGGCTTGGTATTAGACCACTATTCACAATTATTTTATTATGCTTTCATAATTTTAAAATTATTATTAATTTATCCATCATTAATTTATTCAAACTTTTTTTCTTTTTATATTTTTTTATCACTGTAAAACTGTAAATAAATATTTTTATTATATTAATAACGAGCACTCCTTTCCTAAAACTCAAGCATCAACAAATAAAACATCATAAAAGTTTAAATAATACATCAAATTATGGCTAACTAAACATGAAGATGAGGAACTAATAAAAATTATTAAGTAACCCCAACGCAACCTACATATCTGATAATAAACATACACACTTTTTGCTTTATTTATATTATTCTGAATTATTATTATCATCAGTGAGTGTTTCTAGTTATTTTTTGTATAATTCTGTATTGAACTTAATTAATTTTGTATCTTATCTTATATTCATTATACTATGATATTTTGTCTTTATCATCTTCAATTACACCAGAATAAGCTCCATGAAATGAATGTTTTTCTTGCCTTCACGAACAATTTTTTGTTGTGTATAATTTTCATATAAATTTCTGTATTTTTTATTATGTACTAGCAGATACCCGGCATGCGTTGCTATGCAACTTAAATAAAGAATTTTTCACCCTGTTGTTTCCCAAGCGTCCCCGTTCCCCTTCCGCCTCTTTTTCCCCTTCTGCACTTCCTTCCCCTACCGCGTTCCCCTTTCCCGTTCGTCCCCGTCCCCTTCCGGCGAATCCCCCCTCATGCATTCCCGTTCCACCTTCTCCGCCTTCCCCCCTCTCCTTCCCCCTCTCTCGGACCCCTCCTTAATGCCCTCTGCTCCTCCCGGATTTCCCTTCCCCTCCTACCTTTTTCCCCTGCCGAATTTTTTGGATGCGGCGCATCCCCAAACTGAAAGAATCCTAAAGATCTTCATACAAGAAGTTGAAATTAAAAAATATATATTTATAAATAATAAAAAAATGTTTCGTGGAAACCAAAAAAAACAACAACAATGATGAGGAAATCATGATCAACACCATACAACAACCTGCAGTCCACCTCGGAACAGGAATACCTAGTGAGGATAAAATACTTCACTTTGTATTCTTAATTTACTTAATATTGTATTTTAATTTTAATTCGTATTGTCATTAAATTTTTTTTTTTTATACTTACATCGGGAAAGAATATAATAATGCACTAAATTATGCACTGCGAATCTCTTGGTTAAATTAAATGTGTAAAAAACTAACGTTTAATTATTAATAAAAAAAAATATTATCGCTTTTTATTACTAAAAAAAAAATTTTAAAAACCATTTTAAACTGATGAGTTTACGCAATGTTAGCACCAAGAAATGGTGATGTGAGTTACAGCAAGCTCATAACATTGGTTTTTTACCCACTTCTTGCACTTTTCAAGATATATACATTCCGTGAAGAGTGAGGCCGATGTATTTCGACTATAGGGCTATACGAATCAATCATAATCTTGATTTCGCAAAAAAAAAAGTTACTTGCTGGTAGATTAAGGTAACTAAAAATAATATGTAGAGGGTACAATACAAATTTAAATAATACTTAAGTCTTTTGTTACTATCCTTTCCTAATTACTTTTTCATTAAATATGTCTTACTCCGCTTACCGGTTAATACGGAATACTTCTTATTTAAAGAGTTAAATTAGACTTTATTATTACGAAAAGTGAGTATTTATAGTACTGAGTAGAAGACGAAAAAATATGCATTTTGTGTAATATTATTTCACTCACTTTAAGTTTTATGCTTTTACACTTCATTTCAGCAATTACTACAATTACTACGTGCACAAAATAGGTTATTAGGTTCTTAGTTTGGATAAACTAAGTAATTCACGCGTATTTTTGTAGATTGAACCAAAATTTCGAAAATATATACAAAAGTAAGCGGAGTACTACAACTTTAGCCTTTTTTCAATTTTTACCACTATTCTTTGTTCAGCTAATAATACGATGCGTAATGAGAAATTATAATTTATTTTCAAAATGTGATATAAAAAACAAACGTGTTTTTAATAAAAAAATAAAAAAAAAACAATTATTCCCATTCACAGTCCGGCCCTTATCTCCAGTTAGCTGCCCTCCCCCCGCACGCTGGGCACAATACCCCGCTCCTATCCCTCCCTACTAGCTGGGTGACCCAAAGCGGGCTACATTGGTTCGGGCTGTTTTACCTACGATTCAATACACGATGCCGGTTCCCTAGTATTCTAGTTCCATGGTGGTAATATTATATTATACCTGCGGTAGAATTCCACTGGCAGCCTCTGCTGTTGCTCTAGGGCAGGCGGAGAACTCCCGGCACAACCCGGCAGACCCCCTCACTCGGCAGCCATCTGCAAGAGTGCAAGAGCTGTCATTAAAAGATGGGTACCTAAATAATGGATACATCAAGGAATTTCTGGGTACGGGTGTTCCCTAATTGCTACGCTAACTTGGCAACTAATCCACTTGCGTTTGTATTAATATTCATTTAATTAAGTCATTTGGCGTTACTATGTGTAGTAAACAATATTATGTTGAGTGATAATTTAAGTCGTTAAAAATAAAAATACTTATCACTGTCCAAAAAATGCAATATTATAAGAATACATTATTAAATTTATTCTTGATGTCTAATAATACAAACAATTGGTAAAAACATGAATGAAACATTTTTGGGAATTTTTTTTTTTAAAGCCTCGATACATAGGACTGTCACATCAATACTGCGGTTTCAACAATTCCTCCAATTTTCAAAATAAGAATTTTCCTCACTTATTCGAATGAGAATTATTGGACATTTGTCCGTTTACGGTAGATTCAGACTGGGTCGACGTACGTGCCCATCGCTACGCCTAACAATATCTGGACTGCTTAGCAACCATAGATTTTCAATGAAAATTTATGTTTTAGAATCACATTGGCCACACGCATCGCGACGTGTGATGTCTGTGGCCATTTTCATAGAAAATGTATGGGTTGCTAAGCATTGTTTGGCGTAGCGATGCGTACGTACGTCGTCCCGTCTGAACCTACCATTATTCTCACCTTTTTAAAGTTCACGTGCTTGACTCCCTACAATTGTGCGTTCTGTGGTCTAAAAGTTGGAACATTAGATGACGTAATTTATGGTTGTTCTTCTTTTACATCTCTTTTAATACTTTGGACATGTTGGTCGCCAAACTGAGTGACCAAGTTTCCCTGGCGTCCGGTACTAGGGTGTCCTTGGCTTTCCACGCAACGCAGGACCGCGAGGAGTGGAGGAGCCTTGTCCACAATGGGAATTGGAAGAGGAGTCACGATCCTCAGCAATGAGGATCCGACTTAAGAGAAAGAGAACTACGTTTTAAAGATGAAAAGGATGTGTTGCCATGTATCCATAGAACAACGTATTGCCCCAACATATATAGGAACAATATTTCTGTTATACTGTTTTTGGCAACCGATGTTTATTCCACCTTTCCATTCATCCAAAACCTTACGCCCCACGTATATATTAAATAACAATGGTGAAAGGATGCATCCTTGAGGTACCCCTTTCTTCACTTTAAATGTGTCCGATTTTTAGTTGTCAATCTTGATACAGGTTTCTATAATATGAGGTGTTCAAGTTTAGCTTAAAATTTATTAACGAAGTTCATATAAAAACATGTTTTCAAACCGGATTAAACAGTTTTCTGTTTCAGGATATATCCAACTAGTCATAATGCAATATCTCTTCATTTTAGAGCCTTGGAACCCAAATTACTGAAAGAATAATGAAAATATGTTTTGATTCTGATTTTTCATCAATGATTACGTTGAATATATTTCCTCTCCTGTAAAGATGAGTAAATCAGAGGCCCTAGCATACTCGCTCGATAACGATCGGTAGGATAACTATCGGTAACTTCTCATCGTTCCCTAGGACAACTGCACATCGCTAACTTACAAACAACAGTTGATGTCGAATATGTTAAGGACACTTAGTCATTGTGAACTGTCACCTATTCGTTTGCGATTTGCAGTTGTCCTAGGGAACGATGAGAAGTTACCGACAATTATCCTACCGATCCTTATCGATCGAGTATGCTAGCACACCAGATATACATACTATAAGATATATTTTGCCATAACGCTACAACTCTAACCGATTTGTTACCCAGTGGCCAAAAGCGTTAGGTTCGCATCCGGATATCGGAGTCCAATCCTCTGCAAGCAAAGCCTTCCATTAAAGCTGATAGCCATAAGTGAATGACTAGGAAGCGAATGAGGACACCGAAAGAAAAATGGACGATAATAGTGACTTCCAATTCATCTCACCGTCACCGAAACCTTTCACGTTAGTATGTTCTAAAGCAAACAGAAACAGTAGAAATATTGACAAAATTCGAAAAAAAACTGACAACCGCAACCTCAAATCAAAAAATAATTAATTAGTTGCATAATGTAATTTCAACATTCAGGAAATTGGATTTACCTCGGGGTAGGTTGTCATTCATTTGGGTGGTCAGCCACATTTGATGACTGTATATGTTTGTGTAGAGGGCGAAGTTAGAGACGCAAGGATCACTAAGATTGCGGGACACCGGCGCGTTACTGAGGACACCGCGCAGGAACCAGCGCTGGGGACCTGCGCTTGTGTTCTGGGGAAACACCAGCCCGCCCCCGCTGTCTCCCTGGCACACGGCTGTTCCTGGAATGGAATGAAACATGTTGGTTATCCAATCAGTAGTTCCCTGGGCGACGGTACCCATGCTTGCCCCCGTGTGCCCCTGGCAAAGATAGCTTCCGGCCAATACGCTGTAACTCAAATACTGTCCTGTCCTGTCTCCTACACGCCACCGGCGTGGTAATGGCAACACAGCGTTTTTGTGGTCTTGTTCTGGCAAAATGCTCTACTTTAAACTCCAATGTTCTGCCATTACAGAAGTTTCTTTTTGCCGTTACTGCATTGTGCTATAGTCATTTTTTGGCAAGTTACCACAATAAACAAACAAAAATAAGATCTTTTAATTAATGAAGATAATATTAGCGAAAGTCAATCGAAAATCCGAAACAGAATCGATTCCCAGATGTATCCGTATCTTTTTCTGATTTTTCTGTTTCAGATTTTCAATTGACTTTCGCTAATATTATCTTAATTAATTAAAAAATATTATAATTTGAGGTTTAACTCATTAAGTTAAAAATAAAAAATAAGATCATTTTATGTAACCTTTAATTATGTTTTTTTTTGTTTTGTTTTTTTTTTTTGTTTCTTCTTCACATTTTAGGTATAACAGTTTGCAATACAATTTTTAACCTCACTAGGACAAGCCTGTGTTGAGGTTAACAATTATTTACTTAAAGTAATTTTATGGAATTGATTGAAAACTTTACAGCCCAAGTACTGTAATTATAGTTACGGCATATTGCCATAACACGGACGACCGACTCACGGCTGTTCCAGAAAATTAAAGGAAAGTGTTGTTTTTATTTCAACTGGTTTATCAGTTTCAAAAACTCAAGTAATGTACAAATATGAACATAATTTTGGTTTTATTCTCTGACAAAGCATTCGCAATATCTACATAAAAATACAAACGTGTGTAAAAAAAAATTACTCAAATAAAAAAAACACTAACAAGGCAAGAGACACAAGAGACATAGAAATTACTCAAATAAAAAAAAAACACAAGAAAGTCAAGAGACACAAGAGACAGAAAAGACACAAGTGATAAATATAATTAGCTCGTTACATATTTTTCAGCGATGGCAGAACATTTTTTGTGAATCCGTATAAATAATCGGACATAATGACTACTTCAGCATACTCTATCTTATATCGGCCAAAATATGCAATATGTATTATGTTTAAATGTTTTCAGATGAAACTGGTATGGTGTCTTGAGCAATAGGAATTGAGAACAATTATTTCAATATTGCTAAGACATAGTGTGGTATCGAGATGTAAACATATTAGATCAGCCAATTGCTTTCTAAGTTTACATTAGAGTTCACGGGGTGAGGTTTGTCTGGGTCTTGGCAGCGGAAGGAATCCTCTGACTAGCTGCACGGTAGGCCAGACAGGGAGAGACTGGTTGAGAGAGTACCTTTCACTTCTCCAGCGGGACTCGCTTTGCACGTCAGCGGGAGGAATGAATTCATACGTCCATTCTGACTCCCAGATTTATACTACCCCTTCAACCCTCTTTCTTCCAAGAACTTCCTCTCCTTCCTTTCCTTAAATCACCATCCACACAATATCCCCAAAGATAACATAGGCCCTGAGGGAAATCATTTAAGGTCAGTTACCGTTAGTACGTTAGAGGGAATACAAGAAGGCGCTGCAAAAAAGCGCAATCCCTTTGCACGACGATGTCGTCTCCCACCCGGCATGCCGCTTGAAGCCCCGAAAACCCTTCTGGATGGAAGGAGAAAGACTCCTCCAATCACCCCTCAACCCTGAAGACAGGTGGAAACTTGAGTGGCAATCGGCCAACGTGGAAAATGCCCATCTCGCACAAGACCCCACTGAGAGACAGCCTGGGTTCTCATTGCCTCGCAAACTCTGGTCCGCCATCAATAGGATAAGGTGCTCCCATAGCCGCTGTGCCCATATGATGCATAGATGGGGCCTTAAAGAGTCGGCGATGTGCGAATGCGGTGCGGTGCAGACCACCGTACATGTGGTCAACGAATGCCCGCTCCATTAATTCCCCGGCGGGATTGATGAGGTCCACAGGGCGACGCCTGAGGCCCTGGACTGGCTCGCAGACCTAGATGTTCCCCTCTGACCCCCTCCACCATACGAAAGAAGAAGAAGTTACCGTTAGTGAGCCCCGCGCATATCTTATCTGACGTGAAATATGACTTGAAGAAGGGCGGCAGTTTGTCGAAGCACTGCACACGCGCTACGACCGGGACCCCCAGGAAGTTGAGGCTGACTGAGAAGGCGCCCCACTCCGTGAGCCCCCAACCCGCCACCTGCAATCACATCACAATCATTTACTTTTGTACAAAACAAGGTCATAGTGACAAGATAATAGTGACAAGATAATTACCTTGCCCAGACTGCCCGGACTCGTCTGGTTGGTGTAAAGGTCCACGTCTGTCAGGTCCAGGCAGACTGCGCGCACCGTGTCGGAGATCGTGAACCTTGTCGTTAGGTGGATAATGGAGATGTCGTCTTGAAAATTTAGGTAACTTGCTCCGTACTTCTCTCCTAAACTAACTTCGCGGACCTGCAACGTTATTCATATGTATGATAAATGGCCTACTCATCATCCGACTAGCACAACTGCTTGCAGGACTGCATGGAAGGTATCTGCAAGCCGGATCGTTTGTATGCAAAACCATCAGCTGAATTGTTATTATTCTCTTCTTTTTAAATCAAATTCTAGACGTATTGACTCTTTTTTACAAAAAAAAAAATTGATTTTGAAAGATTGTTATTTTATCTGGTACACGCAGTTTTAAAATTTTGAAAAACTAAGTGTATTTTTAATATACTAAGGTTATACCGTTGATCGTTAGCAGATTTGTTCAATTTTCAAACGAAAGATTCTATTAAACAACACAAATTTCAAATCATATAATCATACAACAAAATAAATCAATACATTATCTAGTCAATACAGTTTTCAGAATTTCAATTTTAGTTATATTAAAATCATTAAAAAATAAATTCGAGAACGTGTTTTGTGACAAAAATACCTCAGTTTTTCTGTTTACGACATTATTGAAAAATCATAATTACCTCTGACTGCTGTCTGCCAATCTCTGTAGAATTCCAGGAAGAGAGTCGGACTCCTGCAACTACTCGATAGTCCTCCACGTGGACCTGGTGGCTGTGAGCACGGTCAGAGAAGCAATGCGCGGCTGTAAACCAAACTTAGCTTTAATAGACATGTGTGAAGATCTAGCATCACTTTCTAGGTTTAGATCTAGCTCTTTTACTATCGATCTAGTACTGCCAATTACTGGTAGTAATAATTATTATTGACTTAAAAAGACGTGTGTTTTCTTTTCTTATGTCTTATTCAATAATGTTTCGAAGCTCACTTTGCTCATACGGAAGTACACGAAGAATCGTTTCTCATAAGATTCTAGTTGCTTTACTAGAGAAGTGAACTCTTCATACATTTGTCTTTGTTTGAATCCAAAGCGCTCTCCTTACATTTTTTAAATTTTATTATTTACGTAAGTATTAATTTTAAAATAATAAACTAAGTAAATTGTCCTCAAATTCACTTAGAATTACGGAACACGACAAAGCTATGAATTGCGTTTGTTGAGAAGTGCAACATTAAACATAACATAAAAAATAAACGTCAAATCAAGTTTGGCGCCTGCGCGCAATAATCGTAAGATCTAGAGAGGACTGTTTGTCACATGGTCACATGCGTTGACCTGGGAACGTAGTATTGCATACACGGGCAGTAGCCTAGTATAGTCGTTAAATTTTGTTTTTGAATTCTGTAACTAAAAAAAGTTGTTGTTTTGGTGTAAATTAATCAAGATGGATCTTGCAAAGAGCTGTTTTACAACAATAACATTTGATTGACATTGATAGTATTGAAGATAGTATCAGTGCTAGAATTATTTTTATGATTAATTTTTGTGCTTTAATAATGGGGTCGAGGGCACTAGAACGAGCACTGCCCCTAGCTAAAATTCCGTATTCTATTGTGATTAGCATAGTGAGTAATATACTGATTTTAAAAGTTTTAGGTCAAGGAAAGGAGTGTTTGTTTGAAAAAGTATATAGATTTACGAATTTTATTTATAGTGCTGTGGATATGTTGTTTCCGTTTTAGGTGTGTGTCAAAGGTTAATCCTAAATATTTGATATTGATTACTTGTTTTAGGCATGGGCAGTCACAATTCCGATCAAGAGATGAATTTTTACATTCGTCTATTTTTAAAGTTAGGTTTGACTTTGGGATATTGGTGAGACCAAACAGTTAGTATTTTGTTTTATGTATATTTAGAGTTAGTGAGTTAGAGACGAGCCAATGTTTTACTTTTTGAATTCCTTCCTCCGTTTTGGCGTATACGGTTTTTCGATTGGAATTGTAGGACTGTGTCTTCGACAAAACTGACAATAGTGGCATCAATATCTAGGTTACATAACTCATTAATATATATATTACCTATGTAATAATGTTTGTATTTATCTTATAAGTTTTTGATTATTGATTATAAATTTAATTAGAACGTTATTTTTTGCTGTAAATACTCCTCCCATAAACACGAGCTCTTTGAGCTCAACTTATGGAGTAGTAGAATAATTATGTATAATTGTATAACTTGTCAATATATAATCACCTGTATGTAAAATCTTTTTCTTATTAATAAATAAAATAAAAAAAAATAAAAAAATATCAGGGAGAGCATTGGACCTATAACACTGCCTTGTGGGACCCCATTACTAATTGGCAAATTATGACTCTTAGTTGTTCTGATTTTAACGCATTGGGATCTGCCAGATAAGAAGCTGGAGAGAAGGTCTAATTTATTTCCTTATTTCTTTTACCAATATTAAACTTCTTTTTCTTCTAATTTGGTGTGTGAGATGGTATCAAACGCTTTGCAGAGGTTCAGAAATACCGACAAACATTTCGAGTCCTTATCCAAGTAATCAGAGATATAATCAGTAACCGTGGTTATCCCGTCATTAGTGCTTTTATGTCTTCTGAACCCAAATTGCCGAGGCGATAGTAGGTTGTTGGTTTGCAGGTATTCCATAAGACTATTGGTAACGATCTTTTCAAATATTTGAGATAGCCTATAACACCCTTAAAGGGTGAAATAATTGGAAAAAAACGTCTTTATTATTTAATAATTTTGTATATATCTCATGTTCCTAAAAGACTTTATGGGCGTATCATATAAATAAATCAATATTTATCAAAATAGTAGTCGTATAATAAATACATATATATATTTTTTTTTTATAGAGAAACCTCACAAGAGTCCCAACTGCTCCCTTCTGGAGCCAGTGAGACTATGGCATTTCCAATTGTGGAGTATGTTGTGAGGCTGAAGGTAAGTGGGGAAGGGAAGGAGATGGGGAAGAGGAAGGCGGGAAAGTACCTGGCTATTCAGATCTAGTCACTAAACACGGCTAAAGCCATTATTAAGCAACGTTTCAATTCTGAATGGTGGTCTTACACCAGGGCGATACTGAGAGTATCTTCCACAATGAGTAATTTCCAAATTCATGTGAATATATGATTTCTCTGGGAAATGTTATATAGAGCCCCCACTTTGGAGATGCCAAGATGGTACAAATTGAAGACACTGGACTCTAAAAGAAATTCTCAACACTTTTTCTAGGATCCCCACTTCGGATGTGGCAAGATGGTACCTACAAAATGAGGACAGCTTTGAAGTCATAGTCAATCTGGGAATGTCTAGGACCCCTGTTCATCTAATTCCGGGCCTAGGTACAGACCAAAAACATAAAATGTAATTAACCTTTATTTTCAATTAATTACGTTTGTATAAATTTATGAACCTATGTGTCTGACACACATACGTTATACCCTAGTGAGACAGGCATTGGAAAAACATCACTTGTAATTATACCATAAATAGATTAAATAGATCAATAAAAAAATATATTAAGAAATGTAGGGTGAATTTAAACATTTATTTAATTTAAATAGATAAAATCAAAATTATAATGAAAATAGAGTCGAGTTCAGACTTAGAAGAGATGGGATGTTGAATGGAGGGAAGGCAATTTTAGATAAGGCATGTTAGAAGTGAGGATACTTGTTTAGAGAGGGACGACCAAAAAAAAATTGTGATCTTAAGTTCCCAGTTCTAAACCTCAGAATATACAATCTGAGGAGTCAATCGAATTTTAAAAATGTGAGAAGGAACGGAACAACGTCCAATTCTCATATGAATAAGTTAGGAAAATTCTTTTTGGGAAAAAAGGGGGAATAGGGAAGTTGAGTGAAAAATATTTTGACTTATAAAAAATATGTTCATGTAGATGACATTCAAACTTAAATACCAGTATTTTTTTTTTTTTAAAGTTCGTTTTCATAATTAAATTAATTCTACAAGTTTGAATTTTATTAAAGCCCGCCAAAACGGCGGCAAGAGCACAGCAGAGTCCGTGACGTAACCCGGTCCTTGCTTGTGTGAAATATAAGGGAAATATTTACAAAACCCGGACCCGCTTAATACGGACGAAAAAAATAAATTTAAAAAGTTGTAGTAGTTAGATATTTACTAGTACTAATCAATTCAGTTACCGGAATTTTAAGAAAAGTGCATTTTAATGGTTATTTTTTAAATTTAAAAACACGATTGGTCATTTTTCAATGAAACTTGCAACAGTTCCTAACATAGCGGTCAGTGAAAAATGACATTTGGTGTTTTTAAATTTAAAAAACAACCATTAAAATGCACTTTTTTCGAAATTCCAATAACTGAATTGATTAGTACTAGTAAATATCTAACTACTACAACTTTTTAATTTATTGTTTTCGTCCATATTAAGCGTGTCCCGGTTTTGTAAATATTTTCCCTTGTATTTCACACACGCAAGGGCTGGGTTACGTCACGAACTCTGCGTGCACGGTAGTATGCCCTTGCCGCCGTTTTCGCGGGCTTAATAAAATTCGAACTTGTAAAATTAATTTAATTATGAAAACGAACTTTAAAAAAAAAAAAATAGTGGTATTTAAGTTTGCCTGTGAACATTGATAAAAAAAAATAAAAACTCAACAATAAGGACTCAACCTCCTTATTGTTGAAACCACGGTTTTCGTGATATAGTTCCTTGTATTGAGGCATAGCAGGCTCCCTTGGATCGACTAACAATGTGCCAACACTCTCCCTAAGCATTGCGGGATCTATCTTTGATAATGGAAAAAAACAACAGTGTTTCCAACATGTCCAGGAATCCATATCGGAGTTACGGTTCTTCCAGAGCTTTAAATGAAGGCTATCAGCACTCGAATAAGGCATACAAAGTGATCATCATGATGAAGAAGAGGACTGGATTTATGTTTTTGGAGGGAACTGAGATAGTCAGAGAGAACAAGGGAATGTTCTAAATTATTTTTGATTAAGTATATATTTGAGAGATTCTAATATTGCAATGCACTCGGCTGAAAATATTGAAAATTGATTTGAAATTGAATGAAATATTCTGTTAAATTTCGTTTTCATAATTAAATGAAACAAATTACTTTGTATAAACCACTATAATCACATGTTAATATCACATGTTTCTTCATAAGGATAATAACATGAATAAAAATAACAAAAGAAATAAACAAGTGAATAAATGTGTGTGCAAAAAATTATAATCCGTCCTCAATGAACACTTTAAAGCTTTCTGAAAACTCTCCCAAGACAACTCTTCATTTATCCAAACTTTTGTTGTGCTTCTAATTGACCTAATTTCTTCTCAAACTAATCTTCCGTCCAACGCTGCTATCTTTATTTCCACATTAAAATCATTTATTCAAAATGAATCTTTGGATGTGAGAATACTTCAGTAGAATAGCCGAAGTGATATTTCTAACGAATCTAATCTTCTTAACCTATTAAATTTAAACCATATTTGTGTGGCTGCTATCTCGGAGACATGGTTTACTCCATCCACTCACATTAATGTGGGAGGGTACTCCTGTCTCGGCGATGATAGTCTGCAAGGTACCGGTGGCGGTGCTGCCGTTTTTATTCAAAAATCCCTACCATTTTCACCAATAAATAATATCAAACCAGCCATGCTGACTTCCAAATGGTTAGCCCAGCTAAAATAAAGGATAGATACATCTAAGATACATCCTTTATTTCAGTCTATTTTCCCCCAACAACCCACTTTAATGAACAAATTTGGTTGCAAATTGTCCATCTACTAAGCCCTCCTTTCTTTATATTGCCTGGCCTGACCAATGCCTTTTTTCATTGACTTCAGATCACCCAACGAGAGGCTGAAGAGAAAAGTGTAAAAACATAGGTCAGCAGATTGGTACGGTATGCGAGCTTATTTTAACGCTTTCTCCTATCAGCTGTCTGTTTTCGGACTTCGGATCCTTCAGATCCAGATGTGCCAATGAAATTGGTGAAGTCATCACATCTGCGATGGATAGCTTCATACAATCGACAACTAAAGAAACTGGCGTGGGCTCAAAGCCGTGGTTCAGTCGTCAATGCTCCGAAGCAGTTTATAGTTAGATAGCGTAAAACATGTATCCATTTTTATTTAATATGCTACATCCATTGACTTTTCTGACTTAAGTCTAGGATGAATATTTATTTTTTATTTTTAACTTAATAGGCAAAACCTCAAATTATATTATTTGAATTAAAAACGATAATATTAGCGAAACTCAATCGAAAAGCTGAAACCGAAAAATCAGAAAAAGATACGGTCACATCTGGGACTCAAACCCAGAACCCAGAACCCAAACAAGTCTTCCAACAGAGATTTTAATTTATTTTTTTTAATTATTACATCATTATTTTAATTAAAAGGAAAGCCAGATAGTTAACAGGAGTCCAGTAATAAAAGTCTCTGCATCAGAACTCACCGCTTATTACAAGATTGCTCCTCACCAAGCTGCCACCGCATATCTGCTCGAACTGGTTGTCTTTATTCCGGTGGAAGATGGCCACGTGCCAGGGGAACTGGTTTGCTTTCACATTTCCTAGTCCCCCCCTCACGAAGGGCTTTGAAGCAACCGCTTCCAATCCGCAATCTGGAAATATAAAGTCATCATCACACCTTGGTGTTACTCTAAAACCCTTCGTTCACGGAAAAAACCGAAACGAAAGTAAAACTTGGGTAGCAATCAAGCTTCTCTCAGGATTAACTCAACTTTACCATTTCGGTCATTATCTCAGCTTGTTTAACCATAGAAGGAAGAAGAACGCTTCAGCTGTCATCTGTCACTGTCTTTTTGCTTTCATGAATATCTACAAAATCAAGTGATGATGAAGACGCCATTCATTTTTTTTTACGCACCTGATTTTCAGGTCCGGGTTTAGTTTTTCCCATAGGAAAAACTAAACCCTTTCATACACTTTTCCATATAAATGATTATCTAGTAAATCCACGTTATGCAAGTGTATTATTATTATTATTTTTTTTTTTATTAATTATTTTTTTGTCACATACATGTTTTAATATAATTTTTATTTTATTTTTATAAACAGTAAAAAGCGAGAGCAATGTAGTTGTGTAGACAAAAGATTTAAAAAAATAAAATAAACTAAATAGACTTAAAAAACAGAAAAATATAAAAAACAGAAAAAAAAATATGTACATATGTATGCATGTATACGCATATATACATATATTTATATATATAAATATCTATACATGGTGCATTAGACGCTATATATCAACATACACACACACACAAACATATATACATATATTTAATATAAACATAATATAATAGTATGCATAAATGTACGATACCAAAAAAATCCCACATAGGCATCGCCAGTTCGTGGGTATACTTGTGTTTTTTTTAAAGCAGTTTAGTTAAATTATTTAAATTATTTATTAATTATATAAGTATAATTAATACAAAACAATACAAGAACAACATGTTAATCTAACAAACTATTAAATGGGAAAATAATTCACCTACTCCAGATATTTTCATATCAGAGGGTTCGGCTCGGTGGAATTCCTAATTTGACCGATAAATCCTACAGATCCCTCAATATAAATATTTAAAAAATCTTTCGTAATCCTACATGTATTTAAAATGACTGATTTTTGCATTTTTATATACAAATTCTTTGACAAATCTAATATGCCTAAATTTTTAATGAGAGTGCTAGGTATAATGCCAGTAGCCGAAATAACAAATGTTAATATTTTTATAGTCTGAAAATGCCAAATACTTTTAATTTCATTTCCTAAATCTGTTTACTTTCTTATTTTTTCAGAAACAGATTTTTCAATATATATTTTTTTTTAATTTTTTAAAAAGAAAGACAAACATTCCCGGGTTACGAATAACCCAACAACATTTGAAAATCTCCTATACCTATATATATTTTTTTCTGTTATCTTTGGGGATCCGCGTTTTTTCACAGGAATTTGGAATAGCTATTATATTATTAGCGACAAAGGTGGAATCATCTAAAATTAAAATCTTGGGTTATCCAGTACAATCCACGATAATTTTAACACGATAACATATTCAAATGACTGTGCAATCTTTAGAAATTAATCTAAGAAATTATTTAGCTATTTCCTTTATACTTATACCACAAGCAATGCTCTCAGTATACTGCGCAATATTAAAGAAAACAAACAAATACAATCTGGCAAATTAACGATTTTCCCCACTTTGCTCCAAGCTATTTACGTTATTTGTTTATGTTATGTATGCATTTATCTTAAAATGGTACATAATTTGTTTTAGACCACTTTAAATTTTAATTACACTCTACCGGTTTCGGAAGAACCTTCCTTCATCAGGAGAATATATTATAATATGTACGGATGATACAAAAGTGCTGATATAAACAGTCACATATGCCCATAAAGTTACATATTAAGTGCAGAAGGTATTTCAAATTAAACTTTACAAATTATAATGTTTAATGTTGTGTCTCTCGTCCACAACCAGCAATCCTATATTATTAAATACCAGATAATTCATTATCCTCCTAAACAAATTGGACGTTTTCCTGATCGGACATAGAAAGCTGGCAGCTCATGAGACTTGACTGGCATCTAGATTGAGACTGGGTTAATTTGCTGGTTGTGTCGCCGTTTAAAACTGGTAATTGAGAAGTTGCCTAAAGTGCTGAACAGCAGAACACCAACACAGGATAGAGACGTATGTTGCCAACTGCTTTCTTGCACTAAGTGACCAGGAGTTCTGGCGTAAACGTTCGATAAAACCTCATATCTATATAATTACTGACAAATCGGTAGGTGAACACCAAATTGACCAAATGGGTCAATATTATATTGGTAGGTGCGACCTCTGCAAATATTAGAATAAAGGGACTCTGAGACGAGCGAGCGGTTTGATGGCCAGCACGTAATTTTTTGTCTATGATACTTTGTGACAAGCCTTTTGACCGTCTGCAAAGCTGGCTTGCGGCTTTCTCACAAGCATTGCGCAATACTACGTGCTGGCGGCGGGCTTGATGCGAATTTATATTTCTTCGGAAATAAACAAACGAGAATAGATAAATAAGTTCCCATAGACCGGTCAGTGGTTGAGTGGGCATCGCGTTGGGTCCCACCCAGGCGTTCCGTGTTCGATTCCTCGGCTGGCTAAGTCCTCCATCACAACACAAGCAACATATTCCGCCTAGTGTGGTGGTAGTAGGAGATTTTCAAATGTTGTTGGGTTATTCGTAACCCGGGAATGTTTGTCTTTCTTTAAAAAAAAATAAAAAAAAAATAGACAAAAAACATTACAATGAGTGGTGATTTTAGATATTACGTATCTTGTAAAACAATTATATAAATCATATAAAATTATTATAAAGTAGGCAGCAATTATTTCTGTGTTTAATTTGTAGAAATCCATTGATTTTTAAAGAAAATATTGTACATCAAATTCAATCATGTGTTTATTTAGTTCTGCAAGTATTTTAGTTTTTTTTTTAATATTATGAAAGCTGTTTCGGCATTCAATGTAATTTTTAAATTGTAGTTAGGCCACTTATTTATGCGATTCCATTTACCCCACCCAATTTCAATATCCATGGATTTTAAAATGATTTTTTATTGGGGTTGATAATTTAATATTTTCTTAATTATTTAATAATGACGAAACCGCTATTGTCTTTAATTAAATGTGTTAAATTGTACAGGTCTTGTGTTTAAAAAAAAATATTTCCAAACATTATGATTTGAAATTTTTTAAGCAGGTTATATGTTACCTTTAAATTGTTATTTATTTATGTTCTTATATCTTCTTTTAATTTTTATTTAATTTCACAATGTTGTATTTTTTATAAATGTTATCTCAGCCCACTTAGTTTTTTATTATAATTTTAGCAATGTGAAAATCTGTTTAGATTTTATTTGTATTCTTAATTTTATTTTAATTGATGTAAATAATCTGTTGATTTTCGTAAATAAATAAATAAACATCGGAGAAATGGAGAAGAATAATTGTCCTTACTTTACTATTTAACGTTATGTAACAATATTAATTTATAAAATTTATTATAACACAATTAAAGAATGCTTTGTCTTTGTTATATTCCATTTCGCACAAAATTCACTTTCAACCCCCTTTCGACCGTCACGAAATCACAGAAGGCGTGGCCAGGCTTGAAGGAGAGGCTTGATGCGCCGCAGCAAGCCTAAAGCATAGAGAATAATAGAAAACAATAGACAACAAATTTACGTGCTGGCCATCTAGCCGCTTGCTCGTCTCGGAGTCCCTTAAAATGGATGGCGCTGTGGTGTTCAAATATGCTATCCCAAGATGGTTGAAAGGAAAAAAATTGGAACTTAACAAAGCACTTTAGTTTAGATCAAGAGTGTCAGACGGTGTTCAAAAATTGTGTATGTAGATACTTCTTGAAATAACATTTAGGACGTGTTATTTCACAGAAATATAATGTAATATTTTCATCAATTTTATCAAACGATGTCCTCCGTGATCCATGGTGCTAGCATGGTCGATTGATAAGGATAGGTAGGATTATTGTCGGTAACTTCATATCGTTCCCCAGGACAACTGCAGATCGCAAACGTACAAACAACAGATACGTTTTTAGATTTTCACGGCCAAAAGCATTTTCGTTGTTTGTTTTTGGGGTGTTATGCCGGCATAACACCCCAAAAACAAACAACGAAAAAGTACAAACAACAGTTGATATCGAATATAGTAAGGACACTTAGTCATTGTGAGCTGTCACATATTCGTTTGCGATCTGCAATTGTCCTAGGGAACGATGAGAAGTTACCGACAATTATCCTACCGATCCTTATCGATCGACTATGCTAGCACACCAGAGCCCCCAGCACGCTTGCTCTATAACGATCGATAGGATAACTATCGGTAACTTCTCATCGTTCCCTACGACAACTGCAGATCGCAAACGAATAGGTGACAGTTCACAATGACTAAGTGTCCTTAATATATTCGATATCAACTGTCGTGTGTACGTTTGAGATCTGCAGTTGTCCTAGGGAACGATAAGAAGTTACCGACAATCGGTTGGTAACTTCATATCGAGCGACCGTGCTAGCACACCTGAGGCCCTAGCACGCTTGCTCTATATCGATCGGTAGGATAACTATCGGTAACTTCTCATCGTTCCCTAGGACAACTGCACATCGCTAACGTACAAACAACAGTTGATGTCGAATATGTTAAGGACACTTAGTCATTGTGAACTGTAACTTATTCGTTGGCGATCTGTAGTCATGCTAGGGAACGATGAGAAGTTACCGATAGTTATCCTACCGATCGATATAGAGCAAGCGTGCTAGGGCCTCTGGGCTAAGATTCTCGATTAGTGATCCGTAGGTCGCGGGTTCAAATTCGCGTCGCGGGACCTTTTGACCTCTCCAGTACATCTCTCTCGGATATACTGACCCCTAGATTCGTATCCATCCTATCAAAAGACGCGGATCCCCAAAGATATCAGGAAAATAAATTCCCCCAGGGCCTACCGTGTGATTTCAATGTAAAAAAGAAAAAATGGGATTTCAATTCACACCTTTCCAGCATGTTCTACGAGTTTCCGGACACCGTTTACGGTACTATACATATTACTCGTATTTGCAGCCTATTTCTGAGTCAGTGGTGGATGCTTTCAGTATCACCCTTGTGAAAGACCATCATTCAGAATCGAAACGTTGCTTGAAATAGCTTAGGATGTGTTTTGTGGCCAGATTAGAATTGCCAAGTACCTACTTTCCAACTCTCCTCTTCCCCATCTTGATCTCTTCCTCAACCTTACAATATTCCCCGATTGGAGACGCCATAGTCTCATTCTCCATTCCGAGCAATTGGGACTCTTGTGTCATATTCACATAAATCAAATACATCACAACTATGATGTTTGTTTATATGACATTGTAGTGCATAATGCAGTCAGTTCCGTCATTCAAACTTATTTGTTATCTATTTGCAGCTGTATATTAAAAGGCGACCTTTTGACCGTTTTGACATCAATATTATATTACATTTTCCTCATGTTACTTTTTCCGGGAAATTGCAAACAATCTGACGATTTATATAATTTAACCTTCAAGAGGACGTGCGTCCTTCATACACTGCAAGATTGCCCGTGGCTTAATAGACCAATGTAATATTAAAGCAAAATTTATGTTAATAATTATATAATCTATATATAAAAATTTATCCCTATTTCCCTTGGTCACGCCATAACTTCAGAACTACTTTACGTATTTGATTAATCTGTTTTCTTAAGTTTTCTAATACTTTGTCGAATGTTGTTACGGAAAGAAAAATTAAGAAAATTGCGCAGAAAATTGGATAATTTCATAAAACTTAATGACTCTTTTAACTTCGTACGTTTGACAGTTCCTGCGTTTGATATATTTCCTATACTATTCATCCGATTGCGATGAAAATTTGGTAAGTTGTTGTGGACATGCTTGTGAATGTTTTCATAAAGCAATATTTCTATATTGGTTAGTTCTGGAGTTATGAAATTTGCAAAAAAAAATTCAATAGGGCACACGCGAGTTGTTTGAAAAATGAATGTATTTTATGGAGATTAACGGCAGGGAAGAAAGGCAAGAGGGGCGGAGGGTAATGAAGGAGGGGTGGTTCGCGGGAGGGAGGATGAGGGAGGGGGAAGGCGGAGAAGGTGGAATGGGAATTCGTGAGGGGGAGGTTCGCGAGAAGGGGGACAGTGGTAGAAGGGAGGGGAAACGCAGGGAAGGTGAAAAGGGAACGCGGGAGGGGAAGAGAACAAGGGCGGAACTGGGACGAATGGGAAAGAACACGCAGGGAGAAACAACATCTATATTTAAGTGACACTATAACGCATGCCGGGTATCAGCTAGTTATTTATAATAATATTATTTTTCCTATTACCTAAACTTGTTTATTCAGTGATTTTCTTGTTATTATTTTAAACCAAATTTCGCAGTTCCTTCTGACAGCAGTCATATAATGAATCGAATAAAGTCATAATTTGCTAATACATAATGTAAGTACATACCGTCCTCGAACTGGTCTCCAGCTTTACACAAAACTATGTATAATAAAAATAATAATAGCTTATAAAACATTTTAGTTCGCACTTCGGTAACTTGACTTTACTGAATGACCAATGTCAGGGATCCGACAGCGCTCAAATACTGGGAAGACGAGCAGTGGTGCGCAACTTATGGTTTGAGAACCACTATTTACTTGCTTTTTTTTTCTTTTATAATTATTTTTTATTACATCCTTATTTATAAATAGAAATATAAGATTTTCTGTGTAAACAATAAACAAATATTCGGGCGCGCGCGCGTACTGAGCGGCAAGCAGTGTGTTGCGTTCTCTCTACAGCTCAGTGATAAGAAAAGCCGAGCTCAGCATCAAGACAAAGATGGCAGTGTTTAAAGCGGTATACCGCCCGACGCTCACTCACGGCCGCCAGATTTGAACGCTAAACGAACAAACACGCTCTAGAGTCCAAGCTGCCCAAATGAGGTACTTGAGAGGAGTGGCAGGAGTTACGAAATAGGATCATATAAGAAACTCTACGATCCGAGATGATCTAAGCATTGAAACACTGCTACTCTTTATAGAAAAATCGCAATTGAGGTGGCTTAGGCATGTACTAAGAATGTCTGATGACCGAATTCCGAGGAAAATACTGAGTGCCATTCCAGTGGGCAGACGTCCAGTGGGCCGCCCCAGACAGTTGGGCGAGGCAACTCCAAAAACTATGTGAGGAAAGGATGGGTCTGCCATGGACGGAGGCCGAACAATGGGCGCAAGACAGGGATGTATGGATGTATCGATGCAGTGGGTCCCCGACACGAATAGGATAAGGGGAAGAAGAAGAAGTAATTCATCCATAAGTAAGAGACAGATTGAGGTGTATGGCTTCGAATAATTTTAATGAAATTTTCCAAATACAATTTTATATAATACTTTTTTTTTACATTAACTCCACACAGGAGGCCCTGAGGAAAATAATTTCCCTCAGGGCCTATGTCATCTTTGAAGATGCTGTGAGGAGGGTTTTTTTGAGGAGAGGAAGGAGTGAACGTGGAAGGAGGAAACACAGAGGCCGGCAAATCGTTCCACAGCCGAGCTGTTGAACACAAGAACGAGTCGTAGTAGCGTCCCGTTCTCAATGAGACAAATGTCAACTGTGTACATATGTTGGGCGCGCGTTTGGCGTGTTTTCCGACTATGCACCGGTGCCGAGGGGATCAATGACGCTAGCTCCTCGGAGCATCTTCCATTGAAATACCGGTAGAACAAGGATAGCATTCCCACCCGACGCCTGTGCTCTAAAGATTGCAATCCGTTTGTTAAGACAGGAGAATCTATCAAGCGGACCGCCCGTTTCTGCACAGAGTCGAGGGTGCTTTTCAGGTACATCGGGGCTCCAGACCATGCTGATACAGAGATGGCTGCCAAATTCAACAGTGGGGCGCACTTGCGATTTGTACAGGGTTAGCAGTTGTGTACAATTAAAGTATCTGCGGGCCCTGTACAGTACGCCCAGTTTCTGAGAGGCCAACTTAACTCTGGCCTCGATGGAGCCCCCGTACCTGAGCTGGTCACTTAGAGTTACACCGAGCATATCAATGGAGGACCTGTTTGGAAGATTGCTACCGTTGAAGGTGACTAGATTGTCATTTCGATCCCTTTTAGACGTAATCAGACATGATTGGGTCTTTGAAACATTGAATTCGACGAGATTATTCTTACCCCAAGAGAAAACACTCTCGAGGTAACCGTCCATTCTTTGCTTCAAAGCCCTCCGAGCCGTTGGAATTTGTGCACCCTTTGGGGGCTTGTCAAACAAAAAGCTATCATGGACTGTACTGTCATCCGCGTAGCAATGAATTGGTGCACATGTCAATACTACCGAGTACCCTGCATGCGTTGTTGACACTCAAAAAAAGAAAGTGTTTCACCCTGCGTGTCCTTTCCCATGCGTCCTCCTGTCCCGCGTACGCCCCTTTCCGCATTCGCCTTCACCTCTCGTGTTACCCTTCCATCTTTCCCACCTTTCCCCCCTACCCCCTCCTTCGTACTATTTCGTTTCCCTCCTCCTCCCAGAAAACCCCCCGATTCCACCTACCCACCCTGCCGCTTACCTGCATGAAATACAAACTGTATTTTTTATTACATACAATTTAATGTTACAGCGCAATTGGAGTAATCCATTTGTTATAAATTATTCCTGTTAACTATATTTTTTACTGTTTTATATGTAAGTTGGTTTAATTCTAGAAGTACAATTATTATTGACTATTATCGCCTCCTATTCCTGTTCACCTCTCACGTTCCCTTTTTACTTTCCTCGCCTCCCCCTCCTCTCTCCCGCTCAACAATTTCTCGTGCCCCCCCCCCCCACCCCCTCACGATTTCCGATTCCACCTTCTGCGCCTTCCCCTCTCCCTCGTCCCCCTTCCCGAGAAGCTCCCTCCTTAATTCCCCATTTTCCTCCCGCATATCCCTCCTCCCAGCCTTTTTCCCTGCCGCTTAACTCAATAAAATACACCCATTTTTACAACAACTCGCGTGACCTATTTCATTTTTAATGCAAATTTCATAATGCCAGAGCTCGCCGGAAATATTCCCGTGCATGTTCACAACAATTAAAAAAAAATAATAGGGGTTGGATGAAATTTTAATCGCAATTGTATGAATAGTGGAAATAATAATTATTATTTTTATCACCAGATTTACAGGAACGGGTTTAGTTTTTCCCATAGGAACCCTTTCATACACTTTTCCATATAAATGATCATCTAGTAAATCCACGTTATGCAAGTGTATTATATAAGTATAATTAATACAAAACAAAACAAGAACAACACGTTAATCTACCAAACTATTAAATGGGAATATAATTCACCGTCTCCAGATATTTTCATATCAGAGGGTTCGGCTCTGTGGAATTCCTAATTTGACCGATAAATCCTACTGATCCCTCAATATAAATATTTAAAAAATCTTTCGTAATTCTACATGTATTTAAAATGACTGATTTTTGCATTTTTATATACAAATTCTTTGACAAATCTAATATGCCTAAATTTTTAATAAGAGAGCTAGGTATAATGCCAGTAGCCGAAATAACAAAAGGTAATATTTTTATAGTCTGGGAATGCCAATTTCTTTTAATTTCATTTCCTAAATCTGTATACTTTCTTATTTTTTCAGAAACAGATTTTTGAATATTACAGGAATTTGGAATAGCTACATCAATAATATAAGTTATTTTTTTAATTTTGTCATGTAAAACTATATCAGGTCTATTATGACCAATTGGTCTGTCTGTTAGTATAGTTTTATAGTTTTTTTTTCCTTAATATTATTATTTGTTATTTTTATTTGTTATTCTATTTAATTTTTATTTCTACAAGATTCACATTCACTCCTTTCATGTATGTGATCATTGATCATACATGATACACACAAGCCCTGCTTTTTTATGGGGGTACATCAAACATATATATTATATAATTAATTCGTGTATAAAATGTATTTGTAATTTATGTATCTTTTTTGAATTATTAAAAAAAAATTTTTTTTTTTAAATGTACCTAATATTAGTATGAATATTTTCCCTAATATGTATGCTATATGTTTTTACTTTCATCTACATATATGGATGATTATACCTAATATATTATACTTAATATAACATCTTATGAATCTCGACTACCATAATACGGCCATTTGCCTAGCTTGGTAGTCAAAAAGCCATGTAAAATAAACCTGTAACAAAGAAAATGAATAAAGAAGATTAAAAAAAAAATTCATATCGCTAGAGCTCACAATTCTATAACCATCCTGCGCACATCATATTCCCAAAGTTTCATTGCAATTGGATGAACGGTATAATGTAAGAATGGCATAACATACGAACACACAAACAAAGAAACGAACATTAATTTTTACATATGATTTAATAAAGCAAATGCTTTCGACCCCTGATACAAATTGCACAGGATAAAATTAAGAAATAAAATCAATATAATGCAATAATCTATCAATTTCCATAATATGTTTTGCCGATGACAGAAAATTCCAATCACGTTTACTTAATTCGACGTGACATATTGACAACGTGTTATATAATAAACCACTGAATCGATAATACGTTCTAGAAATGCCTTCCGCGAAGGTAGATTTAATTGGAAACTGATGTAATTTCGGGTTTGTCTCGCAAACTCATATTAAAAAAATCTTCGAGGTCAATAAAATTTTTTGAACTTTATTAAGTGAAGAATAAAAATAAATTCTAATGGTTTATTTAGCAGGCGGTACGAATTTATCTGGATCCCGGCCTTGAGGCTGCGACAGTATTTATTCTTGTCTCAATCCCTGCATTATCGACAGCTAGGTTCCATACACGGATAATCTCTTAACCTTTCCCTTACTGTGCTGAAAAAATCCGCCCGCTCCGGTGCTGTGTAATCACTATACAAGCAGAAATGGTCGATTTAAAAGCCGAAAAAATGAATATTTATAGCAAATCGCTATATTTCATTATAGTTGAAGTCAAAAATGATAATAATTAATATTTAATTGCTGAAAACATGAAAAAAACATGGGTAGCTCAAAAAAACGATGCTCATACAACATGCGAAGAGACCACCCCGAATGAATGCCGAGCGGAAGTGGTTTATTTATGCCGAGCGGCGACTGGCGGCCGGTCCGCGTCGTCCGCGCGGGAAACTGAAGGGACAAACACGATTGACGACTGACCAGTAACCACACGGTTCTCTTTCTCGCGCTTACTTATATTGAAGGTGAGAGTGAGGCGTGCATAGTGTCGCACTAGCCGCACGCCTCACACATTTGTACGTCTTACTCGCAGCGCTGATCGTATTGCCAGACGTTTGATTGTATTGGTGAATTTATTTTCGATTCTCACAAAATACCTCTGATGTGCCCGAAATGTATTGATTATTATTTTTTTGTTTAATGGTTAAATGTATAACTGAGGATTACCTAAAATCTGAACCCAGAATTTCCCATATTTACGGAGATATTAAAGGTGCAAGAAGCAATGTGTAGTAGATACACATCGCAGGCAAGGGAGGATTAAACTAATATCTAGGATAGCTTTGTATCATACATGGGTGAGTTATTTAACTAATATCTGGGATATCACTGAAACGTCGTCTCTGATTGAGCAACTTTTTGTTCTAGCTCTGCACAGCACTCTGACAGGAATGGGATTAGAAGTGCTGAAGTAATATGGTTCCAGGCACCTGTTCCTTCACTTCGTTTTATAGTTTACCATAATGTGAATCAATCAAAAATTGATTAAACGTTGACACGGGCAGAGAATCGGCTGTAAACAGTGGTTCAACTAGACTTAAGTGAAGGACATAAAAGTACTTAATAAGAAATATGGGAAAAGGATAATAAGATAAAATAATTAGCAGTAATTCTAGAGTCAGAGAAATCTCTTAGAAAATGCAGATTACATTGCCAAAAATTGCTAAGAAGGTCTCTATCATTGGAAGAATTAGGAACAATTTCTATGAAAATAAAAGTTTTTTTTATAAAACAATTGTTGCATCACACATAGACTACTGTTCTAGTACTCTATATCTTAGTAATGTAGGTAGTTAAAAAAAATAATAAAAAAACCAGAATAGAACAATGAGACAAGTTTTCAGATATAATGGCATTATACTTCTAATAAGTGAAAACCAAAAGTGATGGGGGGCAGTAAATGTAAAATCATGCAATGTCCAATGACAATTTAACGTAGGTAGATATAGGAATGACATGACATGACGTATGCTCCGGACCTGAGTTATTTTAAATAAATAATTTATTATAATATTAGGTCCTCACATATGAAATTGGCGTTTTGCCGTACTGGCAACTTTGATGTCAAATATCTTCTCTTTGATAAGGAATTCCAAATTCAAATTTATACAGCTTACCTATAGATATAGGTAAGTCTCCTAGGATTATTTACTAACATATTGACATGATCGTTCCATCTCAAAAATTTATCTATTTTTACACCGAGGTACTTGATGTTGACTACATTTTCTAAAGGGCTGCAGTTACATGTTTGCAAACAATTGTGAATAATCAAGTTATGAGTGGCAGAAGGCTGACTTTTACTTGAAATACTAAAAGTGATGTATTTGGTTTTTTGTGTGTTCAAAGTTAAGATATTATTATTCAACCAACTATTTACTACTCTTAAACCTGCATTACATTTGTCAAATGTTTCATCCCAAGTTTTACCATCAAATATTAAGGCAGTGTCATCTGCAAAACTAACAATATTTCCATGGATATTCAGACTACACAAATCATTTATAAAAATAAGAAACAATATTGGCCCAAGCACACTATCTTGCGGGATTCCAAAGGAGATTGATTTACCCTTGCTTAAAATTTGATTTATTTCTACCTGTTGTGTTCTGTCACTAAGGTAAGATCTGAACCAGTCCATTGCTGCATTATTAATACCTAAAGAAGATAGTTTTTTAAGTAGGAATTCATGGGAAACAGTATCAAATGCTTTTGATAAGTCCAAAAACACCGCTATAGCTTTGTTTCCATAGTCCAGCGCGCTTATAACTTTGGTCAATACCTTTAAAACAGCATCATTTGTACCTTTATTTGCTCTTAAACCGAATTGATTGTCAGAAAGTATTTTATATTTTTCTAAAAATTAAACTAATCTTGACTTAGCCAATCTTTCTATCACTTTTGAGAGAGTATTGAGCAAAGATATGGGTCTGTAATTGTTAACATCTAGTTGATCTCCACCTTTGAAAAGAGGTATAACCTTAGCATTCTTACAATGAGAAGGAAATATGCCACTTTTAAAACTAATGTTAACAATATGCGATATGGGACCCGCCAGCACAGAAACATGCTGCTTATATACCATGATACTTAAGTCATCAATACCACAAGAAAAAGACAGTTTTAATTCATTTATCACTTTTAAAACTTCATAAATCCTAGTACTTTTAAATTCAAAGCTATCTCCTGTAAATTGAGTACAAGGTATATAATTGTTAACAAGACACATTTCGCTAGTTTTATTTGCACTGCACAATTTTTTTGCGAATCTAGGACCAATATCACTGAAGAAGTTATTTACGTGATTAGTAGTAGGCGGCTAGGCGGTGGCAAAACGAAGAATTCCAAGTTGAAAATTCGCAAAAACATCATTCGGAGATATTGAGGTTTGAAGTTTAGAATTGATTCGTTATTGCAAAAACATATCATTTCAAAAATTCAAATTTCAATATCTCCGAATGATGTTTTTGCGGATTCGTGACTTGGAATTCTTCGTTTTGCCACCGCTTAGCCGCCTCCTAGTGATTAGTGATTACACTTGGATTCTCTTCCATTGAGATAATGTTGTTGTTGATTTTTAATTTTTTTATAGACACTTGCTCCTTTTGTATATTTACTGCCTCCTTAATAATCTTCCACGGTTGGTTGAATGAAAAGGAAATAACAGACATTCGAAATATTCTAAACAATGAACAAATACATATATAGGGTACTGCAGGTTTGCAATTTAAATAACATGTTCCTGCTTTATTTATATTCTCCTCTGCAAATTAAAAATTTTTAATTTTATTTTTATTCTTTTTTTGCACCAGATTTTCCATATAAATGATCATCTAGTAAATACATACACTTTTCCATATAAATGATCATCCAGTAAATCCACGTTATGCAAGTGTATTATATAAGTATAATTAATACAAAACAATACAAGAACAACACGTTAATCTACCAAACTATTAAATGGGAATATAATTCACCGTCTCCAGATATTTTCATATCAGAGGGTTCGGCTCTGTGGAATTCCTAATTTGACCGATAAATCCCACTGATCCCTCAATATAAATATTTAAAAAATCTTTCGTAATTCTACATGTATTTAAAATGACTGATTTTGCATTTTTATATACAAATTCTTTGACAAATCTAATATGTCTAAATTTTTAATAAGAGAGCTAGGTATAATGCCAGTAGCCAAAATAACAAAAGGTAATATTCTTATAGTCTGAGAATGCCAAATTCTTTTAATTTCATTTCCTAAATCTGTATACTTTCTTATTTTTTCAGATACAGATTTTTGAATATTACAGGAATTTGGAATAGCTACATCAATAATATAAGTTATTTTTTTAATTTTGTCATGTAAAACTGTATCAGGTCTATTATGACCAATTGGTCTGTCTGTTAGTATAGTTTTATCATAGTAAATTTTAAAGAAATTATTTTCTAAAAATGAATTAGGTTCGTATTCATAATATGGTACTATATTATGACAGTCAATCAAGTTATGTTTGATTACCAAACTTTGGTGAATTATTTTTAAAACCTGAATGTGCCTAAATGTATACTCAGACGGCGTCCTTCCATTTCTGCGCTCAACTCTCCAATACTCAACCATTTGTTTGACGAAAGTTTGTCAACATACTCTGGTTTTAATTTTATTTATTTAATTTTAATAATATAAAAAATATTTATTTATTTATTATTAATTTTCAACGCCCTGATGGGCTTTTACATATTAAGTATATTATACAGTGATATATATGTATGTTTAAATAAGAAATATAAACTTATAGCAATTAACATTATAAAAATGGTAGGTATAAAAGTAAGTAAGAAATATTATATTATAATAAAAGAGAAAAAGTAAAAATAAATTAAACTGAAACCAGTTTTTAAATTGCAGATGGCATAAAAATAATAAAATATAGTGTAAGTTAATATTAGAAATTTACAGATGTGTAATACAAGAAAAAGTTTACAATACAGAAAAACAAAAGAGAGTAACAAGTTTTTACATTATAGATAAATAGAAATAATACAAAAATATGTGCAACAGCTCCTACATTATAAGAATATTATGGAATACATCAAAATATTATGGAATCTTTTAAATAACAGTAACTAATATTAAACACGTCTGATTTCACATTCTGATATAAATGATTTAATAATTTCATGTTTGTATTGTATCAGCGACACATTCCATACATCTACGTGCGAATACATATTTCCCAAGTTTTGAATTCTCTGTAGTGGTATATTGAATTGGGCCCTGGTCGCAGTATTACTACAATAAAATTGTAGTATTGACCTTGTATTTCTGGCTGGCACATTAAGATTTATGAGCGATAAGAATTCAGGGCTATCAATTATATTATGCAAGATTTTAAATAGAAATATTAGATCAAAAACAATTCTCCTGTCACTCAAGTTTAATAGATTAGATAATCGTAGTAGAAAAGGGTAGTTTTTTTGTTCTTTCGGTATTTTTAGTTTATAATTTAAAAAGCTTAGGAATTTTTTTTGTACTCTTTCTATTATTTGTGAATGCACGTTATAGTGGGGAGACCATATAGTTGAATTATATTCAACCTGGCTCCTTACTAGTGATGTGTACAGAAGTTTTAATGTTTTAATGTTGGTAAAATCTTTAGCCACTCTTAGTACAAAACCTAACATTCTTAAACCCTTCTTGGCAATATTATATAAATTATAATTTATAATTTACTTAATTTATTTTTATTTTTATTCTTAGTTTTTTTTTTATTTTTATAACGTATGTAAGCTTTTTATGGTAGTGTAACAAATAATAAAATCAAAATAAGAAGGTATGTAAATATTTATTATATATATATTTACTTTTTGCTTTTTTGCACATATCTTTTTAACACATATCTCTTTTAATGCATATATATATTAATACATATCTTTTTAATGCATGTCTCTTCTGATTCATATCCTTTTTAAATAAATATACTTATTATGTTATTTACCCGCCTCGGAACAGACTTTGTCTAGTGAGGCAGGTAAAAGAACAGAAAATTATAAATCAACCAATTTGTATTAAATAAACGCCCGGGTTGCCGGCACTGAAATTGTGAACTGTGAACTTACTTTAGAGACAAATTACAATTCAATATAGACAATATATAGCTCAAGCTCGTTAAGACTTATTATATTAACTTCACACGTATATATAATATGATAATTTAATATGGAATTATAGGATAGGGATCTGCTACACATAAGTACATACACAACCTGAATACAATTCAAAAAGGAATCTACCGAAAGTACCTACCCATTAGAACGCCTTCGATTAAATTTTCAGTTTTGACTTACCAAATGTACAACGAATATATGCCAAAAATATTCAAAAATACTGAATCCTCTACTAGACCATGCATGCATCCATGACGCTAGATCGAACAAAAATACTGAATCCTCTACTAGATCGTGTAGCCATCACACTAGATCGAACAAAAATACTGAATCCTCTACTAGACCGTGTAGCCATCACACTAGATCGAACAAAAATACTGAATCCTCTACTAGACCATACATCCATCACACTAGATCGAACAAAAATACTGAATCCTCTACTAGACCATACATCCATCACACTAGATCGAACAAAAATACTGAATCCTCTACTAGACCGTGTAGCCATCACACTAGATCGAACAAAAATACTGAATCCTCTACTAGACCATGCATGCATCCATCACACTAGATCGAACAAAAATACTGAATCCTCTACTAGATCGTGTATCCATCACACTAGATCGAACAAAAATACTGAATCCTCTACTAGACCACGCATCCATCACACTAGATCGAACAAAAATGTCATAAAAACGTTCCTAAGTAAAAACACATTTGTATAAAGACAATTCACTTTGCAAACCAAATTCCACAACGTCCTTCCCCAATACATTTTTTTTATTTTTTTATTTTTTTATTTATTTATCAAAAAATACATTTTTACAAAATAAGGGTAGTCCCACAAAGCTGTCAAATGGCAGCTTGTCTGTAGGTTCTACAATTTATCACTCTTAATATTAGACATAAGGAAATATTTGTTAATACATATTATATAGTTTTAAGGACACATTAGGATAGATCACATAATAATATTAGATTATTTGAATTACATCTATAAGATATTTCAATGTACATGCCTAATAAATAGATATATAGGCAGCTACATTAAGATAATCAATTCAACATATTTAAAGATACATGAAGTTTTCGTTAATTAACCACATTTTTATCATTTTAGGGCATAATCTGTCATTTTTTTCAAATTTTAAGTTTTTATTTATTTTATTGAAAATCACTGGTATTTGGTATTCAAGAGTACGGCTTCCATATTTATTTAATATTCGAGGAGTTTTTAGGCCCTTTCCTTCTTTAAATCTTGTGGTATGTTTGTGTACCATTGGGTGTTTATAAGAGCTTTCCCCCGCGTTATCCATAATAGTAATGAACCAAAGGAGACCTTTTGTTGTAAGTATGCTCTCTGAGCCATATAATAGTTTTAAGTTATTTCTCTCTCTGTAAATATTTGGTGTAACAATTTTTTTTATTATGGCAGTTTGTAAATTTTGAATATATTTAATGTAAATAGTGCTTGCCTGTCCCCAGGTTCGAATTCCATATCTAAGGATGGATTCGACCATAGAAAAATATATGAGTTTAAGAGTGCAATGAGGCAAAATAAATTTTAATTTGTAAAAGTTACTAGCTATTGATCGTAGCTGGTTACAAATTTTTGCCACTTGTTTATCCCATTTAAAATTATTATCAACAATTATTCCCAGATAAGTATATTCATTAGTAAAATCAATTTTTTCACAGTCGCAAATATTAGTGATTTCATTATGAATACAGTCGAAACTATGAGCAGTTATTTTAGGTATATTCCACATTTTCAAACTCGGTGATCTTATATACATGCATTTGGTTTTTTTAACATTAATAATTAGTCCTACATCATGAGCCCATTTGAGAAGCTCGTTAAAATCTCTTTGTAATTCTTGTATGCCAATTTCAGGGTTTTCATGTGATATTACAAGAGCAGTATCATCAGCAAAAATGAATCTACGAGCTTTTTTGAAAATCTTACTCATAGCAATAACATATAATTTTGGACCTAGAATTGACCCTTGCGGTACTCCCGATTTGATATATCTTGATTTACTAATTATATTTAAAATCTTCACACTCATTTTTCTATTAGACAAATAGTTTTTGAAGAATAAGAGGAGTTTACCCCGGATTCCTATAATTTCAAGTACTTTAATTATTTGCATATGGCTGAGTGTATCGAAGGCTTTGGAGAAATCAATAAATGGAACCAGTACATGTTGTTTAGAGTTAAGTTGTGAATTTATATAATTAGAAAAATTTTCGAGCAATTTATCGCAACTTTTTTTTTTTGGAAGCCATACTGGCATTCATCAATAATACTTAGATTATTTAAATATTTATCTAAATTTATTGATATATATTTTTCTAAAAATTTTTCTAATGCAGGTAGTATGGAAATAGGCCTGTAATTATTTATTAAGGAGTGATTTCCATTTTTAAAGATGGGCCTTACAATGCTAAATTTTAGTTCCTCAGGAATGTGGCTCGTATCAATTATTCTGTTTGTTAAGTGCGTAATTAAAGGACTAAGTAATTTTACATGTTTTTTTAAATCATACATACGAATTAAATCGACGCCTGGTGTCTTAGAATTCTTCATACCTCCGATAATCAATTCAATCTGCTTTGTATTTGCGCTTGGTAGGTACATTGAATGAGGTAAACCATCCTGCAGGTACTTCGACGCTCGGATATCACATTCGTGTAATAACTTATTTACTCCGTCATCAAAGAAGTTTGCAAAATTTTCTGCCACTGCATCTGTCGATTGGGACTTCAAGAAATATTTTGATATGACTTCATCACAGCCGGATTTTTCTTTCCTTCCCAAAGTTTTATTAATTTCATTCCATGTTTTTTTAATGTCTTTGAAACAATGATTAAATTTATTGTTATAATATATTTTTTTTGTGATTAATATTTGTTTATTTAATTTATTTCTGTATTTCTTGAAATCAATTTCATATTTTTTGTTGGTAGGTGTGTTTTTCCATTTCCTCCAAAGTGTATCTCGTGTTTGTATATTTTCAATGAGGCTATCATTCATCCAGGTTTTTTGGTAATTTCGATGTTTTTTAGTTTTTAATTGTGTGATGCTACTTTTTTCATAAATATTTTTAAATTTCGATTTAATTTCTTCATACAATAAGTTAGGTTCTGATAATTTTAGCATTTCATTCCAATCGGTGATTGAGATAAATAGTTCAACTTTTTTTTCAGAGAGTGAAGTATAGTACTCAGTGTGCGATTTGCTTGAAGTGTATTTATCGTAGGTAGAGAAATGAATCGTCATTGCAATTAGGTAGTGGTAAGCTACTATAGTTTCACATACGCACGAACAGATTTCAACGGTCTCCCTCTCTCTTATATAGAAATGATCTAGACAAGTAGCCGTCACATGGTTTGACAATACTGCTTCTCGTGTCACATCGTTTATAGTTTTAACCATTCCGAAATGAGCCATTAGGTTTTCATACTGAATTACTATCGGATCGAGTTCACTTAGGGCCGGTTTTATAAACGAAGTACCAAATTTCGGTTACATAACGAATCGTTTTCCGTTAACGAGTCGTTATCCGTTCGTTACCTTATTTTGCGTTTTATAAACAAATTTGCATTACTAGCAGTCATCGGTTACATTTGGTCCGAAAGTTTTTTTACTGGCAATGTTTTTGGCAATAATTGTCTGTGATACTGTTTTCATCTATGGCATATCTATGGTGTTATCAGCTCGTATCAGCTTGTCAAGATCGTTGTTGTTTCGTAAATTCATAACAAATCTTCAAAATAAGTAAGTTTATATTTATAATACAATTGATACGAATACATATAATGTTGGTCAAGATTATTATGCAGTTTTATGTGCGCGTAAACTAACCTACGTACAAAAAATGTTGATCACGATTATTATATTGTAGTTTTATGTTCGCAAAAACTAACCTACGCATGTTAATTAAAGCTTGAAGTATTTTTACACTATCATGGTGAGATTTTAATGTAATTAATGTAATTTTTCAGAAATAACATGAACAAAAGAACGAAGAGCAGAAACTTCACCAATGAAGAGCTGTACAGACTTTTGAACCTTATCGAAAAATTGCCGGCATTAACCTCCAAAAAAACAGACGCCGTCACAAATGTGTCGAAGGACGCAGCGTGGAGCGAAGTGACCGAGCAATTCAACTCAGACAATGGGGGCATTCATAGGGATATCAGTCAACTCAAATTGAAATGGGACAATTTAAAAAAGGCAGCAAAGAAGCGGGCAACCATAATAAACTCCAATAACAGGTGTGTTTCTTATTTTTGTATGATTTTCTTTGGATGGTGTAAAATGATACCTTCTCTTCTTTCATGAATGCTAATGACAACTTACCAGCTAGCTTTTACCACCATTCGCATGGTCATCTTTATACAGAGAGTTTGTTGGTTCGTCAAAAGATAATATGTCATTCCCTGTTATTCTGTTCCCATGTTATTTACATGTTTTAATTTATTTTCTAGAGCTACTGGCGGAGGGGAAAGACCGGCAATCTTACCAGATCCAATACTGGACAAAATTATTTCAATGATCAAACTGGTTAACTGCATTGGCCCTCGGAGTGTCTTCGATGACGACGCCGGCCAAGTTGTGCTGGAATTTAGTGAAGAACAAGGACTCGTGTTAGATGCAGGTGTTGCATTAGACACACAACATAAAACTATGGTAGAAACGATTCCGGTAGATGTAGGTCCTCAAACATCAAATGGTGAAACGACAGCAATAACAGCGGTGGAATCGGCTGTTGGAAACAGTAAGTGGGATTGTTGGAATTCTACACTTCTAAAGACTCCGGTAAACACAAAATTAAAATCAAAAAAGAGGAAAACCTTGCAAGAACAATTAGTAGAATCTAAAATCAGTAAAAATAATTCCATTATCAAAAAAAATAATGCCATCGCTTCATACTATGAACATAAATTAAAAAATAAGGGTTCCAATTTATGTAATTGTAACAAACCAACAATCCCACTTAACTGTCTTGAACAAGTACAGTCACCCCCTGTTGGTCTTGATGACTTTTCTGATGAATGAGAATCTTCGTCTTCTTGAAGAGTTTCTACTTAATAACTCGGTCCGGGGCATACGTCATTCCTATGTCTGTGAAAATAAGCTTTTGTGCTCAAGCGGTTATATCGTTTCTACCTCAGTTTTATGTTGTGTATCTAATGTAACTCCTGCATCCAACATAAGTCGATGACTTTTTGAAAATTTTTTCTGATATGTGGAATTGCATTTTACTTTAGATTTTTGAGATTATTTTTAATTTTGTTTTGTTTTTTTTTTTTTTTTTAATGTTTCTTTATTCTTTGAATAGTAAATATATAACAATTGGGGAATTTATGGCCGCCATACTAGGCACATGCCCGTGTTATGGTGGCCGTTTATTAGTTTAAATGACATAGTTTGTACAACACACAATGTAGAATTGCATCTTACTTTAGATTTATCTTGATGTTATTTTTAATTTGTTTTAATGACGAAGTTTGTACACAAGGTAATAATATACATATAAATTCAGTTTTTTTCAGTCATCACTAAGGTTTCCTATTTTGAGGCGGTAGTTTTTTAACATTTGTTTTTAGTTTCAAGTTATCTTTATATCTTCTTCACAATGTTTATAATCAATATTTGTATCACTTTGTTCTCTTTGACTTTTCTGATTAATGAGGATCTTCGTCTACTTGAAGAGTTTCTACTTAAATCGTTTCTACCTCAGTTTTATGTTGTGTATCGAATGTAACTCCTGCATCCAACATAAGTCGATGACTTTTTGAAAATTATGTCTGATATGTAGAATTGCATTTTACTTTAGATTTTTGAGATTATTTTTAATTTTGTTTATTGGTTTAAATGACATACTTCGTACAACACACAATGCAGAATTGCATCTTATTATAGATTTATCTTGATGTTATTTTTAATTTGTTTTAATGACGAAGTTTGTACACAACGTATAATATACATATAAATTCAGTTTTTTTCAGTCATCACTAAGGTTTCCTATTTTGAGGCGGTAGTTTTTAGTTTCAAGTTATCTTTATATCATCTTCACAATGTTTATAATCAATATTTGTATCACTTTGTTCTGTTAGCCATGTTTTAACTTTTGTTTTACATTTCTGTTATTTTTTTTGTCTGAATTGGTAGAGCAGCATTGTATAGTATTATTGCTTGCATACCTGTATTTTAAAAATAAAAATATGTTTATTGAAGATGATTTATTTTAATACATAAAAATATTAGAGTACGTACCTCCACTAAGAGATGGGTTTAAAGTAATTTTTGTTGTTTATTTTTGGGATATTATGCCGTGTTACGCTAACTCCTTCTTTAGCCGACGTTTCGGACAACACTACAGTAATGTTGTCCGAAACGTCGGCTAAAGAAGGAGTTAGCGTAACACGGCATAATATCCCAAAAATAAACAACAAAAATACTTTTGGCCGTGAAAATCTTAAATCATATTTGGGTTTAAAGTAAGTTTCAAATGTAATATGTCCAAATTTTTAGACTATCATCGACAGGGGTACTTGGGGCAGAGAATTTTTCTTTCAATAAAACTATGGTCTGTAATAATGTATTTTTAATAAAAATATAGGCTCCATAATAATTTGCAGCATGTATTATCGAATGAGTGGTAACCTGTGGCCCTAGCACACTCGCTCGATAACGATCGATAGGATAACTATCGGTAACTTCTCATCGTTCCCTAGGACAACTGCACATCGCTAACGTACAAACAACAGTTGATGTCGAATATGTTAAGGACACTTAGTCATTATGAACTGTCACTTATTCGTTTGCGATCTGTAGTCATGCTAGGGAACGATGAGAAGTTACCGATAGTTATCCTATCGATCGTTATAGAGCGAGCGTGCTAGGGCCTCTGGTACAAAATAAATAGTTAGATCCCTGTTATTATTGGCAGTGTTACAGAAGTGCGAGTACACAAGTTAAATGAGTAAAAAGGTAAGTGGTTATTATACATATACATTGTATTCACATCAGGTTTAGTTGTGTACCATTTTAATTATTAGAAATGCAGTGGCAAGGTGGTCACTCATCGTACGTTCATGCTACAATCAAATCGAGGGCCTAAAGTCAAACTATAAATAATTTGAATCCTTACAGTCGAACAATGTTATACACAAAATAACAAAATTAATTAGAGGACCTGAAGTCAAACAAAGCTATCTAAAAAAAGACATACCAATGGTGTGTTTTTTGAGGATAACATTGCTCGACTTTGATTCCTCACAATGATTGTACTGAAAGTTGCTTCGGTGTTTGGAAACATTTTGTGTCATTCATACCAACGAGACTCTCCTAGTAGTACAGATGCACTACTAAAGCAGACTTCCAAAATATGTATTGATGAAGTTGCGTAGTTCGTTATCAACAGTCTGAGTAACGTCTTCATCAGCAATATTGACAGGAACTTGTTGGTCCGGAGGTTGGGGTTCTTCCATAGGGTAATCTTCTTCATTCTGCATTCTCGCAATATTATGGAGTACTGCAGTTGCTACGACAACCCCCTCAACGCGGCATAGGGAAAGCCTTATTGGCAAGAACAGCACAGGGAACCTACGTTTCCACACTCCAAAGCAACGCTCAATACAATTGCGGGTTCTGATTTGGGATTCATTATACAATCGTTCCACTTCTGTTAAAGGATTGCTCAATGGTTTTCTTAAATATTTGGTTCGTGGGTAACCGCTGTCACCTACTAAGGTCTTGTTGCCAAATTCTCCTCGTTCAAATCTGGTTTTAAGTGATGAGTTGTTGAATATGGTCGAATCATGAGCAGAACCTGGCCATCTCGCCACTACATTTCTAAGTACGAGTTTTGCGTCACACACAGCTTGCACATTTAATGAAAAATAACCTTTGCGGTTGCGGTATGTTTCTGCCTGATCTCCTCCGGGTGACTGGATCCTGACATGGGTGCAGTCAATAGCACCGATGACCTTTGGAAATCTAGCAATCCTGTAGAAATCCCGAGCTGTGTCACTATTCATGGTTATGTAGTCATTTCTCAAGGAGGCGATTATTTTGGTAACTCTCCATACAACGATGCATGCCGTCGACTTTGAGACTCCCGTGAAGTCGCCAGCAGCTTGCAGCATTGATCCCAAAGCGTAGAATCGTAGGGTCAGTAACAACTGCTGTGCGGGCGAAACTGGCTGGTTTCGATGTGTCGCCGGCACTAATTGGGCTTCAATTATATTTAAAATTTGAGCCACGGTTCTCTTTGACAACCGAAATCTCATTTTAAAATCGATGTCCGCAAAATAATTAAAATAATCCGGTCTTTGCATAAAAACACGTGGACGTCTGCGTCTTCCCGCAGCTTCTTCTTCACTGCTATTAGATGACGACGATGCCGTGTCATCTTCAAGCATTGCCAAACGCCCATCCTCACTTTCACTGCTCGATGAAAAATCCATGTCACAAATGCAAATATGCTGCCTCAAATAAAATAAGCAATCGTCGGGCAACAACCAACTAACTACCATCTAACTACTGACAGCTGTCAAAAAACATTTGAGCGCCAACAAAACGGATCGTTACCCGTTTAACTGACCGAAATCAGCCAGTTAAGCATTAACCGAAACTTAACCTACCGATAATCTGACGAACGTTTATAAAACGGAAAAAATCAGGCGGTAGACCAAATATTTGTGTCGGTAAACCAAAAATTGTATCAAGCGCAACGAACGGACGTTTATAAAACCGGCCCTTAATGTGTTTATGTTCATATCACCAAGTATTAAAATGGATTCTTTAATGTCAACATTGCCCAATATAGTTTCCAGCTCATGGAGAAATAATTTTTTATTTGTGTTTGGTGGTCTATAAATTGCCAATAGATGTATACATTTATGTTTGTAGATAGAAATAGTTCCATAAACGCATTCAAAATTAGTTGTTACTATATTATTTTTTTCAAGTGTAAGATGATCCTTCACGTATACAATAATTCCGCCTCCCGATCTTTTTGTACGACAAAAATAATGAGAGTTAAAACCCGATATTTTGTAGAGATTTACATTTTTTTCATTTATAGACGTTTCACATATCGTGATTATGTCAATATTTCGCAACGAACTAGAAATAATTAGGAGAAAGGTATCCCAATATTTTGATAAGGATCGAATGTTTAGGTTAATGGCAGTTATATTATTATTTCCTAATACATGTTTATTGGACCAGTCTTCAAAATTTTGAGTACGTTCATAATCAATTTCTGTGGTGTCAAAATCTCCGTTCAAATCACCCACATTGAATAATATTTTAATAGGCGGCAATACGTAAACATGTCAGAGGATTTACAAATGCAGATAATATAAATCAATGTTACTACAGCAGTAAACATTGTCATTAGATTTTGGTTTAGTTCAGAACATGGTTGGTTAATTAATTGACAACAATAAATATTCTTACTACATGCATGAATATACCAAGGACAGATAAACATCAATATACATTTCAATATTCTCGTGTTAACACTGTGGTTACCGGACAATAAATTAGAATATGATATATTTAAATAAGAAAAAAATTGCAAGGATATGAGATACTCATATTTCGGAAGTAAAACATATACATTATTTTGCTTATCAGAAAAAGATTTTAAGTATTTGAGTAAAGCTTTGGTTAAAAGCATTGAATTAGGTTTTTTTAGAATAATAATTATACAAACATACCTAATCATAGTCTATGCGACTTTGCGCGATATGCATCATCTTTTTAAAGTAAGTGCAGTTTGTGTTGTTTGTTTTATGATTAGTGTTAAGGGTCATCTTGAAAGTAGTGTTTTGATATATACAGTTGCTGCATTTTTCTTCCGAGTTTTTATTTGGGCAATCCTTCCATTCGTGATCCATGGCACAATGTAAGCAGGTCGCGCTTTTATCTTTGCTCAAACATTTAAGTGCAGTGTGTCCATATTTCAAGCAGTGGAAACACTGCGTCAGGGGGTTAGCATCTTCAACTCAATGAATCCTATATTAATTTTTTCCTTTTCAATGAGGTAAGACCTCAGTGCACCGCTGGTTTCCAGAATGTAGTTTGTGAGTCCATTTTGTGATTTAGGTTTAAACATTTTTATTAGTTTTATAGTGTTTTTCGTATTATTTTCCATGATATCTTTGATACCATCATTTTGGGTTTTTAAAGCCCCGATTATATCTTCTTCTGTCAGATCTGCCTGTAGATTTCTTACGAAAATTTTGGGGTTTTTCTTTTTTAGTTCTTCCGCAACCATATTTTTTTTGAGCGTTTTGTTTATTTCATCCGTCAATTTTTCTGCGTGGACTTTCGAAGGGCAAGATATGATCAGTTTGTTTTGAGCGGCTTTGCGAACTCCATTTACTGCAATACCTAAATTAGCTATTTTTATTTTTTTGACAATTTGTTCTTTTATTGCGTCTGCTGTCATATTTGTATTTTCGCTTTTAATAATTAATGAGTATTTCGGTTCAGGGATTTCTTTTAGTCGACTTGCATAGGTTTTTTTTCCATATTGCTCGAAATCTCAATTTTTTTTTCTAATTTTTCTATTAGTTTGGTTTGCAGAGAAACGATCTCGTTTTGAAATGCAGTTTTTTCATGCATCCATTTTTCTTCTAGAAGTTTAATGTTTGTTTCCAGATTAGTTTTGGCCTTGGAGTCTTGTTTTGTAGATATGTTTGAGATTTCAAGTTTAATATTCTCAATTATCTGTATCACGTCCATAATGGGTTGGGATTAGTGACCGCGGTCACTTCACTCGCGGCGAATACCAGTAGCGATGTAACAATTTCTCTAATATTGTGAATACGAAATTATTTAGATACGTCCACACACAACCGCTGTGGGCGGAACAATAAAAAAAATTATTGTGCACAAATCAAGAATAAAATTATGTCTAAGGCGATGGGTCGAGACAATCCGGCTGGAGAAATAATAATAACAATTACATATATAAGAATATGTTAATATTTCCCAAAAAAATGTTTACAAATTTTATACATAAAAAAAAAAAAATATATATATAACAATTTAAAAAAAAACTCATGTCTCCCTGAACTAGTCCCACCCGATCCTGGCCGCCAAGCTGTAGGTGGGCAAATGCATCCGCCGCCGAGACCTAGACAAACCTAACCATTTTATTAGCATTTCAAAAGCATTTTATTTTTCTTTAAAAATTCTGTAACGGTGGTTTAAGTAAACATATATTTTCTTAAGTTTGTGAGGCGGGAATGAGTACCGCTACCCCGGAAACCATTTGTTGGATAACCAACACCTCTGCCATAGGTCACCCCAAGTGGTTCTCTACTCTTGGTGACTTAGCCCGGGTTCATTAGGTGAGATATGTCTAGGTATTGGCGGCGGATGATCTGGACACACTGAACCCCAGATTCCTACTCACCCCTCATATATTTTTCCTTCCCAGAACTTCCTATCCTTTCTTTACAAACATACGCTCCACACAGCATCCCCAAAGATGACATTTGCCCTGAGGGAAATTATTTTCCTCAGGGTCTTCTGTATGGAGCTAATCTAAAAAAAAAGTTTTTTTTCAATTAAGAAAAATTATTTTTGTCTAGTTGGATTCGGATTTTACACCACTGTGCAGCGGGATAGATTATCGGCGGAAAGCTATCAATACGCTAGTAGGTATCTACTCCCGAAACCAAATGCGTTTTTTCTGTGTGCTATCTCTTGCCAAGCAATAAATCATTCTATTACCGTGCGACTCGTGCAATGTTGTTTTTAATGAATGTTTTCTCAAAATAGTTTAGTCGACTCCTAAGAGGTCAATTTTTGATATTTAAAAATAATGAGAGAATTGAAATACATAGGTGAAATACCAGGAAAGTACAGAGAACGGATAGGTTTGAAAAGACACAAAGAAAGGTTTTATTTATGTGGTACAAAAAATATATAACATTGTAAGGAAGCTTTAACGGTCCAACTAGGAAGGTTTCCCGTTTTAGGACAGTCAAATTGATAGTCAGTTTCAATTCTGAATAGTGGTCTTACACCAGAGCGATACTGAGAGTATCTTCCACTCTGGAACGTGCCGCAAATATACTATTTATTAGTTTAGTTTAGTTTTTTATTTAATTAATTTTTAAATGTTACAGTTTTTGACAGTTTTTTTAACTACCATACTAGGCTAATGCCCGTGTTGTGGTAGTCATACATAATAAATATATTAACTAAATACTTTTTTTTAGAAACAGATAATAAAAACTATGGTAATAAATAATAAAAAAAAGGAAATGAGAAAGCAGAAAAGAAAAACAAAACATTTATATTATTATATAATATATTTATTTAATTAATTATGAAATAACCTAAATTAATCAAATAAAAAAATAAACTAACAAAATACTAGTAAATACAGAAATGTTCATGGACTTCCATGGGACACTCATGTCAGGGACATCTATTCAGTTTCCGGTATCCTTCCAATCACAATCCTTCCTAAACATGAAATCACAAGCACCATCCTACAAATTACCCAACAATCAACTCACACTAACACCAAGCCAATTTACAATCAAGACATCCACAACCACAATACTCGAAATAACAATAAAATCCGCATTCCTCAAACACACACTACAAAATATGGGATAAAATCTCTGAACTATATTGCCTATACACTATATAATTCGCTTCCAGATATATACAAAAACATCCAAAATAATAAAAAATTCCAAAGCAATGCTTTAAAAGAATATTTTTTAACTACATTTAAAAATGAAAATATGTAATCGTCTTGTCATTTTTTGTACTCAAAACAATCTTATATACTCGTATCAGTTTTTCCCTCTCTTTACTTGTTTTCTCTTGTTGTTTGTTCTACTTAACCTGTCTTTATTTTTATTTTTATGCTGTACTGAATGTAAAACTTATATTATGATATCAAAATACCTTTGTAAAATTGTAACTACTACCTCCTACCTATGAATTGTAAGTTCCTCCTGTCCCAAAATGAGTTTTGTAACTCATCGGGATTGCTCTAGCCAGAAATATAAACAATGAAAAAAAAATGTACGCACTGGAAAAAAAGATTTTATATTATTTTAATGTAATTTTCATAGAGCTACAGATAATAACCGTTCTTTAAATTGCCATCTCAACACGGCCTTTCACACCTAGTGAGATGGGCAATACGTCATTAGTTATTACTCTATTTATATGTAATATTAAAATACTTAAGTAAAAAAAAAAAAAAAAAGTGTGTTTGATGAGTGATTGGGGACTGAAGTTAGTTTGGCCACACGGAAACGCCCATAACTCTCTTCTACTATTTATCTCTCCAGTGATTACAGACTTGACGTGAAAGACAAAGAATTAGATTATTTTTTATTTACTTTAAAAGATAAAAATGTTGTTATATTTGTACAGCTACATCCAAATTACACAGAGAAGAACTGAGGAGCTAATATGCCCAAATGTGGACAGCAGGAAAAATACACATTTTTTATTCTTTACTAGCGAATACCCGACTCATAGAAAGAAAGTGTTAGTATTTTAATTCTGTTTATTGTAGTGATTTTGATTTTCTTTTTTTTTTACATTTTATCCACACAAAAGGCCCTGAGGAAAATAATTTCCCTCAGGGCCTATGTCATCTTTGAAGATGCTGGTTGAGGAGACGAAGGATTGAACATGGGTATTGAAGAGATCTGTGTTGTAGGAAGCAGGAAACACAGAGGCCTGCAAATCGTTCCGCAGACGAGATATTGAACTTAAGAACGAGTCGTAGAAGCGACCCTTTCTCATGAGTCAATTTTCAACCGTGTACATATGTTGAGCGCGCGTTTGGCATGTTTCCCGACTATGACGCTAGTTCTTCGTGAGCATCTTCCATTGAAATACCGGTAGAGTAAGGACAGCATTCCCACCAGATGCCTGTGTGAAGATTGCATTCCGTTTGTTAAGACGGGATAATCTAACAAACGTACCGCCCGTTTCTGCACAGAGTCGAGTGGTGTTTTTTTTTCAGGTACTTTGGGGCTCCAGACCAGAGGTGGCTGCCAAATTCAACCGTGGGGTGCAATTCGCCCAGTTTTATACATAATGAATAATTCAGACGGTTTTCCGAGGCCACATACAGCTGTCTTTGTAAGAAGTATGGATTTCCCAAATTTACCCCTGCTATCCCCTACCGCTACTACGTTCCCCTTCTTCCTAATTCCCTCCCCCCCTCCCTCCTTCACCCCCACAACCCCCCTCCCACTCCTTCATCCCCTCCCGGATTCCTCTCCCTTCTTGTATTTATTCGAAAACTCTTGCATTTTGTAATTTTTTTATACAAATTTAGTTATGCCAGAGTTCACCGTCAATTATAGAAATCTTTGCGGGTGTACGCACAATAACTCACCAAGGTTTCATCACGATCGGATAGGTATTAGGTATTGGAAATATTTTCATAACGCCAGAACTCACCATTATCTATAGAAACCATCGCGTGCATGCGCACAACAAATCGTCAAAGTTTTATAGCAATCAGATGGATGGTTAAGGAATGCATGCAACAAAGAAATATTTATTTTAATATATTAAGATTATTTTCCTTCCCCACTCCTCTCTGCCCCACAACATATCGAATGCCCTAGTCCAATAATTGGCTTCACGACAGTTCATCACAAATGCTTCCTTCTGCAGCCAGTGAGAGTGCAGGCACCTTAAATTGGGGTATGTTGTGTGGCTGAAGGAAGTAGGGAGGAGAAGGAGGCGGAGAAGAGGTAGGTAAAGAAATTCCTGGATATTTTTTTTGGCATACGTCCGCAGCTTATTAGAATACGCTTCACAAGTATGGAACCCGCAGTACAAAACATATGTACACAATCTGGAACGCGTTCAAAATCGTTTCCTGCGGTACATAGATTTCCGTAGCTATCGTCCCCACTAAAATCACAATGATTCGGCCGCGTACTTCAATATATTATCATTGGAAGATCGAAGAAGCTCGGCTGATGTCCTCTTTCTACAGAAAATATCCAGGTCCATCGTAGATTGCCCGGAACTCTTACAACGAATCCAACTACGAGTTCGCAACAAACGAACCAGATCAGACAAAATTTTTAGTCTCCCTCGATGCAACACCAATTCTAAGCGAAACTCCTTCATTTATCGTGCATCACACACTTTCAATACATACTATACACAATTTGACATTTTTAACTCTGCACAACACTCCTTAAAGTCACACAGGCAATCTCTCGCTACTTTATTATAACTACTTACATAACTTACGTACATCCTACTAATTATACAGAATAGATCCATCCCTTACCCTTCCCTCCCACCATCCCATCCCCATAGGCTAATGTAACTATTTTTCTTTGTTTACAATAAAAACTTAAGATACTTCAGTGGAAACCTATTATTGGTTAAATGATTTACCCATGTTTGATTATACTTTATAAAATGTTATAACTGTTGGTTTTCCAAATAAAATAAAATAAAATATTTAAATCTAGCCACCAAACAAGTCCTGTTGTTCTTACACCAGGGCGATAATGAGAGTATCTTCCACCATGGAAAGTGCCCCAAATACGCTATATTATTTTTTTAAATTAATAAAATTGTGAAATAACAGTTATTAAACAGATTAATTTTCTATTTTTTTTTAACTTAATGAGTAAAACTTCAATTTTTAATATTTTAATTAATGAAAACAATATTTGCGAAAATCGATCGAAATTTTCATCCTTGAAAAAAGATGTCGCATTTTAAACTAAAATTGATAAATTTATCAAAGAAACTATCTAGATAGCATTTAGTTCGAGTTTAATCTTGAAATCATATTAAAAGATAGCAGCCAATAAAAAATTATTTTAACAAAATGAAGTAGTTCTCAGTCGACATATGATACAGCTAAAAATGACCGAAACGGATATGGACACATTAGCTCAGTTAGTAGAGTTGCGCCCCCCGTATCTTATACTGATTTTTTCTGTTTCAGATATTCGATTAAGTATCCCTAAAATTGTTTTCATTCATTAAAAAAAAATTTCATTTGCGCAAGCCGGGATTTGAACCGCGTTCGCCGGATTGCTAGTCGAGACCCTTGCCCCTCGACTATACAGTCAAAGTTGGGACTCTTGTGAAATATCACATTTATAGCGGCTTACCTATCGATATCTACGCCGCACTAATTGGCACTGTCCGGCGCTGCGCTGCACGTACCTTTTTGTTGTTGACCACCTTCTGGAAAGAGCTCGGTTCTGCGGTACATTACACACAGCGCTGCCTAGCCGTATCGAGAAACTTCTCGCGTGTGCATATTTGACCTACCTTCCGAGTACCTTTGGCCCAGCCTATATAAGAGCTCGAGTAAGCGAAATCAGTCAGTCGTTCTCACACAGTCTTCACTCAACGCAGTGCTCGCGCGGCAAGCGGCCGAGTAACACAACTACGCAATCTGCGGTTCGCGTGTCGGGAATAATATTACGCGATTGTAAATACTGTTTCATTTGTAAATAGTGCACAATGTAAAAATACTGTACATTTGTAAATATTGTAAATATATCATCAATCATCATCCTCGCGTTTATTATCCCGACCTACAGCACGCGGAGATATCACGACTCACTGATATCTCCTCAATCAACCGGAGGCACATTCATCACCTCACATAGGAGATCCGCACTTGCCTCCAAAGTGGTGACACCCTACGTGACGTGAACACGCAACCTGACTCACCTCCTCATCATAGGAGGCACGCATCCACGTTCCAAAGTGGTGACACCCGACGTGATATGTACACGCAACCCGTCTCATCTCCTCCTCATCACCATGTCGCTTGCAATCACCCTCCAAAGTGGTGACCAGCGACGTGAGTTCACGTGCTACGGACTGCAGATTTTTTGTATACGGACATGATGGGGGCTCAACATCCAGCACCGGCTCAACACCCAGCCCTGGATCTGGCGTAGATATCGATAGGTAAGCCGCTATACATTTATAAAAAAAATAACATAACCTGAAGCGGCCCTGCTTTGAGCCCATCTATGAGATAAAGAAATTATTGTTTTATTTGTAATTTAAAGAATTTGTTATCTTGTTAGGTTTTTATTTTATTTATAGTAGGTCAGATAGCGCTGATAGCATACGCGATACCTTTTTACTACAATTTTTAGTGACAGTTTTAGTTATTTATTTTTAAAATATTTTTTTTATACTGGTAAGTTTACCTTGAGATATTTTAAATTTTTTGGAATCATAAATCACTAATTTGGAAAACAAATTTGTTACTTTGTTGAATCTTTTTTTTATTTACGCACCAAACTTTCACACACTTTTCCATAAAAATGATCATCTAGTAAATCCACGCTATGCAAGTGTATAATATAAGTAATTAATACAAGAACAACATGTTAACCTACCAGACTATTAAATGGGAAAATAATTCACCGACTCCAGATATTTTCATATCAGAGGGTTCGGCTCGGTGGAAATCCAAATTTGATCGATAAATCCTACTGATCCCTCAATATAAATATTTTAAAAATCTTTCGTAATCCTACATGTACTTAAAATGACTGATTTTTGCATTTTTATATACAAATTCTTTGACAAATCTAATATGCCTAAATTTTTAATGAGAGAGCTAGGTATAATGCCAGTAGCCGAAATAACAAATGGTAATATTTTTATAGTCTGAAAATGCAAAATTCTTTTAATTACGTTTCCTAAATCTGTATACTTTGTTATTTTTGCAGAAACAGATTTTTCAATATTACAGGAATTTGGAGTAGCTACATAACTGATATAAGTTATTTTTTTAATGTTGTCATATAATTATTAAATATATTATTAATATATTTAATATTTGGTCTGTCTGATAAAATAAATTCAAATAAATTCATGTAAATTCAAATAAATTCAATAAACACCTGTGTAGGCATGTACATTAAAATAACAATATTTTTTGTTTACAGAAAAATGGTGAACTTTCTGCAATTGGTAACAGTATTAGCACTGCTATCCTGTGTACATATAGACACTACACTAGGCTATAAGATTCTCCTGATGTGTCCATCTCCTACAAGAAGTCATTATGTTCTAATTAAGGCAAAGGCGGATATTTTACATAGCAAAGGACATGAGGTAAATTAATATTAAACATTTGAGGGATAGACAGGCAAACTTGACACTTAATAATACTTTCAATATTTAAAAAAAAAATTATGATCGGCTCTTTTTTTTTTAACCCATTACCCTCAGATTAAATCTACTTGAACAATTAGAAATTAATGAACGAACAAATGACCCTAATTTTACACTAATTAATAAAGTACGGAAAATAATTTATTCTCCCCTTCTCAGTATTTTCACAAAACCTAAGCAATATAACGCATTCAAATTCATAGCAATAACGTCATTATTAAACAATTAAAAACGTATTAACAATTAGTGCGAAGAAAACATACATTGGTTTAACATTAAACCGGTAATAAATCAATTTATGCACATTCAAAATAGACATTTAAAAATCGTATATAAGTCGTCTAAACGTGGTTTCAACCACAGTTTGAAAATGGCCTTGTAAGCCGAAACAACTATAATATACAAAAATAATATTTTTTAGTTCTAATATGTATTATGTATAACTAGCACAACACGGGCATTAGCCTAGTATGGTAGATAAAAAAAAATTACAAAAACTGTAACATTTAAAAAATTTATTAAATAAAAATAATAAAAAAATAAAATCTACAAAACTTGCAGAACTAAATAATAACATTATTAAATTTAATTTAAATTCAATTAAAAAAAATTAAACGGAGTTCTATGAATTAAAGTAATTAAGTGAATTAGCGGTAGCGAACGAGAAACAATTTAAGAAGATTATTCGTCAGTTTAGAGCAGAATGGTTCTGTTATAATTGGCCACTTGCATCACATTTAAAAAAATATCCGGTTTGTACAAATATTTTAAGGTATTCGGTTTTATTTTATCGTATTTTGAAACCCTGGCGATTGTTTGAAAATTTCAATACAAAAAATTGGACCTTTTTTTTTTAAACCGGAAAGACGGGACATAATTCACAGACATAGCCGGAAATCATTTTTTAAAAACACGACGTATTCCACAAGAATGGCAGAGGAGAATAACGAGGCATACCAAAAATATTGTTTCTAATAAATATTTTTTTCTTGATCCATCTTTTTGATCATATATTTATGACTAACAAGCTTCTGCCCGCGACTTCGTCTACGTAGGATTAGTACTTCGAGTAATCTATTTTCTTTTCCTAGGTCCCATCTACGTTTATACGAAAATTCTTAACCTATTTATTTAAAATATCTATAATTCTTGATTTGATTCAAAGTATTAGGCGAGTACTTCAAATAAATTCACAAATTTAAATATTTTCCAAAATAGAATTTTGATTTATCAATCATTGTTTTGAAAAATGTCATTCTCAAATTGTGACGTTTTCTATAAAACTATAATTATTATTTTCAATATATTGAAAATAAATAGCTAGCTTCATAAATTATAGCCAATATGTTATTCTGATGTATGAGCTATATTATTGTAAAGTTTCATTAAAATTCATTCAGTAAATTTTGCGTGAAAGAGTAACAAACATACATACATCCATACAAACTTTCACATTTATAATATTAGTAAGATATTTTACAATACAACTAGGTTATAAACAATTATTAAAATGAATTAAAGGGGAAGGTTTATAAACAATTTGCAACATGTAAATAAGTATGAAGAAGGTTCACATAAAATATATTTAGTTGGTCTATAGTATACAGTATATACCCATACCAAGGTTGGTTTTTGTTTTTGCAGTGAGATTATTTTGAACGGCCGAACATTCTTGTTTGTAAACATATAACTTGATCTTGTGCCTATTGTTTGATAGTATCCAAGTGTTTTGATTTAAAATATACTTTAAAACTGAACTTGCAAATTATAATTTTAATAATATATATATATATAAATGAATAATATATGATTGACTGTCATAATATAGTACCATATTATGAATACGAACCAAATTCATTTTTAGAAAATAATTTCTTTAAAATTTACTATGATAAAACTATACTAACAGACAGAACAATTGGTCATAATAGACCTGACATGGTTTTACATGACAATATTAAAAAAAATAACTTATATTATTGATGTAGCTATTCCAAATTCCTGTAATATTCAAAAATCTGTTTCTGAAAAAATAAGAAAGTATACAGATTTAGGAAACGAAATTAAAAGAATTTGGCATTCTCAGACTATAAAAATATTATCTTTTGTTATTTCGGCTAATGGCATTATACCTAGCTCTCTTATTACAAATTTAGGCATATTAGATTTGTCAAAGAATTTGTATATAAAAATGCAAAAATCAGTCATTTTAAATACATGTAGAATTACGAAAGATTTTTTAAATATTTATATTGAGGGATCAGTAGGATTTATCGGTCAAATTAGGAATTCCACAGAGCCGAACCCTCTGATATGAAAATATCTGGAGACGGTGAATTATATTCCCATTTAATAGTTTGGTAGATTAACATGCTGTTCTTGTATTGTTTTGTATTAATTATACTTATATAATACACTTGCATAACGTGAATTTACTAGATGATCATTTATATGGAAAAGTTTATGAAAGGGTTTAGTTTTTCCTATGGGAAAAACTAAACTCGTTCCTGTAAATCTGGTGAAAAGAAAAATTTATAATCTCTCGGTCACGCCATAACTTTATTTTTTCTAAAGTTTTCTAATACTTTGTAGAAGGTTCTTACGGACAGAAAAATTAAGTAAATTTCAGAAAACTTTACGTCTACTTTAACTTTGTACGTTTGACAGTTCGCTCGTTTGATATATTTAGAGATATTTCTAACTTAAGTACTTACTAATCATCCCATTGAGATAAAAATGCATTGAGTTGTTGTGGACATGCCCGTGAAGGTTTCTTTAAAGCGATATTTCTATATTGGTGAGTTCTGAAGTTACGAAATTTGCAAAAAAAAAATAAGACATACGCGAGTTGTTAAAAATTAGTGTATTTTATGGAGTTTAGCGGCAGAAAAAAGGCGTGAGGGGGAGGTGAATCCGGGAGAGGTGAAGGGAAATGAAGGAGGGGTGGTTTACGTGAGGGAGGACGAGGGAGGGGGAAGGCGGACAAGGTGGAAGGGGAATTCGAGAGGGGGGAGGTTCTTGATAGGGGGACAGCGGGAGAGGGGAGGGGGAACGCGGGGAAGTTGAAAATTGAACGCGGAAGGGGAATGGGACTAGGGTGGGGAAGAGGTGGCGGAAAGGGAGAGGGTACGGATGGGAAAGGACACGAAGGTAGAAACAAGTGGCATTTCAACGCTTGCCGGATATCAGCTAGTATTTTATAAAATTTCATTTTTTTAAATCAGCACACTACTATTACGCTTCTAAGACAGCCGCTATGGAGAGCATAACCTGTAAGATGTTTACTTAATCTGTCAAAACGACAAACCAAAATATTTCAATTCCAATTCTGACGCTCCGTTTAGTTATTTAAAAATGGATTCGCGTAAACACAATAAATTAATCTATTTTAGGCAAATTGTCAGACCCTGAATAAAACTCGTTTCAGTCATTTTTCGAATCTAAAAGATTTTCTTATTTTTTACAGTTTTTTGTCATTTTTTTTAAACTACCAAACGAGGCTTGTGGTAGTCACACATGATATAATACATACAAGAACTAAAAAATATAATTTTATAGAAACAGATAGTAAAAATTATGAAAACAGAAATTTAAAAAAAATATTTTTAAAGGTTAAATAAAACGAATTAAAAATATTAAAATTGATTTTAAGATGAAAAATAAAAATATTTCAAAGATAAAAATTTAAATTTAAATTTTTAAATATTAAGAGTATAAAATTATACCTATAGATTGTTTTATACACAGATTTAATTATGGTAGGTATTATCTACAAGACTGCATGTTTATGGTCACATTTAATTTTCATGATATGAAGCAAGTTGGAATAAAGCTGTGACAGAATAATTTTCGTAAAACAAAGTTTGCAGGCTACAAACAATGAAGCAAGTGTTAGATTTAAAAATTCGCCGGAAATCATAGCGGGATTTTACAAAATAAATTGAATAATATCGGAGATGGAATTTTTTTTTTATTTAGTAACGTCAGGAGCACAAAATCTGATTTATTTAAAAAAAAAACTATAAATTTCTAAAAAAGTTTGGAAATATTTTCGTAATCTTAGTAAAAATCTATCCAAACGATTCAAGTCACTATGAAATCCATGCAAGTGGCCTATTGTAACAGTAGAAGGTAACTTGTGCAAATGCTCAGTGGTCGATATTGGCGTGTTAGGATCCAATAGGAATTCGCTGATCGTCCACTTTGTCAGAAACTTTGATTATATAAAATTTAATTTAAAGAGCAGGCAACCCTGTAACCATGGCGTCAAATGGCGTTGTCCTAAGACCAAATTACACTATTAAAAGTGAATTGTTTCTTTAAATAAATGGTTATTTAAAGGTAACTTACCGATGATATGTAACATTTTTAGTTGTTTTCAATCGTCCTTTGTAATTCCTGCGCACTGTTATAGCGCAAATCGTCATTTTCAAATGTCACACAACGCGTGTTTACCGCACAACGATACTGTCGCCACTGAGCGGACAGCACAAGCTTATGAGCCAACAGTTGGCTGATATTTTTTTTTGGTGTTTCGTCGCTCGAGCGCTCTATCTAGACATTTATATAATCAAAGGCCACATATTGTTTTAGGAAAAACCCTTTCTGCAAATCATACTGTTAAATATTTTCATGACTTGTTTGTTTGCGCTCTTAAATACGCAATATGAACATGTATAATAAATCAAAATGCTATCAATAACGAACGACATAATTAAAAGTGATTTGTATATTGGCAGATTCAACTGAAACTCAGAAGACCGCGCTAAAATCGGAATATATCGTATCTATAATTGTTGACCGTGCTCGCAATTATTGATAACTGGTCATAGACGACGTATTTATGGATGTAGAGTTTTGTCGATCGTCCGTGCTAGACGTCCTGGGTCTAGTAAAATAATTCAATTTGGGAGGCGTGTATGAGTACCGTCGCCTGGGAACCATTTATTGGATAACTAACACCTCCGCCGTAGGTCACCCTAAGTGGTTCACCACGTTTGATTACCTAAAAGGGGGGCCCAAGTTCATGAGCTGAGGTTTCTGTCGACGCTGGATGCATCTGTCCACCAGCTGGAGATCTGGAGAGACTGGTTGAGGGAGACCTTTTGACCTCTTCAGCAGTGTTCTCTCGGAACATCGCTTTGCACCGCAGTGGGAGGGTTGGATTCGTATGTGTACTCACTAACACTCAAATTCCTACCCTTCTTCTCTTCTTCTTCGATGGCGCTACAGCCCATATCGAGCTTTGGCCTCCCGCAACATTCGCCTCCAACTCCTCCTGTCCTCAGCAGTTGACTTCCAGTTTGTTACCTGGAGAAGCTGTGCCGCATCCCCTCTTACCTCGTCTTCCCACCTCAGTCTGGGTCTACCCACTTTTCTCTTTCCACCTGGGTGTCCAGCCATATTTCTTTTTGGGACGCGTGTGTCCGGCATTCTCTGTACATGCCCAGCCCATCCCAACCTGGGGAGTCTCATATGGGCTGAGATGTTGGGGGCCTGATATATATCGTATAGCAATTCGAATTCCTACCCACCTCTCATATATTTTTCCCTGATATTTATGTTTTTATTTTCTCAGAAGACCCAACCGACAGCATCCCCAAAGATGATAGGCCCTAAAGGGAATTATTTTTTAGGACCACCTGTGTGGAGCTAATGTGAAAACAATAATAATAGTTTTATTTTGCAGGTGACAATTATAACGGGATATCCAACAGGAAGGCAGAATTTTTCTAACTACGAAGAAATATTAGTTCCAGAATTGGCCACTATGAGAGGTAAGTACCGAATATTATTTGTAGGTATACGGTACCATTACAACCGATGGATTTTATATACAAAAAAATAGAAACAAAGGCACACAGTGCTTTTGTGCATTGGTGTGTGATTTCAACAGCGAGGAACAGCCCTTTGTCTTGTTTACGCCTACTTATTGTCACTAGCGGAAGAGGGATAACATGTGTGTGTATACGATGCTCGTAAAATAATATTGTTAACCCAGTCTTGCCTGCGATGTGTATCTAGTACACATTGCTTCTTGCACCTTTAATATCTCCGTAAATATGGAAAATTTAGGGTTCAGATTTTACGTAATCCTCCGTTATACAATTGCCCATTAAATTCAAAATATTTTTTTCTAATAATCAGTAACTATCGGCGGACACATCAAAGGAATTATGTGAAATCAAAAATATTTTGACTTAAAAAAAATATGTTTATGTACATGACATGCAAACTTAAATACCAGTATTTTTTTTTTTTAAGTTCGTTTTCATAATTATGATATTAATTCTACAAGTTTGAATTTTATTAAAGCCCGCGAAAACGCCGGCAAGAGATAATAAATACCATGCGGCAGAGTTCGTGACGTAACCCGGTCCTTGATTGTGTGAAACATAAGGGAAATATTTACAAAACCGGGACACGCTTAATACGGACGAAAAAAATAAATTTAAAAAGTTGTAGTAGTTAGATATTAAGTAGTACTAATCAATTCATTTACCGGATTTTCGAAAAAAAGTGCATTTTAATGGTAATTTTTAAAATTTAAAAACACGAAATGTCATTTTTCACCGACCGCTATGTTAGTAGGTAACTGTTGCAAGTTTCGTCGAAAAATTACAAAAAAAAATACCAGTATTTAAGTTTGCATGTGAACATTGATACAAAAAAATAAATAATTAGCGCAAATAAATTTGATTTGATTAATTGGTGTAATTTCACAATTAATTTATTAAAATTAATATATAGTATAATTGCGGCACGTTCCAGAGTGGAATATACTCTTAGTATCGCCCTGATGTAAGACCACCATTCAGAATTAAAACGTTGCTTGAAATGGCGCTAGCCGTGTTTGGTGACTAGATCTGAATATCCAGGTATTTCTCCACCATCCCCTTGTCCACAACTCCTTCCCCTCCCCACTACCTCCACAAGGAGAAAATTGTTATTCGAAAAAACGATCATTTTAATAGTAAAAACGGGACTGAAGTTCTTACGAACAAAAATTAACAGTATTTCAATGTTTATTGGCGGGAAAAAGTAAGAATAATTTGTTGGTATATAATTGCGTATACCAACAAATTATTCTTAGATGTTCCCGCCAATAAACATTGAAACCCTGTTAATTTGTTCGTAAGAACTTCAGTCCCGTTTTATAACTCAGGTACGGGCCATACGTCATTCCTATGTCTACCTACGTTAAATTATCGTGAAAACAAGCTTATGTGTCCAAGCGGTTAACCGTTTTTACTATTGAAAGTATCGTTTTTTCGAATAACATTTTTCTCCGTGCAGCCTCACAATTTATCCCAATTGGGGATTTTATATATTTGTTGTTTTTGTGTTTAATTCGTAGAACTCCATTTAATTTTTTTGAAATTTAATTTACATTTAATTTAATAATGTTTTTTTTTTTTTTTCACCAGATTTACAGGAACGGGTTTAGTTTTTCCCATAGGAAAAACTTAACCCTTTCATACAATTTTCCATATAAATGATCATCTAGTAAATTCACGTTATGCAAGTGTATTATATAAGTATAATTAATACTAAACAATACAAGAACAACACGTTAATCTACCAAACTATTAAATGGGAATATAATTCACCGTCTCCAGATATTTTCATATCAGAGGGTTCGGCTCTGTGGAATTCCTAATTTGACCGATAAATCCTACTGATCCCTCAATATAAATATTTAAAAAATCTTTCGTAATTCTACATGTATTTAAAATGAATGATTTTTGCATTTTTATATACAAATTCTTTGACAAATCTAATATGCCTAAATTTTTAATAAGAGAGCTAGGTATAATGCCAGTAGCCGAAATAACAAAAGGTAATATTTTTATATTCTGAGAATGCCAAATTCTTTTAATTTCATTTCCTAAATCTGTATACTTTCTTATTTTTTCAGAAACAGATTTTTTAAAATTAAGTTCTGCAAGTGTTATAGTTTTTATTATTATGACAGCTAGGGGAAAACAGGGGATTCTATAGTCTCACTGGCTCCAGACGGGAGCGGTTGAATCGTAGAAATGGGATAAGTCTACATCTGGATAGTCTGGAAGCTCTTGAAATTTAAATTAAAAGTCTATTTTATATTTTCAAAAATTTTTTTTTTCAGCCAATCACAACGGATTCGAAATTTCAAGCTATGGTCACGTGATTAAGTCACTAGGATTTTTATATTTGACTAAATACTTCACAGAACTGGTTTTCGCCAATTCAGATTTTGTGGATATGTTAAATGACGAGAAACGAAATTTTGACTTGGTGATCTTTGAAGATCTTTTGAGCGAACATTTTGTTGGGTAAGTCATAAATTCGTTATTAATACTGTTAACAGCAATAAACAGCGATCTCTGAGAAAAAAAAAACTTTGGTTCGGTACTTGGCTAAAACCTGGCTTCGTATATGTGAACTAATTAATCACTATAGGGTCTGTAATAATGGTAAGCATTGTTTTTATTTGAAGCAAAATACATTGATTTTTTGCAAAAAAAAGAGATTCCAAACTGTCAATGTTCATATATGATTTCGACCATGGATGCAGAAATTCTCAATAATTCTTTTATTGTATATTTGTGTAGAATAGTAAATTGTAAATTCTAAAACAAACATCTAATGAAAAATTGGTAAAAATGTGAAGAGGCATTTAGTTTTACTGACTGTAATTATTCCTGCTCTTCTATTGCAGGTTGGGTGTACGTTTCGCATGTCCCGTGATTTTAACTTCTTCAACGGGGCAGCCTCATTGGTTGGCACGTCTGTCTGGAAGTTTCCCTGCAGCATCAACCGTGCCACACCAGTTCCAAGCTCTCGCTCAGAGAGACATGACAAGGACTGTGTTTCATAGGGCCAGTAACGTGGTATCGGTGATTGTGGATGAGATACTGTATCAGTGAGTGAAGAAGTGTAACCTCACTCAACTAACCTAACCTAACCAGCGCCGGATCTGCCATACGTTCAAAAACGTGCAAAAGACCTGGCGCCCACTACGAAGGGGCGCCGTGATAAAATAAATATTGTTTTAAAATTCAATTAAAATATTCCCCGAATCGTTTAAAAATTACTCGTAATACGGAATTATTAGTTCGCGCTAGCAACACTCACTTTCCATATGCGTGAACCTAATGCGCGCGCATCGGTGGTTAAAATTTAACGAAATACGGATTTGTCTTACGTCAAGGAATTTTTTTCCAAATACAATATATTTAATACGAACGTAAGACCTATTTTTCCTTGTTGCTCTTACGACCATTGTATCGTTCGAAATTCAACAAACATTGTGATTGGTTCATTGATCGCTTCTCGTACGGATCTCCCTTCGTTGATTACAAGTTGCTCTTTGATGATAGTTCGTCGCTTTCGCCGCGTTATTGGTTTATTTATGTTGCCATTCGCGCGTGATTTGGCACCATATTAAACAAACTGATCAGAATATTATTATTTCTGAACTAAACTGCCTCCTGTTTTATATAATATTTTGTTATGATGTTCTTATTTTGTCCAGTGTCATAGATAGCTACCGCCAGGTCACTTGGAAAAGTTACTCTTGATTCTTGTTGGCGGGATATTAATTTATTTTAAACGTATTGCATAAATTTTTTTTTTTTTTTTTTATATGTATATAATTTTTTTATCTGAATTTTAAAAAAATGTTGGGGGGGGGGGGGGCGCCATCGGTACTTCCTGCACAGGGCGCCAGATTTCGTAGAACCGGCGCTGAACCTAACCTAATTTAACCAAAAACACCAGTTCCAATCTATTGCTCCGAGCGACATGGCAGGGACTATGTTTCAGAGAAACAGCAACGTGGTCTCGGTGATTGATTATGAGATACTATATCATGGAGTGGAGAAGTCTTACCTGACTCTAACTAACCTGACCTAACCTAACCTAACCTAATCTAATCTTGCCATGCCAGTTCCAAGTGCTCGCTCAGATGAACATAACAGGGACTGTGTTTCAGAGGGATAGGAACGTGGTCTCGGTGATTGTTAATGAGATACTATTGCAGTGAGTGGAGGAGTCTAACCTAAACCTAACTCTGGCTAACTTGACCTAACCTAACCTAACCTAACATATCCTAGCCAAACCGTTTCCTGGTGGTCCAATATCGATAACTTTACTTCCAATGATTTTATAACAAGCCATAGTAGAATTTATATCGGAAACAACAATATTTAATTAAACAAACTGAGTAGCTCTACATGGACTAATTTCTATTAAATTATTATTATGTTTCTATTATATTATATATTGTATTTTTCCCACGCAACCGTTTTCTATCTTGTATAGTGGAATATCTTGTTTTTATCTGACTTCTTTATTAATTTTGTTTTTGATTTTGATTTGTTTTGATGATCTTTGGGAAAAAAAAAATTGTATATCAAAGGAAATCTCTTCGTGAAATTCAAAATAAATAAATAAATATCCCGGCTAAGCATACGTGAAAACGAGAAATACTAATTTTGATATGCATCGGCAGTTCGCGTATACTTTTTGATTAAAATTGGAGAATCTGTTAACACAGGAGGCACTGGCACAATAATTTTCCTCAGAGCCTATCATAACCAAAAAAATTTAAAAAAAAATCATACGTCAAATGAGCACTTCAGATTTTTTTTGTCGTATTTTAGAAGTTAACAGTAACAATTCTTTCAGATTTTGGTAGTTTATACAACTGTTGTTACTAATAATATAATTATGCTAAAAATATAATTATTCATTACGACGTAAAAAAATTGAAATTTCTTACCAACCCAGTATTTATGACATTTATTTTGTGAACTATTACAAAAATTACATGAAAATAATGTAGATATAACGATCTTCCTGATAATACCTCAAATCTATTCTTTCCACAATGAATTTATATAAAAAATAATGATAAAATCGGGAGATTATGTAAAAATGGCTGCCGAAGTGAGGCCAAGATCATCATAGATATTTTATGTAAATTATTCCGAGAAGCTAGGCGCTATGCGGTTTTTGTTACGCCAAGAACGAGAACAGCCCAAGCGATTCTGACCTTGTTCTTGATACAATTTATTTATACATAATGGACAAAATCGCTTCAAAAAATTTTTTTTTCATAGTTGTTGCCGATCTCACCGGTGATCACACGGCCATTGAGAGGGTTATCTGCCATTTCTGCACAATGTTAAGGGTTTTTCGGGTATTTTGAGGTCCAGAACCTTCTACACAATTTTGTTATCACTAATAATACCAACTCTGTACTTTAGGACTACCTATGATACAAATTACGACGTAAAACCATATAAATATGTGTCTTCACTATTTTTCCGTATTTTTTTTAAATCGCATGCATCTGTTATTGCAGTGTTATTATGTACTGGAATCATAAGAATATTTCTTAATTGCCACATTTAATTTTGAGTTTGTGATACAATTGCAAATCTGGATGAATTGTAACATTATTTTTTTTAATCGTTAATTTTTCAGAATATTGATGCTACCCCTGCAACGCTACCTCTACCAAAAATACTTCCCCAACGAATCCAGGATTTTTCCATTTTCCGAACTCCATAAGAAGGTGGCTTTGGTATTTCTCAACACCCACCCGTCCATAGGAGACGTTAGACCATTGCTCCCAAACTCCGTGGAGATAGCTGGTTTCCATCTTGAGGACAAGCCGCTGCCAGAGGTGAGAGGTTCTCCTTTTTACCGACAGGGTGAAGGCTTTTTTACCATCATTGCGTCGCCCGAGTTAACCCCATAATGTGCCTGGGGTCAATACCATTTCAAATTGAAACAGAATATGTTTATAGTGTTTGGAATACAACAAAGTTATGCTTTTGTTTCATGAAGTTAATTATAATTAATGGCAAAGTTATGCTTTTGTTTCATGAAGTTAATTATAAATAATGGCAAAGTTATGCTTTTGTTTCATGAAGTTAATTATAATTAATGGCAAAGTTATGCTTTTGTTTCATGAAGTTAATTATAATTAATGGCAAAGTTATGCTTTTGTTTCATGAAGTTAATTATAATTAATGGCAAAGTTATGCTTTTGTTTCATGAAGTTAATTATAATTAATGGCAAATTTATGCTTTTGTTTAATGAAGTTAATTATAATTAATGGCAAAGTTATGCTTTTGTTTCATGAAGTTAATTATAATTAATGGCAAAGTTAAGCTTCTGTTTCATGATGTTAATTATAATTAATGGCAAAGTTATGCTTTTGTTTAATGAAGTTAATTATAAATAATGGCAAAGTTATGCTTTTGTTTCATGAAGTTAATTGTAATTAATGGCAAAGTTATGCTTTTGTTTCATGAAGATTATTATAATTAATGGCAAAGTTATGCTTCTGTTTCATGAAGTTAATTGTAATTAATGGCAAAGTTATGCTTTTGTTTCATGAAGTTAATTGTAATTATTGGCAAAGTTATGCTTTTGTTTCATGAAGTTAATTGTAATTAATGGCAATGTTATGCTTTTGTTTCAAGAAGTTAATTATAATTAGTATTTAAATATTTTTGATAATAAACATTTCGTTTTATTTATTTCTTTCACTCTATTTTAATTTTTTTCTTTGGGGTCAGTTGTGACCCCATGCGACTAATTGTGCGGTTTTCGTAATGCGTCTAATTAAGGGTTAATTTAATTTTGTTCAATTATTTAAACTAATGAGACCTTTACCTTTAGATACCTTGAAATAGCTTCATCTGAATCACCTATCATAATGCTAAATTGAAATATATAATGGATATTTACATAAAATGCAAGTCTGATGCAAGCATAATGAGAAAAATTAAGAAAGAGACACTTGAATCGTTTTGGCATGCAGAAGAAAATGAAGAGTGGCGTATGGCGTGAATGTGATGGTAGAAGAAGTCAAGAAAGACATGGCACGATCAAGTGAACCAAATACTCTAGACGGGCCATGTAAAGAGACATATAACAGAAGGGTATGGCTGATGATGTAAGAATGAGATTGATATTTTTGGAATTCGATCCTCGGCATGCCTATTTAAAGAAAAGTCGCATTAATAATAATTATTTATGAACATAGTTATGGCAAAACCCTCTTTTAAAGTTTTTTAGATTTATTCCGCGTCATTCTTATCCCAAGTGTAAAGAAATTTTGAATTTTATTCAAAATCATTAATCACCATTTTAGGATCTTCAAGATATTTTAAATGGCAATGCTGATGGAGCTATATTCTTCAGCTTGGGAGGAAACCTTAACATGTCTCGCCTACCAAAGGAATTAAAGAGTGGTCTCCTCAAGGTGTTTGGGGAACTCAAGCAAACAGTTCTATGGAAATTGGACGAAAAACTAACGGTTCCAGCAAATGTGATCATCAGAAAATGGTTTCCACAAGGAAGTGTTTTAGGTCAGTTGTAATCTCCTTTAGCCCTATCAGAGGCCCTAGCACGCTTGCTCTATAACGATCGATAGGATAACTATCGGTAACTTCTCATCGTTCCCTACGACAACTGCAGATCGCAAAAGAATAGGTGACAGTTCACAATGACTAAGTGTCCTTAATATATTCGATATCAACTGTCGTTTGTACGTTTGAGATCTGCAGTTGTCCTAGGGAACGATGAGAAGTTACCGACAGTCGGTCGGTAACTTCATATCGATCGACCGTGCTAGCACACCAGGGGTGCTAGCATAGTCCATCGATAAGGATCGGTAGGATAATTGTCGGTAACTTCTCATCGTTCCCTAGAACAACTGCAGATCGCAAACGAATAGGTGACAGTTCACAATGACTAAGTGTCCCTAATGTATTCGATATCAACTGTTGTTTGTACGTTAGCGATCTGCAGTTGTCCTAGGGAACGATGAGAAGTTACCGACAATTATCCTACCGATCCTTATCGATGGACTATGCTAGCACCCCAGGTCTCCCCGACGTTGGCGATCACTCTGGTAAATTTATTTCTACTTGCGCTGCCCGGAATAGTTCCTCCACACTTCTAATACCGGTCCCCTTCTTAATATATAAAAAAGAATGTTTCTTTGTTTCTCCCCTACGTGATCATTCATCGAATTGGGATAAAACTTTGGTTATTTGTTGTGAGTATGCCTGGAAAGGTTTCTATGTGTAAGGGCGAGCTCTAGCGTTATGAAATTATTTCCTATACCATTCATCCGATTGCGATGAAACTTTAGTGAGTTGTTATGTGCACACCTGTAAATGTTGATAAAAGTAAGGAGTTTTGCTTAAAGAGCAAAATCCAAAAAGTGATATGTTCTTAAGTTCCTATTTCTGAATGATGAATACTTTGAACAGGTTGTTGAGTTTGTGTATTTGGGAAGTATGTTTACGAGAGATGGGAAGGCTGATAGAGATATTGAAAGAAGGGTAAATGCAGGTAACTCCATTAATGGTGGACTGAATGCCGTTGGCGCCAAGAGAAAGCTGTCTAAAGAAGCGAAGCTAGTCCACAATAGAGTGCTGGTACCTACCCTGATGTATGGCAGTGCAGCATGGAACTGGCAGAGAAAGAATGAAAGTAGACTGAATACTGTAGAAATGAGATTCCTGAGGCGTATGTGTGGTAAAACCATGGCGTGTGTGTGTGAGGAATGTGGAGGCCGATATGAGCGTAATAAGTAAGATTAAGAAAGGGACGCTTAGATGGTTTGGACATGTAGAGCGAATGAATGAAGAAATTAACAAGAGAATTTATGACGCGAATTTGAATGGTAGACGAAGCCGAGGACGCCCAAGAAAGACGTGGAACGATCAAGTGAATCAGATACTTGAGTCGGGCCATGTCAAGAGTCAGAATAATAGAAGAGCATGTATGATAAGATGTATGAATGTGAATGAGGCGAGGAGTGTATGCCAAGACCGAGTTGTTTGGCGATCCGTCCTCTCTGCCTACCCCTGCGAGGAAACGGCGTGATGGTTAATTAGTTAAGTTTCTATTTCTAGACTCTAGACCTCGGAAAGTAGTCCAGCAAGAGAAGTTTAAAAATGTGAAGAGGGATGAAAAATGTCCAATTGTCATTCAAATAAGAAATTTCTGTTATTTGAAAAATTGAGGAATTGTTGAAACCACAGTTTGGGCAGATGGGGCAGTGCTTTTTATTGAGGCATAGCAGGCTCCCTTGGATTGACTAACGATATGCCAATATTTCGAAATCTATCTTTGAGGATGTAAAAAAAACAAATATTCATGTATAATTGCAGATAGTTACAAAAATGATGAACAGTGACATTTATTAATCAGAACGCGGGAAAATTTGAAAAAAATCATTTTTTTACGAATATAGGGAAAATTTGTCACATTGTAGCAATCGGATGCTTTGGAAATAGTGCCATAATGTGGCAAAAAGCGTTCGAGTGACTAACTAACTAACCATCACGCCGTTTCCCCGCAGGGGTAGGCAGAGAGGATGGACCGCCAAACACCTCGGTCTTGGCACACACTCTTTGCCTCAATCACATTCATACATACTCTTCTATTTTTCTGACTCTTGACATGGCCCGACTCAAATATCTGATTCACTTGGTCGTGCCATGTATTCCTCGGACGTCCCCTACTTCTTATACCATTCTCACTTGCAACATATATTCTCCTTACGCTCCTTTCTTTGTTCATTCGCTCTACATGCCCAAACCATCTGAGGGTTCCTTTCTTAATTTTACTCATTACGCTTACATCAGCCTTGCATTCTTTTCGAATCTCCACATTTCTCACACGATCATACATGGTTTTACCACACATACGCCTCAGTGATCTCATTTCAAGAGCATTCAGTCTACTTTCATCCTTCCTCTGCCAGTTCTATGCCTCACTGCCATACATCAGGGTAGGTACAAGCACTCCATTGTGGACTGCTAGCTTCGCTTCTTTGGACAGCTTTTTGTTAGCGCCAACAGCATTCAGTCCTCCATTAATGGAGTTACCTGCATTTACCCTTCTTTCAATATCTCGAGTGGATATGGAAATATTTATTTATTTATTTATTTATTAAACGCCCTTATGGGCTTTTACATTTTAGTTAAATAGATGAGTATAACAGTGATTTCAAAAAAATCTAAATTAAAACAATAAAGAAAGCATAATACAGTGAAAATAAAAGTAAAACAAAAGCATATATCTACAACAAAATATAACAATAAATGCACATAATAAAATTAGATACATAGGTAAAAAATATAAGAAGTTTCACAAAAAAAAGATATTCAATATAGACAAAAATTGTAGAGATTATAGACGTCTATTTATGTCTAAATATAAAAAAGAATTGAAATAAACAATGTTTTTACTGATTGTTTTTAATGTGAAATATATCTCCCAGATCAGAATATTTATTTCCGAGACTGTGAAGTCTCGGTATCGGGGAATTTTGATAAGAGAGTGTCCTGGTATTATTAAAATAAAAGGGTAGTAAATATTGGCAAGATCTTTTAGGTATGTGGATATTGATTAATTGAAGCAATTCAGGACAGTCAATTTTGTAATGCAGTATTTTATGTAATAGTATTAAATCTGTGATTATTCTTCTTTCTGAAAGTTCTAATAGGAACATTTTATCTAGTAGGTAGTTATAATCAATGTTTTCTACAGGAATGTGCAATTTATAGTATATATATATATAGAACTTATGGTGAATCTTTTCAATGTTGGCGGAATGTATATTGTAAAAGGGAGACCATATCGTAGAGTTATACTCTAGTTGGCTTCTAACAAGGGTTTTGCACAACATGATAAACGTGCCTAAATTATTGAAGTCTTTTGAAACTCTCAAAACAAATCCAAGAGTCTTAAGGGCCTTGTTAATAATATTATTAATATGGTTTATGAAGATCTCAAATGTTTTATTTTTACTTTATTGTAGCTCATCCGAACGTGAGACTGTTTATTAGTCACTGTGGTATGCTAAGTCTGACAGAAGCAAGTGGGGCGGGTGTCCCGATGGTCATATTGCCGGTGTACGGCGACCAGATACACAATGCGGAGGGCGCTAGAAGTCGCGGTCAGGGTGTGCTGGTGGAGGCTTCCAATTTCACAGCTGAGGCAGTACGATGGGCCGTACATGAAGTCTTAAACAACGACAGGTCAGTATTTGGGAAGTATTTGTACGATATATGGGAAGGCTGATAGAGATATTGAAAGAAGGGTAAATGTAGGTAATTCCATTATGGAGGTCTGAACGCCGTTGGCGCCAACAAAAATCTGTCCACAGAAGTGAAGCCAGCAGTCCACAATGCAGTGCTGGTAAAGCTGGAATCAGACGATTCACTCGAAGGAAGGTTTCCGCCATGTTTTTTCGGCCTAATCGTCCATTTTGTTTCATTCCATGTTCACACGGCGCTATAGAAATAAGCGTTCACTCGTCCATTCCGACCACAGCGTCGCCGAGCGAGGTCAACCGCGCTGGAATTCGTTTGTTTTCCAGCGCGGTCCGGCCCCGAATTTTAAGGAAAAACATGTCAGATGCATCGATTTTTACGCAATTTTGTTGACACAATTAAATAAAAATAAATAAAAAAAACAGTATTTTGTCGTCTTATAAACCTTTTTATTTTTTATGGCATAATAACACAATTTGATTTCACTTTTTTTATTACGAACATTTTCCTACAAATTAATAATCTTACATATATTAAAAAACATATAAAATACATGGATAATAAGGGAGACCCAAAAATTTATATGAGAGGTGTTCCCAAAAGCAAACAAATTAGCCGAACGAATACCATTTTGACGTTTTGCGTGCGATTTGATAGCGTCCTTTCATGGTCCTTCCCGTACAGGACGCGAGACAAACTGATTGAGAGTTCACTCGGTGTTCAGACGATTCACTTTGCTCTCTTCCGCGCGCATGCGCGCGCGAGTGAAGGATGCCGAAGGAAAATATCCAACATTGTTGGATCGGTTCACTTGAAGATTTCATTCGGCAGTGTTCGGCACTTTCGATTCATTTCATGTTCAGACGTGTCATTCCGAGTAAACTAGGCCGAATGAAATGCGGAAATGAGCGATTAGTGAAACGTCTGAATGGCGCTTAACTACCCTCATGTATGGTAGTGAAGCGTGGAACTGGCAGAAAAAGGATGAAAGTAGACTGAATGCTGTAGAAATGATGGCATATGTTTGGTAAAACCATGTATGATCGTGGAGATCAGAAAAGAATGCCAGGCCGGTGTAAGCATTATAGGTAATTTTTAGAAAGGGATGCTTAGATGAAGATGGTTAGGGCATGAAAGGAGTGTAAAGAGAATCTATGACGCAAATGTGAATGGTAGAAGAAGTCGAGGACGCCTGAGGAAGACATGACACGATCAAGTGAATCAGATACAGCGTGATGGATAGTTAGTTAGTACTTTATGATTCTTTTTGGTTTTGCAATAACTTCACAGAGGAGGTCTTTAGGAAAATTAATTTCTGAGATCTATGTCATCTTAGGGGATGTGGGGTGGATGATTATTTTAAGGAAAGGAAGTTCTGAAAGGAAATGGGTAGGAATCTAAGGGTTAGTGTGTCCAGGAGTGACGGACGCATCTATCTCCTGAGAGAGTCCTGCTGGTGAGGTCAAAAGGTCTCTCTCAACCAGTCTCTTCCGATCCGGCCTGCCGTGGGCAGACGCTCAATTTCTTTTCTCGAAAAATACTTTTCACACAGCATCCCTAAAGATGATATAGGCCCCGAGGGGAATTTTTTCCCCAATCCGTGCATTATTGACAGTTTTATTTGCTACCAGTGACATCTATGAGCAATCTATTAAACTACTTTCCAGGATTTCACACACTCCTAGTTCTAAAACAACATAAGGTTTGCGTCTATGCTAATTTTATTATTTTATATTATACAAACAAACATTACATTGCTTACAGTGATGAAACAGATTTACAGATATTAAGTAATATTTATTTTTATTTTTATATGAATAACGCACAAGAGTCCCAACTGCTCCCGTCTGAATCTACTGAGACTATGGCATCCATAATTAGGGTATGTTGTGAGGCTAAAGGTAGTGGGGGGGGGGGGAAGGAGATGGGGAAGAGGAAGGTGGGGAAGTGCCTGACTATTAAGATCGTGTCACCAAACACAGCTATTTCAAGCAACGTTTCAATTCTGAATGGGGCGATACTGAGAGTATCTTCCACTCTGGAACATGCCGCAAATATACTATTTATCTATTTATAATATATAATTTTTCATTAATTAATTGCGAAATAACACAAATTAATCAAATAATTGTTTTTAACTGCAAATAATAATTGTCATAATAACTTTAAAATAATACTTTAAAGAACAATATTGTTTAACATTTCTTACAAATAATGGATAATGCACTGAGCTGAAGGCGCCTAGAACATTATAATGTTAACATGTGTGGTGATCATCGTTGATATGAAATCAAAATATGCTATTAATTTAAAAAGGACTAAGATGAATAAAAAAATTATATTGCTATTAACTTGATTAGACAATATAATATATTATCTTACTTCTTTCTAATATTATAAATGCGAAAGTTTGTATGGATGTATGTATGTTTGTTACTCTTTCACGCAAAAACTACTGAATGGATTTTAATGAAACTGTACAATAAAATAGCTCATACATCAGAATAACATATAGGCCATAATTTATAAAGCTAGATATTTTTAATATATATTATGAATAATAATTATTGTTTAATAGAAAATGTAGAAATTTGAGAATGACATTTTGCGAAACAATGAATGTTGAATTAAAATTCTATTTCAAAAAATATTTAAAGTTCTCGCCTAATACTTAGACAAGGACTTTGAATCGAATCAAGAATTAGGGATATTTTAAATAAATAGGTTAAGAATTTTGGTATAAACATAGTTGGGACCTAGGAAAAGAAAATAGGCTACTCGAAGTACTAATCCTGCGCAGACGAAGTCGCGGGCAGAAGCTTGTTAATTTATAAAGGAGAAAGATTAGAATTTTAATTGGCAATCCTCGTCCAACACACAAATGTAAGATTATTTTCGAAAGTGCACAAGAAATAAGATGACTATATATGTTCTGGAAGGCTATTAAATATGATTGAAGCCTGATAAAAATAATTTCTTAGACCAAAAGAAAATTTAGTTTGAATAGCCATAAAGCCAATTCTCGAAGTACGAATTTGCTGTGTTCTTTCTGCAATATTAATATTATTAAAACAATCTACAAAACGTGTATAAATATTTTATATTATTACCTATTGTTTTTCTTTTATATCGACATGATGCATCATTGACATGATGCTCTTAAATTGGACAGAAAATCTAACTGTATTCACATTTTTTTTCCAGTTATAGAAAATAATAATAATAATAATAATAATAATAATAATTGTTTATTCCAGAATGTATGCAGGGGTAGTGCAATGCAATACATTCCATATTAAAAAAATTACAAAAGAAATTACACAAATAATAACATTAGGTAAAAAAGTAAATAACAATACATAAATAAAAATTTAAAAAACAAGTATGAAAAATACGAAATATGAAACTGAAAAAATATATACATATATATATATATATTTAACACTAAAAATTAATGTAAGCAGCCGTTTATGGGGGAAATTTCCCCGTCTCTCGTCTCCAGAGGGTCATCAGGGGGGACCCCATCCAGACAATCATGGTACTAATGATCTTATTATTAGATTGGCGCAGTCTGCGCCATAAGCTTCCCATGCGGTGGCGGAGAAGTGCTCTGAAAGTGTTCACTCGTCCCTCCAGGAACATTTCCGTAGCACTGCAGAATCTCGGTAGGCGAAAAAGTTGGCGATATGAGTTATTGTAGGCGACTTTTAGTTTTTGCCATTGCGATGCAGTATAGTCAACCCACAGTTCCGACGTGTAAAGCGATGTGCAGAATGCATTAAACAGTATTCTTTTCACGTTTGGGCTGCAAAAGTGAAAACGCCTTGACAGCATTCCTGCTCTAATGGATATCGCTCTTCTTTGTCTTTCCATATCCTCGATATCTTTCAGGTCGTCTGTGATGATATGTCCCAGGTACTTAACACTATGACTAACTTCCATTTTCCTTCCATCTAGCCATACTGAGGGTGTCTGCATAAGTTCGTTTTTACATTTGAAAACCATAACGATTGATTTGGACGTATTATAAAGAAGGTTATGATTTTTTGCAAAGTCTTCACATATTTGGAGTAATTTCTTTAGTGCGCTAAGTGACGGTGCTAGAAGAACCATATCATCAGCGTAATTAATATTATTTACGCATACTCCGTGTATATGGCAACCAATTTTTGTGTCATTAAGCTCTTGAATTAGTTCATCAGTGTATAAATTGAAGAGAACCGGTGACATGCTTCCTCCTTGCCTTACTCCACTTTTCAAATAAAATGGGTTGGAAAACTCCCCAGACCATTTTACGATATTTTCTTGCTGGGTGTGCCAAATTGAAAGGATCGCTATTACATCTTCCGAGACTGCTCTTTTCCTTAGTTTTTCCCATAGTTTATGGTGACATACACGATCAAATGCTTTACTTAGGTCTAGAAAGCAGGTATAGATTGTCGTTTTCCTTAGTTTATAATAACTGATGGTTTCTTTTAGGGAATATATTGCCATAGCTGTTGACAGTGCAGGTTTAAATCCGAACTGATTATCCTCTGTTTTTAAATGGTCAATTACGATCGTCGATAAAACTTTTTCAAATAATCTTGCCACAGTCGTCGATAGCGAAATTGGTCGGTAGTTATTGATCACGGATGGATCAAGATTTGTTGATTTAATTATGGGAATAATTACCGTTTTCGTCATTTCATTCGGGATGTGCCTGAAACGTATAATATTTGACAATAGTTTTGCTAGGATAATATTAATTGCTTTTCCGGCATATTTAATGTGTTCAATAGCTATTGAGTCATGTCCCGTGGCTTTTCCTGTTGCCATTTCTCTTACAGCTCTTTCCACCATATGCGGGGTAATACTGATAGCGGTAGTACTGCCCTCGGTTTTCAAACTAAAGTTTATATTCAGAGATTTTTCTGCTACTTCTTCGCCCGCCATGGAGAGGAAGTTACGAAATTCATTGGCGATATTTTCCTTTCCTCTTACTCCATTAACACAGAGAGGTGTTTTCATATTTGTTTTAAGTTCTGAAGAGGTTTTTTGCCAAAATTTATGGAAATCTTTATTTAATAGCGAGGTGGCAATACCATCCATTCGCTTTTGAGTTTCTGTCTGTTGACATTTTTTCAGAGCTACTTTGAAAATCGTTCGGTATTTCTTCCTGTCTTCGGCAACCGGCCCTGAGGTTGGTTTTCCGGCCTCGAGCCACGAAAGAAAAGCGCGTCTCGATTCTGCGTATTTGGCTGCAACCATGTGATTCCATCCCGGAATGTTTCTATTTTGTCGATTCACCTTATTAAATGTGGCGGAGGCAGCACTTCGTAGTGCATCCACAACATTTTTATACAGGGAGTCTATTTTGCTTTCCTGTAACTTGGCGGTTGGTTCGTTATCAAGTTCTAACTGGGAGAAATCTTGAATAATGTTTAGTAGTTTTGTGTTGATACTTTCGGTATATTTAATTATTTCAGCGTTAGATTTCGGATTCCATCTAGAAGGATCAATCATGTTATCTTTACACGATTCCACAAAAGCTGGTAAAAATTGAAGGTTGAGATTTATAATCATTGGCAAATGATCAGACCACACTGCGTCATATAGAACATTTACGTTATTTATAGCATTTTCCAGTGCTTTTGTGACTACACAGTGATCTAACCAGCTTGTGGTGTTATGGGCATCACTCACATACGTAAAAGTATCACAGTTCATCAGCTTTGTATCGGCGCAAACGTACTTAAACTCTTTGCAGAAAATTTCCAGTTCTCGACCGAAGAGACTTTTGGGATCTGCATTGAAGTCTCCAAAAATAATTGCACTCGACGAATTTCTTTCATTGATAATTGCATTTACCTTACTCATGCAGTTTGTGAATTCCTCAAGATTTTCCGGTTTGTTTGTCGGCATATAAATTGAAAAAATTAATATTTTGCCAGTGTTTACAGTTACTTGTATCCCTGCTATTCTTGGTTCGGAGCATTCAATTATATCGACAGAAAGTGAATCCCGCCACAGGATAGCGACTCCACCATAAGGTCGTCCAATTAGAGGGCCATCAGCTAGATTTACGGCTGAAGTTCCATATCCTGAAAAATGAGGATGAATTTTCGAGAATATATTTGTTTCTGTTGGTAGAACCCATGTTTCCTGTAGCAGTATTATGTCATTAGTTTCGCACAAATCTTTTATAAAATGCTTCGTCCGTCGAATCGATCTACAGTTCTGAGACAAGATTTGTAGATAATTTTTATTTTTATGTGGATCCATTTCTAAAAGTTTTGTCTTCTCTGTTCAGCGTGGAGATCGGTTTTTTAAATATAAAGTTTCGTACTATTATACCTGGTGGCCATATTTCTTCTTTAATAATTTCTGAGAATTTTTCGCTGTTTATTCCAATTTTAAAAGTCGCAAACTCGCCTGATTTTGCCATAAATTTATCTATTTTACAGTGTATGTTGTGAGACATCAGTAAACCATTTATTTCATCGGCAGTTGTTTCCGGGTTGAATCGGGAGGCAATTATATACCTCTGTTTTGGAATGACTTTTAATCCAGTGCTCTCGTTTTTACCTTTTATTAAAATGCGCGAATTTTTTCTCTTTTTATAGGTAACTTCTTTCCAATCAGGCATAGTTTTTGATGGTTGATTAATAGGTCCTGCTCTCAGATAATCTTTTTCTGTTGAAAGCACATTAATTGTTGTCGCTGGAACGGTTTTATCAGATTCACTTGTCCCTCTGTGAGATTTATTCCACACATTGTTATTTTCAGTGGATTCGGTCGCGTTAAAAATGTTTGCCATCTTATCGGCAGATGGCATCGTCTGCTTTGAAATGTTTGCATCATTCGTGGGTTTGGCCTTGATATGAGGCTTCGACGGCTCGCCAATAGATGGTACTGCGTTGTTGATAATCATGTTATTGCTTGGTTTTGTTAATTCATTGACATTTAGTTTGAGACTTTTTATTTCAGATGTTAATAAATCAATTTGTTCCTTAATCGCCAAGTTCTTATAATGATCAGATTCGTCTTTCAGTTTCTGAACATCACTTTTAATTATGATTAAGTCTCTGAGAAACGCAGTTGCGTCAATATAATCGAAAGTCACCGGCGGTAGTTTATTTATGTTTAAAACTGCAAATTTTGGCATGTTGGTCGAATCAGTTTCCTTAAGAATTTTTATTATATCGCTTATAATTCGCTTTTTCTTACCTTCGCCGACTCTCCTGGCAAAGGTTTTATCTGGTACGCATTTGCACAAAACTGTTTTAGCGGATTCAATGTCATCTTCAGTGAACGATTTATCACATATTATGTGCATGGTTTGCTCGTCCATCACGTCCACCTTTTGTTGGATAAACGCTAGAATCTCGTTAACTACAATCCCGCACGGGCAGCCTCCTATTTGAGACATTTTCTTTAGTTTTTCGTATTGTTTTTATTATTTATTTACTTTTTGTTCGCGGAGCACGGAATACGTCGCATTGTACAATCGCACGCGTATATGTTAAATTCACATTTTTTTTCCAGTTATAGAAAAGTCGCAAAGCAGATTCAACTATCATTCTTCGACAGACCGATGCCTGCTAGAGAGATGATCAGCTTCTATTCCGAGCACGTGATAAAGACACGTGGAGCTGGACACGTGTCACCACCGGACCTGGGGTTACTGTCAATACTCATGCTGGACGTGGCGGCCATCTTGTTACTACCGCCTTTTTTAATTCTGACCCTCCTCATATACGGCTGCAAAAGATGGCGGAGTTGGAAATCTGGACTGGTCAAAAAGAATAACTGAAGATTTAGCTTTTAAAGTTTTATATTCTGCATATTTTTCTTATTTTATCAACTGGCGAATTCCCGACATGCGTCACAATGCCACTTAAATAAAGAAACTGTTTCTACCTACGTGTCCTTTCACATTCATCCCCATTCCGCCTCCCTTCCCCTCCCGCTTTTTATTTTTTTAATTTATTTTTATTTTTTTTCATTACATAAAATAAATAAATAAAAAAAAAAAAATAAAAAAAGCCTTTTATTTCTTGCAATTAAGTATGTTACAGAGTTGTAAAAAGTAAGAAAAAGTATAATTAATGCTATTTGCGAAAAATGTAATATAGATATCTCAAGTTTTTCATAAGCAAGAACCCTTCTCTCAGCCGAAGGTGAAGGCCTCCTCCAAAAAAATTCATTTATCTCTTGTTTTGTTCGTAGGGTTAAGCATTTCATTACATATCTACATACAAATATTTCCCCTCAGGGCCTACATCATCTTTTAACATGCTGTGTGGAGGGTCTTTTTGAGGAGAGGAATGAATGAACTTGGGTCTTGATGAGATCCAAGTTGTAGAAAGGAGATAACACAGAGGCCGGCAAATCATTCTAGAGTCGAGCTGTTGAACTGAAGAACGAGTCATATAGGAGTTTCACTGTGTTCGTGCCTTAGAATTATTCAATTTGTGACGACGCATTGTTTAAACGTATTTAAATAATGCTTCATGTTTGACATTCTCAAACAAACCTCATAGAAATGTGTAAACATATAACAGAATATCTACTACGGTAAAACTGGCGCAACAACATGGTATCAGAAGAAGATTTTGCAGCTTGGTAACGGAAAGGTCAAAAAAACAAGTCAAATCATAAATTCTTAATAATTATTATTTATTTTACAAGATTTATAACAAGATAATAATATAATGAATGATACAATCTTATATTTGTATATAAATTTGAATTTATAATGTAAGTATTACCACTGGCGGTAAAAAGAAGAACTAAATTTGCTTATATTGTACATATCTGTCGGTATTGTGTTTCATTGTCGCACGCGAATAACAAATATATTCGATTATGTGTATCGACGCTTGTGTATACACTTTGCACAGTGATATGCTTGCGAAACGTTGTTGTTTTTATCGAGACATACAGGGTGTTCAGAAACTCGTAGTACAAGCGGTAAACTGGTGAATCATACTTGGAGTCTTTTAAACCCTTTAGTTGCCGAAAAAATTGAAAAATAACTAAAAACAAGTTTTTTTGGGTTCTCTGTACGAAATCGATTTGTCGATCGATTTTTTCGCTTGTGCTGTGAGTTTCCGGACGCCGTGTATAAGTGAATATCTATATTGATTGATTTAAATTTTAGGAAAATGTTCGGAATGTGTTCTTTTTTTAATATTATAATAAAGTTTTTCAGTTTCACTGGCATTTTGTTTTTGTTTTTTTTTTTTTTACATTAGGTCCACACAGGAGGCCTTGAGAAAAATAATTTCCCTCAAGGCCTATGTCATCGTTGGGGATGCTGTGTGGAGGGTATTTTTAAGGAAAGGAAGTTCTGGGAAGGAAAAATGTATGAGGGTTGGGTAGGATTCTGGGGTTCTGTGTGTCTAGATCATCCGCCGTCAAGACCTAGACAATGAACCCCGTGAACTCGGGCACCCCTGCTAAGTCACCAAACGTAGCGAACTACTTGGGGTGACCTATGGCAGAGGTGGTTGTTATCCAATAAATGGTTCCCGGGGCGGCGGTACCCATTCCCGCCTCCCAAATTGAGTTCTCCCAAGTTAAATCGAATAATAAGTTTGAAAAATGCTGTATGTTAGCAATGCATTCTTGTGAGTAGATACTGTGTTAGCATCAACATTCGCTGCGATGCCTATTTATAAAACGTAGAATATATTAACCCTTGAGTTGTAATATATAGAATATTTTATGCTTGATTTATAATACAATATAATACTACATAGATCATTTTGTTTATATATTAAATACAGAATATACAATGATTTATGTTATATTTCAATATATTGCTTGCGTTATATAATAAAGAATTTTTTTGAAAATGTTACTTGAGTTTTAATACATTACGTATTTTGAATACTTATGAGTTATAATACACACTTATTAGAATATAATACTTCAGTTGTAATTCACATAATATTTGAATATATTACTTAAGTTTTTGTTCATTGATTTACCATAGATATTTGAATATATTACTTGAGTTGTAATGCACAGAATATTTGAATATATTACTTAAGTTTTAATTCATTGATTTTCATAGATATTTGAATATATTACTTGAGTTGTAATTCACAGAATATTTGAATACATTACTTAAGTTTAAATTCATTGATTTTCATAGATATTTGAATATATTACTTGAGTTGTAATGCACAGAATATTTGAATATATTACTTAAGTTTTAATTCATTGATTTTCATAGATATTTGAATATATTACTTGAGTTGTAATGCACAGAATATTTGAATGTATTATTTGAGTTGTGAAACATAGAACATTAAAACCAAGTAGGTACTTGAGTTACAATAAATATTTTATTTTAATATATTACTTGAGTTGTGAAACTTAGAACATTAGTATGCTGTATTATGTATTGGGTTATAATTCATATATTATTTGAATATATTATTTGAATATAATATTTGAATATATTACCTGAGTAGTGATACTGAGATTATTTGAATATATTACTAGAGTTATGATACATACATTATATGAATATATTAACTGAGATATAATACACGGTTTTTTTAATACATAACTTGAGATATAAAAAAATATTATTTGCATATTTAACAATAGAATCAAGTACTTTAGTTATATTTCATATATTATTTGAATATATTAGTGGAGTAGTGATACGGAGATAGTTCGAATATATTGCTTGAGTTATGATACATTACATAAATTATTTGAATACATTAACTGAGATATAATAAACGGTTATTTGTATACATAACTTGAGTTAATACAGAGATTATTTTAATATATTACTTGAGTTCTAATTCACCGAATATTTTAATGTGGTACTTGAGTTATAATAAAACATAGAATATGTTTGAATAAATTACTCAAGTTACACTACATAGACTACTTTATTAATAATACATATATTTTTTAAATATATTACTTGAGTTATAATACAAAGATTTTTTGAATATATTAATTGAGTTTTAATAAATTTATATTATATAATACTTGGGTCCCTATAAAGTTATTGAAATATTTTTAAAACGAGAACATTTTATCATAAGAAATTTTTATAGATAACATTTTTCAAAATATTTATTAATTTTGAAGCAATATTATTGAATTAAAGCGAGTAATAGTAATTTTTAATTTTGGAAGATTTAAAGTATGCATTTTATCAAATAAATTATTATCTTATTATTTATAAGATTTACGTAAATAAATGTTTTATTTTAATTAAAATATATGTACATACCAACTTAAAACAAAGCAATGATTAACGCCATTTTAAATTTTTGACATTTGAACGGTTTCCATCAGTTTTCGTTCAAACTGTTATCAGCTAACAACATGACTGACTATAATAACAATGACATACTTAGCAGCTGATCACAATTAGTTCAAAAGCCTAAACGGGCCGGGCCTTTGACGAAGCCATTAACCACTCGAGCGCTTTCTGCCACATTTTGACACTATTTCCAAAACCTCGGATTGCTTTCTTGCCAAAATGTGGCAATTTTTTAAATTAAAACAACTATATAATAGATTGTACATTCAAAATATAACAAAATAAATATTCTGTAGATTCTTTAAAACGTTTTAAAGTTAAAGATTTAATTATATATTTTTTTATAAATCCTACAGATATGTGATAATAGACAAAAGATAGGGTAATCCATTGGCTACATAGAACTATAATCAGTTTGTATGTCTCCATATTCAAATTCGGAGGTATGATTTTTTTAATGTGGGCGGAAAAATTTCCTTTAGCAATCCGAGAAAAAATATTTTAATTGCTCTGTCGCTCCAGTGGTTAATTGGCGCTCTTTTGATTTTTTGATATTAGAACGGTGTCCGTTAATTTTCGGTCCATTTTAGCTTTTGAACAAACGTTGATCTTTCGACAAGCGTGATAATGCTTGGAAGCTGATCAAAACTTGATCAAAATGCAAAACGAGCCGAGGTACCGCTGTTACGCTTAAGAACAGATCAAAATTTATTCAAAATCTCAAAAAGAATCGGCTATTTGTCAATATTCTAAATTGCACTGATCGTCAATCTGATGATTGTCAATTTGATGTTCGTCAATTTGATGATCGTCAATTTGATGATCGTCAATTTGATGATCGTCAATTTGATGATCGTCAATTTGATGATCGTCAATTTGATGATCGTCAATTTGATGATCGTCAATTTGATGATCGTCAATTTGATGATCGTCAATTTTATGTTCGTCAATTTGATGATCAAGAAATGTTATCGACTATTTAAAAAAATTGGATGTGAAACATATTATTTTTTTATAATTCTATTTAAAATAATAACCATCAGAAATCCTACAGATTATACATAAATAATTTTTATTTGAATTCGTATTATTTTTTTACGATATCTCCACACAGAAGGCCCTGAGGAAAAAAAATCCCTCAGGACCTATGTTATCTTTAGGGATGCTGTGCGGAGGGTCTCTTTAAATAGAGGAAGGAGAGGAAGTTCTGAGAAGGAAAATGTATGAAGGGTGGGTAGGAATCTGGTAATCAATGTGTCCAAGAATGACGTGTGTATTCATTCCTCCCACTGCTTTGCAAGGCGATCAACCATCTCCCTGATCCGAACCGCCACGCAATAGGCGGGTAGAAACATCCGTCAAAAAATCTCACCACAGATTCCTAGCCCCCCTTGACACCTTTTTTTCCCTTTGCAACCATATTCCTTTAAAAAGACCCTCCACACAGCATCGCCAAAGATGACATAGGCCCTGAGGGATATTATTTTCCTCAAGATAATTTTTTTTGTACTTTTCCGGATATGTTTTAGTTATTAAAATTAAAATTTTATCGTAAAAGTTGTACGAAACACGAAGAATTTAAGATTTTTATAAATATTTAAAATAAAAATTGAAATGTTAATTCAAATAATTATATTAAAATGTAACTGTTATATTATTAGGTGAATAAATTATAGGTTCACCTATGTACATATTTCTGCTTTTTTAAAAGAAAGATATTGCACGAAAATATTCAAAAGAACATCTGAAATTAATAATTTTGTACTTTCATCGATATGATATGATTTTATATTTTCACGGCCAAAAGTATTTTCGTTACTTATTTTTGGGGTGTTATGCCGTGTCGCGCTACCTCATTTTTTAGCCAACGTTTCGGACAGCGTTACAGTGTCCATCATCAGGGCAGATGTGATTTCATCGATATGTTTCAACAAATAACACTGACATTACACATATTCGCTCTTCCCGTAGAAAACGGTCGTAATTAAAAAAAGTTAATTTTGCATAAAAGCGTAAGTAAATGATGATTGGTTTCCAAGCGGTCCCGTCGAAAAGCGACACTTGCGACATTTCGCAGAGAAGCGTGATAAATCATAATATGTTATTATTAAATTTATTTTTTTCGCGGTCACAAAATACATAAAAAGAAATGGCAATCGGCAACGTACTCAATATACAACAGAAGATACCAACCATAACCACTCGAGCGATTGGTGTTCAGTTTTTGATTTGAAACTTCCAGCCCTGATATCTACAAAAGCACGCCCTTCAGGAAAAAACGAAAACCTTCTTCATGGAGGGGGGATAGAAGGCTACCACACCATATAACTCCTTTGATCTTACCGGGGCTCGTTTCTGAGTTTTGCTTTTATAATAAGCATATATATATATATGTATATTGATTATAATTGTTGCAGATAATATTTATCACAATTATTTCTATCAATGGAAAAGTTTTAAATCATTTTGAACAGTTTTTTTTTAAAGGCAAGATATTCATATAGATAGTTTGTTTGGTGAAAGACCACGACTACCTGACGTATTTACATTTGGCTGTAGGCAGCGAGGATAGAATGCCATTAACTAACTTTACTTAAATCCCACTCTTCTGCTCTCTGTTCACTCGGCTGGTCAAATTACCTTCATATTTCTCTACCCGATATTTTTTACAAAAGTCGTTGACACACTTTCCTTTCATTGTAATATCGTCGTTAAAACGATAAACTCATACTTTCATATATTTATATTATATTAACACATTTACACACACAAATTAGCACATTCATACATTTGAACATTCACACATTTGAACATTCACACATTTGAACATTCACACATTTGAACATCCACACATTTGAACATTCACACATTTGAACATTCAGACATTAGTACATGCGTACATGCGCACATCAACGCATTAACAAATTCGCACATTAATATATTCACACATTCACAAATTTACACATAAGTACTCGAATTAGCACATTTATACGTCCGCACATTCACAAATTTGCACTTTCATATATTCACACATTCGCACATTTGTACATTCAAACATTCGCACATCAACATTTTAACAAATTCTCACATTAATATATTCACAAATTTACACATAAGTACTCAAATTAGCACATTTATACGTCCGCACATTCACAAATTTGCACTTTCATGTATTCAAACATTCGCACATCAACATATTAACAAATTCGCACATTCACAAACACACGTTTACACAGGTACACAATTAACACATACGTGCATTGGTGCATTCACACATCCGTGCATTCATAATTTTGCAAATTGGATATTCACACAATCGCACAATTATACATTAATTCATACATTCGCAAAATAACACATAAACAAATTCGCACATTGGGATATTCTCACATTCGAACATTAACAAATTCGCACATTCACAAATTTACACATTCCCGCTTTCGCACATTCATACATTCACACATTCCCGCATTCATAAATTCGTACACCCACACATTTGCACATTCATACATCTGTACATTGACACATTCGAACATTCACAATTGCAAATTCACATAAAATGCGCACATGTTTTCGTAAACCAATATTTTTGGTTCTGGTATCATTTTTAAGATCCACATGTCATTCACAGGTCAAATTAGATAAAAAAAATGTAATAAGTCAGTTTTGCACATGTACCCTTCCATTCTCTACTCAAATTGAAGACATACATAATATTACAATACAATTGTAGTTATGGAATACTAAATAAGGTAACTTTTTTATCGACTTAATTTTATGAAATCCATAAATTTCACGAAAAGGCGCTAAATAAGTATTATTATTTTTTCCGATTAATATTTGGGAAGTTGGAAGAAATTGCCAAATGACAAAAAGTTTAAGTTTTTAAACAAATAAATAAAATTCAAGGTATTTTTATAAAGAGGAGTAAAATGTTGGATAAAACTTCAAATAGTAATATTTAATCTTTGAAGACGAAATTTCAGTAGTAAATTTAGTATGTAGTTAAAATTAAATAATGTTAAGTTACCTCACTACCTCACAGGTTAAGTGAATAAATATTTACAAGGTGTATACTGAGTCACTTTTCAGTTAAGTCATTGTTCTGTTTTGTCACTGTTCTGTTTTTTTCACTATTCTGCTTTGTCAATGTTCTGTTTGCTAAGTTCGGATTCTATTTGGTCACTGTTCTGTTTGGCCACTGTTCTGCTTTGTCACTGTTCTGTTTTGTCAATGCTCTGTCTGGTCAGTACTGATTAGTTGTTGTACTGTTTTGTAAGTCCTTATTCTATTTGGTCACAGTTCTGTTTGGTCACTATTCTGTTTTGTAACTGTTCTGTTATGTCACTGTTTTATTTTGTCATTTTTCAACTATTTAGTTGTTTTACTGTTCATTAGTATTTTTGTTGTTTGGTTTTGTCACTGTTCTGTTATGTCACAGTTCTGTTTTGTCACTGTTCGGTTTTATCAATATTCCGTTTATTTGTTGTTTTGTTTTGTTAGAATCCTCTTTTGTGAGTGTTTTTTGCCGTTATTCTACTTTGGCACTGTTCTGTTTTTGTTTTGTTTGGTTTTATTCTGTTTTGTTACTGTTCTGTTTTGACACTGTGGTGTTTGGTCTTTTTTTCTGGTTTGTTGCTGTTGTGTTTTAAAATGCTCTGTTTTATAACTTTTCTGTTTTGTAACTGTTCTATTTTGTGAGTTCTGTTTATTTTTTGTTCCATTTTGTTCTATTTTAACACTGTTCTGTTTACTTTTTGTTGTGTTAAGATTTTAATCTGTTTTGTTACTGTTGAGTTTAGTCGTTGTTCGGTTATAACACTGTCCTGTTTTGTCACTGTGGTGTTTTGTCGTTGTTTAGTTTTGTCACTGTTCTGTTAAGTTTTTGTTATGTTTTGACACTGTCCTATTTTTTCAATGTGGTTTTTGTCTTCGTCCTTTTTTATGTTTTGTTTTATCGTTATTCTGTTTTGTCACATTCACAAAATCCTTATGTTATTCTGACTCTTCTGATATGGGGCCGACTCAAGTATTTTGTTCTGTCAATGTTTTGTTTTTTCGTTGCTCTGTTTTGTCACTGTTTCGTTTATCACTGTTCTGTTTTACAACTGTTCTGTTTTGTTTAAAACAACCTAACCTTAATGCTAGAAGGAATCAATAACACAACAATGTGTTTGGGAACCATTGGAAATGTGCCCATCACCAATCGTCTCGATAGGTCTTGTAGTACATGTGGAGAATCTGCGGAGTGGAGCTACCTGCTGCCATCTCGCGATCGTTTTCTGAAGCTTCGGATTGCAATCTGAAAATATATTGAACAAGTTATTAACACAAAATCTGTTAATTTTTTTATCTTATCACTATTGACAGAGTAGGTACGAGGTGTGGCACGATCAATTGATAAAACCCTACGTCAATACGATATTCACTAAATTCGTTATCTAAGGTCAGTTGGCGTTATTTGCGAGTACGGTCAAGATAATATGATTCTGATGATCGGTTCACAAAGCTGCCTCAAGGGTGCCTAGCATGGACGATCGATAAAACCCTGTATCAATCCGATATTGACCAAATCCCTCACCTATGGTTAGTTATCAATATTAGTGAGCACTTTCGACAATTGGTAAGAGATATTCCTACCAACGATTAATAACTTTTAGCCCGGCCTCCAAAGTATTAGATAATGTTCGGGTAACTGTCAATATTTATGTATTTCGTTATGTAAAATCGTTTGTTATGCAAAATTACTGGCTTATTAATGAACGGAGTTCAACTAACGAAGCTCTTAGAATTAAAATTAAGTCGTCTACGCTATTTATAGACTTAAATCATTCAACTAAGACGCGACCGATTGATTCCGTTCGATCTCTGAGAAACTTAATTGGTTGAAATATGACTAAAGAAATGATTTACTAATTAACTCCCGTTTCCCTTTCAATGTATCTATATTTAGGTAAGTACTTCCAATCAACATTGCCAATTTATTAATATTTTTAAGTTTCGGGATTGTCACATCACTACTGTAAAGTAGGTGACATCACTAGTGGAAAGTACTTGTGATCATTATGTCTATGGTGTACGCTCTCTCTGTGTCTAAGTCTGATCCATCAAGTCGTGAATAAATCTTCATTATAAAATATTAATGAAAGTGTTCTCAATAAGATCCTCAACCATTTACCCAACAAAACAGGGATGTGAATTTGTGGACAGGTCTGCCAGTGTAGCCAGCGTATATCGATTTCTTATTTATTCCCTGTCAATATTGGTTCGGCTGTCAACGGTGAAACTGTGCTGGGGATATCGATGTATAAAATAATCGGAAGTTACGCCTGTCGATCCGATATTGTAAAGTTATCGATTTCACCGTGCTGGAGCTCCTAAGTGTCAGATAAGCTGTCAATATACCTACGAGTTCACAACTTTTTGAATAATGTCGTTCGTTTATTAATGAATGGGGGTGAACTAACGAAGCTTTTAGAATTAAAAGAAATCGTATACGCGATCTATAGACTTCATTAATTCATTTAAGATTTTGAGAAGTTTGCTCTTGGAAAAACGATTTTTTTTCAAATAAGACTGAAGACCTCATTAACTAATGAACTCCCGTTTAATGTCAAAAATTGCACGCAAATTGCCAATGTTTATATTAAAGTTAGTAATTTCATTTCGAATATGACATTTTTTGTATTTAAATTTTTTTACATAGCTGTTTGACGTTTAGTAATTTAAATCCATAGAGAGATCCGCCAGTTTTGCCAGCGTATATCGATTTTTTATTTTTCTATTTTTTTACATTGGCTCCATACAGGAACATAATTTACCACATTATGTAATGAAACTTGCCGGGCATCACACACCAAATCCCCAAAGTTTCATCGCAATCGGATGAATAGTATAGGAAATAATTTCATAACGCCAGAGCTTACTATTATATATAGAAACCACCCCGGGCATGCACAAAACCCAATTCCCCAAAGTTTCATCGCAGTCGGATGAATAGTATAGGAAATAATTTCATAACGCCAGAGCTTACTATTATATATAGAAACCACCCGGGCATGCACACACCAAATCCCCAAAGTTTCATCGCAATCGGATGAATAGTATAGGAAATAATTTTATAACGCCAGAGGTTACTATTATATATAGAAACCATCCCAGGCATGCATACACCAAATCCCCAAAGTTTCATCGCAATCGGATGAATAGTATAGTAAATAATTTCATAACACCAGAGCTTACTATTATATATTGAAACCACCCGGGCATGCACACACCAAATCCCCAAAGTTTCATCGCAATCGGATGAATAGTATAGGAAATAATTTCATAACGCTAGAGCTCACTATTATATATAGAAACCATCCCAGGCATGCATACATCAAATCCCCAAAGTTTCATCGCAGTCGGATGAATAGTATAGGAAATAATTTCATAACGCCAGAGCTTACTATTATATATAGAAACCATCCCAGGCATGCATACATCACATCAGAAAAGTTACAATCGGATGAATGATTTATCAACGCATAAGGGACAAACAAAGATACATTTTAATTATATGTAAATAGTACCTGCGCGCGTCGCTAGGAGTCGCGCGCACTGAAGATCACAAGATGGTGTCAAGCGTGTCGAAACTCTGCATGATCCGCGCGTCCCTACTGCACCAACTGCTCAACTCGTCCAGCGAGACGCATCCGTCCTGGTCCGTGTCTATCAGCTGTAACAGACAGACGCACAATTTATTTATTTAAACGCAATAAAAGGCTTTTACATTAAAGTGACAAGTGAGATAATAAGTATACATTGGTACACAGGAGGGTAACATGATTATATAAAGAGCAAACTGTACGACTGTTGACAGCGGTCAAAGTAGGCAATTTTAAGGATTTTTGTCAGGTCCTATCTTCTATATTTATTTATTGTTTCTTTTCATGGTAGGTATTATTGTTCACATTTCAATATTAACCTCACTAGGACTAGCCTGTTTTGAGGATAATAAGTTTATAAAGAAGTACAAATAGAACAAAAAATATTTAGGTACTTATTGATAAAACAACAAAGGACAAAGATAAACCAATTGATGGCAATTTTAACATCGATAATTTAATGTTTTTCAAAAAATGCACTAGATGTCTTAATATTTGTTCTGAAAGGATATTAAATATAAATGTAGATTGAAACAAATAATTTCTTTGACCAAAAAAAAAATTATTTTGAATTTCCATAAAGTTATGAATGTGATAACACAATTATAATTTCAGGGGTATAAGGATTGTAGCCAGTTCCATATATGTTTTTTGTATTCTGAAAGATTAGATGTTTTATATTGTGTTAGAAATGAATTGTATAGCCAGGTATCTGTAGTGTTTTTGTCCAAAGGATGTTTTTGTTTTACGTATTTTTTAGTTGCTGTGCAAGTCTTGTTCTAGTATTGCGAGAATTTTGTGAAATGTTAAATGTCTTTAAATTAAATGTTTATAAGAAGTATCTTATCAAAAAAGCAAAACGTACAAAAAATGCTAAATGAAGGGAAGGAGATGAAGTTCTGGGAAGGAAAAGGGTATGCGGAGTGACGCATGTATGAATCCATCCATCCCACTGCGGTGAAGGCGATGAGTGAAAAGAGACAGTTGAAGAGGTCAAAGGGTCTTTCTAAATCCAGCTCGCCACACACTAGATGGGCAGACACATCCGCCGCCAATACCTAGACAATCTTCATTCCATCCATGCATCCCTGTTAAGTCAATTTGGGAGGCGGGTATAGGTACCGCAGCCCGGAGAAACATTTGTTGGATCACCAATATTCCTAAGGATCCCTGGTTGAGGTTTGTTTAGGTATTGGCGGTGAATGCGTTTGCCAACATGGTAGGCCGGATCTGGGGAGACTGATAGAGGGAGACGTAACTTAGACCCCACTGCAGAGGGTTCTGTTCGTACATCTGTCACTCTTGGACACATTGAAACCCAGATTCCTACTTAGCTATCATACCATTTTCCTTCCCAGAACTTCATTCTTTCACACAGCATTCCCAACGATGGCATAGGCCCTTAGAATTTTTTTTTCTCAGGGCCCCCTGTGTGGACCTATTGTAAAAAAAAACTCGCCATAGCTTTAACCTTTGATGACCTATGGCAGAGGTGTTGGTTATCCAAAAAAATTCGGTTCCTGGGATGGCGGTACCCATATTCGCCTCCCAAATTGGAGACGAAATATCTTTCATTCATCCTAGACAAGGTCAAAGGGAATTTTATGTACAGAATAAACTCTATGTCAAATAACATAAAAATTGTAATAAAAAATTGGAAACTTGCCAAAACATTTATTCCAAATAGTTTTCGTACAAAGTAGGTATTTATTGTGAAAACAGGATGTTTTCCATCAAATACGCCAACAATATTTATGTGCTGGTAAAATGGGGTGAATTTGGTCGGTGGGGTGGTGTCGTAATTGTCTTGCAATTTTTTTAAAACATAAAATATAAACAACAATTGTTTTAATTTTTTAACCCTTAAAAGATTTGGCGTATTTTGTCAAAATTGCATTGCAATATAAACCAAATAAATGGAATATTTTTGAATATTTTTTTAAATACAATATAATTAAATGAAACAATGTAACTTAGTTACAACCACTGATTTATATAGTTACACGCCGACCGGTTTCGGAACAACCGTTCCTTCTTCAGGGCAAACATATAATGATGACAATTACAAAATAGTGAATATAAAGAGTAAATACAATTTTTTTTACCAAATATAAAAAAGTTTTATAAATGACTCACCTTACGTGTTTTCTAACTAAATACACATTTTATTAGACAAATGTATTATAAATGTTGATAACTTGTAAATTTGAAAATAAAGCGTGGTGTTTTCTCTTTCTAACAGTGTTTAGATCATATTTATCACCACGATAAAAAGGAAGACAGAATGATTTCTATAAGACCTTTGTGAGCTGTTCGCAAAACCGAACAAATTAGGTTAATAATTATAATATGTTTCGGTTTGGTTCAAAACAAAATGTATCAAAATTTAACTCACATGGAAGATCCTGTCCACGTGGTCTCTGGCCGAGGTGTCCTGTACGGTGGGCGCTGTCGCTCTCCCCAGCATCTCGTAGATGGACCCCACAACTTCGGTCATTTCCGCCTTGCTGATTCGGCCATCTCCGTCAACGTCGTACAACGCGAACACCCACTGCAGTTTGTCCTGTCGGCTCCCGCGGGACACTCGCGATAGTATGGAGAGGAACTCCTGGAACACATTCAAAAATGACCACGTTAAAACTAAACCCGGATGCTGAGAAAATTCAATAATAGGTATTAAAAAAAAAATCTCACACTGTCAATATTACTCCACTGAATACTGAACAGAAGAGATAAGTACACCTATGGCTGATAATATCTTAAATACATAAAAAAAATTAAGGTTTTATAATCCCAATTTTTCTCCTTTAAAACTGAAACAATTTTTAATATTTTTTATTAACTGAATAAGAAGAAAATGCACTATGTTAGCACGTTTTGATTTTTTTAAAAATAAATTGTCTAGTTTGTATACTGAACTATAGCAACAGAGCTCACCAGTATATATAAAGAAATATTCACGTGCATGTTAAGAACAATAAAAAAAAATAAACAATCGTATGAAATTTTAATCACAATCGTATGAATAGGAAATAATTTCATAACGCCAGAGCTCACTATCCTATAACCATTCCGGGTATGCGTACATCATATTCCCAAAGTTTCATCGCAATCGGATGAACGGTATAGCCGCGCATAACATACGAACACACAAAAAAACAAACATTAATTTTTATATATTAGATTTTTATCTGAAACGACAAGAAAATGAGTTGACGATAACGATTATAATAATAAAATTTAAAAAAAAAGTAAGAATAACAGTAAAGTAGACCAGTTTTAAAACTTTTTTATGTTGCATTCAAAAATTTTATATTCCAAAAATATAAGTGTATTTCGATTTATTAATTTTCATCATCTTTCTTAAGAGTTCTTAGTTTTAGGATGCGTTCAGAAATATGTAATTTATTTGGATTTTATTGCAAGGCGGAAATATTTTGACCTTCCGTCAAAATAGGGTTAATCTATAGCGATTTATTTAACGAAATATCGGATATAACGCTAACCGAAATGGCCCAAATTTATGTGACAAAACCATTCGAAATGTTGACATTATTTTTTAATACCGGATGTGGACAAATTCAACGTGCATTGGCAGAAAATTCAAAATGGAGGCCGTGCCACTTCCGGTCCGGAAGTTGTCCAATGGATTTTGTCGGTTTAAAATTGGGAAATAAAAATAAGATTGTATTGAATAAAGTTATGCTGGTTCTATGATCCCCCGACAATTGGCCCCCGGCGTACATATACCTACATATTATACAAAATGCATTCGGTTTATTGAAAATACGTATACATACTTGCTAACTAACTAACTAACCATCACGCCGTTTCCCCGCAGGGGTAGGCAGAGAGGACGGACCGCCAAACAACTCGGTCTTGACACACACTCCTTGCCTCATTCACATTCGTACATGCTCTTCTATTATTCTGTCTCTTGACATGGCCCGACTCAAGTATCTGATTTACTTGATCGTGCCAAGTCTTCCTCGGGCGTCCTCGACTTCTTTTACCATTCACATTCGCGTCTTTACACTCTAAATTTTCTTTACACTCCTTTCTTCATTCATTCTCTCTACATGCCCAAACCATCTGAGCGTCCCTTATTACGCTCACATCAGCCTTGCGAGGCTAGACTTTGAACCACACGCGGAACACCCGCGTCTGTCATTCTGTCCCGCTCACAATAAGCTCACGCACACTTACAATACATGCGAATGCGAAATGTGCGAATGAGACAACGCTCAAATTTACCCACAGAAATCGCTCGAAAAGGGGTTTATGGAGAATACACTTTTCTACACCGAAACATTCACGAAATTGAAATTTAAAAAAATATATACTTTTTAGAAAGAAGAAGCTACGTCGGTAGCTTTTTATAATTTTATAATTCTATATGAGAGTTGAGTTAGCAGCACTTTTTACTTAAATAATATTTTTTGATAAATCGTACATGTTTGACAGTGAATGTTTACGTTAATACGAAACGCATCGAAAATTTGAAAACATACCGACATAGTTTTCACCGTCTAGAAGGCAGTATAAAAATTATATATTCATTTTGTGCAATTTTCGATGTAGAAAAGTGTTTTTTCCCGGGCGTCCTTTTTGTATGGGCCGAAAAGCGAAGTCTATCATCTTAATGTTAGATTCAGACTGGGTCGACGTACGTATGCATCGCTGCGCCTAACAATATCTGGGCTACTTAGCAACCATAGATTTTCAATGAAAATTTATGTTTTAGAATCACATTGGCCACACGCATCGCGACGTGCGATGTCTGTGGCCATTTTCATAGAAAATGTATGGGTTGCTAAGCATTGTTTGGCGTAGCGATGCGTACGTACGTCGTCCAGTCTGAATCTACCTTTACATTCCTACACGGAAAAAAAATGTTATTCGAAAAAACGATCATTTTAATAGTAAAAACGGGACTGAAGTTCTTAGGAACAAATTAACAGGGTTTCAATGTTCATTGGCGGGAACATGTAAGAATAATTTGTTGGTATACGTAATTTCGTATGTATACCAACAAATTATTCTTACATTTTCCGCCAATAAACATTGAAACAATGTTAATTTGTTCGTAAGAACTTTAGTCACGTTTTTAACCGTTACGTTTTTACTATTAAAATGATCGTTTTTTCGATTAACATTTTTCTCCGTGTAACACGATCATACATGGTTTTACCACACATACATCAGGGATCCCATTTCCACAGCATGCAGTCTACTTTCATCCTTTCTCTGCCAGTATCATGATTCACTGCCATATATCTGGGTAGGTACCAGCACTCCATTGTGGACTGCTAGCTTCGCTTCTTTGGACAGCTTTTTGTTGGTGCCAACAGCGTTCAGTTGTCCATTAATGGAGTTACCTGCATTTACCCTTCCTTCAATACCTAATAACAAAATATAATTCATTTCTCCGAGAGGATCTACCGCCGAATAACACAACTAGAAAACCTATTTTCATTCAAATGCATCAAGGAAAAAACTACTTGTCTAGATACTGGTGACCCGACACGGTACCTAAAGAATTCATCGGATTGCAATAAAACTTTTGTTATTAAAAAAAAATGTAGACATAATATGTCTCGACGCCACCTAGTGAGAGAGTTAGCACTTACATGCCTTTCTCATATAAAAATAAAGTTGGTTGTTTGCAGGTGAAAAAATGTAATAAGCGGTAATTGTTAAATGAAACACTAGGTATAATATATTGAATTATTTGGCGGGTAGGAGATAACCCGCCGTAGCTTAATGGTAGAGCTCCTGACCGGTAATTAGAGGGGTGCGGGTTCGAGTCCCGTCAGCGACATGTATCTTTTCTCGGAAGATTTTTTAAATATGGATGAGTGTTTCAGACTAATAATTATTGCTTATAATAATAAAAAACTTTTGGTGTTTTGTTGAGCGCCTGCCCGTGAAGGTTCCTATGAATAGTGCTAAGCTATAGCGTTATGAAATTATTTCCTAAATCCGATTGCGATGAAATTTTGGTTAGTTGTGATGCGCACACCCGTGAATGTTTCTGTGTTTAATAGTGTGCTCTGGCGTTATAAAATTTATATAAAACTATTCAATAAAGCGAGCCAGTTGTTTGAAAAATGTATGTATTTAATTTATTTACATTTTTGCGGGAAGCAAATTTGTTTTCCAGCAAGTTCTTCTAAATGACTAGCTTCGTGAAGATCATTTTTAAAACACAAAACTGAGACAGTTAGAAGTATTTTAAGTATTGGCTGTAACGGACTTGATTATTAACAATGTAATCAGTTATATAAACATACTAGCCCGCGACTTCGTCTGCACAGGATTAGTATACTTCAGTAGCCTATTTTCTTTTCCTAGGTCCCCCATCCATGTTTATACCAAAATTTTTAAGCTATTTATTTAAAATATCTACATATAATTTCTTTAATCGATTCAAAGTATTAGGCGAGTACTTCAAATAAATTCAATAATTTAAACATTTTCTAAAATAGAATTTTGTTTTAACAATCATTGTTGTGCAAAATGTCATTCTCAAATTTTGACAGTTTCTTTTAAACATTTTTTATAATTTATAATATTTTAAAAATAGCTAGCTTTATTATAAATTATATCCTTTATGTTATTCTGATGTATGAGCTACATTATTGTAAAATTTCATTAAAATCCATTCAGCAGTTTTTGCGTGAAAGAGTAACAAACATACATACATCCATACAAACTTTCGCATTTATAATATTAGTAAGAGATATACGGTAACATGTAGATTCAAGGCAGCGCGCAGCATATCGAGAAGAGTTTTCTACATTCGATAAAAAGGTTTGATTTGTTACTAGCAAAACAACAACGTCACGCAAGAGATATGTTGGAATTGGATGGATAGTCTGTATTGTGAAATGACTCATAGATGGTGTTACTTTTGGAATGAAATAAGGTATGGGGGGATAATCTGTAGTTATTATATCGATGGGTCTAGCACTATCAACTCCGGTGTAATATGTAAAACGGGCTCTCGTTCATTAGCAACTAAAAGACCAATTTATATGCAGTTGCTCTGCAGTTACAGAGAAATTTCTATTAGTCTAAATACATTTAGTGGAATTGAGTGAATTTAATCGGAAAATTAACCCTGCACTTTCCCCAACTGACATATCGATTCCTACCCATCCATCGTATATTTTTCCTTTCCAGAACTTCCTCTTTAATGGAGGATTGAACGCCGTTGGAGCCAACAAAAAGTTGTCCACAGAAGCGAAGCTAGCAGTCCACAATGGAGTACTGGTACATACCCTGCTGTATGGCAGTGAAGCATGGAACTGGCAGAGAAAGGATGAAAGTAGACTGAATGCTGTAGAAATGAGATCCCTGAGACGTATGTTTGGTAAAACCATGTATGATCGTTTGAGGAATGTGGAGATCCGAAAAGAATGCAAGGCTGATGTGAGCGTAATAATTAAGATTAAGAAGGGGACGCTTAGATGGTTTGGGCATGTTGAGCGAATGAAGGAAGGAAGACGTAGTGCGATCAAGTGAATCAGATACTTGAGTCGGGCCATGTCAAGAGTCAGAATAATATAAGAGTATGTATGAATGTGAATGAGGCAAGGAGTGTGTGCCAAGACCGAGTTGTTTGGCGGTCCGTCCTCTCTGCCTACCCCTGCGGGGAAACGGCGTGATGCTTAGTTAGTTAGTTAGTTATGTATTCAAGTGAAATTTGTGAAAATGTTTAAAAAAACACGACATTTGTTATATTTTAAACACTCGTTTAAAATAGAGCATAAATCTCACGACAATACCCTAAGTAGCATTTAAAGAAACACTGTTTTTTTTCTGACCTATGATGTGTTAAATAACAGAACCGTATGTATTTCTTAATTTTCGGAGCATTCTTTGCGATTTTTTTCTATCGAGGAAATTTTATGTGATTACCGTTTTGGCTCGACAATATCCAGAAATTATCTTAAAAAATAACATGTATATTTTTAGAACTTAGAAACTTAAAGTGCTCAAAGCATATATATTGTCGATAAATATAGAATATGAACCATGTAAGACTTAATACATTCTGAGAAAATCGATATAAACTGTTCAAAAAAATAACGAAACTGAAAATACCAATGCTATTTATGGACAAAGTAGGAAAAGTATATTTCGTTCATTATAAGAATATATTTATGGCAAACATGAATTATTTTATGCCAGAAAATTGAATTCTAACCCGTTTTTTTCGCATGCTTCATATTCTATACCAGTTTTCGTCATATTTTTAAATACCATAATAATGTCAAAATATTTAATTTAAGTTTATTCAAATTTGACGCTAGGCATAACAAAATGATGTTGATATTATGTACATACCAAGGCAATTGAATTGTGTAGTGGTATGCAGAGGATATGACTTTAAAAAAAAATATTATGTACTATTTTGATTGTCCTCACATAGTTTATTTTCTATCGCCTTAAATATTTGATATTTTTACATGGCTCATATTGTAGAAGATGGAGAAAAAAAGAAAAATAACTGTATATTTAACTCATTTTCGTCAAAATCGTCACATTGTTCATATTGACGGCCGGCATAGTCCAGCGGTAGGGGGTTAGACTCCCATTCCGAAGGCCGCGGGTTCGAACCCGGCATGCGCAAATAAATTTTATTTAATTGATTTGTGTTATTTCACAATTAATTATTTAAAATAATATATAGTGTATTTGCGGCACGTTCCAGAGTAGAAGATACTCTTAGTATCGCCCTGGTGTAAGACCACCATTCAGAATTGAAACGTTGCTTGAAATGGCTTTAGCCGTATTTGGTGACTAGATCTGAATAGCCAGGTACTTCCCCACCTTTCTCTTCCTCGTCTCCTTCCCTTTCCCACTTACCTTCAGCCTCATAACATACCCCAATTGGGGATGCAATAGTCTCACTGGCTCCAGACGGGAGCAGTTGGCACTCTTGTGAGGTATTATTCACTGTAAAAAAAAATAAAAAAATATGCAACGACGATATGTTATTAATATGAAAGACCCTCATCACAGCATCCCCAAAGATGACGTAGGCCTTGAGAGATTTTTTTTTCTCAGTGCCTCCTGTGAAGAGCTAGTATAAAAAAGAAGCGTTTGGGAATCTTATACGAAAAGCAATTTAAAAACTACTGAAGAACAAATTATTATTTTTGTAAAGCGTGTTTTAGGTTACAAAAACAAATTTTCAAACAGGAGTTGGCTGCATTCATTTTGTATTTTTGAATTCATCCTCTTTGACTGACCTCTTTTCAAAATGAAAAAAGATGAATGCTTTACAATTTTTTGAATGTATGAATGGAAGAACCATACCAGATCTCTTTCAGAGTTTTAAAAAAGGAGAATAGTTACGTTTAAAAGTGAATTGAATAGGTCAAAAGATTATATTTCGATGTCAATACCGCACAAGTTCCAACTGCACAGAGCCAGTGGATTCTTATTTTTTATTATTTATTTATTTATCTTATTTATTAATCTTAAGAGGATATTATCAGAGAATACCGGAAATTAGTCATTTTTAAATCGAATTCTAGACGTATTTTTTTTTTTTTTTTACAAAAAAAAAATTGATTTTGAAAGATTCTTATTTTATCTGGTACACGCAGTTTTAAAATTTTGAAAAACTAAAAGTATTTTTAATATACTAAGGTTATACTGTTGGTCGTTGGAAGATTTGTTCAATTTTCAAACGATAGATTCTATTAAACAACACACATTTCAAATCATATAATCATACAACAAAATAAATCAATACATAATCTAGTCAACACAGTTTTCATAATTTTAATTTTAGTTGAATTCAAATCATTAAAAAATAAATCCGAGAACGTGTTCTGTGACGAAAATATCTCAGTTTTTCTATTTATTTATATTTCACCTTTTTTTTAACACACTTACTGTGTTTAGACAATATTGAAAAATCATAAATACTTATGATCAAAAAATACTTACAAAAGAAGTACACGATATTTAATAATTTATCATTACTTGAATTTTAGGTATATATTAAAGCAAGTTTTGAATGAAATAAATAGATATTAAATTTTTAATTTAAAAAATTTGATACGGGGAATAATCGATCTTTCTCATCGAAACCTCCCTTTACAGTTGCCAGCATTTAAAAAAAATATATTCTCAGTCGCTGGTCAATGGCTCTTAAGGGTCAGAATAATACTACGTATGAGACGATGTATGAATGTGATTGCAGCAAGAAGTTTATAACATTTCAGATTATGCCGTGTGACAGTCTATCCTCTACGCTTCCCTTGTCGTGATGATAAGTTAGAATGTATGAATTTTATTTGTATTTTTTAGCACCCTTCAAAGGGCCCAATATTTTCATTTTAGCTGAGAGAATAACAAAAATATTTTCGTTCAAAAATATCAACACCCTCTCTGCAAAAAACATCACGCCAACATATTTACACTTAGGCCCGGTTTCATGATATATCGTGAAGTTCTTCAGGCCCGCTAGTAGGCGATCAAAAATAAGAAGAAGGGGAGATACGTAAATACGAAAGTTAGAGGGAGCGCGCTAATTTTAAAATCGGTAATATTTATGCGAAAATTATGAAAATGTTTAATAAAACACGACTCGTTTAAAAAGAGCAAAAATTTCTCGACAAATGCTTAAGTTGCATTTAAAGATACACTGTGAATTCTTTCTTAGTTATTATTTATTTTATATTTTTATCTATTTATTATTTCTTTACAATTAAAATTCATTGTTTAGCATTAATTATTAACCCCACTACGGTTCGCCTGTATCGAGGTTAATAATTTCACAATTTAGTAAAAGTATCACACATAACAGCAATTTAAAAATAACAATGATATTATGAAATTTGTAGAAAAAAAGAATTAACAACATAATAATATTTGTTATTATTTACTGTGGTATTAGTTTATACCATTTTTAACAATTGATAGAAAAAAAAATTGTCTATCGTGTGAATTTCATATAATTACCGTTACGGCTCTACTGTACAACTAACTAACTAAGTAACCATAACGCCGTTTCCCCGCAGGGGTAGGCAGAGAGGACGGACCGCCAAACAACTCGGTCTTGGCAAACACTCCTTGCCTCATTCACATTCATACATCTTCTCATACATACTCTTCTATTATTCTGACTCTTGACATGGCCCGCCTCAAGTATCTGATTTACTTGATCGTGCCACGTCTTCCTTGGGCGTCCTCGGCTTCTTCTACCGTTCACATTCGCGTCATAAATTATCTTTACACTCCTTTCTTCATTCATTCGCTCAACATGCCCAAACCATCTAAGCGTCCCTTTCTTAATCTTACTTACTACGCTCACATCAGCCTTGCATTCTTTTCGGATCTCCACATTCCTCACACGATCATACATGGTTTTACCACACATACGCCTCAGGGATCTCATTTCTACAGCATCCAGTCTACTTTCATCCTTTCTCTGCCATTTCCACGCTTCGCTGCCATACATCAGGGTAGGTACCAGTACTCCATTGTGGACTGCTAGCTTCGCTTCTGTGGACAACTTTTTGTTGGCTCCAACGGCGTTCAATCCTCCATTAATGGAGTTACCTGCATTCACCCTTCTTTCGATATCCCTATCAGCCTTCCCATCTCTCGTAAACATACTTCCCAAATATACAAACTCATCCACCTGCTCCAAGTATTCATCATTCACAACTATATTGCACACCGTTTTCTGACTCTCTCTTTCAAACACCATGACTTTAGACTTACTTACATTCATCATTAATTCATTCTTCATACATACTTCGTTCATCCTAGACACGAGAGACTGCAGATCTTCTATACTGTTAGCAATCAGCACCGCATCATCAGCATACAACAGGCTGTACAATAAGGCGGGTCATTTTAAAAAAAGTGTTAATTTCAAATTCTAAGAGCAATAAAAGGGTGCCAAATGGGTTGAAAACGATGTGTTTAAAATTTAAAAATTTTCTGATACGATCTTCTTCCTCCGGATTCACTTCAAAGTTTTGAAAATTTTCAATATTTGAGGTTATTTCTAGTGTATATATAAAAGTTACTATGAATATTTTTAACCATTTTTTTTGTAATCTTCCATAGCAAATGTAGTATATATTTACTAAATAATTTTTAAAAAGTCCCGGTTTTGATTATTGGAGGCGTGAGGTGAGGGCGGGGAGAGTACCGATTGCACTAATACCGGAGAAAAAATGGAGGAATTCCGCTGCAAAAGTAAAGTGCTGTTTGATATTTCGTCTTGCAAATGCAATGATTTCAATAAATGTGACTGTCCTAGACATCAAAAATACCTGTAAATGAATAGAGTTTCATTACTGACCAACGTACTACACGAAAAATGATAATAGGAAACGTGGATATCGCTTCAACAAAACAAATGAAAACTGCGTTGAAAAAAAAACTCTTGAAGCAAAAATCATTGTGCCCGTCTAAAAAGGAAAGCACAGGTAAGCCAACTACCTCTCTAATCGATATTTCCACGTATTCTGCATCAAATGAATCCGATTGTAAAGATGTTTTTAAACCTAATGTTGTACCTCAAACGCTTCAGAAGCAGGCTTCGGTCAATATTGATCACTCCACACAGTCTAAAACTTATGATAGATATGGAGTGTCGGATAAGGCAGCGGCAGCCATTGCCTTAGCAGTTCTGTATGACATCAAGTCTAATATTCCAGTCATTGACAAGAGTAAACTTCGCAGAGAACGAAAGAAAACAAGAGGAAATATTAAGGGCACAACACATAGTTTTATAAAAACCCCCAAATATATTTTGATGGCCGGAAAGATAAAACATTAATTATCAGGGAAAGGGAGGGGACGCAATTCAGAGAATGACGCATTGAAGAGCATATTTCATTGATAAAAGAGCCAGACTCAAAATATATTTAGGTTTTATTGTACCAAACTTTGGCACGTCGAAAGTTATAAACCATTGCAATGGATAATTTTCTTGCTTCACATGAACGAGTTACCATTTCGGCATTTGTTCGCACATCTTGACGGTAAGACATCTGGACCTCAAACATGTTCAGGCACAATAGGACTAGCTTTGGAAATCTGTAAAAAAAAGCCTATGGTTCATTTTCAGAAAATTGATGGAGAGTTGTATGAATTATTTATTAAAGACGTGGATACAGATCACTTATATTTGCATAAAATAGTATCTGCAGTTACGGTGGGGGAATTACCTGAAGATTTATGCCACAAATCTCCTGGAAAAATGTCTCATGCCAAATAGCTTACGCGTGCTAACCGAATTCTTCGTCTTTATGTTTCAACGGAAGCTCCTTCAGAGAATCTTATTATTTTAGAAACGTATGTTGTTAAAGTGTATGCTCCGGCTTGGTTCAGCATTAAAATTCACACCACCTGCAAAGATGGAGCACGTCACCTGTGGTAGTTAATCTCAGCGCCTAGATACTTATCAGCTGAATTAAAAACTATAATTGGTCCAGTTATAGCAAGAAACAGTTACTTCGCACACCCCTAAAATTTATTGCTTGCAATGTTGACTGACCCTCACAAGCATATCCGAGAATTAGCTGCGCATCGTTTTCTAAAAGCACGCAGTAAGAAACTAAGTAAAACAGGGCTGTTCCATCTTCCAAACATAAACCTCGATGCATCATATTATTTGGAAGCAAAATGTAACCGAACCCCCAATACTGAAGAATATATTGGATGAAGATCTTCAATTATTTGCAGCTCATGGGGGAGAAGGTAGATTGCCTCTTCTGCATCTGTCATGTCATACTCAAGCAGTTGAAAGAGGTGTAACGACTGTTATTCAAGCCTTGACTACTTTATGTATGAAGTCTGCAAGAGAAGGTCTTATTAAGGTGAAGATTGAGTCTCGCAAAATAATGCCGAAATTTGAGATTAAGAAGGATTTTGCTGGTATTTGAATACACTACCTGGAGATAATTTGAATTATATTCATATATGTTTTTAGTAAATAATTCGAAACATTCCCTCTATTTAGCGTTTTATTGAAAAATAGTTCATTTTAACTTGTTTATCTCATATTTTTTAAAGATTTAACAAGGGTGGGTTTTTCTCTAATATGTGAAATTTCAAAGTCAATCCGGAGGAAGAAGATGATATCCAAATATTATTAAAAAAATTTGGTGATTTTTCATCGTCATTTAGCACCCTTTTATCACTATTAGTCAAATAAAAACAAGAAATTTTTTTTCCCCATACATTCGTGACCCACCTTACTGTACAATGTACAGATATATCTTCAAAAATAACATATATTTATTTATCGGTAGAAATACTGAACATAGTCTATATAAACTTTTATAGACATAGGCACTTTGCACTTTTTGACACTAAACGAGAGTTAATTAATTAGGTAAGAGAGTTAGGTAATTGTTAGTTTTTTTTTATTTTTTTTTAATAATGAATATTATTTTTTTTTAGTTAATGAGGCATTTTGTCATATTTCCACAACTTTGTTTTTCCAAGATCGAACGGAATAAATCGATTCCCTCTAAGATGAATTAATTACGTCTACGGATCGCGCATTGGATTTATTTTAATTCTAAGAGCTTCGCTAGTTCAGCACCATTCATTAATTAAAAATACTAAATTACAAACAGATATTAATTAATAAGCCAGTTATTTTGCAAAACGAACTTCATTATCCAAAATGAATTGTTTTTCGACAACTTTACCGAAACTTAAGAGGCCGCGCTAAAATTTATCGACTATTAGTCGAAATATTTCTTATCAAATTGATGACAGTTCTCGCAAATATTGATAACTGACCATAGACCATAGACATAAGATACTCTCAGTATCGTCCTGGTGTAAGACCACCATTCAGAATTGAAACGTTGCTTGAAATGGTTTTAGCCATGTTTGGTGACCAGATCTGAATAGCCGGGTACTCCCCCACCTTCCCCTTCCCCATCTCATTCCCCTCCCCACAACCTTCAGCCTCACAACATACCCCATTTTGGGGATGCCATAGTCTCACTGGCTCCAGACGGGAGCAGTTGTGACTCTTGTGGAGTCAACATATTAAAAATAGATGCGAGAAAGATACATGCCGCCGACGGGGAATGTATCTTTTCTCGGGAGGTTTTTTTCATTATGGATGAGTGTTTCAGGCTAATAATTATTGCTTATAATAATTGTTACCCTTTGTGCTATGCACAAAATCTTGTCTTTAACATTAGTTTACCAATTAAAAATAATGTGTATTGGTAGTTTTAATTTTTAGGTTTAAGACTCTAAACCTGTATGTCATCCAGTGTTTCTAGCATTTATCGATTTTTTATTTAAATATCCTGTCAATATCGTTATGACTATCAACCGTGCTCGCAAAAACGGTATAAAATCATTGGTAGTTACGCGTATCGATCTGGTGATCGGGTGCTAGCATAGTCCATCGATAAGGATCGGTAGGATAATTGTCGGTAACTTCTCATCGTTCCCTAGGACAACTGCAGATCGCTAACGTACAAACAACAGTTGATATCGAATATATTAGGGACACTTAGTCATTGTGAACTGTCACCTATTCGTTTGCGACCTGCAGTTGTTCTAGGGAACGATGAGAAGTTACCGACAATTATCCTACCGATCCTTATCGATGGACTATGCTAGCACCCCTGATATTGTAAATATATCGATTTAACTATGCAAGATTAGCACTAACGTACTTTAGGAAAAACCGCTATCGGTAACAGGTGTATTTCAAATCCAATTTCGTATTATTTACACTAATTTGTAGATTATCATCCTTCCATCAGTTAGAGTAAAAGTTTCTCTTAACTTGGTCACTAAACGGTCGGCAGTTAAAACTTTTCTCGTTAGCTTTATAAGATATAACGACACAAACTTTTACAAGTAGTAACAACAGTACAGACATGAATTCCTTTTAAAAATGATATATTTTTAGGTTTACGTGACTGTTTGGTTTTGAAATGAAAATATTCATAGTTCCTACAGGGACGTCATTTTGCCTAGTACCTACCTCTCTCCATCCCTAACCACATTACCTTGCTGGAAACATCTCTAATCAAGATGGATCTTGCAAAGATCTGTTTTATGTCCATCACATTGATTGTATTGAAGATAGTATCAGTGTTAGTAGAAAGAGGTAGTTTGAACTTGGAAACTGGAACTTGTCGGCGATATGTATCTTTTCTAGGAAGATTTTTTCAATATGGATGAGTGTTTCAGGCTAATAATTATTGCTTATAATAATTGTTACCTTTTTAACTGATTAAGTTAAAAATAAAATAAAATAATATTTTTATTTGAGAAGATGATAACATTTGAGTATTTATGAGACGATGTACGTAAGTGAATGAAGCGAGGAGTGCGTTCCATGAAATATTTCAGTTAATATTCATCTTGGAGTACAGAATTTGTCTTACCTACATTACAAAAAATAAGCTTCCTGTGCAAAAGGGTGGTTCAAAAATATCTATAACTCTTTTTTTTTTTTTTACATTAGGTCCACACAGGAGGCCCTGAGGAAAATAATTTCCCTTACCTTTGGGGATGCTGTGTGGGGGTATTTTTAAGGAAAGTAAGGAGAGGAAGTTCTGGGAAGGAAAAAGGTATGAGGGTTGGGTAGGAATCTGGGGTTCAATGTGTCTAGATCATCTGCCGCCAAGACCTAGATAAACCTTACCCCATGAACCCGGGCACCCCTGCTAAGTCACCAAACGTAGCGAATCACTTGGGGTGACCTATGGCAGAGGTGTTGGTTATCCAATAAATGGTTCCCGGGGCGGCGGTACCCATTCCCGCCTCCCAAATTGAAAATCTCTTTAAAATGTTGATAAAATAATATTATCATATGTCCCCCCACTGCGTTATAAGGCAATAATATTGCTGGACAGGTCAAAGGGTCTCCCTCAAGCGGTCTGTATCGATCCAGCCCGCCATGCAGCAAGATCTAGACAAACCTCGATAGACGGCCGGCGTAGTCCAGCGGTAGTGCGTTGGACTCCCATTCCGAAGGCCGCGGGTTCGAACCCGGCGTGCGCAAATAAAATTTATTTAATTGATTTGTGTTATTTCACAATTAATTATTTAAAATAATATATAATATATTTGCGGCGCGTTCTATAGTGGAAGATACCCTTAGTATCGCCCTGGTGTAAGACCACTATTCAGAATTGAAACTTTGCCTTAAATGGCTTTAGCCGTGTTTAGTGACGTTTAATATTTATTGTTTTAAATTGATAAACAAATGTTTAAGGCAAGATTTTATGCATAGCACAAAGGGTAACAATTATAATAAGCAATAATTATCAGCCTGAAACACTCATCCACATTGAATAAATCTTCCGAGAAAAGATACATGCCGCTGACGGGACACGACATCCCATATATTTGCATGAATCTTTTCTTTTCAATGTGGATGAGTGTTTCAGGCTGATTATTATTGCTTATTATATTTGTATATCTATTTTATTTATTTATTATTTGAATCATTTACAAAGTGTTAACAATCATTACATTAATGACATTGCCGTTGGAATATGCTCAGAAATTAACATTACAATTTTAAATGTTCACAGCATGCGTAATCAAGTTTTATTTGTTATTAGAGTCGTGTAGTGGAAAAAACATAAATAACAATAATCTCAGTAAATATAAGATACAAAACATAGTAAGTGTACATTATCTACAGAGAAAGATCAGAATCAAAAAAAAAAAAAACAAAATAATAAAAATTACATTACTGTTTTCCATAACATCATGGAAAAAGATTGTAAATTTAGTTTTTAAAGTATGCGAGATTGTTTGCGAAGATTTTATACTTAAATAAACGTGCTGCAAAATAAAAATTCAATGAATCAGTTATTTTTGAACAAGCCTGTACCCCGGACGTTTTAATAAATCGTTGGTTTTAGTTGACTTATTTCGTCTCTTATTCCAGACAAGCTTTTTAATAAAAATAACAAAAAAAGTACCCTTCATTTTTTTACATTATATTCCTCATTCATCCAGCTTTTCTCCTGAGATGTCAACCGCAAGAGAACGGGTTGCTTTTTACCAGTTTATGTTAGAATGTGATGAATTACCGAATGTTTATTTATAATCATAAATTTATTTATAATTATCGCCAGCCCTAAATTAATATCTTTTTAATACATTTATCGCTAACCCAGATTACGACTATTTTATTTTTTTACATTTGTTCCACAGAGGAGGCCCTGATAAAAATAATTCTCCTCAGGACCTGTGTCATCTTTACGGATGCTGTGTGGATTATTAGGCTCTATTTTAAAAACCACGGATTGCTTTGTTGCCAAAATGTGGCAAATTTTGAAAAAAAAAATATTATTAAAACGACGATATAATATATTTTACATTCAAAATATAACCAAATAAATATTTTCTAGATTCTTTAAAATGTTTTAAGGTTAAAGATTTAATTATATTTTTTTTATAAATCCTAAAACTATATGATAATCAACAAAATATAGGGGAATTAATTTGCTACATAGAACTATAATCAGTTTGTATGTCTTCATTTTCAAATTCGGAGGTATGATTTTTTTAATGTGGGCGGAAAAATTTCCTTCAGCAATCAGAGAAAAAATATTTTAATAGCTCTGTCGCTCCAGTGGTTAAAAGAAAGGCAGGAGAGGAAGTTCTGGGAAGGAATTACAAAACATATCGAACTTATTCAGAGGCGTTGGTTATCCAACCCATGGTTGGTACCCATGTCCGCCTCCCAAATTGAGTGCCTGCTCTTTAAGTAGCGGTAATTTTTCAATTTGCTGAAGTTTATTAACATTTGTATATAGATTTTTAAATAATAAAATCGAGTATTAAATAATAAAATTAATTACAAAACAAATGCAGCAACTAATTCTCCATTTCACCGTAATTCATCAAATTTAAAAGGAGCATCATGTCAATCATGTAAACTGTTTAATGCGCTTACATATCCCTTCACCAATCACCACTTCTCACTCCCACAAACATACTCACTCATACACACACACCTATACACTACACTAATTACCCAGTAATTACAAATTATACATTCCACAAATAAGACACTATAAAGAAATGAAATATATCATTGGTACCCACCATGAAACATTATTTAATATCTGTAAACTGTCTCATCACTGTAACCAATGTAGATACTGTTTTTTTTTTTTTTTTTTTTTTTTTCAATTTATTTCAGTTTCTACAATGTGGAGCAAAACTTGTCATCTGATTTTCTTTGGCTGTAATTTTTTTTATAAATAAAACAAAAAAAAAATCTGCGTTTGTTTTGTGTTTACTTAATGTCTTGATTTTTTTAATTAAGGTAAAAAAATTATATCGGCCACCTTTGACCACCTGGACCCGAATCATAACATTTTCCATCACCCTTCCGGCGATAGGTTCTCGCATTCTTGACGGATATTTGCTATGAAAGCTTCAAAAGTCTGAAGCTTGTGAACATAGACTTGTGAATTTAAGAAACCCCACAAAAAGAAGTCTGGAATGGTTAAGTCCAGCGATATTGCCGCCTAGTGCAACTCACCAAACGAGAGTTTTGATGATTTGCACTGGCGAGTGTCAATCGAAAAAACGATTCATGTCTTGTTGACGTATATTTTGTATTTGTTTACTTTGCATATGTCAAAGCAAAACTGACATTTGCCCCCATTTGCACAAATTATGGCATTTTAAAATAAATAAATAAAATTTCCTAGCAACCTAAAACTTCCAGTAACAAACAAAAAAAAAAACATTGGCAAAAGCTCTCAAAGGATATTTTCAGGGACACAATCTTTCTTTGAAACTTTTGCATATCATTCTTAATGCATTTATGAAATCTTTTTTTTAATTAACTGTGATAACCACTCGAGCAGTCAGTCGCCTTAAGATAAAACCCGGTGGTTGAGAAATTTTAATAATAGATTTTTACTAAATTGTTCTTAACTCTTACTCCAACATAGAGCGAAAGTGACAAATGCACCTCGGGCTACTAATACCTAACTAAAATCATCAAAATCGAGATTTTGTATTCCCCACTTTTCTCCTCTAAAAGTGGATCGATTTACATTTTTTTTACCAACTACATACAAAGAAACTATTCTATGTCGGTACGTTTTTCTTTTTTTAAAAAAACATTGTATAGTTTGTATACTGAACGACTTTTGACAGCGTTTAAACCAGTCAAATTTATTGAATTTTGGAAGGTCATAACTTCTATAAGAAGTAAATCAAAAATAACAAAAAGTACCAACACGCTAGTGGTTGATATCTATTTTATGTAAAAAAATATTTTCTCTAGAGTTAAAATCCAGAGAGATAAATGGGGAATACGGTTGTATGGAAAAATCACCGCCGGGTATCCCCTTAATAATTGAAACTAGCAGTGAAAAACCCGCACCGCGGGTTTTTGCTGCTAGGTCTTGCAGGCGCCTTTTTTTCTGTTTCGCCTAGTTTAAGTGTTGGTGACTATTTATAAGACATAACTAGGAGGCGGCTAAGCGGTGGCAAAACGAAGAATTCTAAGTCACGAATCCGCAAAAACATCATTCGGAGATATTGAAATTTGAATTTTTGAAATGATATGTTTTTGTAATAACGAATCAATTCTAAACTTCAAACCTCAATATCTCCGAATTATGTTTTTGCGAATTTTCAATCTGGAATTCTTCGTTTTGCCACCGCCTAGCCGCCTACTAGACATAACCCTTTTGAAAAACTAACTACTATTAACATTAAACTACAGAATACTTATATTTAATAGGTAGATATATAATAGTAGACATTCTTATATTTAAGACCGTGAATAATGAGAGGAATACTTTTCAGCCCAACATAAATCTTCTTATTATTGAATAAAAGCGAAAAATGTTTCTTCTTCTTCATACTTTTTTCCTTAAATATAGTATTATTATATTATAGATGGCGCCACTTCCGTTTGAAAATCGCATGTGAGCGAGTGATAAATATGCTATTATTATTAAAAGACACGTTCACGGACGGGTCAGAACGGTTTCCATACAGTATGGCATTGGAGATTTACTCAGAGTCGGGTTCCTGAATTTGAACCGTACGGGCATTACCGTATTAATATACTTCGATATGCGTCCAGCAGCCGGAATTTCTGGGCGTCCGATTTTGAGATTTCTCGCCCTCATTAAAAAAATCGTAACTTGGAAATTAAATATACATACAAACTGCATAGTGTTAGAGAGACATTGAATGTACATATATTAAAACAATTATCTCCTTTTATTTTTGATTTTCATAAATCATTTATTGGATAACCAACACCTCTGCCGAAGGTCACCCCAAGCGATTCGCTACGTTTGGTGACTTTGCAGGGGATCCCAGGTTGAAGTTTGTCTAGGTCTTGACGGCGGATGCGTCTGCTCACCTACTTTTGATTGAGTGAGACCTAACCTGGACCTCTCTCGACCCATCGCCTTACGGGATTACATCTCGGGATTGATCAATTCATACTTACGCCAATTTAACATTTTTCTTTCCCAGATCCTTTACTTAAAACAATCCCTCCACTTAGCATCCTCAAAGATGACATAGGTTTAGAGGAAAATATGTTCCTGAGTCGAGATAATATGAAAAAAATATGCGGTTGGGAACAGTTGGGACTTTTGTGCGGTACTCACATAAAAAAAATATCAATAATATTTATATTGTACCAGCGAGATCCCGGCATGCGTTGAAATGCCACTTACACGAATAAATTGTTTCTTAACTAGATGAAATTCGCTCACTTTTCGAATAGTTTTGTAAAAAAATTCCTAACAACAGAGCTCATCAGTACACACAATAACTCATCAATGTTTCACCGCCATCGGATAAATAGTATTGGAAATAATTTCATAATGCTAGAGCTCACTATTATATATAGGAACCATCCCGGGCATGCACATACCAAATCCCCAATAGTTCATTGCAAACAGATGAATAGTATAGGAAATAATTTCATAATGCCAGAACTCACTATTATATATAGGAACCATCCCGGGCATGCACATACCAAATCCCCAAAATTTTATCGCAATCATATAAGTAGTAAAGGAAATAATTTCGTAATGCCAGAGCTCACTATTATATATAGAAACCATCCCGGGTATGCACGTACCAAATACCCAATGTTTCACCGCAATTGGATAAATAGTATACGAATTAATTTCATAATGCCAGAGCTCACTAATATATATAGAAACCATCCCGGGCATGCACATACCAAATCCACAATATTTCATTGCAAACAGATGAATAGTATAGGAAATAATTTCATAATGCCAGAGCTCACTATAAGATATAAATAGAAACCATCCCAAGCATGCACATACCAAATCCCCAATATTTCATTGCAAACAGATGAATAGTATCGGAAATAATTTCATAATGCCAGAACTCACTATTATATATAGGAACCATCCCGTGCATGCACATACCAAATCCCCAAAATTTTATCGCAATCATAAAAGTAGTAAAGGAAATAATTTCGTAATTCCAGAACTCACTATTATATATAGAAACCATCCCGGGTATGCACGTACCAAATACCCAATGTTTCACCGCAATCGGATAAATAGTATACGAAATAATTTCATAATGCTAGAGCTCACTATTATATATAGGAACCATCCCGGGCATGCACATACCAAATCCCCAAAGTTTCTTCGCAATCGGATGACTGGTTTAGGAACACATGAGGGACAAACAAAGAAACATTCATTTTTATATATTTTGTACAATATTGGTAAAAATACTCACCTCAAAGTTGATTTTGCTGCCTTGAGTACGTTTTATTGTATTAAAAACGTAATGGGCATATTTTGTTGCATCTGAAAAAAAAACATTTATTTATTTACGGTACAAATACTTTTAACTACAAAAAAAAATTAACATAAAAATGGGTTACAAAACATATATAAAATATACTCGTAAACAAAATATCTGACTTTAATTATCAGAAATTAACAATTAGGCTATTGGAAACAAATTTATACTAATAACTACTGTTTAAAAAACTATTTTAATTGCTTTTTTATAAGTTCTTTCTGTGCTATTAAGTTTTTTTGTTATTTTGATTTGAAAACCAAGCTTTTAAAATGTTTTATCTATTATAATCATGATGTCGCAAACCCAAACTTAACAGACTATTTTTAAAACGATGTTAAAAAAAAAATATATATTTTTTCGCCGAGAATTTTTGATCAGCTGTTTAGGATTAAAATTAAGTCCCTTTTCCATATATATATGTACCGCTCATTATCAATTATACCACAGATAACATACGGAAATCGAAAATATTCTATGTTGACTCGAATAAGTACTTCTGACAGCAATTTCAAAGTATCAAACACGCAGGATCCGCGCGGTTATAAACTTTACGATTTTTTCATAATTTTTTTATAAATCCTACAAAAATGAGATAAACGCATAGACATATGAATATGTATATACCTGCCCTAAGTGATAAAAGCGTATTATTTCCCCTCCTTAATTCTGGGTTCCATGGAACCGGCCGGGCTGGCGTATAGGTTCGCGTGAATCTAGAAAATGTGACGTCATCATTCTTGTGCGGACTAGCGTCGAGCTCTTATCGGTACATTTTACGAAATAACACGGCAAAAATGGTAACTTGTGCTATTAAAACATGTAAAAATAGAAGTGAAAAAGAGTATAAACCCAATTGTCGTATTACCTTCCATATGCAGGCATTATTTGTCATTATTTTAAGCTTATTCACATCTTTTTTTTTTCTTCTTTTTTTTTTTTTTTTTTTTTTTTTCTTTTTTTTTTTTAAAGAAAGACAAACATTCCCGGGCTATGAATAACCCAACAACATTTGAAAATCTCCTACTGCCACCACACTAAGCGGAAGATGTTGCTTGTGTTGTGATGGAGGACTTAGCCAGCCGAGGAATCGAACACGGAACGCCTAGGTGAGACCCAAACGCGATGCCCACTGAACCACTGACCATCATATAATATGATCAGTTTTAGACATGAAGCGGAAGCAACCGAAATTCTCGGTCCCGTCGTGTGCACGTTGCAGTTTACTGTGATAAGAAAATTATGAAACATTTGTAAAAGTGTCTTAACTAAACACGGTAACAAAATATTCGACTCTCAAAACAAGCGAACCATTCTTCATTTTATATGGATTACACAAGTTTGTTCAAACCGGGCGAACAATTCGCGCTCCCATGTAAAAAGGTTTATTCATTCAAAAGCAGATTTTACTTTTAAGAGCTAAATGGTGATATTATAATGCGTGATGCCTATATACTGTCGTATTGAAGGATTAACGAATCACATATCGTTACCGTCAACTCATCCCTCTCCGCCCCGCTACAGATGGTTATTACCCCTCTCCCTGATTCTCTAGTCTATGAATAATATGTCTGTGGATAAACGGTGAAATATAGGATAATTCATTGGCTTTATGGCACTTTAATATTCTTTTAATGTCTCGATTTTAAAATTCGAAGGAATGATTTTTTGGATGTTGGCGAAAAATTTAAAAAATGATTCGCATGGAAATCTCGAGCAATCCTAGCAAAATTGTTTATTTCGTGTTGTCGCTCCAATGGATAAATGGAATATTTCTGAAAATATCCGAAAACTAAAAATTTGTTTAGTTCAAGGTTAGGTTAGGACCAGTTGTTTCGGAAAATTTCACGTTTGAATTTCCCTCAAATCGACATTCACCGAATAATTGGGTTGTTTCAACCTCCGTCAGAAGAAATTTCATCGAAAATTCCATAGGACCAGTTGTTTCGGAATTCCCTTCAAATTTGAATTGGGTTGTTTCAACTTCCGTCAGCAGTAAATAGCAACAAATAACGTTCGATAAATTTGAAAATTTTATTCAAGTGTTCCACGCCGAATCACAATTTTGACGTCTGCGCATGCGCCTCCCATTATTTCGCTAACCGTCCGGACTCGCTGATCACATTCACATCACATTTCTATAGTATTTTTTACTGCTGACGGAAGTTGAAACAACCCAATTTTTCGGTGAATGACGATTTGAAGGAAATTCAAATTTGAAGGAAATTCAAATTTGAAGGAAATTCAAATTTGAAGGGAATTCAAATTTGAAGGGAATTCCGAGACAACTGGTCCTATGGAATTTTCTATGAAATTTCTTCTGACGGAGGTAGAAACAACCCAATTTTTCGGTGAATGTCGATTTGAAGGAAATTCAAACGTGAAATTTTCCGAAACAACTGGTCCTTAGTTTGTCACGATAATTTTTTTAATTCTATTCAAAGTAGAAATAAATCTTACCTCCTTGAGGAAAAAACTGGGCGAAAATATGTTTGAAGCAATCCTCGTCTACGACACCCGAAGGACATTCCTGGAACAATAAAAATCAATCAGCAATAATCGATTGCGCGTGGCGGAACCTTCGCACCAACAATATATTAACAATATAGGCAGATATTCTCGTTAACATTAACATAACATTTTATGGGGTGATTTATATAGACAGCTAATGTAACAAAGTTGTCAACATTTCCTAGGTTGTTGATCCAACAAAGTTGTGAATATTTCCTAGGTTGTTGATGTAATAAAGATGTGAACATTTTATGGGGAGATTTTTACAGCTAATGTAACAAAGTTGTCAACATTTCCAAGATTGCCGATCCAACAAAGTTGTGAATATTTCCTAGGTTGTTGATGTAATAAAGATGTGAACATTTTATGGGGTGATTTATATAGACAGCTAATGTATCAAAGTTGTCAACATTTCAAAGGTTGCTGATCCAACAAAGTAGTGAATATTTTCTAGACTGCTGTAGCAACAAAATAGTAAAAATTTCCTTGATTGCTGTTGCGACAGAGTTGTGAAAGATTTTGTAGACCAGTGATGCAACAAAGTTGCGAACACTTCATAGACTTCCGATAGAAGGTGTGAACATTTACTAAACGGGTGGAGCGATGAAGAGGTTAACGTTTCATAGACTGTTGATACAACAAAGTTGTGAACATTTTATGGGCTGGTTTAAACAGATTGCTAATTTAAAAAAGTTGTCAACATTTTCAAGATTGCTAATGCAACAAAGTTGTAGACATTGAATTCATGGACCGCTGATGCAACAAAGTAGTGAACATTTCCTAGACGGCTGATGCGATAAAGTTGTGGAACATTTTGTGGACTGGTGTTGCAACAAAGTTGTGAAAAATTCATAGAATTTTGATGCAACAAAGTTGTGAACATTTCCTAGACTGCTGGTGCGATAAAGTTGTGGAACATTTTGTGGACTGGTGTTGCAATAAAGTTGTGAAAAATTCATAGAATTTTGATGCAACAAAGTTGTGAACATTTCCTGGACTGCTGGTGCGATAAAGTTGTGGAACATTTTGTGGACTGGTGTTGCAATAAAGTTGTGAAAATTTCATAGAATTTTGATGCAACAAAATTGTGACAGTTCCAAAACAGTTCCTAGAATGTTGATTAAAAATATATATATTGCTATAATAAAATATACATTAAATAATAAAATATTTCGCGTTTCGTACAGAAACTTGCTCCATGCAAACTCCATAGTCATTAATACTAAAAGGCTTCGAGGGTGCTCTAAAAGGCGCCAGTTTAATTCTCCATCGCTAATTACTTCCCCCGGTTCTACGAGAACAATAATTCACTTAAATAAATCAAAAATGCTATTATTTTCAAAACAATACGATATTCAACCCGCCTTTGTTTACTGAAACCACTGACTTAAATAACACTAGAGCGTCCCATTCACTGAAGAAATACAGCAAGAAATGAGTTTGGTTTTGAAATGAAATTATGCATAGTTCATACCGGGATGTTATTTTAACCAGTACCTACCTCTGCCCCTCCCTAACCACATCACCTAGCTAAAAGAGCATGTTTTGAACTACTTAACCTAACCTAACCTAGCCTAACCTAACCTAACCTAACCTAACCTAACCTAACCTAACCTAACCTAACCACATCACCTTGCTAAAAGAGAATGTTTTGAACCTGGAACAATGACCACTATATTGGAGTGCATTTGTTCTGGAAGAACAGAGAAGGAAAAACTAGGAAGATCTTTGAAGTAAGTTCCCTCCGAGCCGGTGGAGTTTGTTGTTGTTTATCCCGTTTATTCACATGATACCATATTTGTCCCAGCTCACATAGGTCTCATAGAAATGTTTTGTTTATCCCTTACTATCATAGTGAGAAGTATGATCCAAACAATATTAGAAAGATAATACAATACGCAATATATTCAAATCTAAAATTAACCATAACAAATTAAAATGTACACTTTTATGACACCAAAGTTTCCGATCGTACATGAGACGAAAAAAAAGTGAGGTGACAGTACCTAATGTTTATAATTCATTTGTCTAATGAAATATGTATGTGTTTTTTTAAAAATTATTTATTATCAGTAATTTTAGTTAGAAAAACCATTTTTAAAACATTTTAAAGTTTTCATCAAAAATTTTTATATTTAAATAAGTGTATGTTTTTTCTAATCATAAAATTGTAAAGCCCATTTCATCACCTTTCGAAAACAGTTTTTAGTTTTCGGATGCGTTCACAAATATTACATTTATTTGATTTTTATTTCAAAGCGGGTTTATTTTTGGCCTCTGACAAAATACGCCAAATTTTTGAAAGGTTAGGTAAAAATAAGGTTTTTGAACATATCCAATCAGAAACTGGGCGTACTGTACAGGGCCCACAGATACTTTAATAGTACACAACTGCTAACCCTGTACAAATCGCAAGTGCTCCCCACGGTTGAATTTGGCTACCATCTCTGGTCTGGATCCCCAATGTACCCGAAAAACACCCTCGACTCAGAAACGACTGTGCAGAAACGAAAAGAAAAGATAGATTCTCCCGTCTTAACAAACGGATTGCAATCTTTAGAGCACAGGCGTCGTGTGGGAATGTTATCCTTGTTCTACAGGTATTTAAGTGGAAGATGCTCCGAGGAGCTAGCGTCATTGATCCCCTCGGCACCGGTGCATAGTCGGGAAACACACCAAACGCTCGCCCAACATATGTACACTTTTGACATTTGTCACATGAGAACGGGACGCTCCTACGACTCGTTCTTGTGTTCAACAGCTCGGCTGTGGAACGATTTGCCGGCCTCTGTGTTTCCTCCTTCCTACAACATGGGTGTCTTCAAGACCCACGTTCACTCCTTCCTCTCCTCAAAAAGACCCTCCTCACAGCATCTTTAAAGATGACATAGGCCCTGAGGGAAATTATTTTCCTCAGAGCCTCCTGTGTGGAGTTAAAGTAAAAAAAAAATATTTCGTTTTATTATTATTTGTGTTGTTTTGGCGATAATACCTCTACAGAATTATATTTTTAATTGTGTTTTGTCACTCCATTCCAGAAAACGTCGTTTCGTTTAATCTTCGTTTCGTATTATTTAAAGTTCTGTAGCGATTCACCTACTTACGTAGCGGCCTATCTAGTACTGCGCGCCTACTGACCACCTTCTGGAAAGAGCTCGGTTCTACGACACACAATACATAGCACTGCGCTGCAATATCGGGAATCTTCCAGCGTGTGCACGATTTCGCCTGCCGTTCTCGTACCAGGCTCGGCCCTATATAAGGGCTCGAGCAAGTCAAATCCAGTCAGTCGATCTTACTCAGTCTTCGCGGCAACAGGCCAGCTGCCTAGCAATACAACTTCGCAATCTGCGGTCCTCGTGTCGGGATATTATTACTACGATTGTAAATACTGTACATTTGTAAATATTGTAAATATATCATCATCAATCATCTCCCGAGTTTATTATTCCGACCAGCACGCGACGAGTTATCACGACTCACCGATAGCTCCTCTTCCAACCTGAGGCCCATTTCCTCCTCATCCAGGACATCACGCATCCTGCCTCTAAAGTTCATTTACGGAGTGCATCTGAAGCTGTAATTCGGAACCAGATTCGGAAAAACTGAAAGTGTGTTGTGAATGGTAACCGGACAATTCAATAATGTACAAATTCATCACTTTTTTGAAAAGTCATTAAAATTGATGAAAAAATATTTACACAAATTTGTTAAATAGGTAACGTTAGATTAGGTAATGGTTTTTTTTTTGTCCAGTTTGAATCCACCCTCTCTCTGCGGTGTAAGGCGACAGGTTGAGAGAGTCCGGCTGGAGAAGTCAGAAGACCTCCCTCAACAATTTTTATTTATTTTTTATATGATTATCGCACAAGAGTCCCAACTGGAGCCGGTGAGACCATGGCATCCCCAATTGGGGTATGTTGTTGTGAGGCTGAAGGTAGTGGGGAGGAGATGGAGATGGGAAAGAGGAAGGCGGGGAAGAACCTGGATATTCAGATCTGGTCACCAAAAACCGCTAAAGCCATTTCAAGCAACTTTTCAATTTTGTATGGTGGTCTTACACCAGGGATGAAAATGATCGGGTTAAAATGATCGAATTAAATGATCAGGTTAAATTGATCGTGATTAAATGATCGAGATTAGTTAAAATGATCGTGTTAATGATAATGTAAAATAATGATCTTTCTTTTTTTTTTCGTTCGCGGACGATACGGTAGCTATATTTGAAGGAGAGGATTGGGCTGAAACTCATAAACATGCTGAAAGTGGAATCAATGCGATAAAACAGTGGCTTGACAAAAATCTACTAACACTAAATATAGCAAAAACTAAATACATAAGATTCAGCTCAACCATAAAGGGACGACCTAGTACATCGTACACAATAAAAACTCATAAGACTAATTGTATTTCCTATAATATGGACTTTAACTGCAACTGTGAAGCTTTGGAATGTGTGAACAACATCAAATATCTATGTGTTATCATAGACAATCATCTTAAGTGGAAATATCACATCGACAATCTTTCAAGTAGGGTAAGAAAATTGATATACATTTTCTTTGCATTGCGAAACATAATTAAACAAAAAGACCTAAGAAAAATATATTTCGGACTGTGCAACCCCATCTTAACGTATGGTTGTATTGGCTGGGGAGCGTCAGGAAGAACGATTTTAGATCCGCTTGTAAAGGCCCAGAAATCCATAATTAGAGTCATTATGCGTAAACCCTACAGGTTCTCAAGCGACAAACTCTACAAAAAATTCAACGTTCTTGATGTTCGTCAAAACTTCATAAAAAAGATTATTATCCATGTACATAAAAATATAGAAAATTTTAATAAAATTGATCACAAATACAATACAAGAAGTCACAACAGAAAGGATCTCTTCGTCCCAGGGAGCAATACGGCAAAGTATCAAAAGACGTATGCGTATCTGGGACCGAAATTATACAATAAAATCCCCCCAGATTTAAATATTAAAAATTGCAAAATGTCCTGCATTGGTTCAATAATAACTAAATGGTTGATTGGCTTGGGTAGGGAGGAGTCTGAAAAACTATTATATAATGTGACTTAAAACGATACATGGTTACCTATGAATGGCACATTTAGTAAAAACTTAGTACATAGGTATTAATTAAAAAAATAATAATAATTTAAATTGCATTTGTCACTTTACACACTTTGGTTCCCTAGAACAGGCAATCTGCCTAGCTAGGAACTAATATCGACCTAAAACAACGTAATAACACTTGTATTCATTTTAAATATATTCTCTTATTATGTAATATTATTTGTTATTTTGGCTTTAAATGTATCAAATGTAAATAAATAAATAAATAAAAAGATCAGGTTAAAATGATCGTGTTAATGATAATGTTAAAATGATCATTTTAAAACGATCGGGTTAAAATGATCAGGTTAAAATTATCTAACAAAATTATTAAACAAACGGTATATCTGACACTCTGGTTAAAGGTAGCGACAGACTCGCAGCTCACATCAAAAAGTTATTTATAACACAATGGCGCTCGCCATACAATCCCATGAGACCCGCCAGACGTAAAAAGATGATGCGCTGTGATCGCGGTTTGAATCTTCGCTAATCGGAATTATTTTTCGTATTCGCTACAGTGGCGATATCAGAAAAGTTATGCGACCCCCTCTCTACCGTAAACAGGAGAGGGGGTCATTTTTAATACACGGAGCATGCACGGAGCTGTCAAGTTAACATATCCAGTACAAAGAAATGATATTCTCTCGACCGCTTCCGATTTCAACTGACCCCTTCTCCTGCCGTAGGAAGGAATATTTTATAACGTAGTGTGTCGGTAGAAAAAGATACTTATAACGCAGTATCTTTTTGATGTGAACTTCGCGTTTGTCGCCCGCTTCATCGGTAGGTTTACTGTACATGCTAGATGACCATGACCAACCTAGTACATTTTAATTCAGTGTTGAAGTGAGAAAATTACAAGGGTTGATTTGAACACGGCGCAGGCTTAATTAATTGAAATCATTTCGCTGTTTTTGAAAATTTTGGGGATGGGAATGGAGTTGAGTCGCGCTAACTGAAATTTCATTTCACAAATAAAAATATTAACTGATGTTGTTTGCACTAACGTTAACCTCTCAGGCCTTGACCATATTTTGTCAGAGGGTCAAAATATTTCCACTTTGCGATAAAATCAAAATTAATAAAAAAACGACTGTGCTATAGACCACATGACTGAAGTAAAACTATATATATATATACACATTTTTTACAAATATTTATTTAAATTTATTATCGTTCGCCTCGCCCGATCAAGCCGTGCGCATCGACGTTCGCTCTCCCCTGCGTTTGGTTGTTCGTCACTGCGTGAAGGTACTGGAACGCACAATTTGTATTTCAAAATACTGACTGAGATATTTCATGCACTGGCTATGAGAGGAAGAGAGAAAGAAAATGTGCGCTTGTTCCAACAGTCGCCCGATATAACGCTTTTTCGTAACGAAACACATCCGGAAACTAAAAACTGTTTTAGAAAGGTGTAAAATACGCTTTCAAATTTTATTAGTCGAAATAAGCATATAATTTTATCATTAAATATAAGATAACACTAATAATCTAAACGAAAATATGAAAAAGAACAAGACACAGAAAAATTAAAAGATAACCGTCGTCACTGGGACCGTTATCAATGAAAAAGGAGCTGCCAATAATTTGAAAACAAAATAAGTCGAAGATAAATTTCACATTTCCATATTATCATTGTCATATTATCCGTAAACTACACTATCATCAATTATTATATTTTCTGTAACTTCGTTAACATAAATTCAATGTTATATTATCTGTAAACTTCATTTATAATAAACTGTTTTTATACATTGAATGATAGTATTATTGAATGTATAAGAGAAATAAAAAATTCATCTATCAATTATTATTTTATCTGTAAATTTCATTGTCATAAATTCCTTGTTATATTTATTACCTGTAAACATCATTATCATCAATTACTATATTATATGTAAATTTCATTATCATAAATTCATTGCTGCATTAACTGTAAACCTCATTATCATAATTATTATTTTATCAGTAAATGTACTTCATTACTCATTACCCATATAATCTGCATACTTCACCCGCCATAACACAGGGACATCCCTAGCATGGCGGGTGAAATAACACAATATCTACATTATGTTTATGCATAGTGTAGATATTGTAGATTTTATAATAAATAAATAAATAATAATATTGTTAATTCTGAAATATGAGATTGACAAATATGACGTTTAAATAAAAGGTGGCAGTGGCCTAATTGGTATGGCATTTGACCCGGTAAGTCTGGGATCGAGTCCCAGTTGCGACCGTTATCTTTTATGTTTCTGTGTCTTGTTATTTTTCATATCTTTGTTTAGATTATTAGTGTTTTCTTTTTCTTCAATGATATAATTGTATTGATGGGTATAACTTTCATAGGTTATAAACAGAGTTATCATAAGTTGTAATAAAATTAAATATATAATTTTTTTACAGTCACATCTGGGAATTGAACCCAGGACCTTCGCCTTGCCGGGGCTCTGGTCAGCCACTGTTAATTTCCTGATTAAATATTATTGCAATTTTAGGTTTTACTTTAATAGTTAAATTTTTTTTAAATATTCATCTTAGACCATTCTAGGACTCCCAGATCTTTTTCTGTTTTTTCGGCTTCAGATTTTAGTTTGAGTTTTGCTAATATTATCTTTATTAATTGAAATATTTTAATTTGAGGTTTTACCTATTGAGTTTAAAATTAAAATAAATATTCATTCTAGACTTGCAGAAAAGTCAATAGGTGTCGCATAATAAATAAAATGGATAAATTTATCCTGACACTATCTAGATGGCATTTAGTTCGAGTTGAATCTTGCAATCATACATAAAGACAGCAGCCAATAAAAAAATGCGTTAATAAAATGAAAATAATGTTGGTAATTCTCAGTCGAAGTATGATACAGTTAAATATGACCGAATCGGATAGGGCACGTTAGATCAGTGGTCAGAGCAGCAGCCCGTAAAGCCGAAGGTCCTGGGTTCGAGTCTTAGATGTGGCCCGATCGTTTTCTAATTTTTCTTTTTCAGGTTTTCGATTGACTTTCGCTAATGTCTTCATTAATTAAAAAAAAAAAAAACATTTCCTAGTAAAGGGAGATTTGATTTACATAGGTAGTTGGATTTGATAATATGGCTTGCTCAGTTAGGAATTTCGAAATTGCAGCTTTATTGATGGAGAAGAGGAAGGTTTGGAGGTATCTGGTTATTCAGATCTGATCACCAAAACACGGAGAAAACCATGAAAAGCAAACCATTTCGATTCCTTTTACCAGAACTTTTTTAAATACCAAATTGGAAGTTTTTTTGCATTAGCTCCAAAAAGGAGGGTATGAGGAAAGTAGTCATCTTAGGGATGCTGTGTATAAAAGATAAAGTTCTCGGAAAGAAAACGGTATGTGGGGTGGGTAGGAATCTGAGTGTCAATCTGTCCAGAAGTGATGGGCGTACGAATCCATCCATCTTACTGCAAAGCGATGATAGATCGAGATAGTCCTGCTGGAGAGGTCAAAAGGTTTCCATCAACTAGTTTCTCCAATAGTAGGTGGGCAAACGCATCGGCCGCGAAGACCTAGATAAATCTCACCCCATGTATCCGAGCAGTCCTTTTAAGAGCGATTGACCAGCAGCTGAGAAATTTCAAAAATTAAAAATTAAATATCGATTTATTTCATTCAAAACTTGCTTTAATATGTACCTACATTCAAGTAAGCAATAAAAATGCTCAAAACGCACGATGATAAATTATTAAATATCGTGTACTTCTTGTAAGTATATTTTGATCATAAGTATTTATGATTTTTCAATAATGTCTAAACAAAATAAGTGTGTTAAAAAAATCTGAAATATGTTGGTTTGAAATTTGAGGTATTTTTGTCACTAAACGCGTTCTCGGAACAATTTCTAATGATTTTAATTTAACAAAAATTAAAATTTTCAAAAGTGTGTTGACTAGATAATGTATTGATTTATTTGGTTGAATGATTATATGATTTGAAATTGGTGTTATTTAATATAATCTATCGTTTAAAAATTGAACAAATCTGCCAACGACCAACGGTATAACCTTAGTATATTAAAAATACACTTATTTTTTCAAAATTTTAAAACTGCCTGTACCAGAAAAAAACCAAGCTTTCAAAAACAAATTATGTTTTTTTTTTGTAAAAAAGAGTAAATACGTCTAGAATTTGATTTAAAAAGGACTAATTTCCGGTATTCTCTGGTAATACCCTCATAAGTCACCTAACGTAGCGAACCACTTGTGGTTACCTATTGAATGAATGTTGGTTATCTAATAAAAGGTTTCCGGGACGGTGGTACCCATAACCGCCTCCAAAATTGACGTAAAATAAAAATTAATTTGTTTGAAAAGCCAAACGGACAATTTCCTCTAACATACAAACTGATGGCTTGAACGTATTTTCTTTTATGAAATAAATTATTTAAAGGGGAAAGGGAGGGTCATAGGGAACATCGGGTAAATTCTCTCAGCGGACAAAGTGACCCGAAATACCCCGGAGACTGGATTATCTCTACCTCCCCCAGAGGTAAATTTTGTTAAGTGAATAATGTCTAGGTAATATGTAGGAAAATTAGGGTTGAAATAAATTTTTTTAAATATTATTTAAAACTTGTAATTTCTTTAGTTCAACCCTAATTTTCCTACATATTACCTAGACATTATTCACTTAACATTATTAACTTATTATTATTATTTAATCTATACATATATTATAATTACATGTTATTTTTTTCAATGCCTGTCTCACTAGGGTAAACCTGTGTCGAGACAGACGTAGAGTTACGTAAATTGTATACAAACATGGTTATCTTACTAATATAATAAATATGAAAGTTTGTATGGATGTATGTATGTTTGTTCCTCTTTAAATCGAAATTTAATGAATGGATTTTAATGAAACTTTACAGTAATATAGCTCATTCATCAGAATAACATATAGGCTATAATTTATGAAGCTAGCTATTTATTTTCAATATATTGAAAATAATAATTTTAGTTTAATAGAAAACGTCAAAATTTGAGAATGACATTTTGCAAAACAATGATTGTTAAATCAAAATTCTAATTTGGAAAATATTTAAATTACTGAATTTATTTGAAGAATTATACATATTTTAAATAAATAAGTTAAAAATTTTGGTATAAACGTAGATGGGACCTAGGAAAAGAAAATAGATTACTCGAAGTACTAATCCTACGCAGACGAAGTCGCGGGCAGAAGCTTGTTTGAATATAAATGTTAATTCCATTTTACTTTCAATACAATAAAAGGCAGGTAATTTGAAGTGTGAATTAATTCTCTAAAGAGTTTGATCTTCCAAATCACAGGAAAGGTACATATATTACATACATATATTTAAATGAATTGGAAATGGAATAAATGGATAGAAATATATATTAAAATGATAATTATGTTAGTATATTTGACGGGATTCTATTACATCAACGTATGCAGCACAATTAGAGTTATTTGAACAAAATGTTAAATTTAATTTTGTATATAGTAGCTTATGTTTTCAGTTTTGGAGGCTGTTATCGGTACTGCCACTCAGGGAAGCATTCATTGGATAATCAAGTGGTTAGATACGTTTGGTGACTTAGCATGGTTGTTCGGGTTCATGGGGTGAGGTTTGACTAGACTTTGCCTATCAACTGCGATGCTTTAGAAGGCGTGAGGCCTAACCTAGACCTCTCCAGCCGGACTCTCTCGACCCATAGCCTTGCACAGCAGTGGGAGGGATGGGTGCATAAGGCCATCACTCCTAGACACATTGACCCCCAGAATCCTACCTACCCATGATACCTTTTCCTTCCCAGAACTTCATCAACAGACCCTCCACACAGCACCCTCAAAATTGACATAGGCCCCGAGGGAAATGATTTTCCTCATGGCCTCTTACGTAGAGCTAATGTAAAAAAGTAACTCTGTGCGGAAACGGGCGACCCGTTTGTTAGATTCTCCCCTTTTTATATACGGATTGCAATCTTTAGAGCACATGCGTCAGGTGGGAATGCTATCCTTGTTCTACCGGTATTTTAATGGAAGCTGCTCCGAGGCATTAGTGTCATTGATTCCTTCGACACCAGTGAACAATCAGAAAACAAGCCAAACATGCACCCAACACATGTACACGGTTGACATTTGTCACATGAGAACGAGTCGCTTCTACGTGTCGTTCTTGGGTTCAACAGCTCGGCTAGAGATCGAGTTTCCAGCCTCTGTATTTCTTCCTTGCTACAACATGGGTCTCTTCAAGACCCATGATCACTCCTTTCTCTCCTCAAAAAGACCCTCCACACAGCATCTTCAAAGATAATGTGTGGAGATAATATAAAAATATAAAAAAAGCTCATATGGAAACCTTTAAAGGCTACAATTAATGTAACTTAGATATTATAATGCTATATTTTAATATAACACCGGTGCATAGTCGGGAAACACGCCAAACGCGCGCCCAACATATGTACACAGTTGACATTCGTCACATGAGAACGGGACGCTTCTACGACTCGTTCTTGTGTTCAACAGCTCGGCTGTGGATCGATTTTCCAGCCTCTGTATTTCTTCCTTCCTACAACATGGGTCTCTTCAAGACCACGTTCACTCCTTACTCTCCTTAAAAAGACCCTCCACACAGCATCTTCAAAGATAATGTGTGGAGATAATATTAAAAAAAAATCATATGGAAACCTTTAAAGGCTCCAATTAATGGAACTTAGATATTATTATGCTATATTTATATATAAACTATTGGTCTCCCAAATAAAATAAATAAATATAAATTTATTATTGTGGCAGCCCTATTGTAAACCCTTTGCAGCTAATTAAAATTCGCCTCAAGTATATATTAATATATTTTCTAAGGATTATTTAATTTTCTATGCTGACGGATAATGGAATAATTAAGTAGAAAAGGTTCAAGCCACTCGCCTGCAAATTCTTGAATTTCGTAGCTGAAAACTTAGGTTAAAATAAAATCACCTTAGCTTAGCTCTTAAGAGGAAACCGGACGGCGTTTTGTCCATTCAACCGTATTCTCCAATTTCCTACATAGATTTTGACAACACTGCAAATATTTTTAAATAAACGTTTACAAAATGGTACGTTTTGCTTTTTTTAATAAGTTACTTCGTTAGCTATGGCCCAAAATTCAGCATATATTTAGCCCGCAGCATAAGTAGAACATAAAGACAGCACTAGATTCACGCGCAACGACGGGTTAATAGTTCCGAAATTTAATAATAAGTACGGACAGAGAACTTTTGAATACAACATACCAAAGATATTTAATTTATTACCTGACACTATAAAGTAGTGTAATTCTATGAATAAGGTTAAATATATTATGGTGAAAAATTGGCAATCGGAAAAAAAAATTATATTGTGTATGAAAAATGTATGAAAAAATGTTGAATCTAAAACATATTTTCAAATAAATAAAAAAAAATGAGTTGATATCACACGCTGCTCTAGGGTGTGTATTTCATATAGTTTAGCTGTTGTTAGGGAAGAAGCGTGAGGAAAACGGGAAATGGAACAGTGGGAGAGGACAAACACTTAATTTGAGTGGCATTGTAACGCATTCCGGGTACTCGCTAGTAATGAAATAAATAAGCTTTTATAACCACTGGAGCGACAGAGCAATTTCAATATTTTTTCTCGGATTGCTAAAGGAAATTTTTCCGCCCACATTAAAAAAATCATACCTCTGAATTTGAATATGGAGACATACAAACTGATTATAGTTCTATATAGCCAATGAATTCACCTACCTTTTGTCTTTTTTCATATATTTGTAGGATTTATAAAAAAAATTTAAATAAATCTTTAACCTTAAAACATTTTAAAGAATATAGAGTATTTTGTTATATTTTGAATGTACAATTTATTATATAGTCGTTTTAATAAAAATAAATTTAAACTTGCCACATTTTGGCAGCAAAGCAATCCGTGGTTTTGGAAATAGTGCCATAATGTGGCAAAAAGCGCTCAAGTGGTTAATTAATGATGGCCATAATAGCGAAACTCAATCGAAATTCTGATGGTTCTGAAACGGAAAAATCTGGGACTTGCAGAAAAGTCAATAGATGTCGCATATAAATAAAAATTTATAAAATTTATCCTGACACTATCCAGATAGCATTTATTTCGAGTTGAATCCTGCAATCATAAAAGATAGCAGCCAATAAAAAAATGCCTTAAAAAATGAAGATAATATTAATAGTTCTCAGTTGAAGCATGATACAATTAAATGTAACCGAATCGGATAGGGACACATTAGCTCAATCTGTATAGCTGCACCCCGGTAAGGCGAAGGTCCTGGGATCGAGTTCCAGATGTGACCGTATCTTTTTCTGATTTTTCTGTTTCAGATTTTCGATTGAGTTTCGCTAATTTTATTTTTTTTACATTAACTCCACACAGGAGGCCCTGAGGAAAAAAAAATTCCATCAGGGCCTATGTCATCTTTGAAGATATTGTTAGGAGGGTCTTTTTGAGGAGAGGAAGGAGTGAACGTGGGTTTTGAAGAGACCAATGTTGTAGGAAGGAGGAACACAGAGGCCGGCAAATCGTTCCACAGTCGAGCTGTTGAACACAAGAACGAGCCGTAGAAGCTTTCCGTTCTCATGTGACAAATGTCCACCATGTATATATGTTGGGCACGCGTTTGGCGTGTTTCCCGACCATGCACCGGTGCCGAGGGGATCAATGACGCTAGTTCCTCGGAGAATCTTCCATTAAAATACCGATAGAACAAGGATAGCATTCCCACCCGACGCCTGTGCTCTAAAGATTGCAATCCATTTGTTAAGAAGGGAGAATCTATCAAGCGGACCGCCCGTTTCTGCAGAGAGTCGAGGGTTTTTTTCAGGTACATTGGGGCTCCTGACCAGAGATGGCTGCCAATTTCAACTGTGGGAAGCGTACTTGCGATTTGTACAGGGTTAGCAGTTGTGCATTATTAAAGTCTCTGCGGGCGGTACAGTACGCCCAGTTATTTTAATTGATATTGTCTTTATTTATTAGAAGATAAATACGTTCATTGTTCATTCTGAAATATGAGATTGACAAATATGACGTTTAAATAAGAGGTCTCAGTGGCCGAATTGGTAGAGGCGTTTACCTGTTTGAATCCCCTGTAGATGAGTTTGATCTCCTTTTTGGTGAACTTGGTTATAGCGGCCAGTTTTGCGAGTTCCTCTGGTCTGTGTCTCCCAGCGTGCATCACCAGCTCGTCCAGGTCTTCCTCTATAACAAAAACAGTGAACGATTACGATTATGAACTCTCACATTAACGATTAGGACATCTTTAAAGATTACGCTTAAGTACCGTCACGGATTTTTATTAAATGTTTTTTTTTATGACGATTATACAATATTACGATTATGTACGATTACGATTACATACGATTACCTTCATGTACGATTATCAACATATTCTTCAGCGTTTTCGGTAACTTTAGCCCCTCAGGCCTCTGGCATATTTTTTCAGAAGATTTTCCAAAATCCAACCAAGTGGAATATTTTAACTATTTTAGAAAACTGATCAAATACAATGCAATACGAATGCAAACACAAAAAGTTTTTAAAATGGCTCACCTGACATTTTCTAACTAAATTTATTCATAACGAAAAATTTTTATTTTTTATTTTGTGTATTTTCATGTGAAAAAAGTTATTAAAAAATTCCCAAACATTCAAATTTTTTTTTCAAATTGCGGTCGGAAACTTGGGTTTTAAAGGTTTTTTTTAATTTTTTTTTTAGTTTAATTATTTGTTAGTAATGTTTTTTGGTGGTATAAAACTCAGGTCCGGGACATACATCATTTCTATGTCCACCTACGTTAAATTGTTGTGATAACCAGCTTATGTGCTCAAGCGGTTAACCGTTTAGATTATATTTTGCAACACTTGAGAGCGATTGACCAGCCGCTGAGAATAAAAGTTTAAAAATGCTTGCAACTGCAAAACGCACGATGATAAATTATTAAATATTTTTGATCGTAAGTATTAATGATTTTTCAATAATGTCTAAACAAAAAAAGTTTGTAAAAAAACTTTAAAATATTTTAGTTTGTAAGACCTTAAATAAATAGAAAACTGAGGTATTTTTGTCACAAAACACCTTCTCGGATTTATTTTTTAATGATTTTATTTTAACTAAAATTAAAATTCTTAAAACTGTGATGACTAGATAATATATTAAATTATTTTTTCGTTTGATTATATGATTTGAAATTTGTGTTGTTTAATAGAATCTATCGTTTGAAAATTGAACAAATCTGCCAATGACCAACGGTAATTATATTAAAAATACACTTCGTTTTTCAAAATTTTAAAACTACGTGTACCAGATAAAATAACAATCTTTCAAAATCGATTTATGATTTTAGGAAAAAAAAGTCAATACGTCTAGAATTTCATTTAAAAATGACTAATTTCCAGTATTCTACGATAATGGCCTCTTAAGGGAGATATAACGATTTCCATGAGACCTATATGAGTTGTTCCCGAAAGCTATTAATTCAATTTGGTGGGCGAGTATGGGTACCGCCGCCCCGAGAACCATTTATTGGATAACCAACACCTCTGCCATAGGTCACCCCAAGTGGTTCGTTACGTTTGGTGACTTAGCAGGGGTGCCTGGGTTCATGGGGTGAAGTTTGTCTAGATCTTGGCGGCCGATGTGTTTGCCCACAGGCCGGATGGGGAGAGACTTTTTGACCTCTCCAACCAGACCTTCTCTTGCACCAAAGTGGGAGGAATGATCAATTTTATGTCACTCCTGGACATACTGATCCCCGGATTTCTACCCACACTTCATACCCATTTCCTCCCCAGAACTTCTTCTCCTTCTTTTCCCTAAAAAGACCCTCCACACAGCATCCCCAAAGACGAAACACTCCCTGAGGGATTTTTTTTTCCCCAGAGCCTCCTATGTTTTTTTTAAAATTTTTATAGAGAATAACTTACAAGAGTCCCAACTTCTCCCGTCTGGAGCCAGTGAGACCATGGCATCCCCAATTGGGGTATGTTTTGAGACTGAAGGTAAGTGGGGAAGGGAAGGAGACGGGGAAGAGGAAGCTGGGGAAGTACCTGGCTATTCAGATCTAGTCACTAAACACGGCTAAAGCCATTATTAAGCAACGTTTCAATTCTGAATGGTGGTCTTACACCAGGGCGATACTGAGAGTATCTTCCACTCTGGAACGTGCCGCAAATATAGTATTTATATTATTTTTATTAATTAATTGTGAAATAACACAAATTTATCAAATAAAATTTATTTGAACACGCCGGGTTCGAACCCGCGACCTTCCGATTGGAAGTCAAGTGTCTTACCACTCGACCACGGACGGTGTGTGTGGCTAATGTGAAAACAAACTCTTCCTATAAAAAATAAAATAAATTCTTTTGGTTGAAAATGTAATGAATTAGTGGTTAATTAATTAAATTTCGGAAATCGGTTTATATCCCAACTTGCACTTATTTGTGTTAAGATGATAGACTTCGCTTTTCGGCCTATACAGAAAGGACGCCCGGGAAAAAACACTTTTCTACATCGAAAATTGCACAAAATGAATATATATTTTTATACTGCCTTCTAGAGGGTGAAAACTATGTCGGTATGTTTTCGAATTTTCGATGCGTTTCGTATTAACGTAAACATTCACTGTCAAACATGTACGATTTATCAAAAAATATTATTTAAGGAAAAAGTGCTGCTAACTCAACTCTCATAAAGAATTATAAAATTATAAAAAGCTGCCGACATAGCTTATTTTTTTAAAAAATAATTTTTTTTTAAATTTCAATTTCGTGAAAGTTTTGGTGTAGAAAAGTGTATTCTCCATAAACCCCTTTTCGAGCGATTTCTGTAGGTAAATTTGATCGTTGTCTCATTCGCACATTTCGCATTCGCATGTATTGTAAGTGTGCGTGAGCTTATTGTGAGCGGTACAGAATGACAGACGCGGGTGTTCCGCGTGTGGTTCAAAGTCTAGCCTCTTAATGGTATGAACGCGACGGATTGGGCGGTAATGTGGGTGGTATTGCGGTGGGAGGGTGGGGTGGGTTGCTAATGGGTGGGTGATCAATGCCGAAAGCAAGATTTACTGCGACGGACCCCGCTATGTACTCTGAGCTATCCATCAACGTCAGAACGGGCTCCTAGTAAGCCGGTAAATGTAATTTAATCAATTTCAATGTTAATTCTCTATCTACGTAATGTAGGTAGCTTAAAAAGCTCCGAATAATCTAAAATAGAGCAATGAGACAAATTAAGAAATGCAATTTTTACAAAAAAAGTTAGCTCCACAAAGAAGGATCTGAGGGTATTAATTGGAGATGCTGTGTAAAGGGTCTTTTTATGTAACGGAAGTAGAAGAAGTTCGAAAGAGGAAGTCGATGAAAGTATGAATGCAGCCCTTCCACTGTGGTGCAAGGTGATGGGTCGAGAGAGTCCTGTTGGAAAGATCGAAAGCTTTCCCCCACACGGAGAAAAATGATATTCTAAAATACGATCATTTTATTCGTAAAAACGCTTAAAAACGGGACTGAAGGTCTTACGAACAAATTAACAGGGTTTCAATGTTTATTGGCGGAAACATGTAAGAATAATTTGTTGGTATACGTAATTTCGCACGTGCACCAACAAATTATTCTTACATTTTCCCACCAATAAACATTGAAACACTGTTAATTTGTTCGTAAGAACGTCAAATTATTCTTATATTTTTCTCCGTGCACACAACATCTCCAAAGATGACATTGGCTCTGAGAAGAATTATTATATTCCTCAGGGCCTCCTGTGTGGAGCTAATGTAAAAAAAAAAACAAAAAATTAAATACTAAGGTCATGCCAACATGTAAAAGTATGTATGGGAAGCTGAATGAATGTGATTGAAGCAAGAATAGATGTGCCAGGAGAGATTTGTGTGGCGGTCCATACTCTCTGCCTACCCTTGCGGAGAAACAGTAATCTATGCAAATGGTACAATAACAGTTTCGTATAGATAAACAACAAAAACTGCCCCGATTTATATACAATCTCTGACACGTTGGGCCACCAAATGAACAAGACAGTTTTTTTTAAATTTTCAAATATATTTTTTAATATTATTGTAGATAGCAATCAATTTGTGGTTTGACATATTTAATAAAAGTAAAACACTTTATTTTGTGTAAAACCGAGAGTTTTAACTGATTTCGTTTACCGACCGGTTTCCCTTTGTTCAAGCATTATCAGGGTACAAATTAATACAAAACAAGAAATAGATAGTGTGTGTTTTTTTTATAAATAGAGAGGGGAGACAGCAAGATAAAAATATAACAAGCAGTGGAGATACATTTACCCCAATACAAATGAAATGGGAAAAAGCCGACAGACAATTATGCAGATTATAATTTTTATTTTTTAAATTTAATAATAAAGACATACATTCTCGGGTTACGAATAACCTGACAATATTTGAAAATCTCCTACTACCACTACAGAAAACGGAAAATGTTGCCTGTGTCGTGGCGAAGGACTTGGCCAGCCAAGGAATTGAACAGGGGACGCTTGGGTGGGATCCAAACGCGATGCCAACTCGGCCACTGACCGGTCAACCATATAATTATAACCCATATCTTATTTAGTATTAATTTGTACCCTGATTATGATTGAGCAAAGCGAAACCGGTCGGTAAAGAAATGAATTAAAACTCGTGGTTTTACACATATTAAATGTTTTATTTTTATTTATTTTTTAATTGGCCAAGTTTCAAACCAGCATACTGCGGTCCCTAGCGGTCGTACCACCAAACCCAACATTTCAAATACATTCCACACACTGAACGCGTAAACCTACAGAAAGGGCGTCTTGTGCCATTCCGTGTACTCGAAGTAAGGTCAAATTTTACCTACCTTTAAAGAAATGAATAGATCAATTTTTTTTTTTTAATATTTAATATATTGTTTTTGTGTTTAATTTTTAAAATTAAATTTAATGTTATTATTAGGTTTTGCAAGAATTTTAGTTTTGTTTATTATTGTGATAGCCGTTTCGCCTTTCAAGGCCATTTTCAAACTGTGGTTGTACCACTTTGAGACAATTTTTTTTATAAATTTCAATTTTGAAATGCCTAAATTGATTTATTACCGGTTACAACGAGTTATTAAAAAAATAATTGTGACAGTAAATCCTATATTCTGTGGGGTATTTTGAAATCTGTTTTCCCCACAATGTTTTCATAATTGTTACTGCTTTTGATTATTAAAATGTGTTATATTGTTAAGGTTTTGTAAATATGCTAAGAAGTGGGGAATTGAATTCGAAATTTATTTTTTTGTGAACAGGTAAATCCTTCTTCTTTCGTATGGTGGGGGGGTCAGAGGGGGACATCTAGGTCTGCGAGCCAGTTCAGGGCCCTGTGGACCTCATCAATCCCGCCGGGGAATGAATGGAGCGGGCATTCGTTGACCACATGTACGGTGGTCTGCACCGCACCGCATTCGCACATCGCCGACTCTTTAAGGCCCCATCTATGCACCATATGGGCACAACGGTTATGGGAGCACCTTATCCTATTGATGGCGGACCAGAGTTTGCGAGGCAATGAGAACCCAGGCTGTCTCTACAGGTAAATATTTTGATTCCATGACAACCCAGAATCATGCAAATTCAAAACCCATTTGAAAAGTTATTAAAAAAAATAGTCCATAACCTAATCTAACGCGACCAATTTTTTTCATCTCCCTTAATGCCTTTTTAAGGAAGGTGTTGAAGTTGCATGATTCTGAGTAGTCCGGTAACCAATTATTTTGTTTGGTTTGAGATTTTGATTAATTTTCGGGGTATAATACCGTGCAGCGGTTCTTGCTTCTATAGCCAACGTTTCGAATAGCGTTACAGGGTCTTTCATCAGGGTAGATATGTAGATTATGTTGAGGTGTGTGTTTATGTCTGTAGAAAGGATACTGTGTTGCAAGCGTTATTTTTTGTATGTGGTTTTCTGCCTTTAGTTGTGATGTAGCCACCACATAACAATAATTGTTTTATATTAATAGACTTATTAAAAGAGATACATTGGCATTTCACGTGTACTTTTTGACAACACGGAAGTAAATTAGTTAATGTGGTCTTTAGTCATATGAACTACTTACGTTACTTCGAGAAATCGATCGCGTCTTAGATGAATTAATTAAGACGATAGACTTCGCTTTTCGGCCCATACAAAAAGGACGCACGGGAAAAAACACTTTTCTACATCGAAAATTGCACAAAATGAATATTTTTTTTTTATACTGCCTTCTAGAGGGTAAAAATTATGTCGGTATGTTTTCGAATTTTCGATGCGTTTCGTATTAACGTAAACATTCACTGTCAAACATGTACGATTTATCAAAAAATATTATTTAAGGAAAAAGTGCTGCTAACTCAACTCTTATAAAGAATTATAAAATTATAAAAAGCTACCGACGTAGCTTCTTCTTTCTTAAAAATATATATTTTTTTAAATTTCAATTTCGTGAAAGTTTCGGTGTAGAAAAGTGTATTCTCCATAAACCCCTTTTCGAGCGATTTCTGTAGGTAAATTTGAGCGTTGTCTCATTCGCACATTTCGCATTCGCATGTATTTTAAGTGTGCGTGAGCTTATTGTGAGCGGGACAGAATGACAGACGCGGGTGTTCCGCGTGTGGTTCAAAGTCTAGCCTCTTAAGTCTATGAAATCACGTATACGATTTCTTTAATTTCATATAGCTTCGCTATTTCACATCTATACATTAATAAGCCGCTTATTTTGAAAAACAAACGACTTTATCAAAAATGTTTTGTTTATTGACAGGAAACTGAAACTCAGCAGGCAGTGCTATAAAATATCAATCATCGGCCTGAATTTTTCTTACCAATTGTTATAAGCGCCATCTATAAACGAGTAGATAATGAATTCTTTAACCAGCATCTTAATAAAGATAGCGCTATAGATCAAATTGTACTTCTGTTAACTAAGTATTCACTGCTCCCTTCCAACTTGATGCAGTGGGAGTTACTTTACAAGAACGTCTGAAATATCACCCTCGCAGTTGGTTGGCTGTCCTCCATTCAACTGTGCGATTGAAAAGGTAATAGCTTAGCGCTGATGGAGATGAAATTAATTACCAACAGGGTGACATCTATGTAATTAGAAGAAAGGAGATATGATAACCACGTGTACAGGAGAAAATATAATTACTGGAGGTTACTAAAGGATAAGCATGGGTACTGGCACAGCAAAATCGATAACTTTATAATTATCGATTTAAGATTTTAAGTCAGTGTCTATAGCACTGTTTCGCCGTTGACTGCCGAACCGATGTTGACGGGGAATAAAAAAGAATCGATATACAGTGGTAATGCTAGCTGATCTGTCAATCGATTTACATTCCTTAATGTCAAACCGGTACATAAAAAAATTAAATACGAGCGTGCCTTAGACCACACGGCTGAAGTAATTACTTCTTTAGTGATCTAATCTAATTTTCTTCCTGGCATCGAATAAAACCATTCCAATCATCAGTGTATAAGAATCTATATTGAAGGTTCGTTTGGAATGTTACCAATCATCATGACAAATCAGTCGTTTCGATGCACTGAGTTTGCACACTCTAAACGAAAATTTGATTAATTTTATTATGGGAATTACGCTTAGAATGAGATTGTTGATTTAATTCTTACAAGGTTTAAAATAAAATATTTTTGATGCGGATTCTAGTTAGAGAGCAACGTTTATTCACGTTTGCGGAAGGAAATTCAAAAAATTCGTCTCGTAAAAGTGCTAGGTTATTAGTTAGATTTTGGCGTTAAGAATGTGAGAAACAACAACAACTGTCAGCATAAATGCCAGCAACCATTCCAAACGTCAGTACTATGGATTTGAGCACTCTTGTTACGATTAGATTATGAGGAATGAACATCAAAATTAATTTATATTTATTATCGTTCGCCTCCGTAACGTTCGTAACGCCCGATATTACGCCTCTCGTAACGCCCTCGCCAGTTTACCCCCAAGTCAAGCTTGCGTAAAGAAGTATTTACTTTAATAAAAAAAATAGACAATTTTGATTTGTAATACTAACTTATTTTCGTTTCCACGACAACTCACCAAAGTGACATTTCAACATCCTTTGAAAAGTCATTATAATTTTTCAAAAATTCTTTTAAAATAGCCCATAACCTAATCTAACGTAACTTATTAAACAATTTTTTTCGTAACTTTTAATGACTTTTCAAGGGAGGTGTTGAAGTTTCATGTTATTGAGTTGTCCGGTCACCTTTACGTAAATTGGCACTTCGCCTGCACTTGTTGACACTTAATGTGAGTTAATTAGATAATTAAGTCTTTAGTCATATTTGAACTATTTTCGTTTCTTCGAGAAATTGATCGCGTCTTCTATGAATTATTTAAGCCTAACGATCGCGTAAACGATTTTCTTTAATTCTACGAGGGTCGTTATTTCACATCCATTCATATTCCATTAATTAGCCAGTTATCTTAAAAACGAACGACATTATTAAAAAATTTAAATGCTAGGTAACTGACACTCGGAAGGCCGCCTTACAATTTGTCTATTATCGATCGGAATATCACTTACCAATTTTATTATTGACCGTGCTCACAAATATTTAACGACCGTCCGTGGTGGAGTGGTAAGACACTTGACTCCCATTCGGAAGGTCGCGGGTTCGAACCCGGCGTGCGAAAATAAATTTTATTTGATTAATTTGTGTTATTTCACAATTAATTAATAAAAATAATATATGTTATATTTGCGGCACGTTCCAGAGTGGAAGATACTCACAGTATCGCCCTGGTGTAAGACCACCATTCAGAATTGTAACGTTGCTTTATAATGGCTTTAGCCGTGTTTAGTGACTAGATCTGAATAGCCAGGTACTTTTACACCTTCCTCTTCCCATCTCCTTCCCTTCCCCACTTACCTTCAGCCTCACAACATACTCCAATTGGGGATGCCATAGTCTCATTGGCTCCAGAAGGGAGCAGTTGGGACTCTTGTGAGGTTTCTCTATAAAAAAAAGCGCCATCGATAAACGTGTAAATTATGAATTATTTAACCATCACCTTAAAAAAGATAGCGTTATAGATCAAATTGCACTTCTGTTAACTTAGCATTCAGTGGTCCCTTCTGACTTGATGCAGTGGGAGTTACTTTACAAGAACGTCTGAAATATCACCCTCAGTAATTAAGCAGTTGGTCGTCTGTCCTCCATTCAACTGGGCGATTGAAATAGGTACTAGCTTAGCGCTGATGGAGGTTAAAATAATTATCAACAGGGCGACATCCATGTAATTAGAAGAAAGGAGATATGATAACCACGTGTACAGGAGAAAATATAATTACTGGAGGTTACTAAAGGATAAGCATGGGTACTGGCACAGCAAAATCGATAACTTTATATCGATTTAAGATTTTAAGTCAGTGTCCATAGCACTGTTTCGCCGTTGACTGCCGAACCGATGTTGACGGGGAATAAAAAAGAATCGATATACCGTGGTAATGCTAGCTGATCTGTCAATCGATTTACATTCCTTAATGTCAAACCGTTACATAAAAAATAAAATACGAATATGCTTTAGACCACACGGCTGAAGTAATTACTTCTTTAGTGATTTAATCTAATTTTCTTCCTGGCATCGAATAAAACCATTCCAATCATCAGTGTATAAGAATCTATATTGAAGATTCGTTTGGAATGTTACCAATCATCATGACAAATCAGTCGTTTCGATGCACTGAGTTTGCACACTCTAAACGAAAATTTGATTAATTTTATTATGGGAATTACGCTTAGAATGAGATTGTTGATTTAATTCTTACAAAGTTTAAAATAAAATATTTTTGATGCGGATTCTAGTTAGAGAGCGACGTTTATTCACGTTTGCGGAAGGAAATTCAAAAAATTCCTCTCGAAAAAGTGCTAGGTTATTAGTTAGATTTTAGCGTTAAGAATGTGAGAAACAACAACAACTGTCAGCATAAATGCCAAAAAAAATTGCCACATTTTGGCAACAAAGCAATCCGAGGTTTTGTAAATAGTCCCATAATGTGGCAAAAAGCGCTCGAGTGGTTATCTTAAAAACGAACGACATTATTAAAATTTTTAATTGACAGGTAACTGACACTCGGGAGGCCGCCTTACAATTTGTCTATTATCGATCGGAATATCACTTACCAATTAATATTGACGGTGCTCACAAATATTCAATAAGCGCCATCTATAAACGAGTAGATTATGATTTTTTTAAGTATCACCTTAATAAAGATAGTGTCATAGATCAAATTGCACTTCTGTTAACTTAGCATTCAGTGGTCCCTTCTGACTTGATGCAGTGGGAGTTACTTTAGAAGAACGTCTGAAATATCACCCTCAGTAATTAAGCAGTTGGTCGTCTGTCCTCCATTCAACTGGGCGATTGAAATAGGTACTAGCTTAGCGCTGATGGAGGTTAAAATAATTATCAACAGGGCGACATCTATGTAATTTGAAGAAAGGATAGAAAACCACATGCAAAGAAGGAAATATAATAATTACTGGAACATTTTTACGATTTTATGTATTTTTTTGTAGATGTTTCTATTGTTATCGATGGGCTCTCCGGGCCGCGAGCCGTGGCCTGAAAAGATGTAGGTCCTGAGTTCGAGTCCCAGATGTACCAGATATTTTTCTGATTTTCTGTTTCAGATTTTTGATTGAGTTTCGCTAAAATTGTCTTCATTAATTAAAATTTTACAATTTGAGGTTTAACTCATTAAGTTAATAATAAAAATAAATGTTGGGTTTTTTTATTTATTTATTTACTTACGTGAGAACTGACCAGTTATAAAAACTCAGTGTTTTGTTGTTGTTTCGTGTTTTATTACTGTTATATTTTGGTATTGTTTCTTTACTGTGCTGTTGTGTTACTCTCCGTTTTGTTATTGTTCTATTTTATTACTATTATATTTTGGTATTGTTTCGTTAATATTCTGTTGTGTTACTCTCCATTTTGTTACTGTTCTATTTTATTACTGTTATATTTTGGTATTATTTCATTACTGTTCTGTTATGCCACTCTCCGTTTTGTTACTGTTCTGTTTTATTACTGTTATATTTTGGTATTGTTTCGTTACTGTTCTGTTGTGTTACTCTCCTTTTTGTTACTGTTCTATTTTATTACTGTTATATTTTGGTAACAATTCATTACTGTTCTGTTGTGTCACTCTCCGTTTTGTAACTGTTCTGTATTATTACTGTTATATTTTGGTATTGTTTCGTTACTGTTCTGTTGTGTTACTCTCCGTTTTGTTACTGTTCTATTTTATTACTGTTCTATTTTATTACTGTTATATTTTCGTATTGTTTCATTACTGTTCTGTTGTGTTACTCTTCGTTTTGTTACTGTTCTATTTTATTACTGTTATATTTTGGTTTTGTTTCGTTACTGTTCTGATTTATTACTGTTATATTTTGGTATTATTTCATTACTGTTCTGTTGTGTCACTCTCCGTTTTGTTACTGTTCTGTTTTATTACTGTTATATTTTGGTATTGTTTCGTTACTGTTCTGTTGTGTTACTCTCCGTTTTGTTACTGTTCTATTTTATTACTGTTATATTTTGGTATTGTTTCGTTACTGTTCTGTAGTGTTACTCTCCGTTTTGTTACTGTTCTATTTTATTACTGTTATATTTTCGTATTGTTTCGTTACTGTTTTGTTGTGTTACTCTCCGTTTTGTTACTGTTCTATTTTATTACTGTTATATTTTCGTATTGTTTCGTTACTGTTTTGTTGTGTTACTCTCCGTTTTGTTACTGTTCTATTTCATTACTGTTATATTTTCGTATTGTTTCGTTACGGTTCTGTTGTGTTACTCTCCGTTTTGTTACTGTTCTATTTTATTACTGTTGTATTTTGATACAATTTGTTTCTATTCGGTTTCTTACTGATCTGTTTCATTAATGTTTTATTTCAATAATGTACTGATTTGTTAATGTTCTGTGTTATTGCTGGTCTGTTTCGTTACTGTTCTGGATTATATTGAAATCATAAAAATCAAAAACAATTCTGAAGTCATGAGTTTTTAGTAATACGTTAGATTAAGTTAGAAAATATTCTGTTTATTTAGGTTGTTTCTTCTCTTTTGCTTCAATTTTCTGTTTGTTACTAATAACATGAAACCAAAAATATCGTCAATATTAATCACGTATTTTTTATACAATCTCCACTCTTGTACAGATACACGTCATTTTTCACTCCAAACAACTCCGTACATACAGTTTTATTGACAGGTTTCACCTGTTGCCTTGTGATGTGACGTATATTCGCACCTACTGCAGTCAGTGAAGCCTTCATAAGGCTGTATTGTACCACCCACACGATACAATAGGTCCCTCTACACTCTACATGCACACTTCATTACTGTAGGAGGGTTAAAGAACAGGGTAAACCAAATAAAAGTGATTTTTTTTAAACATTTTTTTAGCCTTACTTTTGTGTTTCGTTAAATTTATATTTTTTTAATATTAAACTGCACAAGAGTTGCAACTGCTCCCGTCTAGAGCTATGGTAATCCCAATTGGGGTTTGTTTTAAGGCTGAAGGTAGAGGGGAAGGGAAAGAGTTGGGTAAGAGGAGAGTGGGGAAGTACTTGTCTATTCAGATCTGGTCGCCAAACACGGCTAAAGCCATTTCAAGCAAAAATTCAATTCTAAATTGTGGTCTTACACCAGGGCGATATTGAAAGTATCTTCCACTATGGAACGTGCCGCAAATGTACTATATATTTTTTTATTTAATTAATTGTGTAATAACACAAATAAATCAAATAAAAATTATTTGCGCACGCTGGGTTCGAACCCGCGACCTTCAGATTGGGAGTCGATAGCCTTACCCTTCGACCACGCAGCCTGTTATTTTTTGATGTTCTGTTTTGACTCAGTTCTGTTTTGTTATTGTTCTGTTAAGACTGTTCTGTTTTGATATTGTTCTGTTTTGTTACTATTCTGTTTTATTACTGTTAGGTTTTGGTTACTGTAATTTTTTGTTATTGAACTGTTTTGTCTCTGTACTATTTTGTTGCTGTTCTGTTTTGTAACTATTCTGTTAAAAAAAAAAAAAAATTATATATATATATATTAAATGCTCCACACAGGAGGCCCTGAGGAAAATAATTCTAATAAGGTTGTATGTCAACTTCGGGGATACTGTGTGGGAGGTCTTTTTAGGTAAAGGAAGAGGGGGGATTTCTGCGAAGGAAACCGTATGAAGGATGGGTAGGAATCTGAGGTTCAGTGTGTCCAGGAGTAACGGACATATGTACATATCCTTCCTATTGCAGTGCATGGTAATATTCCGATAGAGTCGTGCTGGAGAGTTCAAAAAATGTCCCTCAACGAGTCTCTCTCGATCCTGCAAACTAAGGTAACGAACCACTTCGTACCTTCGAGACAGCATCCCCAATGATAAAATAGGTTCTGAGGAAAATTAGATTCCTCAAAGCCTCCTGTGTGGAGCTGACGTAAAAAAATCTACATTGCCTCGAAGACTTACATATCTCATATGCATACCTCAGTATGCCATTATTTAAACTTTAGCAAGGTTTATGTAATTATTTTATTGTTGTCCTTTTGTTACTGATCTCTTCTGTGAAAATCTGAAATTCTTTCATATGCTTTCAAAATTATTATTTTATTTTGGAATACATTCTAAAACAGCGAATCTATTTGAAATTGAATGTCAAGCGGAATTTTTTTTATTTTAAAATTTATTCAGGAAACATACATTTATTGTCATACAATTCAAACAAAATCATTGATTGTATATATCATTGAAAATAAAATAATGAATTATGATATAAGCCAGTTATGTTCCATTTAATATATTTTTTTATGGTTATTTTTTTTTTATAGTGAATACCTCACAAGAGTCACAACTGCTCCCGTCTGGAGCCAGTGAGACTATGGCATTCCCAATTGGGGTATGTTATGAGGCTGAAGGTAAGTGGGGAAGGTAAGTAGCTATTCAGATATAGTCACTAAGCCATTTCAAGCAACGTTTCAATTCTGAATGGTGGTCTTACACCAGGGCGATACTGAGAGTATCTTCCACTCTGGAGCGTGCCGCAAATATACTATATATTATTTCAAATAATTAATTGTGAAATAACACAAATCAATTAATTAAAATTTATTTGTGCAAGCCGGGTTCGAACCCGCGGCCTTCGGAATGGGAGTCTAACGCCCTATCGCTGGACTATGCCGGCCACCAGTTACGGTGGTGATTAGGAAGCAAATAGTTATATTAAAAGCTATAATAGTACATAGTGTGATTAAAAATATATATTAAAAAGAACATAATAAACAATACTGAAATCAAAGTTTTGATTTTGTTGCCAAAATATGGCAAATTTCCAAAAAAAAAAATTTATTAAAACGACTGTATAATATATTGTACATTAAAAATATAACAAAATAAATATTCTCTAGATTCTTTAAAATGTTTTAAGGCTAAAGATTTAATTATATATTTTTTATAAATCCTATAAATATATGATAATAAACAAAAGATAGGGGAATTCATTGGCTACATAGAACTATAATCAGTTTGTTTGTCTCCATATTCAAATTCGAAGATATGATTTTTTTTATGTGGGTTAAAAAATTTCCTTCAGCAATCAGTGTCCGCTCTAGTGGTGTCTTTAAGACTCTGTTGATGACATGATATTATTCGACTAAGAACGAGGGGAAGAAACAAGAATTTAATATTGCGTATTCGCTCAATTTTTAGAAATCAATAAATTTAAGTTAAAAAAAAAATATATATATATATATTTTTTTTTTTTAGCACACCCAGTAGCCGGCAATATCCAGGGTTGTTAAAGGTGCGGGTTGGGGGCGGGTAACACGTGACAGAGGTGCGGTGAAATGCCGACAAGGCCCGCGGCCCGCATTACCTGAGAGGAAAGTTGGAAGTTGTAGTTAGTACAGTTAGTATCAATTACAATCGGCAGGAGATGAAAAGTTATCCAAAGTTACTGTAGTGGACTTAGCATGACCAATATAATATGTTATATGTCGATTATAAAATAAAATTTGTTGAATAAACTTTTCTGTCGACATTTTATCGATGTCAAGACTAATGTCGAGGAAAAATGCCTTACTTTGGAAACACTGATGAAAATGAAAAAGACAACAACATCAAATAACATCAATAATGTTTAAAACGTCGAACAACGTCAAATAACACATGTAAAGTTTAAAATGCCGAATAACGTCAAATAACATCAATGTTTTTTTTTATTTTATAGAAAGACAGAGATTCCCGGGTTACGAATAACCCAACAACATTTGATAATCTCCTACTACCACCACACTAAGCGGAAGATGTTGCTTGTGTTGTGTTGGAGGACTTAGCCAGCCGAGGAATCGAACACGCAACGCCTGGGTGGGACCCAAACGCTATACCCACTCAACCACTGACCAGTCGATTATTATAATAGTGGAATATCTTCAAAAAGTATCAATAAGGGTAAGAGTGTTGAACTACGTCAAATAATATCAATAATTTCTTCTTCAAATTTTGCAAATTTACTTTGTGGCACCATTTTATTAATGAAAAATTAAAACTAAAATTAGAACGAGTTTCGAGTTAAGGAACATTTGAGATGTCTAAATAGCAATAATTATTCGGAATTTGCTAACCATCTAATTGAATTTAACCATTCATTTGATATAAATACTGGTTTTAAAATTTTACAACTAACGTTAGTGGTTTTCAATTAGACCTTTTAGAAATTTTAGAAATTAGGAAAAATGTCAATAGAAATTTAAATATTATTAATAATCAAATCAATTTTGTGAATAACCCTATTTTAAACATATTTCCATTGTAATATATATATTTATTTTTTTTGCCTTTGATGTTCCCCCCTCCCCACTTTTCCCTGTTGATCTTCTAAGCACCTCCCCTCACCACCTCCCTCCCCCCACTACTTTCATTTCTACCATAGCTTTATACTTGATTATTTAGTGTTAGTACATTTTATGTCCTGAGGAAGAGAACATCGTTCTCGAAACATGTCGATGTGTTAAAATAAAGATTTTCGTGGTAAAAACAAAGTGTTTTAATTTTTCATTAATATCAATAATGTTTAAAACGTCAAATACGTGCTTTTTAACAAATCTCTGCGTAATATTTTGGATATCACAATAAACATCGATAACGTTTAAAACGTAAAAAAAGCATCAATAAAGGTAAGATCGTTGATCAACGTTAAACAGCATCAATAAAGTTGAAAACTTCGAACATAGTAAAATAATAGCAATACATTTTTTATTTACAAAATCTAAAATATTCCTACCTGCTTTTGAAGAAAATTATTTGTATAATGTTATGTCTACGATACTGCCGACACGGGTAGAACCACGGTGCCCTTCTTGACAATATAAAGGAGGATACTGTGTTTCTACTTATGTCGGCAGAATATCTCTTAATCCTAAACATGCGAACACTTTAGCACAGGTTCTCCCAGTGAGGTGTTCACAAAATGCTACTATAGCAGGTGCTATATAGTGAGGTGTTCACAAAATGCTAACCTTCTTACATACCTTTTTACATCCTGTTACTGAATATGAAACGTCAAATAACGTCTAATAACTTCAAATAACGTCAAATAACATCAAGTATATTAGTAGAATATCCCCAAGAAGCGTCAATAAGGGTAATAGCATTGAACTACGTCAATTAACATTCATAAATTAAAAAATATTTAATATAGTTTAAAACATCGAACATTGTTAAATACCATCTATACATTTTAAAACGTCGACCATCTTACAATGACCTCAATACAGTATAATAAAATCAAAAAAGTTGAAAGTGTTGAACACTCCAAATAACATCACCAAAGGACCGAAAGTATGCGACATATTATTTAAAATGAATGAATTGTGAAATTACACAAAACAATCAAACAAAATTTAATTGCGCACTCAAATAATCGAACCTGCGACCTTCGGATTGCCTTACCACTCTACCACGGAAGCTGTCGATATATTATAATCATGTAATGTATATTATTTTATTAAAACGTCCCTATATACCTACATAATACCATAATGGAGGTAATCGCTCGGAAGTGATCGATCTTGCGAACACAAACTCACCAAGGCTAAATATATAATACATCGATGGCAATATGGGACAAACTCTAAGCAGGGTATGATGGTATTTATTGGTGGATTTTTCACAATTTTTAAAACATTTTTTAATATTTCTATTTTTGAAACTGATAATTCATGATGGAATTCCATTATAATAGTATAATAAATCAAATTAAAAATTTTTCCACTTATAATTTATTGACCGTAACCGGTTTCAGCTTATCTACCTACTCCAATGTATACCCCTTTTTAAAATCAATTGTTTAATCTGAAATTCCATGTCATAATAAATATAATAACGATAGTAATTAATAATGGACTTGACAACAACATAATTAGGTGCTAATAATTCACATTACTTGTAAGGTATTTCCCAAATAATACTAAAGTATGTAAGCTACCAACCCTATGTAATTAGACCACTGGGAATAACAAAAAAAAAATTAGATAGTTGGACACTCAATACCACTTAACAACAAATGTAATAAAATCCATAATTGAATAAAATCCCCGTAAATCACCCCCTCTCCCTCCTTCCACCCCTCCCTAATATGTTTTGTATAAAATCCCTAGGTTAAGAATATTTTTTACCAGTCAGAAGATGGCTTTGACAAGCTGAAACCGGTTAAATTTGTTTTATTATTCTATAATAATTTTTTGATCATATTTTTAATTTATTTGAAAGAAGAGTTACAAATTATATATATATTATTTTATATTTGCTACATTTTACAATAATGTTTATGGGGTATTTCACCATCCTCTGGTCCATGTGGTTGAGGGGTAAGGCTCTCGACTCCTATTCCGAAGGTCGCTGGTTCGAACCCGGCTTGCGCAAATTAATTTTATTTGTTTTTTTTTTTTTTTTTTTTTTTATTCCAGAAAAAAAGAAAATAACATTTTCACTTACTTAACTAGAATTTGCATTAAAATTTCATTATATTACAGAAGATTAAATTACACTATATTATGATACAATATATTATCATTCAATATTATTCACTTTCACTATACTGTTTTTTGTGAATAAAAATTAATAATTTTTTTTAAATTTACACACTTTTTTCGTTTTTAATATCATCTGGAAGGCAATTATATAAATTGCCCCCCTCATATCTGATGGATTGCTTACCGTAGTTAGTATGAATAGTGTTTAAATGTATGTTATCGTGTTGTCGTGTAAAATGTTTGTGTACTTAAGACGTTTTAATGAATTCTGTGTGTGTATGTATGAGTTTATTATTTATTTTGTATATAAGGAGACATATATTGTATTCGTATAATTTTCTTAATGTTAACAGTTTGGTTTCCAAATATAGTTTTTTTGTGGATGTTTTGGATTCGTAGTGAAATAGTTTTTTGATTAGTTTATTTTGAATTATCTGTAATTCATTAATGTATGTTTCATACGCATTTCCCCAGATTTCAACTAAGTAATTTAAATGTGAGTGTACAAGACTATAATATAAACTTTTTTTTAATTTAATCGGTAATAGATAAGATAATCGGCTAAAAACGTTAATTAAGGGTGTGATTTTATTTTTAACATCTTGTATATGGTTTTTAAAAGTTAGATGCTTATCGATGCACAGCCCAAGATATTTTTCCTTTATCAAGATTTGCAAATCATCCTTTTCAATTTTTAAGGGTACGTGAGGAGGAATTGTCTTACGGGTTGAGCTTAAAACCATGTATCCTGTTTTTTTTATGTTCATTGTTAGGATATTTGATTGGAGCCAACTGCAAATTTTTTCTAGGTCACTTTGTGCATTTTCTAGTAAGATGTTTAGTTATTAGATTAATTTATGTTATTTCACAATTAATTAATTAAAAATAATATGTAATATATTTGCGGCACGTTCCAGAGTGGAAGATACTAAGATAGAGATATAAGTATTGCCTTGGTGTAAGAACACCATTCAAAATTAAAATGTTGCTTGAAATGGTTTTAGTCGTCTTTGGTTACCAGGTATGAATAGCCAGGTACTTACCCACCGTCCTCTTTCCGAACTCCTTCCCCTCCCCACTACCTTCAGCCTCATAAAATACCCCAATTGGGGATGTCACAGTCCTTACCTTTCGACCACGGAGGCTGTAAAAACGTGAATATTAAATTAAGTACAAGATAGTGAAATATAATTCATACCATCTGAAAAAGGCAATTTTATAATATTTTATAAACCGTCGCCTGGCAACATTTTTCACTCGACAACTTTAATAATTTTAGCTAACTTTTTTAAGCACCTCAAGATCTACACGACGACGTACGGATAACTTATATATCACTTTCCGTTGCGCAGTTATGACTGATTCTATGGTCGCGCAGAGCAAATTTCGAAGATCTTATCTTTTAATAAGCAACGGACAATGGTCAATTTTTAGATTACACAGACTTGGCGCTACAACCCTTGGGCCACGATATTTGGCGACAACGCAAAAAGCGTTTCATTGTACTATAAAAATATTTATTATTTATGTATTAACTCTCCCTGCATATTTTGTCGGAAGGTCAAAATATTTCCTCTCTGCAATAACATCCAAATAAATGAAATATTTATAAACGTATCCGAAAACTAAAAACTGTTATGGAAAAGTGATAAAATACGCTTGCAAAGTTAGTATTCAAAATAAACTTATATTTTTTTTAATTGCAAACATAACAAAGTAGATTTTTTTTCCTAAGTAAAATTATTAAAAACGAAAAAAAAAGTTTTATCAGAAAAATGTATTATAAACATTATCGCCATCTCACTCTACTGTCGTTTCCGGTGAAAATAATTAATAAAAAAATCACAACGTTTTATAATTTTTTTTCAAATTGCGGTCGGAAACTTTGGTTTCATAAAGGTGTACATTTTAATTATTTTGTTGTTAGCTTTTAGTTTTGAATATATGGCGTGGTATTTTCTCTGTCTAACACCTTTTAGACTACATTTCTCACTATGATTATAAGGGAGGCACAACTATTTTTGAGACATATATGAGTTGTTCCCAAAAGCGACAAAAATAGCATGAGGAGTAAGGCGCTCCGCTGACGAGGCAACTGAAAACAAACTAAAACCAGCTGGTTTCTATGTCTTGATTGGTCAAAAAGCTTGTTTTACCATAGACGAAGAACAATCAGCTGACAGCTGGCAACTGGCAACGGCCGGCCACGGCAATCAGCAGTGCAAGTCGCGAGTCACTATTTACGTTACCATTGACAAGGGGTTTTTGAGTGATTGTATAGTTTGCGGGCCATCACATTGTCATACAAAGACAGTTGGCAGTTGAGAGTTTTCAGTTGCCTCAGTGGGCGGAGGCGCTTAATATAAAAGAGTGTCCACTTCGAGCAATCTCCCTTCTATGTAAGCTCCAATCTCCCTTCCATACATTTTATCGTGGAAAAAGAGAAAACGCTATATCCGGACACGTAGCTATACCATTGACAGATCTCTGGAGCTATTTCAAATTAATCAATTCGCTTAGATTGATTACAAAACGAGAATTAATATATGTTTTTATTTCACCCACTTTATCCACGTTCTGTAGACCTGATGGAGAATTTTTTATTTATTTTTATTTTTAACAAAAACATGACCTAATCAGATAGGAATATTTTTTTATTTATTTTATTATTTTTTTAATATTTCAATTTATTTCACCTCTTACACACAACAATTTTACAAATTGTTGTGTGTAAGAGCAATAATAATAATATATTAGCTCAGTTTGTAGAGCTGCGCCCCGGCAAGGCGAAGATCCTGGGTTTGAGCAACGCGACCTATCCAGATGTGATCGAATCTTTTTCTGATTTTTCTGTTTCAAATTTTCAACTTAGTTTTGCTAACATTGTCTTCATTAATTAAAAAAAAAAAATGTGTTTTCAAAATTTAGTATTAAAAATAATGTGTACATTTGAATGATTTTTTTATTCAATACTCATCACACCCCAACGATAAAAGAATTTTCCAAAATTAGAGCCTACTTTGTAATTGGACTCTGTGGCGATTGATATGCCATCTACTCACGTAGCTGTGCCTGTATCGCACTGCATACGCTACCTACTTAGGTAGCCACTCGCAATGTTTAGTACTGCGCGCCTACCTACCACCTGAATTATTATTTTGACCACCTTCAGGAAAGGTCCGGAATCTGCGACACACAATACACAGCGCCGCGCCGCAAATTTGAGAAACATCCAGCGTGTGCACGATTTCGCCTGCAATTCACATACCGGCCAGGCTCGGGCTATAAAAGGGCTGCAGCTAGCTAGTCACAGCTAGTCAGTCAGTCGTTCTTAATCAAGTCAACACACATTCGGTCGGCAATGGGCCGCACATCTGCAGTTCTCGGAATAATCTTACGCGATTTGTAAATGCGGTGCATATGTAAAATACTGTACATTTTGTAAATATTATAAATACACATCATCATCATCAATCATCATACAGTGTTATTATTCCGACCAGCACGCGCGGAGTTATCACGACTCACCGATATCTCCTCTTTCAACCGGAGGCCCATTCATTTCCTCATCCAGGAGATCCGCACCTGCCTCCAAAGTGATGTGAACACCCAACCCGACTCATCTCCTCCTCATCACTACGTCGCTCCCAATCACCCTCCAAAACTCCATAACCAGGAGTTAAAGTCGGTGTTGGGCGATTTTTTAGCGATGATTTATGGGTAAAATACGTACATAATTTATTGCAGTCCACAGTAGAGTGCTTATACCTACCCTAATGTATGGCAGTGAAGCATGGAACTGGCAGAGAAAAGATGAAAGTAGACTGAATGCTGTAGAAATGAGATCCCTGAGGCGTATATGTGGTAAAACCATGTATGATCGCGTGAGAAATGTGGAGATCCGCAAAAAATGCAAGACGGATGTAAGCGTAATTAGTAAGATTAAGAAAGGGACCCTCAAATGGTTTGAGCATAAAGAGCGAATTAATGAAGAAAGGAGTGTTTGGAGAATATATTACAAATATGAATGGTAGAAGAAGTCAGGGACACAAGAGGAAGACATGGCGCGATCAAGTGAATCAGATACATGAGTCGGGCCATGTCAAGAGTCAGAATAATAGAAGAGTATGTATGAGACGTTGTATGATTGTGAATGAAGCAAGGAGTGTGTACCAAGACCGAGTTGTTTGACGGTCCGTCCTCTCTGTCTATCCCTGCGGAGAAACGGTCTGAAAATATTTATAACCACTGGAGCGACAGAGCAGTTAAAATATTTTTTCATTTTTCATTTTTGGATTGCTAAAGGAAATTTTTCCGCCCACCTTAAAAAAATCATTCCTCCGAATTTGAATATGAAGGCATACAAACTGATTATAGTTCTATGTAGCCAATGATTTCCCCTATATTTTGTTTATTATCACATATTTGTAGGATTTATAAAATAAATATAATTAAAATCTAGAGCAAGTTCTCTTAATTGGTGTAGAATCAAAAAACAAAAAAGATGTTTTCACCTTTTTGTTAAATTTTTATGTTTTATTTTGTTATTCTACTAACTAACTAACCATCACGCCGTTTCCCCGCAGGGGTAGGGAGAGAGGACGGACCGCCAAACAACTCGGTCTTGGCACACACTCCTTGCCTCATTCACATTCATACATCTTCTCATATATACTCTTCTATTATTATGACTCTTGACATGGCCCGACTCAAGTATCTGATTTACTTGATCGTGCCACGTCTTCCTTGGGCGTCCTCGGCTTCTTCTACCGTCATAAATTCTCTTTACGCTCCTTTTTTCATTCATTCGCTCAACATGCCCAAACCATCTAAGCGTCTCTTTCTTAATCTTACTTACTACGCTCACATCGGCCTTGCATTCTTTCACGATCATACATGGTTTTACCACACATACGCCTCAGGGATCTCATTTCCACAGCATTCAGTCTACTTTCATACTTTCTATGCCATTTCCACGCTTCACTGCCATACATCAGGGTAGGTACCAGTACTGTGTTATTCTAAAATGATTAAAATTGTAAAATTGTTGTGTACAAAAGGTAAAAAAAAATTTAATTAAAAAAAAAAAAAAATCTTTAACCTTAAAATATTTTAAAGAATCTAGATAATATTTATTTGGTTATATTTTGAATGTACAATATATTATATAGTCGTTTTAATAAAAAAATTTTTTTTGAAAATTTGCCACATTTTGGCAACAAAGCAATCCGAGGTTTTGGAAATAGTGCCATATTATGGCAAAAAGCGCTCGAGTGGTTATACTAAACTGTAGACCCATTTTCCGTGCCCCGTACATTAAGCAAATTATTTCCAGTTGGTGATTGTTTATTGCTGGTGGACTCTGTGGGGACGAAAAATTTTTCAAATAAATATTAATTTCATTTTTCAGAGTAAAAGAATCACTCAGTAATATATTTCCCTCGAGAAAGACAAACATTCTGAATCGAAACGTTGGTTTTTACTTCATTCGGCATCACTCGTGTTTGGTGATCAGATCTGAATAGCCAGTAGGTAATTTCGAATATTTCTCTTTCACTTCTTCACCGCACAAGAGTCCCAATTGCTCTCGTATGGAGCCAGTGATACTGTCATTCCTAATTGCAGTATGTTGAGAGGCTGAAGGAAGTGGAGAAGGAAAAGAGATGGGGAAGATAAAGGTGGGTAAGTACCTGGTTATTCATATCTGGTTATCAAACACGACTAAAGCCATTTCAAGCAAAGTTAAAATTAACGTCTTACAATAGGACGAGAATATTGAGAGTATCTTCCACTATAGAACGTATTGAAAATATACTATATATTATTTTTACACAAGCCGGGTTCGAACCCGCGACCTTCGGATTGGGAGCCGAAAGCCTTACTCCTCGACCACGTAGGTCGTCTACCCCTCGACGTCAAATACTGTTACAATGTAAAGCGCAAATGTATGACTGATTGTAATTATGATTAAAGGTTTTTGATCTTTAACATTATTTGTTCTGATGACCGGTCAGTGGTAGAGTTGGCATCGCGTTCGGGTACCACCCAGGCGTTCTGTGTTCAATTCCTCGGCTGACTTAATCCTTACTGCGGTGGTAGTAGGAGATTTTCAAATATTGTCAGGATAATCGTAACCCGGGAATATTTTTTTTTTTTTTTAAATCCATATTTGGTTACTTTTCTCTACTATTATCTTTTTAAAGAAAATTAATTAATATTTTTTTTTTTTTTACTATTCATCCGATTGTGGTGAAACTCTAGTGGGTTGTTGTGCGAACTCCTGCGAAGGTTTCTATATATACTGGTGAGCTCTTGCGTTATGCAATTTATACAAAAAATTGCAATAGGTGGCAGCGAGTTGTTTGAGAAGTTAGTGTATTTCATATTGTTTAGAAACAATTTATTTATTTTAAATGGAATTGTAACGCATGCTGGGAACTCGCTAGTAAAATAATAATTTCGAAACTCACGAATCACTCACTCAGAAATCTAAGTAGGTAACCTAACCTAACACAACCCAACGAAATTAACCTTGGTAAGTATTTAGTTTTATTGTTTTATTATTTCAATTATTCATAGACTATTGTTTTCTAAACAACACCGATGATAGATTTTTTTAATCTCTTCAATATAGTTTAAAGATAAAATAATTCCTAATAATTAAACCACGATTGTATAATGCTAATATACTTTGATTATATATTATATGGATTAGTATTTATAATATCTGCAGTGTCAACGACGTCGACTGCAAAGTCAAGCATGTCGATCTGTTCTCGTTGGCAAATATTCGAATCCTCTGGTATAAATTCACCCCTGCATACACTTGCTGCAGGGGACGGTAACCATAGCGCGTCGTGCCAATATTTCAAATTCCCGTCAGTCCCGAAATAATTTCACTTAAAACGTAACCCATGCGACCCAATTCAGAGACGGTAAACCTTTTTTTATATGTAAAGACATTTCCAGAATCAGTAGAATATTTTTTTCTGGCTTTCTCTTTTCAGGAGTGTTCTATGCCATCATTTCAAATGTTATTCATTTAAGGGCCGGAATTTCGATTTCCTACCGATTTATAACAAATGTCCCTTGTGTAAGTTTATAAGTTCTTAAAAAATATATTTTATTTTTTAAGATAATATCTGAAGTTGTTAACTAACTAACTAACAACTACGGATCTGCCCTGATGATGGACACTGCAACGCTGTCAAAAAGAAGGAGGTAGCGCAACACGGCATAACACCCCAAAAACAAACAACGAAAATGCTTTTGGCCGTGAAAATCTAAAAAACGTATGTAATATCTGAAGATTTGTACAGCCGAAACGTTAATTTCATAAAATTTCAAAAAATCGCAAAGTATGCTTCAAAAAATTATTATTTTCACGTTTTTTTCTGTTATTTTACGTAAGTTATGAGTATGATATCACAGTGTTTCTTTAAATGCTACTAAAGGTGTTGAAGAGAGATTTTTGCTTTATTGTAAACAAGTCGCGTTTTATTAAACATTTTCACAATTTTCGCTCAAATTTTTCCGTTTTTAATATTAGTATTCGTATTATCGTCTCTACTTCTTCTTCTTTTTGAGCGGGTACTACCGAGACTTAAGTGATATTAATATGCCTTAAATGTTTCTATACAAAATATTAAATGATGTAGTTGATAATACAGAATTTTGCATTGATTTTTTTGAAGCTTTCGGATTCCACTACGTAATACTGGAAGTCCGGATATATTTCAGTTTATAAATCTTGGGACCAACTACCGTATGTATTCCTCATTATAAAGAGAATATTAATAAAGAGAAATAATTATACCAAGTTAGTGGACATCTTCAACTTTTCAGTAAACACATACAAAATGTGGTTGTACTGTATAATTTTTATGTAAAATGCTCCAAAAAGAGCATTTAACCACTCGAGCACTTTTTGCCACAATATGGCACTATTTCCATAACCACAGATTGCTTTGTTGCCAAAATGTGGCAAAAAAGCTTTTTTTATTTTCTTAAAACGACTATATAATATTATATTGTACATTCAAAATATAACGAAATAAATATTCTCTAGATTCTTTAAAATGTTTTAAAGTTAACAATTTAATAATATTTTTTTTAATAAATCCTACGAATATATGATAATATACGAAAGATAGGTAAATTCATTGGCTATATAGAACTTAAATCAGTTTGTATGTCTCCATTTTCAAATTCAGAGGTATGATTTTATTTATGTGAGTGGAAAATTTTCCTTTAGCAATCCGAGAAGAAAGTTTTTAATTGCTCTGTCACTCCAGTGGTTAAATAAATTATATAGAGAGAAAGGTGAATTTATATATATAAATTTCAAGATTGGAGCTGAGTTCAGACTAGGAAGTGATGAGATGTTGAAAGAATGAGAGACAATTTTAGATAAAGCTTGACAGAAGAGAGGATATTTGTTTAGAGAGGGACAACCAAACAATATGTGATCTAAAGTTCCCACTTCTAGACCACAGATGTGCAATTTGAGGATGGGCATTTTAAAATGTGAGAAGGAACAGAACCATGTTCAATTATTCCCATTCAATAAGTATAATATTGAGTAAGTAAAGTGTTTTATTTTTTTGAAATATGTGCGAATTTTCGAAACTACAGTTTTAATAAGATAGTCCTTTGTATTGAGGCATAGTTATCAATTCGAAAAATGAAACCAAAAAGTCTACAAAAATCACTACAAATGCCTAATTAACTAAATTTTTAAACATTTGCATAATATTGTTGGAAATTCCAATATTAAAGTTCCAAAATGAATCTTCTACTCTTGGAAAAAACTACCATAATCAATTTTTCGTTTTTGTTTTTTAAAAATTGACATTTTGTCTGCCTGTACATTTGTTTGTGTTTTCCGTTTCAGGTTCAAGGTGGTGGCTATGTTGGATATTGCATTTTTATCCTGTCAGAGTTATCTCTACAGCGGAACTTGTGGCACTTTCTTCTATCAAACTTGTTTTTATATAATACTTATATTTTTTTAAGTAATAATTCTATGGATAGTTGCGGTACGTTCTTTAGCGATAGCAAAGGAGGAAAGAGCGGAATATTGATGGGGAGATGTTTATGCGGTGAGAATCGATTGATGAGTGAACGTGGGTAATAAGAAAATGACAGGTCTATAGGAGGAGGGTAGGTTAGGAAATGTAACAATACTAACTACAAGTACAGCGGATCACGATATACAGATGTATATTGCAGGTAAGTGTAGCTTTGTATTGTGTAAAGGCCCAACAAAGTAGTATTGTAAACACGATAAAAACCGACACATTTTAATAATCATACAAAGTCGATATTTTCCCAGCGTGACGATGAAAAACGTGAGACTGACGACATGTCGAAGGTTTGCCACCTCTGGCCTGAAGCTCCTGACTTCCGTCGGCAGATGTCGCTACTTACGTGACTGCAAAGCTAAACGGTGCTTCCGTTGGAATAAAAGAAAATATATTGTCTTTTTAATAAATAATATTTTTTGGAATATATTGTACCTGCATTTATACGTCCAAATGCGCGTTTTAGATATTTATTAGATATAAACTGTACATAACAATATTATTAATGAGATTTATTATGTTGTTTGACAAATTCATTGGGTTCACATCCAGAAAATGTTAGTTCAATTCCTTCATTATTGAAAAATTGCATCTTCAACATATTATTTCATATTTAATTTAAAACTTTTGGCACTTCGTTGAAATGAAAATAAAGAATCATGATTGAAATAATGCAATAAAAATTAAAAAGTAGAATAAAATATTGGAGCAAAAAAGAAAAAATTAAATAAAAGTGAATAAAATAATTGAAATACAGATTGAAAGAAAGATGAAAGGATAAAAGAAAGAAATAAATATACACAAAACATTACGGATAGAAGCAAAATAGAAGGAAATAACAAAATAATTAAAGAATAATTATTGATTTATGAATCGCAAGGGAGAATGGAAGAATAAAAGAAAAATGAAACCAATTAATCAGAAAATAAGAGTTAAAAAGAACGAAAGAGAAATAGAAAAGAATCAATAAAATAATAAAGTAAGACAGAAAGAAAGAAAATAAGAAAAAATGAAATTAATAGAAGTGAGAAAGAATTAAAGAAAGTTTAGATATTTAGAGATGTTGAAAAGAAAAATTAAAATATTGGGAATAATTGATTAAGAACTAAAGGAAGATTGAAAGAAAAATAGATAAGAAACATTATAATATATTGAATGAAAGAAGAAATAGAGAGTGAAAGAAAGATAGAAAAGTGAAAAAAAACAATAGAAATAAATAATGAAAGAAAAATAACTTTAAATATAGAAAGGGTATTCTTGCACGGTTCATATCACAGGTCAGATCATCGTCACCTATATATAATATTCAAAGCATTTCCTGTAGCCGGTATTTGCCTCTGCCACGTGCATACATTAAAGGGACCAGGCTATACAGTGGGCCGTTGGGTCTGCTCGTGGTAATCACTTGATTCATCCCCTTGTACTCATTTCATGTAAATTCAATATTGTACTATATATATGGCTCGATATATCCCAATATCCCATTGATATGCTTGATGAATAGTGTAGGAAATAATTTCATAACGCCAGAGCTCACTATCCTATAACGCGCGCACATCAAAATCCCTAATGTTTCACCGCAATCGGATAAACGGTATGGCGTCGCATAAAATGCGAACAAACAAACAAATGTTTTTTTTTATTTCTAAGATTGGTGTATAGCCACTGGAGCGACAGAGCAATTTAAATTTTTTTTTCTCGGATTGCTAAAGGAAATTTTTCCGCTGACATATCATACCTCAGAAAATGGAAAAAAGAGACATACAAACTGAGCATTGTTCTATATAGCCGATGAACTCACCTATCTTTTGTCTATTATCACATACTCTTTGGATTTATAAAATAAATAATGTTGAATCGTTAACTTTAAAACATTTTAAAGAATCTAGATAATATTTGCCATATTTTGGCAATAAAGCAATCCGTGGTTTTGGAAATAGTGCCATATTGTGGCAAAAAGCGCTCTAGTAGATAGCTAGTATGTTAAGAATGTTGAATATTTGGTCTGTATCAGCCAGTCTACGTTTTATAAGTATTACCTTTAAGATTGTTTTCTGTGCGATCCATTTGATCGATAGTTGAGTTTGTTGCTCCTCCCCAAGCAATGATTCCCTACGCTATTATGGATTGACAAAGTGCAATTGTAGGATTTTTTAAGACGAACAAACGTTCATGCATAAACATACAAAGAGAATTTCAGAACAAGGACAATTGCTGCAAAATTGTCAAAACAGAATATTCATGAAAATATATTAACTGCAACAACACTGTAACTACTTCGTGAATATTTTTTTCTTTATAGTTATCTGAGTAAACAAAATATGAATGAAATAGTGCAGTCACATATTAGTATAGAGAAAAAGACAATTAAAAATGTAGCGATTTTAATACTACGCGGGTTCTTGGGGTTAGGTTTGTCCGGGACTGGTTGAGGGAAACCTTTTGATCCCTCCAGCCAGACCCTCTCGACCCATCACCTTGCACCGCAGTGGGAGGGATGGCTTCACAAGTCCATCACTCCTTGACATATTGATCCCCAGATTCCTAACCACAACTAAAACCGTTTTCTCTCTCTTAAATGACCCTCCACACAGCATCTTCAAAGATGACAAAGGTGGGCTAATGTAAAAAGAAAAAAAAACTACGCAGCCCATTAGGAGCATTAAGAACAACAGAATACGTTCGTTGACAACGAATGCAGCAGATCATCTCAGCAATCCTGCAGCCAGCTTCAGTTCTTTTCAACACACCAGGAAGAACGGACGATACCTGGATAAGTGTATGCAAGAATTTGAAAGAAGTAGGATTGGGCACGATATTGAGTAATCTGAAAGTATGTTGCCTGTTGTATGCTGATGATGCAGTGCTGATTTCTAACAGTACGGAAGATCTACAGTCTCTCGTGTCTAGGATGAACGAAGTATCTATGAATAATGAGTTTTGAGAGAATTTTGAAAATGATAATTAAAATATCATTTTAAATATTGTATTAATAGATTGGTACGTTATCGCTTGTCTGAATTCTTGACACATCAGTTCCAATAATAAAAAAAAAACAATTAAAATATTTTTAAATATTTTATTAATAGACAGGTGCTTTATGGCTTGACACCTCAGCTCAAATTTTGAAAATGACACTTGAATTCAAAACAGATCCGAGTTTATTAAAATACAGTTACAGTAACGCCGTCCGTTCATAGAGCTACTTACAAGCAACTCGATCGCCGCTCGTCAGTACCCGCTATAATATTATTCGTGTTCGTACAAGCCGCTACGCGCTGCACTAGCAAATATATGTATGGCGGACACTGATGGGCGGCGATAGAGTCGCTTGTAAGTAGCTCCATGAACGGACGTCCTTACAGACAGACCCACACCCGAAACTGATAACAGTTCTTCTGAATACGGGTAATGTTGTACTATGTCGCACCACGTGCACTCAAACACGGGTCTGTACCTGTCACCTAGACTGCAAACAAATTTTATTAAATACAAGTTATTTTTAAATTTTTGTAAATGATTTATTTTGTCAGATGTTGATTCGATACCATGGTAAACGCGCGCCCAGCATATCTACACGGTTGACATTTGTCCCGTGAGAACGGGTCACTTCTACGACACGTTCGTGGCTTTGGAACGATTGGCCGGTATCTGTGTTTTCACCCTCCTACAACAAGGGTCTCTTCAAGACCCGCTTTCACGCCTTCCTCTTCTCAAAAATGACCCGCTAAACAGCATCTTCAATGATGACATGAGCCCTGAAGAAGTTTTTTTCCTGAGGGCCTCCTGTGTGGAGTTAATTGATAAAAAATACCAAACCTTGTGTAAACGGCAAAACAATGTATTTATGACGTCAGTTATGCCTTGCAAAATTTCAAGCGTTTTGAAGAGATTGGTAAAATTCAAAATATGGAATTTAGTTTAACGACGAAAATGTACTTTAAAAAATATATATATTTCGTTAAAACCCGATTGTTGACACGCGACGGATTTTGAATCACGTGATAAAGTCAGTGCCATCGTGCAGCGACAGTTTGTTGTTGATACTCGTTGTAACTGCTGATTTAAGTGCCATCGTGCAGCGACAGTTTGTTGTGGATACTCGTTGTAACTGCAGATTTAAGTGCCATCGTGCAGCGACAGTTTGTTGTTGATACTCGTTGTAACTGCTGATTTAAGTGCCATCGTGCAGCGAGAGTTTGTTGTTGATACTCGTTGTAACTGCTGATTTAAGTGCCATCGTGCAGCGACAGTTTGTTGTTGATACTCGTTGTAACTGCTGATTTAAGTGCCATCGTGCAGCGACAGTTTGTTGTTGATACTCGTTGTAACTGCTGATTTAAGTGCCATCGTGCAGCGACAGTTTGTTGTTGATACTCGTTGTAACTGCAGATTTAAGTGCCATCGTGCAGCGACAGTATGTTGTTGATACTCGTTGAAACTGCTGATTTAAGTGCCATCGTGCAGCGACAGTTTGTTGTTGATACTCGTTGTAACTGCTGATTTAAGTGCCATCGTGCAGCGACAGTTTGTTGTTGATACTCGTTGTAACTGCAGATTTAAGTGCCATCGTGCAGCGACAGTTTGTTGTTGATACTCGTTGTAACTGCTGATTTAAGTGCCATCGTGCAGCGACTGTTTGTTGTTGATACTCGTTGTAACTGTTGATTTAAGTGCCATCGTGCAGCGACGGTTTGTTGTTGATACTCGTTGTAACTGCTGATTTAAGTGCCATCGTGCAGCGACAGTTTGTTGTTGATACTCGTTGTAACTGCAGATTTAAGTGCCATCGTGCAGCGACAGTATGTTGTTGATACTCGTTGAAACTGCTGATTTAAGTGCCATCGTGCAGCGACAGTTTGTTGTTGATACTCGTTGTAACTGCTGATTTAAGTGCCATCGTGCAGCGACAGTTTGTTGTTGATACTCGTTGTAACTGCTGATTTAAGTGCCATCGTGCAGCGACAGTTTGTTGTTGATACTCGTTGTAACTGCTGATTTAAGTGCCATCGTGCAGCGACAGTTTGTTGTTGATACTCGTTGTAACTGCTGATTTAAGTGCCATCGTGCAGCGACAGTTTGTTGTTGATACTCGTTGTAACTGCTGATTTAAGTGCCATCGTGCAGCGACAGTTTGTTGTTGATACTCGTTGTAACTGCTGATTTAAGTGCCATCGTGCAGCGACAGTTTGTTGTTGATACTCGTTGTAACTGCTGATTTAAGTGCCATCGTGCAGCGACAGTTTGTTGTTGATACTCGTTGTAACTGCTGATTTAAGTGCCATCGTGCAGCGAGAGTTTGTTGTTGATACTCGTTGTAACTGCTGATTTAAGTGCCATCGTGCAGCGACAGTTTGTTGTTGATACTCGTTGTAACTGCTGATTTAAGTGCCATCGTGCAGCGACAGTTTGTTGTTGATACTCGTTGTAACTGCTGATTTAAGTGCCATCGTGCAGCGACTGTTTGTTGTTGATACTCGTTGTAACTGTTGATTTAAGTGCCATCGTGCAGCGACGGTTTGTTGTTGATACTCGTTGTAACTGCTGATTTAAGTGCCATCGTGCAGCGACAGTTTGTTGTTGATACTCGTTGTAACTGCAGATTTAAGTGCCATCGTGCAGCGACAGTATGTTGTTGATACTCGTTGAAACTGCTGATTTAAGTGCCATCGTGCAGCGACAGTTTGTTGTTGATACTCGTTGTAACTGCTGATTTAAGTGCCATCGTGCAGCGACAGTTTGTTGTTGATACTCGTTGTAACTGCTGATTTAAGTGCCATCGTGCAGCGACAGTTTGTTGTTGATACTCGTTGTAACTGCTGATTTAAGTGCCATCGTGCAGCGACAGTTTGTTGTTGATACTCGTTGTAACTGCTGATTTAAGTGCCATCGTGCAGCGACAGTTTGTTGTTGATACTCGTTGTAACTGCTGATTTAAGTGCCATCGTGCAGCGACAGTTTGTTGTTGATACTCGTTGTAACTGCTGATTTAAGTGCCATCGTGCAGCGACAGTTTGTTGTTGATACTCGTTGTAACTGCTGATTTAAGTGCCATCGTGCAGCGAGAGTTTGTTGTTGATACTCGTTGTAACTGCTGATTTAAGTGCCATCGTGCAGCGACAGTTTGTTGTTGATACTCGTTGTAACTGCTGATTTAAGTGCCATCGTGCAGCGACAGTTTGTTGTTGATACTCGTTGTAACTGCTGATTTAAGTGCCATCGTGCAGCGACTGTTTGTTGTTGATACTCGTTGTAACTGTTGATTTATGTGTTGTTTTACAGTAATTACATTTATTATATAAATACTGCACAACAGTCCCGACTGCTCCCGTCTGGAGCTAGTGAGACTATGGCAACCCCAAGTGGGGTATGTTGTAAGGCTGAAGGTAGTGGGGAGGGGAAAGAGTTGCGTAAGAGGAAGGTGGGGAAGTACCTGGCTATTCAGATCTGGTCACCAAACACGGCTAAAGCCATTTCAAGCAAGGCGATAATGAGAGTTATTTTCCTCTGGAACGCAAAAATACTTGTGAAATAACACAAATGAATGGAATAAAAGAGCCGAGAGCCTTACCCCTCGACCACGCCGGTTGTTAAAATTAAATAAACAGAGTGATTAGACTATTTGAAACAGTGAATTTTACTTAGAGGTAGCACAGGTATAACTTGTAATAGGTCCGTATGACGTCAGCCATGTGGATACCAGCTGGAGACAGTACCGACTCGTGTTATCAATAATTTTAGTGAGTTTTAAAGTATTATATATGTGTAGAAGAAGAATCAAAACTTTGAAAACATGATTATTATTTTTTTAAATTAAATATATGTTTCCCGTGAAGCCCATAAAACTTGATTTTCCAAAATGGAAACAGATAATTTTTTTCGCATTTTTTTGGAAAATATTTTAATTTTTAAATACGATATGGGATGGGATGGAAAGATTTCTTTGGGGGTGCTGTGTGAACGGTTTTGGGGCGGCGGCGGTACTTATTATACCTGCCTTCCAAATGGAGAGGTAGTCAGAATTATCGATAAATCAGTTCAAATTTTTCATTTTTCGTAAAAAAAAATTATTGTAGGTAGATACTTTATCGCTCATCTGAATTCTTCAAATAATCAGTTTCAACTTCGAAAATGACATTTAATTCAATAAAATATTAAGTTCATTGAATCAGTTTTTACGTTCACGCAAGACTGACTAACGCACAGCACACAGGGAACCAGTATGTTACATTGTTTATGAAAAATCTGAAAAAAAACCTCAAATAAAAAAAATATTTTAAAACATATCCTACTTTTTTATGGTTTCCAAATTTAATTTGTAAATCGTTTTAATTTTTATATAGTTTTAATATATTCAATATTTAATTTATAAAAGCAGTTTATTTGTAAAGAAGTTCTTATAAATTATTATAACGGGTGACAGCTGTTTCGCCTTCTGAAGGCATTATCTCACTGTGTTTAGCCCGTTACATTTATTTTATTTCTAGACCTAATAAAAATACATTTTTAAAAATAATCCACTCGAGCGCTTTTTGCCACATAATGGCACTATTTCCAAAACCTCCGATTGCTTTGTTGCCAAAATGTGGCCAATTTTCAAAAAAAAAATTTTATTAAAACGACTATATAATATGTTGTACATTCAAAATATAACAAAATAAATATTCTCTTGATTCCTTAAAATGTTTTAAGGTTAAAGATTTAATTATATTTTTTTTATAAATCCTAAAAATATGTGATACTAGACAAAAGATAGGGGAATTCATTGGCTACATAGAACTATAATCAGTTTGTATGTCTCCATATTCAAATTCGGAGGTATGATTTTTTTAATGTGGGCGGAAAAATTTCCTTTAGCGATCCGAGAAAAAATATTTTTATTGCTCTGTCGCTCCAGTGGTTATATGTGTGTGTGTGTGGTTTTTTTTTACATTACTCCACACAGGAGGCCCTGAGGTAAATGATTTCTCTCTGGGTCTATGTCATCTACGAAGATGCTGTAAGGAAGGTCTTTTTGAGGAGAAGAAGAAGTTAAAATGGGTCTTAAAGAGACTCATGTTGTAAGAGGGAGGAAACACAGAGGCCTGCAAATCGGTGTATTTCCCGACTATGTATCTCCCATCGAAATACCGATAGAACAAGGACAGCATTTCCACCTGTGCTCTACAGATTGCAATCCGTTTGTTAAGACTTGAGAATCTATCCAACGGACCGCTCGTTTCCAGTAGAATGATATTATTGAATTAATTTATTTAAAAATAATGTTAAGATATTTATGTTGACAGAAGATTGGCATACCATTTTTTCATCCTTGTCCTTTTTTAAATAATTAGATATTTTTTTTAAGTAGTAAGATTTTATTAAAATTCCATCTGCCAAAATCACCCTAGTTGTGTTGAAGTGTCACCCTAGTTGTGTTGAACTGTCTCTTTGCTTCTCAATGGGTATACTATAGTGTTTAATAATGTATTTATGGTTTAAACATTGTTACAATTTCATCCTCAAGTTCTACCCATCTGGCCACAATGTAATATTTCTTTCTTTCTCCATGTAATATTTTAGTGTTATGTGTTTTTTTTGCAGTTTTTGTGTGTTTTTTTTATTTAACTTATGTGTGTAAATTTTGTTTTTTTTTGTTGTTGTATTAAACGTATGCTTCTTCACTTAAATGTATTAAAGTTAACCTCAATACAGGCTATTATAGTCCTAGTGAGGTTAATTTCTATGTAAAAAATAATATTCATAACATGTGAGAAAATTAATAATAATAATAATAATAATTGAATATAAAAATAAATAAAAATAAATTATAATAAAACATATCCTCTGTACTTGTTATTCATCCTTTAACCCACCCGTAATGAAAACGTCGGCAATTTTCTATAATCGTTATCCGATCAGTTCGAACGTGAAAAATTATAGAAATGTGGCTGTCGGTTTTATTATTAACGGTTCTCAAACATGCACCGCATTTATACACACATAAAGCAAATCACAGTTGGACATGCACTGGTACAAACTTACCTACTAATATAATATGACAAAATCAATATTCAATCAATAGGTTACGAAAGTTATGTGTATTTACTATTTTTATTTTATATCTATCGTGCAGTTGATTAGGCAGACATCTAAATTTGCGTGGAGTATGCAGTTATATTAATTGAATAATCTGATAGTATGTTGCCTGTTGTATGCTGATGATGCGGTGCTGATTGCTAACAGTATAGAAGATCTGCAGTCTCTCGTGTCTAGGATGAACGAAGTATGTATGAAGAATGAATTAATGATGAATGTAAGTAAGTCTAAAGTCATGGTGTTTGAAAGAGATAGTCAGAAAACGGTGTGCAATATAGTTGTGAATGATGAATACTTGGAGCAGGTGGATGAGTTTGTATATTTGGGAAGTATGTTTACGAGAAATGGGAATGCTGATAGGGATATCGAAAGAAGGGTGAATGCAGGTAACTCCATTAATGGAGGATTGAACGCCGTTGGAGCCAACAAAAAGTTGTGCACAGAAGCGAAGCTAGCAGTCCACAATGGAGTACTGGTACCTACGCTGATGTATGGCAGTGAAGCGTGGAAATGGCAGAGAAAGGATGAAAGTAGACTGAATGCTGTAGAAATGAGATCCCTGAGGCGTATGTGTGGTAAAACCATGTATGATCCTGTGAGGAATGTGGAGATCCGAAAAGAATGCAAGGCTGATGTGAGCGTAGTAAGTAAAATTAAGAAAGGGACGCTTAGATGGTTTGGGCATGTTGAGCGAATGAATGAAGAAAGGAGTGTAAAGAGAATTTATGACGCGAATGTGAACGGTATAAGAAGCCGAGGACGTTCAAGGAAGACGTGGCACGATCAAGTGAATCAGATACTTGAGTCGGGCCATGTCAAGAGTCAGAATAGTAGAAGAGTATGTATGAGAAGATGTATGAATGTGAATGAGGCAAGGAGCGTGTGCCAAGACCGAGTTGTTTGGCGGTCCGTCCTCTCTGCCTACCCCTGCGGGGAAACGGCGTGATGGTTAGTTAGTTAGTTATGCTGTTATGTGTAAAAGTGTACCCGTTACCTAGTGCGACCCACGGTTGAATTTGGTAGCCACTTCTGTTCTGGAGCCCCACAATACATGAGTTTTTAAGTCGGAGGAGATGAAAAAACATGCAAAAATATGCATTTAACATTTTAATTTTGTTAAAATTAATTCACTTACGCGGTACGAAATCTTCGTCATATTATATTTCATTTTCATAGACAACATATACATTTTCCATGGTACCAATGCTAAAATAATAAAAAATATTGCCATACCGCAAAAATCGAAGCTAGAAAATTTTGAAGCTACCACAAAATCTGGACGTGTTAGGTAAACACTAATTTAACGGAGTTTTAGAAATTAAATTACGTAAAAAAACATATTTTTAATTCAGCAATTATTTTTTATAAATTTTATTCACTTTTTTATCACAAACCATGTTGCACAAACCTAGCGTAGCCGCTAAACTACCTGAAAACTACGATGTTTTCTTGCCGTGACGCGAGCAGGCGCTATAAAGGGGGCACATTCTTTTGTATCACAAACCATGTTACACAAACCGTAGCGTAACCGTTAAACTACTTGAAAACTGCGATGTTTTTCTTGCCTTGACGCGAGCAGGCGCTATAAAGGTGGCACATTCTTTTGTTTCACAAACCATGTAACACAAACCTAGCGTAGCCGCTAAACTACTTGAGAACTCAAAATCTAGTTAAAGTTATAAATGTTAAATTTTACGATTATATTGTATTAATCAGCTCAACCAAAAAGTAGGTAGGTACTGCACCTACACTTGTTGACAAGAATTTATTTTATAAGGTTGGTACTTTCGGCAAATCTCATATTTCATTGTGTTTCATTGTCTATTGATTAAAAAAGGAACGGTCCGTTTTATCCGTGTATCTTCGACAAAAAATATTCCGTATTATCCGGTAAGCGGAGTAATGCAAATTTACCAAATAAAGTAATGACGTTTTTTTTTTTTATAGAGAAACCTCACAAGAGTCCCAACTGCTCCCATCTGGAGCCAGTGAGACTATGGCATCCCCAATTGCAGTATGTTGTGAGGCTGAAGGTAAGTGGGGAAGGGAAGGAGATGGGGAAGAGGAAGGTGGGAAAGTACCTGGCTATTCAGATCTAGTCACTAAACACGGCTAAAGGCATTATTAAGCAACGTTTCAATTCTGAATGGTGGTCTTACACCAGGGCGATACTGGGAGTATCTTCCTCTCTGGAACGTGCCGCAAATATAACATATATTATTTATATTAATTAATTGTGAAATAACACAAATTAATCAAATAAAATTTATTTGCGCACGCCGGGTTCGAACCCGCGACCTTCCGAATGGGAGTCAAGTGTCTTACCACTCGACCACGGACGTATTGCCCATCTCACTAGTTCTGAGACTCCTGTGTTGAGATGGCACGGTTGTTAACTATAGTACTATGAAAATGGCAAAAATAATATAAAATCATTATTTTTTAATTATACAAATCAAGTATGATAAGAAAAAGGCAAGTTAAACTTATACATATATAATATATGCATACATAGTTGGCATAAATGTAAATATGATAAAAATACTCCTGGTGGATATGTTTATTGGGGGTAAGATTCATTGAACAAGTGGATTGCATTCATTAGAGCACAGACGTCAGGTAAGAATGCTATCCTTGTTCTAACGGTATTTCATTGAAACATGCTCCGAAGAACTAGCGTCATTGATCCCTTCGGCACCGGCGCAAAGTCGGAAAACACGTTAAACACGCGCCCACATTGTTGACATTTGTCACATGAGAACGGGACGTTTCTACAACTTATTATTGAGTTTAAAAGCTCGGCTGTGGAACGATTTGCAATTTGTTTCCACCCTCCTACAACATGGGTCTCTTCAAGATTCATATTCACTCCTTCCTCTCCTCAAAAAGCCCCTCCACACAGCATCTCCAAGAAATTATTTTTCTTAGGGCCTCCTGAGTGGAGTTAGCGCCTCCGTCCACTGAGGCAACTGAAAACTCTCAACTGCCAACTGTCTTTGTATGACAATGTGATGGCCCGCACACTACACAATCAGTCAAACACCCGTTGTCAATGGTAACGCAAGCGGTGACTTGCGACTGTCACTGCTCATTGCCCTGGCCGGCCGTTGCTAGTTGCCAGCTGTGAGCTGATTGTTATTCGTCTATGGTTAAACAAGCTTTTTGACCAATCAAGACAGAGAAAACAGCCGGTTTTAGTTGGTTTTCAGTTGCTTCAGTGGGCGGAGGCGCTTAATGTAAGAAAATAAAGTTTTTCTTTGTCTGTATGTAATATACAATGTCCACTTACTTACTTAATAAGTGCACATTCTAAATTACTATTATTATTTCTTTTTTTTTCACTAATAGCATCTCCGCCTAGTACCAACAAAAACTTGATTACGCATGCTGTGAACATTTTTAATTAAAGTGTTAATATCTGTGCACATTCCAATGGCAATATCATTAATATAATAATTGTTAACACCTTGTAAATGTTTCAACAATAAATAAATAAATTGATTTTACATTTAAGAAGAAGTTAACACAAATATGAAAAGAACAAGACACAGAAAAATAAAAGATGACAGTCGCAACTGGGACTCAAAACCAGAACCTCTCGTCTTACCGGGACAAACGCCTTTACCAATTAGGCTACTGCCAGAATTTAGTTAAATTTCATTTTTATCAATCTCATATTTCAAATTTCAGAATCAACAATATTATTATCGACAATTTTTTTTCCATTTTATTGGCAGCTACTTTTTTCATTGGAAACAAGTGTTTTTTGAACTGGTTTGTAACCTCGATAGTGTCTTCGATAAATATATACCATCTTTGTTTATATGGAACACCTATTGACTTTTTTTGTCAAACTCTAGATGAATATTAGTATTGTGTATAATAGAACCATCTCTCTTTTTATAACTTTTATTTTTCTGTGTTGTGTTCTTTTCATATTTTCGTTTGAATTATTAATTTTTTCTTCTTCTTTAATGATATATTACATTGACGAGAATAACCTTCAAAAGTAACAAAAAGAGTGTTGTTCTTATAAAAATTAAATAGATTTAAAATTCAAGTTGTTAAGAGCGATTGACCAGCGGCTGAGAATAAAAGTTTAAAAATTCTTGCAACTGTACAGGGAGGTACCAATGAGAAAGATCGATTATTTCACGTATCAATTTTTTTAAATAAAAAATTTAATATCGATTTATTTCATTAAAAACTTGCTTTTATATATACCTACATTCAAGTAAGCAATCAAAATACTCGAAACTTACGATTATAAATTATTAAATTTCGTGTACTTAGTATTTTTTTAACATAAGTACCTATTTATGATTTTTTAATAATGTCTAAACAAAATAAATATGTAAAATATTTTTTAAATATTTTAGTTTGTAAGACCTTACATAAATAGAAAAACTGTGCTATTTTTTTCACAAAACACGTTCTCGAATTTTTTTTTAATGATTTTAAAATAACTAAAATCAAAATTCTAAAAACTCTGTTGACTAGATTATGTATTGATTTATTTTGTTGTATGATTATATGATTTGAAATTTGTCTTTTTTAATACAATATATCGTTTGAAAATTGAACAAATCTGCCAACGACTAACGGTATAACCTTAGTATATTAAAAATACCCTTAGTTTTTCAAAAATTTAAAATTGTTTGTACTAGATAAAATAACAATCTTTCAAAATCAATTATTTTTTTTCGGTAAAAAAGGGTCGATTCGTCTAGAATTTGATTTAAAAATGACTAATTTCCGGTATTCTCTGGTAATACCCTCATAAAATTTTTGATTTGTAATATAGACAAGAGATTTGTCGGTCACTCTGTTAAAACCATTTATTAATATCTGTGTTATTCTGACATCAGTAAAACAGCAATAAAACCAATCTACCGATACCAGAATCGATCATGCGGAGATCTCCCGTTGGCTTCGGTCCAACATTTTACATCGCCGATACTCAACCTTCTTTGTAGGCGAAGGGCCAATTTATTCATTTTCAATTTTCGTCGCAGAGTCGCAGAAGGTACCTACATTTATTTATTTTTTTACGTTGAATACATTTATAGCAAAAATAACAGTAATTATATTGCATAATAACAGAATGTTTATTTATATATTTACATTTTTTTGCGACTATATATAAAATAATTATTCATACAAAATATTAAATAAAAAAAATTGAGTGCGGCTAACCTTTTTGTTTAAAACGTCTTTGACAAAAAACTAATAACTATATAAAAGGTAGCAACATAATAAGGTTGTTGATTTTTTCGTTCATAATTATTTATAGGCGAATTCGTAAAAAAATTCAGCAAATTAATTTTTTTTTTTTTTTTCATTTGGTCCACACAGAAGGCACTGAGTAAAATAATTTCCCTCATTGCCTATGTCATCTTTGGGGATGCTGTGTGGAGGGTATTTATAAGGAAAAGAAGGAGAGGAAGTTCTGGGAAGGAAAAGGGTACGAGGGTTGGGTAGGAATCTGGGTAGAATAGTCTAGATCATCCGCCGCCAAGTAGACAAACCTCACCACATGAACCCGGGCACCCCTGCTAAGTCAACAAACATAGCGATCCACTTGGGGTGACCTATGGCAGAGGTGTTGGTAATCCAATAAATGGTTCCCGGGGCGGCGGTTTTGAATTACAAACAAGACTATTTGTCACACTACTGCCACTTTTTACTTCAATAGCTAGAATTTACAAGTATCAGAGAGTCAAATAAGTATGTTCATCTAAAATCTGTAGTTAAATCATATAATAATCAACAAAACATTACACAAACCTGTTAAACTTATCTTATACATTATTTAACAATGACCGGTCAGTGGTTCAGTGGGCATCGCGGTCCCACCCAGGCGTTCCGTATTCGATTCCTCGGCTGTCTAAGTCCTCCATCGCAACACAAGCAACATCTTCCGCTTAGTGTGGTAGTAGTAGGGGATTTTCAAATGTTGTTGGATTATTCGTAACCCGTGAACGTTTGTCTTACTTTTTAAAAAATAAAAATTAATTAACGGGTGAAGTCTGACGTTTGAGATTTTTTGTTATTCGTTGCTTAATTACTTCAAAAATCAGAAAAAGATACGGTCACATCTACATACATAAAAATAGCAGCCAACAAAAATGTGCGTTATGAAAATTAAGATTATGTTGGTAGCTCTCAGTTGAAGTATGATACAGTGAAAGATCACCGAATTGGATCAAACACATTAGCTCTGTTGTTAGAGCTTCGCCACGGCAAGGCGTTGGTATGTAAGAATAATTTGTTGGTACACGTAATTTCGAACGTATACCAACACATTATTCTTACATTTTCCCGCCAATAAACATTGAAACACTGTTAATTTGTTCGAAGGAACTTCAGTCCCGATTTTAACCGTTTTTACGAATAAAATGATCGTATTTTAGAATAACATTTTTCTCCATGTGGGTTCGAGCCCCAGATGGAGGAACCAATGAGAAAGAGAAAGTGACCGTATCTTTATCTGTTTCTGTTTCAGATTTTCGATCGAGTTTTGCTAATATTGTCTTAATTTATTTAAATATTACAATTTGAAGTTGAACTCATTAAAGTTAATTAAAATTTTCGGCAACCATTAATGCATCAAACGTAGATCTCAAAAAGCGTTATGCTGCGAAAATAAACATTTTTTTCTAGAATTCAGAGTTTAGAGGCAGGTGCGGGTCTCCGATTGTGAGGAGAACATGGGCCTCCAGTTGAAAGAGGAGATATCGGTGGGTCATGATATCTCCGCGTGCCGCAGGTCGGAATAATAAATGCTAGAATGATGATGATGTTAGAGTATTTACAATCGTAGTAATATTATTCCGACGCGAGGACTGCAGACGTGCCCACGGCCCGTTGTGTAATGAATGCCGCTCGCGAGACTGTAAAAGATCGACTGACTGATTTGGCTTGCTCGAGCCCTTATATAGGCCGAACCTGGCCGGTTCGTGAATTGCAGGCGAAACACGCCAATGCTGGAAAATTACCGAAATTTCGGCGCAGCGCTATGTGTCGCGTATTGAAGATTCCACACCTTTCGAGCATGTGGCGAATAAGGTAGGTGCAGCGGCGCCGGGCAGGATACCTATATGTAGGTCCTGCTATGCAAGTTAGGTAGGCCGCTACAAGAGAAAACAGGTCGCCGAGAAATTTCAGCAATAGGTATTTTAGGTATTTTATTAAATTGTTACGGTCACCATCGCTCTTACTACCCCGAATACTGAGCGAAAGAGACAACTGCATCTCTGATAATACGTATATCTCCGATAATCATCAAAATCGATGTTTTGTTTTCCCCATGTTTCTCCTTCAAAACTGGACAGATTCTTAAGTTTTTTCTTACTAACTGTATAAGAAAAAAAAATCCATGGTTGTACGTTTTGTTTCGGTAAAAAATACTACGTCTAGTTTTTATACTGAACGTTGGTTGATGGCGTTAACTCCTATAAGAAGTAACTTTTAAAAAAATCAAAACGTGGCAACACGCTAGTGGTCAATGTCTATATTGCATTTAAAAATATTTGCACTAGTGTCAAAATACAGAAAGGAAATCGGGGAATACGTTTGTATGGACAAAACGCCGCCCGGTTTCCTCCCAAGTGGGCCGCACTAAAATCGCTCGCGGGCCGCCGTTTGCTTACCACTGTTCTAGATAATATATAGCACAGAATGAGAAAATCAGATGTAAATAAATAAGACAGTAATAAACTGGTAGGGAATTTAATGTTTTATTGTAAAGAATGCTGTGCTGGCGGTCCATTCCAGCAATAGCGTGCTGGTACCAATCCTGTTGTATGGCAGTGAGGCATGAAACTGGCAGATGAAACGATGAAAGTATTTTGTTGCTCCAGACCAGAGGTGGCTGCCAAATTCAAGCGTGGGGCAATTTGAGAGTCAGCAGTTGTGTACTATCTGTAAAATCTCTGTTGAAGATTGATTTCGTTGAAGGAGACAAATAAATTTTCGTTGTTTGTTTTTGTGGTGTTATGCCGTGTTGCGCTACCTCCTTCTTTAGCCGACGTTTCGGACAGCGTTGCAGTGTGATGATGGACACTGCAACGCTGTCCGAAACGTCGGCTAAAGAAGGAGGTAGCGCAACACGGCATAACACCCCAAAAACAAACAACGAAAATGCCTTTGGCCGTGAAAATCTAAAAACGTACGAGACAAATAAAATTGAAATGTGAATAATTACCTCAATGGACTAATTATAAGGAATACAAACGCCAGAAATATTCGACTTCTTATACCTTTAGAACTCCGCGTATTTTTGGTATTATCTGCACGAGGAAAGTAGCGTCAAAGTTGTTTTTATTTTTTAAGTAAAACTTCTTTACGCACGCTTGACTTGTGGAGTAAGTTGGCGAATGCGTGACGAGAGCGTTACGAAAAGTGTAATCGGGCAAGGCGAACGGAAGTTGAGAGGGTGATATAAGTTAGCGAAGATAGAAAGAGAGAAAGTTACGTTTCGTACTGTAGGGGCAAGAGAGAGAGGTGCGAGCACACATTTTCTTTCACTCTTTCTCTCATAGCCAGTTACGTTTCGTATATCTATAGCACAGTGCAGGCCTTTTGTCTATATTACACTGTAGGAGTAAGAGAGAGAAATGCGCGCGAACAAGTTTTACTTCAGCCCTATGGTCTAAAGCAAACTCGTTTTTTGAATAATTTTACAAGAATGAAATAAAAGTTAGTCAATGGAAATAGTAAAAAATAATCATAGCCATAAAGGGGTATTTTTTAAAAGTTGTTTCTTATATACCTTCATATTATTTATGTAATGAAAAAACAAATTATTTAGTAGTTAATTCCGATAAATAGTGAAAGTAAGAAAGCTTATTTTTTCATGTTGATAATGTAAACCAATTCGTAGTAAAGATTAACCACTGGAGCGATTTCGGTCCAAATTTGTACCGCTTTTTATTTTCTGCGATTGATATCGGTCCAAAATCGGACCACATTTTCCTACCATTCGTAAAATATTTTTTGTAATTATTTGAAACATTTTCATGGCCAGAAATTTATTCTATCAACTAGTTGATAAAATAGACTTTATGTCTATGGCCTTATCGACTGTCTTTAAATTCTTCTAGAATGGGAAGCTTCAGTTCTACAAATGAACTTCAAAATAATTTTCAAACCAGACATTTGATTTGATGTAAACATATAAAAAATTGGTTTTCTAGTATATATTTGCATCTGTGTTTATCAAACAGGCCATAGAAAACATGAAAACATAGAACAATATTCAATATAGATATTAAAAAAAAATCCACTGGCGGCAATTTCATATCACTAAAGACTAAAGCACAAATTTCGCGCATTTATTAAGTTCAAGGTTTTTTAATAACGTTTCTATCAATTTTTAAAATGTAGAATAATTATTAAAATATATGTGAATTGGTATTGGCTGTATAGCACTATAACTTGTTTAAAGTTTACATACAAAAATGTGGTGAAAATAGGCCGGAAATTTTCAAAATTAATTTTCATTCAAGGCGATTTTATATAATTCTCTCTCTCGCTCCAGTGGTTAGCTCCCATTTTCAAAACGTCAATGCGAACTGCCAATGCATATATAGGTTAGTATGTCAATTCAACATTGCCAAATTATTATTATTTTTACATAATTGATTGGCGTTTGACGTTTCGGAATGTGAATTCGTAGACAGATCCGCCAGTTTTGCCAGCGTATATCGATTTATTATTTATACGCTGTCAATATCGGTTAGGCTGCCAACAGATAAACTGTGCTAGGAATATTGATGATAAATGAAATCATCGGAAGTTACGCATATCGTACATAAGATGTTATTATTTCGACGTTATTACGCATATCTTATATAAGATGTTATTATTTCGAAAACAAGTTTCATGTTTCCTGATTCAATTTTTTTAAATTATTACACAATTAACAAGAAAAACAACAACAAAAATCTTATACATAAAATTTAATCTTTGTTGGTTTGTTCGTTCGTATTTTATGCGCTGTCATACCATTCATATTTTTAGAAACTTTGGGGATTTGATGTGCGCATGCCCGCGATGGTTATAGGATAGTGATCTCTGGTGTCATGAAATTATTTCTTATACTTTTCATCCGAATGCGATGAAAATTTGGTGAGTTGTTGTGAACATGCCCGCAAACATGACCCAGGCGTTCCGTGTTCGATTCCTCGGCTGGCTAAGTCCTCCATCACAACACAAGCAACATCTTCCGCTTAGTGTGGTGGTAGTAGGAGATTTTCAAATGTTGTTGGGTTATTCGTAACCCGGGAATGTTTGTCTTTTTAAAAAAAAAAAAAAAATTAAAAAAAACGTTTCTATATATATATATATATACTTGCTGGTGAGCTTTGGCGATATGAAATTTGCATAAAAAATTGTAATAGGTCACACGCGAGTTGTTTGAAAAATTGGTGTATTTTATAGAGTGTAACAGCAAGGAAAAAATGAGGGAGGGGGGGAATCCAGGAGGGAAATTGTGGAGGGGTATTGAGGAGGGGAGGTTCGTGAGAGGGGGAAGGGGAATTCATGAAAAGGGGACAGCGAAAGAAGGGAGAGGGAACGCGGGAAACGCATTGTTAGTTGTTTGAAAATTTGTGAATTTTATAGAGTTTAGCGGCAGGGAAAAATGAGGGAGGGGAATCCGGGAGGGGAATTGTGGAGGGGAATTGAGGACAGGAGGTTCGGGGGAGAGGGAAGGGTAATGCATGAGAGGGGGACAGAAAAATAATAGTGGGGGAACGCGGGGAAGGCGGGAGGGGAAGGGTACGCGAGAGGGGAAGAGGAGGCAGAAGGGGAACTGGGACAAATGGGAAAGGACACGCATTGAGAAACAATTTAATTATTTAAATGGCATTGCAACGAATGCCTAGTGAGCTAGTAACTAATAAAAATATATTTGAATCCAAACTTACCCTTCATTGAAATTTTGATGTCTTCTGGCTCCTTTTTAAACTGAAACTTTTTCCGCTTACCCTTTCGGGGCGGAGTTAATTGGTTCACTTACAGTTTGTCGTTCCTAAGATGTAATGCACTTCTTGATTATTTATATATAAACACTTTTTAATTTAAACAAAATTACTTGCAATCACTTAAAAACAGTTTGTTTTAGTTATTGAATTATTTAAGAAGTATGTTTACGAGAGATGGGAAGGCTGATGGAGATATTGAAATAATTGTAAATGCAGGTAACTCCTTTAATGAAGGACTAAACGCGGTTTGTGTTAAAAAAAATATTATCCTAAGAAGCGCAGCTAGCAGTCTGATGGTACCTACCCTGATGAGTGATGGAATTGACAGAATAATTATGGAAGTAGACTAGAATGAGATCTCTGAGGCCTATGTGTGGTAAAACCATGTATGATCGTGTGAGAAATGTGGAGATCCGCAAAGAATCCAAGGAGGATATAAGCGTAATGATTAAAATTAAGAAAGGGACTCTCAGATTGTTAGGGCATGTAGAGCAAATAGTCGAAGAAAGTAGTGTTAGGAGAATGTTTGATGCAAATGTGAGTTGTAGAATAAGTCAGGGACGTCCAAGATACACAGATCCATGTCTCTCTTATCCTTTCTCCTCCCCACTACTTTTTGCCTTAAAAATAAAACAATTGGTGATGCTATAGTTTTACCAGCTCCAGACGGTTGGGAACAATTGGAACTCTTGTGTGGTATTCACAATAAAAAAAAATACTAATCACGTATCTCGTTTGTGCAGCATTCAGTCTACTTTCTTCAGAAATGGTATCAACACTCCATTTTCGCTTCTTTGTAAAATAAAATAATTTCGATGATAATTCATATTGTGCATTATTCATCACACTAGATCGAACAAAAATGACATTAAAAGTATTCCAAGTTATAAAACCACATTTGGAAAAAGAAACTATACTTATTTTATTTATAGAATACATGATAATACATATCCCTGCATTGTGCACATGTGAAAATATTGAACTGGTTAGAGAATATGTTTATTTTGGGAGTTATTATTGATTGTTTTTTTAAATGGGATTTACAAATAAATAAAGTCTGTGAACGACTGAGATCTATTATTAGTAGATTATATTAATTAAAATTCTATGTTCCAATATGCACACTTCGGATAATTTATTTATCATTAGTTGAATCTATTATAAGGTATGGAATTACAGCTTGGGGATTTTCCTGTAAAACAAATATAAATCATGGTCAATCAGTTCAAAATTCATTAATTAAATTATTAGCTCATAAAAATGTATACGAACAAAGACATAATGTTCCATACCTGTATAAAAAATCTTAAAATTCTCTCAGTGAGAGCAATTCGATGGTATAAAATTATTTTTCAGCCCTTTGTACATAAATAGACTAGAATACTCTTACAATACTCGTTTTACGTTAAATGAAGGACTAATCGTTCCTAAGCATTTAAACAAATATGGGCAAAGAACGCTGGACTACATGATCCCAAATTGCTTAAATATGTTACCTGCAGCAATTAAAAAATGTACAAACGCAAAAACAAATATCATGTTAAAAAATTGGCTCGCTGAAAGAAATAGACAAACAATTTCTAACTTCATACACTTTTTATATATATGTTGTATATGTTACACCCCTTTAGGCTATATCTCTTATGACATGAATGTATACAATTTTTTTTTTATGAATGTAAACAATTATTTTTTAACAGTTAATTTAATTTTTATTATAATCCATTAAGTTAAAAGAACCCATTGACAAACTACCTACTTAAAAGTAGTTTATTTGGACTTTTCCTCTGTTTTTGTAATATGTTTTTTATTTGATATATATGTATTATTATTTGTTTTAAATAAAAAAATATAAAAAAGGACATTTTAATACATATGATACATTAAATCACCACACTAGGCGACTGCCTGTTTCATGGTGACCAATGGAATATAGTTAATACGTGAGGTCTAGTGTTAACATATGAATTAAATATTTATACATTTTAAAAGTATGAAAGATTTTAGTGGAAAAAAAATAATGGAAATTGAAAATATAAAAATAGAAAACAGAAAACCGAAAAAAAAGAATAAAGAAGAATAAGACATGCTATTATGCAGGATAAGATCATACACATAATTCTTTTTTCTAGTAGTGTAAGTGAAAATGCATGCACGAGCGCGTAAATACGTGCATCCACAAACACACACAAACGTATCCATATACATAGACGCATACATAGATATACAAATATATATGTACACATACATATATACACATATATACCTACATATACATAGTTGTTTATTCACACATATATTTGGGAAAATAAAATTCTTTAACATCCTTTCCCAAGACATATAACTAATTAAAATTTTTAATAAGTACAAATCAAGAATAAAGGTATGGCTGAAAGAGGTCATTGAAAAAATCCTAATAAAGACACTATAACTACTGTAGTGTATCTAAAAGCTTCCGGCTTGTAGACATAGATGGCAGTGCTAAGAGCTGTCCTTAGATTCCGCTAGATGGCAGGTAGGTTAGTACCTGTGGGAACCGAGAGAGGGTCAAACAGCTCTGAGGGAGCGTTCACTGGTACACACGGTTTAGATTCCATTTAGCCAGCTTCTAGTTAGGCCGACTAACGAGATCTACATTGTAAACCGCGAAGTGTATTATAAACGCTGATAATAACATAAAGTTTCTATTATTCCAAGAAGTAATCTCCATCCAAAGTATTGGAGAATCTGTAATGGTAGATTCAGACTGGGTCGACGTACGAATGCATCGCTACGCCCAACAATATCTGGGCTTCAATGAAAATTTATGTTTTAGAATCACATTGGCCACACTCATCGCGACGTGCGATGTCTGTGGCCATTTTCATAGAAAATGTATGGGTTGCTAAGCATTGTTTGGCGTAGCGATGCGTACGTACGTCGTCCAGTCTGAATCTACCTTTAGTGTCTGTACTAAATAACAGAACGCTACCACTACATAGAAGACAAATAAACTACATTTAACCACTCGAGCGCATTTTGCCACATTATGGCACTATTTACAAAACCTCAGATAGCTTTGTTGCCAAAGTGTGGCAAATTTAAAAAAAAAAAAATTTTATTAAAACGACTATATAATATATTGTACATTCAAAATATAACAAAAAAAATATTCTCTAGATTCTTTAAAATGTTTTGAGGTTAAAGATTTAATAATATTTTTTAATAAATCCTACAAATATGTGATAATAAACAAAAGATAGGTCAATTCATTGGCTATATAGAAGTATAATCAGTTTGTATGTCTCCATATTCAAATTCGGAGGAATGATTTTTTTTTATGTGGGCGGAAAAATTTCCTTCGCCAATCCGAGAAAAAATATATAATCGCTAAAAAAAAAATTATAAATTCAAAACACTAGATCATTATTTCAGCAGAAGAAACGAAAAAAATCACCTAACTTTGGGCACACTTAGCACGCCTAAAACAAACTTCTAAATTCATCACTTTACCGTGAAATGTATTGAATTTAAATGGTGAATTAATTCTAAAGCCAATCTTACATAGCTACTCGATAACAGAGTATCGATTTTCCGAGTACAATATAAAACGGGTCTTCGCGAAGTTTGGATGGCTCATATTGTGTGGGTTTTTATGAGGAATATAAAGGAAGGAAGTCTCCAAGGAAAAGGAGATTTGAAATATCCTGTGGGACCTTTGTATTCTCTTTAAAAGGCTTTTGCCATTTGAAGCGACCATGCGAGAAAAAACGCAATCTCATTTTTTACAATTCCGTTGTAAAGCCTAAGCATACAATTTTAATTTTAATTTTACAACGTATTTCCTCAGAAGATTTATATTAGGTCCTTACATATGAAATTGGCGTTTTGCCGTATTGGCAACATTGATCTCAAATATCTTCTCTTTGGTTAGGAATTCCAAATTCAAATTTATACTTCTTCAAATTTTTTTTTTAATACTATTTCAAACACATTTCCATTGTAATTTTTTGTCTTTGATGTTCTAAGCACTTCCCCTTTCCACCTCTCCCCCCCCCCTCCCTACTCTTCCCTGTTGATTTTCTAAGCACCTCCCCTCACCACCTCCCTCCCCCCACTACTTTCATTTCTACCCACGCATAGCTTTATACTTGATTATTTAGTGTTAGTACATTTTATATCCTGAGGAAGAGAACATCGTTCTCGAAACATGTCGATGTGTTAAAATATAGATTATCGTGGTAAAAACAAAGTGTTTTCATTTGTCAAATTTATACAGCTATTTACACATGTATTTGTGTTTCGAAAATTACAATTCATTTGTTTTTTACTTTATTGTTTTATTTCTTTGCGTCACCAAACGCTCACAAGTAACTTTTTTGAAGTCAATGTTCGCTTGGGGCATAGTTTGGCTGGTTCGGTAGGGTTCAGCCATTGCAATGGGCGCTTCCGATTATCGTACAGCATCCACTTTTAATCACAGGTAATGATTCGATTAAAAATCCCTTCATTATTGTGCCGATTGAGTAATGCAACGCAGCAGTCAACGCGCGTTTGTTGATTTACTTCACTCAATTCGTGAGGTACCCACCTTTTAAGCTTTTTCACCTTCCCAATTTGCTTCAAGTGGATTAAAACAGTTTTATCACTAACACCGCAGCCTGCAGCTAACTCGGACGTGGTTTGCGATGGATCCGCTTCCACAATAGCCTTCAAGTCTTCATTATCAACTTTGGTCTCCGGCCGTCCACGGGGCTTGTTCTGCAGGTCGAAATTTCCAGAACAAAAACGTTGGAACCAAAAACGCACTGTGTTTTCTTTTGCGGCACCGTCGCCATACACATCATTAATCCTTCGAGCCGTTTCTGCAGCACTGGTGCCACGGTGGAACTCGTACTCGTAAATAACGCGATATTTTAAGTTTTCCATTTTGTAAACTAAGTGACGCAAAGAAAAGAAAAACAATTAAGGAAAAAACAAATGAATTATAATTTTCGAAACACAAATACATGAGTAAATAGCTGTATAAATTTGAATTTGGAATTCCTAAATAAAGAGAAGATATTTGAGATCAAAGTTGCCAGTACGGCAAAACGCCAATTTCATATGTAAGGACCTGATATTTCGGCTTTTTGTGAATACTGCACAAGAGTCCCAACTACTCCCATCTGGAGCCAGTGAGACTATGGCATATAAAAAAAACATTCGCGGGTTACGAATAACCTGACAATATTTGAAAATGACCTTTTACCATCACATTTAGCGGAAAAGGTTGCTTGTGTCGTTTGGAGGACTTGAAGAAATGAACACGGAATGCCTGGGTGGGACCCAAACCCGATGCCAACTCGGCCAGTGATGGGTAAAAAAACATATGATTTATGAAAGTTAAAAACATATGTTTTATGTACAGTGATTTTCCCATAAAAATGAAATATTCGTTAAGAATTCAACAGGTATCCCATATAAATAATATCGGATATGTTATATGATATGACGACCGTCCGTGGTCGAGTGGTAAGACACTTGACTCCCAATCGTAAGGTCGCGGGTCCGAACCCTGCGTGCGTAAATAAATTTTATTTGATTATTTTGTGTTATTTCACAATTAATTAATAAAAATAATATGTACTATATTTGCGGCACGTTCCAGAGTGGAAGATACTGTCAGTATAGCCCTGGTGTAAGACCACCATTCAGAATAGAATCGTTGCTTAATAATGGCTTTAGCCGTGTTCAGTGACTAGATCTGAATAGCCAGGTACTTTCCTACCTTCCTCTTCCCCATCTCCTTCCCTTCCCCACTTTCCTTCAGCCTCACAACATACCCCAATTGGGGATGCCATAGTCTCACTGGCTCCAGACGGGAGCAGTTGGGACTCTTGTGAGGTATTCTCTATAAAAAAAAAAAATGTTTATCCGAAACACCATCTAGGTTACAAATAAATTCGTTAAAGAACTTTGTAATAATTTTAAAATATAGCTGGAGAAAATATGTGATGGACGGAAAATGATTTTAATTATTAATTATTAATCATAAAATCGACAGAAAATGACGAAAAAATATAGATCTTAATGGCTGAGTTTGTTGAGGTGCTGTGCCTCAGTAAGACCCTTAGAATATAATTTCTTATTAAATATATTCTGAAAATACATAATATATTTGAAGATAGACGTTAAATAAACGACTTAATTTTGTTATTCAAAATACTTTACTCTATATTCGACTATTGCAAACTCCTGCAACTCATAAACTTACGAATACCCACCGTAACTAGAAACAAAATACACTATTCTACTGCAGCATATGAATGCTGAAATTAAAAAAGGGCAACTACATTGCCCACTCTCCGATACGATGATTTCAAACCATGGTAAATAATAAATATATTAGTGAAGTTGATGTTTTGTGGTTCATATAAAATATTTATTCCAAGACTATTCCTAAACAGATCTTGTTTTTTTGTAAAATATAAGTATAAAAAATATAAATGAAAAAATTACAAGTGGGAAATTGCATGACAGGTAGATAAAAAGTTCATCTTGACATGCGAAAAAATGCAAAATCATAAAAAATCTTGTGATTTAGTTTTGAAAATTTGATCGCTTAGAAATAATATCGATGCTTCAATTAAATACCGTGAGTAGAACACATTTTGGCCTTTGAAGTGATCGAGTATTTTTTTGATAAGCTTTTTAATAAGCTTAGAAAAAAATTATGCGTCTGACCTATAAAAAATTGTTAAAAGTAAAAATCTCCTACGTACAAATCGTTTTTCTGGTATTGTTTTATTGAATAATGTAGCTAATTAAGTTTCTTATAGAGTGATTGGAAAACATTTTAATATTTGTATCTGAATTTCACAAAATTAAATAAAACTTGCATTTTGGCGACGTTTCTTTTCAGCGAATAAAAAAAGGCGGTACTTAACGAATTTGTAACTGCGAATTTCATCCTTCTGTCATGTACAGAAGGATTTTAGCACGTCGCTCAGTCTTCGCCCAGAATCCGGGGCCAACGGAGATGCCTTAGTCTACGCGGCGCTTCGACCTTTAAAAATTTACTTGCGGAGTAACAAAACACTATTGTTGGCTAGAGATTAGGGTTTTTATTGGTAAACGCCCAAAAATTGTTCGCTCCGCCCGATTCCGAATGAGTCAAGGACTGGTGGATCGTATTAAGAAGTACTTTGAGAGTACAAAAATAAGAAATACTTTGATAGTACAAAGATATACTTCGTATAACTGTATTTTGAAGAATATAAACATTCAAAGTATGTTTGATCATAACTGGTCTGAGAAGCGCTGACAAACAGCTTTAATTAAATAAAGTTTTTATGTTGTTATTCTTTCGATATTTATAGCATGAAGCCATATATTACCAAGTGTGTGCAGACACGATTTATTGTGGAATGATTTGTTGCAACATGGAAACATATTAATGAAAGAAGTTCAACAAGTTGTTACAATTTAGGAGGCGGGTTTGGGTACCTCCGCCCAGGGGAACCATTTATTGGACGACTAACACCTCTGCCACAGGTCACCCCAAGCGGTTCGCTACGTTTGGTGACTTAGCAGGGGTGCCCGGGTTCATGGGGTTAGGTTTGTCCGGTACTTGGGGCCGGATGCGTCTGCCGACCATCTGCGTGGGGGGCCAGATCGGAAGGGACAGGTTGAGGGAGACCTTTTGATCTCTCCAGCCGGACCCCCCCCGACCCATCGCCTTGCACCGCAGTGGGAGGGATGGCTTCGCACGTCCATCACTCCTGGACACGTTTTTCCTTCCCAGGACTTCCCCTCCTTCCTTTCCCTTAAAAAACCTTCCAAACAGCATCTAAAAAGATGACACAGGTTCCTATGTGGAGCTAATTAAAAAAAAAAAACAATTTTGAATAAATAAAATACGTCGAAACAAATTCTTCTTTCTTTTAAAGTATCGAGTTCCATTAGTTGTAACATAGAGAAGTTATTGATGTTTTCTATGGATATTCCCAATTTAAAATTAATACAACGTAAGAATTTATGTTGGACTCGCTCAAGAAAATTTTCGTGCACGCTGTAGTATGGATTCCAATTGGAAGAGTTATATTCTAGTTGGCTTCTAACAAGTTAAATCTATAGAATTTTACAATTTTTAAATTTTTGAAATCTTTCTAAATCCGTTAGACAAATCCCAACATTTGTATTGCTTTACTGGTTATATTATCAATTAATTTATTGTCAAAAGTTATTTCAAGGTCTCTTATTTGTTATATTTAATGTAATATTGTTTTTAGTATTCCTTCAAGTTTCTAAATTATCTGTCAATGTGTAAATTGTACTACCAATATATAAAATACCTCTAGGAGTTAAATTCGCATCATAAAAAATTCTAATTATTAAAAAAATATCTACTTAAAAAAAAGACAAAAGATCCTGTGTTCGATTCCCGGTTATGACCATTACCTTTCTTCTTCCAACACTATTTAATTTTTAAAAAATGCGCTCACTCCCTTTCTGATCTTACAGCTTTAACACTTTTCAACAATTTTCCTAAAAATTCATTAATTATAGTTTGAGAACTTTTGGACTAGTCATGGTAATAAAAACATCAATATAATTTTTTAGAAATAACTAGCTACTTGAGAAGTAATAAAAATTTTGCCATTAATAATTTTCTTAATTAATTATGCACCATAAAGACTTTGACTCTTAACCATCCGAGCGCTTTTTACCACAATATTTTCAAAACCACGGATTGCTTTGTTGCCAAAATGTGGCAATTTTTTATTATTTATTTTATTAATGCGACTATATAATATATTGTACATTCAAAATATAACAAAATAAATATTCTCTAGATTCTTTTAAATTAAAAAGTTAACGATTTAATAATATTTTTTTATTAATCCTAAGAATATGTGATAATAGACAAAAGATAGGTGAATTCATTGGCTACATAGATCTATGATCAGTTTATATGTCTCCATATTCAAATTCGGAGGTATGATTTTTTTTTATGTGGGCGAAAAAATTTCCTTTAGCAATCCGAGGAAAAAGTTTTAAATTGCTCTGTCGCTCCAGTGGTTAAAGTGCTTTAACGTAATTAGTTTTTAGAGATTTTTTTTTGAAAAAGAGTGATTGGTTTGTTTTATTATATTTTTTTTACATTAGCGCCACACAGGAAGCCCTGAGAAAAATAATTTACCTTTAGGGATGTTGTGTGAAGGGTAATTTTAAGAAAGGGCGGAGAAGTTCTAAGAAGAAAAAAGGTATGATATAGGTGGTTAGGAATCTGGGGGTCAGTGTATTCAGGAGTGATAGAAATATGGACCCATCTCTCCAACCCCTGGGTCGAGAGAGTCCAACTGGAGGGGTCTAAGGGTCTTCCTCAATCATTCTCTCCCATTCCGACCCACTACGTCCCTTTATTCTGTACACCTCTGCTAAGTCACTGGCCGTATCAAACCACTTAAACTGTCCTACGGCAAAGATCTTGGTTATCTAAAAAATGGTTCCCAAAGCGGCGGTACCCATACCTGCCTCTCAAATTTATTTTTTTTTACAATTTTATTTGGTACATAATTTGAATATAATGGCTCTCGACTCCCAATCCGAAGTTTGCTGGTTCTAACTTGGCATACACAAATAAATTTTATTGGTTTAATGTGTGTTATTTCATAATTAATCAATTAAAAATATATACAGGGTGTAAAGGAACGTACTTGACGTACTTTAACCAGTGATTCCTGACATTATTTGGAGTAAAAAATGTAAATAAAATTTGGTCTTATTTGATTTTTTTTCCTACAAAATCTTAAAAAACAGTAGGTCTTAAACAGTTGGGGGTCGGGTAAGTGGTGGTACTGTTACTCAGTTGAGTGACCAGTGACATCATGCGAAAGATTTTTTTTGATTTAGAAGAAAAAAAAATTGAAAAAAAAATGTATCAAAAAAGTCACCGTAGTCTAAAATTTCATTTGCATTTTTTATTCTAAATAATGTCACAAATCACTGGTTAAAGTAAGTCAAGTACGTACCTTAACACCCTGTATATATATATAGTATAGTTGCGCCACGTTCCAGAGTGGAAGATACTCTCAGTATCGCCCTGGTGTAAGACCACCATATAGAATTGAAACGTTGCTTAAAATAGCTTTATCCGTGTTTGGTGACCAGATCTGAATAGTTATATACTTCCTCACCTTCCTCTTCCCCATCTCATTCCTGTTCCTACCACCTTCAGATTCACAACATTTTTTTTTTACATTAACTCCACACAGGAGGCTCTGAGGAAATTAATTTCCCTCAGGGCCTATGTCATCTTTGAAGATGCTATAAGGAGGGTATTTTTGAGGAGAGGAAGGAGTAAACGTGGGTCTTGAAGAGATTCATGTTGTAGCAGGGAGGAAACACAGAGGCCGGCAAATCGTTCCACAGCTGAGCTGTTGAACACAAGAACGAGTCGTATCTCCCGTTCTCATGTGACAAATGTCAACCGTGTACATATGTTAAGCGCGCGTTTGGCGTGTTTCCCGACTATGCACCGGTGCCGAGTGGATCAATGTCGCTAGCTCCTCGGAGCATCTTCCATTGAAATACCGGTAGAACAAGGATAGCATTCCCACCCGACGCCTGTGCTAGATTGAGACATACCCCATTTGGGAATGATATTCTCACAGGCTCCAGACCGGAGCAGTTAAGACTATATATATCACATAGGATATACATCTAAAAAGTTTTGAATATTAACACATTATCTGGTAATACGTAAGAAATTACAAAAACACCATTTTACCAAAAGCAAGTAAGTTATTACGAAAATAGTGCACGGCGAGCGATAGATATTTTACCTTTACCCCCTGGTATTCTAAAGATATTTTTAATACAATAAATAACTAATTGGTTCCTTGTAAATCGATTAGCTACGACCATCGACATATACTATATAGATTAGTCCTCCAATACCTAATTTCAATCAATACCCATCTCTTGCTTAACGAGGATTTAGTCGTTTTGCAAAGCAGAAATTATACATTTTTTTTATCAAGAATAAAGTCCGCGTAAATATTTCTAACTGACTCAATTTAGTGTTTTAAAAATGATCTTCACAAAGCTAGTCATTCCATTGCCACGAACTTGCTGGAAAACAAATGAGGTCTACGAAGACCAACAAAAGGTACAAACCAAAGCTTTTTGCGATCTTTTAACAGTGAGATAGTGCACTTTCTTTTTGATAAATGATTTGGTAAACCAATATTTTTCATACATTGCAAACATTATGTAAAACAAATTGCACTTATACAAAAATGCCAATTTACTTACAGGAGTAACAAATTACATTTCCAAATAAAATAACAGAATCCCGTCAAATCTAACTTACGTAAATATCAATTATTATAAGCACATTGAAAAAATCTGACAAAGGCCGACGGGACTGGAACCCGTGTCTTTCTGATTTTCGGTCAACTGCTTTAACCACTGAGCTAAGTCGGCTTTGACCGGAAATCAGAAGGACACGGGTTCGACTCCCGTCGGCGGCATGTATCTTTTCAAAGTGAGATTTTTTAAAATGTGGATGAATGAGTGTTTCAGGCTAATAATTATTTGCTTATAATATTTGTACCCTTTTTGCTATGCATAGAAAACTTGTCTAAAACATTAGTTTATCAAAAAAAATAAATTATAATAATTATTTGAATATATATTTTTTTCAGTACTTTTCCTGTGATTTGGAAGAGCACACTCTTCATAGGACTTATCTACACTTCAAAATACCTTTGTTTTTGATTGCATTGAAATTAAAATGTAACTAACTAACTAACTAACTAACCATCACGCCGTTTCCCCGCAGGGGTAGGCAGAGAGGACGGACCGCCAAACACCTCGGTTTTGGCACACACTCTTTGCCTCATTCACATTCATACATCGTCTCATACATACTCTTCTATTTTTCTGACTCTTGACATGGCCCGACTCAAGTATCTGATTAACTTGATCGTGCCATGTCTTCCTCGGACGTCCCCTACTTCTTATATTATTCACACTTGCTTCATATATTCTCCTTACGCTCCTTTCTTTGTTGATCCGCTCTACATGCCCAAACCATCTGAGGGTTCCTTTCTTAATTTTACTCATTACGCTTACATCAGCTTTGCATTCTTTTCGAATCTCCACATTTCTCACACGATCATACATGGTTTTACCACACATACGCCTCAGGGATCTCATTTCAACAGCATTCAGTCTACTTTCATCCTTCCTCTGCCAGTTCCATGCTTCGCTGCAATACATCAGGGTAGGTACAAGCACTCCATTGTGGACTGGACTGCTAACTTCGCTTCTTTGGTCAGCTTTTTGTTAGCGCCAACGGCATTCAGTCCTCCATTAATGGAGTTACCTGCATTTACCCTCCTTTCAATGACTCTTTCAGCCTTCCCATCTCTCGTAAACATACTACCCAAATACAAAAACTCATCCACCTGCTCCAAGTATTCATATTCACAACTATATTGCACACCGTTTTCGGACAAATATTTCGGAATTAAAATGTATTTAACCTTTTTATTCATGTAACTATGTTTGTATACATTTATGTATGTACCTCCACAACTCCACATCTGTCTCGACACAAGTATATCCTAGTGAGACAGGCATTGAAAAATCACATGTAATTATACTGTATATAGATTAATAAATAAAATACGTTGGTTCTAGTATCATTTTAAAACCCACACGGCTTGTCTTGATATAGTTGGTCGGAGATTAACCAAGTATGTTTTAGTTGGTACAGCTACCCTTAAATCGATTAGCTAAAACACATACATATTAATTTAGTAGTAAATAAATTAAACGATGACGTATTTCGTGTTGACACTATAGCTTAGGGATTAGAGTACTTTAATAATTGATTCAATACGGTGTTAGCTGCTGGGCCAATACGGAGTTTTGGCCTCGAACCTAAGTAATTACTAACAGGGTTAAAAAGTTCAAACCCACGAATGTATAATCTGCAGAGGATGCAGAAACCTAATACATAATTGAATTTAATTCAAAATTTGGGAGGCTGTTATGGGTGTGAGTGTTTAGGATTATTATCTTCCTTTTTCCTACCCACCTACCTTCACTCATATTCCTAAGTATAATGGCGACTTCCTTGTAACGAACAGGGTGCTGTGCCTAATGGTTCAAGTTTCAAAGATCAAGAAAAGATATCGCGCGTGTGTTGGTACAGTTGGAGGCTGCTGATAAAAGGTGCAATCCTGCCTTCCGTGAGTTTCTTACATTCCTTTTCCTTCTAAATATTTCTAACAGTGAGTCACCTCACGTTTGGTGACTTAGCAGGGGTGCCCAGGTTCACGGGGTAACCATCTGCCCATTTAAGCCGGGAGGTCTGTTTGAGGGAGTTCATTTGACCTATCTAGCAAGATTTTGATCGCCTTATACCGCATTGGGGATTGATTCATAATATGTCTGTCACTCCTTGGCCCACCGACCGCCAGGTTCCTACCCAGAGTCCATCTTCAGGCCACATCTACTATATATACTACGCATTAAGTCAATCAATTATCACCTTTGGTATGATTGATTGGGGCGGCGCTGCTTAAACGAATATGGACCCTCTCGACAAAACGCAAAAAGCCTTAATTATTTATTACAAAAGAACCGTTTATATTCTCGACAAGACAGGTATTAAGGGCTTCGCTGTATTAAACACACAGAAATTGCACATCGAATTCATATCTATACATTACCTGTACTGTTTGCTTTATCCACATTCAAACACTGTTGGGAACTTCTTAATAAATACTTAATTCCTCTTACAAACTGTTTATTTTCAATACTGGATAGTATAAGACAAACTAAACCATCATACTGCACAACACAATTACAAAACAAGACATAGACAAAGACATCTATCTACACATGACTCTGAAGACGAATACCACCCAAGGACAAAGACAGTACCATAATCTGCCCCCAAAACGTTTAAATATTATTGAAAAAGACTTTAAAGATATTCACGTGACCAATCTAAAACACGAAATACACACATGGATAGTCAACAAGGGCATTGTGTACTGCAGATAGATAACTTCTACGATATAACAACACGTATGTATTTTCGTCTTGTCCTCACAATTATTTCTTTTTGTCCCCTTTTTCTCTTATTTCTTTTCTTACTCTTTTATTTTTGTTTCTTTCATTCTCATTATCTTTTAAAATTTATATTAAAATTATTTTATTTTATCTTTCAAGAATTAACATATTAAATTAGTTTAATTCCTGCCACCTCGGAATAGGCTCAGCCTATTGAGGTGGTATATACCACAAAGTGTATTTGTATATATTGTAATATTATCTTGGTTAATATATTTATATGTAAATTTTTTAATGTATATCATGTATTTTATAAATAAAATAAATAAATAAAATATATATATATTTTTTTTTAAATTAAAAAAATCCGCCCTGACGATGTACAGTAACGTTGTCCGAAACGTTGGATAAAAAGGAGGTAGCGCAGAACGGCATAAAACCCCTATGATAAACTAACCCTCTCATTCTCTACTGTACCTCATAAAAAATAAAGAAACACAAGCTTGTATAAATTTGTAACCTTTTCTCGAATTTTTCTTGTCTTCGTGTTAAAGCAATTTCCTGTCTTTAAGAATTAACTCTGAAGGTGTTCCACAAGGAAGCGTAGAGGTACCACTTTAATTTAAATATATTGGATTAGTAAATAAATTATGAAGCTACATTGTTCAATTAACTCAAAATAGTACATCACTTTTATTTAATATGTACATCACGCTGACAGGTTTCGGTATATCAACTATGCATTCATCGGGATAGATGAAAACTTAAGAGGTAGCCATAAGCCAAAAATTGTTATATGCATTAAGAGGCTAGACTTTGAACGACACGCGGAACACCCGCCTCCACATACAACACATGCGAATGCGAAATGTGCGAATGAGACAACGCTCAAATTTACCTACAGAAATCGCTCGAAAAGGGGTTTATGGAGAATACACTTTTCTACACCAAAACTTTCACGAAATTGGAATTTTAAAAAATATGTATTTTTTAAAAAGAAGAAGCTACGTCGGTAGCTTTTTATAAGTTTATAATTCTTTATGAGAGTTGAGTTAGCAGCACTTTTTACTTAAATAATATTTTTTGATAAATCGTACATGTTTGACAGTGAATGTTTACGTTAATACTAAACGCATCGAAAATTCGAAAACATACCGACATAGTTTTCACCCTCTAGAAGGCAGTATAAAAAAATATATTCATTTTGTGCAATTTTCGATGTAGAAAAGTGTTTTTTCCCTGGCGTCCTTTTTGTATGGGCCGAAAAGCGTTTATCGTCTTAATATGGTAGGATGAATCGAGTGTGGAAACGGTCGATTTCAAGAGCAAAAGTGGTTTTAATTTTTATTGTGAATAATTTTATAATAAATAAATAAATTTGATCAAGGGAAACTATTGCAGATAATTTTAAGCATAATATTTTTTTTTTAAGTTGTTTCTTATATGCATTCATATATTTCTAATGAAAAAAATTTTTTTTAGTTGTTTACGCTTTTATTTTTTCATAGAGGAATGAAGAAATGTATTTTGTTTTACTCAAAGGAAACAGTAGGAAAAACTTTAATTTTTTTAAAACATTTTTTTGTATTGATAATGTAATCCAATTTACAGTAAAGATTAATCTAAAATAGTAATTTTTAAAAATTGCTTCTTAAAATGTCTTGGCCAAGTAATGTTATTATACCCGTCACCAAATGACATGTCCTCATAAATCTCGTTCTATATTTTTTCTATTGTGGTTAGATATATAATGTAAACAGATTTAGAAAGAAAGAAAACCTAACTCTAGCTTTTCATTTCAAATTTTACCATGTATAATTATTTGAAATAATTCTATAAAACAGAAACCTGCCAAACCGTTCACCTTCTCAAGGTTTATCAATTTTTATTATTATTTATACATACAACATACCACTGGAGCGACAGAGCAATTAAAATATTTTTTCTCTGATTGCTAGAGGAAATTTTTCCGCCCACATTAAAAAAATCATACCTCCGAATTTGAATATGGAGACATACAAACTGATTATAGTTCTATATAGCCAATGAATCTATCTTTTATTTACTATCACATATTTGTAGGATTAAAAAAAAAATAATTAAATCTTTAACCTTAAAACATTTAAAAGAATCTAAAGAATATTTATTTTTTTATATTTTCAATGTATAATATATTATATAGTCGTTTTAATAAAAAAATAATAAAAAATATTTGCCACATTTTGGCAACAAAGCAATCCGAGGGTTTATCAATAGTGCCTCAATGTGGCAAAAAGCGCTCGAGTGGATAAATGACCTTTAAAATAGGTTTTTATTTTATTGACTAGATCTGAATAGCTAGATACTACCCCACCTTCCTCTTTCCCATCTCTTTCACCACCCCACTACCTTCAGCCTTACAAAATACACCAATTGGGGATGCCATAGTGTCACTGGCTCCAGGTGGGGAAGTTGGGACTCTTGTGTAAACATTTACCCTGCGTTTTTTATAATAATTACTAAAATAACAACAATAAAATTTAACAATGAGATTTAGGAAAAAACGAAATTTAATGCTAGATATGAAATAATGTATTTATATTTTAAACTTGTGATATACCTACATAATTATTTTGTGGAACAGAGTAATGAAGTAAAATACGCTAATTCAATATTATAGAATTTATTATTATTGGTGTTTGTTATTATAGCCTTTTTTTAGTAATGTTGGATTCGATTATTTTTCTGTCTTAACTAATTACAAATATTTAAACCGAAACCATATAATTTCAAAGTGCAATTTCATGGCACTCAGGGTGGCGATTCTAGAACAAAATTCTATTGGTAGATTCAGACTGGGTCGACGTACGTGCCCATCGCTACGCCTAACAATATCTGGACTGCTTAGCAACCATAGATTTTCAATGAAAATTTATGTTTTAGAATCACGCGATCATCGCGACGTGCGATGTCTGTGGCCATTTTCATAGAAAATGTATGGGTTGCTAAGCATTGTTTGAGTAGCGATGCGTACGCACGTCGTCCAGTCTGAACCTACCATTAGGAACATATTCAAAAAAATTAAAAATATGAGTGCGTCTAACATTTACAAACCTTTGAATTAAAATTAGGACTTGACTGACTGTTGTGGTAGGTATTTCTAAAACGGTACAATTACTGCCAACTGTGTTTGTTTTTATTTTTAAATGGTTCTCTTCTTTAGAGAGCGAATCTATGTTCATAATTTTTATGTCATTTCTCAATACAAGCGACCAAACTCGACAGCCGGTGGTCTAGCTGTGTATCATTCATCTGTAGACATGCATTTTATTTGAAAATGTTATTTCCGTCCGAAAAACACCTGAATTACTTGTCATATCACGCCTAAAGAAGTTTTTACTTCAATAAATATATTAAAAACAAAGCGTACATACATAAAATTTGCGGAAAACAGTTTACAAGGCTTCAGAAATAATTTCGTGGATCGGACCAATGACTATATATTACTTTTTAATTAATTTTTGTATAAATACCGCACAAAAGTCACAACTTCCCCCGTCAGGAGCCAGTGAGAACATGGCATTCCCAATTGGGATATGTTATGAGTGTGAAGAGTGGGAAGGGAAAGGAGATGAGGAAGAGGAAGGTGGGGTAGTACCAGCATATTCAGATCTGGTCACCAAACACGACTAAAGCCATTTCAAGCAATGTTTGAAATTGAAATTCAGAATGGTGGTCCAGGGTGATACTGAGAGTATCTTCCACTATGGAACGTGCCGCAAATAAACTATATATTATTTTTAATTAATTAATTGTATAATATCTTCTGTTCTGGTCTGTAAGACTTTCGGATTGGGAGTCGAGAGTCTTACACCTCGACTATGCCTCGTCCTCCATTGGAATTGGAGTAGGGGTCATGCAATTTGCAATGAGGAACCGACTTATGAAGTACCTATAGGGAGAACATTAAATATAACTAGCTGATACCCGGCATGCGTTGAAATGCTTAACTTGATTTGTTGAACTTGACTTAAAAAAATTGTTTCTCCCTGCGTGTCCTCACCCGTTCTTCCCTTTCCCCTTCCGCCTCCTCTTCCCTACCCGTGTCTCCTTCCCCTCCCGCTTTCCCCTTTCACCTTCTCCCTTCTCGCGAACCCTCCTCACGTATTCCCTTTCCACCTTCTCAGACTTCCCCCTCCCTGGTCCTTCCTCCCTCCTCCTTAATTTTCCACCGCCCCTCCTGAATTCCACACCCCCTCCAGCCTTTTTTCCCTGCCGCTAAACTCTATAAAATCGACATTTTTTCAAAAAATTTGCGTGCGACCTATTTCAATTTTTATGCAAATATTATAACGCAAAAGCATAAATAAATTTATAAACAATATATATATATATATATATATATATTTTAAATTCGGAGTTGCAATCGGATGAATAGTATAGGAAATAATTTTATAACGCCAGAGCTCACTATCCTATAACCATCGCGGGCATGCGCGCATCATCGCAATCGGATGAACGGCATGGCTAACTAACTAACTAACTAACTAACAACCATAATGCCTTTTCCCCGCAGGGGTAGGCAGAGACTACGGACCGCCAAACAACTCGGTCTTGGCACACACTCCTTGCCTCGTTAACTTTTCACAACTTCTATTTTTCTGACTATTGACAAGGCCCGACTCAAGTATCTGATTCACTCGATCGTGCCATGTCTTCCTCGGATGTCCCCTACTTCTTATACCATTCACACTTGCGTCATACTTTCTTCGTTCATTCTCTCTACATGAAAAAAAATTCTGAAGGTCCCTTTCTTAATCTTGCTAATTACGCTTACATCAGCCTTGCATTATTTTCGGATCTCCACATTTCTCACACGATCATACATGGTTTTACCACACAAACTCTTCAGGGATCTCAATGTTTCTTAGGACGGTATGGCAGCGCATAAAATACGAACAAACAAACAAACACACATAATTTTTTTTTAATATAAGATTTATATAATTTAGTAAAGAGTTTAATTAATTAGTCATAAGGCTCTGTTAAAAATTTGCACAAATACTATTCTCTAAAAAAAAGTAACAGAATCGTCACCGATTCCTCAAAAACACTTTGAAACAAAAGCAGGAATTTCCAATCTTTTCAATATCAATTTGTGAAAGTTCCAAAAAAACGGAATTGCGACCCACTGTTTAATTTGGCAGCTACTTCTAATCTGGCGCCACAAAATACCTGAAAAAACCCTTGACGCAGAAACGTTCCTTTAGTTCGTTACATTTATAACATACTTCTCTTGAACGCTTTCAGTTATTAAGTTCCTAAAAAGATATAATATGTTATTTTTTAAGATAACATCTGTAGACTGTCTAACCGAAACGGTAATAATATAAAATTCACTCCATAGAAATAAACCGCGAAGTATGATCTGAAAATTATTAAAAACACATTTGGCAATCGAACCCAAGGCCTTCGACTATCAACATCAACTTAATTTTTTAACAATATTTTAATGGCTGCTATCTTTATGTACACGGAGAAAAATTTTATTCGAAAAAGCGATCATTTTATTCGCAAAAACGGTTAAAAATGGGACTGAAGTTCTTACGAACAAATTAACAGGGTTTCGATGTTCCCGCCAATAAACATTGAAACCCTGTTAATTTGTTCATAATAATTTCAGTCCCGTTTTTAACCGTTTTTACGAATAAAATGATCGTTTTTTCGAATAACATTTTTCTCGGTGTATGATTGCAAGATTTAAACCCGAACTTAATGTAGATAGTCTGTCTTGGATAAATTTATTAATTTTTATTTAATATGCGACGTCTATTAACTTTTGTGCAAGTCTGGGATGAACTTTAAAATTTATTTTTAACTAAGGCGAAGGTCCTGGGTTCGAGTCCCAGATGTGACTGCATCTTTTTCTGTTTTAGATTCTCGATTGAATTTCACCAAAATTATCTTCGTTAATTACAAATAAATAAAAAAAAGAGAAATCCATTATATACTCTTGTAACCACAATAAATAAATAATATTTTTCTTCAAATTGGCGCCAACACAAATCTGTTCAAACGCGAAGCTAGCAGTCCACAATAGAGTGCTAGTATTTTCCCCGATGTACGGCAGTGAAGCATGGAATTGGTGGAGGAAGGATCAAAGTAGACGAAATGCTGTAGAAATGAGATCCCTGAGGCGTATATGTAGTAAAACCATGTATGATCGTGTGAGAAATGTGGAAATCCGAAACGAATGCAAGGCTGATGTGTGTGTAATAAGTAAGATTATGTAGTGACTGTAATAGTTTTGGCATGTAGAGCGAATCAATGAAGAAAGGAGTGCAAAAATAATATAGAAAGCAAATGTGCATGGTAGAAGAATTCGAGGACGTGGCACGATCAATTGAATCAGATACTCGAGTCGGTCATATCAAAAATCAGAATAAAATAAGAGAATTTATGAATGCGAATAAGGCAAGGAGTGTACGCCAAGATCGAGTTGTTTGGCGATCCGTCCTCTCTGCCTACCCCTGCGGGGAAACGGCGTGACGCTTAGTTAGTTAGTTTTATTTATTTATTTATTTATCATAAATACATTTGTACAAAATAGTTCATTAATTTAGTTACCACAATAAATAAATATTGTTTTTTTTTTCGTTAATTTTATCAAATTGGTCCGCACGATGCTCGCGGTTGCAGGTTTAGGAGCCCTGTGAAGAGTATGCCTATTCTCAACTGCTGAGTCATTGGAAACAAAGAAAGGTTTTCTTGTTATTTCTGGCTATGCATTAGGACCTGTCTTCAGACATCACTCATCTATCATTACCAGTACATCCTCTATTCAACAAAACATCTGTATTCGAGAAATCCATCATTTATAATGTTCGCTCCAATTGAAGTGAAAATCCTAGGTTCAGTCCAAAAGTATGCCTCAAATTTTTTTCTCCTTATAATTGTCTTAAAAACCACACTATTGACGACAAATTTGTGGTTTTTCAATATATTCTCTCTCATTTGAACAATTTTGGTCCATCTTTTAACAAGAGCATTTTTTCCAGTGCGGTAAAAAGTACACTCCTGCTTCGTATATAAGCCATTGACGCACGGACGTTTTCACAGCCTACGCATTTTCAAATTGAATCTCACGATGAGCTTCACATCACACTGCCTTTAGTGAAGGAGAGGTGCATCACAATTCATCTGTAGTTATCCGGCGGTCACCACGAATGATGTTGTAGATAGCACTGACCAACCAAAAACATTAAAGTAACACTGGATCAGTAAACCTAGCGACAGCTGACAAAACCAAAGACAACTATCGGAACGCCATTCTGTTGCGTGAGTCTCCTTGGCTGGTTGTGTTTTTGTCTACACATTTATCCTTCTGAATAGTTTCTGATAATCATTTATCGCGTGCTTATCAAATGCAAAAATGTCATATATAAAAAGTGAATTCAATGATGTCGTATCATTTAAACAACCCGCGATCATACTAAATACTAACACATCGATCTTTGAAAGGTAAGGAATCGAAGACACTAAATCTACCCACATTCAATTACCTTCTAAAATGTCATCAACTCCCTAAATTTTGCGTGGAGTCACTGCAGTGAATTGCCTACCGCTACGCTTTTCGTCAGCCAGCGGCGTTTGTCTTTCAGCTTCGTTAAAGAGTGCTGATATCCACTGTTGCATCACCGTATACATTTTTCAGTATTTCATGATTGCGAATGGACGTTTCACCTTCTGCATTTAAGAATTCAGAACGCTGTCTGATACGAACCTCGATGTTGGCTATTTTACAAACGACTGCCACCTGTTGACGTAGAAAGTTACTACTGCTTTAAATTGTAGAAGAAGGTTGGAGGAATAGCGCAATTCAACATTTTCAATTAACTGTCTTTATGTAAGTAGGAAAAATAGGAGGCAATACTTTTTGACTGACCATAGTAGATATTATTACTTATTTTGATGTAAAACTTTTTTAGGCGCGATATGACGAGTAATATGTTAATAACATTTTAACGGCATAGTCCAGCGGTAGGGCGTTGGACTGCCATTCCGATGGTCTCGGGTTCGAACCCGGCGTGCGCTAATAAATTTTATTTAATCGATTTGTGTTATTTCACAATTAATTATTTAAAATAATATAATAGTATATTAGCGGAACGTTCCAGAGTGGAAGATACTCTTAGTATTGCCCTGGTGTAAGTCCACCATTCAGAATTGAAACGTTGCTTGAAATGGATTTAGCCGTGTTTAGTGACTTTTTTTTTTACATTAGGTCCACACAGGACGCCCTGAGGAAAATAATTTCCCTCAGGGCCTAAGTCATCTTTGGGGATGCTGTGTGGAGGACATTTTTAAGGAAAGGAAGGAGAGGAAGTTCGGGGAAGGAAAACGGTATGGGGGTTGGGTAGGAATCTGGGGTTCAGTGTGTCTAGATCATCCGCCGCCAAGGCCTAGATAAACCTTATCCCATGAACCCGGGCACCCCTGCTAAGTCACCAAACGTAGCGAACCACTTGGGGTGAAATACGGCATAGGTGTTGGTTATCCAATAAATGGTTCCCTGGGCGGCGGTACCCATTCCCGCCTCCCAAATTGATAAGATTAGACTAGACTGGATCTAAATTGCCAGGTTCTTCCCCACCTTCTTCTTCTTCGTCTCCTTCCCTTTCCTACTTACCTTCAGCCTCATAAGATACCCCGATTGGGGATGCCATAATCTCACTGGCTCCAGACGGGAGCAGTTGTGACTCTTGTGAGGTATTCACTACAAAAAAATATATATATACATTTAAAATTGTACCTAACCAACGCTTTTTTAACTATGTTATATTTTTCGTTTTATTTTTTATTGTATTAGCACAGTACACAAGGTAAAATAATTTTTTTAATAATTACAATAACCTCTCAAAAATAAATCCCAATGTTGTCTCTAAAAATCAAGCAAAATTGAATTATTTAATGGATTATATTTTATAATTTAAAACTTAAATAAATAAAGTAGTAATATTTTTTTAATTTTTTTTTTTATTAATAATTCAAAAAAGATACATAAATTACAAATACATTTTATACACTAATTAATTATATAATATATATGTTTGATGTACCCCCATAAAAAAGCAGGGCTTGTGTGTATGGTGGGGTGGGGGGGGGAGGGGTGTTATTATATAGTTTTTATTTGTTATGATTTAGTTCAGGTTTTGAGTGTGCTTTTTAAGGTTAGTTTTAATTTTTTTTAGATTGGTATTCATGTTTCTAATATTTTCTGGTAATGAATTAAAGAATTTTACTCCGAGATATTTATGATTTAATTGTCCTATTGTTTTTTTACATTTGAAGTAGTAGTTTTTTGTGTCTTTTAATTTTGATTGGTTATTTTGGCCTGAAATCCAAATTAAAATTTTCAAAGGAAAAGGCCTATAAGTCTTTCTTCTTAGCACTTCAGGCTAATTTATTTAGATTTTGAGAACAACTTAGGCAGGTCTCATAAAAATCGTTGTGTCTCTCTTACTATCATGTTGAGAAATATGGTCTAAACGGTGTTTGAAAGACAAAACGTCACGCTTTATATTCCAATATAAAAGTTAACCACAAAACCATAACAATGTACACAAAAAAACAAAGTTTCTGTCCGCAATTCGAAAAAAAATTATGTAATCTTAGAATTTTTTTATACATTATTTTTACATGAAACGACAAACATCGAGAGGTGAAAATGACGTTAACAATAAGTTTGTCGAATAAAATATCTCCGCGTATTTATTTTTTATCAAGAGCAATTTTCAAAACTATTTTATGTGTGCATTTAAAAAAAATTACATGGTTATTTCGATTTATAAAAATTGTAGGCAAATTTTATCACCTTTCAAAAATGGTTTTTATCTTTCGGATACATTCAGATATATTCCATTAATTTGTATTTTATTGTAAAGCTGAAATATTTTAAAATTCTGACAAATTATGCTCGAAGCCGGAGGGGCTTAAACGCCTCGAAGAAATGCCTCAACACTCGACAAACTTTTTACTAAGGCATATATCGTGAGGGCCGTATAAATTGTTAATTTTTCTCCTAGACTTTAACTGATTCTCCTGAAAGATACGTTGAGTCTTGAATGTTGATAAATCGACTTGTTAAGATGATACCCGAGTGGTGGACAAATTTGAAAAGTAGATTTTACTAAATTGTTGCTGTCACTGTTGCTCTTACTCCACCGGATATTGAGCGAAAGGGACAATGCACCTCGGGCTACTAATTTATTTATTTTTTTTATTTTTTTTTTATGTTCTCTATAAAACAGTTATACAACAATATATATCATGGAGAAGATTATAAATTACAAAGTACACAAGGGCAGTTTTACTACTTAGTGACATTTGCTAAAAGATAGTTGCTGAACTGTCTGTAAGTGACATTGAAAATGTCGATGGTCAATGCAGAATCGTTAAGCAGTTGAGTCGCTCTGTTTATTGGCGCGTTCTGATAGGCAGAAGTCCTCACTTTCGGAGCATAAAAAAGTGCATGGGATTTACCACGAGTATACTTAATATATATAGTATACTAATACCTAACTAAAATCGAGGTTTTATATTCCCCACTCTCCTCCAAAATTGGACTGATTTTCAATTTTTTTTTTACCAGATACATAAGAAAAAACTATTTTATGTCTGTACGTTTTGCTTGTTTTAAAAAAACATTGTCTAATTTGTATACTGAACGTTTTTTGACAACCAGTCAATTTTATTGATTTTTGGAAGGTCATAACTTCTATAAAAAGTAACTTATCAAAAAAAAAAACAAAAGTACTGACACGCTAGTAGTTGATATCTATTTTATGTAAAAATAATATTTTTTCTAGGGTTAAAATCCAGAGAGATAAATAGGGAATACATTTGTATGGAAAAATCACCGCCGGGTACACCAGTTTTTTTTAAATGCATATTATAATACAGATGTTAGTCAGTTGTGGCCAATAAAAAACACGAGATCTATAGGCACACCATTCTGTCGGATGGCAAAAACTTTCCACCTTGCAATAAAATCTAAATAAATGGAATATTTCTGAGCGCATCCAAAAACCAAAAAGTTTTTTAAATGTAATTTTCAAATAATATCATTCGAAATAAATATATTTTGATGGGCGGCTAAAAATATATCGTGACACCTCTTAACTTGTTGAAACCCAGCATACAAAAAATATATTTTTTCAATACGATGTAAAATATTTGACAGTTCTCACCTTTCTTACGAATTCAATTTTTATAACATTTCTTTTGTGATATATTACAAAAATTACATCAAAATAATGTAGATAAACCGAACTTCCTAATAATCAAATCTATGCTTTTCACAGTGGATTTACATAAAAACAATGAATAATTAGATTTAAATTAGATAGACTTCGAATGTGACAGCTATCATATTATCAAGTGGCAGCCATTTTGTCCGCCATCTTTGGTGCCCGGCGCGTCATTAGCAATTAATATGAATTATTCGGAGTGGCTTAATGCAATCCAGTAATTCGTAATGTCAAGAACGAGAATGGCCCAAGCGATTTTGACCTTGTTCTTCACACAATTTCTTTATACATAAGGGGCAAAATCGCTTCAAACATCCGGACCCGCCGGGGGGGATTGCGGCCCACGAGAGGTTAAACATAGTTGGTAATTTTATTTGATTAATTTGTGTTATTTCACAAATAATTAATTTAAAAATAATAAATAGTACATTTGCGGCACGTTCCAGAGTGGAAGATACTCTCAGTATCGCCCTGGTGTGAGACCGTAGTTTAGAATTGAAACGTTGCATTAAATGGCTTTAGCCTGAATAGACCTGAACAGCCAGGTTCCCCACCTTCCTCTTCCGCATCTCGTTCCCCTTCCCACTACCTTCAGCTCACAACACACCCCAATATAAATAAAAAAAAGTTAAACAAATCGATCCTCAGACATCTTAAAATACTAGATTTAGATATAACCAGTAAAGCAAAATTCGAATGCTCACCATAAATCAAATAATAGTTACACTTGTTTGTGTTTTACATATTAAATATGCTATAAAAGAACACCGGGAGGCATAACGGCCCTGTACATTAGTATGACATTTTGAAATATGCTACTACTAGTGACCCAGAAAATAATAACATTTTGTTTAATTCACTATTACAATATTTTGTGCATTATAATTGATTTGGCGGTGTTTATGAGTAATATGAGTATTGTACCAGATAGAGGGTACAATTTTACATATAAGTGCGTACTCAACTCAAATGTCTGACTATACAACTGAACGACCGATATGTAGACCTCAGAACAGGCATAATTCTAAGTGATATTTTAATAGAAAAAATAAATAATATATATATATATTCATTATTAATGTCAGCTAAATCAAAAATTCCTACCATCCATCTTAAAAATCACATAATATATATTACAAGCACGTTTCACATAAGTCGTAAAATGTTTTAATTTTTAAATTTTATTTTTTATTATACGTAAATTAGTACATATACAGCATAGTGATAGCGAATGAATTAAGATACCTATCTAATTTATATCTTACTAGCTGACCCGGCAAACTTCGTACCGCCTCAGAATCAATAAATGTTGTGTTTAATTTATTAGCTGAAATAAATTAAGTTTTTATTATGTTAAAATAAATAGGTACCTACTCTAAGTTCAAAAAATGAAATAAGGCTGTTGACTAAGCACGAAATGTTCGGCACACTACACCATTGACAGTTCGAATTGATTCAAATTATGTCGACCAACGCACATTATTTGAAAAGCCGTTCCATACAAAATATATGAAAAAATTAATTTTCTTCATAATTATTTTTTCCGTGTTTTTTTCGATGTTTTATTAGTTATTCTGTTAACCGGGACGGAGACAAATCCAACAAATCAAAGATCATAAAAATCGGTCCAGCCGTTCTTGAGTTATAAATGGTGTAACTAACCCAACTTTGTTTTATATATTAAGATATACTAATTCTAATATAATCTCTCAAATATGTCACCTACCTCGATATTATAGATTAATGCACAGTCTAGTAACAGCGAACAAATTGAGAAACCCACTTAATCTATATCTTGTATTGTAACTGTAAATTAAATTTCTCCAATATGTTATGTACCCCGATTACATTGTTCTTGATTATGTATATTATATTACATGTACCTCGATTACATAAATTAATGCACAGCCTAGTAATAGCGAACAAATTGAGAAACCCTCTAAATCTATATCTTGTATTGTAAGTATAAATTGAATTTCTCCAATATGTGATGTACCCCGATTAGATTGTTCCTTAATTATGCATATTGTATTACTGTAAAATAACGACTAGCCATTTCAAAAATTAAAGTTTTGAAATCCTCTATATTAATAAATTGGAAATTCATATGTCATACGGCATATATTCTGGTTTAATAATGTGTAATTTGTATCTCTTAGGAATTTAAAAAAAAAGAACTTTAGGATTCATAATATGTAATATGTCTTATACTAGCTTATAAATGTGGAAATTCTAACTATGCAATTGTAAATGTTCTCCAAAATGCCCTGGAAAGAATCTCAGACTTGTTATCTCCCGAAAGAAACCATTCATCTGTTCTGTATGAAATTACTAATGTTATCCAAAATGACCCTGGTAAAATAATTACATCTTGGCGATTCTTTCAAGGATAAAGAAACAATCCCGTCACTACAAATGCAACTACTATAATGTTCTCAAAAGTTGTCTTGACAGAATCGCCATTCCATTGTAAGAATATTATGTACTAAATACACAATTTGGCTGTCCTGAAACGGGAATCCTTCCCAGTTGGACAGACAAAGGATTATTTTGTATTGTATTGTTTGTAATATATAAATTAAAATAATTTAAAATATACCTTGATAACATACATCATGTATTTTTCATAAAAACTCAGACTAACATTCGGGTGTACAAATATATCTAAGAAAGTTTTTATTTTTCTTTTGTATAAGTATATAAATACTTTTTATATATTGTTTTTAATTTACTATCATAAAATTAATTTACGTTTTAACTTGGTACTCTTAGTAGCTTTTTATTATTTTTAATTTATTTTATTATATCTATATATATGTATAAATATATACATGTACAAATAAATGTAATTCATAATAACAGCGTATACAATGTGTACTAAACCGGGCAATTTGACTGTCCTAAAACGGGAAACTTTTCTAGTTGGACAGTCAAAGCTTCCTTGCTAGATGTATGTAAAAAAAAATTATCGAATAAATAAATAAATATAAAAAATAAATAATATCACTCTTTTTAAAGAATTAAAAAAATAATCATTAAAGAAGAAAATATTACCTACTAATAAATCTTAACGAAACATAAAATAGAATAAGACATATGGAATTATCCTCTGCCATTGTGACCGACGTTTAATTTGGGGGGCGGGTATGTGTACCGCCGCCCTACGAACCATTTATTAGATAACTGACATCCCTGCCTTAGATCAACCCAAATAGTTCACTACGTTTGTTGATTTAGCATGTGTCCCGTTTTCATGGGGTGAGGTTTGTCCAGATCTTGGCGATGGATGCGTTTGCCCACCAATTGCGTGGCAGACCGGATCGGGAGAGACTGGTTGAGGGAGAACTTACTTAAACCTTTCCAGCAGGACTTGCACCGCACTGGGAAGGATGGATTTAAACATACGTCACTCCTGGACACACTTACCAACAGATTCCTACATTTTTCCTTCCCTGATCTTTCTCTCCCACATTTCTCTCAAAAGGCCGAGCACGTAGGCCCTGAGGAGAATAATTTTCCTCAAAAAAAGAAACAATATTATTTTAAACTAATTTTCCCACACTTTTCGACTGTTCTTTTATATTTATTTTCCATTCGTTCCTTTCTCCGTCCTTCCGCTCTATATATTCAAACTATCCACATCAAAAGATACTCGCAGTATCGCCCTTGCGAAAGACCGCAATTCAGATGCAAAACATAGCTTTAAACGGCTTTAGCTGTATTTCGTCAACAGATACAAATAACCTAGAACCTCCCAACCATTCTCTAACCTATTTGTTCCATTTCACCCTTACAACATACCTCAATTAAAGATGCGATAGTTCCACAAGCTCTGGAGAATTGGAACACACACACACATAAAAATAAATTATAAAAATTACCACAATTATATTAAAAATTATGCAAATTTCACTGAACTATCTTTTGACTTAATTTTTAATTTGTTTCACTTTTATTTTTAGAGCACGTATTTAATGTAATGTTGAATTTTTATATTAATAGAGTTGAATTTCCCTCTGAAACACGTCCGCCGGGTAAAACCGATCGGCGCAAACTGAATCTAACTGAAAGCCGAGCAAAATTCTACGGAGTACGTTTGTACGCATCAATTTGCGATGTAGGTTAAATGTTTTGAGGGATTTTCCCACGATTTTCCCCATTTACAGGGAAACCTACTAGAAGTAAATAATAAAATTCTCATTATTTTTTACTTTATGAGTCAAACCTAAAATTGTAATATTTTAATTAATGAAGATAATATCAGCGAAACGCAATCGAAAATCTGAAACAGAAGAATCAAACCCAGGACCTTCGACTTTGCGGGCTGCGAATCAACCAACTGAGCTATGCTGAGCCCTATGCAATTCGGTCATATTTTAACTGTATCATACTTCCACTGAGAATTACTATATTTTTATTGGCTGCTATCTTTATGTATGATTGCAAGATTCGATACGAACTAAATGCTATCTACATACATGGTGCCTTGGATAAATTTATCCATTTTTATTTAATATGCGACATAAATTGACTTTTCTGCAAGTCTAGGATTAAAATAATATTTTCTTTGTTTGTTTTTGGGGTGTTATGCCGTGTTGCGCTACCTCCTTCTTTAGCCGACGTTACGGACAGCGTTGCAGGATCCGCCCTGATGATGGACACTGCAACGCTGTCCGAAACGTCGACTAAAGAAGGAGGTCACACATCGTCGGATCTGCCGGATCTGCCCTGATGATGGACACTGCAACGCTGTCCGAAACGTCGGCTAAAGAAGGAGGTCACACATCGTGGGATCTGCCGGATCTGCCCTGATGATGGTCACTGCAACACTGTCCGAAACGTCGGCTAAAGAAGGAGGTCACACATCGTCGGATCTGCCGGATCTGCCCTGATGATGGACACTGCAACGCTGTCCGAAACGTCGGCTAAAGAAGGAGGTAGCGCAACACGGCATAACACCCCAAAAACAAACAACGAAAATGCTTTTGGCCGTGAAAATCTAAAAACGTATCTAAATTAATATTATTTAAGAAAATAAAGATAGTGTTGGTAGTTCTAAGTCGAAGTATGACACAGTTTAATATTTATAACCTAATCGGATAGGGACACATTAGTTTAGTTGATAAAGTCGTGGCCTGGAAAGTCGAAGGTCCTTGGTTTGAGTCCCGGACGTAACCGAATCTTTTGCTGATTTTTCTGTTTCAGATTTTTGTAACTAACTAACTAACCATCACGTCGTTTTCCGCAGGGGTAGGCAGAGAGGACGGACCGCCAAACAACTCGGTCTTGGCATACACTCCTCGCCTCATTCACATTCATACATCTTATCATACATGCTCTTCTATTATTCTGACTCTTGACATGGCCCGACACAAGTATCTGATCCACTTTTTTTTTTTTTTTTAAATGAAAGACAAACATTCCCGGGTTACGAATAACCCAACAACATTTGAAAATCTCCCACTACCACCACACTAAGCGGAAGATGTTGCTTGTGTTGTGATGGAGGACTTAGCCAGCCGAGAAATCGAACGAGGAACGCCTGGGTGAGACCCAAACGCGATGCCCACTTAACCACTGACCGGTCTTGATCGTGCCATGTCTTCCTCGGGCATCCTCGACTTCTTCTACCATTCACATCCGCGTCATATATTCTCTTGACACTCCTTTCTTCATTCATTCGCTATACATGTCTAAACCATCTGAGCGTCCCTTTCTTAATCTTACTTATGACGCTCACATCGGCCTTGCATTCTTTTCGGATCTCCACATTCCTCACACGATCATACATGGTTTTACCACACATACGCCTCAGGGATCTCATTTCTACAGCATTCAGTCTACTTTCATCCTTTCTCTGCCAGTTCCATGCTTCACTGCCATACATCAAGGTAGGTACCAGCACTCCATTGTGAACTGCTAGCTTCGCTTCTTTGGACAGCTTTTTGTTGGCGCCAACAGCATTCAGTCCACCATTAATGGAGTTACTTGCATTTTCCCTTCTTTTAATATCCCCATCAGCCTTCCCATCTCTCGTAAACATACTTCCCAAATACACAAACTCATCCACCTGCTCCAAGTATTCATCATTCACAACTATATTGCACACTGTTTTCGTACTCTCTCTTTCAATTTTGATTTTTCCAGATTTTTGCATTTCGCCAGATTTTTATTTTTATGTAATATTGTCTAATAATATTCTTCTACAAAAATATTTATTTATTTATTTAAACGCCAAAAAAGGCTTTTACATTAAAGTGATAAATGAGACTACAAGTACACAGTGATAAACAGGAGGGAAACAGTTTTATATTAAGAGTAAAATAAGAATGTTGGAGTAATCAGAAATAACATCGCTGAAGTGATACAGTTGTTATTAGAAGTACTGTTGAGATAATATTGAAAAGAAATATGTATCGTGTAATAGTAAAATAATATGTTAGGTTGATATTTATTTATTTATTTAATAGAGACAAACAGTACATTGATTACAGTGTGATGACAGAGTTTACAGATATTAAATAATATTTCATGGTGGGTACCTTTCATATGTTTCTTTGTAATGTCTTGGTGTCTAACTACCGGGTGATGTGCGTAGTGTGTGAGTGTGTGTGTATGTGTCAGAAGTGGTGATCTGTGAAGGGATATGTATGCGCATTAAACAGTTATATCATTGACACGATGGTCCTTTTAAATTTGGGCAGTGAATCCGAGAAAATGTCAATATTAGAGTTTAAGCAAACATTATTAAATGTATGAAGAGCACGGTTAATTGGCGAATTAGTTGCTGCATTTGTTTTGTAATTTAGAGTGTGGAATAGTGCTGTATGGCGTGTACGTCTTACAGGTATATTAAAACTAATTACGGATAGAAGTTTGGTACAGTCAATTTTGTTATTTATAAATATTAAATCAGCTAGTGCCCGCCTTTGTTGCAAAGTTTGAAATGTAAATTCAAAGTTATTGTTGAATTTGAAGGTAAGATATTTTATAAATTTGTTTTGAATATGTTCTATGCTGTCTATGTATATTTTGTACTGTGGGTTCCATATTGGCGATGCGTATTCCAGTGTACTTCTGACTAATGCAAAATATCGCATTATTATTGTCTGCGGGTTACTGAAAACTTTACTTATACTAAGAACAAAACCAAGCATTTTAACATAAAACAAAGTATGATGTATGTTTGATAAAAATTAGTATTTAGGTACAGAATACAATTGTTTAATGTGTATTACATTAAAAAAGGTAATTGCAGGTAACTCTATTAATGTAGGACTGAATGCCTTTGGCGCCAACAAAACTGCCCAAAGAAGTGAAGCTAGCAGTCCACAATATAGTGCTGGTACCACCTATGATGTATGGCAGTGAGTCGTGGAACTGACAGAGGAATGAATGGTTTGGGCATTGGTGGAAAAAGTCGGGTACATCCAAGGAAAACATGGCACGATCAAGTGAATCAGATTCTTGAGTCGGGCCATGTCAAGAGTCAGAATAATAGATTGTGAATGAGGCAAGGAGTGTGTCCCAAGACCGAGTTGTTTGGCGGTCTGTCCTCTCTGCCTACCCTTGCGGGAAATAGCGTGACGGTTAGTTAATTAGTATAGTTAGGTTAGGTTAGGTAAATATGGCCAGGATTGGGCAAACTTTTGCATTATGTGCATAAAATCGACTCCAAACGTGACGTAGATTCACCGTGTACTATATTTACAAGTACTGTGAGTTTCCAAACACCGTGTACAAATTATAAGTATTTTCATACAAAGAAAAATGTAAACAACCTCATGTTCATACATAGTTAAATGTTAAGGGCGGGTAACTTTGGTAGAAGTTTGTTTTTGTTAACTTTGCCACTTTGCTAATAAATTTTAAACATTGTGGTTAGAAACTTCTCTACTTTTGCAAACTTACTTTGATAATTTCATTTTTAGAATATTATTGTTTCTTTTTTCACTTCTAGAATCTCCCCCTAATAACAATTAAAATATTATTACTCATGCTGTGAACATTTTTAATTGGAGTATTAATTATTTCTGTACACATTCCAGCAGCAATATCATTTATATGTAATTATTGTTTGAAACATTTACAGAGTGTTAAATTTTTTTTAAACAATTTTTTTTTTTTTAATTATTTTTATGATGTGCTTCTCTGCCTCCTTCTTTAGCCAGCGTTTCGGACAGGGTTACAGTGTCCATCATCAGGAAGAATGTTTAGATTGTTCCTGATACGCAGAGAAGAGCCAAAACGAGCATGCCGAATTGCGGAGGAAGTTGAAATCTACAAGGTGCTATTCTTCCTCAGGCGCCATTTTTTTCAGTCGCCATTTGTCTTCAGACGCCATTTGTCTTCAGGCGCCTTTAGTCCTTCAGGCGCCATTTGTTTTCAGTCGCCATTTGTCTTTGAACTCCATTTGTATTTAGGCTCCATTTTTCTTCAGGCGCCATTTGGATTCTGTAGCCATATGTCTTCAGGCTCCATTTGCCTTTAGGCGCAATTTGTCTTCAGGCGCCATTTGGATTCAGTAGCCATATGTCTTCAGGCTCCATTTGTCTTTTGGCGCCATTTGCGTCCAGACTCTGTTCAGCTCCAGTTGATATTAATAAAAATAATAACAATACACGCATAATTTACATTCCCTCAGTTTTGCGTAAATTTATCTTAAAATAGCGGGCATAAATAAACATAAAATATTTTAAAAACTTATTTCGATAATTTGTTATGTAGCCAAATAAATAAAAGAATAAAAATTTTACTAAGATTTATGCAATTTCCCCCAGGCTCCATTCTTCTCCAGGCATCATTATTACAAAAGAAGCAATAATTGTCCAGGCGTAATTTTTCTGCATGCTCTATTTGATTCCAAGCGCAATTTTTCTACAAACACATTTCATCCTCAGGCGCCATTCGTTTCAAATCAACATTATTCTGCAGACGCCATTCTTATTTCATTACAACAACTCTCAAGGCGGCATTCTTCTACTTTATCATTTTTCCAGGCCCATTTTTTCTCAAGGCATCATTTTTCTTCCGGCGCCATTTTTCTCCAGGCGCTATTCTTATCCAGGTATAATATTCTCCTGGTGAAACTCTTCTCGTGAATCATCATTATTCACCAGACGACATTTTACTTCAGGCGTCATTCTTCTTTAGGTTTCATTTTCTAAAGACGCCGATATTTTTTAAGCGCCGTTTTTCTTCAGGCGCCATTCTTATTTAGTATTACATTTTGCAGGCGCCATTCTTTTACACTTTCAATATTATTCACCACTCACCAGGCGCCTTTTTTCTTAAGGCGCCATTTTTATTAAGGCGCCATTTTTTCAGGCGCCTTTTTTTTACTGCCGCCATTCTAACTTACAGTAAAGCAGCGTAACATTTGACCACTCTATTCAACTCTATCCCAAACACTCCACTCCACATTTTCACCCGCTCCGCTCTTAACAAACTCTCCCACTAATTAAATAAGCTCTTGAATTCGTTCCGCTGAAATAACAACGGAAGGGTGTACTACCAGAGCTGCACAACTATAGGTACGGACATTTCTAAGGACCCGACTGAGTAGTAGGGCAGTGATTCACAACCTTTTCAATAAATATATATAAATTAAAAAAAAAAAAAAAAAAGAAGTTTTTTTTTTAAATTTCATTGGAATGGACCGTATAATGATAATAAGAATAAGAATATTATTTACTAACTGAATTCATCATCGGGGATGTTGTGGAGAGAGGTCTTTAGGGAAATGAAGGAGATGAAGGTTTGAGAAGTAAAAATGTATGAGGGTTGTGTAGGAATCTCCAGGAGTGACTGACGCATGAGTTTGTCCCTCCCACTGTGGTGCAATACGATGTTCTGAGATAGTCCTAATAGAAAGGTGAAAAAGTCTCCCTCAACCAGTCTCTCCCGATCCGGCCAAAATTCACCAAATGTCACAAAGATTAAATTCTTAAAAAAAGCGCATTAACAGCTACCTTTTTATTGGAAACAAGTGTTACATGAACTGGTTTGCAACCTAGATAGTGTCTCGGATAAATAAATTCAATTTTATTTATATGGAAAACTTATTGACCTTTTTGTGAATCTAAATGAATTTTCAATTTTTATTATAACATCTCTATTTTTATAACATTTGAAGGTATTTCCCATTAATGTAATCTTAATATATAAAACAAAGTCGGGTTAGTTGCACCATTTATAACTCAAGAACGGCTGAACCGATTTTTATGATCTTTAATTTGTTGGATTTATCTTCGTCCTGATTAACAGAATAACTATTAAAACAGTGGAAAAAGTCACGGTAAAAATAATTATGAAGAAAATAAAATTTTCATATATTTTGTGTGGAACGGCTTTTCAAATAATGTGCGTTGGTCGACACAATTTGAATCAATTCGAACAGCTAATAAATTAAACGTAACATTTATTAATTCTGAGGCGGTACGCAGTTTAAAGTTTAAATGCGTTTGTCCCGGTAAGACGAGAAGTTCTAGGTTCGAGTCCCAGCTGCGACCGTCATCTTTTATTTGACCGATTCTATTTCAAATTTTTGTTTAGTTTATTGGTGTTACTCCTTCTTCAGTGATAATTTATTTTATTTTATTGACGGACAAATAGTCCATTAACAAAACAGTAGATAATAACACGAAAAATACAAACAGAGATTACAGTGAAAGGACAGTACATATAACTGAAGAGCAATGACAATATATTATATAAAAGTATAAATAGAAGATAACTACAAGTCAAAGCATGAAGAAGGATTTAAGAGGCTAGACTTTGAACCACACGCGGAACATCCGCGTCTGTCATTCTGTCCCGCTCACAATAAGCTCACGCACACTTACAATACATGCGAATGCGAAATGTGCAAATGAGAGAACGATCAAATTTACCTACAGAAATCGCTCGAAAAGGGGTTTATGGCGAATACACTTTTCTACACCGAAACTTTCACGAAATTGAAATTTAAAAAAATATATATTTTTTAGAAAGAAGAAGATACGTCGGTAGCTTTTTATAATTTTATAATTCTTTATGAGGGTTGAGTTAGCAGCACTTTTTCCTTAAATAATATTTTTTGATAAATCGTACATGTTTGACAGTGAATGTTTACGTTAATACGAAACGCATCGAAAATTCGAAAACATACCGACATAGTTTTCACCCTCTAGAAGGCAGTATAAAAAAATATTTATTCATTTTGTGCAATTTTCGATGTAGAAAAGTGTTTTTTCCCGGGCGTCCTTTTTGTATGGGCCGAAAAGTGAAGTCTATCATCTTAATCGGCTTTTAAATTATACATTTTACGAAATTCGATACATCGACTGACGGAAGTGATTTAGGCTGTACGCCGTTCTTCCATGGAGCTACGTTCAAGCGACGCAATCGCTGCTCGTCTGTATTTTCCATAATATTATTAGTGTTTGAAAACGCCGCAGGCGCTACACTAGCAAAATAGTATGACAGGTAGCGGTAGCGTCGCTTGTAAGTAGCTGCATGAACGATGGGCGTTACACCAAAAAATTCAATGCTCTGACTTGCGTTGACAAGTCTCGACATTCTGGACAAAGGAGAATAGTAACCGTAATTAGTAGAATGTTGATTTTTTTTAAAGTTTTTTTATTCCAGAAAAAAATAAAATAACATTTTCACTTACTTAACTAGAATTTTTCATAACATTATATTATCATACAATATTATTCACTTTCACTATATTGTTTTTTGTGAATAAAAATGAATAATTTTTTTTTAAATTTACACACACTTTTTTCGTTTTTAATATTATCTGGAAGGCAATTATATAAATTGCTTCCCTCATAACTGATGGATTGCTTACCGTAGTTAGTATAAATAGTGTTTAAATGTATGTTATCGTGTTGTCGTGTAAAATGTTTGTGTACTGGGACTATTATTTATTTTGTATATAAGGAGACATATATTGTATTCGTATAGTTTTCTTAATGTTAACAGTTTGGTTTCCAAATATAGTTTTTTGTGGATGTTTTGGATTCGTAGTGAAATAGTTTTTTGATTAGTTTATTTTGAATTATCTGTAATTCATTAATGTATGTTTCATACGCATTTCCCCAGATTTCAATTAAGTAATTTAAATGTGAGTGTACGAGACAATAATATAAACTTTTTTTAAATTTAATTGGTAATAGATAAGATAATCGGCTAAAAACGTTGATGAAGGGTGTGATTTTATCTTTAACATCTTTTATATGGTTTTTGACCTCTCGACTGCCGTTCGCCCACCGGTGGCCGCGGGTCGAAATTTAAAAAAAAAAATTTTTGAAGCGATTTTGTTCCTTATGTATAAAGAAGTTGTATGAAGAACAAGGTCAGAATCGCTTGCGCCGTTCTCGGTCTTGACATAGCAAAAATCCGCATAGCGCCCATCTGAATAATTTATAATAAATATCTATGGTCAACTTGGCGTCACTTTTACAAACGGTTTTCAACTGTCATTTCATTTTCAAACAAGTATTTATGTCATTACTTCTTCGAAAACACCTTTGAATTGGTTTTTTTCATGTAGGGTGTCTATTCAGGTTTGTAGAGAAATAAAAAAAAATTATCGTTTTCGTATGAATATATTTTATTTACATTTTTTTGTCGAATGGGAAATATTTTCACATTTTTTTGTTAAAAATAGCTATTCTGGGAAAACTTGTAACGATATTATCATGAAATATATATGAATAATAAGGTACATTATCTGGCAAACAGAAAACAATCACAAAAAAACAATTCCTTTGTTTTTATACGATATTTGAGCAAAAGCCGGGAAGATAATTTCGCGCGATTTTTTCCAAAAACATCTGGCATTCAAGAGGTTAAAAGTTAGATGCTTATCGATGCACAGCCCAAGATATTTTTCCTTTATCAGGATTTGCAAATCATTCTTTTCAATTTTTAAGGGTACGTGAGGAGGAATTATCTTACGGGTTGAGCTTAAAACCATGTATCCTGTTTTTTTTTATGTTCATTGTTAGGACATTTGATTGAGGAACAGAAAATCATTATTTCGGAGTCTACGGGAATATGAACAAAATAGTTTAATTTACCATCGGTTGCCCATTTCTGACATATAGAACAATAGGGGTAACTTGAGTACGAGAAAATATGAATGCTTGATTTGCTGCAAAAGTCAACCCAACGTACGGAAACAATGCAATACTTAATAATAGAGTGAAATTGTTGACAAAGCAATGTATACTAATGGATACAATGTATAATTTGAAGGCGACTCTCAAAAAAGGTAACCGGAGTTCGCGGGTTCAAATCCCGAATTGCGAATTTATTTGATTGAATAATTTTGCTTATTTAACAATTTTATAAATTTAAAATGATGTAAATATAAAATTATTATTAACAATAAATTAGAAATAATACATAGTATATTTGCTGCTTGCTTCAGAGTGGAAGATACTCTCAGTATCGCCCTGGTGTAAGACCACAATTCAGAATTGAAACGTTGCTTGAAATGGCCTTTGCCGTGTTTGGTGACCAGATCTGAATAGCCGGGTACTTCCTCACCTTCCTCTTCCTCATATCCTTCCCCTCTCCACGACCTTCAGCCTCACGACTTACCTTAATTGGGGATGCCATGGTCTCACTGGATCCAGACGGGAGTAGTTGGGATTCCTATGCGGTATTCATATAAAAATAAATAAAAAAGGTGCCGCAAATCTTTTTTATCGTTATCCATTGGAGCGACTTTAAAACATTTTTCTGGGATTGTTAAAGGAAATTTTTCCGCCCACATTAAAAAAATCATACCTCTTAATTTGAATATGGAGACATACAAACTGATTATAGTTATATGTAGCCAATGAATGTATCTATCTTTTGTTTATTATCACATATTCGAAGGATTTATACATGGTGTCCGGAAACTCGTAGTACAAGCAGGAAACTGGTGAATCTACATCACATTTAGAGTCGATTTTGTTGTACGACTTTTTTTGATTTGAGCTTTCGTTTTCGAATAAATCGAGACCAAAGTTGGAATTTTTTAGGTCAAATCTGAATGTTGAATGGTCAAAATGGTGGTTAAGGGGTTAATATCAGCTGTTTAATGTATTTTTAAGTGTGTAGAAGCACCGACCCTTCTTAAAAGTTTTTTTAACCCTCTAGTAGCCGAAATTTATTTAATTTTTTTTAATTTTCCAAAATTGTCAGATTGAAAAAATTAAATTATTTTTTGGGTTCGCTGTGTGATATAGACTCAACAGTTTCTTGCTTGTACTACGAGTTTCCGGACACCGTGTATAAAAAATATTATAAAATCATTAACCTTAAAACATTTTACAGAATCCAGAAAATATTTGCCATATTTTGGCAGCAAAGCAATCCGTGGTTTTCGAAATAGTGCCATATTGTGGCAAAAAGCGTTCTAGTGGTTAAAACATAACATGAATTATTGTTGAGATGAACGGAATAATTATATAGCTTACATGGAAAACACAAACATGTCTATTTTACATTTCTGTTAGTTTATAGACCTGTGGTTTTCAAGTACCCAATTATGGTTTTAATGTGTATGCATGTGGATAATTACCGTGACGTGTCGTGCATTACACTGTTCATATTAACGGGTAGGAAAATTCACACGACGCCGGATGATTTGGGCATGTAGAGCGAATGAACGAAGAAAGTAGTGTAAGGAGAATATGTGACGTAGATGTGAATCGTGAAAGAAGTCGGGAAAGTCCGAAAAAGACTTGGCACAGAATAATAGACGATTGTGTATGAATGTGAATGAGGCAAGGAGTGTTTGCCAAGATCGAGATGTTTGGCAGTCTATCCTCTCTGCCAACTCCTGCGGGGAAACGGCGTGATGATTAGTTAGATCAAATTCATATTCAATATCTTCATGGAAATGGTTCTAACTAAATACAAGGTTTTTTTTTCCTTGCAAGAGTCCCAACTAGAGGCAGTTAGACTATGACATTCCCAATTGGGGTAGTTGTGAGGCTGAATGCAGTGGGGAGGGGAAGGAAGAAGGAGAGGAAGGTGGGGAAGTACTTGACTATTCATATCTGGTCACCATACACGTCCAAAGAGGTTTCAAGTAACAATTCAATTCTAAATGGAGCACTTATTTATGCAGATTTTTTTTAATTGTTCGGACAGAATTTTAAAGTGAGGAGACCAAATACTAGAGTTATATTCGACATAACTTCTAACACAGGAAGAATATGAGATTTTTAATATTGACATATTTTGATAGCCATACAAAATTTAGTTTTGGATTTGAAACCAAACTGAAAATTTATTTTTGTAATAAAAGGTATGTCAAATATCTATCTCGGACAAGAGCCACTTTTGCGTTTAATGATGACGTATAGATAATTAAGGGAATCAGTTTTAATTCATTTAGGAACCAACTTTATTTGTGAGTTGTATATAATTATTTTTAAAAATCTGCCTATTCCTTGGTTTTAATAATACCCTGTGCCTTATGTTTTACGTCTTACTGTATTAAAATTACTTGTATATTTATATTTTAGGAAAAAATAAAGAGAAAAAAATATATATATAATGAAAAATAAACAAAAAGTGTTTTTTCCGATGTAAATAGGTAATTTGTTATTAAATGAACACCCATTTAAATTGTTTCTAAAAAATGTATTTATTTTTAATGTTATTTAACTTTCTTTTTAATGTTTACATTTACTCGGAAATAATTGTCCAAGTTGCCTATAAAATCGTAAAGTATTAAAATCTTTAATAGCCTGTGTATACTTTATAATTTAAAGCAAAAATTATACAGTAGCTCACATTCGAGATAGACATTTAAAATTACAAAAATAATTTTTCAGTTTGGTTGGGAATTCTGGCTTTAAATCCAAAACTACGTTTTGTAGCCTTAATAGCATCTGTATTAAAATATAAAAATTCAAATCTCAGACTCTGCTTTGCTTACATTTCTAAATCCGAAATTCGGTTTCTAAGTGCAAAATTCAATATAAAATTTACCTAATAGAGAAGCGATGTCAGACCGTGTAAGAGATGGATTGTGCAATGTTAATTGGCTGTCTCGTTCTAATTAATAGTCAAAAGGTACTATGTCAGTGGTTACATTGGTTTACATTCAAATCTACATTGAAAGCATTCCTATTTGCAGGTGTCCGATAATTATTTATTCAGTACTGTTAATACCATTTCAAGCGATGTCCGAACGAAATTACGTAGCGTGAATTTCACCTCAAATTACACAATTACATATGGATGGAATTACACAATTTGTGAGGGGGTTATGGGTACCGCCGCCCCGGAACCATTCATTGGATAACCAACACCTCTGCTATAGGTTACTCTAAGTACCAAGCTACGTTTGATGGCTTAGCACTGGTGCCTAGGTTCATGGGTTGTGGTTTGTCCGGGTTTTTTAAGTGTATACACGGAGAAAAATGTTATTCTAAAATACGATCATTTTATTTGTAAAAACGGTTAAAAACGTTACGTAAAAAAGGGTTAAGGTTAAACGTTACGTATACGTAATTTCGTTCGTATACCAACAAATTATTCGTACAGGTTCCCACCAATAAACATTGAAACCCTGTTAATTTGTTCGTAAGAAGTTCAGTCCCGTTTTTAACCGTTTTTACGAATAAAATGATCGTATTTTAGAATAACATTTTTCTCCTTGTACTATATTTGATTTATGGGGTGCATTCGAATATTGCTTTCCTCATTATCTCAAAGTTATTATTTGGAGATGTCTCACTACGCAACTGGACTGTCTTTATACTATGAAAACAGTCGTGTAATTTACTAGAATAAGGAAATTGGGTCCTTTTTTTATTTTTTTTTTTATCAATGTTCACAGGCAAACTTAAATAGCAGTTTTTTTTTTTTTTTTTTAAGTTACTTTTAACTACTGCAACTTTTTAAATTTATTTTTTTCGTCCATATTAAGCGTGTCCCGGTTTTGTAAATATTTTCCCATATATTTTACACAAGCAAGGACCGGGTTACGTCACGAACTCTGCCGCACGGTATTATGCTCTTGCCGCCGTTTTCGGGGGCTTAATAAAATTCAAACTTGTAAAATTAATTTAATTATGAAAAAGATTTAAAAAAAAAAAATAAAAAAATGCTATTTAAGTTTGCCTGTGAACATTGATAAAAAAAATAAAAAAAGGACTCAACTTCCTTATTCTAGTAAAATACACGACTGTATACTGAAAAAAAATACTGGTATTTAAGTTTGCATGTCATCTACATGAACATATTTTTTATAAGTCAAAATATTTTTCACTTAACTTCCCTATTGTTATTTTTATATCTCTTTTAACTGATTTGATGGGGACAGAATTAACCATATAAAAAAATTCCAGAAACATACTTTTCCAGTCCATAATGGAGTGCTGGTACCTACCCTGATGTATGGCAGTAAGATATGAAACTAGCAGAGAAAGGATGAAAGTAGATTGAATGCTGTAGAAATGAGATCCCTGAGGCATGTGTGGTAAAACCATGAGTGATTATGTGAGAAATGTGGAGATTCGCAATTAAGAATGCAAGGCTGATGTAAGTGTAATGAGTAAGATTAAGAAAGGGATCCTTATATGGTTTGGGCATGTAGAGCGAATGAACAAAGAAAGGAGTGGAACGAAAGTATATGACGCAAATGTGAATGGAATTGTTGGTTAGTTACAGCAAAAAACTTTTGAAGGCTTGATACTGAATACACCAACCAATAGAAGTGTATTGAAGGCGTGTCTGAGTGCCAAAAGATAGCAATTCTATTATTTCTTTAGTACTCAATTAATTAAGTACTAATAATTACATTGATGGGAATAACTTTCAAAAGTTAAAAAGAGAGTTTTTCTTACAAAAAAAATAAAAAAATATTCATTTAGACTTTTATAAAAAGTCAACAGGTGTTCCATAAAAATAAAATCGGATATATTTATCCGAGACACTATCTAGGTAACAAATACATTCTTTGAATACTTGTTTCCAATAATAAAGGTAGCTGCCAATAATATGGAAAAAACATTAGTCGAAGATAATATTGTTAATTCTGAAATTTGAAATATAAAGTTGACAATTACGACAGTCTCATGATAGATCGCAGTGGCCCAATTGGTAGAGGCGTATGTCCCGGTAAGACGTAAGGTTCTGGGTTCGAGTCCCAGTTGCGACCATTATCTTTTATTATTTTTCTGTGTCTTGTTCATTTTCATATTTAAAAAAAGATTATTATTGTTATCTTCTTCTTCAATAATGAATTAAGTACTTCAGTAAGTAAAATTATTTAATAAAATACTTAAGTAAGTCATTAATTAAATAATTATGAGCTTTAGCCACTCGAGCGCTTTTTGCCACATTATGGCACTATTTCCAAAACCTCGGATTGCTTTGTTGCCAAAATGTGGCAAATTTTCAAAAAAAAAAATTATATAATATTTTGTACAGTCAAAATATAACAAAATAAATATTCTATAGATTCTTCAAAATGTTTTAAAGTTAAAGATTTAATTATATATTTTTTATAAATCCTACAAATATGTGATAATAGACAAAAAATAGGGGAATTCATTGGCTACATAGAACTATAATCAGTTTGAATGTCTCCATATTCAAATTCGGAGGTATGATTTTTTTAATGTGGGCGGAAAAATTTCCTTTAGCAATCCGAGAAATAATATTTTAATTGCTCTGTCGCTCCAGTGTAATTATTCCAGTAAGGAAGTAGTTAAGTAATTAATTGATTTCTTAATTAAATCATTGATTAGAGTACTTATGTAAGTATTTAATAAATGAATTACGTACTTAAGTAAATAAAACACTTAACAAATATTATAAGCAATAATTATGAGCCTGAAACACTCATCCATATTGCAAAAATCTCCCGAGAAAAGATACATGTCGCCGACGGGACTCGAACCCGCACCCCTCTGATTGCCGGTCAGGAGCTCTACCATTAAGCTACGGTGGGTTACCTCCTATCCGCCAAATGATTCAATATATAATGGACGAGTGTTTCAGGCTAATAATTATTACTTATAATATTTGTTACCCTTTGTTTTATGCATAAAAAATCTTGTCTTAAACATTAGTTTATCAATTAAAAAATAAGTAACACACTTTATCACAATTTAAATATCTGCCCTGATAATGCACACCGCAACTCTGTCCGAAAATTTGGCTAAATAACGTGGAAACAAAATGAGGCATAATAACCCAAAAATATATCACGATATATTTGGTACGTTTCACTGTTCTTTAACATAAAAAATAAGCAAAAACAAAAAATCGTGAAAAAAGGTCAACATAATAAAAATTCTAAAGCTGTGTTTACATGGTTCAACCCCGTGCTGTAATCCCGGTTGTGATATTATTAAGCCAGATTTAGACCATAAAAACGCATGATACGTCACAGAGTCGAGAAACTACCCCTACATAACATTTCCCCCTCGCTATTTCATTTCTCGCCTCGTTAATTCCAGATGCGTATTTTCGGGTGGACGAGTTATTTGTTATTTTATTACTTATTAACCAACAAACATTTCTACATGTATATTTATTTGTATTTTTAACTTATTAGGTGAAAGCTCAAATAATATTATTTTAATTGATGAAGACAATTTTAGCGAAATACAATTTATTGTTTCTTTACATGGTAGGTGATATTGCTCACATTTCAATATTAACCTCACTAAGACAAGCCTGTTTTGAGGATAATAAGTTTATAAAGTAGTACAAATAGAACAAAAAATATTTAGGTACCTATTGATAAAACAACAAAGGACAAAGATGAACCAATTGATGGCAATTTTAACACCGATAATGTAATATTTTTCAAAAAATGCACGAGATGTCTTAATGTTTGTTCTGTAAGGATATTAAATATAAGTGTAAACTGACACAAATAATTTCTTTGACCTAGAGAAAATTTATTTTGAATTTCCATAAAGTTAAGAATGTGATAACATAATTATAATTTAAGAGTTATAAGGATTGTAGCCAGTTCGTTATATGTTTTTTGTATTCTGAAAGGTTAGATGTTTTATATTGTGTTGGAAATGAATTGTATAGTTTTATAGCCTGGTATCTGTAGTGTTTTTGTCCAAAGGATGTTTTTGTTTTAGGTATTTCTAGTTGCTGTGCAAGTCTTGTTCTGGTATTGCGAGAATTTTGTGAAGTGTTAAATGTGTTTAAGTTCTTGTAAAGGAAAATTAGTATTTGTTTTGAATATAGTTTTTGAATTTTCAGCACTGGGAATTTTTTGAATATAATTGATGTGAGTGTGTTAGTATTGGTAATTTAAGTATTATGGTAGATTCCTACTGGGTCGACGTACGTATGCATCGCTACGCCTAACAATATCTGGGCTACTTAGCAACCATAGATTTTAAATGAAAATTTATGTTTTAGAATCACATTGGCCACACGCATAGCGACGTGCGATGTCTGTGGCCATTTTCATAGAAAATGTATGGGTTGGTAAGAATTGTTTGGCGTGGCGATTCGTACGTACGTCGTCCAGTCTGAATCTACCTTTACTTTTATTAAAGTTTTCAGAGCTGTAAACAGTGTGTTGATGTATTTTTTACTGGACCAGCCCCAGGCAATGATGCCGTATTCCATTATCGATTATGATAATGCGAGGTATATATTTTTTATATCATAAATGATTAGAATATTTCTTAATTAAAAATGTGAAATAAAAAAAAGACACATCTGGGATTCGAACCCAGAACCTTCGTATTTCCGTGCCGCAGCATTGCCGATTGAGCTAATGTGTCCCTATATTTATCCTTAGCATAGTTTTATTAGTTACTATCTTTATGAATGATTTCAAGATTCAAACCTGAACTAATTGCTATCTAGATAGTGTCTAGGATAAATTTATCCATTTTTATTTAATATGTGATATGACTTTGAATCTCGCAATCATACAATCATATAATTAGCGGTTCGCTTTTACTTTTTGACACTAAACGGGATTTGATTAGTTAATGAGGTCTTTATTCATATTTCAACTATTTTCGTTACTCAAAGACCGGACTGAATAAATTGATTAAGTCTTAAATAGAATATTAAAGTCTATGAATCACGTGTACGACTTCTTTCATTTCGAAGAGCTTCGCTAGTTCAATACGTTCTTTAAATAAGCCAGTAATTTTGCATACGAACGACATTATTTAAAAAACATGTGTATATTGTCAGTTAACCGAAGCTTATCTAATACTATGGAGACCAGGCCAAAAGTAATCAATTGTCGGTAGGAATATCTCTTACCAATTGTTGACCGTGCTCGCTAATATTGACAACTGACCAAATATGAGGGATTTTGTCAATATCGAATTAATCGATTGTCCATGATAACTACCCAGCCGGACCGTTTCAAACCATCACCTTGCGGTGCAGTGGGAGGGATGTATTCATAATTCCGTCACTCCTGGACACACTGTTCCTCAGATTCCTACCCCCCTCTCATACATAACAAACATACGGAAACTGATATGTTAGCAATAAAAAAAATGGCTCGATAACAATCCACTTACCTTAAACATTTTCAAAACTAAATACTTAACATTCAGCAAAACCATTACTGGGCAACCAAAAACTTTCCTGCCTTTATTCCTCCACCCCTGTACTACATCAAACCTATCAAATCGCAACTGCGAAAAAATATAAAATACTGATAACATCAAATTTAGGCTTATCAGTGGACTTAAAAATTAAAATGGGAACCTCACATTAACTTGCTCATTAAAAAATAATATCTTTAATTTTTAAAACGATAAGAAACATCATGTCACTAAAACAATGAAACAATGTTTACTTCGCCCTATGTCAAAGCCTTTTAACTTACGGTATTTCGGCATGGCGGGGGGAGCCGCCGACAAATATATTAAGCCACTGAATACAACCCACAAAACCTTAATTAGGATCATGCTCAAAAAACCTTATCTGCATCCAACGGAAAACCTCCTTATTACACATAAAATATTAGATATTAGGAAACTATACATTAAAAAGATAATTCATAATAATTGCATAAAATCCTCACCATGCCACGTAACTCACCCACAAAAATACAAGAGCAAAATCACACAATCAATTTCAAGTGCCTACAATTAAATCAACTTTTGCCAAAAAGCACACAATCCTACCTCTCACCTCTAATATTCGACACCTTCTTAAAACCACTTACTCCATCACTCAGAAAAATATAAAATGGCTATATAAACAAAGCAAAATTTGGCTACTACACAAAAAAAGAGAATGCATCACCAAGTTAATGCTAATCTCTTCCCAATCGATAATTTCTCATCCTTTATTTACACATGTTTTATTTCCAATTATAAAGATTTATTCTTTCTTCTTATTGATTTATTATTATGATTTATTATTCTTGATTAATACAACTCGTATTTTCATGTTTATTATCTGACTATTTTCCTGTACAACTTTTATCTTTTTTAATGTTCTAATTATTACTTGTCTCAAAACAGACAACGTCTAGTGAGGCGGGTAACTTACTTGTCATAAAATACTATATTACCTTAATAAACGCCCGGGTTGCCGGCAATGAAATTGAATTGAATTGATTTGAAATTCATACCCTTTTTCTTTCCAGAACTTCTTCCTTCCTGGACCCTCCTATCAGCATCCCCAAAGACGGCAGAGGTCCCGAGGGAAATATTTTCCTCTGAGCCTACTGTTTATCGTAAAAAAACATAAAGAACCTAGAATAATTTTTTTTTTCTTAATATTATAAATATAATAATATAATTATTTTTAAATATTTACATTTACTCGCAAATAATTGTCCAAGTTGCCTCTAAAATCGTAAAATATTAAAATCTTTAATAGTCTATACTTTACAATTTAAAGCAAAAATATATAAAGTAGCTCTTGTCCGAGATAGATTTTTGACTTTTGATTACAAAAATAATTTATCACTTTCAGTTATTTTGTCTTCAAATCCAAAACTACCTTTTGTATGAAACCGGCCGCTCAGCCAATGGCCTTTACGTTAAAAATAAATAAGTTGAACGTATGTTTGTTTGTCCTGAATCCATATTAAAAGACGACTTATGCGGAAACTGGACAAAAAAATACATCGTGGAAAATGCCATAAACTTATATTTTTTTTTATTTTTACCCTCTCCTCGTTTCGAAAATCGTTAAAATCCATCCTCAAATAAGCTGTCGATGCTAAAAATAATATTAAAAATAGCTTCTGATGGTCAAGTTTTCTGCAACCTCTTTCGTGTTCCTAGCTCCCTAGCCTGAGGTAAGCACTGGCAAAAAATAAGCCATTAATCAACATCGACCCCTGCATCTGACACCCCCTACTAGCAGGGGTGGCAAACTTTGATAGAAAACAACCATTATATTTTTAAATGCATCAATTTAAATTTCGATCTTGTTTTCTTTTGAATGAGTGCATATCTGTCAGGCATTATAATATATATGTTTGTATGGTCTTCATAATAATTTTAAACTAGCAGTGAAAAACCCGCTCCGCAGGTTTTTGCTGCTAGGCCCTGCGGGCGGCTTTTCGTTCTGCTTCGCCCAGTTTATGTGTTGGTGACTATTTATAAGGCATTACCCTTTTTGCGAAACTAACTACACAATACTTTATTTAATACGTAGATATATAATAGTAGACATTCTTACATTAAGACCGTGAATAATGAGAGGAACATAAATCGTCTTATTAAATCGAATGACAGCGAAAAATGTTTCTTCTTCTTCTTCATACTTTTTTCCTTAAATATAGTATTATAGATGGCGCCACTTCCGTTTGAAAATCGCATGTGAGCGAGTGATAAGTGTGCATATTACAGCAGCAGCTCCGTGGAAAAAGGCACGTTCACGGACGGGTCAAAACGGTTTTCGTACAGTGTGGCATTGGAGATTTACTCGGAAACGAGTTCCTTAATTTGAACCGTACGGGCATTACCGTATTAATATACTTCGATATTTCTTTATTTTTAAAATTTAAAATATTTTTATTAATGAAGACGATATTAGTGAAACTCACTAGAAAATCTGATTCAGAAAAATCAGAGAATGATACAGTCACATCTGGGATCATCTGGCAATCATAAATAAAGATAGCAGCCAATAAAAATATGCATTAAGAAAACTAAGATAATGTTATTAGTTCAGTCGAAGTATGATACAGTTAAATTTGACCGAATCGGATAGGGACACATTAGCGCAGTTGGTAAAGCTGCGTCCCAAAAAGCCGAAGGTTCTGGATTCGAGACCCAGATGTGACAGAATCTTTTGTTGTGTCAGATTTTCGATTGTGTTTCGCTAATATTGTCAATAAAATATTTACATTATCTTTTTAGCCTTTCAGAGACATTGAAATATATTGTGCTCTTGAACTGCGAAAATACTACAACAGGGCCACAGATGTCGCTAAAGTGTCGCTTTGGATTCAAAATTCAAATTTTATTGAAATGGTAATGTTAATAAAAATTCCAAGTATCATATCATTGTAATTTGAATCATTCTGAAGGTATCCTATGTAGCAAACGTCACTATATAAGATTGGTGTATTTTGTTGTACATTGAGTCCGTTGCCGATTGCCGTTTTTCGGATAATTTTTTTGTCAAAAAATTAAAAATAGTATTGATGTAAATTTGGCTTAGTGGTGATACAGCGATACTGAGAATTTTAATGCCAAATTACTGCCCAACAACACCTGCAAAGTTTGCTTGCGAAAAACGATATTTAGTACCCAATTCGTATAATCTAGAATGGGGTGCAAATTTACAAGTGCAATATAGTTGTGAATGATGAATTGAAGAGTGCAATATGTGAATGGTGAAGTGTGCAATATGAATGATGAATTTGTGTATTAAACGCAGGTTACTCCATTAATGGTGGACTGAATGCTGTTGGCGCCAACAAAAAACTGTCCAAAGAAGCGAAGCTAGCAGTTCACAATGGAATGCTGGTACCTACCCTGATGTATGGCAGTGAAGCATGGAACTGGCAGAGAAAGGATGAAAGTAGACTAAATGCTGTAGAAATGAGATCCCTGAGGCGTAAGTGTGGTAAAACCATGCCTGATCGTGTGAGGAATGTGGAGATCCGTAAAGAATGCAAGGCCGATGGGAGCGTCATAAGTAAGATTAAAAAAAGGGACGCTTAGATGGTTTGGACATGTAGAGCGAATGAATGAAGAAAGGAGTGTTAAGAAAATATATGATGCGAATGTGAATGGTAGAAGAAGTCGAGGACGCCCGATGAAGACACGGCACGATCAAGTGAATCAGATACTTGAGTCGGGCCATGTCAAGAGTCAGAATAATAGAAGAGCATGTATGATAAGATATATGAATGTAAATGAGGCAAGGAGTGTGTGCCAAGACCGAGTTGTTTGGCGGTCCGTCCTCTCTGCCTACCCCTGCGGGGAAACGGCGTGATGGTTAGTTAGTTAGTTAGGGTGTAAATTTTTATTTAAACTTTGTGGTATTCTTATTTGCTCACCGTCCCTGATAAGCCGTGACTTTTTACGTGTTAATCCTGGGTACGGTGAATACAAACAGTATATGCTATATGTTATGCACAGCGCAGTAGCGTGCACTGCATAAATGCGGAAAATCTGTTTTTACCCTGCCGGTAGTAACCGCCCAAAAATAAGAAGAAGAAGAGCTACATAAATACGAATTTTAGAGGGAGCGCGCTAATATTAAAAACGATAATTTTCAATTTGGTAGGCAGGTATGGGTACCGCCGCCCCGGGAACTATTTATTGGATAACCAACACCTCTGCCATAGGTCACCCCGAGTGGTTAGCTACATTTGGTGACTTAGCAGAGGTGCAAGGCCGATGTGAGCGTCATAAGTAAGATTAAAAAAGGGACGCTTAGATGGTTTGGTCATATAGAGCGAATGAACGAAGAAAGGAGTGTCAAGAGAATATATGATACTAATGTGAATGATAGAAGAAGTCGAGGACGCCCGAGGAAGACATGGCACGATCAAGTGAATCAGATACTTGAGTCGGGCCATGTCAAGAGTCACTAATAGAAGAGCATGTATGAATGTGAATGAGGCGAGGAGTGTATGCCAAGACCGAGTTGTTTGGCGGTCCGTCCTCTCTGCCTACCCCTTCGGGGAAACGGCGTGATGGTTAGTTAGTTAGTTAGTTAGCAGAGGAGCTTGGTTTTATGGGGTGAGGTTTGTCCGGGTCTTGGCGAGGGATGCATTTGCCCACCAATTGCGTGGCAGGCCCGATCGGGAAAGACTGTTTAAGGGAGGCCTTTTGACTTTTCAAACAGAGCTGTATCGGAGCATCGCCTTGCACCACAGTGGAAGGGGTGGAATCATTCGTCCGTCATTCCTGGACACACTGACCCCCAGATTCCTCTCCAATACTCATACCCTTTTCCTTCCCAGAACTACCTCTCCTTCCTTTCCTAAAAATAACGTTCCAAACAGCATCCAAAGATGACATAGGCCCTGAAGAAAATGATTTCCTTCAAGGCCTCTAGTGTGGAGCTATTGTAAAAAAAAAAAATTGGAAAATGTTTAATAAAATACGTATCATTTAAATAAGAACAACCATCTCGCAAGGGTTGTGTTAAGCAGCATTTAAAGAAACACTGTGAATTATTTTATACATATAACTTAAAATAACAGAAACAAATGTGTAAATAATAATTTTTGGAGCATACTTTGCGATTTATTTCTATCGAGGGAATTTCAAATAATTACCGTTTCGGCGTGGGGAATGTATAGATACTATCGTAATCACTGGAGCGACTAAGGGCAAAATATGGACAGCTTTCATTTTTCTGCGATTGACAGCGGACCAAAATTGGACCACATTTTTTCCTATCATTCGTAAAACTTTAAAATGTTTATTATTTTTTTATTATTTTTTTATAAATTCTAAAAATATGCGATGATTATTTAAATATGGCTAGATTCATTGGCTATATTCGGTTTATATGTCTCTGTGTTAAAATTCGAAGGATATTTTTTTTAAAATTTGGGTGTAGAATTTTCAAAATGATCAGCCAAAAATCTCAAGCAATCCGAGAAAAAGTTTTAAATTGCGCCGTCGCTCCAGTGGACATACATTTTTTAAGTGCTTTTAAACTACAAACGTTTAAGGAAAATATGTAAGAAATGGGTAGAAATTCGGGATGCCGCGGCTTAAAAGTAAGTAATGCAATATACTGTAATTTTTGTTTTAAAATTAGATCGCTTAGATATATTTCAGATGCTTTGATTAAATACTGCGAAATAATCGAGTATTATTTTGATTGATATTTTTATAAACCTAGAAAAAAATAAAGTACACGGAGAAAAATGTTATTCTAAAATACGATCATTTTATTAGTAAAAACGGTTAAAAACGGCACTGAAGTTCTTACGAACAAATTTACAGTGTTTCAACGTTTATTGACGGGAAAATGTAGGAATTATTTGTTGGTATACGTACGAAATTACGTATACCAATAAATTATTCTTACATGTTCCCGCCAATAAACTTTGAAACCCTGTTAATTTGTTCGTAAGAACTTCCAAACTTCCGATGATTTTATATCGATATCCCTAGCACTGTTTCACTGTTGATAGCCGAATCAATATTGACAGGGAATAAATAAGAAATCGATATACGCTGGCAACATATTGCAAAACGTCAAACGCCAATCAATTACGTAAAAGTATTAATAATTTGGCAATTTTGAATTGAAATACTCTAAATATGCATTGGAAGTCCGTATTTGGCGTATTTTTTTTAACACTTAAAAAGGACAAAAGGAATAGGAGTGAAAACGAATGTTTAGGGTAATCAATCACGTTGATTTAATAATCGGTAAGTACCATAATCCGTGCATCTAACCATAACCGAAGAGGGGTTCGTAAGTAGGAGATTTTCGACTTTGAAGCAGTTTTTGTAGGCCTCGTACACGGAAGAAAAATGTTATTCTAAAATACGATCATTTTATTCGTAAAAACGGGACTGAAGTTCTTACGAACAAATTAACATGGTTTCAAAGTTTATTGGCGGGAACATGTAAGAATAATTTATTGGTATACGTAACTATCGGTAAGTTCTCATCGTTCCATATCATGACTACAGATCGCCAACGAATAAGTGACAGTTCACTTAAGTGTCCTTAACATATTCGACATCAACTGTTGTTTGTACGTTAGTGGTGTGCAGTTGTCCTAGGTAACGATGATAAGTTACCGATTGTTATCCTATCGGTCGTTATCGATCGAGTGTGCTAGGGCCTCTGGTACCTAAAAATGATATAGTTTTAATTCGTTGAATTCGACATACATATATTTTGTAGGCATTCACAAATGGTTTTTATTTCGATAGAAAAATGGTAGAGTACCGATGTGATAAGGTAATTTTTGCACACATTTCATTTAATTACAACTTTTTTTTGTACACAAAGGATAAATTTCTGCCATCATGAAACTTTACTAAATTGGGCGAATGCCTGCAGCATGTTTTTAACTGCTAGTTTAAATAGTCCAACTTCTTCTTCTTTTTCTTCTTCGATGGCGCTACAGCCCATATCGAGCTTTGGCCTCCCGCAACATTCGCCTCCAACTCCTCCTGTCCTCAGCAGCTGACTTCCAGTTTGTTACCTGGAGAAGCTGAGCCGCATCCCCTCTTACCTCGTCTTCCCACCTCAGTCTGGGTCTTCCCACTTTTCTCTTTCCACCTGGGTGTCCAGTCATAATTCTTTTTGGGACACTTGTGTCCGGCATTCTCTGTACATGCCCAGCCCATCCCAATCCGACAATAATCCGACTTCAGTCTTCAAAATTCTGTTTGTTCGAATATAAAAAAGAATTGTCATAAAACAACACATAGGTACCTTTAGGCGTAGCTTAACTTTGGTCACACAGAAAAGTACGCCAATGCAACATAGTGACCTACAGTGCTACTAGAAACGGAATAAAATATGTTCTGGGTATTTCTCATAATAAAAGCAAAATAAATGCAATAGAAATGAGATCCCCGAGCTGTGTGGAAAATTCATTTTTGTTTTATAAATGTTCCGCAAAGAATTCATGGCATGTGTTTATTTTTTAAGTACTTATTTACTGAGTTTGTTTTTATTTTCTGGCAACATTGCAGCTCTACCTTGTCGGTAATGTAATTAGTCGGTAAAGAAGATTTCTTAGGAAAGGGTCATTATTATTGCTTGTGTCATTTAGGATTTCATATAAATATCAATGTTTTGTTTTTGCTGGTCATTCTTAACCAAATTTAGTAAAACAGCAAGGTCTGTGATAATCTGGGGGAATCTATTGAAGCCGGGTAGTAAATATTTATTGTAACAGTGAATGTATTATAATGGTAGGTTCAGACTGGACGACGTACGTACGCATCGCTACTCAAACAATGCTTAGCAACCCATACATTTTCTATGAAAATGGCCACAGACATCGCACGTCGCGATGCGTGTGGCCAATGTGATTCTAAAACATAAATTTTCATTGAAAATCTATGGTTGCTAAGCAGTCCAGATATTGTTAGGCGTAGCGATGGGCACGTACGTCGACCCAGTCTGAATCTACCATAACAGTGCAAATAAAAACAAACAACTTTTTGAAGGACAGTAACAACATTAAGAAAGATACTTTTAGATAGATACGTTTTTAGATTTTCACGGCCAAAAGCATTTTCGTTGTTTGTTTTTAGGGTGTTATTCCGTGTTGCGGTACCTCCTTCTTTAGCCGACGTTTCGGAAAGCGTTGCAGTGTCCATCATCAGGGCAGATCCGACGATGTAAAGAAGGAGGTAGCGCAACACGGCATAACACCCTAAAAACAAACAACGAAAATACTCTTAGATAGTTTGGATAAGTGGAGATGGACTAAAAAAGAAGTATTCGAAGAATACATAACGAGAATGTGAATGTAAAAAGAAGTCATATGGTATAACAAGTTACTTGAAGGTGTAGAGAAAATATGATAGTAAAATTGAATTTAATTTTTCAAAAGAAGCAAACACATTGTGACTTGACATTTTAAATAAATGAAAAGAAAATACTTTGTTTTAAGTCACTTTATTTTTATTTTTCGTCTACCGGTTTCGGTACCTCCGTACCATCATCGGGACTGTTACAAAAATAATGTCTAAAAATACGTAAGTACTCATATATATACATAATGTTGTGAACGAAAAGGACAGTATACTAGAGTGGGACAGAGCATCAGTTGTTGGAGGGAGGAGAGTAATGGGGGATAAGTGAAGACACTGTGGGGGACAAGTGGGGGACAAGTGGGGGACAAGTGGGGAACAAGTGGGGGACAAGTGTTTCCCGTGTCTTCACTTATCCCCATTCCTCTCCTCCCTCCAACAACTGATGCTCTGTCCCACTCTAGTATACTGTCCTTTTCGTTCACAACATTATGTATAATATGTGTACTTATGTATTTTTAGATATTATTTTTGTAACAGTCCCGATGTTGGTACGGAGGTACCGAAACCGTTAGACGAAAAATAAAAATAAAGTGACTTAAAACAAAGTATTTTCTTTTCATTTATTTAAAATTGGATTTATTTGGTAAGATTAGCAAGATTGAAAGATTGTAACTTTTTAAATATTGAAAATTTCTAAGTTTTGAAAGTATGAAACATTGAAGGATTAAACGTTTGAATGTTGTGTAATTTTTTGTAAGATTTGCCAATTTGGAAGTTTTGAATGTTTTAAGAGCGATTGACGAATAAAAGTTTAAGAATGCTTGCAACTCTAAAGAGAGGTTCCGATGAGAAAGATCGATTATTTCCCGTATCAATTTTTTTAAATTAAAAATTTAATATTGATTTATTTCATTAAAAACTTGCTTAAATATATACCTACATTCAAGTAAGCAATAAAAATGCTCAAAACGCACGATGATAAATTATTAAATAAAATAAGTGTATAAAAAAATCTGAAATATTTTAGTTTGTAATACCTTAAATAAATAGAAAAACTGAGGTATTTTTATCACAAAACACCTTGGATTTATTTTTTAATGATTTTAATTTTACTAAAATTAAAATTCTGAAACATGTGATTACTAGATTATGTATTGATGTATTTTGTTGTATGATTATATGATTTGAAATTTGTGTTATTTAATAGAATCTATCGTTTGAAAATCGAACAAATCTGCCAACGACTAACGGTATAACTTTAGTAAATTAAGGATAAACTAAATTTTTCAAAATTAAAAAAATATGTTTACCAGATAAAATAACAATCTTTCAAAATCAAATTATGGTTTTTTTTTGTAAAGAAGAGTCAATACGTCTAGAATTTGAAAAGGACTAATTTTTGATTTTCTCTGGTAATACCCTCTTAACGTTTGAAAGTTTTGAAAGTTTAGATGGTTGAATGTTTGAAAGATTGTTGGTTTTTGAAGATTTGAATGTTTGACAGTTTCAAATTTGAAAGTTTGAAAGTATAAATAGTTTGAGATGTCAAGTTTGAAAGTATCGATAGTTTGAGATGTCAAGTATGAAATTTTCGATAGTTTGAGATGTCAAGTTTGAAATTTTCGATAGTTTGAGATGTCAAGTTTGAAAGTATCGATAGTTTGAGATGTCAAGTTTGAAAGTATCGATAGTTTGAGATGTCAAGTTTGAAAGTATCGATAGTTTGAGGTGTCAAGTTTGAAAGTATCGATAGTTTGAGAAGTCAAGTTTGAAAGTATCGATAGTTTGAGATGTCAAGTTTGAAAGTATCGATAGTTTGAGGTGTCAAGTTTGAAAGTATCGATAGTTTGAGATGTCAAGATTGAAAGTTTTGCAGGTTTGAATACTTCAACGTTTGAATGTTTTTGAAATTTTGATAGTTGAAAGTTTGGAAGTTTGAAAGTTTTAAAAATATTAACAGTTTTAAAGTTTTGGAGGTTTGGTTACTTCAATTTTTGAAAGATTTTAATGTTTAGGAAGTTGAATGTTTGTAAAATTGAAGAAATGTGATGTTTTGAAAGTTTGATAGTCTTGGCCCAATTTGGGCTTTTATTTCCATACTAAACGGTGTTTCACCATGATTACGATTATATTATAATAATACATACCTAATTCGAATATGATAGCGATTTAGAATAGGGAAGTTGAGTGAAAAATATGTTCACGTAGATGACATGCAAACTTACATACCAGTTTTTTTTTTTTTAAATTTCGTTTTCATAATTAAATTAATTTTACAATTGTGATTTGCCATACACTACCAAACAATTGACAACAAATTTGACAGATGTCACATTAACAATAAGGCTACTATAACCTAATAAAGTTCGAGCATCTCTATTGAAATACCCTATACTTATATTGTTTGATGGTTGTAAGGCTTCATAATTTGAATGCGTGAAAGTTTGTGTTAAGTGAAAAAGTGTAACAAATTTCGGAACAAACAGATGTCACTTTAACAATATGGCTGCTATAACCTAAGAAAGTTCGAGCATCTCTATTGAAATACCCTATACTTATATTGTTTGATGATTGTAAGGCTTCACAATTTGAATGCGTGAAAGTTTGTGTTAATTAAAAAAGTGTTACAAATTTCGGAACACCGCGTACTATGCACAAAACTCCCCCTATAAATCACCTATCCCATAATTCTTTAACGGACCAACACAAACAAAGCGAATACAGCCTAAGCCGGACATTGGGAATATCGGATCAAACCAATATGTAAAAAAATAAAACTGGTTCAACCATCCCCATATTTGTAAGCCATAAAGCTAAACCGTATGTTACAATCAAACAAAATAAATGTTTTTTTTTTTACTAAATTCCTTAAAACCGTTGAAAAATTTGACGTTTTTTGTCAGAGGCTAAAAATATTTCCGCTTTGGAATAAAATCCAAATAAATGGAATATTTGTGAACGAATCAAAAATTAAAAATTAATTTAAAAAGGTGATGAAATAGGCTTTAAAATTTTATTATTAGAAATTACCATGTACATTTTTAAATATAAAATTTTTGAATGCAATCTTTAAAATGGCTAACTGTACGTTTTTTCTAACTAAAATTACTGATAGTGAAAAAAAACACACGCATGTTTTATTAGAAAAATGAATTATAAACATTATCGTATCGTCACTTTCTTTTCACTTCATATAAAAAAAAATCCTAAAAATATTTCTCTTTTTTTCCAAATTGCGATCGAAAATTTTGGTTTCATAAAGGTGTGTATTTTAATTATTTTGTTGTTAATTTTTAGATTTGAATATATAGCGTGTCATATTCTCTTTCCAATACCGTTTATATCATATTTTTCACTATGATAGTTAGGGAGACACAACGATTTCTATGAGACCTATATGGGCTGGGACAAATATGGTCTCCTGTAATTAAACGGGTTAACGGTAGACTAATTTGTTGGCTTTTGGGAACAATTCATATAAGTCTCTTAGAAATCGTTGTGTCTCCCTTACTATAATAGCGAGAAATATGATCCAAATGGTGTTAGAAAGAAAAAAAGACACGCTTTATATTCAAATCGAATAACTATTTAGGATAATATGTCTTAGACATCTAGGATGTGCGTTATTTTACTCACTCTGTCTTTGAGTATGTTTACGATGGGTGTGGACCATTTTAGACATCGATCTTTTTTTGAGGCCTTGAGGAAAATAATTCTCTTCAGGGCCTATGTCATATTTGGGAAAGCTGTATGGAGGGTATTTTTAGAAAAGAAAGGAGGGGTGACTGAAGAGGTTAAAAGATTTCCCTCAACCAACCTCTCTTGGTCCGGCCCGTCACGCAGTAGGTAGGCAAACGTATCTGCCGCCAATATCCGGAAACTCCATGAACCAAGATAAACTTCTCCCCATTAACCCGGGCACCCCTGTTAAGTCACCAAACCTAGCGAACCACCCGGGGTGACCTATGGCAGGGGTGTTTGTTACCCAATAAATGGTTCCCGGGGTGGCGGTACCCATATCCGCTTACCAAATTGAGAATTATATTTATCTGTAGGAATTAGATCATGCGGGCATATATTATATTCGGTAACTGTGTGGTTTTTCCGTAAATAAATTCCTAAGTAACATATACTGAATTATTTATTAACTCATGAATAAATTCTGTTCGTTTTCTATCTCTGTGTGGTACATTTACGAAATTTTGCTCGTTTCCTTGCAGAGAAAGGTTTTTTTTACTTTTTCTTTTGCCTAATCACTCCTTTAATATATTGGTAAATGTATAGAAAGGCGGATTTGGTTAATAGTATTTCTTTTCTTTTAAATACACTTCGAATCAGTTTTATTTTATTTTAGTTTTGGGAAATGGAATATATTGCATTTTTATGGTTATTTCTTTGAAACAAAATCGATTGTTCACTTGGCAATTATTGATGTAAAATATTTTAAATTTTTTCTTATTCATTAAACATTAAATTGTTAGTTACATGAATTGAGGATTTTTCGATCACATGATAGGCACATGCTCGTATTGTGGTAGTCAATTTTCTATACAGTGCAATATGAAAGAATGTGAAAGAATATAATATAATATTGGTTTATGTAAAATAATATATTAAAGAATATAAAATAATGTAAATGACTACAAAATTTTACAAAAGATTATGGAAGAAAATACTTGAAAATAAAAGAATATAAAACCCATATTAATGAAAGAATATAAACGTATGTATTTAATAAATATATAAAATCAAAGTAAGTACAAGGTATGGTGTAAGCAAATAAGAAAGGATTATTATTATGATATGTTATATGTGCATGTTAGTTACATTGATAGGTACATTATTTTGCGGCAATTTTTGTATAAATAAATCCATGTTCGATCTTCGGTTAGTAGTTTTATATATTTAACCCAAACTATGAACTTAAGATCCTAGAAAAGGTTCTTAAGTTAAAATATAAATTTAAACAGATCTTTAATTATAACTAACACAAATTAAAATACATCTTACAACACAAAATCAAGCACATCTTAAAACACAAATCGAAGCACAAATCTGAAAACTCATCTTAAAACACAAATTAAACACATATAACATAAATTAAAAACACATCTAAACATACCAACTAAAACACATCTTAAAACAAAAAATTGATAAAACGAATTAAAATACATCTTAAAACAAAAATTAAAGGACAAATTAAAAGACATATTGGAACACAAATAAAAACACATCTTAGAACAAATCAACACCAATTAAAACAAAAATTAAAACAGAAATTATAACACATCTTTAAACATAAATCTAAAAAACATTTCAAAACACAACAAACCCAAATTAAAAACACAAATTTAACACCAATTAGAATATAAATTAAAACTAAAATCGAAGCACAAATCTTAAAACTCATCATAAAACACAAATTAAAATAAATTAAAAATACATCATAAAACTACAAGTAAAAACTCATCTTAAAACCACAAAATTAAAATACATCTTAAAATACAAATTATAACACAACATATTTTAAAACACAAATTAAAACACATCTTAAAACAAATTAAAACGCATCTTGAAACACAAATTAAAACACTTTTAACAAAAATTAAACAATAAATTAAAATTTATTCTTAAACACAAATTAAAACACACTTTAAAATCCAAATTTTAGAAATCTTAAAACACAAATCAAAAATATAAATTGTAAACACAAAATAAAACACATCTAACGTAAATTAAACCACAAATTAAAACACAAATTAAATCACATCAAAACAAAAATAAAGGCACAAATTAAAACATATCTTAAAACACATGTTTTAACACAAATAAAAATATATCGGCCTTCCGGCAAAATAGGAAAGTGGCCTGAAGTGTTAAATGCCTTTGGGAGTATGGTGATGTACCTCGACTGCCTTATGAATAAATTGATATGTTTGTGATAAATCTATCTTGACAGAATGATGTATCTACGGAGATTGCGATTGTATTTATATGAGTATTATCAGCTCGTCCCTCGGGAAATCTGGGCCACATACAAAGAAATCGCTAAGTGGTATTACAACCAAATGATTCGTCAGAGATAACTTGTATTTATTTGTCTTTTTTATGTGAGTCCCAAATGTGTTCAGAAATGACGAGCGTGTGAATCCATCACTTCTACCGCGGTTCAAGGCGATGGGTCGAGAGAATCCGGCTGGAAAGGTCACAACGTTTGCTTGTAATTACCTAAGCCGTGTTTGGTGACCAGATCTGAATAGCCAAGTACTTCCCCAACTCCCTTTTACTTACAACTGACTTTTTCCCCTCACCTCTACCTTCAGCCTCACAACATACTCCAATTTCGGATGCTATAGTTTCACTAGATTCAGACAATTGGGAGGAGTTGGGAATTTTGTGCATTATTCACATTTAAATAATGTACGAGTAAGTTAATTTTAATATTAAAAAAATATATTTTAAATAAAATAAAAATTCGTTTCATGTTGACGTTCAGAATAACATAATTCGTGTAAAATACGATATATGGGTGTAAATGAAGGAAGGGATATATGGCAATAAAGAATATGTGTTGTTTGGCGGACCGTCCTCTCTGCCTACCCCTGCGAGAAACGTCGCGATGGTTAGTTACATTTTTTTTTTTAAATTGAATTAAATTTCATAGTGCTACTGAGTTTGCCTAAATATAGGCGCCAGCATATATAGGCGCCAGCATATAAAGGCGCCAGCATATATATAGGCGCCAGCATATATAGGCGCCAGCATATATAGGCGACAGCATTTTTTAAATTAAATTGAATTTCATGGTGCTACTGACTTTGCCTATATATAGGCACCAGCATATATAGGCGCCAGCATATATAGGCGCCAGCATATATAGGCGCCAGCACATATAGGCGCCAGCATATATAGGCGCCAGCATATATAGGCGCCAGCATATATAGGCGCCAGCATATATAGGCGCCAGCATATATAGGCGCCAGCATATATAGGCGCCAGCATATATAGGCGCCAGCATATATAGGCGCCAGCATATATAGGCGACAGCATTTTTTAAATTAAATTGAATTTCATGGTGCTACTGACTTTGCCTATATATAGGCGCCAGCATATATAGGCGCCAGCATATATAGGCGCCAGCATATATAGGCGCCAGCATATATAGGCGCCAGCATATAAAGGCGCCAGCATATATAGGCGCCAGCATATATAGGCGACAGCATATATAGGCGACAGCATATATAGGCGACAGCATATATAGGCGACAGCATATATAGGCGCCAGCATATATAGGCGCCAGCATATATAGGCGCCAGCATATATATAGGCGCCAGCATATATAGGCGCCAGCATATATAGGCGCCAGCATATATAGGCGCCAGCATACATAGGCGCCAGCATATATAGGCGCCAGTATATATAGGCGACAGCATATATAGGCGACAGCATATATAGGCGACAGCATATATAGGCGACAGCATTTTTTAAAATTAAATTGAATTTCATGGTGCTACTGACTTTGCCTATATAGAGGCGCCAGCATATATAGGCGGCAGCATTTTTTAAAATTGAATAGAATTTCATGGTGCTACTGAGTTTGCCTATATATAGGCGCCGGTATATATAGGAGCCAGCATTTTTTTAAATTGAATTGAATTTCATGGTGCTACTGAGTTTGCCTATATATAGGCGCCAGTATATATAGGAGCCAGCATTTTTTAAAATTGAATAGAATTTCATGGTGCTACTGAGTTTGCCTATATATAGGCGCCGGTATATATAGGCGCCAGCATATATAGGCGCCAGCATATATAGGCGCCAGCATATATATAGGCGCCAGAATATATAGGCGCCAGCATATATAGGCGACAGCATTTTTTAAATTAAATTGAATTTCATGGTGCTACTGACTTTGCCTATATATAGGCGCCAGCATATATAGGCGCCAGCATATATAGGCGCCAGCATATATAGGCGCCAGCATATATAGGCGCCAGCATATATAGGCGCCAGCATATATAGGCGCCAGCATACATAGGCGCCAGCATATATAGGCGCCAGCATATATAGGCGACAGCATATATAGGCGACAGCATATATAGGCGACAGCATATATAGGCGACAGCATTTTTTAAAATTAAATTGAATTTCATGGTGCTACTGACTTTGCATATATAGAGGCGCCAGCATATATAGGCGCCAGCATTTTTTAAAATTGAATAGAATTTCATGGTGCTACTGAGTTTGCCTATATATAGGCGCCGGTATATATAGGAGCCAGCATTTTTTTAAATTGAATTGAATTTCATGGTGCTACTGAGTTTGCCTATATATAGGCGCCAGTATATATAGGAGCCAGCATTTTTTAAAATTGAATTGAATTTCATGGTGCTACTGAGTTTGCCTATATATAGGCGCCGGTATATATAGGCGCCAGCATATATAGGCGCCAGCATATATAGGCGCCAGCATATATATAGGCGCCAGAATATATAGGCGCCAGCATATATAGGCGCCAGCATATATAGGCGCCAGCATATATAGGCGACAGCATTTTTTAAATTAAATTGAATTTCATGGTGCTACTGACTTTGCCTATATATAGGCGCCAGCATATATAGGCGCCAGCATATATAGGCGCCAGCATATATAGGCGCCAGCATATATAGGCGCCAGCATATATAGGCGCCAGCATATATAGGCGCCAGCATATATAGGCGCCAGCATATATAGGCGCCAGCATATATAGGCGCCAGCATACATAGGCGCCAGCATACATAGGCGCCAGCATATATAGGCGCCAGCATACATAGGCGCCAGCATATATAGGCGACAGCATATATAGGCGACAGCATATATAGGCGACAGCATATATAGGCGACAGCATATATAGGCGACAGCATATATAGGCGACAGCATATATAGGCGACAGCATTTTTTAAAATTAAATTGAATTTCATGGTGCTACTGACTTTGCCTATATAGAGGCGCCAGCATATATAGGCGCCAGCATTTTTTAAAATTGAATAGAATTTCATGGTGCTACTGAGTTTGCCTATATATAGGCGCCGGTATATATAGGAGCCAGCATTTTTTTAAATTGAATTGAATTTCATGGTGCTACTGAGTTTGCCTATATATAGGCGCCAGTATATATAGGAGCCAGCATTTTTTAAAATTGAATTGAATTTCATGGTGCTACTGAGTTTGCTAATATATAGGCGCCAGGCGCGCCAGCGCCAGCATTTTTTAAAATTGAATTGAATTACTTGGTGCTAATGAGTTTGCGATATATAGGCGCCAGCATTTTTTAAAAATTGAATTGAATTTAATTGTGCTACTGAGTTTGCCTATATATAGGCGCCAGCATATGTAGGTGCCAGTATATTAAAAAATGTAATTGAATTTCTTGGTGCTACTGAGTTTGCGTATAAATTAGACGCCGGCATAAATACATCATTGAAAAGATAAAATTACAAAACTCAATGAAGTATTTATTTTTTTAATTCAATAATTACATTTTTTGGGAGTTGAGTAATGGTAGATTCAGACTGGGTCGACGTGCGTATGCATCGCTATGCCTAACAATATCTGGGCTACTTAGAAACCATAGATTTTCAATAAAAAATTTATGTTTTAGAATCACATTGGCCACACGCATCGCGACGTGCGATGTCTGTGGCCATTTTCATAGAAAATGTATGGGTTGCTAAGCATTGTTTGGCGTAGCGATGCGTACGTACGTCGTCCAGTCTGAGTCTACCTTATATCTACCGCCGCCCCTGGAAAAAATATTGGATAACGAACACCTCTGCCATCGGTTACCGCAGGTGGTTCGCCACGTTTGGTATCTTTGCAGGGGTGACCGGGTCCATGGAGTGAGGTTTGTACAGATCTTATGAGTCTGCCGACCAACTGCGTAGCAGATCGAAATTGTTTTTTTTTTATATGAATACCGCACAAGAGTCTTAAATGCTCCCCAGTGGAGCCAGTGAGACTATGGCAATCCTAATTGGAATATGTTGTAAGGATGAAGGTAATGGGGATTGGAATGAGATGGGGAAAAGAACGGTTGGGAAGTACCTAGTTATTCAGATCTGGTTGCCAAACACGACTAAAGCCGTTTCAAGCAACCTTTCAATTTTGAATTGTGGTCTTACACCAGAGTGACACTGAGAGCATCTTCCACTCTGAAACGTGCCATTTATTAAAAATAATAGTTATCCTTTGTTTTATTTTTAATGAATAAATTGTGAAATAACAAAAGTTAGTCAAATAAAATTTATTTGCGCACGCCGGGTTCAAACCCACTACCTTCGGATTGGGAGTCAAGAACTTTACCCTTCGACCATAGAGGCCGTCGTATATGCGGGATAGACTGGTTGAGTGAGATATTTTTAGCTCTCTTCTAGAAGGGATAGATTCATACGTCCGTCACTTCGGGACACACTGACCCTCAGATTCCTACCCATCATATTTTTTTCCTTAGCAGAACTTTCACTGCAGAAAATTCAAAATTTATCCAAGGTCCTGGGTTGGAGTCCCAAATGTGACCGTATTTTTTTATGAATTTTCTGTTTCAGATTTTCGATTAAATTTCGCTAATTTTATCTTCAATAATTAAAATATTACTAATTGAGGTTTTAGTCATTAAGTTAAAAATTAAAATGAATAGTTTATTAGCTTTATTATTAATGGAAAGTATAAAATTCAAACAAACGTAGGAAAATAACGGTTGGATATAAGTAAAAGTTAATCCATTATCCAAACCATTTTCGCTACAATTATCAAAAGGGTTTAAAGTTCATCTACAAGTTCATAAAAATATCGCTAGATGCCACTGGCGGTAGTAAAATTTTATTTTTACCGCACTAATTAAAAATTGAAACTTCAATTAGTTTTGCATTGTTTATTAGTTGCTCGCAAGAGTCCCAACGGCACAGATTCAGTGATACTATGGGATCCCCTTTGGGATGTGTCGAAAGGATGAAGAAGCAAGGGAGAAGGGAACGGAAATGAATTGTGAAGAATCAAGAAACAGGAATAATTTTCGCAATTTTTAGTTAGTCTGGAAAGACACCTTTGCTGGAGAGAGATTTATTAAGTAAACGAGGTCATTAACCAGTTCAATTTTGCAATTTTTGAGAGGTTAGATTATCGGAACCAGTAATGTTGTAATTCAACAATGTTGTTACATTAAATGTTATCTCCATAAAGACGCTTGATTTTACAAATTTGATTGATTGGTTGACAGTGGCGAAACTACAGGGTGGCAGGGCTGGCAAAATGCCACGGGCCCCGTGGGGGCCGGGGCCCCGGCCGCTGCGGGGCCGCGAGTTTAGAAGTAACCAAACATTTTTAACAAAATTAAGTAAAAATTATAAATTTTATATAAGTACATAAAAACAACTAAAGTTAGACACAACTGAAGACCATATACAAATTCAAATAAATTATTCAGATTTAAACGCATTCATAAGAAAAGGATGTCGTTTACTCTTAGAACGCATCCATTGGTTGCTGAATTTTTTGTCGCGGTAGTTTGACTGCTATCGATGCAGCCTCTAAAGCACTTCAGTCCAAAGCCATCTATCTTTAAAATGCAATGTTTGAAAATTTGTCTGGAAGAATTGGAAAGGTATCGACATGAATTTGAAAATTTTAAGAAGGAAGCAAGTAGTTTAGCAGAAAAGTGGTCCGTCAAACCTGAATTTTCTAAAGCCCGTCAGAGGAAGGTGAAACCCCATTTTCACCAACTTTGCGAAGATGAGCGTCTCCAAGATCCGGAAAGGTTGTTTAAAGTGAACATATTTTATCGAGTATTGGACATCATTATTAATCAACTGAAATCGCATTTCCTTCCAACGAATGAAATTGTTTCCAATTTCAGTATTTTGCTATATATAAAAAAAACTTATCTGAATCATTTGCCAGGAAAATTCTCAGTTTTCGGTCCACCTTCAGATACGAAATAGAAAAGGCTTCGTATATTAGAGAACTTGCTGATTTATCAATAATAAAGAATCGTTTTATGTCGTGCAGCTTTCATGAGGAATGTACTGCATTAATGTTATTTGTTACAATTCCTGTGAATACAACTACTGCCGAAAGGTCGTTTTCGAAACTAAAATTAATAAAAATATATTTAAGAAATTCAATGGTACAAGACAGGCTATGTAACTAGGCTATTATGTCTATTGAAAATTCAATGGCCCGATCATTAATGACGTTATTGATACTTTTGCGGAACAGAAAGCTCGGAGAAAAGAATTTTATTATTAAATTTCTTGTAAAGAAAAAAATGTTATTTCATTATACCTACGCTTTTGAAAATATATTTTTTAGATATTTAACAAAAATGCACACAAAATCAGTAATACTGTTGGGTAACTTCCTAAGTTATTTATTAAAAAACCAATTACAACGCGACTGTGATTTTTACTAGGGGGCCCCATCCAATGAATTTTCCACGGGCCCCCGATGGTATAGTTTCGCCACTGTTGGTTGATATCCACTCATTTTTTGTTGAAAATATATTTTATGGCAATTGTATATTTCACACTTATTGCCTTAAAATAACGTCGTTCATATATCCGCCGCGGCTTTTCTTAGTGGCATGTATTAGGGAGGTCCAATTTCCAATGACTTCGTTGCATAAATCTGGCTGAATTTGCTGGATGGCGTTTGTTATATTGTTATATTGACATTGGGCTCAATTGTTTGCAGGTTTTGCATATACCTGCGATTTAAGGTAGCCCCCGATCTCGGTGGCCATCGCCGTTCACGTCATGTTAAGTTAACGTCGCCGCTGCGCGAAATAACCATACCTTTTTAAATGAAATCTCAAATTTGATGATTTGCTCACGTTGTTTAAGAGCGATTGACCAGCAGCTGAGAATAAAAGTTTAAAAATGCTTGCAACTGTACAGGAAGGTTCCAATGAGGAAGATCGATTATTCCCTGTACGTTTATTATTTAAATTTTTTTAAATAAAAATTTAATATCGATTTATTTCATTAAAAAAATTGCTTTAATATATACCTACATTCAAGTAAGCAATAAAAATTATAAATTATTAAATATCGTGTACTTCTTGTAAGTATTTTTTAATCATAAGTATTTATGATTTTTCAATAATATCTAAAAAAAATAAGTATGTAAAAAAAGTGATATATTTTAGTTTGTAAAAAAATAGAAATAAATAAAAAAACTGAGGTATTTTTGTCACAAAACACATTCCCAGATTTTTTTTTAATGATTTTATAACGAAAATTAAAATTCTGAAAACTGAGTTTACTAGATTATGTATTGATTTATTTTGTTGTATGGTTATATGATTTTCAATTTGTGTTGTTTAATAGAATCCATCGTTTGAAAATTGAACAAATCTGCCAACGACTAACGGTAAAACCTTAGTATATAAAAAAAAAACTTAGTTTTTAAAAATTAAAAAAAGGCGTTTACCAGATAAAATAACAATCTTTCAAAATCAATTCTTTTATTGTAAAAAAGAGTCAATACGCCTAGAATTTGATTTAAAAAGGACAAAATTTCCTGTATTGTCTGGTTATATCTCTTAACGCGTAATCTTCCATGGTAATTTGCCATACACTACTAAACAATTGACAATAAATTTGACTGACTTCACTTTAAAAAAATAGCTACTATAACCTAAAAAAGTTCGAGCGTCCCCCTAGACCCTAAAGTCCTGCTGACAAACTACTAAAGCAGTTTAGCTGGCTTAAATTAAAAATAAATTAAATAAATTGACTTACGTTTTTCCTTTCCATCGAATCGCTTTTTAACACAGTTGAGAATTCTGGAGGTTATGGTGTCATTTTTTTTTCTTTGCCTCTGGTTTGATTCCTGGAGAAGAAAATAAATTCATTAAGTAAGGGAAATAAAATTGAATTCGGAAAGACAGAATCTCACAAACTAAAAAAAAAATCGGTCATGTAATTTTTTGTTTAAATTGGCTCCCCACAGGAGGTCCCGAGGAAAACAATTTTCCTTGGGGCCAATGTCATCTTTCAGGATGTGTTGGTGATTATTTAAGGAAAGGAAGGAAATGAAGTTCTGAGAAGGAAAAGGGTATGAGGAATGTGTAGGAATCTTGGGGTCAATGTGTCCAGGATTGACGGACGTATGAATCCATCTCTCCCATTGCAATGCAAGGTGATGGTTGATAGATCCTGCCCGCTATACACAGTTCATGAGATGCGGCCTTAACAAAGCTGACCCAGAAACACCCCTTCTAAGTCACCAAAAGTAGCTTGTCACTTGGGGTGGCTTACGGCAAAGTGTTGGTTATCCAATAAATGATTTCAGGTTCTGCGGTACCCGTACCCGCTTCCTAAATTAAAATTTGTCTGTCTTATATAAACCTAGAAGGCGGGTGTGGCTGTCGTCGCCCCGGAAACCATTTACTGGATAAATAACATCTCTGCTATTGGTCACCTAATGTGTGATTCGCTACGCTTGATGACTTAACAGGGATGCCCGGGTTCACGGGGTGAGGCAAATGCATTTGCTAAAAAACTGGGTGGCAGGCCAGTTCGAAAGACACCTTTTGACATCTCCAGCAAGACTCTCTCGAACCACCGTCTTGCACCCAGCGTTGCGAATTTTTACATAGATCTACGTATTTTAGGCCCTTCCTGCACATCTACTAACTTCAGTCCCAGAATCTACGTATTTTCTTTCAAATTGTACAAATTTGCAACTCTTTAGGCTGAAGAAGCATATTTTCCGCTACTTTACATAAAAACAGTGGCGCCCCCGTCTGCAGGACAAATAATGTGGCGGGAACTCCAACTAACGTTCCATTTCATACTATGAATGAGTCCGCGCCACATATTTAGTCCCGCAGACGGCGGCGCTAGTGTCTAACTCCGATCCAAATTTTCTAACTCGTATAGCTCCGATCTCTAATTTTCAACCGAATTCAAAAGAAGAAATATACGTGGTTGTGTGACGTCACAAGTCCGGTAATTTTTTTTTCTGAATGCTGGGGTTTATTGGATTGAATTTTTTTTTCTATTTTGTAAGAAAGCAGTCACTTTGTGGGTATTTGTTTATTTGTGACTTTGTGGTTAGAAATATTAATTCAAATAAATCAATAACTTTGTTTGTAACCACGATTTATTTATTTAATTTTTTAATACCGACCGGTTTCGCTTATCACAAACATCTTCAGGTAAAATTAAAATTAAAATTAAAATTAAACTTAAATTAAATTAAATTTTAATTAAACTGTTCACAGATCTTGGTATTTGTCCACAATAATATTTGTTTTCAATGTTATTTGTTTTTCACAGATCTAGGTATTTATCCACAATATTATTTGTATCTCACGCTATCTCTCTTTATATAAATTGTACAACAAAATATCCGTTTTATTCAGTTTCACCTAACCCCAACTTCTTCATTTCACAAAGAAAAAAAGTACGTAGATCTACAAACTTTTCATTTGTAACTTTTATTAATTCTACGTATTTTTCTAGACTGGCCTACGTCTTTTTCAAAATCCGAGTTGGCAACACTGCTTGCACCGCAGTGAGAGGGATATATTCATACGTTCGCCACTCCTGGACACATTGGCCACCAGAATTCTACCCACTCCCCATACCTTTTTCTTTCCTAGAACTCCCTCTTATTATTTTTTCTAAACTAAAGACCTTCCACACAGCATCACTAAAGATGACATACGCTCTGAGGGATTTTGTTCCCTTGGGCCTCCTGCGTGGAGCTAATAACCGTCCCCATAAAGGCCTCACAAAATGTTTAAGCTTCACTCCAGCGTAGCACATCCTGCCATAAATATAGCTCGGTGATTTTTGAAATCAGAGCGTAAATCACTTCCCCTTTGTGGCTCTTTTCAAATGGCAGCTTCGTTTAATATATCACCATAATGTGGGAGAGACCTATGCGAGGTGAAGCTATTAAATAACGAGACTGGCACTGCTACAGAAGAAGTGCGCATGCACCAAACTCCAGTACCAGCAACTGTTTAGCATGAAGTCTCCTCTTTAGAATGCAGTATCTTTGGCTTCGCATTAGAGTAATTTTTCCGTTTTGTCGGAAAAACGAGACTGGTGCTGCTACAGAAGAAGTACGCATACGCCAAAAGCAAGTTACCAATCGCGGTTTAACGTGAAGTTTTCTCTTTCGGATGCAGTACCTCTCGCTTATGTAAACAAATCCATATAGCCGCAGCGTTCGTTCGCGTTAGAATTATTTTTTGTTTCGCCAATTAAAACCAATTAAACATCGTTAAAATTTTGTTTTTTATGTAGTAATTTTAATAATATATAAGAGGTGTGGCTATTAAATAACGAGATAGACGCTGCTACAGAAGAAGTACGCATGCGCCAAATGCCATCGACAGACAGCTGTTTAGCGTAAAGCCTTCTCTTTCGAATGCATCACCTCTCGCTTCTGTAAACAAATCCGTATAGCCGTAGCCTTCGTTCGCATTAAAGTTGTTTTTGTGTTTCGCTAAGTGAAACAATTAAAGGAACGGTTTTTGGTGAAATTTCACTAGAAACTTGGAATAACCACTACTAAAGCGTTTCGTTTAAACCATTCGAAAATACGTGCACGCGATGAACATTCATTTCCATTCACTTCTTTGAACCTTTTCGTACCGGAAAGAAAAAAAATCACATATGATCTGATATAAAATTTAAAAAAAAAAACAAATAAATTAAATAATTACATTGAAAAATTAGCTATCATAGATCCAAATCAATATAGCTTCCAAAGAAAACAAAAAAAATTAAAAACTACTGAATTTATTTTCTATTATATAAATAATCAATTAAATAATAAATTTCAAGATTGCCGAGAAGACGTTGAAGAATATTCACGTCCGGGTCGCCCTTTCATATCAAAAACGGATAACAACATCGAAAAAATCGGTAATCTGGTTCAATCTGACCGTCGTTCATTTGTATGAATGCTGAAACTATAGGAATTGACAAAGAATGCGTAAGGCAAATTTTACACAACAAATTTGAACATGCAAAAAGATTGTGCCAAAATGATGCCTAAATATCTCACATTTGAAAAACAAGAAGCCTGCAAAAAGGTTTTCACGAACAATGTGTACTATCATATTTGCCGGATCTTATGCCGTGTGATGTTTATCTGTTCCCTAAGACCAAATCTGCATTGAAAGGAACAAGATTTGAGTCCGTTGAAGCTGTGAAAGATAAAGCGGCACGCGTCCTGAAGGAGCTGACAGAAGAAGACTTCCAGCACTGTTTCGAACAATTTGCATTTGTAGGGATTCAAGATTTGCATTTGTAGGGATAGAGGAAGAGTGTGTATGAAATATTGAAGGTGATGTATGAAATATGAAATAAATATGTATGAAATCAAAATAAAATTTGTTACAGTGTTAATCTCGTTATTTAACAGCCACACCTTGTATTTACACATATGTGGGATATAACTATACTAATATATTCTGAACATAAATTTACACACATGTGTGCGATATATACAAATATGTATAGCGTCCCCTTGATTGTATATGGTTCCAACAGACTTTTTTTTTAAAACTACCTTTGATTGCAAAACCATTTCTTTTGTTCATTTCTATAGCAAAAATAGTTTTAATTAATCATCTGGGATGTGTTTCTGTAGATTCTTTGATCGTCCAATTGATAATCCAACCATTTTGTGTTAAAGAGTTTTATTGTTATATACAAATTCTTTGACAAATCTAATATGCCTAAATTTTTAATGAGAGAGCTAGGTATAATGCCAGTAGCCGAAATAACAAATGGTTATATTTTTATAGTCTGATAATGCCAAATTCTTTTAATTTAATTTCCTAAATCTGTATACTTTCTTATTTTTTCAGAAACAGATTTTTCAATATTACAGGAATTTGAAATAATTTTATATTCCTTAATATTATTATTTGTTATTTTTTTTGTTGTTTTATTTTATTTTTATTTTTACAAGATTCACCTACTTTAACTCCTTTCCTGTATGTGATCATGTACCTAATATTAGTATGAATATTTCCCCTAATATGTATGCCATATGTTTTTACTTTCATCTACGTATATGGATGATTGTACTTAATATTTTATACTTAATATAACATCTTATTAATCTCTAACAAACTAACCATCACGCCGTTTCCCCGCAGGGGTAAGCAGAGAGGACGGACCGCCAAACAACTCGGTCTTGGCACACACTCTTTGCCTCATTCACATTCATACATCGTCTCATACATACTCTTCTATTTTTCTGACTCTTGACATGGCCCGACTCAAGTATCTGATTCACTTGATCGTGCCATGTCTTTCTCGGACGTTCCCTACATCTGATACCATTCACACTTGCATCATATATTCTCCTTACGCTCCTTTCTTTGTTGATTCGCTCTACATGCCCAAACCATCTGAGGGTTCCTTTCTTAATTTTACTCATTACGCTTACATCAGCCTTGTATTCTTTTCGAATCTCCACATTTCTCACACGATCATACATGGTTTATCTTATGAATCTCGACTACCATAATACGGGCATTTGCCTAGCTTGGTAGTCAAAAAGCCATGTAAAATAAACCTGTAACAAACAAAATGGATAATGAAAATTAAAAAAAAAAAAAGTCCATGTATTATTTGTTCTTTGATTTTTTATTTATCTGCTACTTATGTTGACATATCCGTGACATTCACTTGTAAGCTTAAAACTAACTTAAAATATACAAGTACAGAAATTATTAGATTTTGTTAGGTTTTATAAAACCAGAGGCGTTAAAGTTTTCTCCAAAATTGTAATAAAGGTCATAAACTAGATAGGCTAGAATCATTAGAAATAACCCGCCTAACTAAAAAAGGTAGACGCTAACTTTGTAATGAATAAGAAATTTAAATCATTTGCTAAATCTCCGCTCCTATATTCATTAAGTCCAATATAAAAATATTCCTCCACCAATTTAAAACACTCGTTCCTTTAAAAATCAATCGATTAATCAAAAATTCCATATCATCATAATTATAAAAACGATGTTAACCTTTCCCTTACTGTGCTGAAAAAATCCGCGCGCTCCGGTGCTGTGTAATCACTACACAGGCAGAAATGGTCGATTTAAAAGCCGAAAAAAATTAATATTCATAGCAAATCGCTATATTTCATTATAGTTGAAGTCAAAAATGATAATAATTGATGTTTAATTGCTGAAAACATGAAAAAAACATCGGTAGCTCAAATAAATGCTGCTAATACAATATGCGAAGAGACAACCCCGATACGAATGCCCAGCGGCGACTGGCGGCGCCATCCGCGGGGGAAATCGAAGGAACAAACACGATTGACGACTGACCAGTAACCACACGGCTGTCTTTCTCGCGCTCACTTATATCGAAGTAGGTGAGAGTGAGACGTGCATAGTGTCGCACTAGCCGCACGCTTCACGCATTTGTACATCTCAACCGCAGCACTGATCATACGCCAGACGTTTGATTGTATTGGTGAATTTGTTTTCGATTCTCACAAAATACCTCTTATGTACCCGAAAGGTAGTGATTATTATTTTTTTAAAATTTTTATTTAATGAGTAAATGTATAACGGAGGATTACCTAAAATCTGAACCCAGAATTTTCCGTATTTACGGATATATTAAAGGTGCAAGAAGCAATGTTTAGTAGATACACATCGAAGGCAAGGGAGGGTTATTTAAGAATAGACATCATAACAATAATATGAGATTGTTAATAATTTACATTGCCTGTAAGGTATTCCCTAAACAATATTAAAGTAAGCTAGGAACCCCGGGTAGTTAAGCCTACTAGGTATAACCAAAATAATTAGAAATTCGACAGTTAAAGACGAACTAGCAACAAATGTATAAAAACCTATAAAATAGAATAAAATCATTGTTGACCACCCTCTCTCCCCTTCCTCGTATGTTGCGTCTATAAACCGTAGGTTAAGAATAATTTGCAACAGTCTAAAGATGGCTTAACAAGCTGAAACCGGTTACGGACAATTAAATTAAAGTGGAAATAAGTTTTGTTATCTTGTAATGTATTATCATATCCTCATTAAGCTAAAGTGAAGTTAGAACTCTGTCAAACCAAAGTGCCTATAGGTAATGCACGGCACTGCAGTGAGGCTGGACTCGTTAATCAACCGTTATCTGTTCTGTTCTGGACCTAAATGGAACCTATGCAGACTAAAATCTACGCGAAACTTTATTAGAATATTATAATAGCATTCAATGGTGACTCTACAGTTGATCCCCTGACATTTGCCCCTCGAAATTACAATTATAATAATATTTATTATTTTTAAATTAATGAGTAAAACCTAACATTGGAATATTTAAATAAATGAAGACAATATTAGCGAAACTCTAAAACAGGGATGAATAATTTAGAAAGGTTTCTTTTTCTGTTTTAGATTTTGGATTGAGTTTCGCTTATATTGTCTTCATATTATTTTGACGCACCAGACTTTTAGTTCCGGGTTTAGTTTTTCATATGGGGAAAACTTCACACACTTTTCCATAAAAATGATCATCTAGTAAATCCACGCTATGCAAGCGTATTATATAAGTATAATTAATACAAAACAATACAAGAACAACAAGTTAACCTACCAGACTACCTCTCGACAGCCGTTCGCCCACCGGTGGCCGCGGGGCGAAATAAAAAATAAAAAAAGATTTTGTCCCTTATGTATAAAGAAATTGTATGAAGAACAAGGTCACAATCGCTTGCGCCGTTCTCGGTCTTGACATAGCAAAAATCCGCATAGCGCCAACCTATCTGAATAATTTATAATAAATATCTATGGTCAACTTGGCGTCACTTTTACAAACGGTTTTCAACTGTCATTTAATTTTCAAATAAATATTTATGTCATTACTTCTTCGAAAACACCTTTCAATTGGTTTTTTTCATGCAGGGTGTCCATTCAGGTTTGTAGAAAAATAAAAAAAAATGATCATTTTCGTATGAATATATTATCTACATTTTTTTGTCGAATGGGAAATATTTTCATACATTTTTTTGTTAAAAATAGCTATTCTGGGAAAACTTGTAACGATATTATCATGAAATATATTTGAATAATAAGGTACATTATCTGACAAACAGAAAAAAAAAGAAAAAAAACAATTCCTTTGTTTTTATACGATATTTGAGCAAAATCCGGGAAGATAATTTCGCGCGATTTTTTCCAAATACACCTGGCCTTCGAGTCCAGATATTTTCATATCAGAGGGTTCGATTCGGTGGAATTCCTAATTTGACCGATAAATCCTACTGCTCCCTCAATATAAATATTTAAAAAATCTTTCGTAATCCTACATGTATTTAAAATGACTGATTTTTGCATTTTTATAAACAAATTCTTTGACAAATCTAATACGCCTAAATTTTTAATGAGAGAGTTAGGTATAATGCCAGTAGCCGAAATAACAAATGGTTATATTTTTATAGTCTGAGAATGCCAAATTCTTTTAATTTCTATGCCTAAATCTGTATACTTTCTTATTTATTTAAACATTATAATTTGAAGCTTTACTCATTAAATTAAAAATAAAAATAAATATCATTAAAGAAGAAGATGAACACTAATTATATAAATTTAAATATGAAAATGAACAAGACACAGAATGTTGTTGTTGTTTGTCTCAGTTGCGACCGCTATCTTTTATTTTTCTGTGTCTTGTTCATTTTCATATTTTAATTAAGATTATTAGTGTTATCTTCTTCCTCAATTATATTGAAGGGAATAACCTTCAAAAGTTATAAAGAGAGCAGTTTTCTTATAAACATTGAATAAAAATAAATATTCATCCTAGACTTACAGAAAAGTCAATAGATGTCGCATATTAGGTCATTACATATGAAATTGGTGTTTTGCCGTACTGGCAACTTTGATCTCAAATATCTTCTCTTTGGTTAAGAATTCCAAATTCAAATTTATACAGCTATTTACTCGTGTATTTGTGTTTTGAAAATTATAATTCATTTGTTTTTTCCTTAATTGTTTTTTTCTTTGCGTCACCAAACGCTCAAAAGTAACTTTTTTGGAGTCAATGTTTGCTTGGGGCTTGGTTTAGCTGGTTCGGCAGGGTTCAGCTATTGCGATGAGCACTTAGATTATCATATAAAATCCACTTTTTGTCACAGGTAATGGATTTAAAATCCATTCATTATTGTGCCGGTTGAGTAATGCATCGCAGCAGTCAATGCGCGTTTGTTGATTTGCTTCACTCAATTCGTGAGGTACCCACCTTTCAAGCTTTTTCACCTTCCCAATTTGCTTCAAGTGGATTAAAACAGTTTTATCACTAACACCGCAGCCTGCAGCTAACTCGGACGTGGTTTGCGATGGATCCGCTTCTACAATAGCCTTCAATTCTTCATTATCAACTTTGGTCTCCGGCCGTCCACGGGGCTTGTTCTGCAGGTCGAAATTTCCAGAACGAAAACGTTGGAACCAAAAACGCACTGTGTTTTCTTTTGCGGCACCATCGCCATACACATCATTAATCCTTCGAGCCGTTTCTGCAGCACTGGTGCCACGGTGGAACTCGTACTAAAATAAAAATGTAAATAACGCGATATTTCAAGTCTTCCATTTTTTAAACTAAGTGACCCAAAGTAAATAAATAATTATGGAAAAAACAAATGAATTCTAATTTTCGAAACACAAATACATGAGTAAATAGCTGTATAAATTTGAATTAGGAATTCCTAACCAAAGAGAAGATATTTGAGATCAAAGTTGCCAGTACGGCAAAACACCAATTTCATATGTAATGACCTAATATTAAATAAAAATTAATGAATTTATTCAAGTCACTATCTAGTTTATATTTAGTTCGGGTTTTAATCTTGCAATCATACATAAAGATAAAAATAATTAGCGTTACGAAAATTAAGATAATGTTGGTAATTCTCAGTCGAAGTATGATATAGTTAAATATGACCGATTTGGATAGGGACACATTAGCTCAGTTGGTAGAGCTGCGTCCGGGCAAGCGAAGGTCCTGGTTTCGAGTCCCAGATGTGACCGTATCTTTTCTGATTCAGATTTTCGATTGAGTTTCTCTAATATTGTCTTCATTACCCTTTGGTAGGCCAGGTTTTTTTTTCAAAAAAAAATAAACGTCACTTCATAATTTTTTTGTGTCGCATTTTATAAGTTTACAGTAACAATTCTTTCAGATTTTGGTAGTTTATACAACTGTTGTTACTAATAATATTATTTTGTAATAGAAACTCGTAAACAAATTACGATTTATAAACATATTTTTTTCCATTTCCATTCCACCGGTGGGCCAACGGCCAATTAAAGGTTCAAATATAATTATATATAACGGTATATTTCGGAATTTCATTCGTTTTTAGTCAGAGTTAAGACAAATATGTCAATTTATGAATATATTTTGGTTTATCCTCTAAAGAAAATTGGACTCGAGTGGTTTTGTAATTAGTTAAATCAGTTAATATTCTGATACGTTTTTAGATTTTCACGGCCAAAAGCATTTTCGTTGTTTGTTTTTGGGGTGTTATGCCGTGTTGCGCTACCTCCTTCTTTAGCCGACGTTTGCCCTGATGATGGACACTGCAACGCTGTCCGAAACGTCGGCGAAAGAAGGAGGTAGCGCAACACGGCATAACACCCCAAAAACAAACAACGAAAAAGTTAATATTCTGTTTATGGATTTCATTGTTTCATCCAATAATGTAATAAAATATACAGAATCTTTCTGCATATTCAACTCAAAACCACAAAAAGCGGACTTCCGTGGCTGACCCTTTAGGGAACAAATATTGATATTATTATATATTTCACTTAAATGCATTCTTGGGGACAAAAAAAGATACCCGCAAAGCGGAAGGAACTGAGGATAAACACGATGCTGACTTACCCGGTTTTCTTCTTTTGCTTGTCTAATTCCGCTAATTCTCGCATTCTCCTTTGAACTCACAATGGATAGTTATATATTTCGACACGGTCGAACAAAGGATCCGTATATTCAACAGAGATGGTTTGTGTTGACAGGACGAGATGTAATGTTCAACTAATTTCTCGACACTTGATTACCTAGTCGGCATAAGGAATGGTGGGTAGGAAAAAAAAGTAATTTGTGGGTAGGAATTATAATTCTGGGAAAACGTACAAAGAGAAAAAATAAGCAAGTAAGTAAAGTTTTTAATTTGGACATTGTATTTCTGTATAAAGCCCATCAGGGCGTTAAAAAAAAAAAATAATGGTGTTTATTCCAGTGTGTGGGGAGGTTAGTGCAGTTCCACACATTCCATGAAGATACATACATGAATATTTAAAAACGAAGAAAAAGCAGGTAAATAAATGAGTACATAAAAAAGTAAAGATAATAATTGTAAAAGAAATAAAAAAAAATATATACAAAAATGCAAAAATCAGTAATTTTAAATACATGTAGGATTACGAAAGATTTTTTAAATATTTATATTGAGGGATCAGTAGGATTTTTCGGTCCAATTAAGAGTTCCACCGAGCCGAACCCTTTGATATGAAAATATCTGGAGTCGGTGAATTATTTTCCCATTTGGTCTCTGGTGGGTTAACATGTTGTTCTTGTGTTGTTTTGTATTAATTATACTTATATAATACACTTGCATTGCGTGGATTTACTAGATAATCATTTGTGCAAAAGTGTGTGAAAGGGTTTAGTTTTTCCTGTGGGGAAAATTTAAACGGGTCCCGTCAGCGACATGTATCTTTTCTCGGGAGATTTTTTCAATATGGATGAGTGTTTCGGGCTAATAATTATTGCTTATAATAAACCATATTTTTTACATCGATAAAAACGCGATAATAGATAATCAAAAGGATTTGAAGAATGTAGACAGACGTTTTCACAACACAGTCAACCAGAGTGACGTATGAACAAGTATGGTGGGCTCTTCCGCTCACTTGAGTTTGTCGGCTATCGATAGGGATTTCTGATCGAGTGTTGTCATATTAAAAAAAAATCTTTTAGTTTGTTCAGTGTTATGTCGGTACTGTCTACACCAGCGATTCTTAACCTCGGGTCGCGACCCAAATTCGGGTCGCGAGAGGTATTGGGATGGGTCGCGGAAATCGCGTATTGATAGCTCGATCGATGTCACTCAACAAGTATAGTCACAATTATTACTACTCACAGAACAAGGACTAAAGGGTGTATTACTGCCATCTATTGTTTAATAATTTAAAACGATTCAGCTGGATTACAAGAAGAATTGCCCGAAATGCAAGGTGATGTACTTTTAAAAGAGAGATTTGCCAGAACGAGTCTCATAAAATTTTGGGCACAATTATCTGGGAAGCCTGTTCTGAGCAATGAAGCTGAAAAAGCCCTGCTACCTTTCTTAACTACTTATTTATGTGAAGCAGGATTTTCATGCCTTGCTGTTATGAAGAATAAGTACAGGAATAGGTTGGATCCTCAGCATGACATGCGGTGTGCACTTTTTATAAACAAAACTCCACGTATACATGATCTTTGCTCAAAAATACAACACCAGGGTAGTCACTAATTATTTTGCTGTAAAATTTTAAAAGGTTTAATGCTAAATTGTCTGGTTTTATTACAGAACATTTAAATAATGTTGTTTATTTCTAATTTTACAACTACATCCTATAAATTTTATACGATGTAGTTGTAATTTTATAGTATAAAATTACATAATATATCATTTTAGTACCTGTCACTGGAAAATAAAATAAAAAATTAGATTAGGGTCGCGTACTTCAAATATATTCGTACTTTGGGTCGCCAGCCAAAAAGGTTAAGAACCACTGGTCTACACCGTAAAAGTAAAGGTCTCATCAGTTTAAATAATTCTTAGTTAAGTGATTAATTACCGTGTTTAATACTTTATTTTTAATTTTAAAATAAATATTGAACAAAAACTAAAATGGAGATTTGTCAGTTAAGCACTCAGGCGACGATATGTCAAATTATTGTAATTCCCATGTAAAAGCCGTCGATCGGCGTTAATTGGTATTTTAGTTGTAGAATTTCAAAGGCGGCAGCTTTTGCACCGCCCCAGGCTATTATACCGTACTCGATTCAACACGTACCATATTATGTTTTCCTCGTCGCCGTGAATACTATTTAAGAGAAATAATTATGCTGAGTCAGCGGATATCTTCAATAAGTTATCACGTATATATATGAAAGACACCTGCTTAGACCAAAAAAAAAATCGGGGTTCTCTGTTCTCCGTTTAATAAGCTTTTTTATACCCTCCTTGAAGTACTCTCCCGCCAGCTCAGAACCTCTTTCTGCACCTGCTCGTCGATTGAAAATTCCATCCATGTATGCCATCAGGGAGGCGAAGAGATGATAATCTGAAGGCACCAAGTCAGGGGTGTACGGGAGGTGGTTCAAAACAACCCTACCAAATGAGTCCAAGGGACGTTGTCGCATAACAAATACACTCCTCTCGTCAGCTTTTCCTCCTTTTATTTTGAATACCCTTTTTGAGTTTTTTTAGGGTTTCACCACTTCATTGTGCATTGACGGTCTCCTTCAGAGGCAGAATTTTGACCAAAATGATACCTTTTCGGTCCCAAAACAATGAGGCCATTATTTTTTGGAATTGTGTTTTGGTTTCAAAATTCGGTTTTGAATTTTATGGCAGATGGGGAATTGGTGTAACGATGTTCTTTTTATCTCAGGCATGTAGTGAGCCACCCACGTGTCATCTCCAGTTACAATAAAGCTCAGAAAATCCTCAATTTCGAATTCAAGTCGCTCAAGAAACTGATCGCGGTTCAAAAATGGTGGGATTTCTTACCGACATCTTTCGCGCAACTGCACACTACAACGTGAGTTTACGTACTACCGGGTTCCTTCGATGCTTGCTTTGGTCAGGAGGTGCCTCTCTACCACTCAGTATTGCCAAACCTCAAAAAACCGCAGCTCATTACAGTCATAGTAAACTTACTTTCTCAACATGCAAAGTACATTCACAAGTGTAACCTTATAATGAATTTAATATTTATGTATAAAGTAAGAAACTAAATGACTGGCGTCTTATCGAAGCGATGGTACTTACCCTTTGGTCTCGCAGCCTCTCCTGGCACTTGGGTCCACAGGCCTGCTGTCCAACCACGCCATACATTTCACCAACTTGTCTATGCAGGTAGCAAAACACGGAACTAGCACACGAATAAACTGTTATTAACACAAAACTATTTTGTTACATCCACAGTTATTTTTATTTTTGAAGTGAAACTTCTTTAGGTGCGATGTGAAGAGTAATTCAGATCTTTTTCGGACGGAAATAACGTTTCCAAACGGAAATGACGTTCGGATATTGGCACAATTACTGCAACCTGCGTTTGATGTTTTTTATTTATTTTCAAAGGTTCTCGCCTTCTAGAATAGTAATACCTGCTACAACAGTAAAAGAAGTTGAACTTTTTGTTTTTTTTTTATTGAATCAATTAATTTAATTTCCTTTCGATACGTTTGTAGATTTTCACGGCCAAAAGCATTTTCGTTGTTTGTTTTGGGGGTGTTATGCCGTGTTGCGCTACCCCCTTCGATCGTCGGATCTGCCGGATCTGCCCTGATGATGTACACTGCAACGCTCTCCGAAACGTCGGCTAAAGAAGGAGGTAGCGCAACACGGCATAACACCCCAAAAACAAACAACGAAAATAATTTCCTTTCATATATTCAAAAGAAACAACTCAGTCTAAAATTCTTTTAACCCCTTTTATAATTTTTTTCGCATTTCGAAACGACTCATGTATACGTATTATAGAAATCTTTGTGTCTCCCTTACTACGGTGCCGCTGTGTTAGAAGGAGCAAACACCACTCTTTATATTCAAATCTTAAAAGTTAACCACAAAAGAAAGAAAATATACACCATTATAAATCCAAAATTCCTGACCGCAATTTGAAAAAAAATTATGAATCTTTTAGATTTTTTTATTCGTTATTTTTTACATGATACGACAAAAAAGTGAGTTGGCGATAACGTTAATAATTTTAGTGCACCCAAAGGGTGCACAAATTCCAACGGCTCGGAGGGCTTTGAAGCAAAGAATGGACGGTTACCTCGAGAGTGTTTTCTCTTGGGGTAAGAATAATCTCGTCGAATTCAATGTTTCAAAGACCCAATCATGTCTGATTACGTCTAAAAGGGATCGAAATGACAATCTAGTCTCCTTCAACGGTAGCATTCTTCCAAACAGGTCCTCCATTGATATGCTCGGTGTAACTCTAAGTGACCAGCTCAGGTACGGGGGCTCCATCGAGGCCAGGGTTAAGTTGGCCTCTCAGAAACTGGGCGTACTGTACAGGGCCCGCAGATACTTTAATTGTACACAACTGCTAACCCTGTACAAATCGCAAGTGCGCCCCACTGTTGAATTTGGCAACCATCTCTGGTCTGGAGCCCCGATGTACCTGAAAAACACCCTCGACTCTGTGCAGAAACGGGCGGTCCGCTTGATAGATTCTCCTGTCTTAACAAACGGATTGCAATCTTTAGAGCACAGGCGTCGGGTGGGAATGCTATCCTTGTTCTACTGGTATTTCAATGGAAGATGCTCCGAGGAGCTAGCGTCATTGATCCCCTCGGCACCGGTACATAATCGGGAAACACGCCAAACGCGCGCCCAACATATGTACACAGTTGACATTTGTCACATGAGAACGGGACGCTTCTACGACTCGTTTTTGTGTTCAACAGCTCGGCTGTGGAACGATTTGCCGGCCTCTGTGTTTCCTCCTTCCTATAACATGGGTCTCTTCAAGACCCACGTTCACTCCTTCCTCTCCTCAAAAAGACCCTCCTCACAGCATCTTCAAAGATGACATAGGCCCTGAGGGAAATTATTTTCCTCAGGGCCTCCTGTGTGGAGTTAATGTAAAAAAAAAAAATAATAATAATAATTTTAGTCAATTTGTATGTTTGCAATCTTAGTTTCTATGTTTCAAACATTACATGTTTTTTTCTAATAATTATAAAATTTACATTAAGAAATATTCCATTTATTTGGATATTGTTGCAAAATGGAAATATTTTACTTTCCGACAAAAGAGGGCCGAGGCCTGAGGGGTTAGATTGCAGCACTGCATGTAGTTAGGTACTAGCGGGTTTTAGCGCATAATGTTATGGGTTTTCTTGTTTTAAGGGTGGTACATTTCTATAGCACCATTAAAGCAGTAAATGCAAGCGTTTATTTCTAAAATCTTTAAGTCCGAAATGAAATTTTTTTTTTTTTAACATTTATTCTTTTGCAAGAGGCATTGAGATCGTCTCTAGGGATGGTGTGAAGGGGATCTTTTTAAGGAAAGAAAGGAGAGGAAATTCTGGGACCTGGGAATTCTGGGGAAAAAACCTATGTCCCACAATTATTTTAAGCAATAATTATCAGCCTGAAATACTTGAATTAATCTTCCGAGAAAAGATACATGCCGCCGACAGGACTCGAACCCGTGCCCTTCTGATGTCCGGTCAGGTGCTCTTAATCCACTGAGCTACGGTGGCCAAATGATTCAATATATACTAGTGTTTCATTCAACAACTAACGCTTATTACCTTTTTTTTCACCTGCAAACAAAGAACTTTATTTATATATAAGAAAGGCATTGTAAGTGCTAAATCTCCCACTAGGTGGCGTCGAGACACATCATGTCTACATTTTTTGGTGAATTACTTGAAGTACTTTTACAGCAGCTGAGAATAAAAGTTTTAAAATACTTGCATCTATACAGGGAGGTTCCAATGAGAAAGATCGAGTATTCCCCGTATTAAAAATGTTATGTCGATTCATTTCATTCAAAACTTTCTTTAATATATACCTACATTTAAGTAAGCTATACAAATGCTCAAAACGCACGATGATACATCATGTAAGTATTTTTTGATCATGAGTATTTATGATTTTTATGGTGTAAAATATATTTGAAATATTTTAGTTTGTAAGACCTTAAATAAATAGAAAAACTGAAGTATTTTTGTCACAAAACATGTTCTTGGATTTATTTTTTAATGATTTTAAATTTGAAAACTGTGTTGACTAGATTATGTATTGATTTATTTTGTTGATATAGTTGGTTTTTATTTTTTTAAATACGGTGTTGTGTGGTTAGGTTAGGTAAGACTATGTCTGAGGCCCTAGCACACTCGCTCTATAACGATCGATAGGATAACTATCGGTAACTTCTCATCGTTCCCTAGGACAACTGCACATCGCTAACGTACAAACAACAGTTGATGTCGAATATGTTAAGGACACTTAGTCATTGTAAACTGTCACTTATTCGTTGGCGATCTGTAGTCATGCTAGGGAACGATGAGAAGTTACCGATAGTTATCCTATCGATCGTTATAGAGCGAGCGTGCTAGGGCCTTTGGTTAGGTTAGGTTGCTTGAGTGACCTATGGCAGAAGTGTTGGTTATGCAATAAATGATTCCAGGGGCGGCGGTACCCATACCCTCATCAGGTTAGATCACGTCTGGTTCGGTTAGGTTTGTTGAGCGACCTATGGCAGAGGTGTTGGTTATCCAATAAATGGTTCCCGGGGCGGCGGTACCCACACTTGCCTCCCAAATATTAGGTTAAAACCAGGATGGGTTATGTCTACTTAGCTTAGGTTAGGTTAGTTTAGGTTAGGTTACGTTGGGTCAGTTTTTTGAGTGATCTATGGCAGAGGTGATGGTCATCCAATAAATGGTTCCCGGGCGGCGGTACCTACCGTCCGATTTATAGTTTAAAATTACGATAGTTTAAGTTAGTTTAAGTTAGGGTTAGTTATGCGAAACTAGGTCAGGTCTAGCTTAGCTTAGGTAGGGTGATATCACGTGAAGTTGGGTTATGTCTGGTTTGATACGTTTTTAGATTTTCACGGCCAAAAGCATTTTCGTTGTTTGTTTTTGGGGTGTTATGCCGTGTTGCGCTACCTCCTTCTTTAGCCGACGTTTCGGACAGCGTTGCAGTGTCCATCATCAGGGCAGATCCGGCAGATCCGACGATGTGGCAGGCGATGTCCATCATCAGGGCAGATTCGTCGGATCTGCCGGATCTGCCCTGATGATGGACACTGCAACGCTGTCCGAAACGTCGGCTAAAGAAGGAGTTAGCGCAACACTGCATAACACCCCAAAAACAAACCACGAATATGTCTGGTTTGGTTAGATTTGCTGAGTGTACCCTAGTTGTGTTTTCCTTCGCTTACCTTCACTTTTCTAAAATGTTCTCTTTAGCAGCTCTTTATTTTTCTCGTTATTTAACATCGTTATTAAAAACCGTTCACGTATTATTTAAGCCGTCTTTCCCAGCGGAACGATTTGACTACTTAAGAGGAAACCTGGTCGCCGAGAAATTTGAGCAATAGGTGTTTTACAAAAACTGTCACTGTCGCTCTAACTCCTCCGAATACTGAGCGAAATGAACAACTGCAGCTCGGGCTGATAATCTTAATATTAATATTAATATATATATATATATGTGGACACATCGACGGATCTGCCGGATCTGCCCTGATGATGGACACTGCAACGCTGTCCGAAACGTCGACTAAAGAAGGAGGTAGCACAACACGGCATAACACCCCAAAAACAAACAACGAAAATGCTTTTGGCCGTGAAAATCTAAAAACGTACCAGATATAAGACTGTTTGTTGTATTTAAGTTTTAAATGACAAATAAAACAATGTGTTGCTCTGGAGTATAAAGAAACGACAATTAAAATTTATTTGTCATATAGAGATTGTTTTTATAATGTTTTAAAAATATCAGCCACATAACATAGTGTAACCAAAGTAATGACATTTGAAAAAAAAACAATAGAATAAAATAAAATTCATAATTCAAATAAAAAGGAATCCTAGACATTTCTACGTAGGTACTCTTATTCCTTTATATAGACAAAACGCTTCCCGGTTTCCTCTTAAAGTGTACTGCGTATTAAATAATTTATTTAGACAGTCAAACTTTCAAAAAGTATCGCTAGATGTCGGCTAGTGAATGCTATAGCTACGAACGTGGAATTTTAAACTCACTGCGGATGATACCGTACGTGCTTGCCGAAGTTATGAAGTTAAGGGAAAATCTATGTAAAATAATTCGTAATCTGAATTTTCATAGATGGCAGTAATTTCATTAGATATATTAAGAAAAAACACTTTTTCCAAGTAAAAATATAAAAATGACTTATTTGTTATAACTAACCAACTAATCATCACACCGTTTCCCCGTAGGGGCAAGGCAGAGAGGACGGAAAACAAAACAACTCGGTTTTGGCACACACCGTTTGCCTCATTCACATTCATACATCGTCTCGTACATACTTTACTATTATTCCAACTCTTGACATGACCCGACTAAAGTAGGTATTTGATTCACTTAATCGTGCCATCTCTTCCTCGGGCGTCCCCGACTTCTACCATTCACATTTGCGTCATAAATTCTCCTTACACCATTTTCTTCGCTCATTTGCTCTACATGCCCAAACTATCCGAGGGTCCCTTTCTTAATTTTACTCATTACGCTTACACCAAACTTGCGTTCTTTGCGGATCTCCTCATTTCTCACACGATCATACAAGGTTTTACCACAAGTACGTCTCAGGAATCCCATTTCTACAGCATTCAGTCTACTTTGATCGTTCCTCCGCCAGTTCCATGCTTCACTGCCATACATCAGAGTAGGTATCAGCACTCCATTGTGGACTGCTAGCTTCACTTCTTTGGACAGTTTTTTTGTTGGCGCCAACGGCGTTCAGTCCTCCATTAATGGAGTTACCTGCATTTACCCTTCTTCCAATATCAGCCTTCCCATCTCTCGTAAACATACTTCCCAAATACACAAACCCATCCACCTGCTCCAAGTATACATCATTCACAACCATATTGCACACTACTTTCGTACTCTCTCTTTCAAACACCATGACTTTAGATACTCTATTTATTCATGTTCATATTGAACATTCAGAAAAATAATTCAACTTAAAGTATTTTAAAGTATAACTTGGAAAAAAAAATATTTTCTAAAATGAATCACATGAGCAGATTATGAAAAATTTCAATTAGATATTTTTTAATGCGTCATTTAAATAATATATTTAAAAAAATTATAAGCAAATGATGCTTGATTATGTTGCTCTAAATGGCTTTAGGCGCATTTAGTGATCAGATGTGAATTGCCAGGTATTTTCAGTATTTCCTTCCCCTCCCCAACACATTCAGCCTCACAACATACTCAAATTTGGCATACCATAGTTTCATTGACTCCAGACGTTTATGAGCAGTTGGGACTCTTGCACGGTTAACGGATATTAATCATTTTATTAAATGGCTTCATCAACACTAAACGCAGAAAACTGCATTAAAAAGAATAACGCTTGGAACACAATATCACTTCTGTACACATAAGCGTGTACAGTATCACTATCACGGAGCACAGTATTACTTCTGTACACATCAGCACCCTTGAGGTGATTTCTCACAAAAACGGCGCTCTACAATTTATCCAATTTTTATTATTATAAAGCCAAACTTCACCTAAATCTGGTGATGGGCACTGAAACGCTCTCCGAAACGTTGACTAAAGTGGAAGGAAACAACATGGCCTAACAACAATCCACAAATTAAACACGATAATAATTATTATAAGCAATAATTATTAGCCTGAAACACTCATCAATATTGAAACCTCTCCCGAGAAAAGATATATGTCGCCGACGGGACTCGAACCCGCACCCCTCTGTTTGCCGGACATGAGCTCTACCATTAAGCTACGGCGGGATACCTCCTACCCGCCAAATGATTCAATATATACCTAGTGTTTCATTCAACAATTATTGCTTATTATATTTTTTTCACCTGCAAACAACCAACTTTATTTTTATATGAGAAAGGCATGTAAGTGCTAACTCTCTCACTAGGTGGCGTCGAGACATTACATCTACATTTTTTGGTAAAATACTTTAACTCGTCAAATATTGATTATTTTTTTAAATTGATAAACTAATGTTTAAGAAAGAATTTTATGCATAGCACAAAGGGTAACAATTATTATAAGCAATAATTATTAGCCTGAAACACTCATCAATATTGAAACCTCTCCCGAGAAAAGATATATGCCCGTCGGCGACATATATCTTTTCTCGGGAGAGGTTTCAATATTGATGAGTGTTTCAGGCTAATAATTATTGCTTATAATAATTGTTACCCTTTGTGCTATGCATAAAAATCTTTCTTAAACATTAGTTTATCAATTTAAAAAAAAAAAAAAAAACACGATAATAATTTTGGTTTTGAAATCTAAAATCATACATTGCTTTTTCTTTGATTTTTTTAAGATTCGAGAATTATTTGCACAAACTATAAAATTTTTTCAAATTCATAATGAAAAGGCAGGGGAACCATGATACCACCGGTTGGGCAGCGTTGTGAGGCGGGTTAAGGGATGGGCTGTAGGAAGGGATTTATTAATGCTATTTTTGAAGAAGCTCGGATTATATGAAGGAGGAAAAGCAGATGCCTGTAGCACGTTCCAAAATCAAGTTGAAGAAACGAAACGTTCTCCGTGTACATGCTTTGTAGAGCAGTCTCCATTAAAATACCAGTAGAATGGGCTCAGCTTACCCACATTGCTTTGTGCCTTAGAGGACCACCCCCCTTTACACAGAATCAAGTAGGTTATCAAGTATTGTAGGGCTCCTGCCCGGAGGTGACTTCCAGATTTGTATAGAGTTAACAGTTGGTTACACTAGTAAAGAATACCTTACAAGAGTCCCAACTGCTCCCGTCTGGAGCCAGTGAGACAATGGCATCCCCAATTGGGGTATGTTGTGAGGCTGAAGGTAAGTGGGGAAGGAAAGGAGATGGGGAGAGGAAGGTGGGGAAGTACCTGGCTATTCAGATCTAGTCACTAAACACGGCTAAAGCCATTATTAAGCAACTTTTCAATTCTGAATGGTGGTCTTACACCAGGGCGATACTGAGAGTATCTTCCACTCTGGAACGTGCCGCAAATATAGTATATATATTATTTTTATTAATTAATTGTGAAATAACACAAATTAATCAAATTGAGGGTACGTTTTTTATATTTTCACGGCCAAAAGCATTTTCGTTGTTTGTTTTTGGGGTGTTATGCCGTGTTGTGCTATCTCCTTCTTTAGCCGACGTTTCGGACAGCGTTGCAGTGTCCATCATCAGGGCAGATCCGGCAGATCCGACGATGTGATGATGGACACTGCAACGCTCTCCGAAACGTCGGCTAAAGAAGGAGGTAGCACATTACGGCGTAACACCCCAAAAACAAACAACGAAAATAATCAAATAGAATTTATATGCTCACGCTGGGTTCGAACCGGCGACCTTCCGATTGGAAGTCAAGTGTCTTATCACTCGACCACGGACGGCCGTCAACTAGACCTGTACAACAGGTTTATTATACTGTTTTGATATACTGCTACTCAGATCTAGTCACTAAAGACGTCTAAAACCATTTTAAATCGATTCTTAATGTTAGTCTTTCACCACACATACAATATCAATGTTGACTTTTTACAACGCGATACTGATATCTGTTATTTCTAATTCCATTATGTTTCTCCCCTCACAGTTTGCCCGGGCACTTATATGCAATACGCGTCGGTTTGGGAACAATACGATATTACTGAAAATATAACTAAGAGTCCCCGAAAAGGTATGCAGAGAGATTGTAGGTACCGCGGATTAACAAAAAAATTTAATGAAACAGATGACCATTCTACAAAATAGAGCTATGAGAACTATATTGAAGAAAAATAGGTAAATAGTGTTGAGTGAAACACTAGGTATATATTGAGTCATTTGGCGGGTAGGAGGTATCCCGCCGTAGCTTAAGAGGCTAGACTTTGAACGACACGCGGAACACCCGCGACTGTCATTCTGTCCCGCTCACAATAAGCTAACGCACACTTACAATACACGCGAATGCGAAATGTGCGAATGAGACAACGCTCAAATTTACACACAGAAATCGCTCGAAAAGGGGTTTATGGAGAATACACTTTTCTACATCGAAACTTTAACGAAATTGAAATTTTAAAAAATAAATATTTTTTAGAAAGAAGAAGCTACGTCGGTAGCTTTTTATAATTTAATAATTCTTTATGAGAGTTGAGTTAGCAGCACTTTTTCCTTAAATAATATTTTTTGATAAATCGTACAAGTTTGACAGTGAATTTTTACGTTAATACGAAACGCATCGAAAATTCGAAAACATACCGACATAGTTTTCACCCTCTAGCAGGCAGTATAAAAAAATATAATCATTTTGTGCAATTTTCGATGTAGAAAAGTGTTTTTTCCCGGGCGTCCTTTTTGTATGGGCCGAAAAGCGAAGTCTATCGTCTTAATGGTAGAGCTCCTGTCCGGCAAACAGAGGGGTGCGGGTTCGAGTCCCGTCGGCGACATATATCTTTTCTCGGGAGAGGTTTCAATATTGATGAGTGTTTCAGGCTAATAATTATTGCTTATAATAAAAATAGGTACACAAAAATTAAGAAAATGTTGAAGGAGTTAAATATCTTGTCTTTCAAACAAATAATTTACTTCAATACTATTTCATTAATCTACAAGATAATCAATCAATGGCCATACATCTGTTGAATTTCTAAGAAAAATCGATAAACTTCAGAACACACACAGATATGAGACGAGGAAAAGAAATGAACTGAGACTCCCCTTCAGGAAAAAAACGTCAAAATTCGTTGATGTACGGAGCGTTGAAGATATTTGGAGAATTACCAGAAGAAATAAAATTAGAAAAAAACATAAAAACATTTAAAATTAAATTACGTAAATATGTGATTGATATTTTGTAAATGTATTACTTTAATTATGTATATATATAAGGATTGTATTAGGACATAGATAACTATGTACCTACTTAAAATGCCTCAATAAACAATAAACAATAAACAAAAATATAAAACAATTTTATTTTAAAATACAGCAAGGATAAAAATACTTGTTTTTATAGGTACTGTATATAACTAACTAAAAACTAACTAACCATCACGCCGTTTCCCCGCAGGGGTAGACAGAGAGGACGGACCGCCAAACAACCCGGTCTTGGCACACACTCCTTGCCTCATTCACATTCATACATCGTCTCATACAAACTCTTCTATTATTCTGACTCTTGACATGGCCCGACTCAAGTATCTGATTTACTTGATCGTGCCACGTCTTCCTTGGGCGTCCTCGGCTTCTTCTACCATTCACATTCGCGTCATAAATTTTCTTGACACTCCTTTCTTCATTCATTCGCTCAACATGCCCAAACCATCTAAGCGTCCCTTTCTTAATCTTACTTATTACGCTCACATCAGCCTTGCATTCTTTTCGGATCTCCACGTTCCTCACACGATCATACATGGTTTTACTACACATACGCCTCAGGGATCTCATTTCTACAGCATTCAGTCTACTTTCATCCTTTCTCTGCCATTTCCATGCTTCACTGCCATATATCAGGGTAGGTACCAGTACTCCATTGTGGACTGCTATATATACTGTACTGTATATACCAGCGTATAATTACAAAAAATTGACACTGTAAATAAATTCATTGATATCCATAGCAAATTGTTAATAAATGTATTTATTTAAACGATTTTAGTTTTTAAGTTGGCAAAAAATGCACATAAAATTATAATTTCGTTGCAAACTGTCGGAGTTAGTTAGGTCAGGTTAGGTTAGGTTAAGTTAGGTCAGGTTAGATTTAGTTAGGTTAGGTTACACTTAGGTTAGGCTAGGTATGGTTACACTTTAGGTTAGGTTAGGTTAGGTCATACTAACGTTAGGTTAGGTTACACTTAGGTTAGGTTGGGTTACACTTAGGTTAGGTTGGGTTACACTTAGGTTAGGTTGGGTTACACTTAGGTTAGAAGGTTATGCTTAGGTTAGGTTTGGTACGCCAAATGAAATTGTCCGATTATTTAACAATACATTTTAAAAACGCTATGTTACTTGTATACAAATATGTTATAATTTTTTGCTAAACTTTAAATAATTTCAAAAAGGCACCCGCGCTGCGTGAATTTTAGAATTGAACTGAAGCTTTGTTTGAAAACTTGATTTGGTTTGCGTCTTCGCTATGCGCTAAGAGCGACCTCTCACCACACAATTTAACCCCTAAGGCCTGGAGCCTGTTTTGTGGGAACGTCAAAATTTCTTTAGATCCATTTTTTTTACTATGATAGTAAGCTAGACAGAACGGTGAGACCTATTTTTTTTTGTTTGTTGGGAACACCATTATAAATGAAATGTGAAAAGTCCCCATCGATACCACATCTGCCAAAAAAAAATGTTCAAGGTCAAAGTTCACAAATTTTTCAATATCTTGTTTGCATTTTTCACCTAAACAATAAGTTTTTCATAAAAATAGGTCAAACAAAAATTGTAGAACATGCAATTATCTATAAAAATGGTTCTTATTCTTTTTTCTTAAGAATCGTCGTTTCAGAGAAATAGCGATTCAAAAAATTGAAAATAATATTGTATTATACTATAGGAAAAACATATTATAATGTATTTTAATGTGCTTTTAAAAAACAGTAATAAATTATTTGTTTATCATTATTTTATTTATTGTTAAAATAGGTCGGGGTAAAAATATATCCATTAGGAAACTCCATTTGGAGGATTATAAATATATAATAATATAAACTATAATTGTTAAAAGCAGCTAAGCCGGCAGACCACAATAGAGTGCTGGTACCTATCCTGATGTATTTCAGTGAGGCGTGGAACTGGCAGAGGAAGGATGAAAGTAGTCTGAAAGCTGTAGAAATGGGATATCCAGCACCCGTGCCATAGGCCATTCAAAGTTTTTCGCTACGTTTTGTGACTTAGTAAATGTGCCCGGGTTCATGTGGTGAGGTTAGTCTAGGACTTGGCGGCAAATGCATTAGGAGAGTCTGGTTGAGGGAAATCTTTTTACCTCTCCAGCAGGACTCTCACATATTGACCCCCAGATTCCTACCTACCCCTCATATAGTTTTCTTTCTCAAAACTTCATCTCTTTAAAGAGCATCCCTAAGATGACATAGGTCCTGACGGAATTTCAGAGCCTCATGTATTAAAATATCGTTTTAAAAAAGAATTGAGATCCCTGAGGCATATGTATGTAAAACAATGTAGGATCTTGTGAAAAATGTTGGGATTCGCAAATAATGTAATGGTGATGTAAGCGTAATGGGTACGATTAAGAAAGGGACCCTTAGATGGTTTCTGCATGTAGAGCGAATGAACGAAGAAAATAGTATAAGGAGTATATGTCACGATGTTGTGAGTGGTAGAAGAAGTCAGGGACGTCCGAGAAAGACATGCCACGATCAAGTGAAGCAGATACTTAAGATGATAGACCTCGCTTTTCGGCCCATACAAAAAGGACGCCCAGGAAAAAACACTTTTCTACATAGAAAATTGCACAAAATGAATATATTTTTTTATAGTGCCTTCTAGAGGGTGAAAACTATGTCGGTATGTTTTCGAATTTTCGATGCGTTTCGTATTAACGTAAACATTCACTGTCAAACATGTACGATTTATCAAAAAATATTATTTAAGGAAAAAGTGCTGCTAACTCAACTCTCATAAAGAATTATAAAATTATAAAAAGTTACCGACGTAGCTTCTTCTTTCTAAAAAAATTTTTTTTTTTTAATTTCAATTTCGTGAAAGTTTCGGTGTAGAAAAGTGTATTCTCCATAAACCCCTTTTCGAGCGATTTATGTAGGTAAATTTAAGCGTTGTCTCATTCGCACATTTCGCATTTGCATGTATTGTAAGTGTGCGTGAGTTTATTGTGAGCGGGACAGAATGACAGACGCGGATGTTCCGCGTGTGGTTCAAAGTCTAGCCTCTTAAGTCGGGGGATGTCAAGAGTCAGAATAATAGAAGAATATGTATGAGAAGATGTATGAATGTAAATTAAGCAAGGAGTGTATGCCAAGACCGGTTTGGTAATGGCTTAGTTAGTTGGTTAGTTAGTATTTATTAGTACCGCCCTGGCGAAATACCACTGTTAAGAATTGGAATATTTTTGTAATGGCTTTATCTGTGTTTGGTGACCGGATCTGAATAGCCAGATCTTCATCTCTCTTATCTATTTCACAATCTCGCAACATACCCCAATTGGGTATGCCATAGTCGAGAGAAGGGAAAGAGGAAGGTTGGGAAGCACGTTCTGGCTATTCAGATCTGGTCACCAAACATGACTATAGCCATTTAAGGAAACTGATCAATTCTGAATAGTGGTCTTACGCCAGGGCGATTCTGAGAGTATCTTTCACTCTGGAATGTGCCGCAAATATACATTAGATTTTTTTTTAATTACCAAATTGTGAAATAACACAATCCAATCAAATAAAACTACGGATCGCTAGTCGATAGCCTTTACCCCTTGACCGCGGAGGCCGTCTAATATTAAGACGGCTGGCGTAGTCCAGCGGTAGGGCGTTGGACTGCCATTCCGAAGGTCGCGGGTTCTAACCTAATATATAGTATATTTGCGGCACGTTCCAGAGTGGAAGATACTCTTAGTATCGCCCTGGTGTAAGACCACCATTCAGAATTTAAACGTTGCTTGAATTGGCTTTAGCCGTGTTTAGTGACTAGATCTGAATAGCCAGGTACTTCCCCACCTTCCTCTTCCTCGTCTCCTTCCCTTTCCCACTTACCTTCAGCCTCATAACATATCCCAATTGGGGATGCCATAGTCTCACTGGCGGCAGACGGGAGCAGTTGGGGCTCTTGTGAAATATTCACTATAAAAAAAATATATATATATATATATATATATATATATATACATTTATTTCATGTTTAAATCATTTCTGTTGTTCATTACAAAGATTTCCGAATATTAGTGGAATTATATACATTACTTCTATTCTCTTAAGGGGGGGATATCAAAACTCGGCTTCACTGCAGTTAGGTATTTTTGGTACTTGTACGGCCCGCTAGCGAACTACAATTTTTGCCGTCTATGGGGCAGACTCGGGTAAGATTGACACCAAATTGGTAAACCATTTAGCATTTTGATAAAGTACGAAATAAAAAATACACTTGCTCTATAAAATTTAAATTTGTTTACTAGATAATGGATACAGCTAGACAGACATATTAGCAATGGAATGGATAGATAGAAACATCTTTTACGCCCTGAACCTTTTTTGACGTCTCCGTTTTTTACTCAATGAGACTTTGAATCTAATGGTGTTTTGGCGTAGATTGTATGGTTTATAAAATGGTAATAACTGTATTTATAATATTACCGGAAAATAATGGGTGTGAATAAAGGGAGATCATAAAATAAAGTTGGGACAAATATTTTTAAGTACGTGCAATAGAAATGACAAAAGGTGGTTTTGTTTTTGAAAGTTTATTTCGACAAATTTTTTCGTACTCAAGAAAGAATATATTTCAAAATATTAGATCAGATAAACAAAAAGTAGAATGACGCACATAAACGAAAAATCACAAAATTTAATACAAATTGATATAAAATCAACTAAATGTAAACTTGGTATGCAAATATTCAGCATAATATCCTACAAAAATTGCCAAGACTTGTGGATTTTAGAATGATATTAATTTTATCTTTAGTACTTGTGTTAAACAGTGTCAGTCGTACGGAATTTTAAACCTCTCAACATTAATAGTAGAATCTTTTTTTATTTTTGTATATAACTTCGCACAGGAGGCCCGGAGAAAAATTGTCTTTAAGAGACCCATATTGTATGAAGGAGGAAACACAGAGGCCGGCAAATCGTTTAACAGCTGAGCTGTTGAACTCAAGAACGAGTGGTAGAAGTGACCCGTTCTTATGTGAGAAATTTCGACCGTGTATATATGTTGGGCGCGCATTTGGCGTGTTTCCCGGCTTTGCACCGGTGCTGAAGGGATCAATGACGCTAGTTCCTCTCTGAAGCATCTTCCATGTCTGAAATAACGGTAGAACAAGGATTCCATCGCGGTAGACGACCCTGAATAATTCTTGAAGCACGTGTGCTCCTGAGGCTGTTCCTTCTTATTGGCAGCTCGTGTACAAATTACCCAAAATTTATTTGACTCTCTCGACTCATCGCCTTGCCCCGCTGTGGGAGAGATGGATTCATACATCCGCCACTCCTTTTTTTATATGAATACCTTACAAAAGTCCCACCTGCTCCCCTCTGGAGTCAGTGAGACTATGGCATCCCCAATTGGGGTATGTTGTGTGGCTGAAGGTGAATGGGGATGAGAAGGAAATATTGTAATTATTTCTACAAATCTCATGACGTCAGAGCTCGCCACTATATGTATATAGAATCCTTCGCGGGCGTGTGCACAACAAATCACCTATTGTTTCAGTGCAATCGAATGAATGGTATAGGAATTTTTTTATAACGCCAGAGCTCAGCACTACATATAGAAACCATTACAGGTATGTGCACAACAAATCACCAAAGTTTCTTTGCAATCGGAGTAATGCTTTAGGTACCGTATAAGGAATTACGAAGGTGTGCATTTAACAACTTACAAAAGTTTCATCGCAATCGGATAAATAGTACAGGAAATAAATTCATAATGCTAGAGCTCACTTGCACTATAATATATATAGAAAATTTCAAAGGCATGTACACGTAGGTACACGAAAAATCCGCCAAAGTTTCATCGCACTCAGATGAATGCTTTAGGTACCGAATAAGGGACAAACAAAGAAACATTAATTTTTTATGTATTTTTTTTCAAATTTCATGACGCCAGAGCTCACTATTATTTATAGAAACATTGGCGGGTGTGCACATAACAACTCACCAGAGTTTCATCACAATCGGATAAATGGTATAGGAAATAATTTCATGACGCTAGATAGTAAATAATTTCATACACGACAAATCGCTATCGGATAACTGCTTTAGGTTCCGCACGAGGAACAAACAAAGAAACATTCATTTTTATACGATAAAATAATTAATTATTTCATTTATACATTGCTTGTATAACACCTATTTCCCCCATTCATTGCTTGACGGAACTGCAATGCGAGCGCGCGACCTCTCCCCTCAAATGTCCACTCATTACTGAATAAATTTCCAAAATGTTACCGTAAAACCTGCGCCTTAAGAGAGGAAATGTTTTTAAAATCATAATTATTTTTACAAAATTATTTATTATTTTTTAACGAATTTCGGAAGTAATAAATCCCGCAATGTTTCGATCTATTTTCTCATTAACCCAACAGCACCCACCGTCGTCCATTCGACTACGCCAAAACCCTAAATAGGGTCGTATTTTTTTAACGCGTTAAAAGATCTTTTTTCTGTAAATCTCTTTCAGCGTATTTGTTTTATTATATAACTAAATATATGTACATAATTGTAGTAAATTTTACAGAAAGTAAAAATACATAATATAGAAAGTGCATAGAAAATATTTTTTTATTTTAACCAACTCAAAACATTTATTTATTTCACTGGCTCCAGATGTTTGGTAGCAGTTGGGTCTTTTGTGCAGTACGTACTCACATTTTCAATCTATTTATTTATATCTATAAGTTGTTAACCACTCGAGCGCTTTTTGCCACATTATGGCACTATTTCAAAAACCACGGATAACTTTTTTGCCAAAATGTGGCAAATTTTGAATAAGAAAATTTTTATTAAAACGACCATATAATAAATTGTACATTCAAAATATAACAAAATAACTATTCTCTAGGTTCTTTAAAATGTTCTAAGGTTAAAGGTTTAATTATTTTTATTCATAAATTTTATAAATATATGATAATAGACAAAAAAAATAGGAGAATTGATTACCTACATAGAACTATAATCAGTTTGTATGTCTCCATATTCAAATTCAGAGGTATGTGATAAAATTTCCTTCAGCAATCCGAGAAAAAATATATAAATTGCTCTGTCGCTCCAGTGGATATGGGTGGTAACTCAACAAATAAAATTAGTACCTAGCTACATATGAAGAGAAACTAACCACCGATGCGTGGAAAATAAGTAATTCCTATATCAATACGATTACTTCTGGAAGACATTCATGTAAAACTAATATAAGATATATACAAACATTACAAAACTCCCTTATAAAATTGTTAATCCATAAATATGCCAATCAACACCGAAGTAACATTAAATTAATCTACAAGTCTCTGAATGTTTTACCTGTCAAAGGATTATTATTTTATAATATTGTAAGTCAACATGTTATATTGTCTAATTCATTGTATAGGAAAAGAGTTTGCCATAAACATAATACAAGATTCACTCAAAATGAAGGATTGGCGGTTCCGAAATGTACCAATAAATATGGTGAAAGAACTTTAAACTATATTGTACCCAAAATATTTAATCAACTACCAATGACATTTAAAAATAATAACATGTATACTGCTAAAGTTAAATATAATCTAAGGAAATGACTATTATATAATAGTGATTTATACTGATGCCCCACTGAAGCCCTTGTATTCCAAAATGGAATTCACATTCTTAACTAACTAACTAACTAACCATCACGCCGTTTCCTCGCAGGGGTAGGCAGAGAGGACGGACCGCCAAACAACTCGGTCTTGGCACACACTCCTTGCCTCATTCACATTCATACATATTCTCATACATACTCTTCTATTATTCTGACTCTTGACATGGCCCGACTCAAGTTTCTGATTTACTTGATCGTGCCACGTCTTCCTTGGGCGTCCTCGGCTTCTTCTACCGTTCACATTCGCGTCATAAATTAACTCTTAACACTCCTTTCTTCATTCATTCGCTCAACATGCCCAAACCATCTAAGCGTCCCTTTCTTAATCTTACTTACTACGCTCACATCAGCCTTGCATTATTTTCGGATCTCCACGTTCCTCACACGATCATACATGGTTTTACCACACATACGCCTCAGGGATCTCATTTCTACAGCATTCAGTCTACTTTCATCCTTTCTCTGCCATTTCCACGCTTCACTGCCATACATCAGGGTAGGTACCAGTACTCCATTGTGGACTGCTAACTTCGCTTCTGTGGACAACTTTTTGTTGGCTCCAACGGCGTTCAATCCTCCATTAATGGAGTTACCTGCGTTCACCCTTCTTTCGATATCCCTATCAGCCTTCCCATCTCTCGTAAACATACTTCCCACATATATAAACACATCCACCTGCTCCAAGTATTCATCATTCACAACTATATTGCACACCGTTTTCTGACTCTCTCTTTCAAAAACCATGACTTTAGACTTACTTACATTCATCATTAATTCATTCTTCATACATACTTCGTTCATCCTAGACACGAGAGACTGCAGATCTTCTATACTGTTAGCAATCAGCACCGCATCATCAGCATACAATTCTCAGGAGGTGGAAAAAGAATTATTTGGTAAAATCTGACATACCTATCTCTATCTATGAAACTAATGATAAATTAATTGTTTGTGTAATTTGTTCATACATTTATTTTTTACTTGCTTATTATATAAGGCTTAAGCTGCTATTTATGTATACTTTTATGTAATTAAACCAATGTATATAATTATGTATCATCATTTACCGTTTAAATTGTAACTGTAATATTGTATAAAATGTTGTCTCTATGTCCCTGCTGACAAACTACATCAGTAGTTTAGCGGGTTTAATTATGATTTTTTTTTTAAATATATATATTGACTAAAACCGTCATTTATGGTCAGTTATCAATATTTGAAATAACGTTCAAGAATTGGTAAGAGATATTCCGACCGACGATAGATAAATTTTAGCCCGGCCTCCATAGTATCAGATAAGTTTCCGTGGGCTGTCAAAATACGCATCTATGTGGATAATGTCGTTCGTTATGCAGAATTACTGGTTTATTAATGAACGGAGTTCAACTAACGAAGCTCTTAGAATTGAATTAAATCGTATATGCGATCCATAGACTTAAATAATTCAATTAAGGTGCAGTCAATTTATTTAGTTCAATCTCTGAGAAACTAGGGTGGTTGAAATATGACTAAAGACCTCATTAATTAACTAACTCACAAGACGTTTGGTGTCAAAAAGGAAATGCGGACTTCCAATGCATTTGAGGGGTAAGCCTCTCGACTCCCAATCGGAAGGTCACGGGTTCGAAAATAAATTTTATTTGATTAATTTGTGTTATTTCACAATTAATTAATTAAAAATAATATATAGTATATTTGCGGCACGTTCCAGAGTGCAAAATACTCTCAGTATCGCCCTCGTGTAAGACCACTATTCAGAATTGAAATGTTGCTTGAAGTGGCTTTAGCCGTGTTTCGTTACTAGATCTGAATAGCGAGGTACTTCCCCACCTTCCTCTTACATATCTCCCTTTTCTCCCCACTTCCTTCAGCCTCACAACATACCCCAATTGGGGATGCCATAGTCTCACATAGTCACTCTATAGAAACTACCTTCAGTGTTGCCAGCTTATATCGATTTCCTATTTATTTCATGTCGATATCGGTTAGGCTGTCAATAGTGAAACCGGGCTAGAGACATCGATATAAATTCATGGGAAGTTACGCCAATCGATCCGATATTGTAAGTAATAAATTTCACTGTGCTAGAGCTCATAAACACGTTTCTAGAGACAATGTACGTTCAGTGTATTGTAACTCACATCGTAAAATACAAATTGGATCTTGCATTTCTCATGTTACCGCTCTATGAAGGTAATGTTCCCTTGTCCTTTGTCGAGATTATTTTCATGAATTTTTAAGTGTCCCATTCTTAGAGTAATTCGTTACTGCGTAGGGTGCAAAGATACAGGATGCTTCTAAAGTCGGCTCAGTTTTAAACATTGGCTAGGTTTTAGAAGATCTACAGTCTCTCGTGTCTAGGATGAACGAAGTATGTATGAAGAATGAGTTAATGATGAATGTAAATTATGGTTTTTTAATGAGAGTGTAGGAAAACATCTTGCAATATAGTTGTGAATGATGAATACTTGGAGCAGTTGGATCAGTTTGTGTATTTGGATAGTATGTTTACGAGAGATGGGAAGGCTGGTAGAGATATTGAAAGAAGGGTAAATGCAGGTAACTCCATTAATGAAGGACTGAATGCCGTTTGCGCTAACATAAAACTGTCCACAGAAGCGAAGCTAGCAGTCCATAATGGAGTGCTGGTACCTACCTTGATGTATGGCAGAAAAGCATGGAACTCTCTTAGAAATGGATCGTCTTAAACGTAGTGAACTAACTCACTTTTTGGAATTTCTTAGTTAGAGCTTGAAATGAGGGCTCCAAATCATAATCTAACTCTGCCAGAGAGAACCAATCAGAGAAATACTGTCTTGACCAACCAAAGACAGTATTTCTCTGATTTCTTGACAAACCAAAGACAGTATTTCTCTGATTTCTTGACAAACCAAAGACAAAATTTCTCTGATTTCTTGACAAACCAAAGACAGTATTTCTCTGATTTCTTGACCAACCAAAGACAGTATTTCTCTGATCGTTTCTCTCTGGCAGAGATAGATTATGATTTGGAGGCCTCATCTCAAGTTCTAACTAAGAAATTCCGAAAGTGAGTTAGTTCACTGTGGTTTCAGACGATCCAAATGATGAAAAAAATCTGTAGAAATGAAATCTCTGAGACGTATGTGCGTAAAACCATGTATGATTGTGTGAAAAATGTGAATATCTGCAAAGAATGCAAGGCTGATGTTAGCGTAAAAAGTAAGATTAAGAAAGGGACGCTTAGATGGTTTGGACATGTGGAGCGGATATATAAGATATGGGTATGCTACAGGATTTCATGGGGACAGAGGCGTAAAACAAATTCTTATTTGTGCTTTATTTGTAAATGTAATTTTTGTTTCAGAGTGTCAAAATTTTACCTGTTAAGGCTATACTATGGCACAAAATAATATTTCAGAATATATTTACCCCGCAGCATAAAGAGAAATTAGAACATAAATACAGCACTAGATTCACGCGCAACGACGGGTTAATAGTTCCGAAACTTAATAATAAGTACGAACAGAGAACGTTTGAATACAACATACCGAAGATATTTAATTTATTACCTGACACTATAAAACAATGTATTTCTATGAATAAGTTTAAATGTATGGTGAAAAAGTGGCTATCGGAGAAAAAAATATTTATATTGTGTATGAAAAAATGTTATCTGTAGATATAAGATGTAAATTATGTAATTGTTACTAAATTATAAGCACCTGCTGACAAGCCAATTTAATTGGCTTAGCGGGACTTGTTTGTTGATTTATTTATTATAACTATGCTTTCAATAAAAAAATAAAAATAAAAAATAAATCTCCAGTCTTAAACTCAACTGTGGTGATTTGTTGTGCACACGCCCGTGATGGACTCTATATGTAGTTCTGAGTTCTGGCGTTATGAAATTATTTCCTATAATAAATATTGCGATAAAACTTTGGTGAGTTGTTGTGTGCACGCCTACGATTTTTTCTAAGTATACTGTTGAGCTTACTAAATTTGCATATATATCTTAACCTCTTGAATGCCAGGTGTTTTTGGAAAAAATCGCGCGAAATTATCTTCCCGGCTTTTGCTCAAATATCGTATAAAAACAAAGGAATTGTTTTTTTTTGTGATTGTTTTCTGTTTGCCAGATAATGTACCTTATTATTCATATATATTTCATGATAATATCGTTACAAGTTTTCCCAGAATAGCTATTTTTAACAAAAAAATGTGAAAATATTTCCCATTCGACAAAAAAATGTAAATAAAATATATTCATACGAAAATGATAATTTTTTTTTATTTCTCTACAAACCTGAATAGACACCCTACATGAAAAAAACCAATTCAAATGTGTTTTCGAAGAAGTAATGACATAAATACTTGTTTGAAAATGAAATGACAGTTGAAAACCGTTTGTAAAAGTGACGCCAAGTTGACCATAGATATTTATTATAAATTATTCAGATGGGTTGGCACTATGCGGATTTTTGCTATGTCAAGACCGAGAACGGCGCAAGCGATTCTGACCTTGTTCTTCATACAACTTCTTTATACATAAGGAACAAAATCGCTTCAAAAAATTTCGACCCGCGGCCACCGGTGGGCGAACGGCAGTCGAGAGGTGGACAACGAATTTTTCAAAAAATGTTCGTGTAGCACGTAATTTAGCAGAAGGATGGAAGACGCGGAAGGTGGCAGGGGGACGTGGGAGGAAAAAAGGGACTTGGAAGGGGAATGGGAAAAGGCACGCAGGGTAAAAATATTTATTTGTTTTTTTGTGGTATTGCAATGCATGCCGGGTACTTGCTAGTACCTATAGTTATAAATTTAATACCAACAGTGACGGGAAAAGCAATGAAGTGAAATCATGCAATTTTTATTATTTTAAATATACTGTCTTCTACGCGCAAAGTCTTATCTTCTCCAAAACATAAAATTTCTAATAAAAATGTGTTTATCGGAAGTGACCTGCCAGGTAAGTATGTTTTCTGAATCTATTTGTAAACAATACATTTAAATAGAGCATAAGAATAAAATGTATTCAGGTGATTTCTAACAAAAACGGCGCTCTACCAATTATCCCGTTATTATCCGTTATTGACCGGTCAGTGGTTGAGTGGGCACCGCGTTTGGGTCCCACCCAGGCGTTCCATGTTCGATGGCTGGCTAAGTCCTCCATCACAGCACAAGCAACATCTTCCGCTTAGTGTGGTTGTAGTAGGAGATTTTCAAATATTGTTGGGTTATTCGTAACCAGGGAATGTTTGTCTTTCTTTTTATAAAGAAAAAAAAAGAAAATTATTGTTATCCCCTCGAGCGCTTTTTGCCACATTTTGGTTCTATTTCCAAAACATTCGATTAATTTCTTGCCAAAACGTGGCAAATTTTCAAAAAAAATTTTTTTTATTAAAAGTATATATATTATATATTGTACATTCAAAATATAACTAAATAAATATTCTGTAGATTCTTTAAAATGTTTCAAGGTTAAAGATTTAATTATATTTTATTTTTATAAATCCTACAAATATGTGATAATAGACAAAAGATAGGGGAATTCATTGGCTACATAAAACTATAATCAGTTTGTATGTCTCCATATTCAAATTCAGAGGCATGATTTTTTTAATGTGGGCGGAAAAATTTCCTTTAGCAGTCCAAGAAAAAATAATTTAATTGTTCTGTCGCTCCAGTGGTTATTAAGGGGATACCCAGCGGTGATTTTTCCTTACGTATTCCCTATTTATCTCTCTAGATTTAAACCCTAGAGAAAATATTTTTTTTTACATAAAACAGATATCAACCACTAGCGTGTCGGTGCTTTTTGTTTTTGTTTTGATAAGTTACTTTTTATAGAAGTTATGACCTTCCGAAAATCAATAAAATTGACTGGTTTAAACGCCGTCAAAAGACGTTCAGTAAACAAATTAGACAATGTTTATTTAAAAAAAGCAAAACGTACAGACATGAAAAAGTTTTTCCTTATGTAGTTGGTAAAAAAAAAATTTTAAATCAGTTGGAGGAAAAAAGTGGGGAACACAAAACCTCGATTTTTGTTAGGTATTAGTAGCCCGAAGTGCATTGTCCCTTTCGCTCAATATCCGGTGGATTAACGGCCGCTGTTCCCAATCCTACTAATCAATTACTAAGCCAAAATTTTGCCTTAGTATTTGATTAGTGAACAAATATGCTTTTTCCAACACACAAGTATCGCTTAAGCATTTATCTTAACCTAAGGAAGCCGGACTAGTGGATTAAACTCGTTCCGGCCGCCTCAGTTTTGGAATAGTTCTTAAAAGTGTCAACAGAGTAGAAAAAATACCGCGAACACAATGTATGGTCGATGAAATATCACTGACAGAAGACACAGTTTCGCGCTCATTTCACTTCTGTTGTATTGCATTTATCAATTATAATTGTAATTAATATGGATTGAGAAGTTCGGATGCGTGCGGAGCAGAGACGAAAAACGGTTAATTTATGCGAAAAACTATGTCGTTTTCGAATATTCGCCAAGCCAAGTTGCAAGTCCAGTACCTACGGTCAAGCTGACACTTTATTTTATATACGTTTGTTTAAAAAATATAAAATGTCAGTTTATGGATAAACAGTCAGTGTATTAATAATAAAAAATGTCAGTTTATGGATAAACAGTCAGTGTCTTCTTCTTCCTTGCACTGTCCCAACTCATTGCCTAGGTAGGCTGTTGGGGTCGGCTCTCCTCGTTCTCAGGTTGTAGCTTCTTCGGTTCTGGGTATCGCTCTCTTCCAGGCCGTTTCTACTTAGAATTTTAGAGCATTGAGTCATCCAGGAGTTCTTTGGTCTTCCTCTGGATGACTGTCGATGAAGCTCCATAGACATTGCCTGCTTCACTGTGTGGTCTGGTGGTCTCCGTTTTATGTGACCATACCATCTCAACTGTCGTTCCTCTAGCTTATTGTTTATGTCTGTGACACCCAGGCTACCACGAATGCGTGAACTTTTAATTTTATCTTTTAGTGACACTCCTGCTGACCATCTAAGCATTCGCATTTCTGCTGATTCAAGTTGCCTGGTGTAGGAGTTGTACATGGTCCAGCATTCGGAGCCATACATTATCGCGGGTCTAACAATAGTCTGGTATACCTTTCCTTTTAGTTTTATAGGCATTTTTGTGTCACACAGGATTCCTGTTACGGATCTAAATTTACTCCATCCCACACCTATTCTGTGGTTAACATCTGCTGCACATCCTCCATCTTTGTGGATGAGTGAGCCGAGATACTTAAATGTGTCACAGTTAGCTAATGTTACTCCATCCAGTTACATCAGTGTATTAATAATAAATCCAACAATTAACTCTATAATATTAATTTAACTTCGAAAGTTCTTATTTTGATGTCATTTTATTGTCTATGAAAGTGGACGAGGCCAGATAACATAAGATGTTTGGGGACAACATAAATCGAGCGCTACCCTACAAAATGCTTGGCTGATTGCGGCCTCAGACGAATAGATTTAAAAGTTAGAAACAGCGGCCGTAAGAGCAACAGTGACGGCAACAATTTAGTAAAATCTATTTTTCAAATTTCTCCACCACCCGGGTATTATCTTAACAAGTGGAAACATAGGCACTTTTAAAGCCAGCGATAAAAAAACGGATAGACGCCCTAGAAATGCGGTGCTGGACAAAAATGCTTAGAAATCCATGGACAGTCAGAAACACAAATGTCCATTCTCGAAGAGCTACTGGTAAACATCCACAATAGGCTCTCAACTATTTGCCCACAACGTATTTTAAAATACTTTTGACACGTTGTTAGCCAAACTGAGGACTCCAACTTGGAAAAACTCATAGTCACTATCAGAAGAAGCAGAGGAAGGTCACCGATGCGCTGGAGTGACCAAGTATCACTGACGTCTGGTACTAGGGTGTCCTTGCCTCCCCACACAACGCAGGACCACGAGGAGTGGTGGAACCTTGTCCACCAAGGAAATTCGAATAGGGGTCACGATTCTCAGCAATGAGGAACCGGCTTAACAAGCAGAAGAAGTTTACTTTCACTGAAATTGAAATGAACATAACTTTGTCATCAAATCAAATAATGGCTTTAGCCGTGTTTGATGACCAGGGGTGCTAGCATTAGGACAACTGCAGATCGCAAACGAATAGATGACAGTACACAATGACAAAGTGTCCTTAATTTATTCGATATCAACTGTTGTTTGTACGTTAGCAATCTGCAGTTGTCCTAGGGAACGATATGAAGTTACCGACAATCAGTCGGTAACTTCATATCGAGCGACCGTGCTAGCTCACCAGGGCCCTAGCACGCTTGCTTTATAACGATCGGTAGGATAACTATCGGTAACTTCTCATCGTTCCCTAGGACAACTGCACATCGCTAAAGTACAAACAACAGTTGATGTCGAATATGTTAAGGACACTTAGTCATTGTGAACTGTCACTTATTCGTTGGCAATCTGTAGTCAGGGCCTGATCTATATAGCCAGATACTACCTCACCGTCTTCCTCCCCATCTAATTCGCCTACTTCTTACTTTGGTCTGACAACACAATCTAACATTTTTTTCAAAAAGAACTAATGGTAGGTTCAGACTGGGTCGACGTACGTGCCCATCGCTACGCCTAACAATATATGGACTGCTTAGCAACCATAGATTTTCAATGAAAATTTATGTTTTAGGCGCTCCGCCCACTGAGGCAACTGAAAACCAACTAAAACCGGCTGTTTTCTCTGTCTTGATTGGTCAAAAAGCTTGTTTAACCATAGAAGAAGAACAATCAGCTGACAGCTCGCAACAGCCCAGGGCAATCAGCCGTGACAGTCGCAAGATGGTCGCAAGTCACCGCTTGCGTTACCATTGACAACGGGGTTTTGTGTGATTGTGTAGTGTGCGGGCCATCACATTGTCATACAAAGACAGTTGGCAGTTGAGAGTTTTCAGTTGCCTGAGTGGGCGGAGGCGCTTAGAATCACATTGGCCACACACATCGCGACGTGCGATGTCTGTGGCCATTTTCATAGAAAATGTATGGGTTGCTAAGCATTGTTTGAGTAGCAATGCGTACGTACGTCGTCCAGTCTGAACCTACCATAATTCTGTAGAGGAGAAAAGCTGTATCGTGATTTATTTTTGGGCTTTTATGCCGTATTGCACATCCTTCTTTTTTACCCAACATTTCAAACAGAGTTACAGTGGCCATCTTCAGGGCAGATGCATAGATTGTGGTGAAGATGTATATTGAAGTAATACCTTGTTACGCGCATCATACCTATACCGCGCATATATCCGTAATAAGTAGTAGTGTGATTTTCGGCGTTTAGTTTTGGCGTAGCCGTCATGCAGCAAATACCAAGATTTACACACGAGACACTAGGTTGACAAACGTTGTATAAAGGAGGAGGAAGCAAAATATGCAAAACGGCATAATATCCCAAAATTAAAATAAGTCTTTTTATATTTAGAACACCTTGTAGCTGTACAGATAATGAAATATTCAATTCGATTAGCTGGTTTCATATAACTGCAGGTACATAGAGTCACTTTAGTTGGACAGGGTTCTAATTCCACTTTACGTATTTTTTTGACCTTCCATCAAAGTAGGCCCGAGAAGTTAAACGATATTAGACCACTTAATTTATATTTGTATAAAAGACTAGCTGATACCCGGCATGTGTTGCTATGCAACTTTAATAAAGAAATTGTATCTCCATGCGTGTCCTTTCACATTCATCCATGCTTCCCTTCCACCCCCTCTTCCCCTCCCGCGTCATCTTCAAATCCGCGTTCCCACCGTTTTTCCCTGCCTAAACTCCATAAAATATACTCATTTTTAAAACAACTCGCTTGTGCCCTTTTGCATTTTTTTTTGCAAATTTCATAACTTTAGAACTCACCAATATAGAAACCTTCACGGGCATGTTAACAACAACTCACAAAATTTTTATCGCAAACGGATAAATAGTGTTCTCTAAATATAATAGAAGTTAAAATAGTCGTTAAGTTTTTTTTTCGTTGTTTGTTTTTGGGGTGTTATGCCGTGTTGTGTATGTGCCCACAACACGGCATAACACCCCAAAAACAAACAACGAAAATGCTTTTGGCCGTGAAAATCTAAAAACGTATCAGTCGTTAAGTTGTCTGAAATTATCCAATTTTCTGCGCAATCTTTTACATTTTTCTTTTCGTAAGAACCTTCTACAAAGTATTAGAAAACTTTAAACAATAAGATGCTTGAAATAGGTAAAGTCGTTCTGAAGTTATGGCATGACCAAGGGAAACAGGGATTAATTTATATATATATATAAAGAAGATGAATATTGCACAAGAGTCTTAACTGCTCCCGTCTGGAGCCAAATTTTGAAAGACGTTATTTCGGCCTCTACTTGGCCGAACGGACTGAAATTTCGGATTCTTGTTAAAAAACGATGGTCTGAAGTGGAATCAATTTTTCGATTCTTATTAAAACCCTTCAAATTTTTGTTATTTGGTAAAAATATTTCCACTTTGCAATAAAATCCAAATTAATTGAATATTTGTGAACCTATCCAAAAACTTTTTATTTATTTTTTATTAAGTTAAAAGAAATATACATATTTCGCTTTGTTAACTTAATACATTGATACAAATAATATTAATAAAGATGATTTACTACCTAACACCAAGTAACACATTTTTTTAAGTAAGAACATTTTGGTTTTCCTCATTAATTTTGAGAGCAAACAGGAAGGAGATTATATATGTTTATACCCTCATAGCCTATGTTTCTTTTGCCACACTCTGTCTTTGTTGAATTTGTGTATAACTTAAAATTGATTTCGAAAGGTGATGAAATATGGTTTAAAAAATTATTATTAGAAATAACCATATAATGTTTTAAATATAACATTTTTGAATGCAAACCTTAAAAATGGCCCGTTTTTTTCTAACTAATATACTGAATCTTTATTCGAAAAAAAAAACACACATATTTTATTAGACAAAAAAATCATAAACGTAATGCCCTTCATTAACGCAGCTACTTAATCGCCGCTACCATACCTGTCATACTATTTTGATAGTGCAGCGCGTAGCTGCGTTTACAAACACTAATAATAGTATGTAAGGTACAGACGAGCGGCGATCGCGTCGCTTAAAATATATATAAATACATATATATACATATACATGCATACATATGTACATATATTTTTCTTTTTTTTATATTTTTCTGTTCTTTAAGTCTATTTAGTTTATTTTATTTTTTTAAATCTTTTGTCTATACAACTACATTGCTCTCGCTTTTTACTGTTTATAAAAATAAAATAAAACTTTTATTGTAACATGTATGTGACAAAAAAATTATTAATAAAAAAAAAAAAAAAAAAAAAAAAAAAAAAAAAAAAAAAAAAAAAAAAAAAGCAGCTCCATGGAAGAACGGCGTTACGGTCACCTCACTTTTTTGTCGCGACATTTAAAAATAATTCTTAAAAATTTCCGAAAATTTCATAATTTTTTTAAAATTGCGATCGCAAACTTTCGTTTCATGAAGATGTTACATTTGAATTATTTTGCAGTTAACTTTTTGATTTACATATAAAGCTTGGTGTTTTTTTTTTTGCTAATGTCGTTTAGATCATACTTCTCACTATGATACTAAGGGAGACACAACGATTTCTATGGGACTTAGATTTTAGACTTAGACTTAGACTTAGACTCTGACTTAGACTTAGACTACCATAATACGGGCATTTGCCTAGCTTGGTAGTCAAAAAGTCATGTAAAGCCAGAGGTTTCAGGAATATTTCAACATTAAAAATTTTGTATACATCCCTAGTTCGTAGTCAAGTCGAATATAACTCCTCGATCTGGTCCCCCTATTATAAATTACATTCAGACTCAATCGAAAAAATTCAACATAAATTCCTAAGACACATTAATTTCAAACTCGGTATTCCCATTGAAAACATAAACTATAATTACTTGATGAAAGAATTAAATTTATTAAAAATCTCAGACCGAAGAATTATATTCGACTTATTATTTATGTTCAAAATTGTAAATGGTAGTATAGACAGCCCCGATTTAACTAACCTCATTGAATTTCATATACCTATGAGAGCTACTCGTTCTAAAGTCCTGTTTAAATGTAACAACACCAGGACTACGTATTCCAAAAACTCGCTTGTACCTAGGTTGCATGCAGTTAGTAATAGATACGCTGATGTAGCGGATAAATTTAACTGCACGGAAAGTATATACAAAAGGGCTATGCTATCTTATATTTTCGATCAATATTAATTCAATCTAAGTTTACCTTATTTATACTATAGAATTTGGATATATTTGTACCTATCTCTTGCTCATATCTCTGATGTCATTTCACAATCAAATCCCACAGTTAATTTGTTATTCTTTATCTAAAATGATTGCTAATATTTTCTTATGGTTCTAATTGTGTCATGTAACTACTGCTTATGGTTTATTTTACCGTAGAAATTAAATAAATAAATAAATAAAATAAACCTGCAACAAAAAAAAATAATAAAGAAAATTTAAAAAATTTAAAAAAAAAAACTTATGTGAGCTGGAACAAATTTTGTCTCCTGTGATTAAATGTGTTATATAAGCGAAATTTTACAAACATTATTTTTTAACAGATTATACGGATAAATTTGGATTATAAAGGATTAATTAAAAAGGAACTGAAGTTAGGTCCTAGCTAAATTACTTTTGGTGTAGTTTTGGCAAAACTCCAAAAGAATTCCTAACTTATTGTAAAGCCTCGTAGCTTAGTGGAAAAAGCACTGTTTTTAACAATTAACCCTCGCGCCTTTTTTCCACAGGTGTAGGCGGAGAGGATAGACCGCCAAACAACTCTGTCTTGAAACACTGTCCTTGCCTCATTCACATTCATACATCGTCTCATACATTCTATTATTCTGACTCTTGACATGGCCAAGCTCAAGTATTTCGATCACTTGATCGTGCCATGTCTTTTTTTCATTATTTTCAATAATACATTTCTTCGTTCTCGAAGACATGGCACGATCAAGTGAATCAGATACTTGAGTCAGACCATGTCAAGTCAGAATAATAGAAGAGTATGTATGAGACGATGCATGACTGTGAATGAGGTAAGGAGTGTGTGCCAAGACCGAGTGGTTCTTTCTGCCTACCCCTGCGGGGAAACGGCGTAATCGTTAGTAAGTTGGTGTAGAAGATACTTACTCTCAGTATCGCCCTGCGGTAAGACCACAATTCAGAATTGAAACATTGCTTGAAATGGCCTTGGCCGTGGTTAGTGATCTGAATAGCCAGGCACTTCCCCACCTTCCTCTTCCCATCTCCTTTTTCTCCAAACTACCTTCAGCCTTACAACATGCTCCAATGCTCCAATTTAATATTCTCACGTTTTTAGAACGGCGACGATACAGAAAAAACAATAAACGTACGTTCCTTATCGCAGTAATGCTGCAGCTCTTTCTTATACATTAAATTATGACGAGACAAAAGATGAGATACACAATGTACGTATGTCTGTTTCCTCCAAAGTACTACTTTTTTTCTTCGAAGGAAACAGACTTACGTGCATTGTGTCTTATCTTTTGTCTCACCACTAATTAAAGTATAAAAAAGAGCTGCAGCATTAATGTGGTACAGAACGTATGTGTATTGCCTTTTTGCACTGTCGCAACGCTTTCAACCGGATACCGTAGTCTCACTGGCTTTAAACGGGAGCATTTAGGACTCTTGTGCGGTATTCACATAAAAAAACAAATCCTTTTGGCACATTGACACGCTCACGGTGTACTTTAATATGTTTATTTATTATTTATCTCGAGTTAAACCACCTTTTATTATGTTTTCATCTTCGCAAGGTAAAATCCAGTTGCGCCTAAATATTTGTTTGTCCGCAAACCGCTTAACTTCTCTGCTACGGAGATGGTAAGAATGTTTTTGCACAGGAGTTAGAAAAAAAAGGGCCGAACCAATGAAGTCTTTACAACATGATTTTTTGCCCAAATAAACATTTGTGGAAACCCACATTGCAATAAAATCTAAATAAATGGAATATTTCTGAACGTATCCGAAAACTAAAATCTATTTTAGAAAGATTATAAAATACACTTTCAAATTTGAAATAAACCTATAATTTTTTAAATATACTAATTTAGAATTCAAACTTTAAAAAGTTTTAAATAAAAAATATTGAAAAACATACTTATTTTATTAGACAAATGTATTTTTAACATTACCGTCGTTTCAAATTGTAATGGTTTGATAATGTTTCATTTGAATTTATCATAGACATATGAATATGTATAGACCTGCCCTAAGTGATAAAAGCGTATTATTCCCCCTCCTTAATTCTGGGTTCCATGGAACCGGCCCGGCTGGCGTATAGGTACGCGTGAATCTAGAAAATGTGACGTCATCATTCTTGTGCGGACTAGCGTCGAGCTCTTATCGGTACATTTTACGAAATAACACGGCAAAAATGGTAACTTGTGCTATTAAAACATGTAAAAATAGAAGTGAAAAAGAGTATAAATCCAATTGTCGTATTACCTTCCATAGGTAGGCATTATTTGTCATTATTTTAAGCTTATTCACATCATATAATATGATCAGTTTTAGACATGAAGCGAAATTCCCGGTCCCGTCGTGTGCACGTTGCAGTTTACTGTGATAAGTAAATTATGAAACATTTGTAAAAGTGTCTTAACTTAACACGGTAACAAAATATTCGACTCTCAAAACAAGCGAACCTTTCTTCATTTTATATGGATTACACAAGTTTGTTCAAACCGGGCGAACAATTCGCGCTCCCATGTAAAAAGGTCTATTCATTCAAAAGCAGATTTTACTTTTAAGAGCTAAATGGTGATATTATAATGCGTGATGCCTATATACTGTCGTATTGAAGGATTAACGAATCACATATCGTTACCGTCAACTCATCCCTCTCCGCCCCGCTACAGATGGTTATTACCCCTCTCCCTGATTCTCAAGTCTATGAATAATATGTCTGTGGAATTTATATATATTATACATACATTATACATTAACATTTAATATTAGAATGCCTTAATTAGAAGTAAACTTGAATATGGAAGGACTATTTGGAATCCACATTACTGCAAATATGAAAACATTGTAGAGTCAGTCCAAAAAAAAATGCTAAGAATGTTATCCTTTAAATGTGGACTACATGACCATCTTAGATCATACGACGTACGTCGTGATTACTTCAAGATTGATTCACTTAAAACTAGAAGGCAATTGACAACTCTAATATGTTTACATAAAATCATTCACGGCCATCTTGATACTACACTATGTCTTATCAATATTGAAATAAATGTCCCCAATTCCCATTGTTTAAGACGCCATAACACTTTTCACCTGAATACATTTAAAAATAATATAGCATACTTTAGCCCTCTGACCCAGATGTGTCGACTATATAACAAGATTTTTTTAAAATTTATTTATTGACGCCCTATTGGGCTTTTACATATCGTTACATTTACAAATTTCATTTAAAACAACTGCATAACATAGATAACAAAGATTACAAATTACATAAATAAAGCAAACACAATATAGTCAATAAGAATATATGTAATGATAAATACAGTTGGATGACTTTAGAGAACTCGTAGGTACAATTCATATACCCACGGGCAAAATAAGAAAGAAAAAAACAAAACACATTAATTTTAACAAAAGAAAATTAAAATAAAATGAAATAATTTCTCATTCATTATTTACATTTAGAAAGGGTGGATTAATTTGACTTTAAATGTGTCAAAGTTTAAATTAAATATGTCTGCAAACTCAGTTAGTTCATTGGCTAACCTATGTATTCTTTCTAACACAGAATTCACAGCGAAGTTATTGTTGTAGAATAAAATATTCCGTCTGGTATATTTTGGAGGTATATGTATAGATAGTAAATTTATAGCGTCAGGGCAGTCCAACTTTGAATGAATAATTTTATATAATAAAAGGAGATCACATATTTTTCGCCTTTCTGATAATTTCGATAAATTAAGTTTACTGCGTAAATTGACATAATTGATTTCTGTAATAGGAATACCCAACGTGAAATTAATAAAACGTAAAAATTTATTTTGAATTTTTTCAATTTGTACACAATGAGAGTTGAAATGAGGACACCAAATGCTTGAATTGTATTCAACCTGACTTCTAACCAGAGACGTGTATAGTAATTTTATGGTTTTTATGCAGTACACTAAATGTGCAGCCTTCGATTTTATATCAAATCTGCAGAAACATATAGATCACGGTGATTTTACGGCGGCAATATTTATTGATCTAAAAAAGGCGTTTGACACGGTGGATCATAACGTATTGATCGAAAAACTGAAACATTTGGGAATTGTTGGTACACCTCTGGAACTTTTCCGATCTTACCTATCAAATCGCTTTTCAGCAGTAGAACTAGGGGGAGAAACGAGTGAATTAGGTAAAATATCATGTGGAGTACCACAGGGATCAATTCTTGGACCGTTGCTCTTTCTAATCTACGTAAATGACATAACAAAGTGGGGTATTAAAGGTACTATACAACTTTATGCGGATGATACGGTAATTTTTTATACTAAACCGAACCTAGCGGAGCTTGAAACGGAAATGAATGCTGATATTTCCCATCTCACAAGTTGGTTGAGAATAAACAAACTAACCCTTAACGTAAAAAAAACCCACTATATACTTTTCGGTAACAAAAAAAATCTCAGCCTCGATATCAAAATTGGAGACAACTCCCTCGAAAAGAAAATGAGCACAAAATATCTGGGTCTGATCATAGATTCCCAACTCTCGTGGGATCTCCACGTAAATCATGTAAAGGAGAAAATTACACCCATAACTGGTGTACTATATAGGCTTCAAGGATTACTACCCATCCCTTTATTAACTTCAGTCTACAATGCCATGGTACACTCTCACCTGTCCTATTTCTGCTGTATCTGGGGCTTTGCCTCAAAGAAATTGATAGCCGACCTGCAGGTAGTTCAAAACCGAGCTCTCAGAAATGTTCATGGACTTCCATGGGACACTCATGTCAGGGACATCTATTCAGTTTCCGGTATCCTTCCAATCACAATCCTTCCTAAACATGAAATCACAAGCACCATCCTACAAATTACCCAACAATCAACTCATACTAACACCAAGCCAATTTACAATCAAGACATCCACAACCACAATACTCGAAATAACAATAAAATCCGCATTCCTCAAACACACACTACAAAATATGGGATAAAATCTCTGAACTATATTGCCTATACACTATATAATTCGCTTCCAGATATGTACAAAAACATCCAGCATAATAAGAAATTGCAAAGCAATGCTTTAAAAGAATATTTTTTAACTACATTTAAAAATGAAAACATGTAATCGTCTTGTCATTTTTTGTTCTATCTTATATACTCGGATCTGTTTTTCCCTCTCTTTACTTGTTTTCTCTTGTTGTTTGTTCTACTTAACCTGTCTTTATTTTTATTTTTATGCTGTACTGAATGTAAAACTTATATTATGATATCAAAATACCTTTGTAAAATTGTAACTACTACCTCCTACCTATGAATTGTAAGTTCCTCCTGTCCTAAAATGAGTTTTGTAACTCATCGGGATTGCTCTAGCAAGAAATAAAAACAATGAAAAAAAAAAAAAAAATGTTACTAAAGTCTTTAGCGATTCTGAGAATAAATCCAAGCATTTGTAATCCCTTACTAGTAATGCTAATAATGTGGTTAGATAATGCTAATAAAGATAGAGTGAAGTAGATATTTTCGTCGATAATGTGTACGGATTCAAAAAAAAAGTTCTGGCGCTGTTAAAAATATGTGTAACTAATTATATTGTGTCACAATTGACACTTCTTTGCATGCCTCTCGACATTCTCTCTTTGCATGCCTCTCGTGATTCCTATGTCTCTTGCCTCTCATTTAAATATGTGTTACTTGAGGAGCTTGTATAAAATTTTGTATTTTGTATTTTTTATTTTATTTTTATTACTTATTTTGATTGTTTTTTATTTGTGTTTTTTCTGTTTTTCTAATTGTATGTATCTGTATTTAATTGTATGTAATTGTAGATTTTTTGTAATTGTATGTCTCTATTTGTACAATAACTGAGATTTTATATTTTTTTTTTTTTTTAATAGAGAAACTTCACAAGAGTCCCAACTGCTCCCTTCTGGAGCCAGTGAGACTATGGCATCCCCAATTGGAGTATGTTGTGAGGCTGAAGGTAAGTGGGGAAGGGAAGGAGGGAAAGTACCTGGCTATTCAGATCTAGTCACTAAACACGGCTAAAGCCATTATTAAGCAACGTTTCAATTCTGAATGGTGGTCTTACACCAGGGCGACACTGAGAGTATCTTCCACTCTGGAACGTGCCGAAAATATAACATATATTATTTTTATTAATTAATTGTGAAATAACACAAATTCATCAAATAAAATTTATTTGCGCACGCCGGGTTCGAACCCGCGACCTTCCGAATGGGAGTCAAGTGTCTTACCACTCGACCACGGACGGTCGTTATAATTGGATGTTCTCACGTAAGTGCGAACATCTGTAAAACCCAGTATAAATAAATAAATAAATTATATATTACATATTTAATCTAATCTAATCTCTGGTATCATACTCAATCCGCCTATATTAAAAGAGGTTAATTTTTACGTCCCTAACAAGTATACTCGTGGTAAATCCCATGCACTTTTTTATGCTCCGAAAGTGAGGACTTCTACATATCAGAACGCGCCAATAAACAGAGCGACTCAATTGCTTAACGATTCTGCATTGACCATCGACATTTTCAATGTCACTTACAGACAGTTCAGCAACTATCTTTTAGCAAATGTCACTAAGTAGTAAAACTGCCCTTGTGTACTTTGTAATTTATAATCTTCTCTATGATATATATTGGTGTATAACTGTTTTATAGAGAACATGAAAAAAATAAATAAATAAATAATATTTCTATTCCGATTTCTAGTTCAGCCCAGTCAACTGTGAGACGCAATGCGGACTCTGCGTGTATAGAATTGTACATTCCGACTTCAGTTTAGACAGAGGCGGTGCGGTGAGGTGTGAGGTGTAGTAAGTTCGAAGAGGAACAAAGCATAGGAAAAAGCGGGATTGTTTTCAGGGCCGGATTTAGAGACCGAGTTTTAATTTTAATTTTTATAAGAACCTCTTTTTATAAATTTTGAAGGTTCCCATCTAAGAGTATGGATATTAGAGAGACGGCATGTGAAGTGTGCCCGCGCGCTCCAAGTGTGCCTTTTCAAGAATTTTATCCAAACGGCTTACGTTGGCTGCTGGTTTTTGGACGTTTAATACGTTCCGACAGCAGCCATTTTACATGGTGACAGCCAATGTCAGCCATGTGGGTAGAATTCTCGAAAAGGCACACTTGGAGCGCGCGGGCACACTTCACATGCCGTCTCTCTAATATCCATACTCTTAGGTTCCCATCAATGTAATATATCATTTTTATCTACTTCTTTAATGATATATATCTATTTTTTACATTAGCTCCACACACAGGAGGCTATGAGGAAAATAACTCCCCTCAGGGCCCTTGTCATATTTGGGGATGCTGTGTGGAGGGTATTTTGAAGCAAGGAAGGAGGGAAAGTTCTGGGAGGGTAGGGATCTGGGAATCGGTGTCTCTAGGAGTGACAAACATAAGAATCCATCCCTCCCATTGCGGTGCAAGGCCATGTTCCAGGAGAGCCCGGCTGGAGAGATCATAATGTTTCCCTCTCCAGTATCTCTCGATCCGGGCTGCCACGCAGCTGGCGGGCCGATGCATACACCGCCAAGAACCGGACAAATCTCACCCCCATGAACCCGGGCACCCCTGCTAAGTCACCAAACGTAGCAAACCCCTTGGGGTGAATATTCATTTAGACTTTTACAAAAAGGTCAATAGGTGTTGCATATAAATATCATTTATCCGAGACTCTATCTAGGTTACAAACCGGTTCATAGAACGCTTGTTTCCAATGAAAAAGGTAGCTGTCAATAAAATGGAAAAAAAATAGTCGAAGATAATATTATTAATTCTGAAATCTGAAATATGATATTGACAAATATGGCGTTTAAATAAACGGTGGCAGTAGCCGAATTAGTAAAGGCTTTCGTCCCGGTAATACGAGAGGTTCTCGGTTCGATTCCCAGTTGCAATCGTTATCTTTTATTTTTCTGTGTCTTGTTCATTTTCATATTTTCGTTTAGATTATTGGTGTTATCTTCTTCTTCCGACCAAATCAGAACGTTTTCTGACCCGTTAGTAGGCCACAAACAGCTGTCCATGTGAGAAGCATGGATTTTATAAAATTACTGCATGTTGTCCCGTACCGCTATTATGTCTCCTTTGCAATACCTCCTTCTGCGCAGTGGCGTAGCTAATGGAGGGGGGGCGGAGGCGCGCACCGGGTGCCGCCCGATGAGGGGTGACATTCGACCGAAGATTTTGTAGTCCAGTCAAGATGTACATCCGTGCTTGCAAAAGGTCCGATCTTTCTGAATTTTTTATATGTTGTTAGGACCTATACCAATATTAAAAAAACAGATTTGCAATTTCCAAAGTGCTGTGCAAGCGGCGGTGTACCCAAAAAACCATAAAATTTTCGGACTTTTTTCAGTTTTTGCTCAATATCTTAGTGAAGGAAGGGTCTGACCGGTATAGTTGTTCAACACTATTTTAAAGTAGACTAAATTTTCTACAATTTGATACCAAAATAAGTTATATACAGCAATTGGTTTTTAAGATACAGTTCTTCGAAAATCAACAATTTTTTCCAAAAAATTATTTTTTCTCGAAATGGTCACTTATTTTATGAAATATTTTCTAAAATACGATTCCCACCTCAAATATTAAATGAAAGGAAGTTGTTATTCCCAGTAGCAGGTGGTAATCTTAATAGGCTCACGTAGCACAATCGGTGGGTTCCGTCTGCAGCAATCAGGTCGCCAATGGCGAGGAGGCGCTCCTCCAATCGTCACCTCGGCGTTTAGCTGTATCTAAAATAGTTTGCTTCATGCCCAACTTCTCAACTGTACGGACCACATTCCTTCTAGCCAAGGGCAGTTTGCTTTGTTGCCCGAGAAATTATTCAGTGATAGCATCACCACACAAAATTCAAATCCCTCTCAAGGTAGGAGCCAGTTTGCTTGATAATCTTGTCGATAAAGTCTTCGGTTGGGAAGCAGAATCCCTTCCTTCAACGTTACACACTGCTGTATATCTCTTCCTGGTTGAAATTTTAGAGGAAATTTTTATTTTCTGTGAGACCACGTTTTTGACTCACTTCAATTAGTGTTCGAATTCCTCGTTCTTTGATGATTACAACAGGACCTGTATCGAGGTCCTCACGACACACAAAACACACGCTCGGACGGATAGACATTTCGCAACACTCTGAGAGCTGCCCTGGAAGGGCCTGGTGCGGGTAAGGAGGTCAAGGGAGGGGACAACGAAAACACTTGGGGAAAATCCGTCCGTTATCTGCCATTTTTGAATTTTTGAGTGAACCGCTAGACCCACAGGTACCAATCCGGTCTCAAATAAAAGCTAATTAAATTTACTACAACTTCATTTCATTTTATATTTGGTGTGGGAATCGTATTTTAGAAAATATTTCATGAAATAAGTGACCATTTCGAGAAAAAATCATTTTTTGGAAAAAATTGTTGATTTTCGAAGAACTGTATCTTAAAAACCAATTGCTGTATATAACTTATTTTGGTATCAAATTGTAGAAAATTTAGTCTACTTTAAAATAGTGTTGAACAACTATACCGGTCAGACCCTTCCTTCACTAAGATATTGAGCAAAAACTGAAAAAAGTCCGAAAATTTTATGGTTTTTTGGGTACACCGCCGCTTGCACAGCACTTTGGAAATTGCAAATCTGTTTTTTTAATATTGGTATAGGTCCTAACAACATATAAAAAATTCAGAAAGATCGGAACTTTTGCAAGCACGACCCCCTTTTCATGTTTAACTTGACTGGACTATTGGTGAATAATGCAGAATTGAGATAAGCTTTCAAAATCTTTCTAATTTTTGTGATGACGTATCAGAAACAGAACTCCTTTTAAGGGGCTGCCACATACTTGCCACAAGTCGCTTGTCGCAATGCTCTGCAAGCTTACGCAAGTCCACGGAAGGCAGGCGTTGGTCACCACACACTTGCACACGCTTGCCCACGCTAGGCACACGCTTGTACAAGCTTGCGAGTGCGACATTGTGTTCGGAGAGCGTGGGCATGGCGGACGTCTAATTAGGTTGTATTATGTTTGCGTTAATATTTTTATTTTAACGTGAAACAAAAAGGTTTATTTTTAAATTTTATACCATTGAAGAAGAGAATCAAACTAATAAATCTAAACGAAAATATGAAAAAGAACAAAACACAAAAAAATAAAAAAAAGGTAACGGCGCAATTTTTCTTTTTACATTTACTGCACACAGGAGGCCCTTAGGAAAATATTTTCCCTCGGGGCCTATTTTATCTTTGGGGATGCTGTGTGGAGAGTATTTTTAAGGAAAGGAAGGAGAGGAAGTTCTGGGAAGGAAAAATGTATGAGGGTCGGGTAGAAATCTGGGATTCAGCGTGTCCAGATCATCCGCCGCCAAGACCTAGACAAACCTTAACTCATGAACCTGGGCACCCCTGCTAAGTCACCACACGTAGCAAACCACTTGGGGTGACCTATGGCAGAGGTGTTGATTATCCAATAAACGGTTCCCGGGGCGGCGGTACCCACTTTTTTAATTTTATTTGTGGTGATAATATATTACAAAATTATGTTTAATATTTACAAAACACTAGCTGATACCCGGCGTGCGTTGCTGTACCACTTCAATAAAGAAATTGTTTCTCCCTGCGTTAACTATTTATCCTGCCGCTAAACTCTTTGACCTATTTCAATTTTTTTATGCAAATTTTATAAAGCCAGAGCTCGCGGTATGAAATATACTTAACGATCTATTCGCATACCTACCAAATATATATTTTTTAAATGTTAAAAATCGGTCCAGCCATTCCGGATGAGTGCGACCACAAGCACCGTGAGACGAGATTTTTATATGTTAGATTATTCCCATTGAGTTTAATAAAACTCATTTCGGGAATGACAACATAATACAACAATGAAAAATATTTTTAAACAAGCACACGAATTTAAAGAGCACTTCGACGAAAAGTACATAGATACTTAAAAAATAGCACACTTGATACAGTTAGTTGAAGAATAATTAATTCTAAGATTCTAATCCAGGATGACTCGTTTTATAATAACATTAACGGGAAGAACCTTAAAAGGGTAATTATTAATAAGAGATATTCTAATAATAATCTTTTTTTTTAAATTGATTGTAATAAATAAAAAAATCTTTAATAGTTTTTTATTCAGAACTATTATGTAAATCCAGTAGTAAAATAAATATACAATAAACCGCACGGAGCAAAAACGGCGTCCGTTCCCCATCAGTTCGTAAGTTGTACGGACGAGACGCAAATGCTTGCGCTTGTGTCCAAAATACCGACCCCGAATGTAAGGCAAGCCAAACGCACCGACCACCACTTGTAGACGCTTGCCGAGGCTTGGCAATTGTCTGGCAGCAGCTTTAGAAATACTAGCGATGAAATACCAGCAATAAAAGTCCAGCGATGAAACTAGTGATAAAAAAGTTATATGTCTAATTAATGCTAAAATCAGTGCTGAAACAAACGATGAAAATAACGATGAAATTTGTGATGAATTTAGTGAAGGAACATGGGAAAAAAAAATGAAATAAAATGCGTTTGTTATCAGTGATGTAACAAGTGATGAAACTAATAATGAAATAAAATGCGTTGTTATCAGTGATGTAACATGCGATGAAACTAATAATGAAATAAAATGCGTTGTTATCAGTGATGTAACAAGTGATGAAACATGCGATGAAACTAGTGATGAAAATAATACGTTGTTATCAGTGATGTAACAAGCCATGAAACTAATAATGAAATAAAATGCGTTGTTATCAGTGATGTAACAAGTGATGAAACATGCGATGAAACTAGTGATGAAAATAATACGTTGTTATCAGTGATGTAACAAGCCATGAAACTAATAATGAAATAAAATGCGTTGTTATCAGTGATGTAACAAGTGATGAAACATGAGATGAAACTAGTGATGAAATTAATACGTTGTTATCAGTGATGGAACATGCGATGAAACTAATAATGAAATAAAATGCGTTGTTATCAGTGATGTAACAAGTGATTAAACATGCGATGAAACTAGTGATGAAAATAATACGTTGTTATCAGTGATGTAACAAGCCATGAAACTAATAATGAAATAAAATGCGTTGTTATCAGTGATGTAACAAGTGATGAAACGTGCGATGAAACTAGCGATAAAATTAATACATTGTTATCAGTGATGTAACAAGCCATGAAACTAATAATGAAATAAAATGCGTTGTTATCAGTGATGTAACAAGTGATGAAACATGAGATGAAACTAGTGATGAAATTAATACGTTGTTATCAGTGATGGAACATGCGATGAAACTAATAATGAAATAAAATGCGTTGTTATCAGTGATGTAACAAGTGATTAAACATGCGATGAAACTAGTGATGAAAATAATACGTTGTTATCAGTGATGTAACAAGCCATGAAACTAATAATGAAATAAAATGCGTTGTTATCAGTGATGTAACAAGTGATGAAACGTGCGATGAAACTAGCGATAAAATTAATACATTGTTATCAGTGATGTAACATGCGATGAAACTAATAATGAAATAAAATGCGTAGTTATCAGTGATGTAACAAGTGATGAAACATGCGATGAAGCTAGTGATGAAATAAAATGCAGTAATATCAGTGATGTAACAAGTGATGAAACATGCGATGAAAGTATTTGAAAAATAAAATGCGTAGTTATCAGTGATGTAAGAAGTGATGATACATGCGTTGAAACTAGTGATGAAATAAAATGCATTAATATCAGTGATGTAACAAGTGATGAAACATGCGATGAAATTATGTACATTTCTCAAAGAATAATATGAACTAAACCTGTCAATTTGTCTGTCCTGGAACGGGAAACTTTCCTAGTTGGACAGGCAAAGCTTCCTAATATGTAATCTGTACTTTCTTTTGTATCTATCAAATAAATAAATAAATAAATAAAAAATAAAAAAAAGTAGTTGAAAAATAAAATGCGTAGTTATCAGTGATGTAACAAGTGATGAAACATGCGATGAAGCTAGTGATGAAATAAAATGCGATGATATCATTGATGTAACAAGTGATGAAACATGTGATGAAACTAGTGATGAAATAAAATGCATTAATATCAGTGATGTAACAAGTGATGAAACAAGCGATGAAAGTAGTTATGAATTAAAATGCGTAGTTATATGTGATGTAACAAGTGATGAAACATGCGATGAAGCTAGTGATGAAATAAAATGCCTTGTTATCAGTGATGTAACAAGTGATGAAACATGCGATGAAGCAGGTGATGAAATAAAATGCGTACTTATCAGTGATGTAACAAGTGATGAAACATGTGATGAAACTAGTCATGAAATAAATGCATTGTTATAAGTGATGAAACATGCGTTGAAACTAGTGATGAAATAAAATGCATTAATATCAGTGATGGAACAAGTGCTGAAACATGTGATGAAACTATTGATGAAATAAATGCATTGTTATAAGTGATGAAACACGTGATGAAACTAGTGATGAAAAAAATGCATTGTTATAAGTGATGAAACATGTGATGAAACAAGTGATGAAATAAAATGCATTAATATCAGTGATGGAACAAGTGCTGAAACATGTGATCAAACTAGTGATGAAATAAATGCATTGTTATAAGTGATGAAACATGCGTTGAAACTAGTGATGAAATTAAAATGCATTAATATCAGTGATGAAATAAATGCATTCTTATAAGTGATGAAACATGCGTTGAAACTAGTGATGAAATAAAATGCATTAATATCAGTGATGGAACAAGTGCTGAAACATGTGATGAAACTAGTGATGAAATAAATGCATTGTTATAAGTGATGAAACATGCGATGAAACTAGTGATGAAATAAAATGCATTAATATCAGTGATGTAACAAGTGGTGAAACATGCGATGAAAGTAGTTATGAAATAAAATGCGTAGTTATCAGTGATGTAACAAGTGATGAAACATGTGATGAAATAAAATGCATTAATATCAGTGATGAAATCAAATGCATTGTTATAAGTGATGAAACATGCGATGAAACTAGTGATGAAATAAGTGCATTGTTATCAGTAATGTGACAAGTGATGAAACATGCGATGAAGCTAGTGATGAAATAAAATGCGATGTTATCATTGATGTAACAAGTGATGAAACATGTGATGAAACTAGTGATGAAATAAAATGCATTAATATCAGTGATGTAATAAGTGATGAAACATGCGATGAAGCTAATAAAAAGTCATGTAAAGCTAATAAAAAGTTATCGAAGAAAGCAAACACTTTGTGGCTTGACATTATACCAAATAAAACAAATAACTTAGTTTTAAACCACTTTATATTTATATTTGTCGACCGGTTTCGATTGGACTCAATCTTCATCAGGACAATAAAATAAGTTTATTTTATTGTCCTGATGAAGATTGAGTCCAATCGAAACCGGTCGACAAATATAAATATAAAGTGGTTTAAAACTAAGTTATTTGTTTTATTTGGTCTAATAAAAAGTCATGTAACTACACTTCAAGACTTGTCAAATATAACCTTTTGACTTCAGATGAGATATTCAATTCAAATTAGTGGGTGTCACTACCACGAGTTACAAAAGATTTGATTTTCTTGTAAGATGTTTGCGATTTCACGATAGAAATATTGCTACGAACCCAAAACTATCTCTTTACGTCCATCAGAATAATTTGGGATATGCTACTAACACAATGTTGCATAATCATATTCTAAATTACAAAGTAAGGTTGGTGTAAGGTACCTACTGAGGTTGGTACTGGAGCGATGTCTGTCCAAATTTGGACCACTTTAATTTTTCTAGGATTTATTTCGGTTCGAAAATGGACCACATTTTCCTATCATTCGTAAAACGTTTTTTGATTTTTTTTTTCAAATGTTCCCGCGTCCTGCAGAAAACGTTGTTTGAGAACTGAAAGTCTACTTCAATTAATGATCAAAAGATGTCACTGTTCTTACCTTCACTTTTGATGTAGTACTCTATTCAATTCAGTTGATAGCAAATATTTTTAGATAGATAGATAGCCAAATGTCAAAATGTTGTTCTTTTAAAATATCGAATTTACTTACGTGTTTTTGTCGCTTTTTCTAATATATTTGTATACCAGCTTAATAATTAATAATGATTGAATTGTCAATGTTTTTAACCTGTTTACATGTCGAAATAATTAAAAATGAAGTGAGTGATCTTTAAAAAGTGGATTTTCGTTTTTAACGTCGCAGTTGATTTTTCGTAATGGCGATCTTTGCAAATGAATATTTTTTCAATTAATGAAGCATTAATCGAGTTAATTCTTATTGTAGAATAAAGTAATGAATGTATATATGTGGTGTTTTTTGGTAGGTGCATTGAAAATCATATTTTATTACAATCAAATTTGTGCTTTGACGAACAAAATTTCTTACGAAAATTTCTTCTTAGGAACCATTTCAACTCTTGAGAACTTATCAAAATTCAGTTTTATTGTACATATTTCTATATGGGATTATTAATTAGACAATTTACAAGAAGCTCCGTAGAAAATATTTAATGTGGACGCAAAATTATCGTTTGCACGGCAGATTTTAACTAGAAAACCCAGAAAACATATCCTTTTGGAATGTTTATGATTTTTTATAAATCATACAAATTTAGGATGAATATTTAAATATAGGTGAATTAATTGGCTGTATAGCACTATAATTTGTTTATATGTTTACATTTGTAAATGTGGAGTAATGATTTTTTAATGTGGGCGGAAAATTTTCAAAACAATTTTTAAAGGTGCTCGCCAAGGCAAATTTATTTATTTTGCGTGATCGCTCCAGTGAAATATAAGTCAAGAGCATTTTTTTCAGCGCAACCATCCACCAGTCAAGACCGGCAGTTATAGGGCCAAGCTCCTTATCAATGATCAGAAAATGAAGAAGGGTCATCAACTTTTTCAAGAAGAGAAAATTGTGTGAAAAAAGTGCCACTACAAGAAATCAAGAATAACCATAAGTATTTTTGCTAATAGGGAAGTTGAGTGTAAAATATTTTGACATTTTTGAAATTAATTCTACAAGTTTGAATTTTATTAGCCCGTGAAAATGGCCGGTAAGAAACGGGAGAGTGTGTGACGTCGTCTCACGTCATCTGGTCCCTTGTTTGTGTGAAAAATAGGGGAAAATATTTACAAAACCGGGACACGCTTAATATGGATCTTCTTCTTCCTTGCACTGTCCCAACTCATTGCCTAGGTAGGCTGTTGGGGTCGGCTCTCCTCGTTCTCAGGTTGTAGCTTCTTCGGTTCTGGGTATCGCTCTCTTCCAGGCCGTTTCTACTTAGAATTTTAGAGCATTGAGTCATCCAGGAGTTCTTTGGTCTTCCTCTGGATGACTGTCGATGAAGCTCCATAGACATTGCCTGCTTCACTGTGTGGTCTGGTGGTCTCCGTTTTATGTGACCATACCATCTCAACTGTCGTTCCTCCAGCTTATTGTTTATGTCTGTGACACCCAGGCTACCACGAATGCGTGAACTTTTAATTTTATCTTTTAGTGACACTCCTGCCGACCATCTAAGCATTCGCATTTCTGCTGATTCAAGCTGCCTGGTGTAGGAGTTGTACATGGTCCAGCATTCGGAGCCATACATTATCGCGGGTCTAACAATAGTCTGGTATACCTTTCCTTTTAGTTTTATAGGCATTTTTGTGTCACACAGGATTCCTGTTACGGATCTAAATTTACTCCATCCCACACCTATTCTGTGGTTAACATCTGCTGCACAACCTCCATCTTTGTGGATGAGTGAGCCGAGATACTTAAATGTGTCACAGTTAGCTAATGTTACTCCATCCAGTTGCATCGAAGGAGTTACAGCATTTGTGTTTTCAAATGGCAAGTACAAATATTCGGTCTTTTTCCTGCTAATTTTTAGGCCATTATCCTCTAGGATTTTTCTCCACCTTTCCAGGCTATTTTGTAAGTCACAATGATTATCTGCTATCAGTACTACATCATCTGCAAAAAGCATAGTCTTGAGAATATTGTTGTTCATTTCTTGGATTGTTAGATAATTCATGACCATTATGAATAGCAGTGGGCTGAGGACAGATCCTTGGTGTACCCCCACTTTAATTGGAAATGTTGGTGATGTCCCAGATGTGCATCTTACTTGTGTTTCTACGTTTGTATACATATCTTGTATGGAGAGCACATATCTTTCTGGTACGTTATGAGATCTCAATGCCGCCCATATCAGGCTTCGGGGAACCCTGTCAAATGCTTTTTCCAAGTCTATAAATACCATGTGTAAGTCTTTTTTTGCATCTCGATATTTTTCTACTATGATTCTGACTGTTTGAATAGCATCTATTGTTGATTTCCCTGATACAAAGCCGCATTGATCGTCGTGTATTTTTATAATATTCCTGATTCGTGTGTTTATAATCCTCTCATAAATTTTCATGGTGTGAGACATAAGCTTTATCCCTCTATAATTGTCGCACTTCCTAGAGTCTCCCTTATTTTTGTAAAATGGAAGGAGATAACTCTTCCTAAAGTTTTCTGGCATTGGTTCTCCAGTCAATACTTTGTTATACAGGTTGCACAACCATTTATGTCCCACTTCTCCACACTCTTTCCATAATTCGGCTGGAATATTGTCTGGCCCCACTGCTTTCCCCTTTTTCATTTGTGATATGGCTACTTTAACTTCTGTTGGAGTGATTTCTTCAACTGGCCCCAGCACTGGTTGCTCTGACACATGAGTTGTTCTTGGAAATTCTTCGTTCAGTAATGTAGAATAATAATCTTTCCATCTATCACATATTTTGATTTCGTCTGTGATCAACTCACCATCAGTATCTTCTATGTATTTGGGTGTTCTAATAGATTTGGCCCTTTCTTTCCTGTGTGCTACGATTTTGTATATTCTTTGCACTCCATTAGGTGTTTCTAAATCGTCATACAGCTCTTTCAATGCCTCATGTTGTGCAGAGGCAACTAATTTCTTTGCTGTCTTTTTGACTTGCTTAATATGGATGAAAAAAATAAATTTAAAAAGTTGTAGAAGTTAGATATTAACTAGTACTAATCAATTCAGTTACCGGAATTTCTAAAAAAGTGCATTTTAATGGTATATAATTATATTGGTATAATTATATAATGGTAATATAATAATTTTAATTTAAAAACACGAAATGTCATTTTTCACCGACCGCTATGTTAGGAACTGTGTTGCAAGTTTCGGTGAAAAATTAGATTTCGTGTTTTTAAATTTAAAAAATAACATTAGAATGAACTTTTTTCCAAATTCCGGTAACTGAATTGATTAGTACAAGTAAATACCTAACTACTACAACTTTTTAAAATTTATTTTTTTGGTCCATATTAAGCGTAACCCGGTTTTGTAAATATTTTACCTTATCTTTCACACAAACAAGGGACCAGATGACGTCACGAACTCTCCCGCACGGTATTATACTCTTAGCGGGCTTAATAAAATTCAAACTCGTAGAATTAATTGAATTATGAAAACGAACTTTAAAAAAAAAATACTGTTTTTTAAGTTTGCATGTGAACATAGATAATTTTTTTTTTAAAAAAGGACAACCTTCTTATTGTATGGTGTGGTGAAAATAAAATTGATTTTCGTATTACATGCGCTGAAGATAAATAATTTATTTTATATTATAATTAATTTGCATATTCTTATGTGCCATAAAATGCAAAAATAACAAATTGTCATATTATTTTTTCTAGTTAACTTTGCATGTTAAAATTTTCCAAAAATAAATTGGTTGTTTTTTAAAGGTCTTAACAATGTTATCGTAGTTTTTAAATAAATAAGTAAAGTACAAGCAAAAATAAGTATTTTTATTAAAAATCCTTTTTTGAGATGGAGGAGGTGCAGCAGATGTTAACCACAGAATAGGTGTGGGGTGGAGTAAATTTTGATCCGTAACAGGAATCTTGTGTGACACAAAAATGCCTAAAAAACTAAAAAAAAACGTATACCAGGCTACTGTTAGACCTGCAATAATGTATGGCTCCGAATGTTGGACCATGTACAACTCCTACACCAGGCAACTTGAATCAGCGAATGCTTAGATGGTCGGCAGGAGTGTCACTAAAAGATAAAAAAGTTCACGCATTCGTGGTAACCTGGGTGTCACGGACATAAACAGTAAGCTAGAGGAACGACAGTTGAGATGGTATGGTCACATAAAACGGAGACCACCAGACCACACAGTGAAGCAGGCAATGTCTATGGAGCTTCATCGACAGTCATCCAGAGGAAGACCAAAGAACTCCTGGATGACTCAATGCTCCAAAATCCTAAGTAGAAACGGCCTGGATGAAAGCGATACCCGGAACCGAAGAAGCTACAACCTGAGAACGGGGAGAGCCGACCCCAACAACCTACCTTGGCAATGAGTTGGGACAGTGCGAGGAAGAAGATCAGTTGCATACTGTTTATATTTTATATTTATTTATTTATTTATTTATTAAAGAATTTTATACATAGTGTACATATTGTGTTATTTCGCCCGCCATGCTAGGGATGTCCCTGTGTTATGGCGGGTGAAGTATGCAGATTATATGGGTAATGAAGTACGTTTACTGATAATATAATAATTATGATAATGAGGTTTACAGTTAATGCAGCAATGAATTTATGATAATGAAATTTACATATAATATAGTAATTGATGATAATGATGTTTACAGGTAATAAATATAACAAGGAATTTATGACAATTAATTAATTAATTTATATAAAACAAAACTTCTTCTAATATCCGGGATGGTAGCTTGTCACGTTTAAAAAGACTTTAACTGTAATGGAATGTAATTTGGGTTAGCCCGTTTAATCACAGGAGACCATATTTGTCCCAGCTCACATAGGTCTCACAGAAATCGTTGTTTCTCCCTTACTATCATAGTCAGAAATGTGATCTAAACGGTATTGGAAAGAGAACACAACAAACTATATATTCAAATCTAAAAGAAAACCACAAAAAAAATTAAAATTTACCCCTTTCTAAAACCAAAGTTTCCGATAGCAATTTGAAAAAAAATTATGGAACTTTGTGAATTTTTTAAGAATTTTTTTTACATGAAATGAAAAAAAGTGAGGTGACAGTAAGGTTTATAATTTATTTATCTAATGAAATAAGTATGTGTTTTATTTTTTTTTCATTATCAGTAATTTTAGTTAGAAAAAAAAGTAAAGTGAGCCATTTTGAACACTTTTTAAAGTTTTCGCAAAAAAAAAATTATTTAAAAAAATACTTAGGACCAGTTGTTTCGGAAAATTTCAGGTTTGAATTTCCTTCAAATCGACATTCACCGAAAAATTGGGTTGTTTCAACCTCCGTCAAAAGAAATTTCATCGAAAATTCCATAGGACCAGTTGTTTCGGAATTCCCTTCAAATTAGAATTTCCTTCAAATCGTCATTCACTGAAAAATTGGGTTGTTTCAACTTCCGTCAGCAGTAAATAGCAACAAATAACGTTCGATAAATTTGAAAATTTTATTCAAGTGTTCCCCGCCGAATCACAATTTTGACGTCTGCGCATGCGCCTCCCATTATTTCGCTTACCGTCCGGACTCGGCTGATCACATTCACATCACATTTCTATAGTATTTTCACTGCTGACGGAAGTTGAAACAACCCAATTTTTCGGTGAATGACGATTTGAAGGAAATTCAAATTTGAAGGGAATTCCGAAACAACTGGTCCTATGGAATTTTCGATGAAATTTCTTCAACAAAACAAAACAACCCAATTTTTCGGTGAATGTCGATTTGAGGGAAATTCAAACGTGAAATTTTCCGAAACAACTGGTCCTTAGTAATTTTTAATATAGAAATTTGAAAGCCTATTTCATCACCTTTCGAAAACAGTTTTTAGTTTTCGAATACGTTAACAAATGTTCCATTTATTTGGATTTTATTGCAAAGCGGGAATATTTTTAGCCTTTGACAAAATACGCCAATTTTTAAGATTGGCTAGCTCAGAAGGTGTATGACTTACTAGGGGAATGTGTGCGTGAATACTGTAACTACATAATAAAGAGAAGTTTATGAAACAAAGTTAATTTTATTTATAAATACAGACACAATAATTTGATAATGGTACGCATGATTTAAGTTAGACTCTAAATAATAATCTCGGGTCATGTGCGAGCCCAAAGGAAACTTGCAGATTTAATTATGTTGTATAGCATTTCAAAATGTGAATTTAAATGGAAAATAGGCGCCAAGCTCGTTGATTAACCTAACGACTAAGGTATGCTAAATAAAAAAAGGATAAACCAAAATATTTAAATAAATTAAACTATTACGATTTTGATGAACGACGTAGGCCGACATTTTTCAGCCGACAGGTAACAACTCACTCCAAGCTTGATTCTTCCAAACTGATCGCAGCGAAGCGTAAATTCTTCCTCCGACCGATAGAGCAGTCCCGCCAACAGCATGATTTAGTAGAACGTACAGGCAGGTACTTACTTAAATGCGGTCAAAAGGGGTGCACCTGAACGTTAGCTATCCAGGGTTAAAGTGTGTTTATCGGAAGTGACCTGTCAGGAAAGTATGTTTTCTGTTTCTACTTGTAAATAATAAATTTAGATAGAGCCTAAGAATTGTACGGCGCTTTACAAATTACTATTTAATAGTACACAACTGCGGATCACGTTCACCTCACTGTTGAATTTGGCAGCCACCTCTAATCTGGAGCTCCAAAATACTTGTAAAAGAAAAAACCTTGACTCTGTGCAGAAATGTGCGATCCGTTTGATAGATTCTCCTATCTTAACAAACGGATTGCAATCTTTAGAACACGGTAATGTTGTACTATTTCTATCAATGGAAGATGCTCCGACGAACTAGCGTCATTGATTCATTCGGCATCGGTGCATAGTCGGGAAACATGCCAAACACGCATCCAACATTTGTGTATGGTCGTTTCTAAGACTTATTCTTGAGTTCAACAGCAATTTTTACACAAAAAATGCTGATAATTTTGGGCAACTGACTCAAAATATTTAAGACAATTTGTCATGATTTTGTTTCAATTTGGGAGGCGGCTATGGGTACCGCCCATGGAACCATTTATTGGTCAAACCAACACCTCTGCCAAAGGTCACCCCAAATGGTTCACTACATTTGGTGACTTTGCAGGGGTGATCGGGTTCATGGGGTGAGGTTTGTCAAGGTCTTGACAGCAGATGGGTTTGCCCACCTGCTGCGTGGCAGGCTGGATCGGAGGATCATTTGGCCTCTCCAGCAGGATTCTCACAATCCATCACCTTGCACCGCAGAGGGAGGGATGGATTCAAACGTCCATCACTCCTGGACACATTGACTCCCAGATTCCTACCAACCCTTATACCTTTTTCCTTCCCAGAACTTCCTCTCCTTCCATTCCCTTAAAAGACCCATCACACAGGTTCCCCAAAGGCCACATAGCACTAGAGGGATTTTTTTCCTCAGGGCCCCATGTGTGGACCTAACGTAAAAAAAAAAAAAAAACAAACTAAAGATTGGTGTTTTTTAGGACCATTGTTATGCATTTTATGTAGATTAAATAAATAAAAAACAAGCATCCACATTGAATTTTTTTATTATGTGACACAGTGTGTTATTCGTGCTTGCGAAAAATTATAAACGAAACATACTTCAATGTGCAAAAGGAAAAAGACAAAATATTATACAAAAAAATATTAACTACGTCTAAATTAAAAAATACATAGGTATGTAGTATATATATAAAATCATCCAATGAATACAAAACCAAAAACTTTTTTAACTATATTTCAAATCTTTCGTTTTTGAATGCGAATTCATTTTGAATAAACTCCTTCAAAAAAATTCAAAGGTAAATACCGGAAAAATGTACACAGCAGATTTGTATTCATTATAATATATATTATAATTTATAATAATAACCCTCTTTTTAAAAAAAATGTCCAACTTAATATAACAAATAAAAGATATATTATTACCTATAGATTTTTATATATATTCACTATATTAAATGATTTTGATCTAATGTATGCGATACTTTAATAAGAACAAAAAATTTAATAAAAATTTTGAGCATTTTTAAACCCCTCAGGCAAATGGTTCGCTTTTTGAAACAAATTGAAGTCATTAAAATGGTTGTATCTCCCTTATTATCATAGTTAGAAATATGATATAAAGCGTGTTAGAAAGAGAAAACACTACGCGTTATATTAAAATCCACAAAGTGAACCACAGAAAAATGAAAAAAATTTAAACTTTGTTAATTTTTTAATAAATATTTTAATGCGTATGAAACGACAAAAAATTAAGGTGATAATAATGTTCATAATATATTTATTTCATAAAATATGTATTTTATCTTCCTTATCTTTTTAAATCATTTTTTTATGTTTGCATTAAAAAATTATAATAAAATTTGTAAGCGTATTTCACCACCTTTCAAAGATTGTTTTTAGTTTTCGAATGCATTCAGAAATATTCAATTTATTTGGATTTTATTGAAAAGTAGAAATCAGCTAACTTTGTAACAAAATATGCCAGGGGCCTGAGGGATTACTGAAATTTTTTCATTGAAAAGCAAACTATTTTTTTAATGTTTGTCAGTTAAGTAATGATTTTTTCTACAATATCCATTGCTTACAATATAATTTTACAAATAATAAAAAGAAGGTAATCGGTAAATATAAAACAGTAAAAAAAAAACATTTTGAAAATTTATGATACAATGTTTTTTTTTTAATTACCAATAATTTCATAATAATCAACCTCTTTAAACAAAATTACACCCAAAAAAACAATAAAATATGTCCTATCGTACCTAAATAAAATAAAAACACTCCCTCCCAGTCAAAATAATTAAACAAAAAATACAATATATTATTTAGGGAATAAATTTAAACACCATTTTAAGTTTGGAAAAAGGGAAAAAATACAATTTACAATAATTATTTAGTTACATATGTACCTAATACTAAAAAAAAACTTAACCATAAAAAAAAAGTATGTAACACAATTTTTGAAGAAAAAAAATATCATTGTGATATTATTTGTAGGTTGTTTTGCAAAGTGTCAAAAATTAAAATAAAATATATATATATTTATAATTATTTTTGATATTTTTTTGTTTATTTGCAAAGTCAAGCAGTATCTATACGTAATCATACAAACGTAAGTTAAAAAATAAATAAAAAAACACTATATTTTTTTAATAGCATTTACAGAAATATTTGCTACCATAGTAGGATATAAACTCCACATTTGCAGAAGAATTAGGGAAAAATTGGGTTATTCCGTGATAATTTGGTAATATTAGCTAAATCCGGATTATTAGCTAATTTAGTAATACATATTCGGAAATTTCATGATATATGCTAATTCAGCGATATTTTCAGCAAATTTCATGATACATATAAGCTAATTCCGTGATATTAGCAAATTCCATGATACACATTAGCTAATTTCGTGATATTAGCTAATTCCGTGATAAATCTTAGCTAATTCCATGATATTAGATAATTCCGTGATATTAGCTATTTTCGTGACATTAGCAAATTTCATTATATTAGCAAATAATTCTGTGATACATATTAGCAAATTTCGTGATATTTGCTATTTCAGTGGTACAAATTAGATAATTCCTTGATATTGCCAAATATCGTGATATTTGCAGCAAATTCTGTAATATTAGCAAATTACATGAAACACATTAGCTAATTTCGTAATATGTATATGTTTAGCTTATTCCTTGACATTAGCTAATTCCATGATATTAGCTAATTTTGCGATTTTAGCAAATTCCGTGATATCAAATAATTTTGTGATATTAGCAAATTCAATGATATTAAATAATTTCATAATATTGAATAATTTCATGGTACATGTTAGCTAATTCTGTGATATTAGAAAATTCAGTGATATTAGCAAATATCTTGATACATCATGTTAGTTAATTCGGTGATACATATGAACAAATTCCGTGAAATTAGCAAATTCATATTAGCTAGTACCATGATAATAACAAATTATGCGGTGTTTATGCTAATAATAATTATATGTGTTTATGTTTATTAGCTAATTCCATGATGTTAGCAAATTCCGTGACATTAGCTAATTTCGTTGTATTTGCTAATTCAGTGATATCGTCAAATTCCGTGATATTAATAAATTCTGGAGTTAGTTCCTTAGATACGATTATGTTTGCAAAATGATTTTTTATACATATGCATCATCAATTTTTAACAATTGCAAACATATTCGGAACGTAAGAATATCACAATAAAGTAACATTACAACATCACAGAATAATGTGAGTATCACTGACTAACCCATTTTTACCCAATATTATAAAAAACCAAAAAACTAAATTAATTTAAAAAAATTATCTCACAATATTACAGCGTTTAATTTTGACAATACATTTTAGGCACGCCTCGAGTCACCAAACACCCAAAATTGAATAACAATATTGACCAAAATCTCGGCCGGTTTCAGCTTTTGATCAAACTGTGATCGGCTTACGAGCAGAACAACAAAATACTGAAAATGATTTAAGAATTTCGATATTTGAAAATAATCTTTCATTAATTTCATAATTACGGAATTGAATAAACTCAGAGTTTTGAAAAAAAAAAAAAACCAAATAAATTTTGCTTAAAAAATTTGGAGTCGTACATTCACCAGTTTCCCTCTTGTCCCACGAGTTTCCGGACACTGTGTACAAGTAATAAATGCAAACAATTCATTTTTATCCAATTTAAAAATTACAAAATTATAAATGGGATTTTCTAGCACCATAAGCAAAGGGTTAAAGTAAAATTTTGGCGGATACTTTTCGAGTTAAAAGTAAATTTCCAATCAACTTTAGAATCCTAAACTAAAAACCAATATAAGGTTCAAACCAATATTCGTACCCAGATTGGGAAAATTTTCTGCAATTATACATTACACAAATGAAAACAAGTTTAGATTCCAAACCTTTATAAAAGGTCTGATTATTTTTAACAAGAATTAACTTTTAAAAAATCCCCAATCTGATAATTTTTTATGTTTGGGCAGAGAATTGGCACATTGCTCAATACAAAAGGACTATCCAATCAAAACTGTGGTTTCAATAATTCCCCCATTTTTCCAAAAATCCTCACTCATTCTAATGAGAATTGGACACTGTTCCGTTCCTTCTCACCTTTATAAAATTCACATCCTTGACTCCCCAGATTGTACATTCTGTGGTCTAGAAGTGGGAACTTTAGATCACATATTTTTTGGTTGTCCCTCTCTAAACAAATATCCTCTCTTCTATCAAGCCTTATCTAAAATTGCCTCCCCTCCATTCATCTCATCTCTTCTAAGTCTGAACTCGGCTACAATCTTCATTATAATTTTGAAATTTGTCAATTTGAATGAAATTAATATGTAAATTCATGTTTCCTCTCTTTATAATTTGAAATGATGGCCAATCTGTATCCAAGATTACAACTTACGTAAAATAATTACCGTAATTAATTTTTCGCTTTTGGGAACATCTGATATAAGTTTCATAGAAATCATTGTATCTCCCTTACCGCCATGGTGAGAAATATGATCCAAACGGTATTAAAAAGAGAAAACATAACACTTTATATTCAAATCCAAAAATTAACAACAAATTTTTACACCTTTATGAAACCAAAGTTTCAGATCGCAATTGAAAATAATTTATGAAATTTTGGGAATATATTATTAATTATTTTTACATGAAATGACAAAAATTGAGTTCATGATAAAGTTTATAATATATTTGTCAAATAAACTATGTGTTTTAATTTTTTTTTTTCATAATCATAATTTTAGTTCGAAAAATCCTAAGGTAAGAGTCATTTTTAAAACTTTTTTATGTTTGCATTCAAAATTTTAATATGTAAAAATTTACTTGTTTATTTTTTAATTACAAAAATTGAAAGCATATTTCATCACCTTTCAATAGCTTTCGAATATGTTAAAAAATATTAAATTTATTTTGGATTTTATTGCAAAGCGGACATATGTCGACCTTCCGACAAAATATATCTGATGCCTGAGGGGTTTATCACATTTCGAATAACTCAAAAAAAATCATCATTATTCAATTTTGGTTGTTCGGCGAAAAATTGTCAATATACGTACATCTAAAAATTCACACACTTAATTTGGTGACGCTAAATAAAACTTAAGTATTTTTTTTTAGAATATAAAAATTGCCTACATGTTAATTAATAATTGCCTTTTTAACAAGACACTAAAACATTTGTAAAAAAAAAAAAACAAATATATTTATATTGTTATTACTATATAATATAAGCAAACAATTTAACTTTGAATTCATTTATATATGAATAGTTAATTCTACTAAACAAATTTGTCTTTGTAACAATAGCATTGAGTCAATTAAAAAATTCTTATCTTTTGCTCGCCTAAAAAAAAAATCAACATATTGCAATTTCTTTTTTTTGCTCCCTACTATTGATAGCTTCCCTATTTACCTTTTTGTAAACATTTTAGCAAACACTTTCGATTTTAGACGCGTTGGATTGCCGATTTACAAAATTCGTCGCCAAATTGTCAGATTTAGGAAACACTTCAATTACGATGCCGTTAAACTGTCAGATATAACCAAACACGTCAAATGTGACAGTGGACATATCAAACAATTTGATTACGATGTCGTCAATCTGCCGGATTTACTAAAAACTTCAAATACAATATTATTGTATTCTTCAGACATCGTCAAAATGCCATTTTTCAATCAAATACTAAGAATGACATTGTCAAACTGTCAGATTTGCCAAAAACCGTGTGTAATTGTCGGATTAATTTGCCAAAAAACTGTCAAATTTAGGAAACACTTCATCTGATTTAACCAACACTTCAATTATGTCGTTGCCGAACTGTCAGATTTACAAAACACTCCAATTACGGCATCATTAAACTGTCAGATTTAGGATACACTTCAATTACAATGTCAGATTTACCTTATATTTCAATTACGATGTCGTCAGATTTTGCAAAACACTTCAATTACGATGTCGAGAGATTTAAAAAAACAGTCCAATTACGACATCATCAAACTGTCAGATTTGGGAAACACTTCAATTACAACGTTAGATTTACCTCGCACTTCAATTACGATGTCAGATTTCCAAAACACTCCAATTACGAAGTCATCAAACTGTCAGAAACACTTCAATTACGACATTATCAAACTGTCAGATTTACAAAACACTCCAATTTTACATCATCATACTGTCAGATTTAGGAAACACTTCAATTACGATGTAAAACTGAACAATCGAAATCAACTAAACCAGTGTCTGTCTTTGTTAATTAACCGTAAACTTTCGATAGGAGAGTGATTAACGGTGTTATTTCTTTCCCTTTTTCGCGGCACCTACGGATTTGAATGGCCTCTTGTCGTCTTTGACGCCGCCCTTTTCCGCCGGTTTCGTTTTGGCGGCGCTGCTCGCAGTTGCATTTCTCGGTGCGTCCTTGTTGGCGGATTCTGCTGGCGGTTTAGCCGACGGGGTGGCGGCGATTTGACTGGCAATCGGAGTGGTTTCCTTTGATGCTGGTGCCGAGCTGGCGGCGGGCGACGCCTTCGCTGGAAGATTGGCTCGTGCTGCTGCCGCATAGTTGAATACGGCCGGTGCAGACACCTGAGGCTGGAACAGAAAATGCATTTATAAAATTCTGTTTTCTTACATTTCACGTGTTCGAATAACTGCGGGGAATAAATTATAAAACATTTGTAAAAGTTTAAATTGTCAGACAGAAGGATTTCTTGGTATTTCTATATAAAATATTAATGATTTGTCTGCGTATAGGATTAGTACTTAGAGTAATCTATTTTCTTTTCTAGATCCCATCTACATTTATACCAAAATTCTTAACCTATTTATTTAAAATATCTATAATTCTCAATTCGATTCAAACTATTAGGCGAGTAGGTACTTCAAATAAATTCACTAATTTAAATATTTTCTAAAATAGAATTTTGATTTAACAATCATTGTTTTGCAAAATGTCATTCTCAAATTTTGACATTTTCTATTAAACTATAATTATTATTTACAATACATTGCAAATAAATAGCTAACTTTATAAATTATAGCCTATATGTTCTTCTGATGTATGAGCTATATTATTGTTAAGTTTCATTAAAATCCATTCAGTAAATTTTGCGTGAAAGAGTAACAAACATACATACATCCCATAGACATACGAATATGTATAGACCTGCCCTAAGTGATAAAAGCGTATTATTTCCCCCTCCTTAATTCTGGGTTCCATGGAACCGGCCGGGCAGGCGTATAGGTTCGCGTAAATCTAGAAAATGTGACGTCATCATTCTTGTGCGGACTAGCGTCGAGCTCTTATCGGTACATTTTACGAAATAACACGGCAAAAATGGTAACTTGTGCTATTAAAACATGTAAAAATAGAAGTGAAAAAGAGTATAAACCCAATTGTCGTATTACCTTCCATATGCAGGCATTATTTGTCATTATTTTAAGCTTATTCACATCATATAATATGATCAGTTTTAGACATGAACCGAAATTCCCGGTCCTGTCGTGTGCACGTTGCAGTTTACTGTGATAAGTAAATTATGAAACATTTGTAAAAGTGTCTTAATTAAACACGGTAACAAAATATTCGACTCTCAAAACAAACGAACCTTCCTTCATTTTATATGGATTACACAAGTTTGTTCAAACCGGGCGAACAATTCGCGCTCCCATGTAAAAAGGTCTATTCATTCAAAAGCAGATTTTACTTTTAAGAGCTAAATGGTGATATTATAATGCGTGATGCCTATATACTGTCATATTGAAGGATTAACAAATCACATATCGTTACCGTCAACTCATCCCTCTCCGCCCCGCTACAGATGGTTATTACCCCTCTCCCTGATTCTCAAGTCTATGAATAATATGTCTGTGATACATCCATACAAACTTTCGCGTTTATAATATTAGTAAGAAGTAAGATGTATTTGATAGTTTAGAATTGCTTGCAATGAATAGCTTTCGGATTCCACTACGTAATACTAGAAGTCGGGATTTATTTCAGTGCATAAATTTTGGAATTAACTACCATGTTTTCCTTTTTGCCCAGAATACTAATGGAGGGAAATAATTATACCAATTCAGTGGACATCTTCAATTTGTCACTAAATAAATACAAAATGTTGTTACTGAAGCAGTTCAGTTAATAAATACTGTATAATTTTTACTAAACTAAAAAGGGTGTTAATAAATAAATAAATAAATGATATTGAAATTCCATATAATATGCAAAATCATGTGTTTTGTTTGAGAATTTGACCGTTTAAAAATATTATTGATGCTTTAATAAAATACTGTGAGTAATAATAACTTTGGAATTTGTCTATTGGACAATTATTTAGAGTCAATCTTATAAGCGTAGAAAAAGTTTCAGTCCTATAAAAATTCTTTTAAAAATAAAATTATCAAATTACAAATGTTTACTAGGATTTGTTTTTATTATAAACTAGCTGATACCCGGCATGCGTTGGGCTACTTAAATAAATAAATTGTTTCTCCCTTCGTGTCATTTCCCATTTGTCCCCGTTCTCCTTCCGCCTCCTCATCCTCTTCCCCTCCCGCGTTTCCTTTTAACCTTCCCCGCATCCCCCTCCGCTCTCCCCTTTCTAGCGACCCCCTCCTCGCGCATTCCGCTTCCACCTTCTCTGCCTTCCCATCTCCCTTGACTCCCTTCCCGCGAAGCCCCCCTCCTTAATTCCCCATCAGACCCTCCCGCATACCACTCCCCCAGCGTTTTTTCCCTGCCACTTAACTCCATAAAATACACCCATTTTTCCAACAACTCGCGTGACCTATTTAATTTTTAATGCAAATTTCATAATTTCCGTTAGCTTTCCAGTTTCACCTTCCTCCTCCCTTCCGCCGCTGTCCCCCTTTTCGAGACTCCCCTCACGTATTCCCCTTTCACCTTTTCCGCCTTCCCCCTCCCTCATACCCCCTCCCACGAACCCCACTCCACCTTTCCCAGCCGCTAAACTCCATAAAATACAACCATTTTTCGCACAACTCGCGATTGACCTTTTTCAAATTTTTTATGCAAATTTCAAAAAGCCAGAGCTCGTTATTCTGCTATTCGGGACGGAGACAAATCCAACAAATCAGAGAGATCATAAAATTCGGTCCAGCCATTCTTGAGTTATAAATGGTGTAAATAACCCGATTTTGTTTTATAAATTAATATAATATACCGTTCGCACTGGGCAAGTATTTTAGTCGAGTAGCGAGTATATTAGTAACTAAACGTGTCCAAACGTGACAATTTTAGTAAAATAGGCTAGTCAGCTCTTTAGTAGAGTCAATCCATTTAGTTCTATTATTTCGGGCGAGTACCGTCCCCCGCCAAACGTTTTTTTTATTATTAAGTTAAAAGAAATATACATATTTCGCTTTGTTAACTTAATACATTGATACAAATAATATTAATAATGATGGTTTACTACCTAACACCAAGTAACACATTTTTTTAAGTAAGAACATTTTGGTTTTGCTCATTAATTTTGAGAGCAAACAGTTTTTTTTTTAAATATATTTATTTTATTTTCGGTTGTCAGGCTATCAGGAAGGAGATTATATATGTTTATACCCTCATAGCCTATGTTTCTTTTGCCACACTCTGTCTTTGTTGAATTTGTGTATAATTTATTACGTTGTCTTGTGTGGTGTTCATGTACTTGTGATGTTTTCATAAATGTAGTATTTGTGTGTATAAAGCCATTTTGAATTTTATAGATTAATAAGCATATGTTGCATTCGTACAGTTTTCTGATTTTCATTAAGTTAGTTTCTTGGTATACTCTTTTGGTGGGGGTATCTGGTCTATAGTTAAAAAGTTTTTTATAACTTTATTCTGAATTATCTGAATTTCGTTTAAGAGTGTGATATTTGTGTTTCCCCATATTTCTAGAAGGTAATTAAGATGGGAATGAATTAAACTAAAGTATAATCCCCTCTTTACTTGTATTGGTAGAAGATGGGCTATTCTACCAAATACACCAATTAGTGGGATAATTTTTTCTTTTACTTTTTGTATGTGGTGTTCAAAAGACAAGTGTTTATCAATATAAAGTCCCGGGTATTTTTCACTATCTGAAATTTGTAAATTTATACCTTACGTCCCTGCGCGGTTCATTAGTAGACGCAGTTACGCGCAATATGTCGTCCCGTTGGAGCCAAAATGCTACTCTAAAATTCTTTATTTTTGCGGCTATTATTCTCTTTTCGTGTCCATAGTTTATTTATTTTCATCTCACTAATTTATTTTTCCACCTCTTCTAAAACAAGCATTGCAATCATGTTAATTAGCGTACTTACTTTATGACTTTACAAGTCAAGTCAGTCAAGTAACGAGTTACTCGCTACTCAACTTACTACTTGCCAAAGTGCGATCAAGCAATTAGAAAAATACCACGTTTTATATTTTTTTACATGAAACGACGACAAAAAAGTGAGTTGATGATAATGTTTATAATACATTTGCCAAATAAAATCAGTAATTTTAGTTAGAAAAAACGTAAAGTGAGCCATTTTTAAAACTTTTTTATGTTTGTATGCAAAAATTTTATTTATAAAAATTTATGTTTATTTAAAATTATAAAACTTTAAAGCACATTTCGTCACCTTTCCTAAACAGTTTTCAGTTTTTTGGATACGATCAGAAATTTTCTATTTATTTAACATCCAATTATTGCAAAACGGCAATATGTTGAACTCTGAAAATACTGACGAGGCATGAGGAATTAAAAATAATTAATAAATTCCATGCAAATACAATGTTCGAGGTTGATTTTCGTTCTGGCCGGCCTTTTAACCCTCCACCTGTCGTGTGGGGTCTTTAAAAGCCTAGGTTTTACAGAAATGGTAATTATGTTCCTTTTTAATGTTCGCACTGATTCCTTACTTAAGGTACCTTCCTAAAAGGGACTATATGAGGTTAGCACCGCCGACATTCAGTTTACGCATGTGCACTGTGAGATACAGACGTGAGCAAAATTGTTCTTGTACTTTGTATTTATTTCTTGTATTAGTTTATTTTACAATTCTTTTTTTGGTTTAAGATTAGTTTTTATAACATTATTATGAATGCGAGACAAAATCAACTAATTTTGAGATGGCTAGAAGAGGAAAATGTTGAAAAAGTTTATGGTGAAGAGTATATGCACTGACTCAGTTCTAAGAGAAAACTAAGACTATTTAGATAAAGGATAAGTTTATATGTTTTTTCATTGTATTTTGTTGATTTCTTTTTTGAAATAATAATAAGTCTATATCAATCTCTATAAGTTTGATAGAAATTGTTTAGATTTTATTAAAAAGTTTCCTTTTAAAATAAATATGATTCAAAATTATAAAAAAATGTTCCTTGTCGATTTTTAAGATTTTATATAAAAAATTAATATCTAATTTAAAAGTATGTCTTTTTATTTCAAAGCAGCCTTTATCACCTGACTATAATCAGTCAAAAAAACACGTAAAATATGTGGTATAAATTTTTTTAACCATATTTATTTCTGGGGTCTTTGGCGACCCCGTGCGACTACTCGCGTTATAAAAAAGGCGCGACGGGCGGGGGTTAAATTAAAATAATCTATAAATTCGAAAAAATACTATATATTCCCGCGTAAATCGAATTTTATCCTTTTTTTTTCTCACCCATGCTAGCCGGCCTTCAAACTCTTTTATTGGATGTAAATTCAAAGAAACACGACGTTCCAGTGTAAATCGTTTCAGATATACAACATATTAACACGAATTACGACAATGTATAACTTCGTAAATCACCATTTTACGCCTGTCTGTCCGATTTAGATAAACAAAATAATATGTTTTGATTAATGAAGACAATCTTAGCGAAACTTAATCGAAAATAAAAAAAAAACGCGCACATCTGGGACCCCAACCCAGAAACTTCGGCTTTCCGGGCCAGTGCTATATCACTGCGTTAATGTGTCCCTATCTGATTTGCCTGTATATTTAACTTTATCATACTTCAACTGAGAACTACCAACATAATTTTTATTTTCTTAAAGCATATTTTTATTGGCTGCTATCTTTATGTATGATTGCTAGATTCAACTCAACAAAATAATATGATTTACATCAAAACAGATATTAAAGGCGCGGCGGACCTGACTGCTTCAGGATTACAAAATAATTAATAACAAATTAATTAATACATAGTAAAAACTTATATGTATATTAAAATTGCAGCACAATACATTTGGCATTTCACAAACAATTGGTTCCTTGGAACGGGTAATCTGCCCCTTGTTATGGACTAATATCGACCTAACAAAACTAATAACACTTTAAATACATTTTGTTATTAACTAACTGACCATCACGCCGTTTTCCGCAGGGGTAGGCAGAGGACGGACCGCCAAACAACTCGGTCGTGGTACACACTCCTTGTCTCATTCATACATCTTCTGATTCATACATCTTCTCATACATACTCTTCTATCATTCTGACTAGTATCTGTTTCACTTGATCGTGTCGTGTCTTCCTCGGGCGTCCTAACTTCTACCATTCACAACATTGCGCCATATGGTCTCTTTACACTAAATTCTTCATTCATTCGCTCTACATGCCCAAACCATCGAAGCGTCCCTTTTTTAATCTTACTGATTACACTTTACATCAGCCTTGCATTCTTTTCAGATCTCCACATTCCTCACATGATCATACATGGTTTTACCACACATACGCCTCAGGGATCTCATTTTACTTCTGTTATTATGCAATATTATTACTGTTATTTTTCCTGTTATGTATCCCAATGTCAAAAAAATAAAAATTTGGACGAGGTAAAACTTTGTAAATCGAATCGGGCCATCTGTCAGATTCAAATTTACGAAATTATACACAATATATGATAGTACATTTTCACAAAAATCGCATTTTCGATTTAAAAAAAAAAAAAACATTAAAAAAACTAGGAACTTTTTGAGAAAATTTTAAATTATGCAATTTTTTTTCAAACTAACGGGGTCCTATATTGGGCTTATGAAGGGTTAATATGATGTTTAATAAATAAAAAATGTATATACCTTTTCGACTTCCACGGTAGCCGCTGTTGCAATGCTGGGCAGCGGCGGACCTTGAAGATCTATGACCACATCTTCCTTCTTCTTCTCCGCCACCTTGGCCACAGTCGGTTGTGTCTTGGCAGGCCTCTTGACTTCCGCACGCTTCACTGCTTCCTTGCTGTCAACCTTTTTCAGGGGTTCCTTGCCTTCCGCCTTCTTCACTGCTTCTCTGCTGTCTACCTTCTTCACTGTTTCTTTGCTGTCCGCTTTCTTCACCCCTTCTTTGCTGTCTGCCTTCTTCACTGCTTCTTTGCTGTCCACCCTTTTCACGGCTTCTTTTGCATCGACCTGACGAAAGGAATTACAAGCATTAATGACAAAATAATATTCTAAAATCCTTTCGGAATGACAAAACCGAAAACCTGGAATGGCTTTCCCATCGATATAAAAACTATAGATTAGCCCTCCCATACTTCGACCAAGTATGACGCCGTGTGGGTATTAAAAATGATACCGGAACAAAAAATATAGGTTTATGAAATCATTTATCAAAAAGAAAGTGCATTATCTCACAGTCAAAAGATCTAAAGAAGCATTGGTTTGTACCTTTTGTTAGTCTGCGTTGAGAAAATTTGTTTCCAGCAAGTTCGCGGCAACGGAATGACTACCTTTGTGAAGATCATTTTTAACTTGTTGAAAGCCAGCATACAAAAAAATTTTTTTTTTCAATACGACGTAAAATATTTGACAGTTCTCACCTTTCCTACGAATTCAATTCTTATAACATTTCTTTTGTGATATACGTATTACAAAAATTCCATCAAAATAATGTAGATAAAACGAACTTCCAAATAATCACTCAAATCTATGCTTTCCACAATGCATTTTATATCAAAAACAATGAAAAAATATTGACTTCGAATATGTCAGCGTTCATATTATCAAGCAGCAGCCATTTTGTCCGCCATCTTTGGTGCCCGGCGCGTCATTGGCAATTAATTTGAATTTTTCGGAGTGGCTAAATACTATCCAGTACTTCGTTATGTCAAGAACGAGAATGGCCCAAGCGATTCTGACCTTGTTGTTCATACAATTTCTTTATATATAAAGGGCAAAATCGCTTAAAAAATCCAGACCCGCTGCGGGGACTGCGGCCTGTGAGAGGTTAAAACAAAAAATTGAAGCAGTTAGAAATGTTTTAGATACGGGCAGTGGCGGACTTTATTATTAACAATCTAATCAGTTATAACAAACAGGATGGCAGCAAAAATTTATTATACTCATCTCAACCCAAGTTGAAACGGCCTCCATGGACAAGGGGTAAGGCTCTCGACTCTCAATCTGAAGGTCGCGGATTCAAACCCAGCGTGCGCAAATAAATTTCATTCGACTAGTTTGTGTTATTTCACAGTTAATTATTTAAAAATAATATATGGTATATTTGCGGCACGTTCCAAAGTGGAAGATGCTCTCAGAATCGCCCTGGTGTAAGACCACCATTCAGAATTGAAATGTCGCTTGAAGTGGCGTTAGTTGTGTTTGGTGACTGAATAGCCAGGTAATTCCCCACCTTCCTCTTCCCCATCCAACTACCTTCAGCCTCACAACACTCCCCAAATATATAAATTGAGGATGCCAGTCTCACTGGCTCCAGACAGGAGCAGTTGGGAATCTTGTGTCGTATTCATACAAAAACCTCCAGCTTCACAACATACAGAAATTGGGAATGCCATAGTCTCACTGGCTCCAGACGGGGGCAGTTGCGACTTTTGTGTGGTAATCATATAAAAAAAAAAATACTTTCAGCCTCACAGCATACTCCAATTGGAGATGCCAGTCTCAATGGCTCCAGACGGAGCAGTTGGCACTCTTGTGCGGTATTCATATAAAAAATATCTTCAGCCTCACAACATACCCCAATTGGGGATGCCAGTCTCACGGGCTCCAGACGGAAGCAATTGGGACTCTTGTGCGGTGTTTATCCACTGGAGCGACAGAGCAATTAAAATATTTTTTCTCGGATTGCTAAAGGAAATTTTTCCGCCCACATTAAAAAAATCATACCTCCTAATTTGAATATGGACACATACAAACTGATTATAGTTCTATGTAGCCAATGAATTCCCCTATCTTTTGTCTATTATCACATATTTGTAGGATTTATAAAAATATAAATTAGTTTGAATGCACAATATATTATATAGTCAATTTAATAAAAAAATAATTTTTGAAAATTTGCCACATTTTGGCAACAAAGCAATCCGAGGTTTTGGAAATAGTGCCATAATGTGGAAAAAGTGCTCGAGTGGTTATAGAAAAAATAATTTTTAATTAATAAAAGAAATGTACCTTTTTGACAGCTGTTTCTTTAATTTCTGTTTTCTTCACGGACTCTTTGCTGTCAACTCGTTTCACGGGTTCTTTTGCCTCAACTTTCTTAGCTTCTTTATTTTCCACCTTCTTAGCGGTTTCCTTCTTCACCGACTCGGAATTCCTCTTCTTCTCTGCATCCGACTTTGGGAGGCGTTTGTCTTCTTTGACGATCCCCTCAATCGCACTGACGACAACGACAGCTTCGACCGCTCTCGACACGCTGTTTGTTTTGACCGCTTCAACAATTGGAGACACTTCTGCGTCTGCTGGTTTTGATGAATCGTCGCTTTTGTTAAGCGCCACTTGGCTGAGCGTCTCCGAAGCCTTTTCGATGAAGGTTTCGATACCTTCGGGCGTTCCTCTACTCGATACTGTAGGAATTTCAACTGCATCTGAAATTTTTTTTATTAAAATTTGTCCTGCTGAGAGAGTGCTATAAAACCACGGAATATTTTTTTTTTAATATTAGGTCCTTACATATGAAATTGGCGTTTTGCCGTACTGGCAACTTTGATCTCAAATATCTTCTCTTTGGTTAGGAATTCCAAATTCAAATTTATACAGCTATTTACTCATGTATTTGTGTTTCGAAAATTATAATTCATTTGTTTTTTTTCTTTGTGTCACTTAGTTTACAAAATGGAAAACTTGAAATATCGCATTATTTATGAGTATGAGTTCCACTGTGGCACCAGTGCTGCAGAAACGGCTCGAAGGATTAATGATGTGTATGGCGACGGTGCCGCAAAAGAAAACACAGTGCGTTATTGGTTCCAACGTTTTCGTTCTGGAAATTTCGACCTGCAAAACAAGCCCCGTGGAAAGGCCGGAGACCAAAGTTGATAATGAAGAATTGAAGGCTATTGTGGAAGCGGATCCATCGCAAACCACGTCCGAGTTAGCTGCAGGCTGCGGTGTTAGTGATAAAACTATTTTAATCCACTTGAAGCAAATTGGGAAGGTGAAAAAGCTTGAAAGGTGGGTACCTCACGAATTGAGTGAAGCAAATCAACAAACGCGCGTTGACTGCTGCGTTGCATTACTCAACCGGCACAATAATGAAGGGATTTTAAATCGAATCATTAGCTGTGATGAAAAGTGGATCCTGTACGATAATCGGAAGCGCTCATCGCAATGGCTGAACCCTGCCGAACCAGCCAAACCATGCCCCAAGCGAAAATTGACTCCAAAAAAGTTACTTGTGAGCGTTTGGTGATGCAAAGAAAAAAAACAATTAAGGAAAAAACAAATGAATTATAATTTTCGAAACACAAATACATGAGTAAATGGTTGTATAAATTTGAGATCAAAATGCAAAACACCAATTTCATATGTAAGGACCTAATATTAACTCCACACAGGAGGCCCTGAGGTAAATAATTTCCTTGATGCCTTGTGAAGGGTCTTTTTGAGGAGAGGAAGGAGTGAACATGGGCGAGACAAGAGTGAAGAGACCCATGTCATAGGAAGGAGGAAACAGAGGCTGGAAAATCATTCCACAAGAACGAGTGGTACAAGTGACCCGTTCTAATGTGACAAATGTCAACCGTGTACATTTTGCAGGGTATGCCTTTGGTGTGTTTTCTAACTATGCAAGAAGGGATCAATGACACTACTTCCTCGGAGCATCTTACTACAATCACACCATAAACCTGTGTTCTAAAGATTGCAATCCGCTTGCTGAGATAGGGGAATCAATCAAACAGATCGCCCGTTTCTTAACAGAGTCGGGGGTTTTTTCAGGTATTTTGGGGCACCAGACCAAAGGTTTCTGCCAAATTCAACTTGCGATTTGTGCAGGGTCAGCAGTTGTGTAGTATTTGCGTGCCATGTACAGTACGCCCAGTTTCTGAGAGGCTAGCTTTACTCTGGCTTGGATGGAGCCCCGTACATGATCTGGTCACTTATTTGGAGTTTTTTGAACATTTTCTCACCTGTGGACCCAGCGGGAATAAAAGTAGGCACAAACTCAGCAGCCAGCGGATTCAGGGTTGACTTGGAGACAGCCTCTTCCAAGTTCACATCGCTGCAAAGGAAAATACCAAATTAGACCTCGTGTGAAAAAGTTAGTTCTAAGATATTAGCTGTTATAAATTTTATTTGGCTCTAGATAGTCAAGTCAGACATCTCCAAATGCTAAGTTTTGCGATAATTAGGATAGCAATATTACAATTTTTATTTTTTTATGTGAATACCGAACAAGATTCCCAATTGCTCCTGTCTAGAGCCAGGGAGTCTACAGCATCCACAATTGGAGTATGTTGTGAGGCTGAAGGAGATGATGAAGAAATTGGCTATTCAGATCTGGTCACCAAACACGACTAAAGCCATTTCAAGCTGTTTCAATTCTGATTGGTGGTCTTATACCAGGGCAATACTGAGAGTATCGTTCACTCTGGAACGTGCCGCAAATATACTTACATTATTTTTGATGAATTAACTAACTAACTAACTAACCATCACGCCGTGTCTCCGCAGGGGTAGGCAGAGAGGACGGACCGCCAAACAACTCGATCTTGGCACACGCTCCTTGCCTCATTTACATTCATACATCTTCTCATACATTCTTCTATTATTCTGACTCTTGACATGGCCCGACTCAAGTATCTGATTTACTTGATCGTGCCACGTCTTCCTTGGGCGTCCTTGGCTTCTTATACCGTTCACATTCGCGTCATAAATTCTCTTTACACTCCTTTCTTCATTCATTCGCTCAACATGCCCAAACCATCTAAGCATCCCTTTCTTAATCTTACTTACTACGCTCACGCTTTGATGAATTAATTATGAAATAATACAAATGAATCAAATAAAATTTATTTGTGCACGCCGGGTTCGATCCCGCGACCTTCGGATTGGGAGTAGAGAGCCTTACCCCTCGACCACGGAGGCCGTCAAATACACACCATAAATCAAATATTATTTACAAGTGCCTGTGTTTTACATATTTATGTATTAATTATTAATTTTCAACGCCCTGATGGACTTTTACATAATAAGTATATAATACAGTGACATATATGTAATACAATGTTTAAATAAGAAATATAAACTTATAGCAATGAACATTATAAAAATGGAAGTTATAAAAGTAAGTAAAAAATATTATATTACAAAGACGATATAGGTCCAGAGCGGAAATATTGTCCACAGGTCCTTACCATACGGCCGGCGTAGTTCAGGGGTAAGGCTTTGGACTCCCATTCCGAAGGTCGCGGGTTCGAACCCGGCGTGCGCAAATAAATTTTATTTGATTAATTCATATTATTTTACAATTAATTAATTAAAAATAATATATACAGTAAAACTCGCTTAAGAAGTTCCCATTTAAGAAGTTTTCACGCTTAAGTAGTTTTGATTTTCGGCCCCTTGAAAATTCCATACAAAAAACTGAAAAAAACGCGAATTTTTCCCACTTAAGAAGTTTTAGAGCTAAAACTGCTTCCCGCTTAAGAGGTTTTAGAAATCCGGCGGTAAAATCAACACAAACGAAATATTGTGCCGCAAAATATCTAAAATTAACCTTTTTCCAAGTCATAAATTGAAAGATGTTTGCTTCACAGATTTCGCGCGATCCTAGTACCCATAACTAGTACCTGAGACCATAAAACCCTTTGTCGGCCGCCGGGCCGTGAGCCGTAACCTGCCGTAAACCCATAAATAAACCAATACCCAGTCCCCTAATCCCCTAACTAGGTACAATAGCAATGCGACCTGTGGAACAAATAAGCAATGCGGAATTATGTAGGTAACGAATATGCAAGCATCTAGGTTGAGTTTAATATAACCTTTCATGTTTTTTCGGCCTCAATGACAACGTGGGCTAGATCTACATTTGCATACTAATAATCTTCCTTTTGGTACTGAACACAGAGATGTTTCGTAATATTATTGTATAAAAATTTTATTCCATCGAATTTGAACACGAAAAACTTTTGATAATCTATTGGATCGCGGTTAATACGGAATATTTCACCTTCAAATAAATATATTTACCTTTATTATTACATAACATGATTAAATATGCCAGGGGAGATGGTAAAATATCCATTATAATTACGTTTTTTCAATCTTAAAAAATTGCCGTGCATCATGTTTCATCTGACATTTGTCATAAATTAAGTTTGAATGTTCGGAAATACATATGCATAAATTTAAAATTTAGATTGAAACAAAACTTCGCAAATGATTTTTGTAGTTTTGTATTCACCGCGAGACTGAATTCGATAATTTTACGATGCGTTAACCATTGATATATGGCGTTAACAGATATAATTCTAGCGTCAAACAGCTCATATGATACAACTTTCTGATTCGAACATCAAGCCATTTATTTACGTGCGAAATCGTAACTATCCGACGTCTGGTAGGTGGGTAGGACATAATATTGGGCTGCGCGTATTATTTTCAGAAGGACCGCGAAATTTCGATTTCCGCAGAAATATAGCGTATTTTTACCAATTTACTTTCAAATACCTAAATGTCAAAAACCGGCCGCGACCGAAATCGACTGCGAAATTTCGATTTCTGCAGAAATATACCGTATTTTTACCAATTTACTTCAAATACCTAGATGTCGAAAACCGGCCGTGACAGAAATCGACTGCGAAATTTCGATTTCCGCAGAAATATATCGTATTTTTACCAATTTACTTCAAATACCTAGATGTCGAGAACCGGCCGCGACCGAAATCGACTGCGAAATTTCGATTTCTGCAGAAATATACCGTATTTTTACCAATTTACTTCAAATACCTAAATGTCGAGAATCGGCCGCGACCGAAATCGACTGCGAAATTTCGATTTCTGCAGAAATATACCGTATTTTTACCAATTTACTTCAAATACCTAAATGTCAAAAACCGGCCGCGACAGAAATCGACCGCGAAATTTCAATTTCCGCAGAAATATATCGTATTTTTACCAATTTACTTCAAATACCTAGATGTCGAGAACCGGCCGTGACCGAAATCGACTGCGAAATTTCGATTTCCGCAGAAATATACCGTATTTTTATAAATTTACTTCAAATACCTAAATGTCGAGAACCGGCCGCGACTGAAATCAACCGCGTAATTTCGATTTCTGCAGAAATATATCGTATTTTTACCAATTTACTTCAAATACCTAAATGTCAATAACCGGCCGCGACAGAAATCGACCTCGAAATTTCGATTTCCGCAGAAATATATCGTATTTTTACCAATTTACTTCAAATACCTAGATGTGGAGAAACGGCCGCGACCGAAATCGACTGCGAAATTTCGATTTCCGCAGAAATATACCTTCAAATATCTAATTTTCGGCCGAAGAACTCGATTTTTGGCAAATTTTTATGATTTTTTTTTTCATAAATTTTTGATTTACACGGGAATTAGTTAATTCGAAATTTGATGTCCCATGAATTTCGAATTTTTTTTGACCCCTTGGAGCATATAAGCTTGTTTTCACAACAGTAGGCAAACATAGGAATGACGTATGCCTCGGACTCGAGTTATTAAATGGCTAAAATTGAATCCCACTTAAGAAGTTTTCCCACTTAAGAAGTTTTTTTTCCCCGGTCCCTTGGAAAACTTCTTAAGAGAGTTTCACTGTAGTTCATTTGCGGCACGTTCCAGAGTGGAAGATACTCTCAGTATCGCCCTGGTGTAAGACCACCATTCAGAATTGAAACTTTGCTTAATAATGGCTTTAGCCGTACATATTTAGTAACTAGATATGAATAGCCAATTGCTTCCCCATCTTCCTTTTCCCCATCTCCTTTCCCTCCCCACAACCTTCAGCCTCACAACATACCCCAATTGGGGATGCCATAGTCCCACTGACTCTAGACGGGAGCAGTTGGGACTCTTGTGCAATATTCATGTAAAAAAAAAATAATAATAAAAAAAAAATTTCATCTTTTTCCAAATTTTTCTTTTGTTATAGATTCCAAAAATACATATGAACGTGAATAGTTACCCTCTGCCCAGCGCTTCTCTCTCGTCCGCCAGCATGGCCTCTATGCACTGCTCCATCAAGGCCTCTTCTTCTAATTGTTGCATTACCTGTAAACACAAACAGACCGATCTCCAGTTGATTAGCCGTACTTTATCAGAGGGCTTTGTTTTGCCAATAAAGTAGAAATAAATGGAATATTCTGAACGCATCCGAAAAATAAAAACTGTTTTTGAAAAATGATGAAACACGCTTTCAAATTTTATAATTCAAAAATTTTATATTTTTTAAAATTATTTATTAAATTTTTTTACAAATACAGTTACATATATAATACAATGCATATATTTTTTTAAATACATTTTTATATGTCAAATTATAAAATTTTATTGCGTATTTCATCACCATTCAAAAACAGGCTTTAGTTTTCGGATTCAACCAGAAATATTCCATTTATTTGGATTTTTTTGTGAAACGGCAATATTTCAACGCTCTAAAAAAATATGTTCGAGGCCTGAGGGGTTAAAAAATGCAATTGCTGGAGCAATTCAGCTAACCACTTGAGCGATGGCGTATTTACAAAAATGAAAATATTACCCCTAAACATTCTAAAAGCTTCCCTTTCTTAATCTTATCATTATTAACCTCTTGTAGGCCGCAGTCCCCCCGGTGGATCCGGATTTTTGAAGCGATTTTGCCCCTTATGTATAAAAAAATTGTACGAAGAACAAGGTCAGAATCGCTTGGGCCATTCTCGTTCTTGACATTATGAATTACTGGATAGCATTTAGCCACTCCGAATAATTCATATTAATTGCTAATGACACGCCGGGCACCAAAGATGGTGGACAAAATGGCTGCCGCTTGATAATATGAACGCACTTATATTCAAAGTCTATATTTATTCATTGTTTTTTTTATATAAATCCATTATGGAAAGCATAGATTTGAGTGATTATTAGGAAGTTCGTTTTATCTACATTATTTTGATGTAATTTTTGTATTATATCACAAAAGAAATGTTATAAAAATTGAATTCGTAAGAAAGTGTCATATATTTTTCGTCGTATTGAAAAAATATATTTTTTGTATGCTGGCTTTCAACAAGTTAGGCCTCGCATTCTTTGCGAATCTCAACATTTTGTGACATGGTCATGGATGGTTTGATCACACATACACCTCAGGGATCTCATTTCTACAACAATCTGTCTATTCCATGCGTCATTGCCATACATCGGGGTAGGTACCAGCACTCCATTGTGGACTGCTAGCTTTACTTCTTTGGACAGTTTTTTGTTAGTGCGAACAGCATTGAGTCCTCCATTAATGGGGTTACCTGCATTTACCCTTATTTCAATATATCTATCAGCCTTCCCATCTCTCGTAAACATACTTCCCAAATACACAAACTCATCCCACCTGCTCCAAGTATTCATCATTCACAACTATATTGCACAATGTTTTCATACTCTCTCTTTCAAACAGCATTTAGTTACATTTAGTAAGTAAATTCATAATAGTATGCATCGAAGTAATAAGTACCTGCTTATCAAACTCTTCTTCGTTTTCCATCCACATATACTCGGAGAAGTCCTGGGGCTGACCTGGTGAGCCTGCTCCCTGATAGAAGCCCCCGGGTGGTGCAAATCCTGAAAACCAACAATTTAATGATTTAGTTCACAGTACAGTAGAACCCTGTTAATTTGAAATCCACGGGAAATCAAAAATCAAATTTCGAATCCATAAAATTCCCACGTAATTCAAAATTTTATAAAAAATAATTATTGAGTCAATCGAGTTCTTCAGCCAAAAATTCAAATTTGGGTAAGTTCTTCAGAGAAAATTTGCAATAACACACCTTATTCTCGTGTAAATTGAATTTTCGCCACGGTCGGCCCTATATTTACACATAAAAATACGATATATTTTGGCATCATCGAAATTCGGCGGACGATTTTCTTCGCTATCGGCTGTTTAAATTCAGATATTCGAAGTATTTTATTTCACTACATTGGCTCAGCGAACAGAGCTCAGATGAACCTATTCGGGTCGAGAGAGCTATATTTGTAAAAATACGATATTCCAGTGGGAGCCGATTCCGATTTAAAAAAAATAACAATATGAATTAGAACGATGTCCAACCGTGTAAATCCACATTTAAGCGCGTTTTACCACCACGGCTGTCGTCAGATTCTGATTTACGAAATTATATGATTTTTTTTTTGCAAAATTGATGTTTTTTGAATTACACAAACAAATTTTTATGTGCGGACAAAAATGAATTTTGAGTAACAAATTAATAAATTTAATTAAAATAATCTTTTAAAATTTCTTTTTTGACAAAAATTTTGAATTATGCGCTTTTTTGAACAATCTAGTTTAGAATTAACGTTATTCTAGAGTACTTGGTAAGTAAAGTAGTTTCTACTTTTCTCATTTATACATTAGCTCCGCACAGGAGGCCCTGAGGAAAATAGTTCTCCTCAGGGCCCATTTCATCTTTGAGGATCAGGTTCTTTCTAGAAAAGAAAGGAGGGGAGGTTTGTGAAGGAAAAAGATATATGAGGTTTTGGTAGGAATCTACGTGTCCAGGAGGGACAGACGTATGAATGCATCCCTCCCACTATGGTGCAAGACATTGTTCCGAGAGAGTCCTGCCGGAGAGATCAGAAAGTCTCCCTCAACCTGTCTCTCTCTCATGCAGCTGGTGAGCAGACGAATTTGTTAGTAGGTACTAACCAAATTCATAATACCCACTTTTTTTTTTACGCTAACTTCATACAGGAGGCCCTGAGAAAAATAATTTCCCTCAGGGCCTACATCATCTTTGAGTATGCTGTGTTGAGGGTCTTTTTAAGGAGAGGAAGTTTTGGAAAGAAAACGGTAAAAGATAAGGGTAGGAATGTGGGGTTCAGTGAGTCCAGATCATCCGCCGCCAAGACATAGACATTTCTCTCTACCCCTTGAACCAGGACACCCCTGCTAAGCCACCAAACGCAGCGAACCACATAGGATGACCTATGGCAAAGGTTTTGGTTATCCAATAAACGGACTTACCTTCCAAATTGAATACATATCAGAATATAAATTTCTAGTTGCCTTTTTGCTTGTGACAGCAGTGTAATAAATGTATGAGGTACTAACCTGCGGGATGTACGTGATGTGGCACCATGTATGGTCCACCGTTCCCTGGGGGACCTGCTTCTAGTATCACCCCGTTCCCCTGAAAACAATAACACAACACGTCAATATCACATGGCTATCAATTAACATACGGGCAAAAACAAATGTATGGTAAAAAAAAAATGGATTTATTAAACCAAATTCAAAAATTAAGCATATTTTGTCAGAAGGTAAAAATATTTCCGCTTTGCAATAAAATCCAAATAAATAGAATATTTGTGAACGTATCCGAAAACTAAAAACTGTTTTCGAAAGGTGATGAAATACGCTTTGAAACTTTATTATTAGAAATAAACATGTACATTTTTAAATATAAAAATTTTGAATGCACACTTTCAAAAGTTTTAAAAATGGCTCTCTTTACGTTTTTTCTAACTAAAATTACTGATAACAAGAAAAAATAAAAACACGTGCATATTTTATTAGACAAATGTATTATAAATGTTATCGTCACCTCACTTTTTTGTCATTTCATGTAAAAATAATTAATAAAAAGTTTTATTATTTTTTTGTCAAATTGTTATCAAAAACTTTGGTTTTATAAATGTGTACATTTTAATTATTTTGTGGTTATTTTTTAGATTTGAATATAAACATGGTGTTTTCTCTTTCTAACACCGTGTAGATCAAATTTCTCACATTGATAGTTAGAGAGATACGAGTTCTATGAAAAGGGAAGGAATCTGGCTGACAGCGTGTCCACGAATAACGTATGTATGAATCCAACCCTCAGACTGCCGTATAAGGTAAAGGGTCGAGAATCCTCAACCAGTCTTTCCTGATCCGGCCCGCCACGCAGTAGGTGGGCAAACGCAATCGCCACCAAGAACTAGACCAACCTTACCTACCCTGCTAAGTCACCAAACGTATCGAACCACTTGGGGCGACATACGACAGAGGTTTAGGTAGGTAGGTAATCAAATAAATGATTCCCGGGCTGACGGTACCACCCGTTATCCCAAATTAAAATTTATTAAAAAAAAAAAAAAAATTTCATCGTTCTTGTTTTGTGAAAGAGAAGCAGAGGTCGCCCACAAATGAGAATAAAACGATCATATTATTACCTGCCACTGTGGGTTGAGCTCCATGCCGTTGGCTGGTCCGTGGTAGTAAGGTCCGTTTGGTGCAGCAGCCGTGGGAATTTTCATCTTTCAAAAACCAAACGCGAAAAAAAAACCCAACTAAACACAACACCAAAAACAACGATTTATATCTCTATTCAACTACTGTGACAATATATGTACACTCGAAAATGTACTAATAAACAAAAACAGAAAATTATTGCTTCAATCAATTCGTTTAGTATAATATATATTTTTAATATATTCTTAATATTAAAGCTATTTTTAAATTTGAATCGATAGATTTTGAGTAAAATTAAATTTGGTCGGCGTTTTAAATTAAATTAATTTGAAAATAAAAATAATTTTGGTGTTTTCTGAGTGGCCAATTTAGTGCGTTGTCGGCAGTTTGGTTTTTGAGTTTGGGCGACGCTGTTGACTCGAGTAATTTGGCTTGGTCATCCCAGTGAACCATTTCTAGTTGCAGTGCTTCCCGAACGCTACTGCAGTCTGGAAAACAAAAAATAACACAACATTAGATAGTTAGCGGAATGAGTTAATGCGTATCCGCGTAGGGGTAGGCAGAAAGGACGGACCGCCAAACAACACGTCGCACACACTCCTTGCCTCATTCACATTCATACATCATCTCATTATTCTTACTCTTGGTCCGACTCAAGTGTCTGATTTACTTGGTCGTGCCACGTCTTCTTCTACCAATCACATTTGCGTCATATATTCTCCTTACACTCCTTTCTTCGTCATTTGCTCTACATGCCCAAACCATCGGAGGGTCCCTTTCTTAATCTTACGCTTACATCAGCACAGCATTCTTTGCAGATCACCACATTTCTCACACGATCATACATGGTTTTACCACACATAAGCCTCAGGGATCAAATTTATACAGCATTCAGTCATCCTATCCATGATTCACTGCCATACATCAGGGTGGGTACCAGCACTCCATTGTGGACTGCTAGTTTAGCTTCTTTGGTCAGTTTTGGAACGATCAATAACGCGTCACAAAAGAGACACTAGTGACATCTTGACGCTTAGATGGTTTGGGCATGTAGAGCGAATGAATGAAGAAAGAAATTTAAAGAGAATATATGACACAAATGTGAATGGTATAAGACATGGCACGATCTAGTCAGATACTTGAGTCGGGCCAAGCCAAGAATCGAATAGCAGAAGAGGATGTATGAGATGATGTATGAGATGATGTATTAATGTGAATGAGGCAAGGAGTGTGTGCCAAGTCCGAGGTGTTTGGTGGTCCGTCCTCTCTGCCTACCCCTGCGGAGAAACGGCTTGATGGTTAATAGGTTTGTTATGTTTTTAACTCTGACGCAGAATGTATTTATTCTTTTATAATATTTAATTAAGTTTCCTAGAAGAACTACAGCGGTATTAAAAATGTTTGCAACTAAAATAAATGCATATTCATCAATTGATTCGTCGATACATCACTTTCTTTCTTTGAAAGTGTATGCAGTAACACAGACGTGCGCAACTGCCATAATCCTTTTCAATTTGGGAGGCGGGTATAGGTACCGCCGCCCCAGGACCATTTATTAGATAACCAGCACCCTTGCTGCGTGTCACTCCAAGTGGTTCACTTAGTTTGGTGACTTTAAGAGGAACGGCTGTGCAGCCGCTTTCATACAAAACGTAGTTTTGGATTTGACGCCACAATACCCAACCAAACTAGAAAAATTATTTTTGTAATAAAAAGGTAGGTCCAATGTCGATCTCGGATAGGAGCAACTTTTTTTTTTTTTGCTTTTAAATGATGACTAGGAGGCGGCTAAGCGGTGGCAAAACGAAGAATTCTAAGTCACGAATCCGCAAAAACATCATTCGGAGATATTGAAATGTGAATTTTTGAAATTATATGTTTTTGTAATAACAAATCAATTCTAAACTTCAAACCTCAATATCTCCGAATGATGTTTTTGCGAATTTTCAACTTGGAATTCTTCGTTTTGCCACCGCCTAGCCGCCTACTAATGATGACGTATAGGTAATTAAAGAAATCAGTTTTTGTTCATTTTGGAAGCAACTTTGGAATTTTTTTGTGAGTTATTTATAATTATTAAAAAAAAGTTTGCTTAATCGTTGGTTCTAAAGTAATGAAAAATAATATAAAAAAATTTAAAATGTCAAAAATGCATTTCTTTGGGTAGTAATTTTAAGATATAAACGACAAGTTTCTGTTTGATGTAAATAGGTAATTTGTAATTTAAAATCTTTAATAGCCTATATTTTAAAAATTAAAGCAAAAAATAAATACAGGAGCTTCTGCGCAAGATCGACATTTGACATACCTTTTGATTACAAAAATAATTTTTCAGATTGGTTGGGTATTTTGGCCTAAAATCCAAAACTACATTTTGTATGAAACCTGCCGCGCACACAATGGCCTTAATTCATGGGGTGAGATATATCTAGGTCTTGGCGGCTGATGCATTTGCACCAGACTTGAGATGCTATTTACTTCTCGAATGCTTCTAATCCCATATTGGCAGTTAAATTAATGTAATAATGTGGATACAGCTTTATGTTTCATGTACGATGCCATGGTTAAGTTAAATAAATAAAATTGTGTGTGATTTCCAATATTTTCATATAAAATTTTCGCCAATCGCAGAGATATCATCCCTAAGTGAAATTCTTGAGATGCGATTTTAGGCTTGAATGCTTGGAGACCCGTATGAACTAAGAAAACCAGAGTCGCTTGCACATGCACTTGTCTCGCTCTCGCTTTTTATTTCATTAATCTGGCATCTCCGGAAGTTGAACAAAATGGCATTTTGATCTGTCAAATACGATGTCGTAAATTACGTGAAATATGCGTACGGGCAAGTAGTACGCTATTTTAGATTAATATTTAATTGTTTTTCCAGCTAACAAGATGTTGTTAAACACTAATAATGGAATTATATCCTTTCTATCACAGTCATTGGTTCCTCAAGGTTTCTATATGATAAAGTGTGATTTTTAATTCCTCTCATTGAAACATTCTTTGACTAGTTGGGTTTATAGTTAGGTACTAGGAAAACATATTTATTTAGTAAGTCTCCGTTTTAAGCGACCAACTGCTTAAAGCGACCCATAAATAAACCACTCGAGCGACTTATTTTAATGATAATTTGTGCGGTTAGAACGACGCGCAGTGTTGTATCTACAAAACCTACCTACTAACCGCGCGCTAAGGCTGCCTTTACACACGTAAGTTTTTCCCGTAAGTCGTTCACGTATGCAACTTTTGGCCAATGGACACATTGGTTTTTGCTTAAGTGAGCGACTTATGGGAAAAAACTTATGTGTGTAAAGGCAGCCTAACACCTATCCTTATTAGCACGCGTAAATCACACGCAGTGTTTATCATCTGTTGTGACAACCGCTTGACACAATAAGTTCCGTGAAGCCAAAGTGTTTTTTAATTGAAGAAGATATTTTATAAGAAGTGTTATATTACACCGTTTAGAAGCAGGTGAATCAAACGTAACCCTCGCGAAGGAGTTTGTCTAATTTGTATTAAATGTTTTATTTACCTAAAAAGAAATTTGATAAATTTTCGTAATGAGTGGCCACGGTTATTACGAATATTTTTTTTAGAAAAAAACTTTAGATTCGCCTTAATCACTATAAAAGGAAACTTTTTGCATCACGGCTAGCGGAAAATGATCCATTTTAATTATTTTATTGTGTAAAATTAAATTTCACTTCGCGAACCGATACGTCATTAAACCGCCGTCTGCAGTGTCTGCCGCTGTCACTTTGTCATGTTGGTATACCCGATATATTACCGTAACATAACGAGGAGCTAGAAATGACACTACTACGCAATCTATGCGAATTAGGTAAGTACTAGTTTGGCGAAATTCTGGAACCAAAATACAGTAAAATGAATAAAGACCTTCAGGAACATTTTTTGGCATTCATTTTTTTATGTTAAAAGCTTTACCTAAAAGTCTGTTTTAAGCACTAGTTTGGCGAATACTGGAAATAAGAGGAGAGTACGGTTTCCGTGGCGCCACCATTTGACGGTGGATTTCAATAAATCAACCCAAAATAAATCGAAAATGAAGAATAAAATTTTTCAATATCGTGCTTCGTTTTCGAGATATTGACTCTTTAAAGTATTAGTAATTTTTTTATAAAAAAATACATTCACTTTTGTATCACAAACCATCTTACACAAACCTAGCGTAGCCGCTAAACTACTTGAAATCTGGGATGTTTTTCTTGCCTTGACGCGAGCAGGCGCTACGAAGGGGGCACTTTCTTTTGTATCACAAACCATCTTACACAAACCTAGCGTAGCCGCTAAACTACTTGAAAACTGGGATGTTTTTCTTGCCTTGACGCGAGAAGGCGCTACGAAGGGGGCTCTTTCTTTTGTATCACAAACCATGTTACACAAACCTAGCGTAGCCGCTAAACTAGTTGAAAACTGAGATGTTTTTCTTGCTTTGACGCGAGCAGGCGCCATAAAAGGGGCACTTTCTTTTGTATCACAAACCATGTTACACAAACCTAGCGAAGCCCCTAAACTTAGTAAGGTAAAAGTAAACTTACTTAGGTTTTTTGTAACATGGTTTGTGAACCAAAAGAAAGTGCCCCCTTCGTAGCGCCTGCTCGCGTCAAGGCAAGAAAAACATCCCAGTTTCCAAGTAGTTTAGCGGCTACGCTAGGTTTGTCTAAGATGGTTTGTGATACAAAAGAAAGTGCCCCCTTCGTAGCGCCTGCTCGCATCAAGGCAAGAAAAACATCCCAGTTTTCAAGTAGTTTAGCGGCTACGCTAGGTTTGTGTAACATGGTTTGTGACACAAAAGAAAGTCCCCCCTTCGTAGCGCCTGCTCGCGTCAAGACAAGAAAACCATCCCAGTTTTCAAGTAGTTCAGCGGCTACGCTAGGTTTGTGTAATATGGTTTGTGATACAAAAGTGAATGTATTTTTTTATAAAAAAATTACTAATACTTTAAAGAGTCAATATCTCGAAAACGAAGCACGATATCGAAAAATTTTATTGTTCATTTTCGATTTATTTTGGGTTGATTTATCGAAATCCATAGTCAAATGGCGGCACCACGGAAACCGTACTCTCCCCTTATTTATAGTATTGGCCAAACTAGTGCTTAAAACAGACTTTTAGGTAAAGCTTTTAACATAAAAAAAATGAATGCAAAAAAATGTTCCTGAAGGTTTATTCGCATAGATTGCGTAGTAGTGTCATTTCTAGCTCCTCGTTATGTTACGGTAATATATCGGGTATACCAGCATAACAAAATGACAGCGGCAGGCGGCGGTTTAACGACGTATCGGTTCGCGAAGTGAAATTAACTTTTACGCAATTGAAAATTAAAATGCACCTTTTTCCTCCGGCCGTGATGCAAAAAGTTTCCTTTTATAGTGATTAAGGCGAATCTAAAGTTTTTTTCTAAAAAATATTCGTAATAACCGTGGCCGATCATTACGAAAATTTACCAGAAATTTATATATCTAAGTATACAATTACATATTTCATAACAATAATTACAATAACATAATATGTATCATAATAAAATTATACGGCCGTTTTGTGCTTCGTCTGGTTAGTACAACAAAGTATCGCAGGCCTCTTGAGGGTCGTTATATCCGGATTCTACTGTATATCAGAAATATGGGGGCACTAGATTTAGTTTAAATCGCAAAGTGGCGGTGGTCGAAATAAGTTAAAGAACCTGTAAAGTAAATGGTGAAAACGAATTACAGTTAACACTAAAAATCAAGAAAGAACTTTCTTGTTCCAGTTATAGCTATACTCGTTTGATCTAAACCCACCTTAAATACAATTCAGATAGATGTGAAACAAAATAAACGTTCCAATTAAATTGGCGTTAATAATAAAGAAAGTTAAATAAGAACACACCGCAACCCATTATGTACGATAAAACATAGAATAATGTAAGATCATCAGGTTGTGAGATGGTTGAAAGCAAAAACTAAAGAAAAAATATTCTGACAGATGGCGATCATAACCTATATCTTTTTCAAAACACGTCTGGACTTCGTCTAAAAATAGGCTACGACATTTAAAACATCCAGAAATAAAACAGGACGCGTACACAATTAAAACCACACAAAATACGACACAGACATGCAGTTTTAAAAGCCATTTTAACGATATATAAAATTGAAACACCACGCTAAGAAAAAAATCACAATAATTACACTAAACGTGTCAAGTCAATATTTGATTTACACTCGTACCTTTGTTTTTTTCATTTTGCGATGTGTTTTAAATCGCAAATAATCCCACGGGAACACAAATTAATCCTGCCGTATGTTTAGAGAATCAAATAAGCACGTGTCTCTGTTTCAGTTCGTTTTTTTACTATTGGGTTCTTCCGCCAAAAAGTAGGTTAGGACCCAAAAAAGCAGCTTGATTCGTCCTTTTGTCTGGTTTTGCGGTTTAATGGCGTCCTCTGTTGATTGAGGAGTATTTCGGGAACGTGTCGGGCCGGTTTGAGTGAAGGGAACGTAAAAAAAAACAATTGTAACCTCACAATTTGGCAACACGGTTAAACGTCTCTCGCGACGATTGCCAGCCGAAGTCGTGGCGAAAATGGCGTCCGGCGTGAAGTTCGTTCAGTGCTGCCATTGGTATAAATATTATTATACTTTTACTTTTGACACGAAGTCCAGGTAGGAACTGCCAACTAATAATATTATAGAGTTGGGATTGCCATTGGCAGAAATAATAATATTATGCTTTTACTTTTGGTTAACATTCTTGACGTGAAAGTAGGAACTACTATAATCATTTATGGAACTTACAGTCATGCTCATTAGTAGCAAGATAGCATGCTACTAATGAGCAAATGCTACCTAGTAGCACGTGTGTCAGTGATGTTGGTAGGATTTATTTCACGACTAATCCACGACTAGCCACAATCACAATTGGTTTATTTATGGCCACAATACACGGCACTATTTCCAAAACCACGGATTGCCTTGCTGCCAAAATGTGACAAATATAGCCTTGATTCTTTATAAAGTTTTAAGGTTACCATTTTGTAATATTTTTTATAAATCCTACGAATGTGCGATAATAAACAAAATATTGGTGAATTCATTGGCTATATAGAACTATAATCAGTGTGTATGTCTCCATATTCAATTTCGTAGGTACGATTTTTTCAGTGGCTAATGGGCTTTTTCATTCTAGTTTATAAGTTGAGTATCACAGTTATTTTAAATACTTCACAATTAAAATAATAAAGAAAACATAATGCAATAAAAAAAAAAATGTTGACAAAATCATACATGGTAAAAATGATAAGAAATCTCACATAAATAAATATTAAAAATAAACAAAAATTGCAGAAGTTATATAGGTACGTACATTTTTTGCCTCGATATATAAAAGAATTCAAATAAATAATAATATTTATACATTCTGCCAGATCAGAATATTTATTGCAAAGGTATAATATACCCATGTGCAATTCTAATTTTGAGATCAGTGGGTATCTCTATATTGACATGAAAAAAATATTTATTCAAGTTTTGCTTTTTTTTACAAAATTGTAGGTTACACGGCTTTACATTTCCACCAAGTGTTATAAAACATAAATCGCTATACCCTCAAGAACGCGGAAAAAGTTTTTTTTTTCGATTGTTTTCCGGCCATTGCAAATCACCAAAACTCTCGTTTGGCGAGTTGCACTAGACGGCAAGATCGCCCGATTTAACAGTTCCAGACGTATTTTTGTGAGTTTCTCGAAATCACAAGTCTATGCTACCAAGCTTCAGGCTCTTAAAGCCTTCAAAGAGAATATCCGTCAAGAATGCGAGAACCTATCGCCGGAAGAGTGATGGAAAATGCCATAAATCTGGCCCGTACCTACGGTAACAATTCTGGCGGCGGCCACTTGGCGGATATCATTTTTTCAACTTAATGAAAAAAAAATTAAGACATTAAATAAACACAATCCAAAATTAGGACCAAAAATTTTTATAAAAAAAAAATAGAGCCAAATAACATCTGATTCACTTGATCGTGTCACATCTTTCTCGGCGTCCTCGACTTCTACCATTTACATTTGCGTTAAACATTCTCTTTACAGACCTTTCTTCATTCATTCGCTCTACATGCCCAAATGATCTAAGCGTCCCTTTCTTAATCTTAATTATTTCACTCACGTAACAGTATTTATGCTAGCCTTCCGAAATGTCAAATCGACAAACTTCAATCCGTGTTTAATGCAGCGGCACGGTTCATAACCGGGGTCTCTAAATATTCGCACATTTCAGAACACCTTCGCAACCTTCACTGGCTTAAGTGCCCTGAAAGAATCCAGTACAAACTGTGCTGGATGGTGTTTAAATCCATCAATGAAATGGCCCCACTTTACATCTCAACTATGCGTCCCGGAAAACACTGGTCCAAGGCAGTCAACCCTTAGATCTGCAACATCATCAGCTCTAGGTAGACTGATAGAACCTAAACGAAAGCCAAATACTAAGTTTGGAGATCGTGCATTCGAAGCATCTGGGCCTAAGGCTTGGAACAAACTCCCTCCGGAACTAAGATGCATAACAAGCCCAACAGAATTTAGGTCAAAACTAAAAACCTACTTATTTAGGCTCTCATATCCTTAAATTAAATAAATCTATTTGTATCGTGTATTGCCTATAATTTATCTTAATCTATTTTCTTATTAGATTAACATCATTCGAAGCCTTCACAGCAATATTTGCTGTGAAGGCCTCCCTGGTTTCTACTCACGAAATACCCAATCGTTTTAAATTCTAAGAAATTCCGCCCAGTTTAGGGAATTCTCCAAGAATAGGGTATTTCCAAGGTTTTTATTTAATTGCTTAAAAAAATAAGCAAAAAATTACGATGATTATGGCATTTTTATTTTATTTTATTTTTATGTTGACGAATAAAGTTTCTAGAGCGAATCGAAGTTTACCATTTTTGAATTACCGCCAAAACGATATTTTGGGGCGGAGCAATCGTGTGACGTCATAACGGACGACGCTTCAGTAGTACAGTGTTTATTTATGCTGTCAGATGGCTGACGACACGATTTATTCGCACTAAAAAAAATAAAAAAAATTGTAATAGTTAGATACTATCGAGTACTAATCAATTCAGTTTCCGGAATTTAATTTTTTTTAAATTTTAATGGGTTTTTTAAACTTTGAAAACTCAAAATGTCATTTTTCACCGACCGCCATGTTACTAATTACGACGGTAAATACGAACTTTTAAATGAAAAAACCATAATAATAAGAAGTAAGTATTGCAATTTTCAGAAATGAAAAATAATGTATATTAATTGCAAAAGCATGGCGGTCGCACAGATCAAATATCGCGATCAATGAGTTATAAAAGATTAATATACATTATTTTTAATTTCTGAACATTGCAATACTTACTTCTTATTATCTAACTATTAAGTGTTTTTTCATTTAAAAATTCATATTTACCGTCGTAATTCGTAACATGGCGGTCGATGAAAAATGACATTTTGTGTTTTTAAAGTTAAAAAATAACCATTTAAATGCATTATTTTACAATTCTGGTTGCTGTATAATATAACCATTATATATCTAAAACAATATTTTTAAATTTTTAAAGCGCACATTATGCGTGTCCCGATTTTGTAAATATTTACCACAAAACCGCTGTCAGTCATAATAATGGTGTAAAATATATGACAGAGTTAACAAAATATCACAATAACTTCGAAAATAACAAAAAAAGGTAAAAATCACGAGCTTTATACGGACACAAACGTTAGTTGTCAATTCGCAAAGGAATGTTTGGAAGCTGGAATCAGACGATTCACTCGAGGGAAGGTTTCCGCCATGTTTTTTCGGCCTAATCGTCCATTTTGTTTCATTCCATGTTCACACGGCGCTATAGAAATAAGCGTTCACTCGTCCATCCCACCACAGCGTCGCCGAGCGAGGTCAACCGCGCTGGAATTCGTTTGTTTTCCAGTGCGGTCCGGCCCCGAATTTTAAGGAAAAACATGTCAGATGCATCGATTTTTACGCAATTTTGTTGACACAATTAAATAAAAAAACAGTATTTTGTCGTCTTATAAACCTTTTTTATTTTTTATGGCATAATAACACACTTTTTTTATTATCACTTTTTTATTACGAACATTTTCCTACAAATTAATAATCTTACATATATTAAAAAACATAAAATACATGGATAATAAGGGAGACCCAAAAATTTATATGAGAGGTGTTCCCAAAAGCAAACAAATTAGCCGAACGAATACCATTTTGACGTTTTGCGTGCGATTTGATAGCGTCCTTTCATGGTCCTTCCCGTACAGGACGCGAGACAAACTGATTGAGAGTTCACTCGGTGTTCAGACGATTCACTTTGCTCTCTTCCGCGCGCATGCGCGCGCGAGTGAAGGATGCCGAAGGAAAATATCCAACATTGTTGGATCGGTTCACTTGAAGATTTCATTCGGCAGTGTTCGGCATTTTCGATTCATTTCATGTTCAGACGTGTCATTCCGAGTAAACTAGGCCGAATGAAATGCGGAAATGAGCGATTAGTGAAACGTCTGAATGGCGCTTTAAGCCGGGAGCTAGCCAGAGCTGGGCCACCATTGTGACGTCACAATCCGATCAGCCACTCACGGGCCGTTTAGATTTCGTCAGTTTTTTATCGTTTTTAAAATCAATAAATTTGAATGAAAACATAAACAAACATTTTAAATACGATGATTAAAATTAGAAAAATAATCTTTAAATATTCCATACATTTTCAACAGAATCCCCCGTTTGTGAAAATACCCTAATGGCAACCATGATCCATAGATAAACCGTTAAGATTTATGACAGCTGGGACCGCTTGTAATTGTTTTCCATCTAGCGAATATTTTTGGAACTACTTGTTACTTGTTAAGAGCATAGATTTATGTAATAATATAACTGGTCTTCCGGTTTCGACGGCTGCCATCTTTAAAGCGGGCAAAGATATGAGAACTCAAGGAATTTCTTAGGGAGAACTCGCAAATTACAAGTTTTTGTCACAGTTGAATATGTTAAGGACACTTAGTCATTGTGAACTGTCACTTATTCGTTGGCGATCTGTAGTCATGCTAGGCAACGATGAGAAGTTTCCGATAGTTATCCTATCGATCGTTATCGAGCGAGTGTGCTGGGGCCTCTGTGGTTGTTAGCTTTCTGTAATATTATTTGAGGAATACCTTAAAAGCAATATGAAATTCGCATATAGCTGAAAATTGGTACGAATTTGGGTAACACCATTATAAATGAAATGTGAAAAGTCCCCATCGATCCCATATCTGTAAAAAAAAATATTCAAATGCAAAAGTTCGCAATTTTTTTTGTGCATTTATTCAAATTGTAGGCCATTTTCAGCAAATCAGCTTTCTCTCTGTTGGCAAAGCTATTAATTCCCAGCATTCCAGATCCCAGCATTTATCCTGAAGAAAATAAATCCCCTGAGGGCCTTTGTCATCTTTGGGGATGCTGTGTGGAGGTTTCTTTTTAGGAAAGGAATGAGAGGATGTTCTGGGAAGGAAAAAGGTGAGAGGGTTGGGTAGTGTGTCCAGGAGTGACAGACGAATGACTCCATCCCTCCAGAGAGAGAACTGCTGGAGAAGTCAAAAGGCCTCCCTCAACCAGTCTCTTCCGATCTGTCCTCCCACGCAATTGGTAGGCAGACTCATCCGCCGCCAAGACCCGAAAAAACTCACCCCATGAACGCGGGCACCTCTGCTAAATCACCGAACGTGGCGAACCACACGGGTGACATTTTTTTAAAAATTATTATTTAAGTGAATACCTCACAAGAGTCCCAATTGCTCCCGTCTGGAGCCAGTGAGACTATGGTATATCCGATTGGGGTATGTTGTGAGGCCGAAGGTAAGTGGGGAGGGGACGAAAAATTGGAAGAGGAAGGTGAGGAAGTACCTGGCTATTCATATATATATATATATATATATATTTTTTTTTTATTATTATTTATTAACCAAGATAATATTACAATATAAACAAATACATCGAAAGCCATTATTAAGCAACGTTTTAATTCTGAATAATGGTCTTACACCAGGGCGATACTGAGAGTATCTTCCACTCTAAAACGTGCCGCAAATATAGTATATACTTTGATTATAGACATTTATATAATCAAAGACTATATATTATTTTTTTATTAATTAATTGTGAAATAACACAATTTAATAAAATAAATTATATTTGCGCACGCCGGGTTTGAACCCGCGACCTTCGGAATGGGAGTCCAAAGCCTTGTCCATGGACTATGCCGGCCGTCAATGGCCTATGGCGGAGGTGTTGTTATCCAATAAATGGTCCTAAAAAATTGGTCTACCAAATGTATTTTATTGTAACAATCATAATGGTAGATTCAGACTGGGTCCAAGTACGTGCCTATCGCTACGCCTAACGATATCTGGACTGCTTAGCAACCATAGATTTTCAATGAAAATTTATGTTTTAGAATCACACTGGCCACACGCATCGCGACGTGCGATGTCTGTGGCCATTTTCATAGAAAATGTATGGGTTGCTAAAGCTGGAATCAGACAGTTCACTCGAGTGAAGGTTTACGCCATGTTTTTTCGGCCTATTCGTTTCATTCCATGTTCACACGGCGCTATAGAAATAAGCGTTCACTCGTCCATTCCCACCACAGCGTCGCAGAGCGAGGTCAACCGCGCTGGAATTCGTTTGATTTCCAGCGCGGTCCGGCCCCGAATTTTAAGGAAAAACATCGATTTTTACGAAATTTTGTTGACACAATTAAATAAAAATAAATAAAGAAAACAGTATAGTTTCGTCTTATAGACCTTTTTATTTTTTATGACATAATAACACAATTTGATTTTACTTTTTTTATTACGAACATTTTCCTACAAATTAATAATCTTACATATATTAAAAAACATATAAAATACATGGATAATAAGGGAGACCCAAAAATTTATATGAGAGGTGTTCCCAAAAGCAAACAAATTAGCCGAACGAATACCATTTTGACGTTTTGCGTGCGATGTGATAGCGTCCTTTCATGGTCCTTCCCGTACAGAACGCGAGACAAACTGATTGAAATTTCACTCGGTGTTCAGACGTTTCACTTTGCTCTCTTCCGCGCGCGTGAAGGATGCCGAATGAAAATATCCAACATTGTTGGATCGGTTCACTTGAAGATTTCATTCGGCAGTGTTCGGCACTTTCGATTCATTTCATGTTCAGACGTGTCATTCCGAGTAAACTAGGCCGAATGAAGTGCGGAAATGAGCGACTAGTGAACCATGTGAATGGCGCTTTACTCATAACTGGGAATGATTGTATTTGTTTACAAAATAAATAAATTAAAAACATAAATAAAATAATGTTGTTTGATCGTTTATTAAAAAAAGGAAACAAATTAATTCTCATTATGTCACCGTAGCACTGGTTTAATGTAAAGGAATTTATTTATTTAAATTTATTTTAATCCAAAAAACATTTTAACGATGACAGTTGATAACAGCAATAGGGAAACTCTGCCACCTATTGTTGACAAGGCGCCACCTGCGAACAAAAAATATTTTTTAACATACAATATTATGTACTTTCCTTAAATTTATAGATCTTATAAATTTTGATAAGAAAATGTGTAAATTAAATAATTTGGATTTCTGGAATATTGCATTTTGTAATTGTAGTGTCTTTGAATGGCACATAGTTTTAGTGGGTTTTGATAGATCTGATGTCGGTAGGCTTAAAGCTTACGCCAGATACCGACAGATGTCAGGGGGTTGTAGTTTCAGAGCCCTGCATCTCAGATTCAATTCCTAGACAGTAGTAGTCGGTTGCAAGACCAGGAAATAATTATTTTGTAACGCGTAAATAAAACACTATTGTACAAAGGACCAAATAGTTATTACTGAAGAAGCCCAACACAGTGTCTGCCTGTGAATAAGGCAAACATTACAGTAATACATTTACGATAAATCAATTTTTTGAAAGAACATTGCATTTCAGTAGTAACCACACTTAAATTTAAAATTGTTGAAGATTTACATATTGTAGGTACAATTGTTGAATGTAAGTTTAAGTTGTATAAGATAAAAATTGTTGAAGTTTAAAATAGTGGAAGAGTAAAATTGTTGAATGTTAAAATTGTTGAGTGATAAAATTGTTGAAAGTTACATTGTTTAATGGTGTAATGTTGAAGATTAAATTGTTAAAGCGTAAAATTATTGAAGGTTAAAATCGCTGAGGGTCAAAATTATGAATGTTCAAATTTTTTAAGGTTAAAATTGTTGAAAGTTAAAATTGTTGAAGGTTAAAAATGATGAAGATAAAGTAAAATACTTGAAAATGAGGTCCAAATGGTCGATAATCCGATTAAAATTGTTGAAGATTTAAATTAGAGAAAGATGGAGAGAATGAAAGATATAAAAAGAAAAATAAGCAGAATAAGTAAAAAAGGAAGAAAACAAGAATAAGGGAAAAGAATAAGAAAAAAAGAAGAAAAAAAGAAAAGGTTAAGAAAAAGAAAAAGAAAAAAAAAGAGAAAGAAAATTAAAAAGAAAATGAAACAGAAAAAAAGAAAAAAAAAGAAAAAGTAAAAGAAAATGAAAACAAAAAAGATAAAAAAAGAAGAAGAAAAAAAAGGAGAAGAAGAATTGAAATAAAAAGAAAACCATAACAAGAACAACATTAATGAACTTACTGCAGGTATCGGGGTTAATCTCCTCCTTGTAGTCGATTTGGCACTGGCAGATAGAGTTCCGGCACTCAGTTCTGAGGACATCATTCGCCACATAGCACTGGGAAGTCCTGGCGCAGACCTCACGAAGAGCTGGTATCAGGGAAAAAAAGTTATATAAAATTAATAGCTTATCAAATGTATCGAAGGTCGTGATACTGGGAAAAATTAAATAACTGAAAAGTAAAAAAAAATGCTTACGTGTTTTTTTCCAGCACCGCATGTCCCTGTAGTGGCTATCATCAGTGCACTGACAGGTCCCGGCATTGCACGAGACAGTAGAGTTGTCCCCTACGGCAGGCCAGCACTGCGCGTCCACCGAACACTCCGCAGTCTGGTTTGATACCACTGAAAACAAAGCATTTAATAATTATATGAAACAATATTACTTTGTTAGAACCTCTTATATATTTTAAACGCCAACCGGTTTCTGAACGACCGTTCCTTCCTCAGGGCAAACATAATGACTTGACAATCACAAAACATTGGGAGGGTACAATGTATATTACTAAGTGTTGTGGTAGGAGCGGGGGCATGGCTAGGAATTAATAGAGAGATGGGAGAGGAAACATAATGCACATTGAAAGGGAACATATTTAAGATGGGACTATAAGTTTTGATAAGTTTTTTGTTAGCATTTTCATGTTTAATATTAAAATTCTATTATTTAAAAGAACAATATTTATTTCAAATATACACAACTTCAAGATAATTTGGTCTAGTTTTTAAAATAGTATTTATTTTTTTGACAATTTCAAAAACAAGAAATATATAACACATTTAAAACACCTAGGAAGCCTGCCGAAATTCTATGAAAGTTCATCGTGTTGTTTGAATTTGGCGTGTAGGTATATTCGATGGCGTGTGTCCTTGCCTACGCGAGCCTGGAATATAGCATCGCATACGTTGCGTATATGGGACTAATGTTTTTTACTTTTAATTACTCCAACGTATTGGCGATCTTCCGATTATGTCGCAAATAAGTTTAATAAAAAAAGAGAAAAAAGTAGAAATCAAAAGTGTGATTCTGAACCATTTGCAACAAGCCTATCGCGCGTTAAATCGACCGCATACGACATATTTTGACAGTTTTCTTAAATGCGGTATTCAACGAGCTGGTTACATACTGCGCTTGTGTTAAGACACCAACTCTTAAACGTGGTTACGCTAACGCCAGAGATGACGGCGGGCAATCCTCGTTAAGAGGTGTCAGTCGCCGGAAAATTTCGTCGCGTAGAAACATGAAAATAATACGACAAACGAATAGTAAATTATGAACGCCTATTATGCTTATATGTAAGTAATTATAATAACTCATAAATAGTAATTCTTGTTTTAAAATTATTAATTAATCCATTTAACACACGACAGGCATATACGCGCCATTGATAGCCATTGAAAATCACACAGAACATCATATACATAGGTCTCATAGAAATCGTTGTGTCTCCTTTACTATCATAGTGAGAAATATGATCTAAATTGCATTAGAAAGAGAAAACACCACGCTTTGTATTCAAATGTAAAAGTTTATCACAAAGCAATTAAATTTTTTTGCAATTTGAATTTTTGAAACTTTGGTATATATTTATCAATTGTTTTTACATAAAACGACAAAAAAGAGAGTTGACGTTTACGTTTATAATACATTTACCTCGTTGACAAAATACTTGTACTGGCTAATAAAATATGTGTGTTTTTTTTTCGTTATACAGTTAAGTAATTTTACTTAGAAAAAACGTAAGGTGATACATTTTTAAAACGTTTTTTTATAGTTTGCATTGAAAAATGTTGTATTTAAAAATTATAAGATGTTTATTTATTTCAATTTGGTAGGTGGGTGTAGGTACCGCCTTCCCGGGAACCATTTATTGGATAACCAACACTTCTGCCATAGGTGACCCCAAGTGGTTCGCTACGTTTGGTGACTCAGCAGGAGTGCCCGGGTTCATGGTGTGAGGTTTGTCTAGGTCTTGGCGGCGGATGATCTGGACACACTGACCCCAGATTCCTAACCAACTGTCATACCATTTCCTTCCCAGAACTTCCTATCCTTCCTTTCCTTAAAAATACCCTCCACACAGCAACCCCAAAGATGACATAGGCCCTGAGGGAAATAATTTTCTTCAGGGACTCCTGTGTGGAACACATGTAAAAAAAAAATTCCAATTGTAAAATTTGAAAGCGTATTTCATCACCTTTCCAAAACAGTTTTTTGAGTTCAGAAATATTCCATTTATTTGAATTTTATTGCGAAGAGGAAATATTTTGACCCTCCGACAAAATAGGCCTGAGGACTGAGAGGATATTTTAAGCCCTTTTATTACATAAACTCTGGTCTAGATGTATCTGCTGACAGCAGTTAGTAGGTTTTAATGAAAAAAAAAAACACAAAAGTAACAGAATCCACACTCAGAAGAATGTTGGTTTGATTAGGTACTTACAGTTTAAGCATTGTTTGTTTTCCATTGGGATGAAGTCATCTTTGCATTCGCATTTCTTTGCGCTGGAACAAATGCTGTCTTCCACAACACACTCTTCAGTTTCGGCACATGTCCCCCCGAGACCTAAAAAGAAAAAGAAAAATTAAAAATAAATGTAGGTTTTTTTTTTTTTTTACATTAGCTCGTCACAGGAGGCCCTGAGGTAAATAATTCCCCTCAAGGCCTACGTCATCTTTGGCGATGCTGTGTGTAGGGTATTTTGAGGAAATGAAAGAGATGAAGTTCTGCGAAGGAAAAATGTAGGAGACGTGGTTTGGAACCTGGGGATCGGTGTCTCTAGGAATGGCAAACATAATATGGAATCCATTTCTCCCACTGCGGTGCAAGGCGATGTTCCGGGAAAGTCCGGCTTGAGATAAGAAAAAGTTTCCCTCAAACAGTATCTCCCGACTCCCGATCCGGCCTGCCACGCAGCTGGTGGGCTAATGCATACACCGCCAATACCCGGACAATCCTCACCCCCCATGAACAAGGGCACCCCTGCTAAGTCACCAAATGTAGTGAACCAATTGGGGTGACGAATGGCAGAGGTGTTGGTTATCCAATAAATTGAAATGGTATGATATCTTTTATATCTAAATTTGGATGTTATATATTTTTTTAAAACCTCTATTCAGGCACTCTGACCGTTCGGGAGGGGGTTTGGGAACCTCCATTGGCTAGCCAACACCCCTGCCCTAGGTCACCCCAAATGATTTGCTACGGTTGGTGACTTAGCAGGGTACCTTTTGTAGGTTTATTTTTATGATTATACTAGCTTCTTCCCGCGACTTCGTCTGGGCAAGAATAGTAGGTACTTCGAGTAGCCTATTTTCTTTTCTAGGTCCCATCTATGTTTATACCAAAATTCTTAACCTGTTTATTAAAAAAATCTATAATTCTTGATTTGATTCAAATTATTAGGCGAGTTTTTAAAGTAAAAACACTAATTTAAATATTTTCTAAAATAGAATTTTGATTTAATAATCATTGTTTTTCAAAATGTCTTTCTCGAATTTTGACATTTTCTATTAAACAATAAAATTATTATTTGTAATATATGGAAAATAGCTAGCTTTATAAATGATAGCCTATATGTTATTCTGATGGATGAGCTATATTATTATAAAGTTTCATTAAAATCCATTCAGTAGTTTTTACGTGAAAGAGTAACAAACATACGTACATCCATACAAACTTTCGCGTTTATAATATTATAGTAAGATATTAATGATAGCCTATATGTTATTCTGATGTATGAGCTATATTATTATAAAGTTTCATTAAAATCCATTCAGTAGTTTTTACGTGAAAGAGTAACAAACATACGTACATCCATACAAACTTTCGCGTTTATAATATTATAGTAAGATATTAATGATAGCCTATATGTTATTCTGATGTATGAGCTATATTATTGTAGAGTTTCATTAAAATTCATTTAGTAGTTTTTACGTGAAAGAGTAACAAACATACGTTCATCCATACAAACTTTCGCGTTTATAATATTATAGTAAGATATTAATGATAGCCTATATGTTATTCTGATGTATGAGCTATATTATTATAAAGTTTCATTAAAATGCATTCAGTAGTTTTTACGTGAAAGAGTAACAAACATACGTACATCCATACAAACTTTCGCGTTTATAATATTATAGTAAGATATTAATGATAGCCTATATGTTATTCTGATGTATGAGCTATATTATTATAAAGTTTCATTAAAATCCATTCAGTAGTTTTTACGTGAAAGAGTAACAAACATACGTACATCCATACAAACTTTCGCGTTTATAATATTATAGTAAGATATTAATGATAGCCTATATGTTATTCTGATGTATGAGCTATATTATTGTAGAGTTTCATTAAAATTCATTTAGTAGTTTTTACGTGAAAGAGTAACAAATATACATACATCCATACAAACTTTCGCGTTTATAATATTAGTAAGATAAGATAAGATGTGTTGATCAGTGTGCATGTATTTCCTTTTTCAAGTTCTATAATATTGTAAAGCTGCACATCTCGGTACAGGACTGCCCCATTGAGATGTGCAGCCTATGTTTATAAGTAAATTGGCTTACCCAATCTGCAGACTAGATCACTTTCGAAATGTCCTTCCTTACATGAACACTTTCCTTCGACGCATTTTCCATTAGAGTCCTTGCACTGTAAGTCTATCTCACAGGTTTCACCATATTCTGAAAATAACATTAACAACAAAAATTTAGAACTGGTAATACTCATCATTGTACTAAAAACTTTTCCTTTCATCATTGGGAATTGATTATCTTTTTTTTTAAAAGGGATTCTGTTTCTTTTGTATTATCTTTTATTATGGGATCGAATCAATACAAAGAAAAATTAACTAACTACCCTTTCGTTTACTTACTTCAGTATACTATGCCATGGTATAGATGTAGCAAGTCTAGAAGATTTCATCACAGTACCCACACAGATGCAAAACTAAATTTCATTGTTTTTTCTTTCTTCGCTTGTTTTCTCTTAGTGTTTGTTCTACATAACACATGATTATTAGGAATATATATCGACATATTTTTAATTAATTTTTTAACTTACCTATTTCTGCTGCTAGGCACATAGTTCCAGCATTATTAGAAATTTCGCCTGCGGCGCATGCACACTTCCAATCGGTGCATTCAATTGTTCCTGGACATTCTATTGAATCCTCGCAATCGTCTCCGATACCTGCAAATATATAAAAATAAATGTTTTAATATCTTACTTTTTGTTATAATTAGAGAATTTGGCATTTCAATAAGGATGCTTGATTTTAAAATGTAAATTAAACACATTGTGTGTGAGATATTCACTCAATTTTATTTTTGTTTGAAAGTATATTTTATGGCAGAAGTGTGGAAGATTAACAATACATTAACCCCCCGATTCCTGCCTACCCTCATTCCAGAGTGGAGTATATTCTCAGTATCTCCCTGGTGTAAGACCACCATCCAGAATTAAAAAGTTGCTTGAAATGGATTTATCCGTGTTTGATGACCAGACCTGAATAGCCAGGTACTACCCCACTCTCTTCTTTCACATATCCTTCCCATCCCCACTACCTTCAGCCTCACAACACACCCCAATTAGGGATGTGATAGTCTCACTGGCTCCAGACAAGAGCAGATGGGACTCTTGTGCGGTATTCATATAAATAAACACTTTTCCTTCCCGAAAATTCCTCTCCTTCCTTTCCTAAAAATACCCTTCACAAAGCATTCTTAAAGATGACGTAGATTTTGATCAGAGTGGAATGAGAGATAATTAAAAAAATATATGTAATTAAATAAAATTATTTGCCCCTTTCTTACCCTTATTGATGAGCTCGCAAATCTGCTTGTCCTCGTTTTGTACGGATGTCTCAGGGTCGCAATAGCACTTCCGGATTCCTAGCGCATCCGGTTCCGAACACCTACCGGAACTTCCGAATGTGAAACAGGAATAATCGTCAGTACAGGAATCTCCCAATCTTCGAGCGGCTGAAAAACGTGGATTTATTTTTGTTATTTTGGATTTATGTAACGTGAATTCTAAAATACTTTATGTGGATATATGAATAAGAAAAAAATGATAATTTGTTTATGTTTTAATCTTAATATATAAAACAAAGTCGGGTTAGTTACACCATTTTTAACTCAAGAACGGCTGGACCGATTTTTATAATCTTTGATTTGTTGGATTTGCCTCCGGCAGAATAACGAACTCTGGCGTTATGACATTTGCATAAAAAATTGAAATAGGTCAAACGCGAGTTGTTTGAAAATGGGTGTATTTTACGGAGTTTGGCGGCAGGAAAAAAAGCAGGAGCGGGAGGGGAATTCAGGAGGGTCGGAGGGGAAATAAAAAAGGGGGGTTCATGGGATGGGGACGAAGGAGGGGGGAAGGCGGAAAAGGTTGAAGGGGAATGCGTGAGGGGGTCGCGAGAAGGGGGGAGAGGAAGGGAAGGGAAACGGGGACGAATGGGAAAGGACACGAAGGGAGAAATAGTTTCTTTGTTTAAGTTGCTGAAACGCATACCATTATATAGATATTGTAGCACACCGTTTTTACGCTTGCCACTACACCATCTCTTTCCCCCGTACAGCGCCATCCTGCTCACCCAAACCTAGGCTAACCAGGCTGCGCAGACGCCTTCTGCGCATTTCCTACCCTCGATTCAACCCATAAACCACCCCCCGCCACAAGGAATGGCCTATATAAAGAGCTGCGCGCCCTAATTCAAGCAGTTCGTCTGCAGCTCGCCCTTGGCTAGTACACTCTCTTAGTTGCGCTTCGTCCTTTGGCACGACCCTCTAAGGAGTATTCTACTTCCATAAGCAAAGCACCAACCAGACCCCGACTGCTGCCTTAGTTGCGCTTCGTCCTATGGTACGACCCTCTAAGCAGAACACAGTCGCCGCCGCCCGTTACCATAACGGCACGAGTCAGTTTTGTTGTTCCCAAAGACTAATCAGCAAGGTTCCCTCCGATCCCTTGCTCAGTTAATTATTATTGTGATTTGATACATTGTGACTATTTTTACTATACGTGATCTGTGAACTTACCTTCAATAAATAACATTTTACCAACAAATGTGTTACAATATCATTTTTTTTTAATATAATATAGATATCGACCACTAGCGTGTTGGTACGTTTGCTTTTTTTGATAACTACTGGATGAACAGGGCAATTTAAAACTTTTTTCTCTGATTACTGAAGGATATTTTTCTACACACATTAAAAAAATTCATATCTTTTATTTGAATATGAAGACATACAAACTGATTATAGTTCTATGTAGCCAATTCACCTATATTTTGTTTAATTTAACAAATTATTTTTAAAAAAATATTATAAAATAGTTAACTTTAAAACATTTTAAAGAATCTATAGAATATTTGCCATATTTTGGCAGCAAAGCAATCCGTGGTTTTGGAGAGAGTGCCATAATGTGACAAAAAGCGTTCGAGCAGATAAGTTACTTCTTTATGAGTTGGGACATTCCTTTAAATTTTCCTAGTTCGAACGCCGTTAACTGATGTTCAATACACAAATTTACTAAATATTTAAAAAAAATCAAAACGTAAAAACTCTACTACTTCTAATGCAGTTTGTAAAAAAATCTTTAAAATCGGTATTGTTTTGGAGGAGAAAACTATGACTTTATTTAGGTATTATCAGCCCGATGTACAGTTGTCTCTTTCGCTCGGTATTTAGGGAGTAAGAGCGACAGTGACAACAACAATTTTACAAAATTCTTGGCGCTCGTTTTTCCTCAATTAGATCAACTTTTAGAAATTTGATTCTGGTTTCAGAGACTTACGTTTTTTGCAATCCCTGTTGTATTTCTGGTAAAAGAATCCTGCCGGACACTCGCAGACTCCGTTCACTTCTTGAGCTGCAAACCCTAGGCAGAGTTTCGGATCGGAAACCTTCATTCCCAACTCTAAAAACAAAATACACACATTTATTTGTTTATTTAAAAGGAACATAAACAGTGCTTAAGCATCATAATCATTACATAAAAATGAATGTTTCGATGTTTGTCCCTTTGAAACTTTGGTGATTTGTTGTGCGCATGCCCCCGATGGTTATAGATTAGTGAGTTCTGGCGTTATGAAGATATTTACTATACTATTCAACCGATTGCGATGTAAATTTGGTGAGTTGTTGTAAACACGCCCGCCAAAATTCCTATATATACTGGTAAGCTCTGGCGTTATGAAATTTGCATGAAAAAATAAATAATTCACACGCGAGCTCTTTGAAAAAAGGCTGGAGGGGGAGGGGAATGCAGGAGGGGTGGAGGGAAATTAAGGAGGGGGGTTTGCTGGAGGGGGGACAAGGGAGGAGACATGAGGGAGGGGGAAAGGCGGAGAAGGTGGAAGGGGAATGCGTGAGGGGGAGGGGTTGTCACGAGAAGGGTTTGGCAGCAGAAGGGGGACGGGGAACGCGGGGAAGGTTCATGGGGAATGCTGAAGGGGAAAGAGACGCGGGAGGGGAAGAGGAGGTGCAAGGGGAGCGCGGATGAATGGTAAAGGACACAGGGAGAAACCAATTTCTTAATTTAAGTGGCATTGCAACGCATGCCGGGTTTCAGCTAGTATAATACAGAAAAGAGGATGACAAAAAACAGGCCAATTAATAATTGTCACCGATAGGTTTTTAGAAATAATATAAAACTAAATACTTAATAAATGTAAACTCAAATGCAAAAAGCAGAAATAAGTTCCAGAGCGGAAGATACTCTCAGTATCGCCCTGGTGAGAGACCACCATCCAGAATTAAAAGTTGCTTGGAATGGCTTTAGCTGTGTTTGGTGATCAGATCTAATTAGCCAGGTACTTCCCCACCAACATCATCCCAATCTTCTTCCCCTCCCCACTACCTTAGCCTCACAAATAATCCCAATAGGGAAGTTGAGTGAAAAATAATTTGACTTATAAAAAATATGTTCATGTGGATGACATGCAAACTTAAATACCAGTATTTAAATTTTTTTTTAAAGTTCGTTTTCATAATTAAATTAATTATACAAGTTTGAATTTTATTAAAGCCCGCGCAAACGCCGGTAATAAACGCCCGCGCATACCGTGCGGCAGAGTTCGAGACGTTACCCGGTCCTTGATTGTGTGAAATATAAGGAAAAATATTTATAAAACCGGGACATGCTTAATATAGACGAAAAAAATAAATTAAAAAAAGTTATGGAAGTAAGTACAACAAACACGATGAACCTATAGTTACATAATACAACAATATGTCTTCTTCTTTATGTATAAAAATCTCGCGTCACGATGTTACTCCGAGGTAAACTCCAAAACTACTTAACCGATTTTTATAAAATTTGGCTTACTGTATGTAATTTGGTCCAACATAAAAGATAGAATAGTTTTTATCTCAATATTTATTATGGTGAATTAAATTTCATTAAATGTTTCTGACAGAAGGCGGTGTGAGTTAATTTATTGACACAAGACTTAGTTATCTAGGTTTGGTAACCAACCAACTGTGTTTCTTCAGCCACAGCAACGCGTAGGCGGGTCAGCTAGTTTATATACGTGATTATAATTATATTCACAGAAGTGTGAAAAATCTGAAACTGATCTAGGAAAAGCATTTAACGGGGACTTATGGGGAAAAATGTCAAAAATTTGATGTCAATTTTTAATGTTTTGGGGTTAAAAATGCCAGAGGGAAAAGTGAGGTTGAAATTTTGACCTGGAGTCTCCCTCTGATAGGAGAGAAATGTGTTTTCCTTACCTGCGCCACAAGCAGATTTTTTTCCATTTGGGAAATGACCCGACAGACACACACACTGTCTATTGGTGCACTTAGCCGGTCCCAGAGCCAAGCAATCCTCATCCTTCGAACAGCTACCCCCCTCTGATACACGAGGTTCGGCCATCTTGCTTTCTGTTGCCGCCATCTTGCCGCCTAACACTGACATCTTGGAAGCGGAACGAATGAGTCTTTTAACTATAATTTATGAAAAAAAATAAGTTATTTGACAATACATCACCTTTGAAACTTTAAAGGCGACTGAGAATCGATCCATGTGGGACGCCAGTGTTATTTATTGAGAAACCAAAACACACAAAACTTATTTTTTGGTTTGAGGCTAAAATACCAAACCAAATTGAAAACATATTTTTGTACACAAAAGATATATCAAACATCTAGTACGAACGGGTGCTATTTTTTTTATTTTTGCTTTTAAATGAAGAGGTATAGTAAATTAAAAAACTCAGTTTTGGTTCATTTTATTTATTAGTTATAGAAAATACCCTGCCTTGTTCTCGGTGTTAATATAATGAAAAATAAAATAAAAAATAAGAACTTGTTAAAAGTGCGTCTTATTAGGCAGTATATCATAAAGGACAATTTTTTGCTCCGATATAAACAGGTAATTTGCAGATATGATTGTAGATTTCCACGGCCAAAAGTATTTTTGTTCTTTATTTTTGGGGTGTTATGCTGTATTACGCTATCTCCTTCTTTAGCCAACGTTTCGGACAACGTTACAGTGTCCATCATCACCAACACATCTGCCCTTACACACAGTAACGTTGTCCGAAACGTTGGCTAAAGAAGGAGATAGCGTAACACGGCATAACACCCCAAACATAAATAAAAAAAGGTAATTTTCAATTTAAATTTACACCTATAAAAATGCTCTCTTTTAAAAAAAAATATTTTAAATTTTATATTTCATAATTTTTCTACAAAAAAATATAATATTTTTTTTTTATGTTTACATTTACTCGCAAATAATTGTCCATGTTGCCTCTAAAAATCATGAAATAGTAAAATCTTTAATGGCCTATATTTTATAATTTAAAGTTAAAATATAAAGTAGCACCGATCCGTAATAGATATATGATATACATTTAGATTACAAAAATATTTTGGCCTCAAATCCAAAATTAAGTTTTGTATGAAAGGCCGCGCAAACTTCCCTCTTTTAAAACAGGGTTGTACAGAATATGATACTTACAGGATAAACTTTTCTCCCTTTCCGACACTTTAGTCTTGGGAGTTTCTATGGGGGTTTCTGTCGTTGGAGCTTCAATGGTGACTGTATCCCCGTCCAGGCAAACTTGGTAGCGAAGGTCACACACCGCGTTGGAAACAGAAGGGATCTGACAGTCCTGGTCCAGTATGCAAGCATCGTTTAGGTCTGGAAGAAATTACGTACGTAAGTCTAAATTGGTCTCAAACTCGGGACCTTTATCCAATCCAATTTATTATTTTTTCTGTCTGTTTCAACACTTGCTATAGTCAAAGTAAGAGTGAAAGAAATTGCTAACAGAAGTAATAACCTATCCAACTAAAGTGACAAACTACAACATAAAAAAAAACATTAAAAAAATGATCAACTATCAAAGTGATGTTAGAACTTTGAAATCATCAACGATGATGGCTCTGATTCTTTTTTTTTGGTTATAGTAATAAGAAATAAACGATACGGTTTTGAATTCAAAGATCACTTTTGAAAAAAAAATCAGTTAGAACCTTGTCAAACTGAGGAAGTGAAATGTTTTAAAATATCTCTTCAATTTTTTTTATATTTTGGTCAGCAAACGCTTGGGGGTATTTGCAAATTAACCATATGTGGCCAAAATATTTCCAGTCATTATTATGTTCTTCAGGTAAACCTAAAAATTTCCAGTCATTATGTTCTTCAGGTAAACCTAAAAATTTCCAGTCATTATGTTCTTCAGGTAAACCTAAACATTTCCAGTCATTATGTTCTTCAGGTAAACCTAAACATTTCCAGTCATTATGTTCTTCAAGTAAACCTAAAAATTTCCAGTCATTATGTTCTTCAGGTAAACCTAAAAATTTCCTGACCTATCCTCCCATCAGGTTAATTCATTCGCTTTTCGGAACAACTTATTCAGGTCTCTTATAAACTGCTGGGTCTCTCTTAGAATTTTAGATTTAAACGGTGTTAGAAAGAGAAAACACCACGCTTTAAATTAAAATCTAAAAGTTAACAAAATAATTCAAATGAACACATTTGTAAAAACCAATTGATATTTATAAACGACAAAAAATGAGGTAATAATAATGTTTAAAATATGTGTTTTTTTAAAAAAAATTTTTTTAATTTTATCAGTAATTTTAGTTATCAAAAACGTAAGGTGAGCCATTTTTAAAACCTTTTTGTGTTAGCAAGGAAAAATTTTTCACTTCAAAAACTATTATGTTTATTTTAATTTATAAAATTTGAAAGTATATTTTATCAAGTATATTAACAGTTTTCAGTTTTCGGATATATTCAGAAATATTTATTTTATTTAGATTTTATAGCAAAGCAGAAATATTTTGGCTGGCTATATAAACTGGTTTAACTTACTGGAAGCGATTTTTCTGCAAATTCCTTTTTCTCTGGTGTAATGATCGTTCTTGCAGTTGCAGACCTCGTTCCGGCACTCCATAGCTAAAGGCATGAGGGAATCGTAACACTGTCCTGAGGAGACGCAAGACTCTCCGAAACCAGCGGCCGGCCAACATCTTCCGTGGAGGTAACGAAAGGACTCTTTGCAGTCACAGGTCTCTGGAAAAAATATAAATAGGTAAATTAATAATAATAATTAGATATTACTAACTGGCTGATTCACGGAATGCGATAAATAATGAAGTTTCTCCGTTAAATGACCCTGGGTGTCCTTTCCCGTTCGTCCCCCTTCTCGCGACTCCCCCTCTCATGCATTCCTTGTTTTTAACCTTCTGTGCCTTCCCTCCTCCCTCGACCCCCTCCAGCAAACCCCCCTCCTTAATTTCTCTCCGCTCCTCCCGCTTTTTTTCGTTGAACTTTCGCTAAACTTCATAAAATACAAGGAGTGTTTTCGTTGTTTGTTTTTGGGATGTTATGCCGTGTTGTGCTACCTCGTTCTTTAGCCGACGTTTCGGACAGCGTTGCAGTGTCCATCATCAGGGCAGATCCGGCAGATCCGAGGAGTGTTTGTTAAGACTAAGATATTTTGCGGTCCGTCCTCTCTGCCTACCCCTGCGGTGAAACGGCGTAATGGTTAGTTAGGTAATGGTGCTACTAAAATTGCCTATATATAGGAGCTTGGATTGTCGTACAAAATATGGTTCCACGAAAACTCGACAATATGGCGTTTCAACACCTTTTCAAACTTCATTAAAAATGGTGTTTTTTTTAAGTAGGTTAAGAGTTATATGTACCAGTCTGAAGATGATAAGCTGAAACCGGTTACGGTCAAATAAATTAAAGTGGAAATAAGTTTTATATTTATTTTTTTATTATTATAATGGAATTCCACCACGAATTACCGGTTTCAAAAAGAGAAATAGAGTGGTTTCAACAATTCACGTCTTTGACTCCCCAGATTGTAAATTCTGTGGTTTAGAAGTGGGATCTTTATATGACATAGTTTTTTATTGTTCCTCTAAGACATGTTGGGAAGATTGAAGATGGAAGGAGACTGTATTGTCAATTTGATCCCTTTTAGTTGGAATATATGTATACTAACTGGTTTCGCTGTGGCACGAGTATCCTGTGACCAAATGTTGACACTGGAAATCGTCCTGACACGCAGAACCGATGTATGGTGCAACTGAAATAAAAAATCTATTATTTTACTTTTTGTATAGACATTTTAAGCAATGTAAAAATAATAAAATTATTGAAAATCCAGTTAAAAATGTTCACGGGATGCATAGTTTAAGATTTATTTATTAGAGGTAATAGGTAGAGTTGCTGTACAACAGAGATATTAATTAATAATAAAGATAAAGATAAAGATAAAGATAAAGATAAAGATAAAGATAAAGATAAAGATAAAGATAAAGATAAAGATAAAGATAAAGATAAAGATAAAGATAAAGATAAAGATAAAGATAAAGATAAAGATAAAGATAAAGATAAAGATAAAGATAAAGATAAAGATAAAGATAAAGATAAAGATAAAGATAAAGATAAAGATAAAGATAAAGATAAAGATAAAGATAAAGATAAAGATAAAGATAAAGATAAAGATAAAGATAAAGATAAAGATAAAGATAAAGATAAAGATAAAGATAAAGATAAAGATAAAGATAAAGATAAAGATAAAGATAAAGATAAAGATAAAGATAAAGATAAAGATAAAGATAAAGATAAAGATAAAGATAAAGATAAAGATAAAGATAAAGATAAAGATAAAGATAAAGATAAAGATAAAGATAAAGATAAAGATAAAGATAAAGATAAAGATAAAGATAAAGATAAAGATAAAGATAAAGATAAAGATAAAGAAATGAAAAACTAAAATAAAAATATCATGACAATGAAAATGTAGGTGTTTCGGCTCACCCTCAATGCAGCCATCCCTCTGGTCATTTATCTGCATACCCGGCGGGCACATACACTCCTCCTGAAAACAGATCCCGTCCTCCAGACCCACACAGTCATTGTTCGTCTCGCACCACCACACCGCTGGAAATAACAAAAATCTAATATAAGTCTGTGATTTAGTTTCCACACCACTTTAGTTGTCTATGGTTACCTTCGGGCCACACGGTCTCGTTGCCAAGTTATGCCGAAGGTGATCGAAGGTGAATGTGCGGAGTCAGCCTGGAAGGACGTTTGTCACCCAAAGTGTAATTAAAAATTACGATACGTCAATAAACAGTCACTGTGATTCAAATAATATAAGTTTTCCAATAACATCCTACAGTACTGGAGAATACTGCACCCAGAACTTAATAAGAACAAATAACGAATGTGGAGAGAACAAAGGAAATATTATAAAAAAAAATAACAAATAAAATAATGTTGTTGAGTTTAAAAATGCTCGCAAAATACCAAACAAATCAACAATACTACTTAAGTTGTATATAGATTTATACGTGTAGTTTCAATATCCTTAAGCAGATGTCGTTAGTATAGATAGTTGGTTATTATAAAGAGTATTTGTTTTGATCTCGAAGTAATTAAAATATTTTTATCATAAAAATGGTTGTTTGACGGTCGCTACGTATTTTCAGGGATATTAAAATATTTTTTTGACTGTAAAAGGATTGGATTTTCTAACTAAAATTACTGATGATGGAAAAAAAATAATACACACATAATTCATTAAACAAATGTATTGTCACCTCACTATTTTGTCGTTCCACCCAAAAGTAAATAAAAAAAAAATCCCATAGTTTCATATTTTTGGTGGCATTTTAAATAATTTGTTATTTGTTTGTAGATTTGAATATAAAGCGTGGGGTTTGTTCTTTTTAACATCGTTTAGATCTTAATTCTAACCATGATAATAAGAGAGGCACAATGATATTTATGCGAATTAACTTGACTCTTAAATTTATTTTTATATCTGTAATTATAATAGTTTATTTTTTTATTTACACTCCTTGGCCAAACTAACGTTATGTTTGTCATAATTTATAAAAGTTTTAAACATATAAATTGATTTATTACCTTTTCAAAAATAATTTCTTTCATATTATATAATTGTTTTTTTTTTATAATACCTCTAATTAATCACCATTATTTGTAATATTTTTTCTGTATGTATTTATTTGTCTATTTTTATTTTTGTTAGTTTTCATTTTATCCTAAAACCAATTTTTTATTTATTTATTTAAAAGCCATAAAAAGGCTATAACATTAACTTGACAGTTTTCATCTTTATTACAAATTCAATTTTTTTAACATTTCTTTTGTGATATAATACAAAAATTACATTAAAATAATATAGATAAAACGAACTTCCTAATAATCACTCAATCTATGCTTTCCACAATGGATTTATATATAAAAAATACAATGAATAAATATAGACTTCGAATATGACAGCGTTCATATTATCAAGCGGCAGCCATTTTGTCCGCCATCTTTGGTGCCCGGCGCGATATTGACAATTTATATGAATTATTTGGAGTGGCTAAATGCTATCCAGTAAATCGTAATGTCAAGAACGAGAATGGCCCAAGCGATTCTGACCATGTTCTTCATACAATTTTTTTATACATAAGGGGCAAAATCGCTTCAAATAGGAGAGAGACGGTATTGTATTAAGAACAAAATAAGAATATTTGAGAACTCTGAAATTGTTATTAGAAGTACTGTTGAGATAATATTGAAAAGAAATATCTATTCCTATGTAAAAGGTACAGGATAAAATTATTTAATGTGTGTTACATACAAAAAAATAAGAATATGAGGTACTCTTAAGGTATAGAATTTTATAATATGTTACAATAATAGAAAACATATAACAGAACCAACATTACGTTATATAAAAATAAAAAATAAATAAAATAAAATCGTTTATTCAGTAATAGATTTTTTTTTTACATATATATACATTTTTGATTAAACATTGGTTCTATTAACGAAAGGCTCAGCTGCGATTCAGGATTTCTCCTGTAATGCAGCTGGTTTTCAGCAGTGCCTCCAATAGAAGACAGAAAATAAAAGATAAAATAAATACAATTAAATTAAATTACATAAAAATAATCAAACCAAATCTCAAATTCAACATACACAATATAAATAATAAAAAAAGAAATAGAAACCGAAATAGAAATATATAAATAATGCAAATTGGAATTCAAAAGTAAATAAAATCAATAAAATCAACCCAAATAAAATATAATAAATAAATTCAAAATCAAATCAATTCACGTTCAAAATAAAATCGATTCAAGTAAAAAATATAGTAAAAATAAATAATGAAATGAAATGAAATCAAAAACTAAGTATTCCTTCAATTGTAAATTTATTAATTAATATTTAAAATGTTATGCGGTTAACTGTGCAGCCAGCAACCATTCGCCGTAGAGCCTCTTGAAGCTCTGCAAAGATGTCGATATTCTAATAGACAGTGGTATTTCATTCCATAGTTTTGATGATGAATAACTGAAACTACCTTCAAATACATGCGTTTTATGTTTTGGGAGAATTAGTAAATGGTCCCTTTGGCGTGTACTGTGTGCATGAGAGTCACGGGACCACTGCAGTCTATCAAACAGATAGGAATGCAGCAAATTGTATATTTGACACATTTAATGTAACTTCCTTCTGTTCAACATATTTAGGATCCGATGCCGATAGAGATAAGGCGAGATATGCTCGCGTCTTGAAACATTGTGACAACTTGAAACTATTGATATAAAGCGATTAGTTTTCATTTAATTATTACGTTTATGGTTATTAATAATTGTCCAAATGATCAGTTCCAATTTTTTAAATGACACACAAATTTAAATTAAATTTTGAGTTCATTGAACAAGATTACACAGGAACGCCCCTACAACCGAAATTAGTAGATTAAACGATTTTTTTTACATTATCTTTACACAGAAAAATAATTTCCATCAGAGAGTTTTTCATCTTTGAAGATGCTGTGTGGAGGGTCGTTTTTAAGAAAGGAAGGAGTGAACATGGAACAGCCGAGATGTTGAACTCAAGAACGAGTCGTAGAAGCGACCTGTTCTCATATGACAAATGTCAACCGTGCACATAATATGTTAGGCGCGCGTTTGGCGTGTTTCCCGAATATTCAACAAAGCTTAGGGGATCAATGACGCTAGTGCCTTTGGGAATCTTCCATTGAAATACAGGTGGAACAAGAATAACAAGGATGAAAGCTGCTTACCACTTTTTAGCTGTGCATTTGTCACAAAAATCAATGTTGTAAAAAATATCACTTGATTCGAATTCATTTTTAGAAAAAAATTAACTATAACATTAATAAAAACAAAAAAAAACAGGTTTAAAAATTAAAATCGCCAATCAATCACGACTTTTAAAGAAATTTTGCTTCGTTTAAATTATTACGATGTAGTTTTTTAAATCACAGTCTCTGACAACAACAATATCACAATTGGGTATTGTTAAAAAAAATATCAAAACATTTTCCTTGGGAATCCGTTATCATAATCTGCAGGTGTTGAGATAAGGGTTTTAACACGTTTAAGCCACGCACAAATTAAATATATCTATAATTATTTTATTGGATATTTGTGTCACCGTTTTGGTGATCAGCTCTGAATAGCCAGGTGCTTCTTCCCCCTTCCATCCTCACCATCTCCTTCCCCTCCCAACTGCTTCAGCCTCACCACGTACCCCAATTGTACGCCTCTACTACTTATCTATTGAAATGTGTCAAAAGCAGGAACAAAGTTGTAAAAAAAGGCCTTTTCAAATGTTAAATGTATTCGTTATGTAAATGCTCATTAAAGGGAAGACTCGTTTGTGTTAGTGCCGAAAAAAGCATTACCTTTCGGTACAAATCACAAATGTAGCAAGCAATGAGTGACATCTGTCGGTACCTTTATTAATAAATACAATTTTTTAACCAAAATTGCAAAAAAAAGGAATTTTAAATAATTCTTATCAAAGCCAATGATATCTCTTGGGATGCTGTGTGAAGGGTCTTTTTAGGAAAGGAAGAAGAGAAAGATATGGAAAGGAAAAAGTAAGCAGGGTGGGAAGGAATCTGCGGTATAGTCGGTATCTTCAGTTTTTTTTTCAGTTTCAGTGCCGGCAACCCGCGCGTTTATTTAATATAAATTGATTGATTTACAATTTTCTGTTCTTTTACCTGCCTCACTAGACAAAGTCTGTTCCGAGGCGGGTAAATAACATAATAAGTAAATTATACAATAATAATAAATAACATTATAAGTAAAAATAAAATATTTATATATTTATTTAAAAAGGATATGTATTAGAAGAGACATGCATTAAAAAGATATCTATTAATATAGATATGCATTAAAAGAGATATGTGTTAAAAAGATATGTGTGCAAAAAAGCAAAAAGTAAATATATATAATAAATATTTACATACCTTCTTATTTTGATTTTATTATTTGTTCAACTACTATCAAAAGCTCGCGTACGTTATAAAAATAAAACTAAGAATAAAAATAAAAATAAATTAAATTTGCAGTTAAGAGAATATAAATAAAGCAGGAACATGTTATTTAAATTGCAAACCTGCAGTACCCTATATATTTGTTAATTGTTTAGAATATTTCGAATGTCTGTTCTTTCCTTTTCATTCATCCATATTACAAATGTTTTGAACAGCCAATTTAAATTGTTTGGGGTGACGTAAGTATTTGTTTGTCTAAGGAAGATATTGAAAGTGTGCGGTGCCAAGTATGATTCGAGTTTTTTGCGAAAGTTGATTTGATATGGGGAACTTGAAAGTGTTTATTTATTTTGCTCTTGTGTTTTGCGAGTGAGGTATGTGGTGATGTGATGTTTTGATACAGTTTTTATATATGATCTTCCTTATGAATAGTTTAATTACGTTCAGTAATTTATTTTTAATCATTAGCTGTTCTGTCGGATGTTGGTACGGCTTTTTAAACATAATTCTAATTATTGTTTTGTGATTTGTTTTAAGAGGATTGAGGTAAGTATTTGCTGCACCTCCCCATACTGAAATACCATACGTTAGAATACTTTGACAAAGAGCGAAATATATATTTTTTAGTTGATTTAATGACAAGACGTTTCGTACTGTTTTGATGATGTATGATAATTTTCGTAATTTTTTTGTTATTATATTAATATGGAGATCCCATTTTAGTTTATTGTCAACAGTTAAGCCTAGATATTTAATATTGTCCGCATAATCAATTTTGTCACAGGCACAGCATGTGTTATTTGACGAAATATTGGTGCAATGGTGAAGATGTAGTCGTGAATGGCTATGTGGTGTGAAATATATATATATGTGAAATATCTTAGCAGGGATGTCCGGGTTTATGGGGTGAGGGTTATCCGGATTTTGGTGAAATTGGCGAATTTGGAGAAACTGGTTGAGGGAGACATTTTGATCTCTCCAGCAGGACTCTCTCAAAACATCACCTGGCACCGCAGTGGGAGGGATGGATTCATATGTCTTTTACTCTTGGACCCACTAACCGTCAGATTCCTACCCACACTTCATAACTTTTGCCTTCACAGAACTTCTTCTTCTACCTTTTCTAAAAAGACCCTCCACCCAGCATCCTAAGATGACATCGAAGAATTCAGAAATCGAAGGGAATTAATTTCCCCAAGGCCTCCTGTGTGGAGCTAATTAAATAAAAAAAAAAAATTAAAAAAAAATCATTATGCGCAAATGCAAATGATTACATATATAAATAATGGTATATTTTCTAAATATACAAAAGAATAATAATATAATACAAAAACATCAGACTTCAAGGTGTTATCGGTTCGATAAAAATGAATGATTTCAAGAGATAAGATTAAAAAATATATAATATTCGGTATATTAATGGACAGGTGTTAACGGTATATAACACGTCATATCATATCTACATGTGATTTCATTTTAAAGATATTGTTTTAAAAACTGAAAATGTTTGTTTTATCAAAATCAAAAAAAAAAAATTTTTTTGTCTGACACGAAATTTCAAAATTTTATGCTGCGCCAATATTGGTGACCCGAGAGTTGATCTTTCGACAGTTGCATTATTTGACTGCTGGCGTGGTCGAGAGGAAAATTTCTCGACTCCCAATTCGAAGGTCGCGGGTTCAAACACGGCGTGCGCATATAAATTTCATTTGAATAATTTGTGTTGTTATTTCACGATTAAATAATTAAAAATAATATGCTGTATATTTGCGGCATGTTCCAGAGTGAAAAATACTCTCAGTATCGCCCTGGTGTAAGACCACGATTCAGAATTGAAACGTTGTGTGAAATGGCTTTAACCGTGTTTGGTGACCTAGATCTGAATAGCCAGGTACACACCCACCTTCCTCTTTCCCATCTTCTTCCCTTCCCACTACCTTCAGCCTCACAATATACCTTAATTGAGAATGCCATAGTCTCTCTGGCTCCAGACGTTTGGTCTAGTTGGGACTTTTGTATGATAGTCACTTTAAAAACATCGCTCTTTGGAAAATATAAATAATTTCGTATTTTTTTATATTTATATTACTGAAATTTTTAGATGCTTTTACATATGGAAGAGACATTGAAAGGATGGTAAATGCAGGTAACTCCATTAATGGAGGACTGAATGCCGTTGGCGCTAACAAAAAGCTGTCCAAAGAAGCGAAGTTAGCAGTCCACAATGGAGTGCTTGTACCTACCCTGATGTATGGCAGTGAGGCATGGAACTGGCAGAGGAAGGATGAAAGTAGACTGAATGCTGTTGAAATGAGATCCCTGAGGCGTATGTGTGGTAAAACCATATATGATCGTGTGAGAAATGTGGAGATTCGAAAGGAATGCAAGGCTGATGTAAGCGTAATGAGTAAAATTAAGAAAGGAACCCTCAGATGGTTTGGGCATGTAGAGCGAATGAACAAAAAAGGAGCGTAAGGAGAATATACGATGCAAGTGTGAATGGTATAAGAAGTAGGGGACGTCCGAGAAAGACATGGCACGATCAAGTGAATCAGATACTTGAGTCGGGCCATGTCAAGAGTCAGAAAAATAGAAGAGAATGTATGAGACGATGTATGAACGTGAATGAGGCAAAGAGTGTGTGCCAAGACCGAGGTGTTTGGCGGTCCGTCCTCTCTGCCTACCCCTGCGGGGAAACGGCGTGATGGTTAGTTAGTTAGTTAGTTAGTAAAAAATAAACAATATTTATTGCACATAACTGAACTGCGTGACAAATTGAAGATGTCCACTGAATTTGTATAATTATTTCCCCCATTATTCTGGACAAAGAGGAATACATATTGTAGTTAGTCCCCGAATTTCTACACTGAAATTAATCCCGTCTTCTAGTATTAGTCATTATTACTTCTTCAACCATTCTCATTTGCGTCATATATTCTCCTTACACTCCTTTCTTCGTTCATTCGCTCTACGCGCCCAAACCATCTGAGGGTCATTTTCTTAATCTTACTCATGACGCTTACATCAGCCTTGCATCCTTTGCGGATCTACCATTCTGTCTACTTTCACTAGTACCAGCACTCCATTGTGGACTGCTAGCTTCGCTTCTTTGGACAGCTTTTTGTTTGTGCCGACGGCGTTTATTCCTCCATTAATGTTAGAATTATCTGCATTTACCCTTCTTTCAATATCTCTATCAGCCTTCCCATCTCTCGTAAACATACTACCCAGATACACAAACTCATCCACGTACTCCAAGTATTCATCATTCACAACTATATTGCACACTGTTTTCGTACTCTCTCTTTCAAACATCATAACTTTAGATTTACTTACATTCATCATACTTCATACATACTGGGTTCATTCTAAATATTAGAGATTGTAGATATTCCATACTGTTAGACATCAGCACCGCATCATCAGCATACAACAGGCAACATACTTTCAGATGACTCATTTTTGCGCCCAATCCCACTTCTTTCAATTCTTGAATACAATTATCCATAAACCTTTGAAATTTTTAAGTTCTTAATAAAATATATGTTATTCTTTAAGATAGTATCTATACATTCCGCACGCCGAAACGTAATTATTTGAAATTCCCTCGATAGAAATAAATCGCAAAGTATCTATGCTCCGAAAATTATTATTTACATGTTTGTTTCTGTTATTTAAAAAAATATATGTGTGAAAAAATTAACAATGTTTCTTTAAATGCTATTTAACACAACCCCCACGAGATTTTTGCTCTTTTTTAAACGAGCATGAATTTGTATACCTCTAAAAAAACACTCTTTATTATTAAAATTAAACATCGTAAAAAATGCGTTTTTTTGGGTAGTAATTTTATTCAAAAACGTCAAATTTGTGTTCCGACTTAAGAGGGTATTACCAGAGAATACCGGAAATTAGTCCCTTTTAAATCAAATTCTAGACGTACTGACTCTTTTTTACAAAAAAACATAAATTGATTTTATCTGATACACGCAGTGTATTTTTAATATACTAAGTGTATTTTTAATATACTAAGGTTATACCGTTGGTTTTTGGCAGATTTGTTCTATTTTCAAACGAAATATTCTAATAAACAACACAAATTTCAAATCATATAATCATACAACAAAATAAATCAATACATATTCTAGTCAGCACAGTTTTTCAGAATTTTGATTTTAGTTAAATTAAAATGTTGTCTAAACAAAATAATTGTGTAAAAAAAATATTTTAGTTTGTAAGACCTTAAATAAATAGAAAAAACTGAGGTATTTTTGTCACCAAACACGTTCTCGTATTTATTTTTTATTGATTTAAATTTTAATTAAATTCAAATCATCATCCATAGCATGGCGGGCGAAATAACACAATATGTACACTATGTATAAAATTCTTTAATAAATAAATAAATAAATCATTAAAAAATAAATCCGAGAACGTGTTTGTGACAAAAATAGCTCAGTTTTTCTATTTATCTAAGGTCTTACAAACTAAAATACAAAAAAAAAAATGTACACACTATTTTCTTTATATTGAAAAATCGTAAATACTTATGATCAAAAAATATTTGCAAGAAGTACACTATATTTAATAATTTATTATCGTGCGTTTTGAGCATTTTTATTGCTTACTTGTATGTAGATATATATTAAAGCAAGTTTTGAATGAAATAAATCGGTATTAATTTTTTAATTTTAAAAATTTGATACGAGGAATAATCGATATTTCTCAGTGAGCGTTCACATTTCCGTTTTAAAAACGGAGGCGGGTCCCGTTTTAAAAACGGATGTCCTGGCGGCTGTAGTGGATGTATGGAGCTGTTCACACTTGTCCGTGAGCGTTCACATTTCCGTTTTAAAAACGGAGGCGGGTCCCGTTTTAAAAACGGATGTCCTGGCGGCTGTAGTGGATGTATGGAGCTGTTCACACTTGTCCGTCTCCGTTTTAAAAACGGATCCGTTTTTATTGTCGGAGAGATCGCCAGCGCAGCGCATCCGTTGTAAAAACGGATGTGTCTCGCTCGCCCATAGGTTTGCATGGAGCTGTTCACACTTGCCGCCTCGTAGCTCCGGCGAAACCCGCCACGCCCCGCTCCTCAGCCCGAACGCTCCCAGTCGCGAGGAAGCAGGCGAGTTGCGTGGTCGCAGGGGGGTATAACTCCGATCCAAAACTTCAACCGTAACGAAGATGCGAAATATCCATGACTGTGTGACGTAATATCTATATGGACCAATAGGAAATTTTTGAATTTCTATGGGAAAAACTCTTGACAACTGAGCGCTATAATAATATCAAAATGGACGCTTGCAACGCACATTCACACCAATACGTTCGACGCAAATGTGAAAATACTTATATAAATTAATACATATCAGTGCCGTGTGAAGTTTGCACACTTGAAATTATTGATTACCCGATTTTGAGAACATTTTGCATATATTTGAGGCTAATACTACATGAAATGGCTCATTTGTTCATTGTTGTAGGTATGCAGGACAGTAACGTTGTGGTGTCGTGTCAAGAGATTGGGGCCTGCACAGGAGAACCAAGGAAGAGTACTCCATGGACTGGACGCGACAAGAACAAATCATTCTTAGTACGTTTGCTTTTCTATTCTGTACTTTATATTTGCACTGTTTTTTATATTTTTATTAGTATTAATAAATTTGTTCTTATCTTTCAGTGGGATCTGAACTGACAAAACTCTAAACGCATATTTAGGTAACTTGTAACATTCTGTCCGCAACCCCCATTCGCTTCTGTTCTGGAGGTATTGGTGATAACATGAGGTTATGGAAAATACTGACAGTTATGGTGCTGATACAGAGGTAATTATTATTTTTATTTATAAATTACCTAATAATGTCAGATAAATTTAACACATTTGAGTAGGTTTCTTTATATAAGTTGGTAATCCCAGAATAAAATTTATGGTTGCTAAGTAGTCCAGATATTGTTATGCGTGGCGTACGTAAGTCGACCCAGTATGTACATACCCTAAAAATTGCATACTTCAACAAATTTCCATTACAAATGTGAACCAATATAGTTTTTAAAAAATATGATAATTTTATGGTTTCAGGACAAATATGGTGAGCTGGCAGCAATAAAGTACACATTGAAATACACATGTAATATATTTATGTGCCCATATAAAGCATCAAACATCTTGTGCGAACGAAGTCTCTGTGGACCTTGGTCATATCTACCCTTGGCTTGGTAATATGGTAAATTAATTTTAGACCAATATATATCGATGCTGGAAAGGATAAATAACCAAAGCGCCATCCACCTCTTCCTTTCCAGCTCCATGGCGCTTTAGTCATTTATCCTTTCCAGCGTCGATATGTTTAAAAGAAGGGTTTACCTTTAAAACAACACCTTCATATGGCAACTCTCTACAGAAATAGAACCTGCTTGTTGTGAATGATGATTATTTGGAAGGTTGATAGAGATGTCGAAAGGAAGGTAAATGCAGATAACTTCATTAATGTAGGACTGAATGCCGTTGGCGCTAACAAAAAATGTCCAAAGAAGCGAAGCTAGCAGTCCCAAATAGAGTGCTGGTTCCTACCTTGATGTAGTGCAGTGAGGCATGGAACTGGCAGAGGAATGGCAGAAGGATGAGAGTAGACTGAATGCTGTTGAAATGAGATCCCTGAGGTATGTGTGGTAAAGCCATGTATGATCGTGTGAGAAATGTGGAGATCCGCCAATAATGCAAGGCTGATTAATGTAAGAGTAATGAATAAGATTAAGAAAGGGACGCTCAGATGGTTTGAGCGAATGAACAAAGAAAGGAGTGTAAGGAGAATATGTGAAAGGTAGAAGTTGGGGACGTCCGAGGAAGACATAGCATGATCGAGTGAATCAGATACTCAAGTCGAGCCATGTCAAGTCAGAATTCTAGAAGAGTATGTATGAGACGATGTATGAATGTAAATTAGATAAAGAATGTGTTCCAAAACTGGGTTGTTTTCTACTACCTACCCCTGCGGAAATGGCGTGATGGTTTGTTATTCATTCTTGTATTTTCTGTTTCTACCTGTTTAAAATAAAATACTAAAACATATAACTGTGAGTTTTCATTTTTGTTCTGAGGGAGCATTTTGATGTTTCCACATTTTAAAAAGATAATATTTTAGGCTGGTGAATTGCGTAGATACCGAAAGAGAACTATATTGTCTATGGTCACACCCTTTTTTGGGTTTTCCTCTATCCTTGTCGATGGTGTGTGTGACGTCATATCTATAGGGCAAAAAAAAAGTATCAAATTATTGCCAAGTCTATGGTTAAATAGCGTCGAAAGTGTCTCTATACAAAAAGCGGGAAGTTATCAATCTATAGATTGGTTAATTTATGCGTGGTCGTATCTGTTTGTTTTGATGAAGGTATACACCAAATCACTATTTAGATTTCTCTTTACTACGAATCGGTTTACATTATGAATATGAAAAAATATGCTATTTATATATTGAAACTTTTCCTAACTTTTAAATTTATTGGAATTAAGATACATTTATTAATTACGTTACAAAAAATATAAGCGTAAAGTACTAAATATTTTGTTTTTTCATTACATAAATCTGAAGTTATACAAGAAACAACTTTTAAAAAATACCCCTTTATGGCTAAGATTATTTTTGACTCAATCCATTGACTAACTTTTTTTCGTTCTTGTAAAATTATTCATAAAAATAATAAAAACAACTTTGGTGCTACTTTCCTTGTGCAGATAATAACACGCGGAGGGGTAGTAAAATATTTTTGGCTTTTCTATTCCTCAGTTCATTAATTAAAACTGTAATAATGGACGAGCACTACCAATTATAGAACCTACCTAAGCACCTATCTAAGTATCTACCTAAGTACCTAAATATGAACCTACATAAGTATCTACCAAAGTACCTACCTAAGTATCTATCTAAGTGCCTACCTAAGTTCCTACATAAGTACCTATCTACATAAGTGCCTATCTACCTAACAACCTATCTACATAAATACCTATCTACCTTAGAACCTACCTATGTACCTACCTGAGAACCTACCTAATTACGTACCTAAGTGTCTACATAATTACCTACCTAATTACCCAAATACGAACATACACAAGTACTTACAAAATAATCTACCTAAGTAACTTCAAAATTTTCTACCTAAGTATCTACATAAGTACATATCTAAGTACCTACCTACCTTAGAACCTACCAAAATACATACTTGAGAACCTACCTAAGGATTTACCTAAGTACCTACCTGTGAACCTACCTAAGTACCTACCTAAGTATCTACCTAATTACCTAACTAAGTACCTACCCAAGTATCTATCTAAGTGCCTACCTAAGTTCCTACATAAGTACCTATCTACATAAGTGCCTATCTACCTAAGAACCTATCGACCTAAATACCTATCTACCTTAGAACCTACCTATGTACCTACCTGAGAATCTACCTAAGTATCAACCTAAGTATCTACCTTAGTACCTTACTAAGTACCTACAAAAGTACATATCTAAGTACCTATCTACCTTAGAACCTACCAAAATACCTACTTAAGGTTCTACCTAAGTATCTACCCGAGAACCTACCTAAGTACCTGCCTAAGTATTTGCAATTTGGGAGCCGGGAATGGGTACCGCCGCCCTGGGAACCATTTATTGGATAACCAACACCTCTGCCATAGGTCACCCCAAGTGGTTCGCTACGTTTGGTGACTTAGCAGGGGTGCCCGGGTTTATGGGGTAAGGATTATCTAGGTCTTGGCGGCGGATGATCTAGACACACTGAACCCCAGATTCCTACCCAACCCTGATACCTTTTTCCTTCTCAGAACTTCCTCTCCTTAAAAATACCCTCCACACAGCATCCCCAAAGATGACATAGGCCCTGAGGGAAATAATTTTCCTCAGGGCCTCCTGTGATGACCTAATGTTAAAAAAAAAGTATTTACCTAAGTACCTAAGTAAGTAAATACATAAGTACCTATTCACACAAGTACCTATCTACCTAATAACCTATCTACTCAAATACCTATCTAACCAAATACATATCTTTGAACCTAACTAAGTACCTGCATGAGAACCTACCTAAGTACGTACCTAAATATTTACCTACGTACCTACCTAAGTACCCAAATACGAACCTACACAAGTACCTACAAAATAATATACCTAAGTAATTAAAAAAATAATCTAGAAAAGTAGTTATATAAGTACCTATCTACCTTAGAACCAACCAAAATACCTACTTGAGAACCTACCTAACTATCTAACTAAGTACCTACCCAAGTACCCAAATACGAACCTACACAATTTCCTACAAAATAATCTTCCTTAGTAACTACAAAATAATCTACCTAAGTATCAACATAAGTACCTATCTATCTTAGAACCTACCAAAAACCTACTTGAGAACCTACCTAAGTATCTACCTAAGTACCTAACTAAGTACTCAAATACGAACCTACACAGGTACATACAAAATAATCTACATAATACACTAGTATCTACATAAGTTCCTATCTAAGAATCTATCTACATAAGTATCTATCTACCTAAATATCTATCTACCTTAGAACCTACCTATGTACCTACCTGAGAACCTACCTAAGTATCAACCTAAGTATCTACCTTAGTACCTTACTAAGTACCTACAAAAGTACCTATTTACATAAGTACCTGTCTACCTAAGACCTATCTACCTAAATACCTTTGAACCTACCTAAGTACCTACCTGAGAACCTTCCTAAGTACCTACATGAGAACCTACCTAATTACGTACCTAAGTGCCTACATAAGTACCTACCTAAGTACCCAAATACGAACCTACACAAGTACTTACAAAATAATCTACCTATCTAGTATCTAAATAAGTACCTATCTACCTTAGAACCTATTAAAATACCTACTTGAGAACCTACCTAAAGATCTACCTAAGTACCTAACTAAGTACCTACATAAGTACCCATCTACATAGGTACCTATCTACCTAAGAACCTCTCTACCTAAATACCTGTCTACCTTTGAACCTACCTAAGTACCTACCTGAGAACCTACCTGAGTACGTACCTAAGAATTTACCTAAGTACCTACCTAAGTACTCAAATACAAACCTACACCAGTACCTACAAAATAATCTACCTAAGTATCTACATAAGTACCTAAGTGCCTACATAATTACCCAAATACGAACCTACACAAGTATATTCAAAATAATCTACCTAAGTATCTACATAAGTACCTACCTAATTACCGAAATACGATCCTACACAAGTACCTTCAAAATAATCTACCTAAGTATCTACATAAGTACCTATCTACCTAAATACCTATCTACCTGAGAACCTACCTAAGTACGTACCTAAGTATCTACCTAAGTACCTAAATATGAATCTACATAAGTACCTACCTAATTACCCAAATACGAACCTACACAAGTACTTACAAAATAGTCTACCTAAGTAACTTCAAAAGATTCTACCTAAGTATCTACATAAGTACATATCTAAGTACCTATCTACCTTAGAACCTACCAAAATACCTACTTGAGAACCTACCTAAGGATCTACCTAAGTACCTACCTGTGAACCTACCTAAGTACCTACCTAAGTATCTACCTAAGTACCTAACTAAGTACCTACCTAAGTACCTATCTACATAAGTACCTATCTACCTAAGACCTATCTACCTATCTACCTGAGAACCTACCTAAGTACGTACCTAAGAATCTACCTAAGTACCTAAATATGAATCTACATAAGTACCTACCTAAGTACCTACCTAAGTATCTACCTAAGTACCTACAAAATAATCTACCTACGTATCTACATAAGTACTTATCTACTCTATCTACCTAAATACCTATCTATCTTAGAACCTACCAAAATACCTACCTGAAAACCTACCTAAGTATCTACCTAATAATCTACCTAAGTATCTACCTAAGTACCTAAATAAGAACCTACATAAGTACCTACAAAATAATCTACCTATAATCTTTGGTTGAATTGACAATTATTTGTTTTCGTAGAGTAGGATCCGTTTTTAAAAACGGATCCGTCGTTAAAACGGATCCGTCGCTAAAACGGATCCGGCGCTAAAACGGAAGTGAGAGAGCTCATTCACACTTCCGTTTTAAAAACGGAGGCGGGTTCCGTTTTTAAAAACGGAGCCCCACGGCACTATTCACACTTCCGTTTTAGCGACGGATCCGTTTTAGCGACGGATCCGTTTTAGCGACGGATCCGTTTTACCGACGGATCCGTTTTTAAAAACGGATCCTACTCTACGAAAACAAATAATTGTCAATTCAACCAAAACATTATAGGTAGATTATTCTGTAGGTACTTATGTAGGTTCATATTTAGGTACTTAGGTAGATACTTAGGTAGATTATTAGGTAGATACTCAGGTAGGTTCTCAGGTAGGTATTTTGGTAGGTTCTAAGATAGATAGGTATTTAGGTAGATAGAGTAGATAAGTAGAAAGGTACTTAGATAGGTACTTATGTAAATACTTAGGTAGATTATTTTGTAGGTACTTAGGTAGATACTTAGGTAGGTACTTAGGTAGGTACTTATGTAGATTCATATTTAGGTACTTAGGTAGATACTTAGGTACGTACTTAGGTAGGTCCTCAGGTAGATAGGTAGATAGGTCGATAGGTCTTAGGTAGATAGGTACTTATGTAGATAGGTACTTAGGTAGGTACTTAGTAAGGTTCTTAGGTAGATACTTAGGTAGGTACTTAGGTAGGTTCACAGGTAGGTACTTAGGTAGATCCTTAGGTAGGTTCTCAAGTAGGTATTTTGTTAGGTTCTAAGGTAGATAGGTACTTAGATATTTACTTATGTAGATACTTAGGTAGAATCTTTTGAAGTTACTTAGGTAGACTATTTTGTAAGTACTTGTGTAGGTTCGTATTTGGGTACTTGGGTAGGTACTTAGTTAGATAGTTAGGTAGGTTCTCAAGTAGGTATTTTGGTTGGTTCTAAGGTAGATAGGTACTTATGTAACTACTTAGGTAGATTATTATTTTATTTACTTAGGTATATTATTTTGTAGGTACTTGTGCAGGTTCGTATTTGGGTACTTAGGTAGATACTTTGGTACGTACTTAGGTAGGTTCTCAGGTAGATAGGTATTTAGGTAGATAGGTACTTATGTAGATACTTAGGTAGATTATTTTGAAGGTACTTGTGTAGGATCGTATTTCGGTAATTAGGTAGGTACTTAGGTACTTATGTAGATACTTAGGTAGATTATTTTGAATATACTTGTGTAGGTTCGTATTTGGGTAATTAGGTAGGTACTTAGGTAGATTATTTTGTAGGTACTGGTGTAGGTTTGTATTTGAGTACTTAGGTAGGTTCTCAGGTAGGTACTTAGGTAGTTTCAAAGGTAGACAGGTATTTAGGTAGAGAGGTTCTTAGGTAGATAGGTACCTATGTAAATGGGTACTTATGTAGGTACTTAGTTAGGTACTTAGGTAGATCTTTAGGTAGGTTCTCAAGTAGGTATTTTAATAGGTTCTAAGGTAAATAGGTACTTAGAAAGGTACTTATTAAGATACTAGATAGGTAGATTATTTTGTAAGTTCTTGTGTAGGTTCGTATTTGGGTTCTTAGGTAGGTACTTATGTAGACACTTAGGTACGTAATTAGGTAGGTTCTCAGGTAGGTACTTAGGAAGGTTCTCAGGTAGGTACATAGGTAGGTTCTAAGGTAGATAGATATTTAGGTAGATAGATACTTATGTAGATAGGTTCTTAGATAGGAACTTATGTAGATACTTAGGTAGATTATTTTGTATGTACATGTGTAGGTTCGTGTTTGAGTACTTAGTTAGGTACTTAGGTAGATAGGTATTTAGGTAGATAGGTACTTATGTAGATACTTAGGTAGATTATTTTGAAGGTACTTGTGTAGGATCGTATTACGGTAATTAGGTAGGTACTTAGGTACTTATGTAGATACTTAGGTAGATTATTTTGAATATACTTGTGTAGGTTCGTATTTGGGTAATTAGGTAGGTACTTAGGTAGATTATTTTGTAGGTACTGGTGTAGGTTTGTATTTGAGTACTTAGGTAGGTTCTCAAGTAGGTTTTTGGTAGGTTCTAAGATAAATAGGTACTTATGTAGATACTTAGGTAGATTATTTTGTAGTTACTAAGGAAGATTGTTTTGTAGGTACTTGTGTAGGTTTGTATTTGGGTACTTGGGTAGGTACTTAGTTAGATAGTTAGGTAGGTTCTCAAGTAGGTATTTTGGTTGGTTCTAAGGTAGATAGGTACTTATGTAACTACTTAGGTAGATTATTTTTTTAATTACTTATTTTGTTATTTTATAGGTACTTGTGTAGGTTCGTATTTGGGTACTTAGGTAGGTACGTAGGTAAATATTTAGGTACGTACTTAGGTAGGTTCTCAGGTAGGTACTTAGTTAGGTTCAAAGATATGTATTAGATAGGTATTTGAGTAGATAGGTTATTAGGTAGATAGGTACATGTGTGAATAGGTACTTATGTATTTACTTAGTTAGGTACTTAGGTAAATACTTTTTTTTTAACATTAGGTCCACACAGGAGGCCCCGAGGAAAATAATTTCCCTCAGGGCCTGTGTCATCTTTGGGGATGCTGTGTGGAGGGTATTTTTAAGGAGAGGAAGTTCTGAGAAGGAAAAATGTATGAGGGTTGGGTAGGAATCTGGGGTTCAGTGTGTCTAGATCATCCGCCGCCAAGACCTAGATAATCCTTACCCCATAAACCCGGGCACCCCTGCTAAGTCACCAAACGTAGCGAACCACTTGGGGTGACCTACGGCAGAAGTGTTGGTTATCCAATAAATGGTTCCCAGGGCGGCGGTACCCATTCCCGGCTCCCAAATTGCAAATACTTAGGCAGGTACTTAGGTAGGTTCTCGGGTAGGTACTTAGGTAGAACCTTAGGTAGGTATTTTGGTAGGTTCTAAGGTAGATAGGTACCTAGATAAGTACTTTTGTAGGTACTTAGTAAGGTACTAAGGTAGATACTTAGGTTGATACTTAGGTAGGTTCTCAGGTAGGTACATAGGTAGGTTTTAAGGTAGATAGGTATTTAGGTCGATAGGTTCTTAGGTAGATAGGCACTTATGTAGATAGGTACTTATGTAGGAACTTAGGTTGGCACTTAGATAGATACTTGGGTAGGTACTTAGTTAGGTAATTAGGTAGATACTTAGGTAGGTACTTAGGTAGGTTCACAGGTAGGTACTAAGGTAAATCCTTAGGTAGGTTCTCAAGTAAGTATTTTGGTAGGTTCTAAGGTAGGTAGGTACTTAGATATGTACTTATGTTGATACTTAGGTAGAAAATTTTTTTAGGTAGATTATTTTGTAAGTACTTGTGTAGGTTCGTATTTGGGTAATTAGGTAGGTAATTATGTAGACACTTAGGTACGTAATTAGGTAGGTTCTCAGGTAGGTACTTAGGAAGGTTCTCAGGAAGGTACTTAGGTAGGTTCTCAGGATGGTACTTAGGTAGGTTCAAAGGTATTTAGGTAGATAGGTTCTTAGGTAGACAGGTACTTATGTAAATAGGTACTTTTGTAGGTACTTAGTAAGTTACTAAGGTAGATACTTAGGTTGATACTTAGGTAGGTTCTCAGGTAGGTCCATAGGTAGGTTCTAAGGTAGATAGGTATTTAGGTAGATAGGTTGTTAGGTAGATAGGCACTTATGTAGATAGGTACTTATGTAGGAACTTAGGTAGGCACTTAGATAGATACTTAGGTAGGTACTTTGGTAGATACTTGTGTAGGTTCATATTTAGGTACTTAGGTAGATACTTAGATAGGTGCTTAGGTTGGTTCTATAATTGGTAGTTCTCGTCCATTATTACAGTTTTAATTTATGAACTGAGGAATAGAATAGCCAAAAATATTTTACTACCCCTCCGCGTGTTATTATCTGCACAAGGAAAGTAGCACCAAAGTTGTTTTTATTATTTTTATGAATAATTTTACAAGAACGAAAAAAAGTTAGTCAATGGATTGAGTCAAAAATAATCTTAGCCATAAATGGGTATTTTTATAATTTGTTAAGTTGTTTCTTGTATAACTTCAGATTTATGTAATGAAAAAACAAAATATTTAGTACTTTACGCTTATATTTTTTGTAACGTAATTAATAAATCTATCTTAATTTCAATAAATTTAAAAGGTAGGAAAACTTTCAATGTATAAATAGCATATTTTTTCATATTCATAATGTAAACCGATTCGTAGTAAAGAGAAATCTAAATAGTGATTTGGCGTATACCTTCATCAAAACAAACAGATACGACCACGCAACTCGCCTGCTTCCTCGCGACTGGGAGCGTTCGGGCTGGGGAGCGGGGCGTGGCGGGTTTCGCCGGAGCTACGAGGCGGCAAGTGTGAACAGCTCCATGCAAACCTATGGGCGAGCGAGACACATCCGTTTTTACGACGGATGCGCTGCGCTGGCAATCTCTCCGACAATAAAAACGGATCCGTTTTTAAAACGGAGACGGACAAGTGTGAACACCTCCATATATCCACTACAGCCGCTAGGACATCCGTTTTTAAAACGGGACCCGCCTCCGTTTTTAAAACGGAAATGTGAACGCTCACTGAATAGTGCCGTGGGGCTCCGTTTTTAAAAACGGAACCCGCCTCCGTTTTTAAAACGGAAGTGTGAATGAGCTCTCACTGGAACCTCCCTTCACAGTTAGAAGCATTTTTAAACTTTTATTCTCGGCCGCTGCTCAATCGATTTATAACATATATCTCTTGAACACTTTCAGTTATTAAATTTCTAAAAAAATATAAATAAATATCAAAAACCAGTAATAGCCAAAACAATACTAAGTATATGAAATTCACTCGATAGAAAAAAATCGCGAAGTTTGCTCCGAAAATTATTAAAAATACATTTCATTCCCTTATTTAACATGTTTAAGCTTTGAAAAAATTCACAGAGTATATTTAAAGCTACTTAAGCATTTTGTTGAGAAATGTTTGCTCTATTTTAGACGAATCGTGTTTTATTAAACATTTTAGAAATATTCGCTTGAAAATTGTCGTATGTCCTTCTTCTTTTTGAGCAAGTAATCCTGCCTTAAGAGGCTAGACTTTGAACGACACCCGGAACACCCGCGTCTCTCATTCTGTCCCGCTCACAATAAGCTCACGCACACTTACAATACATGCGAATGCGAAATGTGCGTATGAGACAACGCTCAAATTTACCTACAGAAATCGCTCGAAAAGGGGTTTATGGAGAATACACTTTTCTACACCAAAACTTTCACGAAATGGAAATTTAAAAAAAAATATATTTTTTAGAAAGAAGAAGCTACGTCGGTAGCTTTTTATAATTTTATAATTCATTATGAGAGTTAAGTTAGCAGCACTTTTTCCTTAAATAATATTTTTTGATAAATCGTACATGTTTGACAGTGAATGTTTACGTTAATACGAAACGCATCGAAAATTCGAAAACATACCGACATAGTTTACACCATTTAGAAGGCAGTATAAAATATATTCATTTTGTGCAATTTTCGACGTAGAAAAGTGTTTTTTCCCGGGCGTCCTTTTTGTATTAATGCAATAAAAAAATAATTATGTCGATTTTTAGACACGTGTCGTTTTTAAGCTTATTTGTTCAATTTACAAAGTAAATCAAAATGACAGAGTTTTCATCGAATGAAAAATGTGTTGTTGATAGTAATCTAATTATATGATAAGAGACAGGTGGTCTTATAATGTATAGACAATGTATTTACTGTGTGATGAGTCAAACCAGGTGGATGGATTTCATATCAAAGGATTATAGACGAAATCCATACTTTGTCATATTAAATAATATTTTATGTACGATAAGAAAACAAATCGGTGGAATGGTAACTAACTAACTAACTAACTAACTGATTTACCATTCACATTAAAAAGATAATTCATAATAATTGCATAAAATCCATGTCATGCCACATAACTCACCCACAAAATCACACAATCAATTCAAAGTGCTTACAATTAAATCAACTTTTTCCAAAAAGCACACAATCCTACCTCTCACCTCTAATATTCAACACATTCTTAAAGGAAACCACTTACTCCATCACTTATAAAAATCTAAAATGGCTATATAAACAATGCAACATTTGGATACGTTTTTTAGATTTTCACGGCCAAAAGCATTTTCGTTGTTTGTTTTTGGGATGTTATGCCGTGTTGCGCTACCTCCTTCTTTAGCCGACGTTTCGGACAGCGTTGCAGTGTCCATCATCAGGGCAGATCCGGCAGATCCGACAATGTCGGACCACATCGGAACACATCGTCGGATCTGCCGGATCTGCCCTGATGATGGACACTGCAACGCTGTCCGAAACGTCGGCTAAAGAAGGAGGTAGCGCAACACGGCAATCCGGCAGATCCGACAATGTCGGACCACATCGGAACACATCGTCGGATCTGCCGGATCTGCCCTGATGATGGACACTGCAACGCTGTCCGAAACGTCGGCTAAAGAAGGAGGTAGCGCAACACGGCAATCCGGCAGATCCGACAATGTCGGACCACATCGGAACACATCGTCGGATCTGCCGGATCTGCCCTGATGATGGACACTGCAACGCTGTCCGAAACGTCGGCTAAAGAAGGAGGTAGCGCAACACGGCATAACATCCCAAAAACAAACAACGAACATGTAACATTTGGCTACTACACAAAAAAAGAGAATGCATCACCAAGTTAATGCTAATCTCTTCCTAATCGATAATTTCTCATACTTTATTTACACATGTTTTATTTCCAATTCTAGAGATCTATTCATTCTTCTTATTGATTTATCATTCTTGATTAATACAACTTGTATTTTCATGTTTATTTTCTGACTATTTTCCTGTACATCTTTTATCTTTTTTAATGTTCTAATTATTACTTGTCTCAAAACAGACAACGTCTAGTGAGGCGGGTAACTTACTTGTCATAAAATACTATTTTACCTTAATAAACGCCCGGGTTGCCGGCAATGAAATTGAATTGAATTGATTGAATTGAATTTTCATGTTCTCATTATCCTGACGAAAAAACCATCGGTTTCGAAACATGTCCCAGTGTTCTGCGAAGATTGAAGAAGTAATTATATTTTATTTAAACATTGAATGAGCGAATAGGATGAAAATTCAAATAACCGAAAATTCCAATCAACTTAAAAAATAGTTTTGAGAAAAACGCGTTTAAATTTTCGCTTGTGACAAGATCGCTCCGTTCAAGATGGAATTTGATGCCCTAACTTTTTTAGTGTTTTCTCCACATGCATAGGAAAATTTTCAAATAACTAGAAAAAAATTCGATTTTTTGAATCGGCTGGAACAGACCAAATTAAGCCAAATCTTAGCTGACGCTAAGTCGGTTTGGGGACAACGGCCTATCGCTATGACTCTGTGTGGTATTTGTCCGTGTTTCACCTATGACGATTTCAGGGGTTTGAACTAGGGATGTTACGAACATTCGCATTCGCATATGCGAATAATTCGCATCATTTTAAACATTCGCGTCGACATTCGCATTCGCAACAATCGATGCGAATGTTTAGCGAATGCTAATGTGTGCAGATCATGTCGTGACTCGCCCACTGTCCACGTGTTTTTTGTTTTTCGTGCAAGCTCCGACGGTGCAGAATCTGGAGACACTATAAGCTGTGAAATCAAAGCTCAATTAAAGGCATATCTTAAAGAAAAACGAGCCTCTCTTGATGAAAACCCTTTGGACTGGTGGAAGACTAAATTGAAATACGACAAATTGACAGAACTGGCTCGTAAATATCTGAGTGCTCCACCGGCCAGCGTTCCGAGTGAACAATTGTTCAGTGCAGCCGGCCTTATAAACGAGCCCTTTAGAAATCGCCTCATGGGAGAAAAGACTGCAAAATTGCTTTTTCTGAAATATAATATGCCTCTTTTGAACCTCCATTATCAAATTGCTTAATTGCGATTATAACTTAGTGTACCTATAGGAATTGATTTAATGTTTTTATTTTTTTATTAAAACGATGATTAATGTTGACTAAAGTTTTTTTTTAATGTGATTCCTTAACATTCGCATTCGCATTCGCACATTTGCACTCGGAACATTCGAATTCGCATTCGCGAATGTGAAAAATATCACATTCGTAACATCCCTAGTTTGAACCGCGGGCCTATCGATCCGTTTGCCTAATTTTCTGCCAGGGCTTTCAAAGGGGGGTAGCACGTAACATCAACATACCTACATACCTGTCAGAATAACCTTGCTAGGTAAGTGGTCAAGCCACTGCTGTGCTGCACTGTGGTTGATATACTAAAAAAATTGGACCAAAAAAAATTTCTCCTTCTATTTTTTTTTCTTTTTTGTACAGGGCCTTAATATAAGTATAATTTAATAGTACACAACTGCTAACCCTGTACAAATCTCAAGTGCGCCCCATGGTTGAATTTGGCAGCCTCCTCTGGTCTGGAGCTCCAACGTTCCTGAAAAGAATCCTCGACTTTTCCGTTTGATAGCTTCTCCCGTCTTAAAAAAACGGATTGCAATCTTTAGAGCACATACATGCGATGGTTGGGAATTTTGTCATTGTTCCACCGGTATTTTAATGGAAGATGCTCTATGAAGAGAAACTAGCGTCATTTACCCCCTTGGCACCGGTGCATATTCAGGAAACATGCGACCAACAAGTACACGGTTAATATTTGTCACATGAGAACGGGTCGCTTCTGCGACTTGTTCTTGAGTTCATCAGCTATTTTTTATTATTTTAATGTAAAAAAAAACTTATCTTCGTAAAAATTGGGAGGCGATACGAGTATCGCCGCCCCGGGAAACATTTATTAGTAAACCAACATTCAACATAGGTCACCCCGCTACGTTTGGTTACTTAGCAGAGACCCATGTTGTAGGAAGGAGGAAACACAAATTGAAATAATAGAAACAGGCCAGCCAATCCTTCTGCTGTGGAAGGATTTGCTGGCTTAAGGATTTGACAACTTGAGAACGAATCGTAGAAGTGACCCGTTCTCATACGACAAATGTCATCCGTGTACATACGTTGGGTTCAAAGTTGACTCAAAAGTTGACTGCTCGGAATTACGACGCACCGCACCGGGTTAATTGGTTGAGGATTATCTAGGTCAAGGCTGCCCAACCCCAGGCCCGCAGGCCACAAAATGACCCGCGAACGAATTATAAATGGCCCGCTTGAGCAAGTTTAAAATTTCCGCCAACTTGCAAATCCTTTTAGAATCAGTTTGACTGAAATAATCAATTCCAACTATAACATATAGGGAGATTGGTTTAGGAAGACATTTTTTCGTCTCCAGTCGGACTCTCTCGATCTATTGCATTGCACCGCAGTGGAAGGGATGGATTCACAAATCCATCACTCCTGGACACATTGATTCCAGATTCCTACCACTTCTCATACCTTTTCCTTCCTAGAACTGCCTTTCCCTTTAAAAAACCCCCCACTCAGCATCTCCAAAGATGATATAGGCCCTGAGGGAATTTTAGATGACACTTTTGGATCTCTAAACATGCCACTGGACATTTCTTGTGTTCTGAGTTTTTCTATGACCTGTATTGTATTATTTTTTTTTTAGGTAAGTATATTCTAAAAACAGGCAGTGCAGTTTTGAATGGCTATTAAAAAAAATAGCGCAACTTACAGAAATGAAGTTTATTTTAGTTTATTTGGTACATCATGCCATTTCATGCATCAAGTCCTAAAGATTGATGGCCCCCAGCAGTGATACATTGAGGAAGGCGATTTCTGAAGTTTTCGGCTGCATTTTGGCACAACTCGATGAGCAAAGAGGCCATTTCATCCCGAATTCGATCCTTGAGTTCTTCCAAGGTATGAGGATGATGTTTAAATACTTTTTCCTTCAGATAACCCCCAGGAAGAAGTCGCAAATGCTTAAGAGGCTAGACTTTGAACGACACGCGGAACACCCGCGTCTATCATTCTGTCCTGCTCACAATAAGCTCACGCACACTTACAATACATGCGAATGCGAAATGTGCGAATGAGACAACGCTCAAATTTACCCACAGAAATCGCTCGAAAAGGGGTTTATGGAGAATACACTTTTCTACACCGAAACTTTCACGAAATTGAAATTTAAAAAAATATATATTTAAAAAAAAAAGAAGCTACGTCGGTAGCTTTTTAAAATTTTATAATTCTTTATGAGAATTGAGTTAGCAGCACTTTTTCCTTAAATAATATTTTTTGATAAATCGTACATGTTTGACAGTGAATGTTTACGTTAATACGAAACGCATCGAAAATTCGAAAACATACCGACATAGTTTTTACCTTCTAGAAGGCAGTATAAAAAAATATATTCATTTTGTGCAATTTTCGATGTAGAAAAGTGTTTTTTGCCGGACGTCCTTTTTGTATGGGCCGAAAAGCGAAGTCTATCGTCTTAAATCGGGTGAGAGCGCGGGCCATCCCACGTCACCCCTCGAAGAGACGAGGCGCGCAGGGAATATCTGTCGCAGTTTTGTCGAGCAGAATGGGCTGTAGCACCGCCTTGTTGAAACCAAATATCTCCCAGATCTGTTCCTCCGTCAGTTCTTCCAATTGAGGTTCAAAAAAAAATTCCAACGTGTTTCTCCTCCTTAGTGAGCGGGTAGCATTGCCCAATGCAATTTCATGCTTCCGGGCAGAGCGCCGAGGCGAAAGTTCAGTAGCTTCTTTCGCTCTCGTTAAATATTCGGGTGTTCTTACCATTTTGGGTCTTATTAAACCCCTTGGTCTTAGTGTAGAACCAGTTCCTTCAGTGAGGGACGATATCACGACGCCCAAGTGCAGCCGGAAGGCCCACTGGATGGTGATGACGGAACGGCCATTTTCAGGAAACGTGCGGACGACAAAGCCCTGGTGTTTTCGGACCAAACCATGGCAACGACTGTAAACGGCACAATCCTCCCGACGAAATGAAACCACTCCCAAGTTCCTACCCCCACCATATAGGATGTACCGGCCTTTCAAAACTGCACAGTCTTTTTTGCCGCATCTTGTATTTAGTTGTAAATTGTTATATATTATATCTAATATAATCTATTCTAAAACTACTATAATATTAGATACGTTTTTAGATTTTCACGGCCAAAAGCAAAAACGGATCTGCCGGATCTGCCCTGATGATGGACACTGCAACGCTGTCCGAAACGTCGGCTAAAGTAGGAGGTAGCACAACACGGCATAACACCCCAAAAACAAACAACGAAAATACTATAATATTACTTACTTAAATTTGGACTTCACAAGATTAAGACATAATCCATCAAAAAACTGCAAGATTTTTAGCCTCCTTAACAGTTAATAGGAATTCATTGAACATTTTAAAACCTTTATGAAAAATATTGTTTTGTGTTCCCGATAAATTTGTTTTAGGAAGCATAAAATCGTTGCAGTTTCTCATAGGATAGTAATGAACTGTACTATTAATTCTAACATTATTTAACGTACAATTCGGTAACATTTTATTTTTTAACTTATAAATAAATACTAGGGTATTGTAAACGAATCATTGCCACACACTTAATGTATTGAGTTGGCGTAGCATGGTTTTTCTCTATCTATCTAGTATATCCGCTACAACACAATATAGAACTCAAGCCTCTGTTCTAAATCCATTTTCCATTCTTTTAAATTGTGTTTTATTTTTCAGAAAGATTACACTTGTGAAGTAAATCAGATGGGATTTGTGTCCTTCAGTGCCATGGTTTTGACCACAGTGCGTCCTAGACTTGATTTGAATAATGGCATAGATTGCTTTGCGTCACAGTGCGTGTGTTCAATTTCCAGTGACGGCGCATGGCGAAAAAATCAATATTCATCCATTTTTTTTTAGTAATATTAAATATTTTTCAGATTTTGCAGTGGATGCGTCTAACCACCAACTGCGTGTCAGATCGGCTCGGGAAGGAGATCTTTTGACCTCTCCAGCAGGACTATTTTGAAACAAAGCATTGAGAGGGATAAATTCACCTCCGTCTTTCCTAGACACAATGACCTGCAGATTGATTTAAATTTTTTTTTGGGACTATATAAAATAATTGTACATACAAAATAGAATGGTGAGTCGTAGCATAGATATTGTATTTCTTAGTCCTCCTCACTAGGGAGTCCTCTGCCGAGGCGGAATAAAGTTATTTAATTATAGTTTATTTGTCTTCTGTGTAGATTTTAGTGTCTTTATTAGGATTTTTTCATTGACCTCTTTCAGCTATAATATTATTTTCGATTGGTAGATACTCAATAATTTTTTATTAGTTTTATGTCTTGGGGGGGGGGGGGGGGATGTTGTGGAGTTTTTTTGCCAAAAAGTGTAGTTTTCTTGTCCAAATGTGGATTTATAACTTGGAATGTTTTTTATGTCATTTTTGTTCGATGTAGTGACATGGATATACTGTTTAGTAAAGGATTCAGTATTTTTGTTCGATATAGTGCGATGGATACACAGTCTAGTAGAGGATTCAGTATTTTTGTTCGATCTAGTTTGATGGATACACGGTCTAGTAGAGGATTCAGTATTTTTGTTCGATCTAGTGTGATGGATACACGGTCTAGTAAAGGATTCAGTATTTTTGTTCGATCTAGTGCGATGGATACACAGTCTAGTAGAGGATTCAGTATTTTTGTTCGATCTAGTTTGATGGATACACGGTCTAGTAGAGGATTCAGTATTTTTGTTCGATCTAGTGTGATGGATACACGGTCTAGTAGAGGATTCAGTATTTTTGTTCGATCTAGTGCGATGGATACACAGTCTAGTAGAGGATTCAGTATTTTTGTTCGATCTAGTTTGATGGATACACGGTCTAGTAGAGGATTCAGTATTTTTGTTCGATCTAGTGTGATGGATACACGGTCTAGTAAAGGATTCAGTATTTTTGTTCGATCTAGTGCGATGGATACACAGTCTAGTAGAGGATTCAGTATTTTTGTTCGATCTAGTTTGATGGATACACGGTCTAGTAGAGGATTCAGTATTTTTGTTCGATCTAGTTTGATGGATACACGGTCTAGTAGAGGATTCAGTATTTTTGTTCGATCTAGTGTGATGGATACACGGTCTAGTAAAGGATTCAGTATTTTTGTTCGATCTAGTGCGATGGATACACAGTCTAGTAGAGGATTCAGTATTTTTGTTCGATCTAGTTTGATGGATACACGGTCTAGTAGAGGATTCAGTATTTTTGTTCGATCTAGTGTGATGGATACACGGTCTAGTAGAGGATTCAGTATTTTTGTTCGATCTAGTGCGATGGATACACAGTCTAGTAGAGGATTCAGTATTTTTGTTCGATCTAGTTTGATGGATACACGGTCTAGTAGAGGATTCAGTATTTTTGTTCGATCTAGTTTGATGGATACACGGTCTAGTAGAGGATTCAGTATTTTTGTTCGATCTAGTGTGATGGATACACGGTCTAGTAAAGGATTCAGTATTTTTGTTCGATCTAGTGCGATGGATACACAGTCTAGTAGAGGATTCAGTATTTTTGTTCGATCTAGTTTGATGGATACACGGTCTAGTAGAGGATTCAGTATTTTTGTTCGATCTAGTGTGATGGATACACGGTCTAGTAAAGGATTCAGTATTTTTGTTCGATCTAGTGCGATGGATACACAGTCTAGTAGAGGATTCAGTATTTTTGTTCGATCTAGTTTGATGGATACACGGTCTAGTAGAGGATTCAGTATTTTTGTTCGATCTAGTGTGATGGATACAAGGTCTAGTAAATGATTCAGTATTTTTGTTCGATCTAGTGCGATGGATACACAGTCTAGTAGAGGATTCAGTATTTTTGTTCGATCTAGTTTGATGGATACACGGTCTAGTAGAGGATTCAGTATTTGTGTTGTGTATGTTCTTATGTAAAGCAGATCCCCATCCTATAATTCCGAGTTCAAATCGGGAGTAGTATACTTTTTTGAAGTAAAACTTCTTTACGCACGCTTGACTTGTGGGGTAAGCTTACGAATGCGTTACGAAAACGCTTTACTACGTTACGCGTAGTCGAGCGAGGCGAACGGGCGATACGCACGGCTTGATCAGGTAAGGCAAACGATAACAAAATTTAAAGAATTATTTGTAGAAAATTAATATATTATATTAGGTAAAGTCGTTTTACTTCAGTCTTTTGGTCTAAAGCACACTCGTATTTAAATCCTTTTTATTTACCACATTTCATAGATTTTTAAAGAAATATAAACTTAAGGCTTGTGAGTTTTCTGTAATACCTTTGATCTGTAGGTCCCATTTAAGATTTTCAATTACTATTACTACGAGATTTTTTATGTTTTGTTTAGGTATTTTTTATAACTGGTCATTGCATTGAACATTATTTTTGTGTATACTCACCCCTTATACATTTTTCCTTCCCTGAACTCAAATCCCTGAAAACACATTCAGCATCTCCAAAGATGACATAGGCCTTGAGAGAAATTATTTTCCTCGGGTCCTCCTGTGTGGAGCTAATATAAAAAAAAATATTGTGGTTTTAGATTGTTTAAAACTTTTTAAACTTATCGTCGAAGAAGAAGATAACACTAATAATCTAAACGAAAATATGAAAATGAACAAGACACAGAAAAATTAAAGATAATTGTTGCATCTCGACTCGAACCCAGAACCTCTCGTCTTACCGGGACGAACGCCTTTACCAATTCGGCTACTGCCACCGATTAATTAAACGTCATATTTGTCAATCTCATATTTCAAATTTCAGAATTAACAATATTATCTTCGATTATTTTTTTTCCATACTATTATCGGCAGCTACCTGTTTTATTGGAAACAAGTGTTCTATGAACTTGTTTGTTACCTAGATAGTGTCTCGGATAATTATATCCGATTTTAATTATATGGGACATCTATTGGCCTTTTTGTAAAAGATGGTGAGATGGTACAATATATTATGGTAGATTCAGACTGGGTCGACGTACGTATGCATCGCTACGACTACGATTTTCAATGAAAATTTATGTTTTAGAATCACATTGGCCACACGCATCGCGACGTGCGATGTCTGTGGCCATTTTCATAGAAAATGTATGGGTTGCTAAGCATTGCTTGGCGTAGCGATGCGTACGTACGTCGTCAAGTCTGAATCTACCTTTATTGTCCAAAAACAAAATTAGTGTAACCGAAACTTTAAAATATGAACAATTCAAAAAGCAAATTAAATCCCTGAAATTGGATAATGATATATTGTACCCTTAGTTTACCCCTACTTAATCTCTATTATAATATAATAATATAATAATTTAATAATATAATAATATAATAATATAATAATATAATAATATAATAATATAATAATATAATAATATAATAATATAATAATATAATAATATAATAATATAATAATATAATAATATAATAATATAATAATATAATAATATAATAATATAATAATATAATAATATAATAATATAATAATATAATAATATAATAATATAATAATATAATAATATAATAATATAATAATATAATAATATAATAATATAATAATATAATAATATAATAATATAATAATATAATAATATAATAATATAATAATATAATAATATAATAATATAATAATATAATAATATAATAATATAATAATATAATAATATAATAATATAATAATATAATAATATAATAATATAATAATATAATAATATAATAATATAATAATATAATAATATAATAATATAATAATATAATAATATAATAATATAATAATATAATAATATAATAATATAATAATATAATAATATAATAATATAATAATATAATAATATAATAATATAATAATATTATAATATTATAATATAATAATATAATAATATAATAATATAATAATATAATATAATAGAATCAAATAATATAGACCTAAAACTGAGAATACTCTTCATCAAGACCTATGTATGGAGTATCTTGATGTACGGCTGCAAAACATGGTGCCTATCCGAAAGAGATAAACGGAGACTAGAGGCTATTGAGATGTGGTCCTATAGAAGACTATTAGGAATTTCCTGGAGAGACCACATTACAAATGAGGAGGTTCTCCAAAGAATCGAAGGAGGAAGGCACCTGCTCAGAAGCTTGTCCGAAAGGCGTGCAAGATGGATCGGTCATATAATACGACAAGAAGGCCTCTTGCATGCCATAATGGAGGGTATGACTGAGGGGACAAACTCTAGGGGACGCCCACGCCGAGAGTACCTGGAGGTGGACATGCGCTGCTCATCATATGCAGACCTCAAAAGAGCCGCACAAGACAGGGAAGAATGGAAGAAAAAAATAAAGGAAATTGCTGCAAACCAATCCCAGGATTGAAACAAGAGAGAGAGAATCTGTATTATCAATGTTAAAAGTTTAAATATACTAGTATATTGGTATTGTCATTCAAAAACATATTTTTTCCTAAATTGTATACCTATGCTAAATAATGTTTGTATTTATTTCATAAGTCTTTGATTATTATTTACATATTTAATTAGAACATCATTTTTTGCATGTAAATACTCCTCCCATAAACACGAGCTCCTAGAGCTCAACTTATGGAGTAGTAGAATAATAATTAATAATTGTAAAACTTTGCATAATGTAATCACTTGTAATAATATAAATAATAATATTTTAAAACTTATGCACGAGTCTTCCTTGATGTTTACCTCCGGTCACCGTATGACGTCACTCGGCATTTGGTTCGCCATGGCGTGCCAGCGAATTCCTTGGGAAGTTATAAATAAACCTAATTCACCCCCTTGCGATTTGCCGATAAACTAAGGGTGTTTCCATGGTGTGTCGGTAGGGGGTACATAGATAAATAACGCGCTACCTTGGCCCGAGACATGTTGCGTCACGAACGACTACTTGCGAACCACTATATTCTTTAGTTTTCTTCAATTTGATGCGAGGATGGGTACCGTCGCTCCGAGAACCATCAAAAGCAAACATTTATTCTAATATAAATCATAGCATAAACTGTACATCGATATCAAATACATTCTTATCAAATATTCTGAAAATACAGACGTAAAATAAACGACTTAACCTTTTTATTCAAAATATTTAACTCTAAATTCGACTGTTGCGAACTACTGCAACTCAACTCATAAACTTACGAATACCCACATTACCAACACAACAAAATACACTATTCTACTGTAGCATTCATAAGCGCAACTGCATCGCCCACTCTCCGATGAAACGATTTCACGCTATAGGAAATTAATACTTAGGTGATGCTTACATATTTAATACAAGCTTCTGCCCGCGACTTCGTCTGCGTAGGATTAGTACTTCGGTAATCTATTTTCTTTTCCTAGGTCCCATCTACGTTTATACCAAAATTCTTGACCTATTTATTTAAAATATGTATAATTTTTGATTCGATTCAAAGTAATAGGCGAGTACTTCAAATAAATTCACTAATTTAAATTTTTTCCAAAATAGAATTTTGGTTTAACAATCATTGTTTTGCAAAAAATCAAATATGCAAAACAATTCAAATATTAAACAATAATTATTATTTTTAATATATTGAAAATAAATAGCTAGCTTTATAAATTATAGCCCATATGTTATTCTGATGTATGAGCTATATTATTGTAAAGTTTCATTAAAATCCATTCAGCAGTTTTGGCGTGAAAGAGTGACAAACATACATACATCCGTACAAACTTTCACGTTTATAATATTAGTAAGATTAGTAAGATCAACTTGGCGAGTTCTGTGGATCTATTTATTTCAACACTTTTCCTAAACAGATCTTGTATTCTTGTAGTTCTCCTATTTTTCAGTTTTTGTTCTTGTATTTGTATGACTAGTGTGTATTTTTTACAACCAACAAAATGTGACAAGCGTACTGCGCCAATATGTTATAGCCCTCTGGGCGTTTAATAAATAAATTAAAAAAATATAAAGATAGCAAAAACATAATAATCAAAACTAATTTATAATATACACGCTGATACTTGGCACGCGTTGCATGACACTAAAATAAAGAAATTGTTACTCCTTGCGTTTCCTTTACCATTCGTCCCGTTCCCCACCCTCACCCCCTTCCCCTCTAGCGTTCCCTTTTAACCTTCCCCGCGTTCCCCCTCCCTTCTCCCGCTGTACCCCTTCTCGCAACCCCCCCTCCTCACGAATTCCCCATCCACCTTCTTCCCAACCACCATTCCTTCATTCTTTTCCTCTCCTCCCGGATTCCCCTCCCCTCCCCCTTCCCGCCTTTTTCTCAGTAACCTCCCTCCTCATGAATTCCCGTTCCACCTTCTCCGCTTTCCCCCTCCCTGCGAACCACCCCTCCTTTATTCTCCTCCGCCCCTCCCGGATTCCCCTCCCCTCCCCCTTCCCGCCTTTTTCTCAGTAACCTCCCTCCTCATGAATTCCCGTTCCACCTTCTCCGCTTTCCCCCTCCCTGCGAACCACCCCTCCTTTATTCTCCTCGACCCCTCCCGGATTCCCCTCCCCTCCCCCTTCCCGCCTTTTTCTCAGTAACCTCCCTCCTCATGAATTCCCGTTCCACCTACTCCGCTTTCCCCCTCCCTGCGAACCACCCCTCCTTTATTCTCCTCCGCCCCTCCCGGATTCCCCTCTCCTCCCCCTTCCCGCCTTTTTCTCAGTAACCTCCCTCCTCATGAATTCCCGTTCCACCTTCTCCGCTTTCCCCCTCCCTGCGAACCACCCCTCCTTTATTCTCCTCCGCCCCTCCCGGATTCCCCTCCCCTCCCCCTTCCCGCCTTTTTCTCAGTAACCTCCCTCCTCATGAATTCCCGTTCCACCTTCTCCGCTTTCCCCCTCCCTGCGAACCACCCCTCCTTTATTCTCCTCCGCCCCTCCCGGATTCCCCTCCCCTCCCCCTTCCCGCCTTTTTCTCAGTAACCTCCCTCCTCATGAATTCCCGTTCCACCTTCTCCGCTTTCCCCCTCCCTGCGAACCACCCCTCCTTTATTCTCCTCCGCCCCTCCCGGATTCCCCTCCCCTCCCCCTTCCCGCCTTTTTCTCAGTAACCTCCCTCCTCATGAATTCCCGTTCCACCTTCTCCGCTTTCCCCCTCCCTGCGAATTACCCCTCCTTTATTCTCCTCCGCCCCTCCCGGATTCCCCTCCCCTCCCCCTTCCCGCCTTTTTCTCAGTAACCTCCCTCCTCATGAATTCCCGTTCCACCTTCTCCGCTTTCCCCCTCCCTGCGAACCACCCCTCCTTTATTCTCCTCCGCCCCTCCCGGATTCCCCTCCCTCCCGCCTTTTTTTTTCCCAGCCGCTAAACCCCAAAAAGACACTCATTTTTCAAACAACTCGCGTGTGCCCTATTGCCATTTTTTTCAAATTTTCAAATTTTCTGCGCCATTTTCTTTATTTTCCTTCCACAAAGTATTAGAAAACTTTTTTTCCAAAAGATGAATGAAATAGGTAAAGTCGTTCTGAAGTTATGGCGTGACCAAGGGAAACAGGGATTCATTTTTATATATATAGATCGATCTTACCTTCAATTCAACAATAACTTGAATTCACATTTCGAACTTTACAACAAAAGTGAGCCAACACAGAATTTTAAGTAATTAAATCGAATGTACCGAACTTCTTTCCATGCCGAATTAATTTTAACAAACCTGTTTCTGTGGTACGAGAACACCAGATGGAACGCAGGAAAACACTTCTTCTTCGTCTAAAACATAATTTATTTAAATACAGCAAAAATAGAAATGCAAAGGGTCTATTTTAGCTTAAATATCAGCTCAACAAATTTACTCGGTGATCTACATGATCACCAAACTGATAAAAGAAAAATAGGCTATTTTCCCTTAATCCTTCTCTCATTTATGACAACACTCTATTGTAGATACACATGGATCCATTTACATATGAATATTACTAGACGAGAACATATAGGGTGAGTTGACTGTAATGATATGTGATTCGTTAATAAATCAATCTGACAGTATGTAGGCATCTCGCATTATAATAACACCATTATTTAGTTCTTAAAAGTACAGGCCTTTTACATGGGAGCGCGAATTGCTCTCCACATTTTGAACAAACTTGCGAAGTCCAAATACGTCAAAGTAAAGTTCGTAGCTGTTTACAGAGTCGAATATTTTGTTGCCGTATTTAGTTAAGACACCTTTACAAATGTTTCATAATTTCCTTACCCCAGAAACAGCGACGAGCACACTCGAGAAATGACTCGCCATGTATGTCGATGTCATAATATAATATTATGTACAAAAATAGAAGGCAAGACCGATATTAAATATCTTGGCATAACAATAGACCAACGTTTAAAATGGTCCCCACATATAAATATTCTGAACGACAGAGTAAGGAAACTAACATATATATTTAGATGTTTAAGAGATATTTTAAACGAAACATTATTTAGAACAACATACTTCGCGTTCTGTCAATCAACTATATAATACTGCATTATAGGATGGGGCGGTACATATAAAAATCAAACACAAACAATTTACATATCACAAAAACTAATAATAAAAACAATTTAAAAAAACCCCTATTCATATTCGTCAAAACTCTTATTCAAAGAATTTAAGGTCAGAAAATTAAGTGCATTATTCTCTTACCATGCAACATTACACATTTATAAAGATAATATTCAAAATAAAACTGCACCCTTTAAAAATAACAAAAATCTTAGACAAACACTAATACTTCCTACTCCAAAATGTAAAAAAACAATAGGACAGTTAAATCATAAATATCTCGGTGTAAATTTTTTTAATTCATTACCAGAAAAATTAGAAACATGAACTCACCTTAAAAATCATACTGAAAACCTGAACTAAATAATATCAAATAAAACTATACAATAACACCCCCCCCCCCCATACACATAAGCAATGTTTATTTATGGGGATATATCAAACATATGTATCATATAATTAATTAGTGTATAAAATGTATTTGTAATTTATGTATCTTTTTTGAAATATTAATATTAAAAAAAAATCAAAAAAATATTAACATAAAAAAATAAATAAATATAAAAGTTATTAAAATGACCTAAATAAGCTTAACATGTTGTAAAATAATGTTTACCTATGGAATGTAAAACGACAATTGGTTTTATTCTCTTTTTCACTTTTATTTTTACACGTTTTAATGGCACCAATGAGAGCTTGACGCTAGTCCGCACAAGAATGATGACGTCACATTTTCTAGATTCACGCGAAACTGTACCCGGCCGGCTCCAAATGGAACCAGTATGAGGAAGGGGAAATAATACGCTTTTATCTCTTAGGGCAGGTCTAGTAATATTCATATGTCTATGCATGTATCTCTCCGTTATAATACAACTATATCTATATTCAAAGCAAAAACATAAAAATAACAAAAAATCTAGCAACATTTGAACCGGCTGTGTGAACAGGATTTTTTAGCAGTTCCCACAGTATTAAAACTAACACCCAGAAAAAACAACATTTTCTTTGTACAGTCGGCATTTAAAACTAATTTGACAATAAGATGACATTTTTCTCCAACACCACACTTTAAGGGCTTTCTTTCGCTGGCTCTAATTGTCCATATTGTTTCCACACCGTACAGAAATATGGGAAAAATCAACGTCCGAACGAGTCTCATCTATGTAATTATTGTTCCCAGATTCCTACATACACCTCTTATTGTTTTTCTTTTAAAACATAAGTTTCTCCCATAGCCCACTGTGTTGAGTTATTGTAAAAAATATGTATAAATATGCATTCGTTTTTGATAAAATAAGAGTGGTTTTATATTAGTTGATGATATTTTGGCGTAAAGTTCACATCAATTTCTTTATTGCTTGCATGCAGGTGTTTCTTATAAGGTAGGAGTGGCATCCTATTCTTTTATTAAAGTGCTTTGATATTTTATTATAATAGTTATAATGGAATGAAGCATGAGATTGTAAAAAAATAATCTTAACCTTAGATAATAATGATCTAGACAGCCCCCCAGATATTAACACTCCAATTAAAAATGTTCACAGCATGCGTAATCAAGTTGTTACTAGATTAAAACAGAAATATTGATATTAAAAATTAAATATAAAATATGAGATATAAAACATAGTAAGTGTACATTACCTACAGAGAAAGATAAGAAAGAGAGAAATAAAAACATAATAATTAAACAATTACATAATAACTGTTCTCCATGACATCATGGTAGAGTATTGTTCATTTGAATTTAAAAGTATGCAAGCTTGTTTGCGAAGATGTCGGTCACATGCAATAGAGATGACACATTCGAGACAGTGGATTAAAGTATGCAATATTGTTATTAAATATTTTTAAGATGGAAAATATCTATTGGGAACTTTAATATGAATATTGCTCAGACAATGTGTGGTTAGAAGCATATTATGGATAATTTTGATAATAACCACTGGAGCGACACAGAGAATTATAAAAAAATCGCCTTGAGTGCTCGCCACTTTTGAAAACTAATTTTGAATATTTCCCGCCATGTATGGAAAAATATAAACAAATTATAGTGCTATATAGCCAATGAATTCACCCATATTAAACTAACTCTTCTATATTTCAAAAATTGATAGAAAAAATGTCAAAAAACTTTGGAATTATAAATCCGCGAATTTTTTGCTTTAGTGATCTAGAGATTTGAAAATGCCGCTAGTGGGTATTTTTAATATCTATAATGAATATTGTTCTACGTTTTTATGTTCTCTGTGGCCTGTTTTATAACCACAGATGCAAAAATATACTAGAAAATCAAATTTTTATACGTGTTCAACAAATCAAAAGTTTGGTTTGAAAATTATTTTGAAGCTCGTTTGGAGAACTGAAGCTTTCCAACTGCCAAAATTCATTCTAGAAGAATTCAAAGACAATCGATAAGGCCATAGACATAAAGTCTATTTTATCAACTAGTTGATAGAATAAAATGCTGGCCATGAACATTTTTCAAATAATTACAATAAATGTTTTACGAATGTTACGAAAATCGGTATATTTTTGGACCGAAAGCAATCCTAGAAAAAGTAAAGTGGTCCAAATTTGGACAGAAATTGCTCTAGTGGTTAACTTGTCTTGATATTCTTGGTCGAAGAATGGGAAAGATAGGTGTTCGTTAAACAATTATATACAAAAGATATTCTAATTTACGCATTCAAAAAACAGATTAACTTTACACAGACAAACTCAGACCGACTCACAAGATCCACTATACAACATACGTTACACCAACCTACAACTAAAACGACTTTTCGACAATGAAGTATCTCTCTTTAAAATTATTTAATATCCTCCCTCTTGCAATAAAAATAATAAAAAAATAACTGACTTCAAAAGAAGCATTTAGAAATGCATTATGGACAAGGGAAGGAAGAATATAGGTATAATTTTGCAACCGAACAAATTCTGAAGCTTATATTGTGTTTTGTTCTAGATATTGTTTTTTTTTCTTCGTAGTATTTTAATATTTTAACATGTAGATATATTTTATTTTAACTACAACTATATAAAATGTGACCTTAGAACGGGGTATCCCAGTATGGACAAATTATCTTATGAAAAAATTGCTAAATAAAAAATAAATACATGTCAACTAATACTAGAATTATTTTCTTTGATGTGTATTTACTGTATGGAAAGACTGGCTACTGCACGCCTATGAATATTTAGAATTTTCCTTAAAGTACTAACTAAGTAATAACTTTTCTGTTGTCGTGCGCCGTGAACTGAACACATCCATTATTTAAATGAAGCCCTATTTACATGGACCAGCAGTGATATAATGCCGTTTCCATGACCAGTAAATGACGTACAAGAGTCCCAACTGCTCCCAAATGCCTGGAGACAGTGAGACTGTGGCACACCAGAACGGAGAAATCGATAAATTTACAATATCGGATCGATATATATAACTTCCGATGGCTTTATATCGATATTCCGAGCACGGTATCACAGTTGACAGCCGAATCGATATATATATATATATTTTTTTTTTTACTTGATTTAAAACAAAAATACACACTACCGACTTTCACCGCACTAAAATTAATATTCAAAGCGGTTCTATTTTGACCAATAAATTACACTATCATCTGAATTTCTGCAACGAATTCAATTTCAGAAGACAATACACTTAAGAGGCTAGACTTTGAACCACACGCGAAACACCCGCGTCTGTCATTCTGTACCGCTCACAATAAGCTACGCACACTTACAATACATGCGAATGCGAAATGTGAGAATGAGACAACGCTCAAATTTACCTACAGAAATCGCTCGAAAAGGGGTTTATGGAGAATACACTTTTCTATACCAAAACTTTCACAAAATTGAAATTTAAAAAAAAAAATTTTTTTAGAAAGATGAAGTTACGTCGGTAGCTTTTTATAATTTTATAATTCTTTATGAGAGTTGAGTTAGTAGCACTTTTTCCTTGAATAATATTTTTTGATAAATCGTACATGTTTGACAGTTAATGTTTACGTTAATGCGAAACGCATCGAAAATTCGAAAACATATCGACATATTTTTCACCCTCCAAAAGGCAGTATAAAAAAAAATCATTTTGTGCAATTTTCGATGTAGAAAAGTGTTTTTTCCCGGACGTCCTTTTTGTATGGGCCGAAAAGCGAAGTCTATCATCTTAATACTGCTACCATGGAACATTTCGGGATTAAGCAAATAATGGCAGATAGGGTATACATACTATGATGGAAAGGACAAATTAATGTGTTCGATAATATAATACCTAAACCAGAGTATCTAATTATAATCAAATTAAAATATTAGTAAAAGTGTAATTCGTTGAAGTATTTTTTTTTATTATTAGTACAACGATAAACACGAATAGTTTTTGTAAAGTTTATTTATAAATTATAAATTACTAACCTTTATGTTTTTCGGATCATAACTATGTGGGTTTACGATAACTGTGCACATGCTGAAGATTTATAATTCTAATGTAAATACTCTAAAATGCTGAGTTTAAGTTTGGACACTTACTGATGACGATAAACATCGATTGAGTTATATTTATTTCCAAGTCTGTGAAGCCTTTCGATATGCGATATTATAACCAACACCTCTGTAATAGGTCACCCAAAGTGATTTGGTGACTTTGCAATTTGCATATTGCGCCCTCAAGAATAAGGATTTTCTGGGTCTTGGTGGTGGATGAGTCCATCTGTGTGGCCAGTCGGATTTGGAGGGAGACCTTCTGATCTCTCCTTGCCATCGCCTTGCACCAAAACCCACTACTTGCACCGCAGTGGCAAGGATTGATTCATACGTCCATCACTCCTGGCCCCCTAGCACGCTCGATCGATAAGGATTGATAGGATAACTTTCGGTAACTTCTTATAGATTCCCTAGCATGACTGCAGATCGCCAACGAATAAGTGACAGTTCACAATGACTAAGTGTCCTTAATATATTCGTCATTAACTGTTGTTAGTGAGTTAGTAACACCCAGTTTCTGAACACACCCCCCATATTCCATTTTCCTTTCCAGAACTTCATCTCCTTCCTTTACCTAGAAATACCCTCCATACAGCATCCCCAAAGACGACACAGCCCCCCTTGAGTGATATTTATTCAGGCCTCCTGTGTAAAGCTAAAGTAAAAAAAAAAAAAATCTTAAAAAATTCACAGGTCCGTATAAAACGGATTCCAGATATGCAACCTAGCGCCATGCAATTTGTTAATCAACAGACTCTAAATGAATTCAGACTATGTAAGGTTACGCTATCGACCCTTTAGAATAACAAGGTTCCATGTGTAGCGGTAACGTCATGCGATAACGGGCTGTATATTAAACTACTTAAGAGTGATAGATCGTCGCTCCAGTGCTTAATTGTCTAATCTCAATTTTAGTTTTTGTTCAATCTTATCAAGAACGATAATTAATCATAATATTTTAATTAATGAAGATAATATTAGCGAAAGTCATTCGAAAATCCGAAACAGAAAAATCAGAAAAAGATACGGATACATCTGGGACTCGAACCCAGGACCTCTGGCAATCCGGGCCAACGCGCTATCCACTGTGCCGTTGGCCCGGATTGCCAGAGGTCCTGGGTTCGAGTCCCAGATGTATCTGTATCTTTTTGTGATTTTTCTGTTTGGGATTTTCGAATGACTTTCGCTAATATTATCTTCATTTATTAAAATTTTATAATTTGAAGTTTAACTCTCTTTAAGTTAATAAGTTTAAAATAAAAATAAAAAGATAATTAATCACTTTACTAAGAATTATTTAAATTAACGAGACCTTTACCTTTACGGAAATAACTTCATCTTAAAATCGTATCATAAAATATATATCACCGAAGAAGAAGATAACAATAATAATCTAAATTAAAATATGAAAATGAAAAAGACACAGAAAAATAATAAAAGATAAACGTCGCGACTGGGGCTCGAACCCAGATCTCTCGCCATACCGGGACGTGCGCTCTACCAATTCAGCTATTGCGTCCTATTATAATACCTCCGTAATTGTCAAAGTCATATTTAAAATTTCAGAATTAACAATATTATCTTCGACTAATGTTTTTTTTCCATATTATCGGCAGCTACCTTTTTTTTATTGGAAACAAGTGTTAGAAGAACGTATTTGTTACCTAGATAGTGTGTCGGATAAATACAATAAATAAATACAAGCCAATGATCGTTTGGACAATGTAGCACTCGGGCGACGGGATGGAACCTTGTTATTCCAAGGGTCGCTATGTTAAGTGGAGTTATGCAGTAATGTTAATGTGCAACTTGAATTAATGTAGAATGCGCAAATTTATTTATTTATATATTCATTTTATGCACTGAAAACAGTTCCAACTTAATATATTATCTTCAGTTATATTTTTAGATTTTCAAGGTCAAACGAAGTATTGCGATTTATTTTTGAGGTACTATACCATAATAGAATCGAATAATATACACCTTAAACTGAGAATACTCCTCATCAAGACCTATGTATGGAGTATCTTGATGTACGGCTGCGAAACATGGTGCCTATCCGAAAGAGATAAACGGAGACTAGAGGCTTTTGAGATGTGGTCCTATAGAAGACTATTAGGAATTTCCTGGAGAGACCACATTACAAATGAGGAGGTTCTCCAAAGAATCGAAGGAGGAAGGCACCTGCTCAGGACCTTGTCCGAAAGGCGTGCAAGATGGATCGGCCATATAATACGACAAGAAGGCTTCTTGCATGCCATAATGGAGGGTATGACCGAGGGGACAAACTCTAGGGGACGCTCACGCCGAGAGTACCTGGAGGACCTGCTGGTGGACATGCGCTGCTCATCATATGCAGACTTCAAAAGAGCCGCACAAGACAGAGAAGAATGGAAGAAAAAAATAAAGGAAATTGCTGCAAACCAGTTCCAGGATTGCAACCAGAGAGAGATACCATGTTGTTTTTGTTTTTTCATTAGTTCCAGACCTTGAGGAAAACAATTTTCCATGGGGCCTATGTCATCTTTGCAGATGCTGTATGGAGGGTACTTCTAGAAATAGGAATGAGAGCAATTTCTAGAAAGGAACAAGGTGGTTAGGAATTTTGGGGGTCAATGGATCTAAACGTTTGAATCCATCCCTCCCACTGCGGTACAAGGCTTTGTTTTGAGAGATTCCTGCTGGATAGGTTAAAAGGTCTCCCTCAACCAGACTCTCTCGATCCGCAGTATATGTGCACACGCATCCGCCGCTAATTTTGTTTGACAAGCCCCCAAAGGGTGCACAAATTCCAACGGCTCGGAGGGCTTTGAAGCAAAGAATGGACCTCGAGAGTGTTTTCTCTTGGGGTAAGAATAATCTCGTCGAATTCAATGTTTCAAAGACCCAATCATGTCTGATTACGTCTAAAAGGGATCGAAATGACAATCTAGTCTCCTTCAACGGTAGCATTCTTCCAAACAGGTCCTCCATTGATATGCTCGGTGTAACTCTAAGTGACCAGCTCAGGTACGGGGGCTCCATCGAGGCCAGAGTTAAGTTGGCCTCTCAGAAACTGGGCGTACTGTACAGGGCCCGCAGATACTTCAATAGTACACAACTACTAACCCTGTACAAATCGCAAGTGCGCCCCACTGTTGAATTTGGCAGCCATCTCTGGTCTGGAGCCCCGATGTACCTGAAAAACACCCTCGACTCTGTGCAGAAACGGGCGGTCCGCTTGATAGATTCTCCTGTCTTAACAAACGGATTGCAATCTTTAGAGCACAGGCGTCGGGTGGGAATGCTATCCTTGTTCTACCGGTATTTCAATGGAAGATGCTCCGAGGAGCTAGCGTCATTGATCCCCTCGGCACCGGTGCATAGTCGGGAAACACGCCAAACCCGCGCCCAACATATGTACACAGTTGACATTTGTCACATGAGAACGGGACGCTTCTACGACTCGTTCTTGTGTTCAACAGCTCGGCTGTGAAACGATTTGCCGGCCTCTGTGTTTCCTCCCTTCTATAACATGGGTCTCTTCAAGACCCACGTTCACTCCTTCCTCTCCTCAAAAAGACCCTCCTCACAGCATCTTCAAAGATGACATAGGCCCTGAGGGAAATTATTTTCCTCAGGGCCTCCTGTGTGGAGTTAATGTAAAAAAAAATAAAAAATAATAAGACCTATAAAAACCTCACCCCATGAACTCTGGCACCCCTGCTAAGTCACGTAACGTATAGATCACATGGTGTGACCTATGGATGAGATGTCGGTTATCCAAAAAATGGTACCCATTTCCGCATCCCAAATTGTAACCTATTAATATTCATATTTTTAAGTGCGTATATAATGCTCTTATCCTAGTATGAACAAAGTAAAAATAAAAATATTCAATCCCCCCCCCCCCCCTCCCCCCTTCCTCCTTCCCCTTCTTTATTAACCCACCCCTTCCCAATTCCCCCTTTTGACCCCTTTCCTTATCCTAATATGCACAAAGTAAGCATTTTCTTATTCTAATGTGAACAAAGCTCCCCCTTCCCTTTTCCCTCTGTCCCCTTCCTCCTTCCTTCTTACCATCCCCCTTCCTCCATTCCCCTTTCCCCTTCACCATTCAACTGTTCCCCTTCTTTATCCTAATTTGAACAAAGTAAAAAATATATTTTTTTAACCCATCAGGCCTTTGACATAATAATATATCTATTGACTGTTATATTTTAGGCAGAAAATTATTTTAATTGTAATTTTTTTTAAATGGAACTGATTTTTAGAGAATTTAGACTACCCCGTAATATTTAACGAGTGCGCGCGAGTGGTTTTTAATGACTGTAACCTCTTTAAAGTTTTGGTGAATTATTGAGAACATGATTAAAAAGAAGTTTATTTATTATTAATTTTCAACGCCCTGATGGGCTTTTACATAATATGTATATAATACAGTGATATATATGTAATATATATATAATACAGTGATAATAATGTTTAAATAAGAAATACAAACTTATAGCAATAAACATTATAAAAATGGTAGGTAAGTAAAAAATATTATATTATAATAAAAGAGAAAAAGTAAAAATAAATTAAACTGGAACCAGTTTTTAAATTGCTGATGGCATAAAAATCATAATATATAGTGTAAGTTAATATTAGAAATTTACAGATGAGTAATACAAGAAAAAGTTTACAATACAGAAAAACAAAAGAGAGTAACAAGTTTTTACATTATAGATAAATAGAAATAATACAAAAATATGTGCAACAGTTCCTACATTATAAGAATATGCTACATCAAAATATTATGGAATCTTTTAAATAACAGTAACTAATATTAAACACGTCTGATTTCACATTCTGACATGAATGATTTAATAATTTCATGTTTGTATTGTATCAGCGACACATTCCATACATCTACGTGAAAGAGTGCGCTCTTCCCACAGGCATTTCCGCAGCGCTGCAATATCTCGGTAGGCGGAAGAGATGATGATAAGCGTTATCGTATTTGTGTTGACATACTGTTTATGCTAATTAAATTAGGTATACATATTTTAAACATTGAGATACAAAGATTAGCAAGAAGCTTATCTGTGGTAACTTCCTGAATTATAAAAAATATTTAAATTGCTCCTCCCGTTTAATCACAGGCGACCATATTGTTCCAGCTCATATAGGTCTCATAGAAATAATGGTGTCTCCCTTACTACCATAGTGAGTTTTTCTTCAAAATCCAACAGAATTTTTTTTCTTCCATGTGTCATCACTGGTCACTCAGCCGAGTAACCAAACAACACCTAATGATTTTTTTTAATGTTTTTGTAGAAAAAAAATCAAAAAATGTCACCGAAGACCAAAATTTTAATTTAGACCAAATTGATTTACACTTTTTACTCCAAATAATGTCAGGAATCACTGGTTAAAGTAAGTCAAGTACGTTCCTTAAGACGATAGACTTCGCTTTTCGGCCCATACAAAAAGGAAGCCCGGGAAAAACCCCTTTTCTACATCGAAAATTGCACAAAATGAATAAATTTTTTTATACTGCCTTTTAGAGGGTGAAAACTATGTCGGTATGTTTTCGAATTTTCGATGCGTTTCGTATTAACGTAAACATTCACTGTCAAACATGTACGATTTATCAAAAAATATTATTTAAGGAAAAAGTGCTGCTAACTCAACTCTCATAAAGAATTATAAAATTATAAAAAGCTACCGACGTAACTTCTTCTTTCTAAAAAATATATATTTTTTAAAATTTCAATTTCGTGAAAGTTTCGGTGTAGAAAAGTGTATTCTCCATAAACCCCTTTTCGAGCGATTTCTGTAGGTAAATTTTAGCGTTGTCTCATTCGCACATTTCGCATTCGCATGTATTGTAAGTGTACGTGAGCTTATTGTGAGCGGGACAGAATGACAGACGCGGGTGTTCCGCGTGTCGTTCAAAGTCTAGCCTCTTTACACCCTGCATATTCAAATCAAAACAATTAAAATGAACACCTTTATGACACCAATGTTTCCAACCGCAATTTAAAAAAAAATTATGACACATTGTAAATTTAAAAAAAAGTTTTTTTTTACATATAATAATAAAATATATTTGTGTAATAAATTATGTGTGTTTTTATTTTTTTTCATTATCTGACGACCGTCCGTGGTCGAGTGGTAAGACACTTGACTCCCATTCGGAAGGTCGCGGGTTCGAACCCGGCGTGCGCAAATAATTTTTATTTGATTAATTTGTGTTATTTCACAATTACTTAATAAAAATAATATATGTTATATTTGCGGCACGTTCCAGAGTGGAAGATACTCTCAGTATCACCTTGGTGTAAGACGACGTTCAGAATTTCAGAATTGAAACGTTGCTTAATAATGGCTTTAGCCGTGTTTAGTGACTAGATCTGAATAGCCAGGTACTTTCCCACCTTCCTCTTCCCCATCTCCTTCCCTTTCCCACTTACCTTCAGCCTCACAACATACTCCACAATTGGGGATGCCATAGTCTCACTGGCTCCAGAAGGGAGCAGTTGGGACTCTTGTAAGGTTTCTCTGTTTAAAAAAAAATGTGTATTTTTAGTTAGAAAAAACGTAAGGTCAACCATTATTAAAACTTTTAAAGATTTTCATAAAAAAAAAATATATTAAAAAATTTGTATGGTTAATTTTAATAATTAATTTGAAAGCGTATTTCATCACCTTTCGAAAACAGTTTTTAGTTTTCGGATACTTTAACAAATATTTCATTTATTTTAATTTTATTACAAAGCGGAAATACTTTTACCTTCTGACAAAATTCGCCCAATTTAAATATTATGTTATATTTATATGGCATTGTACGTCAAATAGGGAGGCGGAAATCGGTACCGCCGCCCCGGGAACCATTTATTGGATAACCGACAACTCTGCCACAGGTCACCCCAAGTGGCAAGCTACGTTTTGTGACTTAGCAGGGGTGCCCGGCTTAATAATATTTTAAGGGATTCAAGTGTTTGAGGGATCATCTGTCAGAGTGATAAAATGACCTGGAATCATTTTTAAAGAGAAAACTGTCGGGGGGTGGGAATGTTGGGGGCCAACTGTCGGGGGATCAAGAGAAGGTCCACTGTATTATTTCTCTCTTTTGTCCACCTTCTCGCCTGCCTTACCTTCGGTAATGTATTATTATGTTATAGAGTTTGTATAGTTACCATTTCACCCTTCTGTAAGTGTAACGCATGAACATCGGTTGACCTTCTCTGTGGCCTATGCCAGAGGTCGTCAGACCGCGATCCGCGGTCAATTTAACAGGCATTTTTTTGTAACAATCACTCTCCTGATTCATCACCCAAATCAAGAAGTTTGCTGACGGACTCCTAACCTGAAGGTCGCGACTTTATTTGATTAATTTGTTTTATTTGACAATTAATTAATAAAAAAGTATATTTAATATATTTGCGGCACGTTTCAGAGTGGAAGATACTCTCAGTATCGCCCTGATGTGAGACCACTATTAGAATTGAAGCGTTGCTTGAAATGGCTTTAGCCTGTTTGGCGACCCGACACTTCCCCATTTTCTTCTTCCCCATCTCCTTCCCCTCACCACAACCTTCCGCCTCATAACATACCCCGATTTGGGATGGCATATCTTACTGGCTCCAGACTGGATCAGTTGGGACTCTTGTGTGGTATTCATATAAAATAAGGCACATATTTTCATGTGAGAAGCATGAATTTTCCAAATTTAGACCCTGCTATCCCCTACCGTTACTTTGTCTCTTTTTCAATTTCTTCCTCTGCCCCTTAGTCAAATATAAGTTAGGCAAAATAGATTTTCAAAAGAAAATAAAATTTAAAAGAACAAAATTGCTAAACAGGTGTTAAGGTTTAAGACCACTATTCAGAATTGAAACGTTGCTTGAAATAGCTTTAGCCGTGTTTAGTGACTAGATCTGAATAGCCATGTACTTCACCACGTTTCTCTTTCCAATCTCCTTCCCTTCTCCGCTTACCTTCAGTCTCCCCCAATTGGAGATGCTATAGTATCACTGGCTCCAGGCGGGAGCAGTTGGGACTCTTGTGATGTGTTCACTATAAAAAAAGAGTGACAGACCAATGAATCCATCTCTTCCACTACGACGCAAGACGATGTGTCGAGACTGTCAAGCTGGAGAGGTCCATATTAGATCTCCGTCAACTACTCTCTCCCGGGCACCCCTGCTGAGTAACCAAACGTAGCAGTAACTTATGGCACGGGTGTTGGTTATATAAACGGGTTTTGGGGCGGCGGTACCCACGTCTCCCAAATTAAAAATTGTAAAAACACTGTTACAAAACTAAACTACGAGGTTAGGTTATTTCGCTATTCTCAGTAGAATGTTTGCCGACTCCTGGATGCCTGTTGTGCTCCTACAAACATCTACATCTAATCAATGTTCGTGTCTCACGCAATGTTGTTGGTGTAATTAATAAGCATGTTAGATGCAAAGCTTTTCTTTGTTGAAAAATTCTTTTCGGAATTTACACCGAAGCTTCGATTCGGTTTTTTTTCCATTTCATGGTCTAATCGCTGCTAGGAAAAAAATCTCAAACATTTTTTTATAATATATAAATACTAGCTATATATAAAGGGTGTTAAGGATCGTGCTTGACTTACTATAACCAGTGATTCCTGACAGTGATACCGTCCGTGGTCGAGTGGTAACAACACTTGACTCCCAATCGGAAGGTTGCGGGTTCGAACCCGGCGTGCGCAAATAAATTTTATTTGATTAATTTGTGTTATTTCACAATTAATTAATAAAAATAATATATACTACATTTGCGGCACGTTCCAGAGTGGAAGATACTGTCAGTATCGCCCTGGTGTAAGACCACCATTCAGAATTGAGACGTTGCTTAATAATGGCCTTAGCCGTGTTTAGTGACTAGATCTGAATAGCCAGGTACTTTCCTACCTTCCTCTTCCCCATCTCCTTCCCTTCCCCACTTTCCTTCAGCCTCACAACATACCCCAATTGGGGATGCCATAGTCTCACTGGCTCCAGACGGGAGCAGTTGGGACTCTTGTGAGGTATTCTCTATAAAAAAAAAAAAATTATTTGGAATTAAAAATGAATATGAAATTTTTGTCCCCGGTGACTTTTTCGATGCTTTTTTTTCTTTAATATCAAAACAATTTTTTTTTCTACATGTCGTCACTACTCGGCCGAGTAACAGCCCAACGTCTTACCCCGCCTTAAACTGTCCAACAACTACTTTTTTATGTTTTTGTACAACAAAAAAAACATCTCAAATGTCACCGGAGACCAGAATTTCATTTACATTTTTTACTTCATATAATGTCAGGAATCACTGGTTAAATTAGGTCAAGTACTATCATTAACATCCATAAGTCCCCGGTGTTGCCCGGTCTTTATGCATTTAACCGAAGTCTCCGGAATATTCTGTCAGAATGTCAGGAAATTACATCTTTGCAATAAAATCCATCCCAACACTTTGAGAGGAGAAATATCACTTGCTCCAGTTAATATTAAAAGGCAAAATAGAGGGTCGCCGAGGGCCTGGTAAGAGACTAATGTACGAGAGCTAGTAGAGTACGAGTCTGCGAAATGTACGAGAGTGGACCGGTATAAGAAGTATGGAAAGGCTATTCCGGGCAGCGCAAGATAGATACATATTCACCAGAGTGATCGCCAATGTTGGGGGGACCTGATAAGGCACACGAAGAAGAAGAAGAATAATATAAAAAAAAGGAATATTTCTAAGTATCCGAAAACTAAGTGTGCAGAATTTCATCAATCTCGCAATAAATTTGTATATAAATTATTCCCAGGCGGGAACCCACCCTTCCAAATTGTATGGAGATCAGGCGAGTGTAAATGAGACAGAGCGCATGCTTACACGGAACATTGGTTTCCATCCAAATTTTGCATGGAAAGCACATCCAATATTCTTCTATAATCTATGGAAATCTAATAAATAAAAATTAATGATAGTTTGTTTGTTTGTGTGTTCGTATGTTATGCGCGGCCGTACCGTTAATCAGATTGCGGTGAAACTTTGGGAATATGATGTACGCATACCCGGGATGGTTATAGGATAGTGAGCTCTGACGTTATGAAATTGTTTCCAATACTACTCATACGATTGCGATTAAAATATTATAAGATTGCCATTTAATTTTTTTGAATTATTGTGAACATGCCCGTGAATATTTACATATACATATAGGTGAGCTCTGACAATCCGAAATTTACATTAAAAATTAAATAGGTTTATTCGAGTTGTTGGAAAATGGGTGTATTTTATGAAGTTAATTGTCAGGGAAAAAAGGCTGGGGGAGGAATTAAGGAGGGGGGAGGGAGAAGTTGGGGGGGGTCGCGGGAAAGGGGTGTGTGGGATTGGGGAGGGGGGAGGGAGAAGTTGGGGGGGTCGCAAGAAAGGGGTGTGTGGGATTGGGAAGGGGGGAGGGAGAAGTTGGGGGGTTGCAAGAAAGGGGTGTGTGGGATTGGGGAGGGGGGATGCGGGGAATATGAAAAGGGAACGCGGGAGGGGAAGAGGAAGAGGAGGCGGCGTGTCATTTCCCAGTTCCCCGGGACGAATGGGAAATAACATGAAGAGAGCGACAATTTATTTATTTAAATAGCGTTTCAACGAATATCGGGTATCAGCTAGTAGTGAATAATAATATTTATGGATGTGTGATTATCGCACAAGAGTCCCAACGCGCCCAATTATTTGTAACCAGTAGGAACATAATATATTGCGATGTTGAAGGAAGTGGGGAGAGGAAGACGATGGAAAGCGGAAAATAGAGTTGCAGAGACCGGTAAGTGGTTGAGTTGGCATCGCTTTTGGGTCCCACCTAAGCGATCCGTGTTCGATTCCTCGGCTGGCTGGCTGAATCCTCCATCACAACACAAGCAACATCTTCAGCTTAGTGTGGTGGTAGTAGGAGATTTTCAAATGTTGTTGGGTTATTCGTAACCCGGGAATGTTTGTCTTTCTTTTTAAAAAAAAAAAATATTCGTTCGATATCGAGGAAACATTTTATCTATTAAATAGGTTAGTGGGTCAAAAGTCTCCCATGCATTTTTCCGTTATCATGTCATGGTGTTGTTTAGTCAATATTTTGGATGAACCGATTTTATGTCCATTACTGGTAGGGGTGTGCATTCACCTGAAGGTTAATTTTTTCAAAATATATTTTAATAAATAGATAAATAATTTAGCGTAGGGGCAAAACGTGTTCCTCTAGATCTAGATGATTGTTATCCTCTGGCCACTAGTGTTATTTCCTAAATTATCAATTTTTGTATTAATTAAATACCGTCAACAAATGCGCATTTTAAAGTTAGTATAGCATGAATTCGTGTGTCAATCTTACTAAATTAACAGGTACTATAAGTGTTAAGGGTTTCAAAATTTTGAAACGGTACCAAGCTTCACATACCTAGGATCCTTGATAACTAAGAACAATAATACTACAGAGGAGATTCGGAAGCGCATAGTGAGCGCAAATCGCTGTTACTTCCGCCTCCAAAAGCAGATAAAATCCAGACTGTTGGCCAGAAACACCATGATATTAGTGTACAAAACTCTTATTAGACCAGTGTTCACGTACGCAGCTGAGACATCGATACTTACTAAGAGGAATGAGCGAGCGCTGGACATTTTTGAAAGAAAAATTTTAAGGCGTATCTTTGGACCGATTCTAGAAAATGGATTTTGGCGTTGACATTACAACGATGAGCTCTACACTCTGTTTAAGGAACCAAAAGTGACACAATTTATAACGTTGGAAAGACTTCGGTGGCTGGGTCATGTGGAAAGAATGACAGAGCATCAAGCACCAAAGTCCCTGCTAAAATCTAGACCTGTAGGGCAAAGGAGCCTGGGAAGACCAAAATTAAGATGGAACGACAACGTCCTCAAAGACCTATGTACCTTGGAGCTTCCAAACTGGAGAGTACTAGTACAAAACAGAGATGAGTGGAGGAAGACTCTCAAGGAGGCCAAGACCAACCAAGGGTTGTAGAGCCAATTATGATGATGATGATAAGTGTTACGGGAGTTAAATGAGAAGGTGTAATAATTTAATGGAGATTTACTTTATTTTATAATGCAGAAAACACAATGGCGTAATATTTAGATTTAATCTTTTTGTTTATTTTTAAAGTTTCTGTATTCTAACAGCCGTTGTGTCCAACTTTTCTGTATTTTTTAAACAAACGTATTTAATATGTTAAAAATAAAGTGTTAGCTTGACTTTCTTTTTTATTTACTGTAGAGTTTGACCAAATTTGACGTTTGATCTGCTACGGTTTTGTTAAACATAGAAGGGCAAATTTTGAAACAGTTTCAATTTGTAATGTGAACACTTCCAGTTGCAGAGAATCATAAAGCTACAAGCAATTGATTTCATGGCAAAATTGGTGGTAAAACATATAAAAAACACATTTTAAATCGTTTTAAAACGGTTGGAAAATCCACTATCATTTATTTCGATATAATTAATATCTGCCTATTGTTGCCGCCTGTGTGACCCTATCATATAATCATCATGCATTTTCGTCCATCCCACAATATCTGCTGTAGTCAGTATGTCCATAATTCAAATTAAAAAACGCAATTCTAAAAAACCGACAAGAATGTGAATTGATGTAAATGAGATGACAGATGTCAGACTCTATTGTCAGTTTTTATAAGTAGATGTTCCTGATAAAAATTTAATCCTCCAGCTTTCTTAAGTTGAGTAGTAATAGCGATATTATGCTTTTGGGAAAAACGTAATTGTGAATTTGAGCAGTATTGAGCCGAGATTTCGGCTCAGCAGTTGATTATTAAAATTTGATTCAATGGCTGTAAGTAGCAGATAAATAAAAAATAATTAACAAATCGACCCTTTGGAATAACAAGGTTCCATCTATTGCGGTAATGTCATGCGATAATAAACTCTGTAATATATTATTTTTAGGTTATAATATTATTAACATGTGCGGGTAAAATTTGGGAGAGGATAAAATTTACTGAAATGAAAGAATTCATTAACCATCCTTTAAATAATATATTTATTTTAAAAACATAACCAATGGAAAGATAATTCACAATTAGTTTAAAACATGAGACTCATTAAAATTTATATCTAGGGTCATGTAAAAATGACGACGGAATGGTCGCCATTTTTATGGTTTGCAAATGAAAACTGAATCTAAATAGGGAAGACATCTGTAAGAACTAATTTATTGTATAAGGGCGCCAGCTCAGTTAGATACTAACTGAAACATATTTATAAATTAAAACAGTAATTCCCTAAGAATTTATCTAAATATCAATCTCATAACGGAAGCGTTTCTTACGTGAAAAGACTGAAGTCCGCCTGCCCGAGTCTCGACCTTTGGCACGACCAACTCTCACCGGCTTCAAAACCCAACTGCTGGAGGCGTTTAAATTGTGAACTAAACAGCGCGGTGTGGCAAGCTAAAATCTCTCCACAACGAACGGCTGTAAAACAATCTTATAGGCAGGTACTTCTGAGAAATTTAATCGTTACAACTCTAAAGAAGCCTCATATAGATCACATTATCGCATGATATTACCGCAATCGATGGAACCTTGTTATTCCAAAGGGTCGAAATGTATATGGAAAATAAAACTCTCCAAAACAAAATGTCTAGGAACTATTACAAAGTTAATGTCCAAGAAATATAAAAAAAATTATATGTTGTAAAAAAAAATCTTAAAGATGATAAAATTGAAATCAATTCAGACATGTAAACACGCCGACAAAACACTTCTGTTGGATTCATTCAGTGCTTTAACCTTTAACCGGTGCTTTCAAAATCATGATGAAGTTTCAGTAATTTAAGGAAGTTTTAGGGTTAGCAGACTGTAGAGAATTTGTAACGAAGGGTTTAAAAATGATTTTATTACAATTTGTAAACGTTTAAAAAGTAACTACTTTAAACAGCCTTAATAAGGTGGTGATATTTTATAGTTGATAATCAACCGTGTATGAAAAAGCCTTTCTCATATACGTAGGGACTTTCAATAAGGACACTCATTTTAAAATGGTTCGGTTGCGTATTTACAGAACCTATACGGTTGCGTATTTACAGAACCTGTACGGTTGCGTATTTACAGAACCTATACGGTTGCGTATTTACAGAACCTGTACGGTTGCGTATTTACAGAACCTATACGGTTGCGAATTTACAGAACCTATACGGTTGCGTATTTACAGAAACCTATACGGTTGCTTATTTACAGAAACCTATACGGTTGCGTTTTTACAGAACCTATACGGTTGCGTATTTACAGAACCTATACGGTTGCGTATTTACACGGTTGTTATTTACAAAATCTATGCGGTTGCGTATTTACAGAACCTATACGGTTACGTATTTACAAAACCTGCGGTTCAATCGCGTCGGCTACTGAAATGTAAAAGGTTTTTTTTTTTTTTTTTTTTTTTTTTTTTTTTTTTTTTTTTTTTTTTAATTATCGTGTTTCACCTTTTTTTTGAGCAATGCTCGTGTAAAAAAGGTGGAGCAGCGAAAAACAATTCAACATATATTTTTAAAATGTGTAGAGTAAAGACGCCATTTGCCGGGTAGTTGCCCAATTTCGGGTACCCCCTTATGTCGAAACTGGGGCCAACTACGCAAACTAATCGGTCGGTAAAACAAAGATTTTACCATCCATTATTATAAGGCGAAGATTGACAACTGTCTCTCGAACGTTCATGAAGTGACAGGCATTTTTGCAAAAAATCAGATAAATACTTTATCAAGGCAGTTTTAACAAGGCATTTTTTGATAACAAGGGTAAGTGTTTGTAGGATTATTATTATATTTACTGTTAACCCATGTGGCAAAGTTCACACGACATGCACTCTTTGGACATTTCATCGCTCGGTTACGTTTCTTCATCATTACGTTGTTTCAGATTCATGTCATCCGCAATACCGGGTACCCGGTAATGGCCAACTTCGGGTACCCGATAAAAGGCTTCATCTATTCAGCTAACATTTGTTTTAGATGGCAACTTCAACACGTAAAAAATGGGATCCTTCAGATATGAAAAGAGCTATAGAAGCTGTTCAAAACAAGACGATGGGATATTTGAAAGCAGGTCGGGAGTTCGGGAATAATGTTGGAAGGATGGTGACTTCATTACAAGTCGCAAGTCTTATGGGGCAAGCATACCAATGTAGTGCAACTGTTGAAGTAGCCATCAATGGTTTTAGCAAAAGTGGATCCCCGCACAAAAACAATTTAAATGAGTGTATAACTAAGCTTATATAAGAAAGCATCAGTAAAGTAAATTTGGTTGAAGGTAAACGCATTATGAAAAAAATGAAAATACAACGAAGATGAAACGGAAGCAAAGATAAAGAGGACACATCAGATTCTAGCAGTGGCTAGAGCAATGATGACCGTTATTTTCATGGATACCGACGATGATTCAATTACCGATGAAGAAGATGCAGCGTGCGTTTACTGTAACAAAGCATATTCATCTGATTTCAGACGAAAAAAATAGATTAAATGCATTGCATGTAAAAAATGTGCTCGCTTAGAAAGCTCCGGTAACGAGAATTTCGATTTCATATATATGTGATATTTGCCTTAACGGTTGAACTTAACCCACAGTACAAAAAGAAAGAGCTTTTTTATAACATAATTTACTGTGTATTAATATTTTTTCAAAGTACCTGTAATATTTTTTTAGCCGTATTACCGGGTACCCGATAAATGGTAGGCATCCTATCACCGGGTACCCGATAAAAGGCAGGCATGGTACCCGATATAAGGACCTCTTTTTTTCAAAGACAATATATCTCCTTTCACATATTTTTCCATCTATGTTTTTAAGAACGGCCGCTAAATTATTTTCATTGCACGTACTTGATAAAAGATGAATACAGTTATACACCTACAAACTCATTTTTAGAAAATTCAATCATTTTCTTCCTTTTATGGCTGATCAAAAAAAAGTACCCGGTAAATGGCGTCTTTCCTCTACTAAGGATAATGAAAATTATAATATTTAATTTTTTTATATATGTATATCATACATTATACGTGAAACAGAATTGAGTAAAGAAAAGATATAAAAGAAGAAGAAGAGAGAAAATAAAAAAGAGTATAAAAGTAAAGGGATTTCCAAAGTCACAGTCACAATGATTGTAATATGTTATTGATATATTGTTTTAATTAACCTTTTGAATTTTTTATAGTTTGTTTCCAATCTTAAGTTAAGGGGTAATTGGTTAAACCATTTGACTCCAAAATATTTATAAAATTGTTGGGCTGTGGTGGTATTACAACGCGGGATAGTTATAGAGCCAAGAATACTTGGTCTTTTGCTGTTTGAAATAGATATTGAGGTATCGTTGTTGAAACAATCTTTGTGTATTTGTAAAAGTGAATTTTTTTTATAAATAATGTGTAGTGAAGGGACTTTAAATTCTTGAAATAATCTTATGGTGGGGTAATCATATGTTTTTTTTAAAATTATTTTTATTAATATTCTTTGGATGATTTCTAAAGGCAAGAGAGAAGTTTTGAATGCATCACCCCAGCCAACAATTCCATATTGTAATACAGATTGAATCAGTGAAAAATAAATGATTCTTAATAGTTTAAAATTTAATATGTTTCGGATTCTAAGAAAAATGTACAATAATTTTCTTAATCTTTCTACTGTTGCATTGATCTGTAGTTTCCATTTTATGTTACTATCTATAATTACACCGAGGTATTTTACATTAGTTTTAACAGTGAGTACAGAGCAGTCAGGTTTACATGAATTTAAATTTCTGTTACAATTATATGAATGTATACTAATCTTTAAATTTTCAGGGAATGCATGTTTATTAATGGTGAACGGTATTACAAAGGTTTTTTCCGTATTAAGTGACAGCAAGTTTTTATCGAACCATTTTTTTAGTATGTTTAAGTCAAACTCTGCTGTTTTCTGGGTTTCATTCCAAGTTAATCCCTCGGTTAGAATTGCTGTGTCGTCTGCATATGAAATGAGTTTAGACTTGATTTTGAGTTTGAACATATCGTTGACATAAATGATAAAAAGGATTGGTCCCAGTACAGTTCCCTGCGGGATGCCAAAATTCGTGGTCTGTGAACCGCTCAGAAAGCCATTTAACTTAACAAATTGCTCTCTATTAAATAGGTAATTTTTGATCCAAGTTAAAGCATTGTCAGTTATACCAATTTTCGTTAGTTTGGAGATGAGATTAGAGTGTGATATACTGTCAAATGCTTTTGGTTTGGTTGTGCAAAATCATCAACTCTATCTCTTTTCTAGCTAATGTAGGAAAAAGGCAGGCAGATTCCGAAATATTAATTAAAAAAAAAAAAAAAAACTATACCGGTTCTGTAATTACACAACCGTATAGGTTTTGCAAATACGCAACCGTATAGGTTTTGTAAATACGCAATCGTCCAGGTTCTGTAAATCAGCAACCGTATAGGTTTTGTAAATATACAACCGTATAAGGTCTGTAAATAAGCAACCGTATAGGTTTTGTAAAAACGCAAGCCGCATAGGTTTTGTAAATACGCAACCGTATAGGTTATGTAAATAAGTAACCGCATAGATTTTGTAAGTACGCAACCGTATAGGTTCTGTAAATAAGCAAGCGTATAGATTTTGTAAAAACGCAACCATATAGGTTTAGTAAATGTATACCCAACCGTATAAACGTATTTTAAAAAGAATCTTTCTACTTTCATCCTGTCTTTGCCAGCTCTACGCCTCACTGCTACAATATATCAGGGTAGGCTCCTTTGTGGACTGCTAGCTATCCTTAATCTTTTCAGTGGTATTATATTATTCATTTATTTATATTCTGTTTCTACAGATGTTCTCACGTGCAAGAAACCAATCCAGTTATAAAAAAAGCTCAGTTTATATAGCTATATATGTATATAAACCAAAGAGGTTCTCACGATTACAATAATCTATAAATAAAGGATACATCAATAAATAGAGATTCGTAAAGAGACAAGAGATAGAAGAGACACAAGAGGTACAAGAAATATAAGAGACAAGAGAGACACAAGAGAAACAAGAGACAAGAGACAGAAGAGACACAAGAGGTACAAGAGATATAAGAGACAAGAGAGACACAAGAGAAACAAGAGACAAGAGACAGAAGAGACACAAGAGACGCAAGATACACGACAGACATAAGTGATACGTAATATAATTAGTTGTTTCAACGGCATTGAATAGTAGGCTCAGTTTCCATGTATTTTAATCCATGATGGTATGGATAGTAGACTCCTAGGAGTTTTACGTTCGGTGGTAATTAGTATGCATTCATTTCCTGAACATATTGGGATCGTTTCGTTCAGAAATGATGATAGGCCAAAGTTGCCGACTGTCCCAGAATTGCGTCTTGTCACGATCCAATATTCGACCAATTGCCCACTTTGTGGTAACATTTTACATGGATTGGTATTACAGATATATTGCTATCAGAGTTAAGTTTCTTGCGGTAGATACTAACAAACTTTTCTTACATTATAAAGGTACAATTTGTACGAGAAAAAACACAATTGAAATTTTGATTATGCAAAAGTTATCACCCGATGTTCCTCGGCTGTATTTTTTTTATGAATGAAAAAATTTGGTTCTATTTTTGGATTGTATTTAGTTGATGTCTTAATTTTTTTTATTAGGTCGAAAAAATGATATCGACCAAGGGCCGTTGCCAGAATTAATTACAATAAGGGCGATTTATTGTAGAGGGCTAATATATTTTTTAATTTAATATAGATATCGACCACTAGCGTCTCGGTACGTTTTGCTTTTTTAGATAAGTTACTTCTTATAGGAGTTACGACCTGACAAAAATTGTTAGAATTGCCTGGTTTGAACGCCATTAGAAAATGTATTTAAAAAAAAATCAAGACGTACAACTAACTAACTAACTAACCATCACGCCGTTTCCCCGCAGGGGTAGGCAGAGAGGACGGACCGCCAAACACCTCGGTCTGGGAACACACTCTTTGCCACGTACAGACATAGAATATTGTCTTCTAATACAGTGAGTTTAAAAAAATTGGTCCAGTTTTGGAGAAGAAAAATGGGGAATACAAAACATGGATTTTGAAGATTTTATTTAGGTATTATCAGCCCGATGTTCAGTTGTCCCTTTCGCTTAGTATCCGGAGGGGGGGGGGTCGAGGGTTTTAATACATATGTATAAAGTCATCTAGTAATCTAGAGTAATATCGTTAGGTGAGAGTGAAAGGTTCCAAGTGGAGTTTTATAGGAAATTGAGTTTTTGTTACCAGGGAATTTATTTTCGACAAGCTTCTGCCCGCGACTTCGTCTGCGTAGGATTAGTACTTCTATTGGCCTTTTTTCTTTTCCTAGGTCTTATCTATGTTTATATCAAAATTCTTAACCTATTTATATAAAATATCTATAATTCTTGATTCGATTCAAAGTATTAGGCGAGTACTTCAAATAAGGTCACTCTTTTTTTACAATAGAATTTTGATTTAAATGAAATTTGATTGTTTTGCAAAATGTCGTTTTCAAATTTTAACATTTTCTCATTTATATCTATTATTATTTATAATAGATTGAAAATAGCTAGCTCTATAAAGCCTATATGTTATTCTAACATATGAGTTATATTATTGTAAAGTTTCATTAAAATCAATTCGGTAGTTTTTGTGCAAAAGAGTAACAAACACACACACATCTATACAAACTTTCGCGTTTATAATATTAGTGAAATTAAACTATTTTGAAAAAATATTTCATCACTATCTGATGTCTATAAACCGATTTTTAAAAGTAATAAGGTTCTAACTAAATCAAAATTTAGATTACAATTGGGTTGAAAAGGGTTCAACCAAAGTTGGAACCTATATTTCATACATTTCAAATTACCAAAAGTTTAGTTCGAAAAGGTTCCATCTATCTTCTTTCAAATTTTAATTTTAATTTTATTTTTTTATTTTTTATTAATAATTCAAAAAAGATACATAAATTACAAATACATTTTATACACTAATTAATTATATAATATATATGTTTGATGTACCCCATAAAAAAGCAAGGATATCTAAAGGACATGCGATTTTCTATTACGCCTTGCAAGCTAATTTGCATATTTTTGTTTTAAATATAAAATATACCTAGGCCAATCTATAATTGGATTTATCGAAATTTTTGAGGCAATGGTGCCTTTAATTGCGAGTTCATGGTAATTATTTATAAAAAATATTTTTTCTGGTTTTTGCCCCACATGCTATGTAAATATGTTATACAATAAAATATTAAAAAAGTATTTTCATGGTCTTAAATTGTAATTATAAACGACCGATTTACATTAAAGGGTAACCCATAATTATAAAGGATTTTAGTTGCTTCTCTCTCTCTGGTTTCAATCCTGCAGCAATTTCCTCTATTCTTCTCTTCTATTCTTCCCTGTCTTGTGCGGCTCTTTTGAAGTCTGCATATGATGAGCAGCGCATGTCCACCAGCAGGTCCTCCAGGTACTCTCGGCGTGGGCGTCCCCTAGAGTTTGTCCCCTCGGTCATACCCTCCATTATGACATGCAAGAGGCCTTCTTGTCGTATTATATGGCCGATCCATCTAGCACGCCTTTCGGACAAGGTCCTGAGCAGGTGTCTTCCTCCTTCGATTCTTTGGAGAACCTTCTCATTTGTAATGTGGTCTCTCCAGGAAATTCCTAATAGTCTTCTATAGGACCACATCTCAAAAGCCTCTAGTCTCCGTTTATCTCTTTCGGATAGGCACCATGTTTTGCAGCCGTACATCAAGATACTCCATACATAGGTCTTGATGAAGAGTATTCTCAGTTTTAGGTCTATATTATTCGATTCTATTATTTTCGACCTTTTATTGAATGCAAGCCTAGCCTGGTGTATACGGCTGTCGATCTCGCTCTTAGACCGACCGTCCCATGGTATTTTGCTCCCTAGGTAGACAAACTCCTTGGTGTTCTTAATAGATACAAAAATAAGTTGGTAACTATTTGCAATACCAAACTATACGAAAAGTTTGTTAAATTATAAAATAAATTAATTCAAAAGTTTGGGCTCTCATATCTCAAAACTTTGGTTGTAGCGGATGGAACCTTTTCACTCTCATCTAACGATATATCGAATTATATCGTGGTCGAGGGGTAAGACTCTCGACTCCCAATCGAACCCGGCATGCGCAAATAAATTCTGTGTGATTAATTTGTGTTAATTAATTAAAATAATATGTACTTAGTATATTTACGGCACGTTCCACAGTGAAAGATACTCTGAGTATCGTCCTGGTGTAAGACCACTACTCAGAATTGAAAAGTTGCTTGAAATGGCTTTAGCCGTGTTTGGTGACCAGTTCTGAATAGCCGGGTACTTCTCCACCTTCCTCTTCCCCATATCCTTCCCCTCTCCACTACCTTTAGCCTCACAACATACCCCTATTGGGGATGCCATTGTCTCACTGACTCCAGACGGGAGCAATTAGGACTCTTGTGGGTATTCATATAAAAAATAAAAAAGTACTTTTAAATAGAAACTTTGCCTTGTAACAAATAAAATTTGATTACGCATGCTGCGAACATTTTTAATTGATGTGTTAACATCGGTGCACATTCCAACGGCAATATCAGTAATGTAATACTTGTTCACACTCTGTAAATGTTTCAAACATAAAAATAAATATTTGTTCGTATGAAGCAGTTACTTTGTGATGTGACATTATAATTTAAAATAAAACAATAACTTAAAAGTGGTGCATACAAAGTTATTGTTTTATTAAAAAAAAAAAAAATTACCGATATGGGTACCGCCGCTCCGGGAACCATTTATTGGATAACCAACACCCTTGGCATAGGTCACCCCAAGTTTTTTCGCTACGTTTGGTGACTTAGTGACTTTCTCATATGTTTAACATAATTCTAAAGCAATTGTGTTGTTCGCCTCGTCTGTAATTGCGCGTCCTACTATGGTAGCCCCATTTCACATGACTGTAACGACTAACGACTCCACACCACTGTATGTTTCACTTTAATCAATCGTAGTTCTTATCGCGTTACTTCGTTCTTGAAATAACCTTCTGGCTTATAGGTTCGTGCGCAGGACCCACATGAGTATATTAACACCTTCAATACCGGTGTTTTCTAAAACATTAAAAAATATTTTTGCTATTTGTTTTTGGGGTATTATGTCGTGTTGCGCTATCTCCCTATTTAGCCAATGTTTCAGACTTTACACGGATGTCGTACACTGTTACACTGTTCGAAACGTTGGATAAAAAAGGATGTTGAGCAACATAAGACATACAATATGTACGATACGATGATTTCACATTTGAAAAACTAATTAAACGGCAACCATCTTTAAATGGATATGAAACAAAAAACCACAGTGTGCGCAAGTAAATATCTTATATATATCCAATTTTTATTCAGTTAGTATAAAAAAATTGCCTCCCTGTATTAAACTTGCGTTTTATACTGACAAAAACTTAGGTAAATTATAAAAAAAACACTAAAGATAGAGATCATAAATTAAGCCACTCAGGCATTTACCAACTATGTTGCAATGATTGTCCATCGTTCTACGTAGGTAAGACAACCAGAAATGTAAATATTAGAATCACGGAACATTTAAGATGTTTAAATAATAATAATTTTTCGGAGTTTGCCAATCATCTTATTTCCACCAATCATACTTTTAATAAGGAGATAGGGGTTAAAATCACCGTGATAATAAAAGCAAAAAATTAGATAACTTGGAAGCACTTGAAATTAAAAAATCTTTAAATAACGCTAATATATTGAATAACCAAATTAATTTATCGTTTAGTCCCATTCTAGATATGTTTCCAATAAACCGCTCTATTATTGCTGGAATACCCGCAATTACTGTGATGACCGTGGCCGGTTTCACATTGAGTTCTGGACTCCAGTATATGGATCCAGATTCCTTTGGGGTGGTACTCCAATAATAGATCGTAGGTAGACGATAACGTTTATTATGAGATTATGTACAGGGTTCCTTCTTAGGAAGTCTGAAGGCAAAGAGGACGAATGGACAACAAACAAACCTTTTATGCCTTACTCATGCTGTCTCACTCATGCACGCATGTCTCTTTCATACCGCAAGACATACGTTCATCACATCCCTCCACACTTAAATCCGTAGACAGGTACACAACATGATGATGATAATATTATTTACAATACATACAATATTCCAATATTTACAGTGTAATTCATTATCATGTTGAGTCGAGAGCTGAGTCCTGTCTTCATTTGACTCATCTGTGTGTCCGTGGTCGTAATCTGTCCTTCCAGTTTCCCGACGTGGAAGCCACCGGTTCACTGGAGCTGGAAGTAAAAGGAGAATCACCCATTAGATTGTCATCCGACATAAAGCCGGAGATATCGTACTCATCTGACGATAATCTCCTAGTCTCAGACGCGATTAAAGGATTGCTGGGGTTCTTTTCCCATGATACACACAATTTAGACAACTGATCAAAATGCCTTTTCCAATACATAAGTTTACCTTTTAAATTTACCTCAATTATATAAAGTTTTTTTCCTAATTTTTTATGTATCTTCCCTGAAACCCATTTATCATTGTTTTGGTCTCTAAAATCTCTTACCATTACTTTTTGATTTATCGAAAAACCCAACGATTCTTTATTATTTCTTTTATAATAATATTTCTGATTTTCCTGACATTTAGACATTTTAATTTTAGTTTCTTTATTAATTCTATTATCCTTATCTCTCCCCCCTCTCGGTACAAAACTGTTTAAGTTAGACCTTAGTTTTCTTCCAAACATTACAACTGCAGGTTCTAAACCAGTTGTACAGTGTGGTGAATTTCTGTAATCCACTAGAAAATTTCCTAATTTTTCATCGTAACCTGACTGAAACTTATTTCCTATCATCATTTTTTTCAAAAAATTTTTACAATTTTTCACGGCGTTTTCAGCTAACCCGTTCGATTGTGGATGATTTACCGGAGTAGTTAAATGTTTGATGCTATTCATCTCACAAAACTCTTTGAAGTCCGCTGACATGAAGGCGGCTCCATTATCTGACACTATTGTCTGTACACTCCCGAAATAACTAAATAAATTTCTTAATATTTTAATAGTATTATACGAATTTGGAGAATTTACCTCCACACAGTCTAACCATTTTGAGGTTGAGTCAATAATCACAAAAAAATATTTATTTGCAATGGGACCTGCATAATCAATATGCACCCTACTCCATATCTCTTCAGTTATGGGCCACGGAGTCAATTCGCTTTTTGGTTGAGATGGTTGAACCTCTGAACAAATTTCGCATCCTCTCGCTAAAAGTTCAATTTCTCCATCTATCCCTGGCCACCAAAAATACCCCCTGGCTAACCCTTTCATCTTAGCTATGCCCAGATGAGATCTATGCAATAAGTTTAAAATTTTTTCTCTTAAACTTACTGGGATTATTAGCCTATTATTCCAAAAAAAACAATCATCAATTATAGATAATTCATTCCGTTTACTCCAGTAAATCCATTTTGAATCATCATTGTTAATTTTATTTGGCCACCCTGTTGTGAGATAATGTTTAATTTCCAATAAAATTTTATCCGTATTTGATTCCGATTTAATCTCCTCGACATCTATTGGTATATCTCTGTTATTTTTGAATAAACTTAGAATTTGAGTATCAAAGTCATTCTCTACGTGACCCGGTTCCTCGACAGGAACGCGTGACAAATAATCCGAACAATTCAATGCCGATTTCACGTACTGTACCTTATAATTGAATGACGAAAGAATCACCCCATAGCGTTGAAGTCTGTTGCACGCTAATACTGGGATACCTTTCTTATCACCAAAAATTCTACATAACGGTTCATTATCTATTTCTAAAATGAACTCCCTTCCATAAATATACTCAAAAAATTTTTTTAACGCAAACACAATAGCTGTTGCTTCGAGGTCCAATATAGAATATTTCTTTTCCGCTTCAGTTAATTTTCGAGAAACAAAAGAAATCGGTCTCTGTAAATTATTATCGTAACAATGCAAAAGTGTCGCTCCCAACCCTTTTGTTGATGCATCCGTAACAACCTTCAATTTTACTTCCGGGTCAAAATGAGCTAGCACTCTATCATCACATAAAATTTCCTTTATTTTATTAAAAGCTTTCAAGCAATCCTGATTAAACTCAAAATGTATGTTTTTCCTCAATAATCTATGTAACGGATCTAATAGCACTGACATATTAGGCACAAATGACCTGTAAAAGTTCACTAACCCCAAGAAACTTCGTAATTCAGTTATATCTTTAGGTTGCGATACCTTGCTAATAGCGATAGTTTTATCTTTCAATGGTTTGATTCCTTCTTTTGAAACTTCAAACCCTAGAAAAGTTACTGATGATGCATTAAAAATACACTTGTGAATATTTACGCTAAATCCACAGTCTTTTAACCTGTTTAGCACTGCACTTAAATTCTCATTATGTTCGTCTACTGTTTCTCCCGTTACTATTATATCATCTAAAAATACAGCTGTTTTTTTCAAACCCTGTAAACACGAAGCTATCGTTTTACAAAAAATAGCAGGAGCGCTATTAATTCCAAACATTAATCTCGTGAATTTAAACAATCCTAAATGAGTGGATATAGTTGTGAATTCTTGACTTTCCTCATCTAGTTCTAATTGTAGGTAGGCTTGCCGCAAGTCAATCTTGGAAAAAATTATTCCACCAGCCATTTGTGAAAACAACCATTCTATCCGTGGCATGGGATATGTATCTACCACTAGCTGCGGATTAATTGTTGCCTTATAATCACCACAAATCCTAATTTCCCCGTTACCTTTTACTATGGGAACAATTGGTGATGCAAACTTACTATAATTTACCGGAACTAAAATACCTTCCGATTGTAAACGGCCTAATTCCGTTTCAACCTTTGCTTTTAAAGCAAACGGTATATTTCTCGGATTGCAGAATTTTGGCTCCGCATTGTCTTTTAGTTTCAGATGTATTTTATTTTTATTGAATCTACCCAGTTTATCCGAAAAAACCTCCGGGAATTTTCGAATTAATTTATCTACTTCACTTCTATCATTCTCAACTACATTTTGAGAAAAAATTTCACTTCCCTCCTGGGATGAAGTAGATTGTAACCCCGTAAATCCAATATTAAACTTTTTGATAAAGTCACGACCTAGAACAGTAGTTGTTCCATTTTTTACTACGCAAAATTCTAACATTTCCCTATAACCGTTATAATCAACTGTTAATAAAATACAACCCAATAAATTTAACTTACAGTTAGCGTAACCCGTCAAGGTTAAATCCTTTGGTTTTAAATCCAACTTATTGAAGTGTTTAACGTAATCTATCTCTTTTAAAATCGAGACTGCTGCACCTGTATCCAGTAAACCATTTAGTTCAACATTATTCACTAAGATTTTGCACAAAATTGGCTCACAATGCACTTCATTTATACACAACAGTTCCTGCGTATTTACAAACACTGAAGAAATATCTTTATACTTTAAACCGCGACATATTTTACTTATGTGACCTTTGCCTTTGCATTGATAACAAATCACGTTTTTAAATTTACAATTAACTGATTCGTGATAATTACCACAATGTTTACACTTCGTTCGGTCTAATGATTTCGGTCTGAACGATGTAACATTCTTGTCCGTAGGTCTAGAAAAATGTCTACCCGCCGTATTTTTTTTTTGTGACAAATCGATCTGTCTATTTTTAGAAATCATATCTACACTTTCCGTTTTAATTTGCTTATTAATTACATCGAACGAATCCATTGCAATAGCACATTCTAAAACCTTTTTTAATGAAAAGTTTTCAGCCTCGACAAATAATTTTTCTTTAGTACGACCAATTCGAAGACCGGTGATAAAAACATCTTTTAAATTATGTTCAAGTCTGTCTTCGAATTTGCAAAATCTAACTAGATTTCGTAAACGCGCTATGAAGTCATTAACTGATTCTGAAACCTTTTGTTTCGTAGCGAAAAAAATTTCACGTTCCTTGAACACATTTCTCTTAGTACCTATATGATTTTCGAGTAATAACAATAAATTTTCTACCGTGAAATCTGTAATTTTTTTTGGAAAACACAAATTTATTAATAAATTTATTGTCTCTGTGTGCAAATGGGATATAAAAACCGCTCTCTTTTTTACATCCGACGTTATTTTGTCATCATTGACTAGGATGAACTGCTCGTACTGTAAGACGAATGTCTCCAGCTGGTCTCTCAAATGACAAAACCTGGGCAGTTCTCCTCCTTCCATCTTCACACAGATGCAATCAATGAAAAAAAACAGAAAATTTTACAAACAGCACTCAACTCACGACTCTGATGTCTTGATGCTGTCCGATCTCGCCCTTCCGCGAACCGTCTTCTGTTCCTGAACCCTGGTCGTCCTTCTAATGCGCCTTCCTTGAGGTCTGCGCCCGGTTCCTGGTCTTCTCTTGAAGACCCAGACTTCTGTATTCACGCCTTACGCGAATACTCCTCCAGGTTCCCGGCACTAAATCACCATATATAGGATGCTGCTGCTCTTGCTTCCTCCTTGCTCCGCAATGATGTGGAGTCGTGATCTGACCCGATCACTCGTTGACCCCTGTAGCTTCAATCTCGGTCTTTTCGGCTGCCCAAATGTGAGAATTAGGCTGCTCCGTGGTTCCCTTTTTCGGCTGCGCCAAATGTGATAATTTGGCTGCTCCGTGGTTCCTTTGTTCGGCTGCGCCAAATGTGATAATTTGGCTGCTCCGTGGTTCCCTTTTTCGGCTGCGCCAAATGTGATGACCGTGGCCGGTTTCACATTGAGTTCTGGACTCCAGTATATGGATCCAGATTCCTTTGGGGTGGTACTCCAATAATAGATCGTAGGTAGACGATAACGTTTATTATGAGATTATGTACAGGGTTCCTTCTTAGGAAGTCTGAAGGCAAAGAGGACGAATGGACAACAAACAAACCTTTTATGCCTTACTCATGCTGTCTCACTCATGCACGCATGTCTCTTTCATACCGCAAGACATACGTTCATCACAATTACCCCCCCCCCCCTCCCCCTTTGACCTCCCACTCCAGCACCTAAATGTTTGGTATATATCTATCAATATTTTGTATCATAGGTTAGTTTTAATATTCTCCTGACGAAGGAAGGGTTCTTCCGAACCGGTAGAGTTTAATTAAAATTAAAAGTGGTCTAAAACAAATTTATATATTTTTATTGTAAATTTTATTTGATTGATTTGTGTTATTTCCATAGACATATGAATATGTATAGACCTGCCCTAAGTGATAAAAGCGTATTATTTCCCCCCTCCTTAATTCTGGGTTCCATGGAACCGGCCGGGCTGGCGTATAGGTTCGCGTGAATCTAGAAAATGTGACGTCATCATTCTTGTGCGGACTAGCGTTGAGCTTTTATCGGTACATTTTACGAAATAACACGGCAAAAATGGTAACTTGTGCTATTAAAACATGTAAAAATAGAAGTGTAAAAGAGTATAAACCCAATTGTCGTATTACCTTCCATACGCAGGCATTATTTGTCATTATTTTAAGCTTATTCACATCATATAATATGATCAGTTTTGGACATGAAGCGGAAGCAACCGAAATTCCCGGTCCCGTCGTGTGCACGTCGCAGTTTACTGTGATAAGTAAATTATGAAACATTTGTAAAAGTGTCTTAACTAAACACGGTAACAAAATATTCGACTCTCAAAACAAGCGAACCTTTCTTCATTTTATATGGATTACACAAGTTTGTTCAAACCGGGCGAACAATTCGCGCTCCCATGTAAAAAGGTCTATTCATTCAAAAGCAGATTTTACTTTTAAGAGCTAAATGGTGATATTATAATGCGTGATGCCTATATACTGTCATATTGAAGGATTAACGAATCACATATCGTTACCGTCAACTCATCCCTCTTCGCCCCGCTACAGATGGTTATTACCCCTCTCCCTGATTCTCAAGTCTATGAATAATATGTCTGTGGTTATTTCACAATTTACTTATTTCACGAATTACTCGAGAATCCTTGAAAATATTTTACTACCACAAATGTTGCTTTTGTCTGTATAATAACTTAGCCCTAAACGCGACACAAACTCAGCCACTAACCGTTTAATGTAAGGCATATTTGCCCCACGTTCCTAAGCGGAAGATACTCTCAATATCGCCCTGGTGTGCTAGCATGGTCGATCGATATGAAGTTACCGACCGACTGTCGGTAACTTCATATCGTTCCCTAGGACAACTGCAGATCGCTAAAGTACAAACGACAGTTGATATCGAATATATTAAGGGCACTTAGTCGTTGTGAACTGTCACCCATTCGTTTGCGATCTGCAGTTGTCCTAGGGAACGATGAGAAGTTACCGACAATCGGTCGGTAACTTCATATCGAGCGACCGTGCTAGCACATCTGGTGTAAGACCACAGTTCAGAATTTAAACGTTACTTGAATTGGCTTTAGCCGTGTTTCGTTACTAGATCTGAATAGCTACTTCCCCACCATCATCATCTCATCTCCTTTTCCTCCCCACTATCTTCTCTATATATCTCCCCACAACATATCCCAATTGTGGATGCTATAATCTCACTGGCTACAGGCGGTTGGAAGCATTTAATGATAATTTAATTTTGCGCGGTATTCAAATAAAAAAATCAAAATTAATAGAATACTTTGTTTTAACCACGTTTACTGTTTAAAAAACTATGTTTCGTTACTTCAAACTTTAAAAGTTTTAAAAAGGTTTGCTTAATTATTATAATTTGATTGCATGAAACATGTTGGATTTTTAAGCAACGAAAGTGGTTAATAATAAATAATCTATTAATTTTTAATTGAAATGGTATGCTGTGTTTATAAGTAAAAAATATGTTTTTTTTTAATGTAAACAAGTTGAGTTAAAAATAACTTAGGTGAGATTTTGTCGATGCGTAAATTATTTTTTTACACAAAAATAAATCTCGGTTTAATAAATGGATTTTCTTCGACCTTAAAGTGTTAACTTTGGTAGTTAACTTTAGGAAATTATCGCATAGATTCATTCCAACATCGTTCTTCGTTTCGAACAGTTGCCACACTGGTAAAGTCTCTCTTTACAGTTATCATAGCATTACAGTTAAAAATACTTAACAAAAAAAAAAAAAATTTAAAGTTTAAAAAACAACAAAAAACACATTAAAATAGTATCGTCATTTTATTAAAGTGCCGTTTTTTAACTTAATTTACCCATCTTTTATAATCTTACTATTTCGTACTTCAAATCTTTCCCTTTGTTTAAGAAAAATCGATTTTAAAAACCAGTTTTTTTACAAGATTTTTTCATGAAAATGTTTTCTATTTTTTTTATTATTCTTAAATTATTAAGATTGTTTTTAATAAAAAATATTTAAATATATAAAATAATGATTTTTGAGTAACGTTGGTGTGAATAATTGCTATTTGATAAATGTTTTTTTTTTCTGTGTTTAAGTTTTGTGTTAAACTGTTTTTTACAATTGTTATTTCTGTTAAAAGTGATCTAAGTGATTTTGGTTAATATGGCTTAAGGAGATGATGTAAAAATAGGAAAATAAATTAAGTTATTGAATACTACTTAAGAAGACCGGTTTCATTTCATAGAAAACAAAATTTTGGTTTTGAGGCCAAAATGCCAAACCAAACTGAATAATATTTTTTTAAATCCAAAGTTATATTAAATATCTAGTAAAGATGTGTGCTATTTTATTAATTTTTAATTTAAATTATGATATAAAGACATCTAAAGAATTCAATTGTGCTTTATTTTGCGAGTTAATGATAATTTTCTTAATATATAAAACAAAGTCGGGTTAGTTACACCATTTATAACTCAAGAACGGCTGAACCGATTTATACGATCTTTGATTTGTTGTATTTGTCTCCGTCCCGATTAACAGAATAACTATTAAAACACCGGAAAAAATCACGGGAGAAATAACTACGAAGAAAATAATTTTTTCATATATTTTGTATGGAACGGCTCTTCAAATAATGTGCGTTGGTCGACATAATTTGAATCAATTCGAACTGTCAATTTGTAGTATGCCGAACATTTCGTGCTTAGTCAACTCGAACTTAATTTCATTTTTAAAAAACATCATAATAATGTTTTTTGGGTAGTAATTTAAATTTTTATTCAACAAATTTGTTATTTGTACTTTAAATTTACACCTATCAATTTTTTTTTTTTTAATCATGATTTTATAATAAAAATAAAAAAAAATCAAATTTAAATGTTTATCATTTACACACAAACTTCCTCTAAAATCATGAAATATTAAAATGTTTAACGGCCTATATTTTATAATTTAAAACACAAATAAATAAAGTAGCACATGTCCATATTAGATATTTGATATACCTTTTAATTACAAAAATAATTTTTTTCTTTGGAAGGATAGATTTTTGTGAAACTGACCGAAACGGACAAAAGTTTTTATTAAAAAAAGATTTTTATGTACCTACTTAACACTTTTTTCATGATAATAAATTATCATTCCCGAGGACTTTTTTAGTCCACATTAGGGAAGGGAGTGGTGTGCTGAGACGGGGTGTACATTTGAATTAAATGCTAATTGTTTTAATTTCGATTTGTGTTTCACGAAATAATTTGAGTGTTCCATTTTATTTATCAGTGAACGTGAATTATAAATCTTAGTGAAGAGACATTAATAGTTCCTTTATCCAAAATCAGATTAAAATTTTGTTATATTCTTATTCTTACTCTGATAAAGTTAGGTTAGGTGAAAAAAATTGATAATTTCTTTCGAAAAGACATTTGAAACTAAATTAAAAGCTGGATACAAAACATACCTCACATATAGACTGAAATAGAAATAATATAACTTTACTAAAACATTTCGTTAACTAATTACCAGTATGCAGAGAGGACAGCCCGCCAAAATAACTCGGTCTCAGCACACACATTAACATCCATGCATCGTACTTTTGACATGTCCAGACTCAAGCATTTGATTCACTTGATCGTGCCATGTCTTTCTAGGGCGTTCTCGACTTCTTCTACCATTCACAGTCATACATTATTATCTTTGGCGCTCTTTTCTGCGTTCATTCGGTCTACATGCCCAAAACAACCTAAGCGCCCCTTTCCTAATCTTTTTGGATTCTTTGCAGATCTCCACATTTCTCACATGATTATGTATAGTTTTACGACACATAAGTCTCAAGGATCTCATTTCTCCAGCGTTCATTTTTTCAGTTCTATGACTCACTGCCATACATCAGTGTAGATACTTTAGCATTCCCTGCAGGACTGCTAGCTTCATATCTTTGAACATTTTTCCAGTTCCATGACTCACTGGATACTTTAGCATTCCCTGCTGGACTGCTAGCTTCATATCTTTGGATAGCAAATATATTGCAATTACTCAAAGAAAGATATGGTTTCTCCCTGCATGTCTTTTCCCCCTAGTCCCATTCCATTCTATTCCCGCGTTTCCCTTCCATCTTCCTCATTCCCACTTTCCTCTTCCCCTCTCTCGCCTTCCCCTCCACTTTCCCCTCTCCATTGTCACATTTTACCGGTGTTCCCTTTCCCTTCCGCCCTCCCTCCCGCCGCTAAACTACAAGAAATACGCACATTTTTCAAACAACCCACGCGCTATCTATTGTTAATTTATTACACAAAATTTCGTTACGCCAGAATTCACCATTATATTATATATAAACCTTTGCGGGCGTGCGCGAATCGCTAAAGTTTCATTAAGATCGGATGAGTGGTAGAGGTACGCATACAGACAAACAAATAAATATTCATTTGATATATTTACTAGCTGATACCCGACATGCGTTGCAATGATTCAATGCCATATAATGAAATTGTTTCTACCTGCGTGTCCTTTCCCATTCGTCCCTGTTCTCCTTCCGCCTCCTCTTATCCTCCCGCCTTCCCTTACCTTCACCCATTTCCCTTTCACATTCACCGCTTTCCCCCTCCCCTCTCCCGTTGTCGCCCTTCTTGCTAATACCCTCTCACGCATTACCCTTCCCTCGTCGCCCTACCCGCGACCACCCTTCCTTAATTCACCTCCCCCCGGATTACCACCCCCTCCTGCCTTCTTTCCCTGCGGCTAAACTCCACAAAATACACTATTTTTCAAAATTGCTAATTTCATACGCCAGAGCTCACCAATATAGTAATTTCAATATATGGTATCTAATCTTCGCGGGGATTTTCACAACAACTTAAAAATTATGAAATAATTTCATAACGCCAGAGCTCACTATCCTATAACCACTGTGGGCATGCGCACATCAAATCCACAAAGTTTAATCGCAATCGGATAAACTAACAATACAACAAACAAACATAAATTTTTTTTAAATAAGGATAATTTATTTTTATAAAGTTTATTTACCATTTTATACGATGATTTGAGGTGGCAGGTATTAATTATTTGTAACTTTTTTTGGTTTCAGCGCAATTCGAGCATTGGCCTCCTTTACAGAGTGTACCCGAAAAACTAAATATTTTAAAAAAGTGAAAAAGCGATATTATTAATTATTGAGACATAGAAACATTTATAACCCTTCTCAGATTGGTTAAAAAATCACAAGTTTTACGTCTTTTGCACTTAGAATTTTTAATCTTCACTTAAAACACTAAAATAAATATAAAAGCACTAGAAAATCACTGCAATAAAAATAATTTATTCTACGCACCATTTTATCTAATGCAATAATAATTAAAGCAAAGCAAATTAAAATAAATACTTTTCTCTTCTTATCAAAAAAAGTCTAAGTGTCTTACTAGTCAAAAGATTAAAAATATTTTTAAAAAGATTTTAAATCAAATAAAAGTAATAATAATATAGGATAATATATTACATCATACTGAGCTTAAAAAGGTACAAAAACTCAAATAAAAATATTTTAAGCGTCTTTTCTTGTTTTTTAACCATTTCAGCCTATCGCGTGTCTTTACTAGTCAAAGGTTAAACAATACAAAGAAAGCTTTTAAATCAAATTAAATCAATCCAAATAAAATAAAGCTTATATAAAACAACATAAAAACATCAAGCTTTGCTTAAAAAAAGCAAAAAAAATAACTTTATAATAAAACCTCTTTGGGTTTAATTTTTAACCTTTCCTGAGCGTCGCGTCCACTTAGCCTGTTTTGAGTGCGGAGTGAAAAGCGGCTAAGTACCAAGTGACCGCCGGCCTGATCCTGTGGGGGCGCGAGATGCCTAAGGCTGCGTGGGCCGCGGCCATATGGCTGATAGCCTGTATGGCCAGGGACTCTTCAGAGGCTCTGACTACCTTCGGAAAGACGAATCCTGCCAACACCATCCCCCCGAAACCAACCCCTCCTCCGGGTAAGATCATTTACTACACTTTAATAATTTGCATATCCCTGTTTTTGTTACCCCAAGAGCGCTGTGTAAATATAAAATAATTTATATATTATTACTAACTATATTATTTCATGTTTTCTTATTATAGAGTTTTATATGAGGCCGTTTATAGCGTTTTATAGGAGCTGATATTTATGCAAAAAAAAAAACTTGAATTGAATTTTTGGATTTGAGGCCATTTTTTTTTTTTAAAACGAATACTTCAAAAAAGTCCCAACTGATCCCGTCTGGAGCCAGTGAGATTCTTGCATCCCCAATGGGTGTATGTTGTGAGGCTGCAGAGACGGGGAAAAGAAAGGTGGGAAATTATCTGGTCACCAAACACGGCTAAAGCCATTTTTAGCAACTTTTCAATTCTGAATGGTGGTCTTTCACCAGGGCGATAATAAAACTATCTTCCACCCTGGAACGTGCCGCAAAAATACAATATATTCTTTTTAATCAATTAATCGTGAAACCACAAATTAATCAAATAAAATTTATTTGCGCACGCCGGGTTCGAACCCGCGACCTTCGGATAAGGAGCCTTGCTTCTCGACCACACCAGCCGTCATTAACCAAATTGAATAATAATAATTTTTTTAATCAAAATTTGTAGTAAAGATATGTCCTAATTTATTTATTTTGGTTTAACATTATAAAATAGAGTCACATCAAAGAAAGCGAACATTAGCAATTATTTACAATAATTATTTAAAAAATAATTTTACTCTACCTACTGTGTAAATATTATAATATTTATATAAGAAAATTGAATTACTAATTAAAAAAATCATTTTTATAAGCAAAAATTTAAATTTCAAAAGAATATTTACGTCGGAACACAAATTGGTTATAAATGCATTTAACCCTTCGATCTTCAAAAACACATTTACTTATCGACCACCACAACACAAGCATGTGCCTAGCAAGATGGACGTAAAATCAAAAAAATTTAACTAATATCTTATTGAATAAAGAAAAATTAAAAAAAAAAAAATCATTATATTTACTTAGTAGGTTGGGCAAGATTATTTTTCTAAATAATTACTGTTAACTTGACAAAAAAATGTCAAAATTGCCTATATAAACATGGAAACACTATTTTTTAATTACTATCTATTTTTTTTACTAATTTAAGACACACATAAATAAATTGGCACATATTTGTACTAGATAATTTCTATACCTTTTGATTGTAAAAAGAATTATTTCGTTTGGTTCAGTATTTTGGCCTCAAATTCTAATTTAAGTTTTATATCTAAAAGATTAACGAATTCCGCATATGTATGTTCATCCAAGATATGAGGGACTGTTTTTAGAACATCTAGATTTAGAAATCAACACCCCATCATTAGCCTACAGCAGGAAACATACTTTAAAATTGTTTATTTTTGGATCCATTCGTTTTTTAAATCATTGTAGAAGAAGATAATAGTAATAATATGATAAATCCAAGAGACAATATGAAAAATAACAAGACACAGAAATATAAAAAGCCAATGGTCGTAACTAAGTCACGAACTAGGATCTATAGTCTTACCGGGATAATTGCCTTCACCAAAGTCCACTGAGATCTCTTTTTTTAAAGTAATTTTTGTCATTTTCATATTTAAAATTCAGAATCACAAATATTATTATAATTAATGACGACAATTTCAGCGAAAATAAATCATACATCAGCCAATAAAAATATGCGTTCAGAAAATGATGATAATGTTAATAGTTCGCAGTCGATATGATACAGTTAAATATGATCGAATCGGATAGGGACACATTAGTTGGTAGAGTCGCGGCTCAAAAAGCAGAAGGTCCTGGGTTCGAGTCCCAGATGTATCCGTATCTTTTTCAGAATTTTCTGTTTCAGATTTTCGATCGAGTTTCGCTAATATTGTCTTCATTAATTGAAATATATGTTTACCCTGAGGAAGGAACGGTTGTTCCGAAACCGGTCGGCGTTTAACTAAATAAATCAGTGATTGTAACTAAGTTATATTGTTTCATTTTTTTATCTTTCACCAGATTTACAGGAACGGGTTTAGTTTTTCCCATAGGAAAAACTAAACCCTTTCATACACTTTTCCATATAAATGATCATCTAGTAAATCCACGTTATGCAAGTGTATTATATAAGTATAATTAATACAAAACAATACAAGAACAACACGTTAATCTACCAAACTATTAAATGGGAATATAATTCACCGTCTCCAGATATTTTCATATCAGAGGGTTCGGCTCTGTGGAATTCCTAATTTGACCGATAAATCCTACTGATCCCTCAATATAAATATTTAAAAAATCTTTCGTAATTCTACATGTATTTAAAATGACTGATTTTTGCATTTTTATATACAAATTCTTTGACAAATCTAATATGCCTAAATTTTTAATAAGAGAGCTAGGTATAATGCCTGTAGCCGAAATAACAAAAGGTAATATTTTTATAGTCTGAGAATGCCAAATTCTTTTAATTTCATTTCCTAAATCTGTATACTTTCTTATTTTTTCAGAAACAGATTTTTGAATATTACAGGAATTTGGAATAGCTACATCAATAATATAAGTTATTTTTTTAATTTTGTCATGTAAAACTATATCAGGTCTATTATGACCAATTGGTCTGTCTGTTAGTATAGTTTTATCATAGTAAATTTTAAAGAAATTATTTTCTAAAAATGAATTTGGTTCGTATTCATAATATGGTACTATATTATGACAGTCAATCAAGTTATGTTTAATTACCAAACTTTGGTGAATTATTTTTAAAACCTGATTGTGCCTAAATGTATACTCAGACGGTGCTAATATAGAACATCCTGATATAATGTGTTCTATAGTTTCCGGAAAAGCCATACATTTTTAATACATAAAATATTAAAATTTGAGTATTAACTAATATTATCTTAAGAATGTATTAGCAGAGAATACCGGAAATTAGTCATTTTTAAATCAAATTCTAGACGTATTGACTCTTTTTTACAAAAAAACATAAATTGATTTTGAAAGATTGTTATTTTATCTAGTACACGGAGTTTTAAAATTTTGAAAAAAGTTGTTGTTGCTCGTTGGCAGATTTGTTCAATTTTCAAACGATAGATTCTATTAAACAACACAAATTTCAAATCAACAACAAAATAAATCAATACATAATCTAGTCAACACAGTTTTCAGAATTTTAATTTCAGTTAAATTATATACATTAAAAAAAATCTGAGAACATGTTTTGTGCCAAAAATACTTCAGTTTTTCTATATATTTAAGGTCTTAAAATATTTCAATTTTTTTTAATACACTTATTTTGTTTAGATATTATTGAAAAATCATAAATACTAATGATCAAAAATACTTACAAGAAGTACACGATATTTAATAGTTTATCATCGTGCGTTTTGAGCATTTTTATTGCTTGCTTGAATGTAGGTATATATTAAAGCAATTTATGAATTAAATAAATCGGAATAATCGATATTTCTCATCGGAACCTGCCTGTACAGTTGCAAGCATTTTTAAACTTTTATTCTCAGCCGCTGGTCAATCGCTCTTAATAAAAATATTATCTTTGTCTAATTTTTAATTTTTTGGCAGCTTATTTTTAAATGATAACCAATGTTCAAAGAACTGGTTTGTTACCTAGATAGTGTCTCGGATAAATATATCTGATTTTATTTAAGTGGGACACCTTTTTTTTTAATTCTTTATTTATTAATTTTTGTTTTAGTAATTTGTACATTTAAGATTACAAATTGCTAATTAATTATAATATTACATTTTGCATTCTATATTAAATTTTCTCCAGTTTGACGTAGCTCCTACAATACATCTTGAACTTTCCATTTGGTGCGGACTTTATAGTTTCTGGTAGCTTTTCATAACACTTGGTCCTTTTTACAGTAGACTATTCTGTGCATTCGCTTTATCCTTTTATTGTAGCCTGATATCCTTACACAGTTATTACTGCCAAGTCCCCAGCTTTTTATTTTTCTGTGTCTTCTTTTTCACATATTTTTTTTAGATTTATTAGTATTAACATCTTCTCCAATGATTTATAAAAAGTTATTATTAAAGCGATTTATTTGGTTTTGGTAAATAAATTAAATTAACCCACTTTCGACATCTGATCGAGCTAAAACTATGCACAGATACTCTTTATCGATTATAATGCATTCTTTCAATGTTCTGTGGCATTGATGCAAACACAAAAATACGACTTTTTCTGAAATTGGATGACGTTATATTTAAAATTTTACAGAAGTTAACATATACAAATTATCTCTTGTTACCATAGAATTAGGATTTGACTTAAGTGTTAGCGGCGTTCACTTATTTAAGTCAGTTCTTTAAGAAGAAGGTTTAATAGTCAGTCAAACCAAAAAGCATTCTTTGAAATTGGCTACTAGAGATGACGCAACTAATTAAAAAATTGAAAAAGATGTATTATAGTAAAAAAAACTTTTTTTTTTCATTTTTAATAACCACGACGATATTGCATATCCTCACTTGATAACGTTTGTAATATTAAACCACTTCGGTATTGCTTCCTTTGTACATAGACCCTTTTGCATGTAAATGACCTCTCTTTCAAATATGGATAAAATGTTTGGCTGTAAAGGGATTTTTTAAATAAATTATTTCCATAGTATGCCATCTTTATGCGGAGGGTCTTTTTAGAGAAACAATGAGAGGAAATTCTGGGAAGGAAAAAGGTGTAAGGGGTGCTAGGAATGCGGAGGTCAATGTGTCCAGGAGTGACGGACGTATGAAGTTGAAGGGATAGAACTGTGGTACAAGGCGATGTTCCGAGAGAGTCCTGCTAGAGAAGACAAAAGGTCTCCCTCAATCAGTCCTTCCCGATCCGGCCCGCCACGCAGTAATAGAAATTATTTTTTACGTGGAGTTAACGTAAAAAAGTGCCGTTGTGTATATTTTTTGTTCATAAAAAACAGGTTTTTCTTTTATGATTACCTCACAAGAGATACAGTTTTTTAGCACGAGTGAGACTATGGCATCCCCAATTGGGATGGGAAGGAGATGGGGAAGAGGAAGGTGGGAAAGTACCTGGCTATTCAAACCTGGTCACCAAACACGGCTAAAGCCATTTCAAACAACGTTTCAATTCTGAATGGTGGTCTTACAGCACGGCGATAATGAGAATATCTTCCATTCTGGAACGTGTCGCAAATATATATTATTTTTTAATCAGTTAGTTGTAAAATAATGCAAATTAATCAAATAAAGTGCATTTGGAAATGCAGGGTTCGAACCCCCGACCTTCGGATTGGGAGGCGAGAACCTTACCCCTCAACCATGGAAGCCATGAATCAAATAGGTACTTAAATCGGGTCATCTATATAAAATAACAGAAGCATCTGTCTTTATGAGACGATGTTTGAATGTGAATGAAATTATTTGGTTAGAAGCCAAAACGGAAAAATGATCGGTCAATTTTGAACATTCCGCAAAATTGTAGCGTTTCTAACATTTTTCCGTAAAGTAGGGCAACTTGACTAGCGTTAATCAGGGTCAGATTTACACAGATTCTAAAATAATACTTCACCACACGCTACGGCAGGGGTGTCGAATCTTTTGTGTTTTTTTACGAATTTTGGCGAAAATTTTGGTTGTTTTTTTACCACAACCGGTTAATTTGTTCCTTTTTCGGAAGCACTCAAACAGGTCTCATAGAAATCGTTGTGTCACCCTTAGCGCCTCCGCCCACTGAGGCAACTGAAAACTCTCAACTGCCAACTGTCTTTGTATGACAGTGTGATGGCCCGCACACTTCACAATCACTCAAAACCCCGTTGTCAATGGTAACGCAAGCGGTGACTTGCGACTTGCTCTGCTGGTTGCCCTGGCCGGCCGTTGCTAGTTGCCAGCTGTCAGCTGATTGTTCTTCGTCTATGGTTAAACAAGCTTTTTGACCAATCAAGACAGAGAAAACAGCCGATTTTAGTTGGTTTTCAGTTGCCTCGTCAGCGGTGCGCCTTAAGAACATACTGGATCGACGTACGAACGCATCGCTACCCCTAACAATATCTTAGCAACCAAGTCGACGTACGAACATCGCAAACCCACGTTCCCATCGCGACGTCTGGGCCGGCTAATGAGTTGATTTGACATCTGTGAGTGGTATTATCTATGCATTTAAGGTTATGTTTGGCATATCTATGGTTATTTTCACATATTATTCTGACAATGGCACCAATTTTTCCACATTTACCGCTCGCCGCCGCTCGCTTAAAATGGGAGACGAAAAACTTATTAATACTATGTATATAAATATAATCTTGGCAAGTCATCCTCAAATTCGCTTTCAGAATCACAAAACATGGCAATGCTACGAATTTAACGTCCGTTGGGAAGTGAATTATATTAACATAACCTAAAAAATAAATTTCAAATTAACTCACATGGGTTGTCAATGCTAATGTTCTAAAATAATTACGTGCAATTTCCCCACAAATTCCTTTATAATAAATGTTCCCCCATAATAAAACGAGATTCTATCGAAATTATCTGTATTTTATTTTATTTGTATTATATTTTATTTTATTTATTTTTATTTTATTGTATCTGGAACATTAATAGGAAACATAATATTGCATACATAATTCACGATTAAAAAATAAGTTACAATTAAAAAAAAATATCAATATGGTACACCTATTTCGGCGCTTTCTATTTTCGAAAATGGCAATACGGGCAATAACTTCAGACCATTTGTCACGTTGTCACACGCAATCGGGGATGGTATGTCTATGGAAATTTCCCTAGATCTAGGGAAAAATAATTTTTTTTTCGGAAAAGGGAAATCAGCACAAAATGTATGGAAATTTCGAACGCTAGCAAATTTTTTTTACATATGACAAAATGACTGGTATTGCTAGTTGCAATTTTTTTTATTTGGAATTCCCGTGAATCTAATATATTGTTGATGTACTTATATAAATCAAGCAATGTTGTTTTTAATACTGACAACTCAAAATGATATTATTATTATTATTTATTGATACAATATTTTCACATTTAATAATAAAATTCAATAATGTTGGCCTCACTAGGTGGTTTACCCGTGCTGAGGCCTCCATTTTATCTACAATTAAATTTTTACACAGTACATTTAAAAATATATGAAAAACATAAGATTAAGATAAATTAAATTTAAAAACAGAGATTTGAAATTAAAGTAAAATTAATAATAAATAATAGATATTATATAAGGTTTAAATAGGTATATTTATATTATGTGTGTTTGTGGGTGATTGTGTTTTATATTGGTTTTGTGTGTTACTTTATGTTTTATTATTTTATGCTATGAGATTTTGGTAATATTGTCTTTTTTGTTCTTTAATCCATTTTGTAATTTTGTGTCGGAATTTATTTTTGTTTTCCTCAATTCTATTTTCGAGTGTTAGACTGTTGAATGCTTTTATAGCGTGATATTGGTAGTGTCTTTGTCCAAAGCTTGTATTTACCGTCGGAGTTTTTATGTTTTCTTTGTACGCTTGTCTAACTGGTCTGTTAGTGATATTTTGTGTTTGTTGAAATTTGTTTTTCAAAAATGTAGTTAAGTAGTGTTTTAACGTATCTATATTCTATATTTTATATTAGGTATCTAAAAAGGTAAATGTGGTCTTCTCAAAAAAATTAATTTTATTTAGGTTTCATGTTAGGTACGTTTTTATATGTGTATTACAAGATTTTTTCTTCAGAGAAATACTGCAAGAAATGGGACTTTTGTATAATTATGATCTCATTATTGTGGGTTTACATTTGACGCTGCTACAGATCTGTCGGATTAGTTGTGCCAGTGTTTGCCATTGATAATCAAGAATTGGCATCAGCAGAATTGAATTGTTATGTAAGAAAGATAATAAAAATGGTGATAACGTACTTGCGAATAATTTAATAACATATACAACATGTTTATTATGTAAAAAAAGGAATACCTTTCATTCAATTTAAATCCAAAGTATGGAACGTACCGCGAATATACTTTATATTTTATTTTTAACTAGCTTCTGCCCGCGACTTTGTCTGCGTAGGATTAGTACTTCGAGTAATCTATTTTCTTTTCCTAGGTCCCATCTACGTTTGTACCAAATTCTTAATCTATTTATTTAAAATATCTATAATTTTGATTCAATTTAAAGTATTAGGCGAGTACTTCAAATAAATTCACTAATTTAAATATTTTCTAAAATAGAATTTTGATTTAACATCATTGTTTTTCAAAATGTCATTCTCAAATTTTGACATTTTCTATTAAACAATAATTATTATTTTCAATATATTGAAAATAATTAGCTAGCTTTTTAAATTATAGCCTGTATGTTATTCTGAAGTATGAGCTATATTATTGTAAAGTTTCATTAAAATCCATTCAGTAGTTTTTGCGTGAAACAGTAACAAACATACATACATCCATACAAACTTTCGCGTTTATAATAATAGTAAGATAAATTAATAATCCATCACCTTTTCAAAACTGTTTTTTTTTTTTTTTTCGGATTCATTCAGAAATTTTACATTTATTATAATTTTATTGCTAAATTGAAATATTTTGAGTCTCTGACAAATGCGGTCGAGCCCTGAGAGGTTTTCAATATAAGGTAAGCTACCCCTTATTAGGTATATAATTCTGCCCTAACTTCTAACACCCGGTACTGTATTGATTAAAACCACACCTAAGAACTAACACTGGTACAGAAATCACGCTATGTAATACCACTCAAGTAAAACGGATCCACTTCATTTTACTACTGTAAAGTTATTTTACAATTATTTATTGGTAATGTACAATAATTTACATTTTACAATATAATCATCACTATAATAATCAGAATATAGTTATTATAAGAAGACCCCAAAATCCCATATTCCTAGATGCCATAACATTTTTCACTTGAATACATTTGAAAATAATATCGCCTACTTCAGCCCTCTGACCCAGATGTCTATATAGGCATGATCGCTAAATAACAAGATAAAGTGTGCTGAAGTAGATATTATATTCGTCGATAATTTGTACGGATTCAGAAAAAAAGTTCTGGCGCTGTTAAAAAAGTGTTAAACTAATCATTTGTGTCAATTGTCTCTCTATGTATGCCTCTCTTGTTTCTAATGTATCTTGCCTCTCATTGTAATATATGTTACTAGAGTGAGCTTGTATATAATTTTGTATATTTTTTATTTGTGATGTTTCTGTTTTTCTAATTGTATGTATCTGTATTTAATTGTATGTCCCTATTTGTACAATAACTGAGTTTTTTAAGTGGAGCAAACATCTGAAAAAACCCAGTATACATACTAGCTGACCCGTCCACGCGTTGCTGTGGCTAACAAAACACAACGCCATCTACTGGATGGTTACCTAATCTAGATAACGAAGTGTTGTACCAACAAATGAACTCACACCGCCATCTGTCAGAAACTTATAGAACTTAAACATTTAATTCGCAATAATAAATATTGAGTTCAATAATCGAGATAAAAAGTATCCTATCTTTTAATTTGGACCAAATTACACACAGTAAGTCAAATTTCATCAAAATCAGTTTAGTCGTTTCGTAGTTTACCTCGTAAGAACATTGTGACTCGAGATTTTTATATATAAAGAAGAAGATAATACTATAATAACATATCTCAATCAAAATAATCAATGTTAGACATGATACTATTTTTCTGCATGACTTCAAAAGTCCATAACTCTATCTTCAAGGCTGGTGACAAGACAAACGTCAAAAACTACAGACCGGTAGCCGTATTATCAGTGCTGCCAAAATTGTTTGAAGAAATGATTGGTACAAGTAAAGTCACCAAATTGCGCCATTCATTGAAGAAAATCAACACGGTTTCCCTCCAAAGAAATTGACAATCACCAATCTGGTTACTTTCTTAAGATTGGTAGTCACTGGTTTAGACTCGAGGCAACAAACAGATGTAGTTTACACCGGCTTTGCCAAAGCATTTGACCGTGTTAACCATATGATATCCTTCTGAGGAAAATGTTTAAACTAGGCTTCGCCCTACCAACACTGAACTTTTCACGTCATATTTAAAATCCAGAAGACAATTTGTTTCGGTAAATGAACATTACTCAAAAAAAATCTGTGTAAAATCTGGAATTCCTCAAGGGTCGACATCGGATCGCTGTTGTTTCTGAAACCAATAAATGACATCCAAAACTGTGTTATGAACAATAAATATCCACTGTTCACAGATGAGCTTAAAATTCTGATAGAAATAAGCTCTCAACAAGATTGTTTTAAAATGCAAGCTGATCTAGATGCACTATCTGCATGGTCGTTGATAAATAGTTTAGATTTCAACATAAAAAATGTGTCACTATGTCCTATACTCGTTCTCTAAATACTATAATACTTTACGATTATAAGATAAAGTGTGAACAATTATCACGTGCAAAATCCGTGAAGGATCTCAGTGTCGTCTTTGATCCCGAACTGAAATTCTCTGACCATATATGGCAACTCACTCAGTCTTGCTACAAACTTCTCGGATTCGTCATCAGGACATACAAGCAGTTGAATAACCAAGAAGCTAGGTTAGCATTGTTCGATGGCATACTGAGAAGCAAGCTGGAGTACGCGAGCGATGTTTGGGCACCGTACCACGGAAGTACATTGATATGTTGGAGCAAACCCAGAACAAATTCCACAGGTATGTCCATGTGCGGACGCAAGGAACTTATCCTAGATTCATGTCCCATATTGACTTACTTGAGGAAACTGATTCTGTAAGTCTGGAAACAAGGCGAAAAGCAAGTCTAGCTATTATGTATTTCAAAATTTGAAACAATTTTATCAGTAGCCCATTCCTCTTGATATAATTGTACCAGACCACTACAGCTGAAGTCGATACCATGACTTAACGGCAAAACAGACCTACTGGCAAAGCATTGCATTACGAGGGGAATGGTGCTTTTAAATGAACTTGCAAACAATTTGGATGAAAGTAACTGTTGTATAAATGACTTCAAACAACTATTGAAGAGTCGCCTGCCTAAATGCTGATATGGCGAAATTGCAATATTAATTGGAATAAATATTCTATTGTATAATAATAAAAAATAAAGAAAAAATTCTTATTTTACTACAGATTCGAAACTACTTACTTCCACATCAGACACAGGGGTCTGCTTCAACAAATACTTTGTAAACAGCATAATAGAATTACATCAGAGTATACCAATACTGAAGGAAGACAACCACGTGAGAAATGTTCCCCTAAACCGAAAAAAACTTGTGTTTGATGAGATTGATGAAACATATCTTTTACAGATTCTTAACAGTACCAAATCAAAAGAGAGTCCTGATGGAATACGTTTTACAGTTTTGAGAGATGCAATGCCAGTGATAGGACCTCCTTGGGAAGTTGGCGTTTTTCCAGCGGCAGGGTTTTGAGTCATTCTTCATGCTCGTATCAATTATATAAATAAAAAAATAATGTTTCTTCAAACTTCGCAAAATCACTTTGTGGCGTCATTTTGAATTAAATTAAAACAAATAACTTTGTTTAAACCACTAATATAATCACAATTACCTACATGTTTCAAAACCGATGGTTTCTTCGTCAGGGTAGTAATGACATTAACCTTTCCCTTACTGAGCTGAAAAAATCCGCGCGCTCCGGTGCTGTGTAATCACTACACAAGCAGAAATGGTCGATTTAAAAGCCGAAAAACATTAATATTCATAGCAAATCGCTATATTTCGTTATAGTTGAAGTCAAAAATGATAATAATTGATGTTTAATTGCTGAAAACATGAAAAAAACATCGGTAGCTCAAAGAAACGATGCTCATACAACATACGAAGAGACCACTCCGAATGAATGCCGTGCGGTGACTGGCCGGACTGGCGGCACCGTCCGCGGGGAAACCGAAAGAACAAACACGATTGACGCCTGACCAGTAACCACACGGTTCTCTTTCTCGCGCTCACTTATATCGAAGTAGGTGAGAGTGAGACGTGCATAGTGTCGCACTAGCCGCATGCTTCACGTATTTGTACATCTCACCCGCAGCACCGATAATACGCCAGACGTTTGATTGCATTGGTGAATTTGTTTTCGATTCTCACAAAATACCTCTTATGTGCCCGAAAGGTACTGATTATTATTATTTTTAAATTTTTATTTAATGAGCAAATATATAACGGAGGATTACCTAAAATCTGAACCCAGAATTTTCCATATTTACGGAGATATTAAAGGTGCAAGAAGCAATGTGTAGTAGATACACATCGCAGGCAAGGGAGGGTTAATAACAAAATAAACAAACAAGTATAGACTAAAAAGAACTATGGACAAAAATATTTTAGAGAGAGGTGATTAATTAATTAAAAATATCGCAAAAAACAATTATTTAAAATTAAATATAAAAAATATGAAAAATTACATTATATAAATTATCAAAACATAATAAAGATGTTTAAACAACAAAAATAAATTATTTTTAATATAATTATTAATAAGAAAATAAATTTAAGAGATGGCTATTTTAAAAAAATATTTGGTTATTAATAATATTTAATTTACTATTAACACTTTTTCTAATTTCTAAAATTTCTAATTGTAAATCTGTTGATTTACAATTAGCAAACTAATTAATTGTAAATTTGTTTATTTTGTTATTAATGTCATTACTACCCTGACGAAGAAACCATCGGTTTTGAAACATGTAGGTAATTGTGATTATATTAGTGGTTTAAACAAAGTTATTTGTTTTAATTTAAAAAAATAATGTTTCAACATTTGTATTATTAAGCCATAATTTTAATTCTTTTAAATATTGAGGTAATTTAGTTTGAATATTTTCGGTTAAAGATTGAAAGTACGAGGTCGATTATAACTATTGTTTTTGCATTTGTTTGGTATTCGTTTGGGGGGTATAAAATACATTTGTTGATTCGATTTCATTTTCTCAAAAAGTATTTTTTGATGATAAGTATTTATGATTTTTCAACAATGTCTAAGCAAAATAAACGTGTAAAAAAAAATCTGAAATATTTTAGTTTGTAAGACCGTAAATAAATAGACAAACTGAGGTATTTTCGTCACAAAACACTTACTCAGATTTTTTAAAATGATTTTTTTTGAACTAAAATTTAAATTCTGAAAAATTGCTTTACTAGATAATGTATTTATTTATTTTACTTTATGATTATATTATTTGAAATGTGTGTTGTGTGATACAATATTTCGTTTGAAAAGTTAACAAATCTGCCAACGACCAACGGTATAACCTTACTGTATTAAAAATAAACTCGGTTTTTCAAAATTGGAAAAATGACTTTACTATATCTTTATATTGTAAATCTTATTGTTATTCCTCTATCTTGTTATCAGATACCTTGTTTACACTTTTCAACACTCCCAACTTACATACTTATCCCATACTCTGTAATTCTGAATATATTATTTGTTACCAGGTTAATTCGGTAAATCCGAATAGCACATATGCTAACAGATTACTTTTTTGCATAGTCACAAAAAAAAAATGTATGTATGTTTTTTATTTTTTTTTTTCGTAACACAACTCAATTTAAAAAAAAATGTATTTTCTTGTTTTTATCTTTGTTTTTATTTTTGTTTGCAATTATGTACTTAAGGAATAATATGAACTAAACCTGTCAATTTGTCTGTCCTGGAACAGGAAACTTTCCTAGTTGGACAGGCAAAGCTTCCTAATGTGTAACTTGTACTTTCTTTTGTATCTATATATAAATAAATAAAAATAAATCAAATAAATAAAATAACAATCATTCGAAAACAAATTATGTTTTTTGGTAAAAAAGAGTCAATACGTCTAGAATATGATTTAAAAAGGACAATTTTTTTTGTATTCTCTGGTACTCTGGATACGAAAAGTATATTCTTTTTAGCTACAAAAATAAAAATTATATAATTATATTATCGACCCACAGGCTGCATCTAAGTGGGTACTTTCGTATGTAAATGGTATTTCAATAAGGAGGCTCGATTTAAAAATGTTAATAAAACAAGTTGTATATAAGATATCCACAATTTTTTTTTGTTTTTTAAAATTTTTAATTTTTTTTTTATTTAATTTTTTTATTTGCGTTATAAACAGTCTATACATTTATGACAGTGAATAAGTATGTTTATGTCATTGATCAATAAAATAACCACATTTAGATATAGGAACATAATAAACAAAATGCAACAATATACCTAATACAAACAATTCTTGTTAAGTGCATCTTCAATTTACAAAGTGTTTTATGATATACATATTTCTAAGGTTTACACTTAAATTTTAATGAATCTCAATAATATGTTTGAGGAAATTATGGCAATAATTGTCGAATATAAAGTTGTTAAAATGTCCGCCGAGGCTTTGCTTGGTGGCACGTATTTGGGAGATCCAATTTTCAATGACTGTCGCATAAATCGCCTCGCGAATAGACCTCGCGAAAGATCTCGTGTGTATTTGCTTGCCTTTCCAGTAGCTACTAAACAAGTCGGCTATGTGTCCGGGGGTAAAGTGCGTTAACTTCGGGAGGTGATTCCACATGATAGTATAAATACAAAAAATAAATAACTTTTTTCAAAATTCCAACTTTAAGGGGCACTTTTTTGGTAAAAAGATAAAATTATTCCGGCGTGTACGGCCAACACTATTATTTCCAGCTGTTACGATACGTCACAATCATAACTGCCACAATCGCGCCCGGATGACTCACAGCAAATTTATCGGATTAAGGATTTTTATTATGTATCTACGTCTTTTTGCATGGGAAAAAAAAGTTGGAGTTTCGAAAAAAGTTATTTATCTTTTTTACTCCTACCATCATGTAGAATAACCTCCTGAAGTTAATGCTCTTTACCCCTGGACACCCTGTATAAGGCGTCTAAAATCTAGTGATGCACATACTTGCAGTCCGAGCGGTGGGAAGTGGAGGTCACGAAGTTGCCTCCAAAGACCATATATGTATCAAATGCAAAAAATGGGAAAAAATAATGTAAATTATGTAATAATGTCTTTAATTTTTCAGTGTGCTTTTGTACTAATTCGGGATATTTTCGTTTTCAGGTAGGGAGTGCTCCAAGGAACCTGATTGTGCAGGAATCCAGGGAACTAGTTGTGTTCGCGAACCCAACGACTTCAAAATGCGCTGTCTGTGCGGAGACAACTCCAGCCCTGTGAACGGGAGGTGTGAAGCCAAGCTGAAAGGTATGCTTTCTTATGATTACAGCGGCGTTTAGTGTAACATAGCACCTCAAGGGCAATATTTTTTTAAATTTTTTTTATTAATAATTCAAAAAAGATACATAAATTACAAATACATTTTATACACTAATTAATTATATAATATATATGTTTGATGTACCCCCATAAAAAAGCAGGGCTTGTGTGTATGGGGTACATCTACTATATATATTTAGTGATTGTATCGTGTGTTCCTTCACACTGACGAATTCCTAAGTGATTGGTTATCCCTTTTCCTTACGTACTTTGTTTTTCCTACGTGATGTTGCTCAATTGATATAACTCAATTCCAGCAAACACCATTTCGTTTCTTTAGCATTTACAGTCCAGTTCAAGTGCTTCTGAAGCTGTAGCTATTTTTAACCAAAATCGGTTGAAATCTTTAGAATTTCAAGATGGCCGCCGAAATTTACTTACTTTATGCTTTCAAGTTAAATCGTTTTTTTTTTATACTTTAACTCTACATAGGAGGCTTTTGAGGAAAATAATTTCCCTCGGAAGCTATCTCATCTTTGAAGATGCTGTGTTGAAGGTCTTTTTGAGGAGAGTAAGGAGTGAACATGGGTCTTGAAGATACCCATATTGTCGGAAGGAGGAAACCCAGAGGCCGGCAAATCGTTTCACAGCCGATCTGTTGAATTCAATAACGAGTCGTAGAAGTGACCCGTTCTCACGTGACAAATTTCAACCGTGTACATATGCTTGGCGTGATTCCTGACTGTGCACCGGTGCCGAGTGGATCAATGACGCTAGTTCCTCGGAGCATCTTCCATTGAAATACCGGTAGAACAAGTATAGCATTCCCACCCAACGCCTGTGCTCTACAGTTTGGAATCCGTTTGTTAAAACTTGAGAATCTATCAATTGGACCACCCGTTTCTGCATAAAGTCGAGGGTTTTTTCAGGTATTTTGGTGCACCAGACCAGGGGTGGCTGCCAAATTCAACCATGGGGCGCACTTGATATTTGTACAGGATTAGCAGTTGGGTACTATTAAGGTTAAGGATTTGGAAAAAAAAGCCCTGTTAATCAGAGGAATTGGAGAGGGGTCGCGATCTTCAGCAATAAGGCTACGATTAGACAAGAAAATTTTGAAAATGAATGAGAATAACACTTGTTATTTTTATGTTTTCATTGACCACGGCTTAAGAGGATAGACTTTGAACGACACGCGGAACACCCGCGTCTGTCATCCTGTCCCGCTCACAATAAGCTCACGCACACTTACAATACATGCGATTGCGAAATGTGCGAATGAGACAACGCTCAAATTTACCTACAGAAATCACTCGAAAAGGGGTTTACGGAGAATACAATTTTTCTACACCGAAACTTTCACGAAATTGAAATTTTAAAAAATATATATTTTTTAGAAAGAAGAAGCTACGTTGCTAGCTTTTTATAATTTTATAATTCTTTATGAGAGTTGAGTTAGCAGCACTTTTTCCTTAAATAATATTTTTTGATAAATCGTACATATTTGACAGTGAATGTTTACGTTAATACGAAACGCATCGAAAATTCAAAAACATACCGACATAGCTTTTACCCCCTAGAAGGCAATATAAAAAAATATATTCATTTTGTGCAATTTTCGATGTAGAAAAGTGTTTTTTCCCGGGCGTCCTTTTTGTATGGGCCGAAAAGCGAAATCTATCGTCTTAACATGGTAATTAATTACACCGATAGAAAGTGTGCGTGAGAAGTGCCCATTGCGCGTATAATTTATGGTGTTTGACAAAAGATCAACCGATAAAGCAGGTATACATATATATTATTTCACGCAGAGTCATTTCGGAAACTCCGGATGTTCGTATTGAACGTTTGCACGGCCGGTTTCGGCCCGTTTCATACTAAACTTAATTTTGAATTGGAGGCCAAAACACCCAACCAAACTTCCCCAACTTTCCTAACCTTTAACCTTTCCCTTACTGTGCTGAAAAAATCCGCGCGCTCCGGTGCTGTGTAATCACTACACAAGCAGAAATGGTCGATTTAAAAGCCGAAAAAAATGAATATTTATAGCAAATCGCTATATTTCATTATAGTAACAGTCAAAAATGATAATAATTGATATTTAATTGCTGAAAACATGAAAAAAACACCGGTAGCTCAAAGAAACGATGATCATACAACATGCGAAGAGACCACTCCGAATGAATGCCGAGCGGCTACTGGCGGGGGTCCGCGTCGTCCGCGGAAAGAACAAACATGATTGACGACTGACCAGTAACCACACGATTCTCTTTCTCGCGCTTACTTATATCGAAGTAGGTGAGAGTGAGACGTGCATAGTGTCGCACTAGCCGCACGCTTCACACATTTGTACGTATTATCCGCAGCGCTGATCGTATTGCCAGACGTTTGATTGTAGTGGTGAATTTATTTTCGATTCTCACAAAATACCTCTGATGTACCCGAAAGGTACGGATTATTATTTAATTTTTTTTTTATTTAATGGTTAAATGTATAACGGAGGATTACCTAAAATCTGAACCCAGAATTTTCCATATTTACGGAGATATTAAAGATGTAAGAAGCAATGTGTAGTAGATACACATCGCAGGCAAGGGAGGGTTAATCATGTATAATATACTGTCTTGGGGAAGTGCAAGTAATATTTTTCTAGATCCTCTTGAAAAGCACAGAAAACAACAATCAAACTAATTCTGCAAGTAGCATACCTACCCTTTGGAATAACAAGGTTCTATCTGTTGCTTTAACGTCATGCGATGATGAACTCTAAGGTAGCTCACCATAGATCCCATAACCGCATAACGTCTCCGCAACAGGTGGAACCTTGTTATTCCAAAGGGTAGATATGATGTGGACTCTGAAAAAATTTACAAGATGCTCGATGTTTTGTCAATCAGACAACTCTATACTAAATCATCTATTCTTCACCTCTTCAAATTCAAACTACATATCCCTTTACTTTCTCAATCCTCTATATGTGGATTAGAAGTGCAGTGGTTATCCAATGAAAAATATTATTTTGTGAAATGATTGCAATCGATCAAATTACATTGTGAAATAAAGCATCCATTCCAATTGTAACTCATTGTCAAATTGTAAGTAGACTTACCCGGTATTATAACAAGTATAAATTTCTAAAGAAATATAGAATACCTACCTAAAAAGAAAAACTGCATTTTATGAAGATCAATAAAAACATTTTTTTTGATATTTCTGTGTGCAAGTGCGTTTGTGTCGATTTTTTTTTAAATGTTTAGTAAAAATAACCATAAAGTATAGTATAGGATTTCCTGCAAGATCAGAGAGGTAGCCATAAAATGTATACCGACTAAAAAGATATAGTGGCAATCAAGGCTTCAGAGAGTAGGCAATTACGACTGATGAGGCAAAATAAATTACTTCAAAAACAGACTGTTGAGAAACCTCTGAGCCCCTCACCAGATAACTACATTGAAGGCAAGGACCTCGAATGATAGTGTAAAATTATAAGACAACAATCAAGATACAGATTTTCATACACTTTTGCCGATATACTCTACGCCATCCACATCGAAATCACAAACAAATCAGATGAGGCATCGATTAAAAAGAGAACGAGAGGTGTCAATCTGGTCACTGAAGCTAGTTTGACTATGGAGAGAGGTGTGAATCTGGTCACTGAAGCTAGTTTGGCTGTGGAGAGAGGTATGAATCTGGTCACTGAAGCTAGTTTGACTATGGAGAGAGATGTGAAGCTGGTTACTGAAGCTAGTTTGGCTGTGGAGAGAGGTATGAATCTGGTCACTGAAGCTAGTTTGACTATGGAGAGAGATGTGAAGCTGGTTACTGAAGCTAGTTTGGCTGTGGAGAGAGGTATGAATCTGGTCACTGAAGCTAGTTTGACTATGGAGAGAGGTGTGAATCTGGTCACTGAAGCTAGTTTGGCTGTGGAGAGAGGTATGAATCTGGTCACTGAAGCTAGTTTGACTATGGAGAGAGATGTGAAGCTGGTTACTGAAGCTAGTTTAGCTGTTTGCGGAACTACAGCACGTGATGGATATATTATTCGAGCAAGAATAAATTCGAGAAAAGAAATGCTGAAATTCGAAAGAAAGTCAACTTTTTCCTCTCAAATTCAGGAAGCTCCCCCGCGTGAGGATGACACGACTGAAGGCTGAAATTATTTAAAAAAAATATTTTTTTTTATTATTCTTTATATTTTAATGCAGATAATTAAGTAAAAGTTGATAATAATATTCTTATGACGGCATAATAATACATGCGAACCCCTCAGCACAGGTTCTCCTAATGAGGTGTTCACAAAACATAATAATACATGCGAACCCCTCAGCACAGGTTCTCCTAATGAGGTGTTCACAAAACATAACTGCGTTCGTTTTAAACATTTACATGCAGTTGCCGATCAAATTCACTCTAATACCTACATTATTTTATATTAAGAAGATGTTTTGTTTTACCTGCACCTAATGTCATTATATTAACTTTATAAACTAAGAGCGTAGAAGTAAATAAATATACTGAAAAATTATTATTGTAAAAAAAAGGTAAATCAAATATCTAGTCCGGACAGGTGTTACTTTATTTATTTTTGTTTTTAATCAATTCTCAAAAAAATCAGTTTTGGTTCATTTTTAAAGCAACTTTGTAATGTTTAATTTTAATAATTTTTTTAATTTTAAAAATTCTGCCTTTCCCTCGATGTTAAAATGTAATGGAAAATAAAATAGAAAACGAAAAATCGTTTGTTTGTTTGTGTGTTCGTATGTTATGCGCGGACATACCGTTCAATGCGATGAAACTTAGGGAATATGATGTGTGGCATACCCGGGATGGTTATAGGATAGTGAGCTCTGGCGTTCTGAAATTATTTCTTAAACTATTCAAACGATTGCTATTAAAATTTTTTGAATTGTTGTTAGCATGCCCGCGAATATTTCTATATAAATATATATATACTGGTTTGCTCTGGCGTTATGAAATTTGCACAAAAATTTAAATATGTCACGCGAGTTGTTGGAAAATGGGTGTATTTTATGGAGTTAAGCGGCAGGGAAAAAATACTAGGGAAAGGGGTATGCGGGAGGGTCCTATTAGGAATTCAGGAGGTGGACGAGGGAGAGGGGAAGGCGGAGAAGGTGGAAGCGGAATGCGTGAGGGGGGAGGGTTCGCGAGAAAGGGGAGAGCGGGAGAGGGGAAAAGGAAGAGGAGGTCCGCGAATATATATATATATATATATATATATATACTGGTGAGCTCTAGCATTATGAAATTTGCACAAAAAATTAAATCTGTTACGCGAGTTGTTGGAAAATGGGTGTATTTTATGAAGTTAAGGCAGGGAAAAAAGACTAGGGGGAAGGGTATGCGGGAGGGTCGGATTAGGAATTCAGGAGGTGGACGAGGGAGAGGGGAAGGCGGAGAAGGTGGAAGCGGAATGCGTGAGGGGGGGGGTTCGCGAGAAAGGGGTGTGCGGGAGAGGTGAAGAGAGGAGGAGGAAGAGGAGGCGGAAGGGGAGCGGAGAAACAATTTATTTATTTAAGTGGCATTGCAAGGCATGCCGGGTATCAGCTTGTGATAATATATAAACAACAAGTTTTGAGAATAGGTAATTTGTAATTTAAATTTACAACTATCAAAATTCTTTCTAAAAAGAAAATATGTTTTTAATTTTATATTTCATCATATTTCTATGAAAAATATACTAAAAATATTATTTTAAATGTTTACATTTACTCGCAAATAATTGTCCAAGTTGCCACTAAAATCATGAAATGTATAATATATAAATATATATACCTACATATTTTGTTTTCTTTATTTATCTACAAAAAGTTTAATGCATGCGATTTTTTATGCCTATCTTACTAGGATATTACCTGTGTCGAGACATACATACAAACATAGTTACATAATGTACGTTAGATTTGACATAATTGTATTATTTTATTTTATTTAATTTGGGTTGGTCCTATGTAAAATTGTTGTTTTTGTCTATGCGCAATTTGTTTTGCAGATGTTCGCAATTCGCAATAGTGAGAAGCCCTATACTGGCAATCCATTTCTTTGTTTCGTGTTTGAATTTGGTCATTGTTTCTGTTTATCTAATCTTGCCTGGCAATGTATTGTATAGTTTGCAAGCTATGTATTTAAAATGTCTTTGTCCAAAGGTGGTTTTAGTGACTTATAATTTAATACGATGAAGAATCTTCGGATTTGGTTTAGTTTTAAATAAGTTTAGTAAAATGATATAAGAACGAAAATTATTTGTTTTGGAATGAATTTCAGGTGTGTTAGATTATTATAATTACTTTGTAAATTAGACTAATGATGCTATTATATAAGTTGTAGCTAAGCAACCAACTCTCCTATTTGTTAACCACTCGATCGCTTTTTGCCACATTATGGCACTATTTCCAAAACCTAGGATTGCTTTGTTGCCAAAATGTGGCAAATTTTCAAAAAAAAAAATTTATTAAAACAACTATATAATAGTACATTCAAAATATACCAAAATAAATATTCTCTAGATTCATTAAAATGTATTAAGGTTAAAGATTTCATTATATTTTATTTTTATAAATCCTATAAATATGTGATAATAGACAAAAGATAGGGGAATTCATTGGCTATATATAACTATAATCAGTTTGTATGTCTCCATATTCAAATTCGGAGGTATGATTTTTTTAATGTGGGTGAAAAAAGTTCCTTTAGCAATCCGATAAAAAATATTTTAATTGCTCTGTCGCTCCAGTGGTTAAAAGTACTTAAATTATTATAACGTATTTATTTAGTGAACAACAATTATTGCAATATTTCACTTATTACAAAAAAAATATTAATGATAAATAAATAAAAATGTGAATTATTTTTACACATAGAATATACTTTTTTAGTAAATGCGAAATAAACACTAATGACTTTATATTGAGGAAACTGCAAAATTTTTTAAAATTCTGCTCGTAGTCAAAGTTGTCATTTTTGTCCTCCCCCCCATTCAACTCAATGCACTGTGCGGTGTGGGCAAATAAATGTTATTTGATTAATTTACAATTAATCATTTAAAATAATACAAAGTATATTTGCGGCACGTTCCAGAATAGAAGATGCTGTCAGTATCGCCCTGGTGTAAGACCACCATTCCGAATTGAAACGTTGCTTGAAATGGCTTTATTTATGACGTGTTGGTGGCCAGATCTGACTACCCAGGTACTTTCTTATCTTCCTCTCCCCCATCCCACCTACAATTACGCTAATTACAATTACATTAAGTACACCTCAATGCACTGTGAAGCGTGTCGAGAAAGTAACGTTAATTTAATAAAAAAAATATAATTACGTCACGCAAGATATGCGACGGAATTCGATGGGTAGTTTGCTTTATGAACTTTTAATTATGAATTTTATTTCATGAATAACTTTTGGACTGAAATAAGATATGGGAGGGTAGTTACTATAGTTACTATATTTAATTTTTTACATTTATAGAAGACACCATATAGAGAGACACAGCTTATATTCGTAGTCCACCTCACTGGGAGATCCTTTTTCAGAGACTTTTATGGTACAACTTCATGGTTTGGGTTAGTCTTCCAGTCATTTGATTCGAAAAAAAGAGGGTACCTGGAAAGTTTTCTGGAAGTTTTGAAAATTGGTAATTATATAGATTTCGAAGTGCTCTTACCGATTTTTAACTTTGCCACCTGGTATCTTTGCCGCTCGCGCTGCCATATATACTATACATTGGACATATATTATATTATATACATTGATATATTGGGCAGTTTTTCGACACTATCTTTTTTACGATAAAAACACTTATTTACAAAATTAAACTACAGGTAATTTCCTACAATTTATGTAATTACAATTCTTTTTTCTAAAATCAATAATTTTGGCGTAAACCTTTTTTTTGGCAATAAAAAAACAGGTCTAAGGGAATAAGGTATAGATATATTATTAAAAAACAGGTATAAGGGAATAAGGTATAGATATATTATTAAAAAACAGGTATAAGGGAATAAGGTATAGATATATTATTAAAAAACAGGTATAAGGGAATACGGTGTAGATATATTATTAAAAAACAGGTATAAGGGAATAAGGTAAAGATATATTATTAAAAAACTGGTCTAAGGGAATAAGGTATAGATATATTATTAAAAAACAGGTATAAGGGAATAAGGTATAGATATATTATTAAAAACAGGTATAAGGGAATAAGGTATAGATATATTATTAAAAAACAGGTATAAGGGAATAAGGTATAGATATATTATTAAAAAACAGGTATAAGGGAATAAGGTATAGATATATTATTAAAAAACAGGTATAAGGGAATAAGGTATAGATATATTATTAAAAAAACAGGTATAAGGGAATAAGGTATAGATATATTATTAAAAAACAGGTATAAGGGAATAAGGTATAGATATATTATTAAAAAACAGGTATAAGGGAATAAGGTATAGATATATTATTAAAAAACAGGTCTAAGGGAATAAGGTATAGATATATTATTAAAAAACAGGTATAAGGGAATAAGGTATAGATATATTATTAAAAAACAGGTATAAGGGAATAAGGTATAGATATATTATTAAAAAACAGGTATAAGGGAATAAGGTATAGATATATTATTAAAAAAACAGGTATAAGGGAATAAGGTATAGATATATTATTAAAAAACAGGTCTAAGGGAATAAGGTAAAGATATATTATTAAAAAAACAGGTATAAGGGAATAATGTATAGATATGTTATTAAAAAACAGGTATAAGGGAATAAGGTATAGATATATTATTAAAAAACAGGTATAAGGGAATAAGGTATAGATATATTATTAAAAAACAGGTATAAGGGAATAAGGTATAGATATATTATTAAAAAAACAGGTATAAGGGAATAAGGTATAGATATATTATTAAAAAACAGGTATAAGGGAATAAGGTAAAGATATATTATTAAAAAAACAGGTATAAGGGAATAAGGTATAGATATATTATTAAAAATCAGGTATAAGGGAACAATATTTAATGTCCCAAATCTAGTTATTTTTTTAATACTCTGTGGGAGTTTGTTACATTCCTTTACTGCTAAAAATTCAGAGCTTCTTTGTTCTAAGGTAGAAATACGCTTTGGAATATTTAGTATCTGTTAGTTTGGCTCTGGTTTTATGATTGTCTGAGGTGTTTGCCTGTGTGTCTTTTTTGAGGCGATGAACCAGAATGGCATAAGTTTTCTGTATACTCGTACTTGGAACATCAAACTGTTAAAAAAAATCTGTTGTTGACGTCCTTATGGGGACCTTTAGTAGGTATGGTCTTTACGATGCAATTCTGCGTTACCTTCAGTTGTTTTTACGTGTTTTGATGCTACGGAGTTCCATCCTATTGTTCTATATTCCAATTTAGAGTGGCATAAAGCAGAGTATACACTCTTTAAATCCAAACTGTACAGGGCGGTTCCGACGAGAATGATTGATTATTCTCTGAACCCAAAAGCTTAACTTATATCTAACTCCATATCGACTTTATTTCATTCAAAATTAGCTTTAATATATACCTACATTCAAGAAAGCAATAAAAATGCTCAAGAGTGTAATGATACATTTTTTAATATCGTGTACTCCCTGTAAGTATTTTTTGATTATAAGTATTTATGATTTATCAATAATTTCTAAGCAAAATAAGCGTGTAATTTTTTTTTTGAATAGTTTGTAAGACCGTAAATAAATATGCAAACTGAGGTATTTTCGGCACAAAACACGTTCTCGAATTTATTTTTTAATGATTTTAATTGAACCAAAATTAAAAATCTGAAAAGTGTCTTAACTAGATAATGTGTTGATTTATTTTACTGCGTGATTATATGATTTGAAATGTGTGTTGTATAATACAATATTTCGTTTGAAAACTTGACAAATCTTCCAACGACCAACGGTATAACCTTACTATATTAAAAATAAACTTGGGTTTTCAAAAAAAAAAAAAAAAATTTTATTTAATGACAATACAAATTAAAATCAAAATACAATATTAAATAAATTAAGAATACAAAGTGAAATATTTTATTCTCAGTCCTCCTCACTAGGTATTCCTTCCTGTTCTGAGGTGGACTGCAGGTTGTCGTATGGTGTTGATCATGATTTCCTCATCAATGTTGTTTGTTTTTGTTGGTTTTCACGAAATATAAATAAATAAAGCAAAAAGTGTTTATGTTCATTATCTGTAGGTTGCATTTGGGTTATTTAATAATTTTAATTAGTTCCTCATCTTCATGTTTAGTTAGCCATAATTTGATGTCCTTTTTAAACTTTTGTATATCCATGGTATTTTTAATTTCAATCGGAAGGGCATTATATAATTTTGTAGCATGGAAATAATGGTTTTTCTGGCCGAAAGCTGTATTTAATTTTGGAATGTTTAGTAGATTCGAAGATTTTGTCCTTGTAGTATAGGTGTGTTGGTCAGCAAGGTATGCATATTTTTCTTTAAATTTGAGTAGTGAATTTTTTTGAGTACAGTTTTATAATGCTGAAAACATTAAATTTTTTAAAAACTTCTTTTGATGGAGTTCTTATGGGTACTTTCAGGATTATTTTTATTATTGCTTTTTGTGTTTTAACAAGCTGCTTCATGTGAATGTTTGAGGCAGATCCCCATCCAATAATTCCATATTCTATGCGTGATTGGCAAAGAGCATAGTAGACTTTATATAGATCATTTTTATTTAGTATATTGCGTATGTTTCTAAAATAGTACATGAGCTTTGTGAGTTTCTTTGTAATGCTATTTGTGTGAGCGTCCCATCGAAAATTTTCATCGATTTCAATGCCAAGATATTTTATGTTTCTAGAGTGTGTTATGAAAAATAAAAAAGTTATTAAAAAATATTATTATTTTTATTTTAAAGTTATTTAAAACATAACTTTACCAGATAAAAAAAACAATTTTTCGTAATCAATTTATGTTTGTAAAAATGAGTCAATACCTTAATAATTTGTTTTAAAAGGGACGAATATCCGGTATTCCCTGGTTATACCCTCTTAATGCTTTTGGTTAGTAAATTGTTAATTGTGAATTAGTTCGTTAATCGATGGTTTGAAATATTTTTAGTAGATTTAGTTAGACATTGAATTTTTGTATTTATATAGCGCCTGAACACAAAGCGTTCGCATTGCACGCTTCTAGGTTAGGTATATTTCTAAATAATCGTCAAAAATACCGCCAAAATATCGTGTGTGGGTCGGTCAAACCGTAAACACGCTACTGCCCCCACATCAACCCAAAAACCAGCGCAAATTCGATAAACCGAAGGTTAAAAAAATACCAAATTACAGCTTTATGATAAAAGCGAAACTCTTAACCAGCGTTTCACAAAGTGGTTTACTAACTAACTTACTAACTAACTAACTAACCATCACGTCGTTTCCCCGCAGGGGTAGGCAGAGAGGACGGACCGCCAAACAACTCGGTCTTGGCACACACTCTTTGCCTCATTCATACATCTTCTCATACATACTCTTCTATTATTCTGACTCTTGACATAGCCCGACTCAAGTATCTGATTTACTTGATCGTGCCACGTCTTCCTTGGGCGTCCTCGGCTTCTTCCACCGTTCACATTCGAGTCATAAATTCTCTTTACACTCCTTTCTTCATTCATTCGCTCAACATGCCCAAACCATCTAAGCGTCCCTTTCTTAATCTTACTTATTACGCTCACATCAGCCTTGCATTCTTTTCGGATCTCCACATTCCTCACACGATCATACATGGTTTTACCACACATACGCCTCAGGGATCTCATTTCTACAGCATTCAGTCTACTTTCATCCTTTCTCTGCCATTTCCACGCTTCACTGCCATACATCAGGGTAGGTACCAGTACTCCATTGTGGACTGCAAGCTTCGCTTCTGTCCAACAAAGTGGTTTATATTATTCAAATTATCTATTTTTTTAAATTATTCTTGAATACTTTTCATCTAAAAACCTTCAACTTTTTGATGGCATTATTAAATTTATTTATACGATTTTAGAAAGACAAACACCACGCATTTCATTTAAAAAAATTGACAAAAAAAATTGATGGCAAATTGAAAAAAGGTTAAATTTTTTTATTAATTATTATCTACATGGAACGACAAAATTGTAAAGTGATAATAACTTTTATAATATGTTTGTTTAATCTCAAAAAAATATTTTTTTTTTGTTAACAGTAAATTTTTAGTTATAAAAAACATAAGCTGAGGCAATTTCGAAAGTTTTTTAGGTCAGCATTTAAAACTAATAACAACGATAGTGACGGTGTCAATGGATAGGCGGGAATGGAAAGGGGGAGAGAAAGGGAACAACTTTAGTAACGGGTCATAATATTTAAATTCATATTTACACTCTTTCTAATTTCTAAGGTTGCTAGTTAGTTTTTAGACAATTTAGAAAATTGTTTAAGACCACTAAAATTCACAGCGTGTGTTTAAAAAATATAACTTAAGCATTTGTCGAAAAATTTTTGTTTTATTTTAAACGAGTCGTGTTTTAAACATTTTCATAATTTTCGCTTTTTAAAATTATCGTTTTTAACCTGTTTAATCACAGGTGACCATATTTGTCCCAGCTCACATAGGTCTCACAGAAATCGTTGTTTTTCCCTTACTATCATAGTCAGAAATGTGATCTAAACGGTATTGGAAAGAGAATACAACATATATATTCAAATCTAAAAGAAAACCACAAAAAAAAATAAAATTTACCCTTTTCTGAAACCAAAGTTTCCGATAGCAATTTGAAAAAAAATTATGGAACTTTGTGAATTTTTTAACATTTTTTTTTTACATGAAACGAAAAAAGTGAGGTGACAGTAAGGTTTATAATTCATTTATTTAATGAAATAAGTATGTGTTTTATTTTTTTTCATTATCAGTAATTTTAGTTAGAAAAAAAAGTAAAGTGAGCCATTTATATAACTTTTTAAAGTTTTCGCAAAAAAAAATTATATTTAAAAAAAATACATAGTAATTTGTAATATAGAAATTTGAAAGCATATTTCATCACCTTTCGAAAACAGTTTTTAGTTTTCGAATACGTTAACAAATGTTCCATTTATTTGGATTTTATTGCAAATAATATTTTTAGCCTCTGACAAAATACGCCAATTTTTTTAGGGGTTAATATTAGCGCGTTCCCTCTTACATTCGTAATTACGTATCTTCCCTTCTTACTCTTTTTGAGCGCCTACTACCGGGTCTTAAAGCACTGAGATGAAAAATGAGAAATTTCCCCCACTCTTACCCCCCCCCCCCATTTCTCCTATCCCTTCCTAATAACTATTCACTAGCCCTCCGATATCTTATTTCTTTCCAAAAGTAACACCACCTATGAGTCATTTCAAAGTACAAAATACCCATCCAATTCCGTTTCGCGTATATATGTTTTTAATGTAATCATATAACATATTAAATTGTTAATAATAAAGTCCACAACAGCCCATACCTAAAATTTTCTAACTTCCCCATTTTTGTGTTTTAAAAATGATCGTCACAAAGTTAGTCATTCCTAATTCCGTAGGCTAATTGACTGTAAGTTTGAGAAACTCTGAAATTTGCACATTATTTTATTATATTATTTCAAAACAAAGAAATAGCGCAATTCAAATTTAGAATAATAGTTATTAAAATTATTTTTAATATTCTACTTTTATAGTTGCCGAATTAACTCGTTAAAATTGTCGATAAAATTTTAGATTGAAATAAAACTAACACATCCTGTAACCACTCGAGCGCTTTTTGTCACATAATGGCACTATTTCCAAAACCTCGGATTGCTTTGTTGCCAAAATGTGGCAAATTTTCTTTTTTTTTATTATTAAAACGACTATGTAATATATAGTACATTCAAAATATAACAAAATAAATATTCTCTAAATTCTTTAAAATGTCAATGATGCCATAGTCTCACTAGCTCCAGACGGGAGCAGTTGGGTCTCTTGTGAGGTATTCACTATAAAAAATATAAAAAATAAATGCCAGGGAAGGTTTTTATGTCTGCTGCTGAGCTCTGAAATTTTTAAATATGCATAAAAAAATTAAGAAATGAGGAGCAATTTTTGTGTGAAAAATGTGTCACATTTGTTTGTCCTGATAAGACGAGAGGTTCTGGGTTCGAGTCCCAGTTGCGACCATTATCTTTTATTTTCTGTGTCTTGTTCTTTTTCATAATTTCATTTAGATTATTAGTGCTATCTTCTTCTTCAATGATACATTACATTGATGGGAATAACCTTTAAAAGTTATAAAAGTGGTTTGAACCTGCTACCTCCTGATTGGAATTCGAGAACCTTACCCTCTACCACGGCGTCCGTTGAAAGTTAGTACATAACTTATTTTCGAAGCAATTTAATTTCGCTTAAGTTAGGTCGAATAAGCAACATGAATTAATAAATGCTTAAGTGTGACGTCACGAAGGTGCTCCATTTACTGCAATCATTTTAAAATTTTAAACTTATTAGTCATAATTGACGTTTCCAAGTAAAATTCCACGAAACCATATTATAAGTAAAAACAACACGAACGTAAGCTTAGGACTTCGGCATATGTACTTTAACCCGGCGTCATGGGGATGGGTCAAAATGACCCTTCATTTTTTTAATTTGCTTGTGGTTTTATATCTAAACTTGCGATGTTACCTCTCTTCTCAGTAGCTGGAGATGTTGACTTTCTTTAAACGTTTTTAATGAGAAATTAGTAGGACGGCAATCAACACAGGAGTTACACGTGCCAATAACTGAAAAAGATGAATTCTCCGTCGACCCCTTTTTGCGCCGACTGCATTCATAATGATGATTAGAATTAACATTATGTTATTTTTTTCCAAAGATTAGTTTGTTAAGTTCCTAAAATTGCCATTTAAATTAAAATAATAATAAAAAAGAACTGTTCAGTATGATTAAGCTAGAAGAAGCTAATTAATTATTTTTAATTGATAAACTAATGTTTAAGATAAGATTTTATGCATAGCACAAAGGGTAACAATTATTATAAGCAATAATTATCAGCCTGAAACACAATCTACCGAGAAAAGATACATGCCGCCGACGGGACTCGAACCCGTGTCCTTCTGACGTCTGGTCAGGTGCTCTTAATCCACTGAGCTACAGCGAGCAACCCGCCAAATGATTCAATACATACTAGTGTTTCATTCAACAAATACCGCTTATTACATTTAGTACATTTTTAGTAAAACAACAATCTTTTCTTGGAAGATTGTTTCAATGTGGATGAGTGTTTCAGGCTGATAATTATTGCTTAAAATACTTTTTAGACAAAGCCAATATTGTAAATTTTTATTAAATGCTATGTTTATTGGTTAAAAATAAATATATATAGGTATTTTTTTTAACCAATAATATAGCTGTAATGAAATACCTGGTGTTGAATAGGTGGGTCATGATGACCCAACTTTTGAACCCAACGTCCTTGAAACAAATGTTCACCCCCATGGCGCCGGGTTAAATAACAAATCACTAATCTAATGTCAAAAGATCGCAAAGGTATCCATGATTTTAAAATGAAAAAACTAAAAATGTTATATTTTTTTATATTTTTTATATTTTTTTTATTTTTTACGTTTCATATCTATAAAATATTTATGCTTTTCAATATTATATGTACATATAATATCTATGGGATGTGTGGGATTGCACTCACCTCCCCACATTCTGGAATAAAGAACTTTATTTATTATTTATTTATATCCTTCGACCAAGTATATTAAAACAAGCCGTGTAGGTCTTAAAAATGACATCTATACCAAAAATATTGGTTAATAAAACATGTATCAAAAAGAAAGTGCATTATCTTACAGACAAAAGATCGCCCGAAGCATTGGTTTGTACCCTTTATTGGTCTGCTTGGAGTAAATTTGTTTTCCAGTAAGTTCGCGGCAACGAAATGACTAGCTTTGTGAAGATCATTTTTAAAACAATAATAATTGATGTGGTTAGAAATATTTAATAGACTCTCGCGGACTTTCATAATGACAATTTAATCAGTCATATGAATACTTTTAAATATATATACATAACAAAAATAAATAAAATAAAATCCTAGCAAAACAACTAAGTCCTAACAAGGAAAAAAAAAACCAAACATGAGATGCGATGGAATTCGATAGATATTTTTTTTTAATTTTTTTTTTATTTAAAGAAATATTTAAAACAAAGAATAATACATACATATCAAATAAAAACATAATACAAAAACGGAGAAAAAGTCCCAATAAACTACTTTTAAGTAGTTTGTCAATGGGTTCTTTTAACTTAATGGATTATTACAAAAATTAAATTAATTATTAAGAAAATAATTGTTTACATTCATAAAAAAAATATATTGTATACACTCATACCTTAAGAAATATAGCTAAAAAGGTGTAACATGATATAAAAATAATTAAAAAAAATAAAAAAATGATATAAAAAATAAAAATGAAGGTGTAACATGATATAAAAATAAATTAAAAAAAAAAAAAAAAAAAATATATATATATATATATATATAAAGTGTATGAAGTTATAAATTGTTTGTCTTAGAATCTAATACAAACTATGTCTTTCAGCGAGCCAATTTTTTAACATGATATTTATTTTTGCGTTTGTACATTTTTTGATTGCTGCAGGTAACATATTTAAGCAATTTGGGATCATGTAGTCCCGCGTTCTTTGCCCATATTTGTTTAAATGCTTAGGAACGATTAGTCCTTCATTTAACGTAAAACGAGTATTGTAAGAGTGTTCTAGTCTATTTATGTACAAAGGGCTATTTATATGTTGAAAAATAATTTTATACCATAGAATGATCTTACTGAGAGAATTTTAAGATTTTGATAAAGGTATGGAACATTATGTCTTTGTTCGTATAAACTTTTATGAGCTAATAATTTAACTAATGAATTTTGAACTGATTGAACATGATTTATATTTGTTTTACAGGAAAATGTTGCCCAAGCTGTAATTCCATACCTTATAATAGATTCAGCTAATGATAAATAAATTATCCGAAGTGTGCATATTGGAACATAGAATTTTAATTTATATAATCTACTAATAATAGATCTCAGTCGTTCACAGACCTTATTTATTTGTAAATCCCATTTAAAAAAACAATCAATTATAACTCCCAAATAAACATATTCTTTAACCAGTTCAATATTTTCACATGTGCATAATGCAGGGATACCAATATGTAAGCAATCAGAAATGTGATAATTTGTATTTTGAAATGACTCATACGTTGTGTTACTTTTGGATTGAAGTAAGGTGTGGGAGGGCTAATCTACGTAATATATGTCGGTCGCTGAGCAATTTGAATAATAAATATTTTACCAAATTGTTTCTGTCACTGTCGCTCTGAGATAAATGGACAACTGGGATAATACCTAAACAAAATCGTCAAAACTTATATTTTGTATTTCTCGTATTTCTCCTTTCAAAAATTAACCTTTTTTAAAGTTTTTTTTTACTAACTGTATTAGATGAAAATATGTTGTCTAGTTTGTACACTGAACGTCTGTCAATGGCGTTCAAAACAGGCAATTTTAACGATTTTCGCAGGGTCCCAACTCCTACTTCTTCCACTCTGGAAGGTGCCGCGAATATACTGTATGTTATTTTAAAATCAAATATTGTGAAATTGCCAAATTAAACAAAAAAAAAATATTTGCCCATGCCGGTTTCGAACCCGCGACCTTCGTCAAGAGTCAAGAGACAATATTGATTTAAGCGGGCGACATACGCGAAGCTCACATCAAAAGACACTGCGTTATAAAGTATCTTTTCTACCGACACACTACGTTATAAAATATTTCTTCCTACGGCAGAAGAAGGGGTCAGTTGAAATCGGAAGCGGTCGAGAGAATATGATTTCTTTGTACTGGATATGTCAACTTGGCAGCTCCGTGCATGCTCCGTGTATTTAAAATGACCCCTTCTCCTGTTTACGGCGAAGGGGGGTAGCATAACTTTTCTGATATCGCAATCGTAGCGGTCACGAAAAATAACGCCGATTAGCGAAGATTCAAACCGCGATAACAGCACATCATCTTTTTACGCGTGGCGGGTCTGTATGGGATTGTATGGCGAGCGCTATTGTGTTATAAGTGTCTTTTTGATGTGAGCTGCGAATCTGTCGCTACCTGTAAAATACTAACCTAAATATGCATTGGCAGACTGCATTTACTTTTTGACACTAAACAAGAGCTAATTAGTTAATGAGGTCTTTAGTCATATTTCAACCACTTTAGTTTCTTAAAGAATGGAATACATTCGTCGCGTTTTATTTAATTTATTTAAGTCTATGGATCGCTTATACGACTTCTTTCAATTCTAAAAGCTTCGTTAGTTTATCTCCGTTCATTAATAAGTCAGTAATTTTGCATAACGAACGGCGTTATACAAATAATTGCGTATATTGACAATTAACCGAAATTTATCGGATACTATGGAGTCAGGGCTTAAAGTTATCAATCGTTGGTCGAAATATCCCTTACCAATTGTTGACCGTGCTCGCAGATATTGATAACTACTGACTATAGATGACGGATTTTGTTAACCCTCCCTTGCCTGCGATGTGTATCTACTACACATTGCTTCTTGCACCTTTAATATCTCCCTAAATATGGAAAATTCTGGGTTCATATTTTAGGTAATCCTCCGTTATACATTTACTCATTAAATGAAAATTAAAAAAAAATACTAATCAGTACCTTTCGGGCACATAAGAGGTATTTTGTGAGAATCGAAAACAAATTTACCCATACAATCAAACGTCTGGCGTATGATCAGTGCTGCGAGTGAGATGTACAAATGCGTGAACCGTGCGGCTAATGCGACACTATGCACATCTCACTCTCACCTACTTCGATATGAGTGAGCGCGAGAAAGAGAACCGTGTGGTTACTGGTCGGTCGTTAATCGTGTTTGTTCTTTCGGTTTCCCCGCGGACCGCGGGCGGCGCCGCCAGTCGCCACCAGTCACCGCCCGGCATTCATTCGGAGTGGTCTCTTCGCATGTTGTATGAGCATCGTTTCTTTGAGCTACCGATGTTTTTTTTCATGTTTTCAGCAATTAAACATCAATTATTATCATGTTTGACTTCAACTATAATGAAATATAGCGATTTGCTATGAATATTAATTTTTTTCGGCTTTTAAATCGACCATTTCTGCTTGTGTAGTCATTACACAGCACCGGAACGCGCGGATTTTTTCAGCACAGTAAGGGAAAGGTTAATATCGTATTGATATAGCGATGTATCGATTGTCCATGCTAGACCTCGAGGTAGTAACTAAACTACAAAATTACAACTTATTTTGTAACATATTTCACTCTACTTTGTTAATTTTAGCGATGGTAAGTTATCGACAATTGCGACTAGTTATATGTTTTTGCGATGGTAAGTTATCGACAATTGCGACTAGTTATATGTTTTTGAAGTATCTAAGAATCTAGGGGCATTACAAAGGGTAACGCAAATCTTTTTTGGAAGTAACATTTTATGACATTCGATTTATATTTCATCATGTTAACGTCATCGGCACGGCAACAATGAGTGCGAAGCCTGGCAATGAATAACAAAACGTCAAATCAAACTCAAACGTCAGACGTCACCCGTTTATTTTTGTTTATTGATGTATAAGGTAAGTTCAACAGGTTTTTGTTATGTTTTGTTAATAGATAATAATAATAATAAACAGATAATAATAATAAAGAGAATCTAGCTATTGAAGTGAAAAGTGACAGTAGTGTGACAGTGACAATAAAAATAGTGTTGTATAAAATTTAACCCTAGATCACAAACCTTATTAAAGGGTGTTTAATGGTTTTATTAAAACAAAAGATGTACATATTTCTTTTTATTATTAACGAATAGTGTTTATTTATATTATTTCCTATATTTAGATTAAATTTTTTTTTATTAAAAATTGCCTTATAACATTTTAAAGTTGGTATTTGAATTGGATTTTTTGCACTTGATACAACTACTTTTAGTTATTCTGGAGGGACATAAGGCAAATATTTTAATTTTTTTTGGACAGTAGGTACATCAGCCGCATAAATAACATTGAATATAAATAAAACAAGTAAAAAAAAATATCACAAATAACACATATTAAAAAAAAAACTTAAAAGTCGGGTTATCGTCGATGCGACGAGCCATGGTTGCTGAATTGGCGCTCGTGAGCTCGTCCGCACTGCCGATTGTCGCAGAAGCAACGGGCCGACTGAGATTAGCATGTATGCAATAGTATGAAAGAATTATGGGGCCTACAGACCTAGCTATAAAAGCTAAAGCGTTATTTGGCTTGGCTACTTCAGCATATCGCTCGCCAAACCAAATAACGCTTGAGCTTTTATAGCTAGGTCTGTTGGCCCCATTACGGTCGCGCGGGCAAAAGTTATCGCGGTTTTTTTAATCCTGCGTCGTCGATTCGACGAAGGTTTGTAATCTAGGGTTAGATGGCTAAATCGCAGGAAAATTTTATGCGTTTAAATTTTAGATGAATATATTGGTTTGTCTTTTGAAGTAAAAAATGGCGGTAGTGTGACAATAAAAATAGTCTTGTTTAGAATTACAAAATCATCTATATATAATTATATAAACGAAAAAATCAACAACCTAATCATGTTCCGCCGCTTAAAAAATAAGTTTTTATATAGTTTTTAGTATTTAGTTGAATAAGTTTTACTTCGACCGTGCATAAAGGTTAGACGTAGGTACTCAATTTTTTTATTGTTCAATTAAACGGTTATTCGTCACAATATTACAAGTATCTACCCTTTTAACCTAAGTGACTATCTTCTCCACTAAAATCACAATGATTCGGCCAAGTAATTCTATATGTTATCATTGGAAGATCGAAGAAGCTCTACTGATGTATCTACTCTTTCCATTGAAAATAGAAAAATAGATTGCCCGGAACTCTTACAACGGATTCAACTACGAGTTCAAAACAAACGAACCAAATCAGACAAAAATTCTTAGCCTCTCTCGATGCAAAACCGATTCTAAACAAAACTCCTTCATTTATCGTGCATCACACACTTTCAATTCGCACTACAAACAATTTCGTGGGAAGGAGGGGAATCCGAGAGGTAACGACGGAGGGGGTTGGTGCTAGGGGGAAGGGGAACACTGGAAGGGGGAACGGAACCGGGATGCGTGGAAAAGAGAGGTGAGAGAGGTGTTACGTAGGGACAAGGGAATGGCAGACGGAGAGATTTCAAAGGAGATAATAGCGGTAGGGGAAAGCAGGGGGTAAATTTGGAAAATTTACTCTTTGCTTCTCACACAGATAGCTGTATGCAACTGCTAACAACAACTGTTAACCCTGTACAAATCGCAATCGCCTCAGTACCTGAAAAAACCCTCGACTCAGAAACGGGCGATCCATTTGATCGATTCTCGCGTCTTAACAAACGGGTTGCAATCTTTAGAGCGCATACGTCATATCCTTGTTCTACCAGTATTTCATTACATTATGCTCCAAGGAACTTGCGTCATTGATCCCCTCGGGAAACACGCCAAACGCGCTCCCAACATGTATACACGGTTGACATTTGTCACATGAAAACGGTTGGCTGTGGAAGGATTTGCAGGCTTCTGTGTTTCCTCCTTCCTTCAACATGGGTCTGTTCAAGACCCATGTTCACTCCTTCCCCTCCTCAAAAAGACCCTCCACACAGCATCTTTAATGCGACATAGGCTCTGAGGGAAATTATTTTCCTGTAGGAGTAAATGTAAAATAAATAAATAACATATATTTTTTTACAATAACTCAACACAGGAGGCCCTGAAGAAAATAATTCCCCTCAGGCCTATATCATCTTTGGGGATGCTGTGTAGATTTTTCTTTTTGGGAAAGGAAGGAGAGGATATTCTGGGAAGGAAAGGGGTATGGGGGGTGGGTAGGAATCTGGGGGTCAGTGTGTCCAGGAGTGACGGACGAATGATTCCATCCCTCCCACTACAAAAAAAAGTCAAAAGGTCTCCCACAACCAAGACCCGGACAAACCTCACCCCCTGAACCCGTGTACCCCTGCTAAGTAGTCAAACATAGCGAACAATTTAGGGTGACCTATGGCAGAGGTGTTGATTATCCTATAAATGGTTCCTGGGGCGGCGGTACCTATACCCGCCTCCCAAATTGAAATGATATTTTCGAAGCCTAGCTCGAGAATAGAGAATGGAAGGGGTTTGTTACCTCTGGATCCAGAGTATGTGATTATATCCCCCCCCCCTCCCCCCCTCCCCCCTCCCCCCTCCCGCCTTTAGGACGGTGAAGTAACTAATAACGCTGCTTCTAATCTAGGATCAACACGCAATCGTTCCTTCAGCCTTAGAACAAAGACTTCACCATATTATACACTGAAAACATTACATTTACATATGTATGCAATTCACACGTACATTTACAGTTGTACGTGTGGACAATCCAGTTATAAAACTATGTTTATATACAACTAATTAGCCGAAGGGGTAGGCACTACTTGCCGCATTCACATTCATACATCGTCTCATACATATCATCTTCTATTATTCTGACTCTTGTATCTGATTCATTTGATCGTGCCATGTATTCCTCGGGCGTCCCCGACTTCTTCTCCCATTCACATTTAAATCATATATTTTCTTTACACTCCTTCGTTCATTCATTCGCTCTACATGTGCAAACTCATTACGATTAGACAGCTTTGCTTTATTTGTGGATCTTAACATTTCTCATACAATCATACATGGTTTTATCACAAATACGCCTCAGGGATCTCATTTCAACAGCAATCAATCTACATTCATCTTTCCTCTGCCAGTTCCATGCCTCACTGCACTACATCAGGATAGGGACCAGCACTCCATTGTGGACTGCTAGCTGCGCTTCTTTGGACAGTTTTATGTTAGTGCCAACACCATTCAGTCCTCCATTAATGGAGTTACCTGCATTTACCCTTCTTTCAATATCTCGATCAGCCTTTTTATTTATTAATTTATTATTGTTTTACAATTAAAATACATTGTTTAGCATTCATTATTAACCCCACTAGGTTCACCTGTATCGGGGTAGCATTATTATTATTATACATTATTTATTGACATGGATTATCAGTTTTTTTTTTTTTTTTTTTTTTTTAATTTTTTAATTTTTTTTTTTTTTTTAATATTTTTATTTTTTAAATTTTTTTTTTATAGAGAATATTTCACAAGAGTCCCAACTGCTCCCGTCTGGAGCCAGTGAGACTATGGCATCCCCAATTGGGGTATGTTGTGAGGCTGAAGGAAAGTGGGGAAGGGAAGGAGATGGGGAAGAGGAAGGTAGGAAAGTACCTGGCTATTCAGATCTAGTCACTAAACACGGCTAAAGCCATTATTAAGCAACGTCTCAATTCTGAATGGTGGTCTTACACCAGGGCGATACTGACAGTATCTTCCACTCTGGAACGTGCCGCAAATGTAGTATATATTATTTTTATTAATTAATTGTGAAATAACACAAATTAATCAAATAAAATTTATTTGCGCACGCCGGGTTCGAACCCGCAACCTTCCGATTGGGAGTCAAGTGTTGTTACCACTCGACCACGGACGGTCGTTACCTCAGTAATAGAGTGCTTAGTGTCAGGATTAATTTTATAGAATCCTATGTATTCGAGGCCACAAGCGGTGTTCCGCAAGGGTCCCACTTTGGCCCAATATTCTTCTTAATATTCATTAATGACATTGTAAACATATTTAAAGATGTTCAAGTCCTACTTTTTGCGGATGATCTAAAATTGTTTAAAAGAATACGAAATATATGTGATTGTCTAATTTTACAAGCTGATTTAGATGAATTTTTTAAATGGTGCGAACAAAATAAATTATTTTTGAACATTGAGAAATGTCAAGTAATACGATTTTCCAGAACTTATTCTCATATCTTACATGAATATAATTTAAATAATGTTAAATTAACACCAGTATCACAAATTCGCGACTTGGGAGTTATATTCGATTCAAACTTATCATTCACATCACATATAGATGATATAACTAATAAGGCTTTAAAGATTCTTGGCTTCCTTTGTAGAGCCCTAACTGATTTTAAGTCCTTGGATTGCATGAAAACACTCTATATTTCATTAGTTAGAAGTCAAGTGGAATATAATTCACCTATTTGGTCCCCTTTCTATAAAGTACACTCTAACAAAATAGAACGGGTTCAACACAAATTTCTTAGGTACTTAAATTTCAAACTAAAAATTCCAATAGAAAACATTAATTATTTAAGTTTGATAAATATAGTTAATTTAATTACGCTGTCTGACAGAAGAATCACTTCAGACTTAATTTTATTATACAGAGTCATGAACAACCTAATTGACAGCCCTGCCATCGTTGCTACTATTAAACTCCATGTACCGACAAGGAATACTAGACAAAATGTAACATTCTTTTGCAACACATACACAACCAACTATCAATCAAACTCACTTATCAATAGGATGCATGATTTAGGCAACAAGTTTGGTGGTATTGTAGATATATTCGCTGATTCCCTTTATAATCTAAAATACAATTTAAACCAACACTTTGTGGAATCCTACAAATTATTGTAACATGGGTATAACATATTTAATGATTTGACGTGTTATTGTAATGTTTTTTTATTATATTTTGTTCTATGTTATTGTCAAATGTTATATTGTTTAAAATATTTCACGGTTTTATGCTATATTCTTCAAAAACTACTTGTATATTGTAAAAAAATTTCACTTTTATAACTTTTGGTATAATTTCTATGTATTATGTGTAATCCTTGATAACATATTATTTTATAATCTATAAATCTATGTAAAAGCCCCTGTGGGCGTATAACAACAATAAATAAATAAATAATTCTGCTTAACATCTCTTACATACATACTTCCCAAATACACAAACTCATCCACCTTGTCCAAGTATTTATCATTCACAACTACATTGCACACTGTTTTCGTACTCTGAAACACCCATCACTATTATTAGAAGCAAGTTAGGACGAACGTTCCTTTCGAATGCTGCATAATGACGTGGTTACGATTTCTGCCTGGGAATTAATTATGGTTGTCACAGTGGAAAAAATCAGGGATAAGAACATGATTATCGATTTTCATGGCCAAAGTAGATATCGTCGTGATTTATTTTTGGCCAACGTTTTTGACAACGTTACAATGTTTAACATTAGGGCAGATGTGTAGAAAAATTGTATGTCTGAAAATATAATAATGAATATAGTTATATAACCACTCGAGCGCTTTTTGCCACTTTATGGCACTATTTCCAAAACCTTGGATTGCTTTCTTGCCAAAATGTGGCAAATTTTCAATTTTTTTTAATCAAACGACTATATAATATATTGTACATTCAAAATTTAACAAAATAAATATTCTCTAGATTCTTTTAAATGTTTTAAATATTTTTTTTTATAAATCCTACAAATATGTGATAATAGACAAAATATAGGGGAATTCATTGGCTACATAGAACTATAATCAGTTTGTATGTCTCCATATTCAAATTCGGAGGTATGTTTTTTTTTATGTGGGCGGAAAATTTTCCTTTAGCAATCCGAGATAAAATATTTTAATTGCTCTGTCGCTCCAGTGGTTATATCGACCCTTTGGAATAACAAGATTCCATCTGTTGCAGAAAAATCACGCGGTTATGGGATCTATGGTGAGCTATCTTAGAGTTCATTATCGCATGACGTTAAAGCAACAGATAGAACTTTGTTATTCCAAATAGTCGATATAACAAAAAAAGTATCGAATTAAAATTTAATTGGTTGTATTTTTAAATTAATAAACAAAAAAAGAGTTTTTATTATTATTTTTAACTTAACAAGTTAAAACTCAAAATGTATTAATATAATTAATGAAGACAATATTAGCAAAACTAAATTGAAAATCTAAAAGAGAATACACAGAAAAAGATAGTCTCATCTGAGGCTAGAATCCAGGACCTTCGGGCCGCGACTCTACACACTGAGCTAACGTGTCCCTGTCCGATTCGGGCATATTTAACTGTATCTTACATAAAGATGGCAGCCAATAAAAATATGCTGGTAGTTCTTAGTCCAAGTACGACACAGTTAAATATAGCCGTATGGGATAGGGACACATAAGCTCAGTGGTTAGAGCTGCGGCCCGGAAAGCCAAAGGTTCTGGGTCCGAGTCCTAGACGTGACCGTATCTTTTTCTGATTTTTCTGTTTCAGATTTTTGATTGAGTTTCGCTTATATTGTCTTCGTTATTTAAAATGTTACAATTTAAGGCTTGACTCATTAAGAGGAATATAAACGCTAGAAATATTCGACTTTTTACCCCCTTGAAAACTCCGCGTATTTTTGGTATTATTTGCGCGACGAAAGTAGCGGCAAAGTGGTTTTTATTTTTTTTATGAATAATTTTACAAGAACGAAAAAAAGTTAGACAATCCATTAAGTCAAAAATAATCTTAGCCATAAAGGGATATTTTAAAAATGTTGTTTTTTATATCACTTCATATTTAACTAAAACTAAAAACTAACTAACCATTACGCCATTTCCCCGCAGGGGTAGGCAGAGAGGATGGACCACCAAACAACTCGGTCTTGGCACATACTCCATTCACATTCATACATCTTCTCATACATGCTCTTCTATTATTCCGACTCCTGACATGGCCCGACTCAAGTATCTAGTTCACTTGATCGTGCCATGTCTTCTTCGGGCCTCCACAACTTCTTCTTCCATTCACTTCATATTTATGTAATGAAAAAACAAATTATTTAGTACTTTGTGCCAATATTTTAATATATATATTTATACGTAATTAATAATTTTATTTTAATTCCATTCGTTAAAAATGTAAGAAAAGCTTCACTGTATCCAAAACATATTTTTTTCATATTCATAATGTAAACCGATTCGTAGTAAAGATAAATGTAAATATATAAAATTAAAACAAATAACTTTGTTTAAACCACTAATATAATCACAATTACCTACATGTTTCAAAACCGATGGTTTCTTCGTCAGGGTAGTAATGACATTGAAAACCATTCATTCATTACCCTGACGAAGAAACCATCGGTTTTGAAACATGTAGGTAATTGTGATTATATTAGTGGTTTAAACAAAGTTATTTGTTTTAATTTAATTCAAAATGACGCCACAAAGTGATTTTGCGAAGTTTAAAGAAAGTAAATATATAATTTCATACAAGTAAAAAAAAATAATAATTGTATAACTGTTCTCCATTACATCATTGTGCGTTTCTTATTTTTTTTTTCAACACTTATGACCTGATGATGAACACTGTCACGCTGTCCAAAACATTGTATAAAGAAGACGGTAGCGCAACACGGCATAACGCCCCAAAAAATAATTCACGATAAAGGGACAGGGATATTTATAACACTTAACATTTTAAGAGTAAGTCTAATGCTGGAATCAGACGGTTCACTCGAGGGAAGGTTTCCGCCATGTTTTTTCGGCCTAATCGTCCATTTTGTTTCATTCCATGTTCACACGGCGCTATAGAAATAAGCGTTCACTCGTCCATTCCGAACACAGCGTCGCCGAGCGAGGTCAACCGCGCTGGAATTCGTTTGTTTTCCAGCGCGGTCCGGCCCCGAATTTTAAGGTAAAACATGTCAGATGCATCGATTTTTACGAAATTTTGTTGACACAATTAAATAAAATAAATATAAAAAACAGTATTGTTTCGTCTTATAAACCTTTTTATTTTTTATGACATAATAACACAATTTGATTTTACTTTTTTTATTACGAACATTTTCCTACAAATTAATAATCTTACATATATTAAAAAACATATAAAATACACGGATAATAAGGGAGACCCAAAAATTTATATGAGAGGTGTTCCCAAAAGCAAACAAATTAGCCGAACGAATACCATTTTGACGTTTTGCGTGCGATTTGATAGCATCCTTTCATGGTCCTTCCCGTACAGGACGCGAAACAAACTGATTGAGAGTTCACTCGGTGTTCAGACGTTTCACTTTGCTCTCTTTCGCGCGCATGCGCGCGCAAGTGAAGGATGCCGAATGAAAATATCCAACATTGTTGGATCGGTTCACTTGAAGATTTCATTCGGCAGTGTTCGGCACTTTCGATTCATTCATGTTCAGACGTGTCATTCCGAGTAAACTAGGCCGAATGAAATGCGGAAATGAGCGATTAGTGAAACGTCTGAATGGCGCTTTAGTAGTTATTTCAGTATAGTTACTTTTTGATAAGACATTAAGATGAAATCTGATCACCGAGAAATTTCAACAATAGGTATTTTATTTATTTATACTAAGTTTTACATATCGCCCCTTTGGAATAACAAGGTTCCATCTGTTGCTTTAACGTCAAACAATAAGGAACTCTAAGCTAACTTACCATAGATCCCGTAACTGCGTGACATTTCCGCAACAGATGGAACTTTGTTATTTTTTTTTTTTTTTTTTTTTTTTTTTTTTTTATAGAGAATACCTCACAAGAGTCCCAACTGCTCCCGTCTGGAGCCAGTGAGACTATGGCATCCCCAATTGGGGTATGTTGTGAGGCTGAAGGAAAGTGGGGAAGGGAAGGAGATGGGGAAGAGGAGGGTAGGAAAGTACCTGGCTATTCAGATCTAGTCACTAAACACGGCTAAAGCCATTATTAAGCAACGTCTCAATTCTGAATGGTGGACTTACACCAGGGCGATACTGACAGTATCTTCCACTCTGGAACGTGCCGCAAATGTAGTATATATTATTTTTATTAATTAATTGTGAAATAACACAAATTAATCAAATAAAATTTATTTGCGCACGCCGGGTTCGAACCCGCAACCTTCCGATTGGGAGTCAAGTGTTGTTACCACTCGACCACGGACGGTCGTCGAAGGTGTGTGACGGTGTTATTCCAAAGTGTCGAGATGTTCTCACTTGCGTGAGAACAATTCAGATATAAAACTTAGTTAATATATAATAACAAAATCTACAATTACATACAGATACATTAAATAAATCTACAATTACATACGATTAAATACAGACGCATACAATTAGGAAAGTAAACATCAGAAAAAAAATTATATACAAGCTCACTCAAATAATGCATTAAAATGAGGGGCAAAAGGTATAAGAAACATGAGAGGCATGCATAAGAGAGACAATTGACACTATATATTCTTACTAATATTATAAACGCGAAAGTTTGTATGGATGTATGTATGCTTGTTACTCTTTCACGCAAAATTTACTAAATGGATTTTATTTAAACTTTACAATTATACAGCTCATACATCTGAAGAACCAATGTATAAAGCTAACTATTTATTTTCAATGTATTGTAAATAATAAATATTGTTTATTAGAATATGTCAAAATTTGAGAATGACATTTTGCAAAATTTATTTGAAGACCTCGCCTAATATTTTGAATCGAATCAAGAATTATAGATATTTTAAATAAATAGGTTAAGAATTTTGGTATAAACGTAGATGGGACCTAGGAAAAGAAAATAAATTACTCTAATGGGCTCTACACACCATGCTGCGAACAGCCCGATATATCGGGCTGTTAGCAGCTGGCTATTGTCTCCCGTCTCCCTTTTCCTCGTGCGAACCCGTAACATTCTGTTTCACGTTGTCTTCTGTCTCTTTTATTAACACAACAAATTCAATATCACCATCTCATTTCACTGCGGCGCATCGGTTGGTACTAACGGCAGACGGTTTCTTCCAATTTGCAGTCAACGTGAAACAGAGTGTTACGGGTTCGCATGGGAAAAAAAGAGACGGGAGACATCCTCCAACCTTCGATTTTTAGCCAGCTGCCAATAGCTGCTGTTCGCAGCATGGTGTGTAGATAGTATAAGTACTATACGCAGACAAAGTCGCGGGCAGAAGCTAGTTAGTTAACATTTTTTAACAGCGCCAGAACTTTTTTTCTGAATCCGTGCAATTTATCGATAAAAATCTTATTATATAGTCGACACACCTGGGTCAGAGGTATTATCTATTAGGGCGATATTATTTTTTAAATGTATTCAGGTGAAAATGTTATGGCGTCTTAAGAGGTAATAATAATCCAGCAATCCATTATTCAGTTTTTGTTAACAGCGCTGCGCGCGGATGTTTTTACAACCATGAAGCTAAACGGTATTAGTTTTAAATTTATTGCGAAGTGTTGTCAAAATGAGCAGCGTGAACAGATAACCTCACACGGCCGCGTCTCGGCGGCTAATGAATCGCGAGAATTTATATCTCGAACTGCCATAAAAACGGGGAGATGGTAAATGTATGAAAATTATATACTTCTTAAAATTAATTTTTGATCAAAATAATTTATAGTTTTTCAATAATTACTAAACAAAAGAAGTGCGTAAAAAATCTGATATATTTTAGTTTGTTAAGACCTTAAATAAATAGAAAAACTGAGGTATTTTTGTCACAAAACACGTTCTCGGATTTATTTTTTAATGATTTTAATTTGTACAAAATTTAAATTTTGAAAACTGTTTTGATTTGATTATATAGTGATTTATTTTGTTGTATGATTGATTATATGATTTGAAATTTGTACTGTTTAATAGAATCTATCGTTTGAAAATTTAACAAATCTGCCAACGACCAACGGTATAACCTTAGTATATTATAAATTAATACACTTAGTTTTTCAAATTTTTTAAACTGCGTGTATTGGATAAAATAACAATCTCTCCAAATCAATTTTTTTTTGTAAAGAATAGTCAAGACGTCTAGAATTCGATTTAAAAATGACTAATTTCCGGTATTCTCTGGTAAAACACTATTAAATGGGAGTTGGGGACATTTATTTCAATATTGCTAAGACATAATGTAGTATCAAGATGGCCATTAATAATTTTATGTAAAAATATTAGATCAGTCAATTGCCTTCTAGTTTTAAGTGAATCAATCTTGAAGTAATCACGACGGGCGTCGTATGATCTAAGATGGTCATGTAGTCCACATTTGAAGGCTAACATTCTTAGCATTTTTTTGTACTGATTCTACAATGTTTTCATATTTGCAGTAATGTGGATTCCAAATAGTGCTTCCGTATTCAAGTTTACTTCTAATTAAGGCATTGTAAAGGGTTAGAATTTATTGATGATTTTTGAAAGGTTTACATATTCTGTGAATAAATCCCATAATTATTAATGATTTGCACTACTTAATGTCGTCAATGTGTACATCAAATATGAATTTAGAATCAAGAGTGATTCCTAGAAAATTTATGAACTATTGACGTCACTGTCACCCTTTCTCGCATGAAAACGGAAAATAAAACAACTTCACCTCAGGCAAAAAAAAAACAACTGATAATGCCTAAATAAAATCATCAAAACAGAGGTTTTGTATTCCTGATTTTTCTACTCTAAAACTGGACCGATTTAAAAAAATATTTTAATAACTGTATAAGAAGACAATATTCTATGTTTGTACGTTTTGTTTTTTTTTTTATAAATACGTTGACTAGTTTTTAAAATGATGGCGTTCAAAGCAGCAATTTTAACGATTTTATAATAAGTTACTTATCAAAAAAACTAAAACGTATCAACAAGCTGGTGGTCAATTTCTATTTTTTTTTTTTAAATATATTTGCGTCAAAATCCAGAGAGAAAATCGGGGAATACATTTGTATGTATAAACCGCCGACCGGTTTCATTTTTTATATTTTAAATAAATAACTGTTTTGTAGTGGCAGGGAGTTATTTCAAATGGAAATTTCATTTATTATAAACGCCAAATGAAGGTATGCCGCCTTTTGCAATTCAGTGCCGTAATGCGCGCCAAAACACATGTCACTGTGTTACCCGCAGTAAAAAACTGCATGTTATTCAGCGGCACGGCAATACTGCTTAACATACGTTTAAAGTATTGCCAGTGGAAGGAAATGCAGTTCCTACTTTGTTAAAATAAATTATGGATGAGAATTCCTTTAGCCTATCACGACATGTAGTTAACCTTCTCGTTTCGAACAGGGGTAGGCAATATCTCTTTTTTGTTTTTTTATTTTTTTATTTTTTATTTCTATACTGTACTCTATTTATATACTATCCTAGTAAATAAATTTTATAAATGATTATAGTTCTTTACATAGTAGTACAAAAAAAATATTAGTGTTCATAACGGGATGTAATAACACCTCACTAAGAGAACTTGTGCTGAGGTGCTTGCCTCTTTTGGATTACGTGATATTCTGTCGACATAAGTCAAAACACAATATCCTCAAAGGGCACTGTGGTTCGACCCATGGCTGCCGTATTGAAGACATACATTTTTAAATTGGTCTGGTAGCAGTTAAGGTTAGATAGAATAATTGTCTTATTAAAAGCAGGTATATTTTTGTATTTGGACCACAGGCTACTGGTATACATATCTAATATTAAGGTAATATTTTCTTTCAAGAAATGTTTTTTTTTTTGGTTGGGTTATGTTTAACTGGGTGTTATAATGTTTTGAGTATCGAAAGTAATTCGAAACTCTAAAGAAATTCTGTAAAGAATGTACAAAAGACTACAGCGATATACAAAAAAATCTTAAAAATTGAATACCCCACAAGAGTCCCTGAGAGAGAGAGAGTCCCAAGAGACTGTGGCATCCCTAATTGGGGTATGTTGTGAGGCAAAAGGTTGTGAGGAGGGGAAGGAGATGGGGAAGAGGAAAGTGGGGAACTACCTGGATATTCAGATTTAGTCACCAAACACGGCATTTTAAATAACTTTTCAAATCTGAATGGTGGTCTTACAGCACGGCGGATACTGAGAGTATCTTTCATTCAGAAATGTGTCTCAAATACACTTATTTTAAAATTATTAATTGTGAAATAACAGAAATTAATCAAATAAAATTTATTTGCGCACGCCGGGTTTGGATTCGGAGTCGAGAACCTTGTCCCTCAACCACGCCGGCCGTCAGATGATGTTATTTCAGTTGATGGTCGTAAAACCTTCTGTTTTATTCATGTACGCACCAGACGAAAAAAAAAATGTGTTTCCAATTACAATAACAGAATTAAAACACAAATTTCAACACATGTCGGGTACTCACTAGTAAATAATATATATACTAATTGACCCCGCCACGCGTTGCTGTGGCCAACGAAACACAACGCCATCTACTGGATGGTTACCTACCTAGATAACCAAGTGTTGTTTCAATAAATTAACTCACACCGCCATCTGTTAGAAACTTATAAAACTTACAAATAATTACAAAGCATTCCTATAACAAACATTTAATTCGCATTAATAATTTTAAAGCTCAATAATTGAGATATAAACTATCCTATTTTTTAAGTTGGACCAAATTACACCCAGTAAGCCAAATTTCATCAAAATCGGTTGAGTAGTATCGGAGTTTACCTTGTACCATCATCGTGATGCAAGATATTGATTCATTATAGCTAACCCGCTCACGCGTTGCTGTGGCTAATAAAACACAACGTCATCTACTGGAAACTTATCTGGCCTAGATAACCAAGTGGTGTGTCAATAAATTAACTCACACCGCCATCTGTTAGAAACTTACGGAACTTAAAAATAATTTCAAATCATTGACCCATAACAAAGATTTAATTTGCAATAATAAATATTGAGGTCAATAATCAAGATAAAAACTATCATATCTATTAAGTTTGACCAAATTACACACAGTAACCCAAAGTTCATCAAAATCGGTTAAATAGTTTCGGAGTTTATCTCTAACAAACGTCGTAACGCGAGATTTTTGTGTTTATAAATATATTTTTTTTCTATCAGATGTATTGAAGAAATTTTCGCCCTCTGTTGCAGGCCTCCGTCATTACTGTCTCCAGTCCACTGAGTGTATGGATGGCATGGCCTGCTTGCTGCCGAATGCCACGACCAAACCTGGCGCTAGCAGACATAGCATCGTCAGCAGCACGACCAAGCTGTGCCTTTGCAACGAAGAGGATGGGTACGTCGACAGAGACTGGTACTGCAGTGGTGAGTTGTTAAATTTTTTTTAGGGAAATCAACAGTTTACAGTGTTTTACATTTATATATATGTGCATTTTTTTTTAAGTTCTGCCATGTAATTATTTATTTATTTATTAGTAAGAGACTAATAGCTTATACATAAAATAAAAAGATAAAATATATACATTGTTAAATGAAGTCAAGCTAAAAAAGTTTCCTATGCTAAAGTTGGTTGAAGATGGAGTTTTATTAAATAATTATATATATTTTATTAATACATATTTATACATACCGAAATTAATTTTAGGTGAGGAGGGGAGAAAGATGAATAAAGGATGAAGATATGAGATGCTTCGGATATAATCCACACTCTTGTATTAATTTTCGATCGTACATCTTACTTTTAATCAATATTACGAAGTGTATTGCTAAAAATGTCTAAATTTTGAAATTTTGTGTTATATTATACACATATACGGGGAATTGGTGAATTTTTCTAAACTTATCTATATGTAGGCAAATGAAACAAATGGGATTGCCGTGTTGATCTTGTCGGAATATAAATATTTATTAAGTTGGTTAGCCCTGGAGGGGATGCGCCGCATCCATAAACTTAAAGATCTTCATACAAAAAGTTGGAATTTTGAAAAATTGAATAAAAAATGAATTTTCTGCTACAACAACATCAATAACGTCGTTTTTTTTTATCTTGGCTCCTCAGCTCACTCAAAACTCGCGGACCACCCCTGCCTGGTTCAAATGTCCGCCGCGGCTTTGCTTGGTGGCACGTATTCGAAAAGTCCAATTTTCAATCACTTTGTCGCATAAATCTGACTGAATTTGCTGGATGGCTTTTGTTATGATGTCTTTGAGAGCAATAATGATTTGCAATTTATTTGCATAGACGTTTAATTTAAGTAACTCCAAAGGAAGAAGTATAAATGCGTTAAATCGCACGATCTTGATGGCCAGTTCACGTTGCCGCCAGGCGTGACGTCCATGCCTTTTAGATAAATTTTAATTTAAATAAATAAATTTAAAACTTGATAATTTGCACACATTGTTCAACGCTATAATCTTCCGTGATGATTTGCCATACACTACTGAACAATTAAAAACGAATATGACAGATGTCACTTTGATAAGTTAACTGTAGCGTTCAGGAACTGGATTGGGATAATATCTTCAATCTTATCCTCAGTACTACACGCTGAGCATATGTAAATAATACAATAGAGGTTCGTTATACGAGATCGTCGTTTATTGAATACAAATGGTTACAAAGTAAACGTCCAGCCTAGTTGGCGGTAAGATTATTCATGGAAGCCCGGAGCAGCGCCCTCTCTTGAAATGACCCACTTCGGGTCGCGACTCCGTCAACGTTCGGGACGTTGCTCGGCGGTAGAGCCCGCCCATATATCATAGAGTAAGAGGCAGTGTTTCAAACACCACATTAATAAATTTCGAGCCTATTGAAAGACTCTATATATTTTTACACTATGTATTTTTAGTTTAATATTATTTTGTACCACGATGATGCCTGAGTTTGATGGTTTTATAAATGTTTTATTTTTATTATATATTTATTTAATTGATTTTCAGATGGCGCAATCCACAACTCGATGTTCTTCGCTATACTCCTTGGCTCTATCGCATCCTGGCTCCGGAGAGATCTCTTCTACTAGACTTCTGCACACCAACTTTCACTATATTTCCTTACGAAAGGATACCTAATAATGTCTTCGTTTTCTCTGCACTACTAGCCTCTCTACACGATCTAGTATTCAATATTATAAACTGTACTTTAGAATCAAAAGTGGTCAGATACAAAAAAAGAATTTACTAAAAATGTTTTATGGGGAGAGTCCGGTCCAGCCGATCCAAAAATCATTCTATACATATTTAGATATATTCCCAAAGTTACAGCATCAAATTCAACATTTAAATATAGTTAGGAGCGGTGCGCGCCAAGCAGGTAGAACGCAGAGCTTAGCATTTCGGTTACAAGCGAAAACTTTAAACGCGTTTTCTCAAAATCACATTTTTAAAGTTGGTTGGAATCCTAGCTCATCGAATTTTCATCCGATTTACTTCATCAAAAGTTTAAATTAAAGAAAATTAAATTTATATGCAGATGAAATTCAACTTATGAAAAACAATTATTATAGGACAATGTTATTGCAAAATTAATTTTATCCTTAATTTTCAATTTTTTTCTTAAATTTCGTTTTTGCAATCTACTTTTTTTTTGCAAACTGTAGCTCATGCGCAGTCTACATTAATAATTTAATGATTTTTTTTTAAATTTCATGTTTCAGATCATTTTCAAAGACACCATGATTCTAACCGATTTGGTCAGAATCTCCGTTTACGGTTGCTATATCTGTAAACGTACGTATTTAGATAGGTATTCAAATCAAAAATTCACCGGTGTTTTTTCTTGTTCAAATGTACATTTATATGTAACAAAGTAAGACAATGTAGTCTCCTTCAACGGAGGCAATCTTCCGAACAGGCCCTACATTAATATGCTTGGTGTAACTCTAAGGGATCAGCTCAGGTACGGGGATCCAAGCCAGAGTTAAATTAGTCTCTCAGAAACTGGGCGTACTGTACACCACCCGCAGACACTGAAGATAGTACACAACTGCTAACCCTGTACAAATCGCAAGTGCGCCACGTGGTTGAATTGGTCCGGAGCCCCAAAGTACTCGTACCTGAAAAAACCCCCGACTCTTTGCAAAAATGGGCAGTTCGTTTGATAGATTATCCCGTCTTAACAAATTAATGGATTGCAATCTTTAGAGCACAGGCGTCAGGTAGATATTGCTATCCTTGTTCTACAGGTATTTAAATGGAAGATAAGGATCTTATGAATCGAACCGACTATGTACGTGTAATGAGGATCTTGTAAATTGAGTGTGTATGTGTATTGAGAATCTTGTGAATCGACCAAGTATATATATGTGTAATGAGGATCTTGCGAATCAACCAGAGTATATATGTTGTAATGAGTATCTTGTAAAACGTCCCGAGCATGTAGGTGTATTGAGGATCTTGTGAACTGATCCGAGTATGTACATGTAATGAGGACCTTGTGAATCAACCCATTTATGTATGTATAGTAAGGATCTTGTGAATCGACCCGAGTATGTACGTGTAATGAGGATCTTGCGAATCAACCAGAGTATATATGTTGTAATGAGTATCTTGTAAAACGTCCCGAGCATGTAGGTGTATTGAGGATCTTGTGAACTGATCCGAGTATGTACATGTAATGAGGACCTTGTGAATCAACCCATATTATGTATGTACAGTAAGGATCTTGTGAATCGACCCGAGCTTGTAGGTCTATTGAGGATCTTGTGAATCGATCCAAGCATGTATGTGTATTGAGGATCTTGTGAACTGATCCGAGTATGTACGTGTAATGAGGATCTTGTGAATCAACCCATTTATGTATGTACAGTAAGGATCTTGTGATCGACCCGAGTATGTCGGTCTATTGAGGATCTTGTGAATCGATCCAAGCATGTATTAGTATTGAGGATCTTGTGTATCGATCCGAGTATGTACGTGAAATGAGGATCTTTTGAATCGACCCGAGTATTTACGTGTAATGAGGATCCTATGAATCGACTCGAGTATGTACGTGTAATGAGGATCTTGTGAATCGACCCGAGTATGTATGTACGTGTAATAAGGATCTTGTGAATCGACTCGAGTATGTACGTGTAATGAGGATCTTGTGAATTGAACCGAGTATGTATGTACGTGTAATAAGGATCTTGTGTATCGACCCGAGTATGTACGTGTAATGAGGATCATGTGAATCGACCCTTGTATGTATGTGTAAAATATCCTGGTTTTTGAAGAAAGTATATCAATCTCTAAAACAAATACATATCATGCGACATGTCAAAAACGTCATGTAGAACTTTGGACAAAATCTTTATTTATGACAATCCAAAAAAAATATGGTGACCGGATAACTCAGAATGAATTAAACTCAACACCTCCTTTGAAAATTCATTAAAGGTTATGAAAAAAATATATAAAAAATAAATTAAATATGTTATCTTGTTAAGCAAGAAATGTACGTATTCTTATGGTGGAGTTATACTTGTCTGTCGTGATGTGACGTGATGCGTCATAACGGTATCGGTTTCATACATATAGTACGGTGACGGTTATATTAGTCTGTTGTGTTGTGTCATGATGCGATCTGTTGTGATACGACAGAAGCGATCTCGATTTTCGACAAAGCGGTGAAGGTGAGGGGCGCGGGGACGTCCGCGTCTTGGCTAGTGTGTACGTACCACGTGCTGTATTGATTTTCAATATCGTCAGAAGGCGTCAGAACACAACTTTTAGACGGGAACGCTAGCCACCACGGCGGAGAACATCACGACACAGCACGCCTTACAAGTATAACTCCACCATTAGTGTGTCATTGCCATCAATAATTATATCGTCATGAAATTAAAATCGTAAAAATTATCTGAAATAGTAATTTAGCATTCATTTTGCTGAGATGTATTTGACCACATTTGATTCCTAATAAATATATTTATATATTAATAATTAATTTTCAAATTAAAAACATATTGTCAAAGCTTAGGTCGCTCTTATATGTCAGTAATTTACGGAGTATTCAAATAAAATAAATTAAAAAATATGCTCTCTGTATCGCCTTGGTCAAAATCACCATTAGGAGTTGGTAGGCGGGTATGGGTAACACCGCCCCAGGAACCATTTATTGGATAACCAACACCTCTGCCATAGGTCATTCCAAGTGGTTCATTACATTTGGTGACTTAGCAGTGTTGCCCGGGTTTATGGGAAGAGGTTTGTCCGGGTCTCTGCGACGGATGCGTCTGCCCACCAATCGCTTGGCAGGCCAGATAGGGAGAGACTGGTTGAGGGAGGCCGACTTCGACTTCTCTAGCAGAGCTCTCTCGGAACATCACCTTGCACCGTAGTGAGGGATGGAATCATTCATCCGTCACTCCTGGACACACTGACCCCCAGATTCCTACCCACCCCTCATACTTTTTTCCTTCCCTGAACATCCTCTCCTTTCTTTCCTAAAAAGAATCCTCCACACAGCATCCCCAAAGATGACATAGGCTCTGAGGATAATTATTTTCTTCAGGGCCTCATGTGTGGAGTAATTGTAAAAAAGGAAATTAATCGTGTTTGGCGACTAGATCTGAACAGCCAATCAATTAAAAATAAATAGTAGTATATCTGTGTGTAAGGATATAATGGCCAACCTTATGATTCCAGAGATAGCCTCATTTTTAATGTCAGTGTCATACAATTTTTTCTTTAAGAAATGATAACTCCTTCATTTGTACACGCAATTGCTTCATACGAAGCGATTTTATAGCATAGTAATGATCAGCAGAATCCATTTCTAGCCAAAAAAAGACCGTTTAAAATTCAAATCTCTATGTCTATGAAAGGCGGTTTTTAGCCCACTGTGCGCCGGCATTCATATATATAAAGTATATAGTCAGCGTATGCAAAATAACACCTACTTACATAAAATGCAACTAAATGTCTCAGAAGGGGTGTGCAGAGGATGTACCGCCGAATAACAAAACTACTGGTCATACTGTATACACCAGCGTATAAGTACAAAAGATGGACATTACTCATAAATTTTTTTTTTTTAAAGTATTATGAGGTATTTTTTAAGTCGATTTTAGAATTTTTTTTTAGTATATAATGCATAAAAAAATATAATTAAAAGATAAGTATTATTATTTCAGGGGGGGGGCAACTGTCAGGGGATCAATTGTCGAGATCAATTGTCGGGGGATCAACTGAATAGTAACCCTAATTACTTATGATTGTTAAAATACAATAAAAGTCGGGGGTTCAACTGTCGGGGGTCAATTTTCGGAGGATCAACTATCGGGATAACAACAGACATATGAATATTCATAGACCAGAGAATCAGGGAGAGGGGTAATAACCAACTGTAGCGGGGCGGAGAGGAATGAGTTGACGGTAACGATATGTGATTCGTTAATACTTCAATATGACAGTATATAGGCATCACGCATTATAATATCACCATTTAGCTCTTAAAAGTAAAATCTGCTTTTGAATGAATAGACCTTTTTACATGGGAGCGCGAATTGTTCGCCCGGTTTGAACAAACTTGTGTAATCCATATAAAATGAAGAAAGGTTCGCTTGTTTTGAGAGTCGAATATTTTGTTACCGTGTTTAGTTAAGACACTTTTACAAATGTTTCATAATTTACTTATCCCAGTAAACTGCAACGTGCACACGACGGGACCGGGAATTTCGGTTGCTTACGCTTCATGTCTCTCGGTGTGATAAAACTGATCATATTATATGATGTGAATAAGCTTAAAATAATGACAAATAATGCCTACATATGGAAGGTAATACGACAATTGGGTTTATACTATTTTTCACTTCTATTTTTACATGTTTTAATAGCACAAGTTACCATTTTTGCCGTGTTATTTCGTAAAATGTACCGATGAGAGCTCGACGCTAGTCCGCACAAGAATGATGACGTCACATTTTCTAGATACACGCGAACCTATACGCCAGCCCGGCCGGTTTCATGGAACCCAGAATTAAGGAGGGGGAAATAATACGTTTTTATCACTTAGGGCTGGTCTATACATATTCATATGTCTATGGGATCAACTGTCGGGGTCTACTGACGGGGGAACAATTGTCAAGTCACCATAATTACTTATGATTGTTGTACTACCTTAATGTGTGTGTCTTAAATACAGAATTCCAAAAGACGGAGGATCAGCTATAGGGGTCAATTGTCCAGGGACCAACTGTCAAGTTACCATAATTACTTATGATTGTTGTAATACACTAATGTGTGTATCTTAAACGTAGAACTCTAAAAGTAGGAGAATCAACTATCGGTGGTCAACTGTTTGGAGATCAAATTCAAATTCAAATAAAAAAAAAACACTTACTGTAAAAAAAAACAGAAGGTGCAAAGGTATAAAAAAAGCTGGGTCTCTTACTTCAACATTGTCGTATCTTGCGACATTTGCTTCCACCTTTGCTTATAAAATTTATCGAAGGGGGCGTGGCCTTACACACAGACGCGATGTTCGTGCTTTCCGTGGCCGATGGAAAACATTGTCCTCCTGGGTGAATCGGGGAAGGCAGGGGAGGGGATATGTTCATTTTTTTATAACAGCCGCGCGGTGCGCTCTTGTCATGGTAATTTAATCGTACGAGTTTTTGAAGCTATGTGTAATGAGCGTAATTCAGAGTTTAATAAATAATGATGGACCATTGATTACTGTTTCTATCACAAACTCATCTTAATATACTTGAAGGAATTTAAATAAAATCCTTTAACCACTGAAGCGACAGAGCAATTAAAATATTTTTTCTCGGGTTGCTAAAAAAATCATCCCTCCGAATTTGAATATGGAGACATACAAACTGATTATGGTTCTATGTAGCCAATGAATTCTCCTATATTTTGTCTATTATCACATATTTCGCTGCCCTAGTGCTTGAATGTTCAATAGACCATTTGCAAATTTTACAGGGGACGTTTGTTTTGTTTTTTACAGGCAAATTCTAAAGTCGAGAATTATTTCAAATTTGCCTGTAAAAAAACAAAAACAAACGTCCCCTGTAAAATTTTCAAATGGTCTATTGAACATACAAGCACTAGGGCAGCGATTTGTAGGATTTATAAAAAAAATATATAATTAAATCTTTAACCTAAAAACATTTTAAAGAATCTAGAGAATATTTATTTTGTTATATTTTGAATGTACAATATATTATATAGTAGGTTTTAATAAAAAATCAAAAATTTAAATTTGCCACATTTTGGCAACAAAGCAATCCGAGGTTTTGGAAATAGTGCCATAGTGTGGCAAAAAGCGCTCGAGTGGTTAAGTATGTTAATTCATTTTATCAAACCAATAAACATATTTAACAATTTATGAAATTAATTTTTGCATTAAGGACGTGTACGAATCGATATTAGCCAGAAATCTTTCCTGATACGTTATTAATAACCTATTCAAATTTCGCGTAGGTAGCACGGTCTAACTAGAAATCTATGTTTTTTCCTGAATATATTAAATATAATGTCATGTGTGTAGCCACGCCTGCCGCGCTCCAATGTTCAAACAAACGCAGGAGACGACAATGTGGAAAAAAAAACAAAAATGTTGATGGCGAAGTTGAAGGTAATGTTGAAGCCGATTTATAGGTATTATCGGTACATGCTATTTCTTCCGGCTAACCGAACAAACATTATAATATTAAACCCAATATTACATGTTATATAATACTCAAATAAAAAAAACAGAGGAATTTCATTTATGTTAGGTAGATATTCATTTAAAGTATAAAAGAAATATTTATTTAATGATGATATAAATTTGAGTATATTTTTTATTTGTTTAATATTACGTGGGAGGTTATTATGTACTTTAATAGTAATGTAGTGGGGTCCTATTTGAAATATAATTTTGTTTGCTTTTGGATCAACTTTGGATCATCTGTGGGATGGGCAACTGTCGCAGGATCAACTGTCAATTCACCTTTAATACTTATGATTGTTATAATATACCTACTAAGGTTTGTGTCTTAAATATAGAAATTCTGTCTTATTCCATTACAATGATAAAATTAAGGTGGTTTTTGAAGAAAATAATGATTTAATTATTGCTTAGTAAGCCTGAATCGATTTAGCCTATCAGAATCTGGGCGTACTGTACAGGGCTCGCAGATAGCGAACAACTGCTCACCCTGTACAAAATGCAAGTTGAATTTGGCAGCCACTTTTGGTCTGGAGGCCCATTATACTAGGGTCAGTCAAAAAGTAATGCCTCCTCTTTTTTATCCTTTATTTGTCAAGAAATTAAAATGCAATAACACAGGTTGAAAACCACTCTATTGATAATTAATTTGTCACTTTTCAATATAATCTCCGTCCATTTTTATAGTTTTGGTCCATTTTTAACAAGGGCATGTTTTCCAGTGCGGTAAAAAGCACAGTCCTGTTTCTATGTAAGCCATTGACGCACTGACGTTTTCACGGCCTCCACATTTTCAAATAGAATCTCACGATGAGCTTCACATCACACTGCCTTTACCGAAGGAGATAATGCATCACAATTCATCTGTAGTTATCCTGCGGTCACCACGAATGAAGTCATAGACGAGCGGAATATTGCGTGGAGTCACTGCAGTGAACTGCCTACCGCTACGCTTTTCGTCAGCCAACAGCGTTTGTCTTTCAGCTTCGTTACAGCGACCAACCCATCACATAACAGTGCTGAAATCCACTGTTGCATTACCGTATTCATTTTTTTGTCTTTCACAATTGCAACAAGAATTCAAGCACAGAACGCTGTCTGATATGAACATTTCGGCCATTTCGCAAACGTCTACAGTGCTGCCACCTGTTGACGCAGAAAGTTACTACTGCAGTAGATTGTATGTAGAAGAAGGTTGGAGGAATAGCGCCAAATTCAAAATTTTCACTTAACTAACTCTATTTAAGTATAAAAAAATGGGAGGCATTACTTTTTGTTGACCCTCGTACATATATATTAGATTGCGAAAAAGCTGTTTAAAACCCGGGCAATGCCGGGGAACTTATAGTCCAAACTAAAAAATAATTTGTTATGTTTAAATGATATCTTATGGTTCGTATACCTACTTTACTTTTCACAAAACAGAAAACGATATATATACAGGATGTTAAGGTACGTACTTGAGTTACTTTAAACAGTGATTCCTGACATTATTTGGAGTAAAAAATGTAAATGAAATTTTGGTCTCCGGTGACATTTTTGATTTTTTTTTTTTTTTTTTTCTACAAAATATAAATAACAGTACGTGTTGGGTAGTTGGGTGCGGGGTAAGTTGTGGGGCGGTAACTCGGCTGAGTGACCAATAAGGTCATGTGAAAGAATTTTTTTTTTCTTTGGTTAAAGTAACTCAAGTACGTACCTTAACACCCTGTATATATATATATATACTTTAAAAATTGATAAAAGATTGCTACAATTTTGTACCCTTTTTACATTAACTCTCCCTAGGAGGCCAGGAGGAAAACAATTTCCTTCATGTGTCATCCTTCATATTTTATCTTCGGAGATGTTGTGTGGAGGGTTTTTTTGTGGAAGTGAATGAGTAAACCTGGTTTTGTTTGAGGGAGGAAACTCATTCCTCGACTCAAGAACCAGTCGTAGAAACGATAACAAGAATGCAAAAAAAAATGGAAATTAAAAAATTAGGATTTTATTGTAAAATTTTTTTTTAAAATATATATTTTTTTACATTAGATCAACACAGGAGGCTCCGAGGAAAAAATCCCTCAGGGCCTATTTCATCCGTGGGGATGCTGTGTGAGGGATCTTTTTTCCGAAAAGGAAGAAGAGGATGTTTTGGAAAGGAAAAATTATGAAGGATTGGTTCAAATCTGGGGGTCACTGTGTTCAGGAGTGACGTATGAATCCATCCCTCGCACTGCGGTACAAAGCGATGGCTCGACCAGTCTCTGCAGATCCGGCCCGCCACGCAGTAGGCCGCTGAGACTAACCTCAACCCATGTACCCAGGCACCCCCGATAAGTCACCAAACATAGCGATCCACCTGTATTATTAATCCTTAACATTTTAGTTTTAGCTCAATTGATGAAAAAATAAAGTTTTATTGATTGGTGATTGCCATCAATAATTATTGAAAAAATTGACACTTGCGTCTTTGTTTCTACACGACTCAATAAATTATAGTTTGTGATTTCCAATTTAGCCTCAATTGACTTATTAATTAATAATTAAAAATAACATTTAATTCGTTTTTATTATGTAGGTAATGTAACCACTAAATGATGTATGTATTGTCACCAAATAAATATAGATATTTTTAAGAATATGACAGCTTTTTCTTCGTAATATTTCCTTGTATTATATATAAAAAATAAAAATAATAGGTATCCCAGGGGTGCTAGCATGGTCCATCGATATAACCCTATATCTACACTACATTGACAAAATCCGTCATCTTTGGTCACTTATCAATATGTGCTAGCACAGTCACCTATTGATAAGACATAATCCAACCGACGATTGACAAAAGCTCGCCAAATCGTATGCGATCTTGGCTGTGACCCTAGCATGGTCCATCGATAAAACCCAAGTATAGATATGAAATTCATTAAATTCGTTGTCTATGGTCAGTTAGCAATAATTGCGAGCACAGTGAAAAGATTATTCCGTTAGTCGGTAGATAAAGGTCACTGATTTTAGCGCGGCTTCCGTAGTGTCAGATAAGATATCAATATGAAGTTTTATTTAAATAATGTCGTTCGTTATGCAAGTTAACTGACTTATTAATTAATGGAGGTTAACCTAAAAACCTCCTAGTATTTAAAGAAATCGTATATGCGACCCATAAACTTACATGCATTCATTTAAGACGAGATCAATTTATTCATTTTAGCTTCGAGATACGAACTTTGGTAAAATATGTCTTTGGATCGTATCAACTATTTAACTCCCGGAGATCGCAAAAAGTAAATGCGAAGCGCCGATGTATATTAAAGTTAGTATTTCAATTTGAAATTGTCAATTTATTAGTATTTTTTAATTTATAAATATCTCATTTGAAATTTAGTAACGTAAATCCATCAAAAAGGTGCCAGTGTTGCCATCTTATACCGACTTAGTATTTTTTTCCTTCCGATATCGGTTTCTTTAGCAACGGTGAAAGCGTGCTAGGACATTCGATATAAACCGTCGGAACGTTATAATACAACGGAAGATGTAAATCACGGGTGTAAATGTTCGAAGGATGATATTTCAAAGCTCTAACTGTATATGGGGCTAAATATTACTTCGTAAAAATATAATGAACTATTTATTAGCGAGATCACCCAAAAAAGTTGATTATTTATATTGTTAACATTACTCAAAGCAGCATCCAAAAAAGGAGTGCATTTTTCTTCGCCCATTTTGTTTCAAAATCCCGCGCTTTGTCGAGTCTGTAGAAATGACGCGTTGGCTCATGTAAGTGGAGTGGTTCTAAAAGTTTATTTTAATGTTTTTGAAATGTGGATTTGTGGTTTTATACCTGAATTGAAAGTTTGCTCTTCTATTTTTACATTTAGTTTTGTATGCATGTGTCAGATCCTGCTACTCAAATTTCTGGAGAAAAATTAAATGAAATTCGAGTTCTTGTCAATTACACTGGATAAATTTTTAAGGACTCAGTGGTGCCGTATGAAAATCTATGCTTGACGAGAGCATTATAGAGTTCAAAGGATGTCTTAAGTTTAAGGAGTATATTCCATCCAAACGCCAACGATTTGGAATAAAAATATTTGTTTTGTGCAACGTGCAGACGGTTATATTTTAGATGTAATTATTTATTGTGGTGAAGTGACGGATGTTACTGACGAACAATGTCTTGGGGCTTCCGGAGCTGTTGTCACCACTCTATTAAAAGACTATGTAGGTAAAGGCCACAAATTGTATGTAGATAATTGGTACACTAATAAAATATCATTTAAATTTCTGCATGACTACCAAACCTACGTATGTGGAACAGTTCGAAAAAACCGTAAAAACATATCAAAATTCAATAAATCGAAGAAGGGGTAAATTGCCTCACATTATTCTGGTTCACTGATAGTATTAAAATGGCACGACAAAGGATAAATGCGTATTTTAACAACGCTTCACGATGATACAGTTTCTCCAACAGAGAAAATAAATTTTAAAAGAGGAGAAATAATTTCAAATCCAAATTGTATCGAAGATTATAACAAAAATATGGGCTTAAGAGATAAATCGGATATAACTAGTGTAAATGCCCTACGAAAATCAATTAAGTGGTACAAAAAAGTTTTCTTTCATCCTACATATTAATATTTACCGAATTCATACATAATGCCCAAAACCGTTAGTTCAAAAGATATTAGTTTTCCTGATTATCAATTAAGTATATGTTATAAGACAATTATTAGAAAAATATCATATTTCGTCGCACCCTGAAGTTGGTCCACGTGCGTCACAAGATGTTCCATTACGGTTATCTGCCAAAATGCTGGCTAAATATATGCCGTGACCTATACCCGCAACGGATAAAAAACAAAAAGCTGTAATGTTTGCTCAAACAAAAAACAAGAAAAATGATAAAATATATTTGTGGTGAATATAACCTGCCGTTACGTATTTGTCCATCTCAACGAAATTCCATGAGAAAAAAGAATAATAATTTCAAATCTTTTGTAAATAAAAAAAAAACTCCAATAAATGTGAAAACAGTTGGAGAATCGTTCGTTGCCTATTGCCCGTTCGTGCTAGCCGATTGTCAGAAATTTAATAATAATGTTGTTTATTATGCTCACTTCAAATATTCTGTGTTTGTTATGTATCTAAATCGATCTTTAAAATATATCAAAACGGAAATTTGATGATTTTCATTTTGTTGTTAATTAATAGTAACCGCTAAGGTTTGAATAAAATAATTTGACATTTGACACAATATGTTTGACGTTTTATGTACATAGACAACATAGAAAATCTTTCCAGTGTTGCTAGCGTGTTTTACCAAACCTTTATCTACCCAATGTCAGTCGGTATAATATTATCGGTAGTTGCCTCTGTCTATTCGATATTGTAAAGTTATCGATTTCATTGTGCTAGCACTCCAGGGGTGCTAGCATGGTCCATCGATATAACCCTATATCTATACTACATTGACAAAATCCGTCATCTTTGGTCACTTATCAATATGTGCTAGCACAGTCACCTATTGATAAGACATAATCCAACCGACGATTGACAAAAGCTCGCCAAATCGTATGCGATCTTGGCTGTGACCCTAGCATGGTCCATCGATAAAACCCAAGTATAGATATGAAATTCATTAAATTCGTTGTCTATGGTCAGTTAGCAATAATGGGCCGTTTTCGCACGATTTTGGCCGCTAGGTTCGCTCATAGTCCTACCGGTCCAACTATTTTATTTAACTGTCAGATCCCATACATTTTTTAGGCCGTTTGACGCAATTTAGTGTTTTTAAATATTATAATAATGCCTTCAACCTGTTGTAGTGTTCTAATGTGTAGAAATAGGAGTGGGCACGAGTTTCCCAAAGATAGAGACTTGAAAGCGAAATGGAATCATTCCATCAGGCGTTCCAAATGGGCACCGACTCGTACTTCTGTAGTCTGTAAAGCTCATTTCAGGGACACAGATTGTGTATTCAATAATATTAACCATAACAGTAATTACATGACTCATTTAATTAATATCTTACTATAATTGAATCCCCAATATAATATATAGAGTACTTGTATAGTATAATGAACACGTAAATAAACATTTGACAAAGAATGTACAAAATTTTGCCTTCTTTCGCAGCTGACATTATTTGACAAACGTACCTTTAAATATAAGTGTACTCAATCACAGCTAACATTAATAATTATGGTAGATATAATATCTTATTTCCCTTTTATAAATTAACCATATTTTCAATTATTGCAATAATTTTATTACACGGTTATCAAACTGTCTGACACGAGATTTCTGGGCGGCTGATTCTTCATTGTTGGCGATCTAATTTGCTTTCATTTCTCGTCCCATGTCTGTGTATCTTGTGATTGTAATTTAATATTCAGTAGGAGTGTTTTAGGAAAAAAATCAAATTATTATTATTTCTTAACGTAGACCGTTTTGTATTTTATATCATGCAAGGATGGAAGTTTGAACCTAATTTATTTTCAGTTGTACTGTAAAGGCAAAAGCTACTGAAAGGTGTAGTTTCTTCTAAAAGTAGAAGTAGGTAATTTAGAATTAAGAAACAGACAGGAAAGGCGTCTGATACGTGAAAAAACATATATAAATTCTACAAAACCAAAACCACAAGATGAAGCGGCGTTGCTTGTGAATCTAGAAGACGTGGCAGTGGAAGTCATATTGCCCGGTCTCCGGTGATATTTTCGATGTTCAATGTGACATTTTGAAAGTCACAGGAGACCAACATTTTATTTCCATTTTTTCTCCGAAAAATGTCAGGAATCACTGGTTTAAAGTAAGTCAAGTACGTCCCTTAACATCTTGTATATATTAAAATAAACTTTTGTTTCACCGCAGGGGAAGCTTATGGCGCAGACTACGCCAGTCAGTCGAAGAATACCATCATCACTGCCATGGTTGCCTGGATGGAGATGGAGTCCCTCCTTCTGGAAATGGGAGCCTGTCAAATATCCCCCATGAACGGATTTTGCATATTTTTTTGGATTTATTATTATATAGGTACCTACTATATTTTTCATTTATTTTCTGTTTCATTCTACGTATGAATGCATTGTTATTTTGTCAGTATTTGTGCTATTTCAAAATATGGATAGTATTGCATTGCGCAACATTCTGAAATAAACGATTGTTATTATATTTGTTTTATTAAAATAAAGTGTGGGTGTCGGTGCAGTTTTGTCATGGTTTTCTGAGACCTTGCACGACAGCTACTGCCGTGGTTAAAAAAGATTCTTGTTTAGTTGTACTAAATAACACAAAATAATTTAACAAATATATAAATAAATTTAAAAAAACTTTCTTTTATTTCTCGAGGTCAATATGAAAAGAACAAGATTACAGACATAATATAAATATGTCGTAAAACATTTACAAACATTATACACATAGAAGAACATATCAGTACAGCAAATAGTTAACATTATACATAAATTATTTATTGTTTTGGCACTTATTTTATTTTTTTACATCCAAATATTATATGGTTGTGGTAGCATCGGTCAACGCGTGATAAACTTTGTGAACAGTCAACCTGTTAAAATAAAGAAAATAAGATTAACAAATTAAATATGCAACTAGTGTGGAATAAAAACATAAATATTTTCAAGTAAGTTTGTCAAATCAATGCCTTCAGAAGGCGAAACAGCTGCCATGCATAGTAATAGATACACTTAGTAAAATATTTTAAATCCTATTTGATTTAAAATAATTAAAAATATGCAAGATATTATTTTTCCAATAATTATATTTGGATGACATGTATTTAATTACTACTTCTTTACACTCTATACAGTCATTGGAGGTTGTCCACTATTTACCCGCCCTGGTATAAGTAACATAAGGTCACTCCTTCAAGGCTCTCGAAAGGGTGCAATTTTTTTTGAATAAGAACGATTCTACATTTAATAAAACGAAGCTAGACCTCCAATGTCCGTGCGTATGGTGTTAGGTAGCAGTATGCAAGTGCTTACATATACACAAGACGGAAAGTAGTAGACTTAATGCAAGTAGTAGGCCTAGGATCAAAATCAAGGAGCTGTTGTTGAGACAACTGCTGTTTTTTTAGTTGCAGATATTCCGCTTTTATAGGCGCACCATGATATTTCCTCGGTGAATGAAAATTTTGTAGCATGCTTGTACAACTTTGTTGAACATCGATTTTTTTATTTTCACTAAAATCTACTATTCCATGTAGAACTACAAATGCGTGCTTGCAATGTGCCAATACGCCAGCTACATACGTAAAGTGTTACAATTATAATGTATATAGACAGCATAAGAAAGATGTTTCCTGTACTACGAAGCACACTTTCCTAAAATATCGGTTGTGCCATATTCATGTGCACTTCGAACACTCAGCACTCACATACTTACCGCTTTGTCGGTGTTCTTCAAACTTTCCCAGGAAACACTGAATTTATGAAGTTCTTCCCGCGTCAGTGCTGGAATATTGGAAGCCATGTTGATGTCTTGAAAATCTTCTGGCTTCGGCGTAACCATTTCCAAGACATCTTCGTCCGCAACGCCAGCAGGATTGAAATTATGATGTTTATCATAGTCTTCGAGTCTTAAATAAAACGCATTATGATAATAACTTTTAGTGATAAATTAGAAAAGAAATTATCGTAGGCAATACAAATAAGCAATAGTGGTGTATTTACTAACCTTTCTACGAGAATTGTTTTTTTACCAAAAGTTTTGGCATTACGTCCTTTCAACTCTTCCTTCAATTGGAAAATAGTCCACTGACCGTATTTTTTGTGCATTTTACTTACAAATAGAGCAAACTAGGTTTGGCTAAACTCATAAATAAGCCAACTTGTCGGAAAACAAATTGCAAATAGCTATCGAAATGACAGATCATTGAAAGACGTCAGTCCATAGATTTGGTCCACAGCTTAGATGACAGGAGGACCGGTAACGACCGTGCTGCCATCTCGTGGATATTTTGGAATTACTCAGAAAACGGCCCATTGCGAGCACCGTGAAAAGATTATTCCGTTAGTCGGTAGATAAAGGTCACTGATTTTAGCGCGGCTTCCGTAGTGTCAGATAAGATATCAATATGCAGTTTTATTTAAATAATGTCGTTCGTTATGCAAGTTAACTGACTTATTAATTAATGGAGGTTAACCTAAAAACCTCCTAGTATTTAAAGAAATCGTATATGCGACCCATAAACTTACATGCATTCATTTAAGACGAGATCAATTTATTCATTTTAGCTTCGAGATACGAACTTTGATAAAATATGTCTTTGGATCGTATCAACTATTTAACTCCCGGAGATCGCAAAAAGTAAATGCGAAGCGCCGATGTATATTAAAGTTAGTATTTCAATTTGAAATTGTCAATTTATTAGTATTTTTTAATTTTTAAATATCTCATTTGAAATTTAGTAACGTAAATCCATCAAAAAGGTGCCAGTGTTGCCATCTTATACCGACTTAGTATTTTTTTCCTTCCGATATCGGTTTCTTTAGCAACGGTGCAAGCGTGCTAGGACATTCGATATAAACCGTCGGAACGGTAATACAACGGAAGATGTAAATCACGGGTGTAAATGTTCGAAGGATGATATTTCAAAGCTCTAACTGTATATGAGGCTAAATATAACTTCGTAAAAATATAATGAACTATTTATTAGCGTGATTACCCAAAAAAGTTGATTATTTATATTGTTAACATTACTCAAAGCAGCATCCAAAAAAGGAGTGCATTTTTCTTCGCCCATTTTGTTTCAAAATCCCGCGCTTTGTCGAGTCTGTAGAAATGACGCGTTGGCTCATTGTAAGTGGAGTGGTTCTAAAAGTTTATTTTAATGTTTTTGAAATGTGGATTTGTGTTTTTATACCTGAATTGAAAGTTTGCTCTTCTATTTTTACATTTAGTTTTGTATGCATGTGTCAGATCCTGCTACTCAAATTGCTGGAGAAAAATTAAATGAAATTCGAGTTCTTGTCAATTACACTGGATAAATTTTTAAGGACTCAGTGGTGCCGTATGAAAATCTATGCTTGACGAGAGCATTATAGAGTTCAAAGGATGTCTAAGGAGTATATTCTATATAGTAGATAAGTTTAAGGAGTATATTCCATCCAAACGCCAACGATTTGGAATAAAAATATTTGTTTTGTGCAACGTGCAGACGGTTATATTTTAGATGTAATTATTTATTGTGGTGAAGTGATGGATGTTACTGACGAACAATGTCTTGGGGCTTCCGGAGCTGTTGTCACCACTCTATTAAAAGACTACGTAGGTAAAGGCCACAAATTGTATGTAGATAATTGGTACACTAATAAAATATCATTTAAATTTCTGCATGACTACCAAACCTACGTATGTGGAACAGTTCGAAAAAACCGTAAAAACATATCAAAATTCAATAAATCGAAGAAGGGGTAAATTGCCTCACATTATTCTGGTTCACTGATAGTATTAAAATGGCACGACAAAGGATAAATGCGTATTTTAACAACGCTTCACGATGATACAGTTTCTCCAACAGGGAAAATAAATTTTAGAAGAGGAGAAATAATTTCAAATCCAAATTGTATCGAAGATTATAACAAAAATATGGGCTTAAGAGATAAATCGGATATAACTAGTGTAAATGCCCTACGAAAATCAATTAAGTGGTACAAAAAAGTTTTCTTTCATCCTACATATTAATATTTACCGAATTCATACATAATGCCCAAAACCGTTAGTTCAAAAGATATTAGTTTTCCTGATTATCAATTAAGTATATGTTATAAGACAATTATTAGAAAAATATCATATTTCGTCGCACCCTGAAGTTGGTCCACGTGCGTCACAAGATGTTCCATTACGGTTATCTGCCAAAATGCTGGCTAAACATATGCCGTGACCTATACCCGCAACGGATAAAAAACAAAAAGCTGTAATGTTTGCTCAAACAAAAAACAAGAAAAATGATAAAATATATTTGTGGTGAATATAACCTGCCGTTACGTATTTGTCCATCTCAACGAAATTCCATGAGAAAAAAGAATAATAATTTCAAATCTTTTGTAAATAAAAAAAAACTCCAATAAATGTGAAAACAGTTGGAGAATCGTTCGTTGCCTATTGCCCGTTCGTGCTAGCCGATTGTCAGAATGTAATAATAATGTTGTTTATTATGCTCACTTCAAATATTCTGTGTTTTTTATGTATCTAAATCGATCTTTAAAATATATCAAAACGGAAATTTGATGATTTTCATTTTGTTGTTAATGTATACTAACCGCTAAGGTTTGAATAAAATAATTTGACATTTGACACAATATGTTTGACGTTTTATGTACATAGACAACATAGAAAATCTTTCCAGTGTTGCTAGCGTGTTTTACCAAACCTTTATCTACCCAATGTCAGTCGGTATAATATTATCGGTAGTTGCCTCTGTCTATTCGATATTGTAAAGTTATCGATTTCATTGTGCTAGCACTCCTGGAGTGCTAGCACAATGAAATCGATAACTTTAGGTGCTAGCATAGTCGATCGATTGTCGGTAACTTCTCATCGTTCCCTAGGACAACTGCAGATCGCTAACTTATAAAAGACAGTTGATATCGAATATATTAAGGACACTTAGTCATTGTGAACTGTCAGCTATTCGTTTGCGATCTGCAGTTGTCCTAGGGAACGATGGGAAGTTACCGACAATCGGTCGGTAACTTCATATAGATTGACCATGTTAGTACCCCTGGCCCCCTAGCATACTCGATCGAAAAGGGTTGATAGGATAACTATCGGTAACTTCTCATCGTTCCCTAGGATAACAGCAGATCGCTGTTGATGTCGAATATATGAAGAACACTTAGTAATTGTGAACCGCCACTTATTCATTGGCGATCTGCATTCATGCTAGGAAACGATGTGAAGATGTCCTATCAATCCTTATCAATCGATCAATCAAGAGAAAATCAATCAATAAAATTTCAATCGATTTAAAAAATATATATATATATATAGTGAATACCTCACAGGAGTCCCAACCACTCCCGGCTGGAGTCAGTGAGACTATGCCACCCCCAATTGAGGTATGTTTTGAGCATGAAGGTAAGTGGGGAAGGGAAGGAAATGGGAAAGAGGAAGGTGGGGAAGTACCTGGCTATTTAGATCTAGTCACTTAACACGGCTAAAGCCATTTCCGAAACCGTTTATTGGATCACCAATCCCCCCTGCCATATGTCACCCACTTGGTGACTCAGCAGGGGTGTCCTGATACACGGGATGAGGTTTGCCTATCTACTGCGTGGCAGGCCGAATCAGGAGAGTGTGGTTGAGGCAGAGCTAATCTAGACCTCTCCGGCCAGACACTCTCGACCCATCGCCCTGCACCGCAGCGGGAAGGATGGGTTCATACTTCATACGTGCGTCACTCCGACACACTGACCCCCAGATTCCTACCCAGCCCTCATACCTTTTTACTTCACAAAACTTCCTTTCCTTTCTTTCCCTAAAAAACTCCTCCACATAGCATTTCCAACGATGACAAAGGGCCTGAGGGATTTTATTTCCTCGGGGCCTCTTGTATGGAGCTAATGTAAAAATAAGCTCTACACTTTCAGCCATTTATTATTTCTGGACAACCAAACATTTGTTATACGATTATTAATATGTACATGGTTTTACCACACGTCCGCCTCGAGGATCTCATTTCTAAAGCATTTAGTTCACTTTTATTTCCATCCTTTCTTCTGATAGATTCATTCCTCACTGTCATATTATACACCAGGGTTGACATCAGCACTCCATTGTGGACTGTTGACTAAATGCTATAAAATCCAGTCTCTCGAGAAGTTATATTCGGTTGTATAGCTAAATCAATTGGATCAACTAGTGACATCTATTAAATTTAACGGAAAGAGTTAGAAATAAGAATATGATATAGGCAGCTGTACAATAATAAGTTGTATCGCAGTTCAGAAAATAGTTACATCATCTCTCCAATAGATGGCAGTAATACACTTTATAGAAGTTCCACAGATGGCGCTAGTCACAAGAAAAACAAAAGTCCAGAGCTTCTTAGGGGGGTTACCCAAGGAAGAAGGGAGAGGGGAGGGAAGCGTAGGAGATGGGAAAAGTAAGGTTGAAAAGTACTCGGATATTTAGTCTATAAATAAATACTTAAGCAATTTCAAGATATCTTTCGAAATTGATTGTTTGTCATCCACCAGGGCGATAATAACTTACCAAACCTATATTATTGTTATACATTATACTAGTCTCAGGCAGAGATGGCACTCTCATCATTGACGATCTTCCATATATATATATATTTATATATATATCTTCCTTCTCATACGTCTTGTATAAAAACGAAGAAAATGAGATACTAGAACGTTGAATGTCTTTGAATGTTTTTGACAGCCGGCGTAGGCCAGAGGTACGGCGTTTGACTTCCATTCCGAAGGTCGCGGGTTCGAACCCGGCCTGCGCAAATAAATTTTATTTAGTTGATTTATGTTATCTCACAATTAATTATTCAAAATAATATGTAGTATATTTGCGGCACGTTCCAGAGTGGAGGATACTCTTAGTACCGCCCTGGTGTAAGACCACAGAATTACATACAGAATTGAAACGTTGCTTGAAATGGCTTTAGTCGTATTTAGTGACTAGATCTGAATAGCCGGGTACTTTCCCACATTCTTCTTCCTCGTCTCCTTCCCTTCCCCACTTACCTTCAGCCTCATTGACATCAACATTGCCTCATTGCCCAACAGCCTCATTGACATCACGTCAACATTGGGGATGCCATAGTCTCACTAGCTCCGGACGGGAGCGGTTGGGACTCTTGTGAGGTATTAACTATAAAAAAAAAATCATAATTATATAGTCATTTCACGAAAGTATGTTTCTTTCGAACCGTGTATCTATAATGGTTGAGAACAAGCAGAGAAGCTTTAGTCATAGAACATAAGGAGCTTCGGTTGTGTCATGCAACTATAAGGTACACATTCGGGAAATCGCGAACCCAATATTTACACAGGGCTGGCATTCACTATATAAGAACGGGTAATTTCTACGATTCGTTCATTTGTTCTGCTGCTCGGTTGTGGAATGATTTGCCGGCTTCTGTGTTTCCACCCTCCTTTCACAGGGGCGTCTTCAAGTCTCAAATACAACATATCTAGTCCCTGGGGGAAATTATTTCCCTCGGGGTCTCTCCCGTGTGGACTTCATACAAAACAAATACAAAATACTTGTATTTTTTATATAAGGACCTGTCGCACAAGATTCCCAACTATCTGGAGACAGTGAGATTATTACATCCTCAATTGCGGTATGTTGCGGGAGTGGGAAGGAGATGGGAAGACAGTGGTGGGGAAGTACCTAACTATTTACTTGTGGTCACCAAACACGGGACTTTCACCAGTGCGATACTGAGAGTGTCTTCTGTGTTAATGAATAAATTCTGAAATAACACAAATTATTCTAATAAAATGTACTTGCTTGTGCTGGGATTTCAGCTCGTGACTTTCGGATTCATGATCAAGGATCGCATCCTCTCAAGCACGGTGGCCGTCATTCTGTCATAAAGTCGTGTTTGTATAATAATAACTTCAGGAATGGAGTGTGTCCTTTGTGAGATGCATTTCCCTTCACCCTGATTCGCGCTACACTACAGACAATTACACTACAGGCTTTAGGTTCGAGGCTTGGAGAGCCGCATGAAGGACTATAATAGTGGTACAAGTAGGCGTAGTCCAGCGGTAGGGCGTTAGACTGCCATTTTGAAGGCCGCGGGTTCGAACCCGGCGTGCGCAAATAAATTTTATTTAATTGATTTGTGTTATTTCACAATTAATTATTTAAAATAATATATAGTATATTTGCGGCACGTTCCAGAGTGGAAGATACTCTTAGTATCGCCCTGGTGTAAGACCACCATTCAGAATTGAAAGGTAGCTTGAAATGGCTTTAGCCGTGTTTAGTGACTAGATCTGAATAGCCAGGTACTTCCCCACCTTCCTCTTCCTCGTCTCCTTCCCTTTCCCACTTACCTTCAGCCTCATAACATACCCCAATTGGGGATGCCATAGTCTCACTGGCTCCAGACGGGAGCAGTTGGGACTCTTGTGAGGTATTCACAATAAAAAATAAAAATAAAATTTAAAAAATCCCGCAATCCCAAGAGGTTTACTAAATATTTCATCCTGTGGATTTGCGGGATATTCGTGTTCGAAAAAATACAATTTTTATATAAAAAAAAACGCAATCTGTAGTCAATCTTTGACACTGCAAGAAGAACTCAACTTGAGTTTAGGCAGAGAGGATAGAGTCGCATCTCAAGATCGGAAACTTCGAAACCTGGAATACATTTTGAAGAAAGAGGTCTCCCTTTTTGAGAAGGGAGGTATTAGAGGGAGATACCTTCAGTTAGAATACACCTTCTTGATGACAGTCTCATCAACTGCAACTAGTGTGGAAGCAGAGAAAGCAGAGGCTGCGGTGCACAAATGTCCTGATGAGATACCTTCAGTTAGCACACACCTTCTTGATGACAGTCTCACCAACTGCAACTAGTGTGGAAGCAGAGAGAGCAGAGGCTGCGGTGCACAAATGTCCTGATGAGATACCTTCAGTTAGCACACACCTTCTTGATGACAGTCTCACCAACTGCAACTAGTGTGGAAGCAGAGAGAGCAGAGGCTGCGGTGCACAAATGTCCTGATGAGATACATTCAGTTAGCACACACCTTCTTGATGACAGTCTCACCAACTGCAACTAGTGTGGAAGCAGAGAGAGCAGAGGCTGCGGTGCACAAATGTCCTGATGAGATACCTTCAGTTAGCACACACCTTCTTGATGACAGTCTCACCAACTGCAACTAGTGTGGAAGCAGAGAGAGCAGAGGCTGCGGTGCACAAATGTCCTGATGAGATACCTTCAGTTAGCACACACCTTCTTGATGACAGTCTCACCAACTGCAACTAGTGTGGAAGCAGAGAGAGCAGAGGCTGCGGTGCACAAATGTCCTGATGAAATACCTTCAGTTAGCACACACCTTCTTGATGACAGTCTCACCAACTGCAACTAGTGTGGAAGCAGAGAGAGCAGAGGCTGCGGTGCACAAATGTCCTGATGAAATACCTTCAGTTAGCACACACCTTCTTGATGACAGTCTCACCAACTGCAACTAGTGTGGAAGCAGAGAGAGCAGAGGCTGCGGTGCACAAATGTCCTGATGAAATACCTTCAGTTAGCACACACCTTCTTGATGACAGTCTCACCAACTGCAACTAGTGTGGAAGCAGAGAGAAATGTCTTGATGAGATACCTTCAGTTAGCACACACTTTCTTGATGACAGTCTCACCAACTGCAACTAGTGTGGAAGCAGAGAGAGCAGAGGCTGCGGTGCACAAATGTCCTGATGAGATACCTTCAGTTAGCACACACCTTCTTGATGACAGTCTCACCAACTGCAACTAGTGTGGAAGCAAAGAGAGCAGAGGCTGCGGTGCACAAATGTCCTGATGAGATACCTTCAGTTAGCGCACACCTTCTTGATGACAGTCTCACCAACTGCAACTAGTGTGGAAGCAGAGAGAGCAGAGGCTGCGGTGCACAAATGTCCTGATGAAATACCTTCAGTTAGCATACACCTTCTTGATGGCAGTCTCACCAACTGCAACTAGTGTGGAAGCAGAGAGAGCAGAGGCTGAGGTTGAAATGCACAAATGTCCTGATGAGATACCTTCAGTTAGCACACACCTTCTTGATGACAGTCTCACCAACTGCAACTAGTGTGGAAGCAGAGAGAGCAAAGGCTGCGGTGCACAAATGTCCGTTACGTCACGTTTGGGTGATAGGACTCTCCATACTGTAGGTTTTTTCCATTTCTTTTTTATCAAAGTAAAGATACTCAATATGTTATCTGTTCAAAATTTTTGTTATAGTTTTGCTGTTACCAAAGATGACTGATGAAAAAATCCACTTAAATGACTTACTTTGTCATCTTTTCAATGTCTTTTCTTAATAATATAGGTATAGTATCAAAGATAATTGATACCAAATGACAAAAAAAAACTCTTATGAAATGTTGACAGTATGACAATTTTCTCTCCCGACTCCTGATTTGTAAAAGGTGCGGGATTTGAAAACCCTAATAATAACAACAACAAAAGGAAGGGGTTGGATTTGGACAAAATAACTTAAGTCTGGAGAATTTAAATCTGTCGCTTTATTTTTAGTTTAAAATAAACTGATTCAGTTCAATGACAGTATTACAACTGGAACACATACATATAAAAAGTAATTATACTTTTGTGTACAAAATAATAATTTTTTAATTTTTATTTTACATTGTTCAAATAATCAACATATTATAGCAAAGACACATTTTTTTAAAATTTTCACATCAATAACAAGTATTCATAATTACATAAATATCAGGATTTAAAAAAATATGTATAAATAAATTAATCATTATTTGTTAGGAGGGCGGAAGTTGGGAAGAAGTAGATTGCCCGATTTAGATCTGATCACTAAATTAAATTCTAAACTGTATCGACATGGTCTTCATGATCTTTAACAGTGCCATGGTGATACTGACAGTATCTTCACGAAATGGTCGAGATTTACGTTAATTAATCAACAAATTATTTTTAATATTTACAAACTACGACACAATAAAGACAAACAAACCATACAAGACAAAAAAAAATGTTAACTGTATAAAGGAATCCAATTGTATGGCTAAGTTTCTAATGCCATTAAAAATGTACCAAGTTTCAGAAAATTCCAAGAAAAATGTAAAAATTACATAAATATTCCAAGTTTATTTTAGACCACAGGAAGTGGATCTATTTGCGTAATAAATAAATTAAACAAATAAAAAAATTGCATCAAATCACCTCGTGGTGTTCCCTAATGTCTAACGTACATTATTTATTATTGTGTTTTTGTACAAATGATATCACTGTTGTGTAAACATTGAACAATCCAGTTACAAAACACCCAGTTAGGACACAAAATGGGTTCTTACATACAAAATTACTAAACTTATTGAAAGTTTACATCAAACATACTTATTACGGTTGTCTGTGATGTCTGTTAGTACCGCGTGAAATCTGATTCAATAAACTAAAGTTTTCTTTGAATGTAAGTTTAATTTTCAAAATTGGAAATGCTGGTTATTAAAATATTAGAATTATTAAAATATTCACCTTTAGTAGGTATAATGTTTTAAAAGAATATATTATTGCCGGCAACCCGGGCCTTTACCGAGATAAAATATTCTGTTAATGCTAGCAAGTTACTCTCCTCACTAGACGATGTCTGTTCTGAGACGGGTAAGGATACAAACAATTAACAACATTAAAAGAAAAAATAAATACATTTTACACAAAATAAAAGTGAAAATAAAAATTAATTGAATTAAGAGTAAAAAAATGAGACAAAAACATCTCTCTAAAGGATAGATATCTATACACATTTATATATATATTATATTTTAATAGTTATTTTCAAAAATGGAACTGATTGAACAAATATTTAGAATGTCCTGTGATTTTTCACGGGTTTGCGCTAGTACATAACTAAATATGAAGATATTAATGGCTATTATGTTATGGCAAACATATTTTTAAAAAATTCTCAACATGGCGTATATAAGAAAAATAATTATTAAATCAGACTAAAATTTTATTTCTCGTCGTATGGCCTGCTGGATAGAAGGGGGTCAGGGCCACACCACACTCTCCACCCAGGGGGTATAGAAGGACAAGCGGAGGTACAAGGTAGAACAGTTGGGACCCTTAGCCTTGTAATCCAAGTACATCCCCACCAGCAGCTGCGTACAGGCCGCCCTGTGTCCATTGTTGGCCATGAGGTAGTAAGACTTCTGTAATGCACACATTAGAGTCAGTCAATGCGGAATATAAGCAATATCTTTTATTAACATTAAGAGAAGACTTTGAATTTAAAACTTTTCTAATGTGAAGAATGAATCTGATGCATTTCGACGAGTTTGTTAACCCCTCGGGATAATTAGTTCGGGCCCCCTTACTATGATGGTTAGAAATATGAGCTAAATGGCGTTAAATTGAAAAAACACCACGCTTTGTATTCAAATCAAAAAGTTAACTGCAAAACAATTGAAATGGGAATCGTTATAAAATCAAAATTTCCGACCGTAATTTGAAAAAAAATTACAAAACTTCGGGAATTTTTATTAATATTTTTATATATATATATATATAGAGGAAAGACGCCATTTACCGGGTACTTTTTTTTGATCAGCCATAAACGGAAGAAAATGATTGAATTTTCTAAAAATGAGTTTGTAGGTGAATAACTGTATTCATCTTTTATCATGTACGTATAATGAAAATAATTTAGCGGCCGTTCTTAAAAACATAGAAGGAAAAATATGTGAAAGGAGATATATTGTCTTTGAAAAAAAGAGGTCCTAATATCGGGTACCATGCCTGCCTTTTATTGGGTACCCGGTGATAGGATGCCTACCATTTATCGGGTACCCGGTAATACGCCTAAAAAATTATTATTACAGGTACTTTGAAAAAAAATATTAATACACAGTAAATTATGTTATAAAAAAGCTCTTTCTTTTTGTACTGTGGGTTACGTTCAACCGTTAAGGCAAATATCACTAATATACATGAAATCGAAATTCTCGTTATCGGAGCTTTCTAAGCGAGCCCAATTTTAACATGCAATGCATTTAATCCATTTTTCTCCTCTGAAATTAGATGAATATGCTTTGTTACAGTAAACGCACGCTGCATCTTCTTCATCGGTAACTGGATCATCGTCGGTATCGACGAAAATAACAGTCATCGTTGCTCTAACCACTGCTAGAATCTGATGTGTCCACTTTATTTTTGCTTCCGTTTCATCTTCGTTGTATTTTCATTTTTTTCATAATGATTTTACCTTCAACCAACTTTACTTTACTGATGCTTTCTTATATAAGCTTAGTTATAAACTCATTTAAATTGTCTTTGTCCAGGGATCCACTTTTGCGAAAACCATTGATGACTACTTCAACAGTTGCACTACATTGGTATGCTTGCCCCATAAGACTTGCGACTTGTAGTGGAGCCACCACCCTTCCAACATTATTCCCGAACTCCCGACCTGCTTTCATATATCCCATCGTCTTGTTTTGAACAGCTTCTATAGCTCTTTTCATATCTGAAGGATCCCATTTTTTACGTGTTGAAGTTGCCATCTAAAACAAATATTAGCTGAATAGATGAAGCCTTTTATCGGGTACCCGAAGTTGGCCATTACCGGGTACCCGGTATTGCGGATGACATGAATCTGAAACAACGTAATGATGAAGAAACGTAACCGAGCGATGAAATGTCCAAAGAATGCATGTCGTGTGAACTTTGACACATGGGTTAACAGTAAATATAATAATAATCCTACAAACACTTACCCTTGTTATCAAAAAATGCCTTGTTAAAACTGCCTTGATAAACTATTTATCTGATTTTTTGCAAAAATGCCTGCCACTTAATGAACGTTCGAGTGACAGTTGTCAATCTTCGCCTTATAATGGTGGATGGTAAAATCTTTGTTTTACCGACCGATTAGTTTGCGTAGTTGGCCCCAGTTTCGACATAAGGGGGTACCCGAAATTGGGAAACTACCCGGTAAATGGCGTCTTTACTCTATTATACTATATATATATTATTTTTAATAAATTAATTGTGAAAAATATCACTCGAACCAGCAACCTTCGGATTGAGAGTCGAGAGCCTTACCCCTCGACCACAGAGGCCGCTAAATGTACCTACTAAGGAACAGGTGTTTCTATCACCTTAGTGCCTATTTGTGATGTTGTCAGACGGTTAAACCAACTAGGCCTTATTACACTATTTTACATAAAACAATGTTTACAAATTACACGCTTAAACTTTATTTCATAAATTCAACAAATTATCACTAATAAAATATCCAACAAGAAACAAATTATTTTAATAAGGCTTGTGAAATGGTGTACTGTATCGTAGGGCTACTTCGGGGTAAGAGGGGACTACGGGAGGATGTCCCAAACTTATAAAATCAGAGTGCATAAATATATTCAAATTTACGTATCTTTTAAAGACAGATTAACAACAAAAACATTAGAATAAACGGCGTCCAGAAACTCGTAGTACAAACAGGAAACATTTAAATACACATTAACATTATGTTTCTGTTGAGTAATTAGTTTTATTTCGTCAACTGAAGGGTTATAAACCTTTAGGAGCTTCTTTAGGAGATCTACGCTTCGATTCATTTAAAACAATGCAAATGGAGAAATGTTATTCCATAGATTCCGTAGATTCACCAATGTCCCGCTTGTACTATGATTTCCCGGACACACTGTATGAAAAGAGTAGTTACCTACCTACAGGAAGCATTCACTTTACAATAAATATCAAAAATTTCAATAAATGCAGTTGAGTCATATAAAAAAATATTTAATCTTTTTAAAACCTGAATACCGCACAAGAGTCTCAACTGCTCCCAACCGTCTAGGACCGGTGAGAACATGTCATCCACAATTGCAGTATGTTGTTAGGCTGAAGGTAGTGGGGAGGGGAAGGAGATGGGTAAGAAGGTGGGGATCTGCTATTCAGATTTGATCTCCAAACATGGCTAAAGCCATTTCAAGCAACGTGTCAATACTGAATGGTGATCTTACACCAGAGGCCCTAGCACGCTCGCTCTATGACGATCGATAGGATAACTACCGGTAACTTCTCATCGTTCCCTAGCATGACTGCAGATCGCCAACGAATAAGTGACAGTCACAATGACTAAGTGTCCTTAACATATTCGACATCAACTGTTGTTTGTACGTTAGCAATGTGCAGTTGTCGTAGGGAACTGCAGATCGCAAACGAATAGGTGACAGTTCACAATGACTAAGTGTCCTTAATATATTCGATATCAACTGTCGTTTGTACGTTTGAGATCTGCAGTTGTCGTAGGGAACGATGAGAAGTTAAGTTAACTTCATATCGAGCGACCGTGCTAGCACACCAGGATGATACTGACTGTATATTTCACTATGTAAAAATTAATAAATTGAGAACAAAAGTGAATCAAATAATATTCGGGATTCGAACCCGCGACCTCCGGATTGCTAGTCAAGAGCTACTGTGGCGTCACTTTGACACTGCATAAGGGCGTTTTTCAAAAAAAGTGTACATAGATAAAAGTCAGTGTCCCATCACTTTCAGGATCAGTAACTTTTGTTGTGTCGGTTTTAATGACCAACCATATATTTTACCAATATAATAACAAATAAATACCTTTATGGACTAAAAATAATGAATAAATCTATTAAATTTCGATATTATTTTAAAATAAGTAAGACTACAGGTCACTGTTTCTGGTATGTCCTACACCTACCACTACCAGTAAGAGTTCAAAAATTAATGTTATTTAATGTTATCCCAGTATTTATTTCTAATTCTACTAATAGTATATGATAATATTTTCGATTTGCAACCATAATATAGATTAATTATCGTGCAAAATAATTTAAATACCAGATATTGAGTTGTCCTACGAAATAGCGTATGGTGGAATTTCCGCCTACGCCACCACATTATTGACGTCTTCCAATAAAAATATTACCAAATTGATGAATATTTTCGAAAATAGCAACCCTATTTAGTTTATGAAGGGCGGCCATGCTTGGTTTTTTACAGCCAGTTTGCCAAGAAATCGTAACAAAAGTGGTCGTTCTCGGCTGTACTAAAAAAGTGTTCCACCAACGCTTCCGTATTTCTCCAGGTAATTTACCAGAATGTATTAGACTCTACTTTGTATTAAATTGATTCATTTATTGTTTTATGAAATGTTTAGTTAGAACAAACAAAAGTTTCATAATTTATTGATAAATACATTTCGAAAAAATATTGACGCGATTACGCTACTTCTCTTACGCAACGGTGTCGTGAATGGAACTTAAAAGTGACGTAATGGAATTCTAAAGGTCGGTTCACTCTGTCCGTCTTTTAGGGTATTTGGGTGTGTTACAATTTTCTAATTAAATTTATATTTTGCATGTATCTTCAAAATGTAACTATTACATGTAGATATGTGGGTTGAGTGATATATGTAGCATTGAAAAAAAAGAACAGCATAGCTAAAAAGAAAAAATTATTTGATTTTTATGTGTATAATTTTTTTTCTTTTCTTTATTAATTAAGATTATTAAAGATTAATTCTGAAAGAGTCGAAATGGTGTCGAAGTACTAATATAGACAGCAATATGAGCAACTATTACTGTAGAGGCAACTCTGAAATTCAGTATAAAATCAGCTGGTTCATACAATTTTGATTAAGTAAGTATAAAATGTAGCATGATTTATGTTCCTGCGTGTTTTAGTTAATCCTGTACCTAATTAAAGTTGTGTACATTAACAAGTACTTTAATACCCTTTCAGCTTAGTTACCTATTTCAGGCTATACACGGTATGCACGTGTAGCCCATTATTACCTATCTAATTATTTGTGCATTTTTATAAATAATTTATTTTAATTTTATGTTCAAATATGCCGTTGAAAGCTGCAGAAAAATCAAAAAGGTACAGAGACAAAATTAAAAACGACCCTGAAAAATATGAAGCCTTTATGAAAAAAGAGTTACAAAGACAAAAATAACATCAAAATATAATCAGAGAGCTAACCAAAGAAGAATAGAAAAAAGAAGACGTTGGAGAGAACAGAAACGAAAAAAAAAAGAAAAGAAAAAAGAACAAGTGGAAGAAAAAGTACTTGCGCGGGGGGCCTTCCACGGTGGCGGTAGTACGTAAAATCGTCCTTTTTTATAGAGAATACCTCACATGAGTCTTAACTGCTCCCATCTGGAGCCAGTGAGACTATGGAATCCCCAATTGGGGTACGTTTGAGGCTGAAGGTAAGTGGGGACAGGAAGGAGATGGGGAAGAGGAAGGTGGGGAAGAGGAAGGTGGGGAAGTACCTGGCTATTCAGATCTAGTCACTAAACAGGTTAAAGTCATTATTAAGCAACGTTTCAATTCTGAATGGTGGTCTTACACCAGGGTGATACTGAGAGTATCTTCCACTCTTCCCATACCAGTCGCTTGTCGCGCTTTCAGCAGTGTAGCCACAACGTGCGTACACATACGACTGATATTTCGCGCCCGCTGTCGCTACCGGGCAAGCCTCTCAGTCTGGCCGAGGCCTTAGAATTCCTAAACGTTACCAAATTTTTCCCCTTACGCCACTGTCCTGTTATTGCTGTGATTTATTTTCTAAGATCAATTATTATATCTCAAAGAAATTTGTTCTTTTTTTTATTGATATAGTTCATGATTAATTTTAAATTTGTTATAATTAAACATTCGTAAAACAAAAACTTATATTCGTCTTTCTAGAACGCAAAATATACAGTACAAAGTATCCAAAAGTAGCGTAAAAGAATATTTTTATTGAAAAACTTAATATTTAATTCAATAAGCTTGATTATTCATATTTTTTAGGAGACTGATTGTGTTTTCAATTCGTAAATAAAAATCTGAAATAATGAATTTCTTTTAATTTTCTTTATAAACTTTATGATAAAAGTGAAGTAAAAGAATTTCTTACCAATAGTATTAAACTTAAATTGCAATTATTTTCGAAGTTTATTGACATTTTCTATTTAAATACTTTTTGTCATGAAGTTCATTCTTTCTTTAATAAATTTACGTATATTTTTAATCGAAATGCAGCATCTCACTTAAGTGGAATTCCTATTACGTCACCGACATCTTTTTTGGAAAACGCCCATAAACCAGTACAACAAGATATTGTGGTATTATTTTTATGTTATTAGAAATGTTATGCTTAATAACAATATTTTTTATTAAGTATTTAATTTAATAAGAAATGGAAATTATTTTGGTATTGAAATTGAATAAATAAATGATTTAACAAAATGACAGAATATCCCGCAGGGCCCATCGAGCAGTCCATTGAATTAATTAATAGTTGTGTCATTGTTACTTACACAGTTCTCCTCATTGCTGCTGCTGCTGGTACACAGGTGACTTGCTGTCGCTCCGCCTGGTCCGGCTCTCCTGCCAGGAGGGAACTCTCTGCGGCACTCTTCTTGGGACAGGATGGTCGCCGGGAGCTGTAGCAATATATAAACAGGAACAATAACAATTAATTATTATAGGTATTATGAATTTCCTGTCGTAATTAAGTCATGCTGGAGTCCAAACATTACATTCGTAAATATAAAATATGATTTAAATACGAAACCCGCAGAAGAGTCCCAACAGTTCAGAGTCAGTGGCATTGTACTTATTAGTATATTTTTTTTAGTTTATTCCGAAATCTTAGTACATCACCATACATCCAACACTTCCCATAGATAAAACAGGGGCGTACCTATAGCACTCATACGGGAACATTTAAGCCAGTGACACACACAGCGTTAAAAGCGCTAGCGTTATTTGGCTTGGCCTATTTCAGCATATCCCTCGCCATAGATTATCATTGTAAATGTATGGCGAGCGATGTGGTAAAATAGGTCCAGCCAAATAACGCCGGCGCTTTTAACGCTGTGTTTGTCCCTGGCTTTATTGGAAAGGATTTTAGACATTCGAGCATTTAAACTTATTAAATAATAAATTAAATACTTATAAAAATGTATACCTAACACCATCTTTATCGTATTGAATTCTACGTTACTGAATATTCAAAGTTGTAATATTCTAGAAAGGTTAAATAATAAATAATATAAATTAGTAGTAATATTAGCTAACTACCTATATACCTGCCAATACCAAATACTGTAAGTCCCAATTCCTGAATAATCTCGGAGCCTGTGGAACTATGGCATCCCCAACTGGATAAGTGTCGAGGGCGAAGGGGGTAGAAATTAAGTGTATTTTTTATATGAATACCGCACAAGAGTCCCGACTTCTCGGGTCTACTCTGTCTTCTCTTCAACTTGGGAGGCGGGTATGGGTACCGCCGCCCTGGGAATCATTTATTGGATATCCAACACCTCTCCCATAGGTCACCCAAAGTGGTGAGGTTTGTCCGGGTCTTGACGGTGTATGCATCGGCCCGCCAGATACGTGGCATGCCGGATCGGGAGAGACTGGTTGAGGGAAACCTTTTGATCTCTCCAGCCGGACTCTCCTGGAACATCGCCTTGCACCGCATTTGGGAGGGATGGATTCATATGTTTGTCTTTCCTAGTGATACCGACCTCCAGATTCCTACCCATCCCTCTACCCTTTTCCTACCCAGAATTTCATATCCTTCCTTTCTTCATAATACCCCTTCACACAGCATCCCCAAAGATGACATAGGCCCTGAGGGGAATTGTTTTCCTGAAGGCCTCCTGTGTGGAGCTAAAGTAAAAAAAAGTGAGACCATGAAATTCCCTATCGGTGTATGTTGTGAGGCTGAAGGTAGTGGGGAGGGGAAGAAGAAAGGGTAAAGGAAGGGAATTCCTGGCTATTCAGATCTGGTCACCAAACACGGATAAAGGAATTTCAAGAAACGTTTCAATTCTGAATGGTGGTCTTACACCAGGGCGATACTGAGTTATATTATTTTTATTTAAATAATTGTGAAATACCACAAATTAATCCAATAAAAATTATTTACGCACGAATTTCAGATTGGGAGTCGAGAGCCTTACTTCTCGACCACGCCGGCCGTCAGTTATAAATCTCACAAAGAAACGGATCCAAATTATTTCCCTGGTATTCCCAATAGCACTCCCTATATGGGTGGATTATTACATTCTCAAAAACAAGGAATAAAAATTCTAGGTCGTAAGGAAAACCAATAAATCCTTTCGATTTTCATTTTACGTAAAGTCATTATTATCCCACCAATATTTAGACAGAAATCCTGTTGTGTTTTTTTAAATTAAAATCTTATTGTGTTGTTTAAGATGGAAACCTTTTATTAATCAGCTTAACCGGCTAGTAACCGAGCAGACAAATGCATCTGATTTCCAACATGAACAGGCGTTGTGAGTTCAATCCGTTGCTGGCTAAGTCCTTCGTAAATGCACTAAAAAAATATTGTCACATAAAGAAAAATGTGATTTATTTCCTAGCCCGGTGTCCGCATTGTGTTCCATTTTCATAGTATCTCCGAAGATGATAAAAAAATACACCATAAGGGAGTTATTTCCAATCGGGGCCTCCTGTTCGGAGTTAATTCCTCCCGAGATAGAGGCCCTGGGACGGGACCTCCCGGGCCTAGTAGAAGTCCGGCCCTGACTGAGACGCCGCGTTACGTCTGTATTTGGCACTAAACTTGTAACCTTTATTTTATTAATAAACGGAAGGTTCAATCGTATTTCTTATCAGTATGTAACTTTTAACCACATTACTGTAAATTTGGAGAAAAAATGGGCAGAGCATTTGGGTGTGGGTAGGTGAGGGGGTGGTGGGGGGACGGGGGGGAGTTGTTCTCACCGCGACCTATTCTATCTATCGTCAATCTCCAGAGGCCCTAGCACGCTTGCTCTATAACGATCGGTAGGATAACTATCGGTAACTTCTCATTGTTCCCTACCACAATTGCAGATAGCAAACGAATAGGTGACAGTTCACAATGACTAAGTGTCCTTAATATATTCGATATCAACTGTCGTTTGTACGTTTGAGATCTGCAGTTGTCATAGGGAACGAAGAGAAGTTACCGACAATCGGTCGGTAACTTCATATCGACCGACCGTGCTAGCACACCAGGTCAAGATCTGGAAAACTTCCGTGGATGTGGAGAAGTTATCAATCGTCAGACATCAGGCAGCGACAATCGAAGCCTTGCTCCAGTCACCATAATGCAATGTAAAAATCTACCGGGAGATTTCGGTTGTTGCGTTATGAAAATCCTCTCGGGGTGGCCCGCAAATTTATACATATTGCACGGAGAAAAATGTTATTCTAAAATACGATCATTTTAGTTGTAAAAACGGGACTGAAGTTCTTACGAACAAATTAACAGTGTTTCAATGTTTATTGGCGGGAAAATTTGAGAATAAACATTGAAACCCTGTTAATTTGTTCGTAAGAACTTCAGTCCCGTTTTTTACCGTTTTTATGAATAAAATGATCATATTTTAGAATAACATTTTTCTCCGTGTGCGCCTTCCAAAGCCATCAAAGTGCGTTTGCGCATCTGTCCGCTAAAGAAATCAGCTAATCAAGCCGCGGATGATTCCGATTTTAAGTCCAACAGTTCTCGGGCACGTCATACGTGAATAATCAAAGTCGTGAATCTATTCACACGTGAAATTATAATGGCGCGAGTTTTATAAACCGGTCGCGCGGGAGAAACTTCCAAATGCCCCAAAGCTGGTTCTCCCATTTACTGATCGGTCGCGCGGGAGAAACTTCCAAATGCCTCAAAGCTGGTTCTCCCATTTACTGATCGGTCGCACGCAAAGAGTATGGATATTATAGAGACGGCATGTTGAGTGTGTCCGCCTGCACAAAGTGTGTCTTTTCGAGAATTTTACCCACACGGCTAACATTGGTTGTCACACTTCGGTCGCGCATTGTGCTCCTGGTAAAACGTTGATAAGACATAGAAAAATGGTTCACTGTGCCGTTAAATTATGCAAAAGCAGTTCTTCAGAGACATTTAAAAAGAAAAACGGTCTTACCTTTCATATTTAAGTGTTTAAACATCGCTTAAATAGACATTTTATAATTTCTCAATGTGTTCATTTCATCCGCCATCGCGCGCTATCCCAGTGACACGTGACTTACGAATGTCAGTGGGCCGAATCAGTCATCTTAATTTATAATAATTATAAATTATCAACAAACTTTTATTATTAACTTGTGATTTACTCTATCATAGGTACGCATTATTCATCATTTAGCTCTTTCATTTTTAAATATTTTTACTTCGTGTCTTTTGGACCATTATTTTTACTTCTTTTCCTAGTAATTTAATCCCCTTTTTACTTATGTGTAAAATGTTAGTTCAAAGTAAATAATCACTGTATTGTTATGTGAAAGTCACATCGACGTGCCTCCGTGTTCGAGGGGCAAGGCTCTCGACTAGCGATCCTGAGGTCGCGGGCTCAAATCCCGGCGCGCGCAGATAAAAATGATTCGATTGATTTGCGTTTTCACAATTGAATTTAACATTAGGTATATTTGCGGCACATTCCCAGAATGGAAGATACTCTCAGTTTCGACTTGGTATTAGACCACTATTCACAATTATTTTATTATGCTTTCATAATTTTTAAATTATTATTAATTTTTTTCTTTTTATATTTTTTTATCACTGTAAAACTGTAAATATTTTTTTTATTATATTAATAACGAGCACTCCTTTCCTAAAACTCAAGCATTAACAATTAAAACATCATAAAAGTTTAAATAATACATCAAATTATGGCTAACTAAACACGAAGATGAGGAACTAATTAAAATTATTAAGTAACCCCAACGCAACCTACAGATCTGATAATAAACATACATACTTTTTGATTTATTTATATTATTCTGAATTATTATTAAATTTCGTATCTTATCTTATTTTCATTATACTATGATATTTTCTCTTTATCATCTTCAATATTACCAGAATAAGCTTCATAAAATGAATGTTTTTCTTGCTTTCACGAACAATTTTTTGTTGTGTATAATTTTCATATAAATTTCTGTATTTTTTATTATGTACTAGCTGATAACCGGCATGCGTTGCTATGCAACTTAAATAAAGAATTTTTCACCCTGTTGTTTCCCGTTCGTCCCCGTCCCCTTCTCGAATCCCCCCTCTTGCATTCCCCTTCCACCTTCTCCGCCTTCCCCCCTCTCCTTCCCCCTCTCTCGAACCCCTCCTTAATTGCCCTCTGTTCCTCCCGGATTTCCCTTCCCCTCCTGTCTTTTTCCCCTGCCGAATTTTTTGGATGCGGCGCATCAAAAGTAAGCGGAGTACTACAACTTTAGCATTTTTTTCACTTTTTACCGCTATTTATTGTTCAGCTAATAATACGTTGCGTAATGAGATATTATAATTTATGTACAAAATGTGATATAAAAAACAAACGTGTTTTTAATAAAAAATAAATAAAATAATTATTCCCATTCACAGTCCGGCCTGACGGCCCAAATCGGTTGCGCAATGGGATATAATAATTTATGTCCAAAGTGTGATATAAAAAAACAAACGTTTAAAAAAAATATATATATATAATAATTATTCCCATTCAAAGTCCGGCCCTTATTTCTAAACCACCGCCCTCCCCCGCACGCTGGCCGCAATACCCCGCTCCTACCAGCTGCCCTGGCTACATCGGTTCCCGTACGATACAACACAGTATGCCGGTTCCCTAGAATCTTAGTTCCATGGTCGCACGGGAGAAACTTCCAAATGCCCCAAAGCTGGTTCTCCTATTTACTGATCGGTCGCGCGGGAGAAACTTCCAAATGCCCCAAAGCTGGTTCTCCCATTTACTGATCGGTCGCACGGGAGAAACTTCCAAATGCCCCAAAGCTGGTTCTCCTATTTACTGATCGGTCGCGCGGGAGAAACTTCCAAATGCCCCAAAGCTGGTTCTCCCATTTACTGATCGGTCGCGCGGGAGAAACTTCCAAATGCCCCAAAGCTGGTTCTCCCATTTACTGATCGGTCGCGCGGGAAACTTCCAAATGCCCCAAAGCTGGTTCTCCCATTTACTGATCGGTCGCGCGGGAGAAACTTCCAAATTCCCCAAAGCTGGTTCTCCCATTTACTGATCGGTCGCGCGGGAGAAACTTCCAAATGCCCCAAAGCTGGTTCTCCCATTTACTGATCGGTCCCGCGAGAGAAACTTCCAAATGCCCCAAAGCTGGTTCTCCCATTTACTGATCGGTCGCGCGGGAAACTTCCAAATGCCCCAAAGCTGGTTCTCCCATTTACTGATCGGTCGCGCGGGAGAAACTTCCAAATGCCCCAAAGCTGGTTCTCCCATTTACTGATCGGTCGCGCGGGAGAAACTTCCAAATGCCCCAAAGCTGGTTCTCCCATTTACTGATCGGTCGCGCGGGAAACTTCCAAATGCCCCAAAGCTGGTTCTCCCATTTACTGATCGGTCGCGCGGGAGAAACTTCCAAATGCCCCAAAGCTGGTTCTCCCATTTACTGATCGGTCCCGCGAGAGAAACTTCCAAATGCCCCAAAGCTGGTTCTCCCATTTACTGATCGGTCGCGCGGGAAACTTCCAAATGCCCCAAAGCTGGTTCTCCCATTTACTGATCGGTCGCGCGGGAGAAACTTCCAAATGCCCCAAAGCTGGTTCTCCCATTTTCTGATCGGTCTCGCGGGAGAAACTTCCAAATGCCCCAAAGCTGGTTCTCCCATTTACTGATCGGTCGCGCGGGAGAAACTTCCAAATGTCACAAAGCTGGTTCTCCCATTTAAAAAAAAAAAAACTCAAAAACTAAAAAAACAAGTTGACTTGTCGAAATTGCGTCGGGTCCTTACTTCGACGGAATTCCAAGAGTGACGTTTCCGGAAATCCTTCATCAATAGTGCCAATCTATAAATTAAAATGAAGGCGATTAATGAATAGTGTTTCTGGCCAGGAAACAGCGATATTAGAGATCGGCTTAACAATAATAGGAAATAACGAAAGGCTTTAGGTAAAGGTAATAATTATTATCTTTTTAAAATAAAACAATCACATATATTCTTAGTATTTGTTGCATCCGAAACTGTTTGCTTCAGATGCATTTGGTGAAATGGACTGTAAATAATACGAAACGAAAAACTAAATGAACGAAATGATATTTGTTGGAATTGGGTGATAATATGTGTTGGGAACAAAAATGGGAAACAAGGAAAAGGAAACCAATCACTTACCTCTCAGGAACACGACACAAAACTTACAAGTAGGTTTATTTCACTGAGATACCTCGAGGTATTATTGCCCAACAACACAAACAAGTAAACACGATATAGTCTACTTTTAAATGATCTTTTCAGTTAATACACGATTATATTAACAGAACAAAATGAAACTTGCTTCAAAACCTCTTGCTAGATTCCTCTTCTTGTCTCTGTGTTTTTCGGAACAAAAGCCCTCCAATATTCCAATCACTGTTCCAAGTTCAAAATTTCTTTCAGCAAGTGATGTGGTAAGGATGGGTAGAGGTAGGTACTGGGTAAAATGACATCCAGGTAGGAACCATGCATATTATCATTTCAAAACCAAACATTCCCCCCCCCCCCGAGAAGAGATTGAAATCTCTTATCTACAATCGATAGTAAATCACACACTTCCGAATATTGACAAAAAACAAATGTATTTTATGTAACAATCTATAATTAACAAAAATGACAAACAATTATTCAATCTTTGTGCAACAAACATCTTCAACGAAATTAAAAAATCGAAACGTACGTCTACAATAAAGCTAAAATTAATTAATTAATCGAAGAACTTTCTTTCATAGCAACCGACACCGCGGTAAATCGAACAAAATACAAGGAGAAAAGAAACGAAAATAAAAGCAATGAATAAAATTAAAAATCAAATTACATATAAGTAAATTGTTTCAAAGTGGTAATGGATAAAGTTTAACAATAGGCCGACGAAATGTTCCTTGTGCAGTTTTAACTGTCACAACCCGTACGATTTGATCAGGACCAGGATGACATTCCTCAATACGGCCTAGTGGCCAGTGCATAGATGGATTTTTTCCATCAGTTAATAACACCAAATCTCCAACATTAAGATTAGGTGATGACGTTATACACTTTCCACGTTGTTGAAGGGTATGTAAATATTCCTTCCTCCATCGATTCCAAAATGCCTGAGTTATTTTTTGCAACAACTGCCAACGCGATAACCTATTCATAGGTACTTCAGACCAATCAGGTTAAGGTACCGATGTAAGAGGAGCCCCTATCAAAAAATGACCTGGCGTCAATGCTTCGAGTTCAGATGGATCAGACGACAATTGAGATAATGGACGAGAATTCAAAATGGCTTCTATTCGACTAAACAATGTTGTTAATTCCTCAAACGTGAGTACTTGTTCTCCTATTACTCGCTTTAGGTGGTATTTTGAGGATTTTATTCCTGCTTCATATATGCCTCCAAAGTGAGGTGCAGAAGGGGGATGAAAAGACCATTTAATTTGCCGCGTGGTTGCAGCAGATGTGAGGTGATCACGAGCTGATAAGTATTTGTTAGCACCGATGAAATTTGTGCCGTTATCACTAATGATACAAGAACATAATCCCCTTCTAGCTATAAAGCGATCCAAAGCCGCTAAAAAGGCTTCGGAGGATAAATCAGTTCTAAGTGTACTGCCTTGATACTTAAACAGATAAATAAGCACATGTAAGCCTTCAAAACTTTGGCTCCTCTACGTCTGCTTTCCTTTATTGAGAATGGGCCACCAAAATCCACCCCAACATTGAGGAAAGGACGACCTTCACGAAATCTAATTTGAGGCAAATCTCCCATCATAGGTTGTACACCAATAGGACGAGCCTTAAAACAAGTTATGCATTTACTAACTCGCAACCGAATGACATTTCGAGCGGAAACAATCCAATATTTTGATTGTAAAATTGACAATAACGTCCTAGGCCCCACTTGCAAATAATTATTATGATACGAGTCAATAATCAAGTTAGTGAGGTGACTTTTCTTGGGCAAAAGTATGGAGTGTTGGACAATAAAGGCGATATGGGCAAGTTGCAATCGCCCACCACCTCTGAATAAACCAACCGAATTCGAAAAAGGTATAATCTGTCGAACGTAAGACAATTTTTGACAAGTTTTGCCTGTAATTGGATGAAAATGCACAAATTGCACTTTCATAAACCACGATTTTAGGGTCGAACTAAGTTCTTTGGCAGTTAACTTACAGGCAATTTTGTGGGCTCTGAAACCCAATATTAATTTCACAATAGCTTGTTGTAGTTTAGGCCCTTTCAAAAGTATATCATTCAACGATTGGTTAGAAGATGTTTTTGAACTTGCGTTAAAAACAACTCTAAGTTTTTTAATGGATAATGCAGTATCCTTAATTACACAATGATGAGGAATTAAATATCTCCCAGTCGAAACTGATGAACTTGTCACATCTATCATGTGGCCCAAAGATTCATATTCTCTCATGAAGTGAGTGCAATCAGATTTTATATCAGGATGCCGAGATAAATGGCGCTCAAGGTGTTGCAGACGAGATACTGCCGAATGATATGAATCACCAAGAGCCAATGTAACTTCCCTGAATGGAAGTGGAACAACGTACCGTCCCGCATCGTCTCTATAATGCTGAGTTGTAAATATTTTATCACAAAGCAACTCTTCTGGAGATAACGGTGAAGGATGATTGGGAAAATCTTCGATTTCCCAAAACGTTCTCAGAATACTCTCAATTGATAATTCTAACGACGTCAAAAACGAATTCATGGAAGGAGACGTGCTGTGATCTTCATTTCCCATTAAAATCCAACCAAAAGCCGTGTTCAAAGCTATCGGTTCATTAGATTTTCCTACCACCTGTCCCGAACGAAGAATGGATGAAAACAATCCAGCACCCAATAAAATGTCTATTGCAGAGGGCTTATCAAAATTAGGATCAGCCAAAGTTAAATTTCTCAAATGATTCCAGTCTCCCCGACGAATGGGAGAGCTAGGCATATGTGCACAAATGCTTGGTAACACAACGAAATCCCCCTCAAAAAGCTCATTCGAACATAGAGGACGGATCCGACAATTGACCAATCCCTTCTGCGCGATGGCCGACAACTGTCCAATTCCTCGAATAGAAATTTGTTTATTAGAACAGTCGAGACCCAAACGAATTGCACAATCATTTGAAATAAAATTTGCCTGGCTTGCACAGTCCAATAATATACGAACCTTGTGAAAATTACCATTTTTATCACAAGCTTCTACGATAGCAGTAGCTAACAAAACTGATGATTGGCTAGAGCTCGATAAAACGTTGGGATTATCAAGCCTCTCCAAATGAGCTGTGGTTGCTGCGATGGCCGATACGACTGGGTTGATTGATTCTGGTGGCGAATCAAGTACCTCTTGTCTGGAAGTGTTATCGAAATTGTTGCTATTTGACTCCTGTACTTGCCTATTTACGTCATGAGAAAAATGCAACAAGGAATGGTGATTTTTATGACACCGAAAACAATTAAAACGCGACGAACAGTTTTTAACAAAATGCTTAGCCGATAGACAATTTTGACACAATTTATATTTCTTCACAATATTGAATCTAGCAGGTTGCTCTAGATTTAAAAATTGGTCACACTTTGAGAGGAAATGTCCACCTTTGCATAATAAACACACCGATTTTTGAGTGCTGACAAAAGAATTTAATACGCGATTTGGTTTCGCTTTTGGCGCTTCATTTTTCATGCCGTAGCCATGAACAGATTCATAAATTTTAGATTGCGATTCCAAAAATGACAACAACTGTGAAAACGATGGAATTTCTTCCGTGTGACCCATTAACTCGAAGTTAGTTCGTAGGTCATCAGGAAATTTCTTTAAAACGATATGTAGTAATAAAAATGACCACTGATCAGTTGGAAAATCTAAGGCTTCTAATGCCTGAACATTTTCCTTCAAAACATTAACGACAGATCTGAGCGATTCCTTTTTTATTATGGGGCATGAAATAATGTTCTCTACGTGTCTGTCTGCAATTATCCGTTTGTTATGAAAACGATCTCTCAACAAATTGTAAGCAATGGGATAATTGATTGCGGAAACCGAAAGATGCTTTATAATTTTCAACGCATCACCCGATAGCGCCCCTAACAAATAATGCAGTTTATGTATGTCACTCAGAGAATTATTTTCATGAATTGTAAGTATGTAAAGGTATTTATAAAGTTTACCCATTCAGTAATTCCACCTGAAAAAGTTGGCAAACTAATTTTTGGAAGTGAAAAACCGAGACTGTTGTCTGTTATTTTTCCAGAACTATCTTCCTTGGGTGGAAACACTGCTAGATGATTCGAATGGATTTCATAATACATGTCCATAAAACTCTTATATCTACTTTCCATATCTGTTAAATCTACCTCTTTACTTTTCGACGTTTCTAGAATTACATAGGATTCTACAAAATCATTCCTATATTTTTCAATATCCTTAAACCTAATCAGTAAGCCATTTCTATCTATCAAATTACCAGAAACAACTGCTCTGATCGACGAATCATGAATTTCACGAAGTCCTAGAATGGCTAATTTATTCCGGACAATAGCAGAAGCAGCCATTTTAAAATGATATTAATCAATTAAAATCAATAAACAAACTATTCTGATAATCAGACAATACGATAATTTAAAATATTAAAGTTTTCTATTTTGTAATCAAAGATTGAATAATAATGAATAATATTTTGCTTCGGGTAGGTACCGAATGCAAGATATAGTACCTACTTGTGACCAATGTTCCAAATTATTTGAAATCATGAACAATGTTCCAAAGCTGAAAGTAGGTACCCAATATAAAATGAGATGCTAACAATATTTGAAAATAGAAGCAACAAACGAAAAATGCGAAATTTATTACGATTTTTCCCACGAAATTATCCCCTTTGAAGATGACAATATGCTTAATTCGAAGGCCGAAATGCCAGGAATATGAGGAACAAGGGATAAAGGTTCTTGGGATAAAGGTTCTTGGAATAACACATACCAGCAACCAAATCCAACAAACTAATGAAAACACCGACGTATCCGGAACGATTGGACCAAAATGTTGCATCCGAAACTGTTTGCTTCAGATGCATTTGGTGAAATGGACTGTAAATAATACGAAACGAAAAACTAAATGAACGAAATGATATTTGTTGGAATTGGGTGATAATATGTGTTGGGAACAAAAATGGGAAACAAGGAAAAGGAAACCAATCACTTACCTCTCGGGAACACGACACAAAACTTACAAGTAGGTTTATTTCACTGAGATACCTCGAGGTATTATTGCCCAACAACACAAACAAGTAAACACGATATAGTCTACTTTTAAATGATCTTTTCAGTTAATACACGATTATATTAACAGAACAAAACGAAACTTGCTTCAAAACCTCTTGCTAGATTCCTCTTCTTGTCTCTGTGTTTTTCGGAACAAAAGCCCTCCAATATTCCAATCACTGTTCCAAGTTCAAAATTTCTTTCAGCAAGTGATGTGGTAAGGATGGGTAGAGGTAGGTACTGGGTAAAATGACATCCAGGTAGGAACCATGCATATTATCATTTCAAAACCAAACAGTATTTAACCACGAATATTTATTATTTTACATATCGACCGGTTTCGCCTCGACCAACCTTAATAATAATAATAACTTAATAATAATAGACAGACCAAATAGTCATAATAGACCCGATATAATTTTACATGACAAAATAAAAAAATAAAAACTTATATCATTCATCTAGCTATTCCAAATTCCTGTAATATTGAAAAATCTGTTTCTGAAAAAATAAGACAGTATACAGATTTAGGAAATGAAATTAAAAGAATTTGGCATTCTCAGACTATTAAAATATTACCATTTGTTATTTCGGCTACTGGCATTATACCTAGTTCTCTCATTAAAAATTTAGGCATATTAGATTTGTCAAAGAATTTGTATATAAAAATGCAAAAATCAGTCATTTTAAATACATGTAGGATTACGAAAGATTTTTTTAAATATTTGTATTGAGGGATCAGTAGGATTTATCAGTCAAATTAGGATTTCCACCGAGCCGAATCCTCTGATATGAAAATATCTGGAATTATTGGTGAATTATTTTCCCATTTAATAGACTGGTAGGTTAACATGTTGTTCTTGTATTAATTATACTTATATAGTACACTTGCATAGCGTGAATTTACTAGATGATCATTTTTATGGAAAAGTGTGTGAAAGGGTTTAGTTTTTTCTATGGGGGAAACTAAACCCGGACCTATAAGTCTGTTGCGTAAAAATAAAAACTATAAATATGATAATAACAACTTATTTCCTGTCGAAGCTTGGTAGAAGCGAAACCGGTCGATATATAAAATAATAAATATTCGTGGTTAAATACCAAGTGTTTGTTGCATAACCACAAAGTAATTTCTTCTTACGAAAAAAATTAAATTATTATCGTTACAATCTAATCATTGATTACTCATTGAGGTAATCAATATGGTTACCTCATACAAACCCATTCTGAAATGGTATCCTACCAAACATCAATCGCAGGCTTCATATTTCATTCAGCTAATTGCTCGGAATGGACAGGAAATTTTATAACATTGGACCAATGATGGTAACTCACCCTATTACCGCCCCATCTCCACCTAGAGAGTTCTCCCTCTGCCACAGAGTCCTGGGGCGTGTGCAGACAGACAGGCCGGTACCTCCTACTGAAGGGGACCCTGAAACACCACCACAGAGTTACTCTATCATTCATTGTATTATTTAAATTAGGTAGGTATATAAGTATTTTACTTACATTGAAACATTCGTCAAATTTAATGTTTCAAAGACCCAATCATGTCTGATCACGTCTAAAGGGATCGAAATGACAATCTAGTCTCCTTCAGCGATAGCAATCTACCGAACAGTCCAAAGGTCCACCATTGATATGCTTGGTGTAACTCTAAGTGACCAGCTCAGGTACGGGGTCTCCATCGAAGCCAGAGTAAAGTTAGCCTCTCAGAAACTGGGCGTACTGTACAGGGCCCGCAGATAACAGTAAACAACTGCTAACTCTTCATAAATTGCAAGTGCGTCCCACGGTTGAATTTAACATCCACCTCTGGTCAGGAGCCCCAAAGTACCAAAAAAAAAACCCTCAACTCTGTGCAGAAACAGGCGGTTCATTTGATAGATTCTTCGGTCTAAACAAACGGATTACAATTTTTAGAGAACAGGCGTCGGGTAGAAATGCTATCCTTGTTCTACCGGTATTTCAAAAGAAGATGCTCCGAAGAACTAGCGTCATTGATCCCTTCAGCAACGGTGCATGGTCGGGAAATACGCCAAACGCGCACCCAATACGGTTGACATTTGTCACATGAGAACGGGTCGCTTCTATGCTTACACTTGAACATAACTTTTTGTCCTTTCTCCATAGTAATTACCAAAAAATGAGGTCCATTGGGCAATAGAAATGCGGCATTTTGTGGACACGGTACAAACCAATCCTCCTCAGCAATCGATATATCGAACCATGATCGCCAAAAGAACGTAAGCGACAGATTTTCTCAAACAGCGTTTTTTTACCGAATGCGCCCTAAACGGCTAGACGCACCGCCTCAATATTCGAGAATACCAAAAGTCATGCCCCAAATGGACTTTGTAACCCTATACATTTTATCCTATAATATAACTGTTTTCAAATTTCAGTTAAGGAAAACATCATATACGAGTAGATCTCTCAAATTATCGTAAATAAATATGGTGTCGCTTACGATACACGTTAAACCGTCAGGTAGCAATGGCGGAGCCCTGGGCGATTCCATCTTCCTATGAAAGATAAGTGTACTATACGCTAAATAAATAAAAATATATCTGTGCAGGGGCAACGGAATTTATCAATTACAAAAATCACAAATAGCAGATAAAGATAAATGCAAAGAAAACTTTCTGTTTGCCCAACTGAAAAGTAAAACAGAACCTCTCTCCCTTTGCGTGAGCTTCGATCTGCAGAGGGTGCAGCTGACCACTCCACACACGCATACTTTCTAATTACTTACACGCTTTAGAAAAAGAAAACAATTCGAACAATATTTTGCTGTGTAGCGATAGTTGTAGAGCTGTGTTTCCCATGATACACATTTTATGAAAACCGTCACATTTATACAAGCTACAAAGATATCGTTTCTACTACCGGGCCATGCAATAATGTCCGTCGATTCCGTACATTTTTAAATATGAATAACGCACTAGAGTCCCAGCTGCTCCCGTCTGAAGCCAGTGAGACTATGGCATCCCCAATTGGGATATGTTATGAGGCAGAAGGTAGTGCGGAGGAAAAGGAGATGGGGAAGAGGAAGGTGGTAAAGTACATGGCTATTCAGATCTGGTCACCAAAAAAGGCTAAACCCATTTCAATCAACGTTTCAATTCTGAATGGTGGTCTTTCACTAGGGCGATACTGAGAATATCATCTACTCTGGAACGTGCCGTAAATATACTATACATTATTTTAATTAATTAATTGTGAAGTAACACAAAATAACCAAATAAAATTTATCTGCGCACGCCGGTTTCGAACCCGCGACCTTCGGATTGGGAATCTAGAGCCATACCCCTCGACCATGGAGGCCGTCAATTGAAAGTTTTGTAAGTCGACGAGTGATTTGGGCACCTTCAGAATGGCTGACAATAATTGAAAATGTGAGAACTAGTCCTCAAAACTATCAAATACTGATGAGTGATGACACATGACGAGTTTTGTGAATGGAAATCATTATCAGTGTCTTATTTGCCGGTGTAGGAACACATCAAAAGATACTTCATAATATAATAGCGCTCGCCATACAATCCCATACAGACCCGCCAGACGTAAAAAGATGATGTGTTATAAGCGCGGTTCGAGTCTTCGCTATTCGGCGTTATTCTCCGTAACCGCTAGTGGCGCGATATCAAAAAAAAATATGCGACCCCCCCCCCCCCCCCATCCCCCCCTTCCGCCGTAAACAGGAGAGGGGATCATTTTGAATACACGGATCGCCGTTCTCAAGCCGCTGTCAGCCGTCAAGTTGACATATCCAGTACAAAGAAATGATATTCCCTTGGCCACTTCCGAATCCAATTGACCCCCTGCTGTAGGAAGAAATCTTTTATAACGTAGTGTGTCGATAGAAAAGAGACTTTATAACACAGTATCTTTTGATGTGAGCTTCGTGTCTGTCCCTACCTTAAAGTGCGCGGAAGCAAGCTAGCCATTCTGACTCATTAAATATCTCCATACAGGTAAAATATAAAAAAAATAATTGTAACAAACTTTAAAATGCCTCCTTTAAACAGGAATACCTTAATATCTATTACAAATGCGGATTTTTGATGATAGCAAGCAGATGTTCTCGTATCGATACGGACTGTTTTATTAGAGCTCGCCAAAATTGTTCACTTATTGGTTCTGTACTAGTAAAACTGTACACAGAACGACTGCTAGTATCAAAAGAAAAATGTAATGACGTTAAAAAATTATGTGAAAATGGCAAAATTCCCTCAAGATTTCGCCAGAAATTCTTGACACTCCCATTTGATTCTAAAATAACCGATATATTAGCAGAAACAGAGCAGGACAATGCACAAGTTAAACTTTTTTTTTTATTTTTTTTTTTTAAAGAAAGACAAACATTCCCGGGTTACGAATAACCCAACAACATTTGAAAATCTCCTACTACCACCACACTAAGCGGAAGATGTTGCTTGTGTTGTGATGGAGGACGTAGCCAGCCGAGGAATCGAACCACTGACCGATCTTGTGATCTTGATCACTTGATGGATTTCATTTTATTATTTAAGGATTTTTAATTGTACCGTAAACTTTTATGTCGTTTGATACATCTATGTTAGTTTCTTAAAATTTTTGCAATTCAAATATAAACTCACTTTGATAATCATTACTGAAATTATCTTTTATAACAATTAAAATGCAAAGTTATCGTTCTGAAATATAGTATTTTTTTATAGCTACCGACTGTTTTTATGTTTGCATTGTAGATCGTACAATAATAAGGAATGTGGTGACTGGACAACACAGAATCATACAACTTCAACACCTCCTTTAAAAAGTTATTAAAGGTGATGTTTAAACTTTTGGCAAAGAAAGGAATAAGGCCTTCAATGGCCGCGATATCATACGACGAAAGCAAATTATCATTTTAAGTAATTGATATTTAAAAAAAAAAATGATGAAAGAGGTAATGTCATCACCTTTAATGACTTTTCAAAGGAGTGGTGATTCTGAGTTGTCAATGAATGTCCGTAAGAAGACTGTGAAGCAATGAATGTCCGTAAAATATTTTTACAGCATTTTACTGTAAACAAAACAGGAAGCTACCAATTATTGAAGCGACATCGTTTGCGACAATGAATAACAATTGTGTTGCGTAATCGCCGGGCATAATAACGTAATCGCCATTTATCCCCAAAACAGCGCCAATTGAACTATTTCCGTAATGTTAGACGGGAGGTATCAATAAAACAAACGTTCTTTGTAAAGTTGAGTACCATAAGTACATTACATTAAAAATGAGAAGAAAAAAACGTCTCATTTAAATTTTTGTTTTTGTCGCTTACGATCTTTTGGCGGTCAAGTCTCGATATTTGCATTTCGATTTTGTTTTCTGGAATGAATTAATGCAAATCTTGAATTCTATTGGTGTTTTGGCACTATTTTGGTGGCACGTGTAAGGAAGGTGCAGCCTATTAGCCTGTCTATTAGCTCACGCAGGTCACAACTGCTCGGAGCCAGTGGAACTATGGCATCCCCAATTTGGGATATATTATGAGGCTGATGGGATAAAGGGAGGGGGAGGAATTGGAGGAGAGGAAGGCGAGTAGTACCTCGCTTTCATATTCATATCTGATCAACAAACACAGCTAAAGCCATTTTAAATAATGTTTCGATTCTGTATAATGTTCTTTCACTAGGGCGATACTGAGAATATCTTCTGCTCTGGAAAGTATCGTAAATTTAATACAATTTGAAAAAATATATACAGCACATATCCGAAAAGGAGTAAAAAATATAAATGTTATTTTGCTGTCTGAAGATATTTTTTTTTCAATTAAAAACAATAAAAATCTTTTTCTTTCACATGTCGCAACTGAGTAGTCGGGTATAGCCTAAGAGTATGGATATTAGAGAGACAGCATGTGAAGTGTGCCCGCGCGCTCCAAGTGTGCCTTTTCGAGAATTCTACCCACACGGCTGACATTGGCTGTCACCATGTAAAATGGCTGCTGTCGGAACGTATTAAACGGCCAAAAACCAGCAGCCAATGTAAGCCGTTTGGGTAAAATTCTCGAAAAGGCACACTTGGAGCGCGCGGGCACACTTCACATGCCGTCTCTCTAATATCCATACTCTTAGGGTATAGCCTAGCGGGTCACGTGATTAGCAGTCCCTTTCAAGCAGCACGGTAACACAAAAAAACAGCGCACGTATCACGTGTTCCGTCGCGCCGCGTAGGATTGTGATCAGAGGCGGACGTATGATTGAAAAATATGTATTTTTTCTATATCTACATAAAAATATCAACATACTCAGGAATCTCTCCAAATATGCTAAGGAATCGCTGGTTAAAATCCTTCGGAAACGTGCTGTTACACCCCGTATATACTTACGCAATATTTATCAACTAAAAAAATGCACACATCGAGATTAGAATACGCGAGCTCTACCACGGAGGTCAACTAAATTAATATGTTAATTGATAAAACTAATAAGTAATTTAGTATTGATGTTTGATGCTTACGGCCTGTCCATCTCCAGAAGAGCTATATCATTTTCGGTAATACTGTACCCGTAGATGTGTTGGGGATGGAGCACTACCCTGCTGATGATGAACACCACCTCTGGAGTGAAGGTGATATTCTTAGCAGGCCACCTGCAACCAATCACCAGAATTATTAACATTTTATTTGAATAGGTAACCGACCACGGTTTAAACAAACTTAATTTATCCTTTGCAAAAACAATGTTGTGTTTTCAATAAAAAAGTGTAATAAAAATGTGCAGTTAATATGGCGTTGTTTTATGCATGAGTTATATAGTCATAGATTGTAACAACTACATATCTCTCCTGTTTCGTCATCAACTTTCAATTTTACTCTAATTAAATTGGGCCGTTGGAAAATATGGGACAATATGTTCTAAGTTTCCATAAATATTACATAAATAAATTTTACATTGAAAATGTGAATATTATTTCATGATAACTTACTGAAAACAACTGGCAATTGTATTATTTATCTATTTTTATAAGTGTGAATACCGCACAAGAGTCCCAACTGCTTCCGCCTGGATCCAGTGAGACTATGGCTTCCCCAATTGGGGTATGTTGGGAGGCTAAAGGTATTTGGGCGGTGAAGGAGATGGGGCAGAGGAAGGTGAGGAAGTAGCCGTTGAGATCTGGTCACCACACATGGCTAAAGCCATCTCAAGTAAAGTTTCAATTCTGAACGGTGGTCTTAAACCAGGACGATACGGTTTCAAATTAAAAATATGTTTTATTATTTGCGTCATTTCACAATTACTTAATTTACAAATAATGCGTAGTATATTTGCGGAACATTCAAGTGCGGAAGATACTCTCAGAATCGCCCTGGTGTACGTTTACGAAACGTTGCATGAAATGGCTTTATCGGCGTTTGGTGACCAAATCTGAATAGACCAACATCCCCTTTCCCCATCTCCTTCCCCTCTCGGGGGGGGGGGGGGGGGGGGGGGGTAAGGCTCTCGACTCCCAATCCGAAGGTCGCGGATTCAAACCCTCCTGCGCAAGTAAATTTCACTTGATTAATTTGTGTTATTTCAAAATTAAATAATTAAAAATAATAAATAGTATAATTGCGGCAAGTTTTAGTGTGGAAGATACTCTCAGTATCGCCCTGGTATAAGACCACCATTCAGAATTGAAACGTTGCTTGATGACCAGATCTGAATAACCAGGTTCTTCCTCACCTTCCTCTTTCCCATCTTTTTCCCATCCCCTCTACCTTCAGCCTCACAACATACCATACTTAAATACAATACTTCAACCCCAGCCTCCACACTGAGGCCCTGAAGAAAACAATTCCCCTCAGGGCCTATGTCCTCTTTGGGGATGCTGGGCGGAGGGTTTTTTTTGGGAAAGGAAGGAGTGAATGTTCTGGGAAGGAAAAAGGTATGAGGGTGGGTAGGAATCTGGGGGTCAATGTATCGAGTAGTGACGGACGAATGATTCCGTCCCTCAGACTACGGTACAAGGTGATGTTCGGAGAAGTCAAAAGGCCTCCCTCAATCAGTCTCTCCCGATCTGGCCTGCCACGCAATCGGCTAAGACCCGGACAAACCTCACCCCATGAACCCGGCCACCCCTGCTAAGTCACCAAACATAGCGAACCACTCAGGGTGACCTATGGCAGAGGTGTTGGTTATCCAATAAATGGTTCCCGGGACGTAACCATACCCCCTACCAATTTGGGATGCCATAGACACAGTGGCTCCAGACGGGAGCAGTTGGGACTCTTGTGCGGTATTCACATAAAAAAGGCCATGCCTTTCATGGCATTTGCAATGACACAAATAATAATATATATAACACTCTGCAAGTTACTAATGGAACTTACATTAGCATTATGTTCACACCTGATGCCCTTACCAGGAGCCAGCGCTCACTTACCAGGAAGACTGGTGCCTCAATCCAGTCAAGCGTCACTCCCTGGAAAATAAACAATATTATATAATATCTATGTTGTTATAATATTACATTACATTAAAAAGTTAAAATATCTTTTAAAATAGTTATTATTTTTAGTATTATAAATTTAATACCAATTTTGTTCATAAATAGAACAGCCATGTGAAAAATCACGGGATAGTCATAGAGGCTCTGGTTTTTTTTTTACATTAACTCCACACAAGAGGCCCTGAGGAAAATCATTTCCCTCACGGTCATATCATCTATGAAGATGCTGTGTGGAGGGTCTTTTTGAGGAGAGGAAGGAGTGAACATGGGTCTTGAAGAGACCCATGATGTAAGAGGGAGGAAACACAGAGGCCGGCAAATCGTTCCACAGCTGAGCTGTTGAACTCAAGAACGATTCTCAGAAACGACCGGTTCTTAAGTGACAAATGTCAACCGTGTATATATGTTGGTCATGCATTTAGCGTGTTTCCCGACTATGCACCAGTGCCGAGGGGATCAATTATGCTAGGTACTCGGAGCATCTTCCATTGAAATACCGGTAGAACATGGACAGCATTCCCACCCGACACCTGTGCTCTAAAGATTGCAATCCGTTTGTTAAGACGGGAGAATCTATCAAACGGGTCACCCGTTTCTGCACAGAGTCGAGGGAATTTTTCAAGTATTTTGGGGCTCCAGACCAGAGGTGGCTGCCAAATTTAACCATGGGGCGCACTTGCGATTTGTACAGGGTTAACAGTTGTATAATTCCTTCTATTGGGAGATTTCAACATACGACATGCCCCATGGCTTCTGCCTCCAACCACAGACGGTTCCCTGGTGCTAAATCGGTCCTTTCTGATTTTTTAGACTATACCGGCTTTCGTCAATTCAACAACCAGCTTAATGTAAACGAGCGTGTTCTGGACCTAGTGATATCGAGTCGCGCGTGCACTGTTATTGGGTGTGACACACCGCTGGTGTCGGAGGATGCACACCACCGCTCTCTGTCCACACTGTCGCTGCGCTTGTCCCACGAACCAACCCTCCAAACGCCCTGCTCTCGCACCGTCCGCTCCTATCATAGCGCTGACTATGGGCAGATTAACCCGTACGCGCTTTGGAAATACTACTAATTCGCGAAACGGACGCCACGATTTCGCGCGTAATTTTGGAATTGGCTCGACTTTTACAATAATTCCGATAAAACAGTTATTTGCTAGCATTTTGCCAAAACAAAAACTGTTCTAGAAACTAAATAAAATAATCTTCAAGACGTGTTTATTAGAAATCAATATTTTAGTTTCTAACTAATTGAATTTTAATATTAAAAATCAATATTAGCATAAAAAAACTTACCCGTGTATTTTCACAAAAAAAACACTATAAAAATTAAGAAACTGAAGATTTGAAGGTAATTTTTTGTTATTGGTGGCCACGGTTATTACGAATAATTTTTAGAAAAAAACTTTAGATTCGCCTTAATCACTATAAAAGGAAACTTTTTGCATCACTGCCAGAGGAAAAAAATGTATTTTAATTTTCAGTTGCGTAAAATTTCACTTCACTTCGCGAACCGATATGTCATTAAACCGCCGCCTGCCGCTGTCATTTTGTTATGTTGGTATACCCGATATATTACCGTAACCATGGAACTAATATCCATACTCTTTGACCGTAACATAACGAGGAGCTAGAAATGACACTACTACGCAATCTATGCAAATTAGGTAAGTACTAGTTTGGCGAAATTCTGGAAATAAAATACAGTAAAATGAATAAAGACCTTCAGGCACGTTTTTTTGCATTCATTTTTTTATGTTAAAAGCTTTACCTAAAAATCTGTTTTGAGCACTAGTTTGGCGAATACTGGAAATAAGGGGAGCGTAAGATGTTTCCGTGGCGCCGCCATTTGACGATGGATTTCGATAAATCAACCCAAATAAATCGTATTTTTTTTATAAAAAAATACATTCACTTTTGTATCACAAACCATGTTACACAAACCTAGCGTAGCCGCTAAACTACTTGAAAACTGGGATATTTTTCTTGCCTTGACGCGAGCAGGCGCTACAAAGGGGGCACTTTCTTTTGTATCACAAACCATGTTACGCAAACCTAGCGTAGCCGCTAAACTACTTGAAAACTGGGATGTTTTTCTTGCCTTGACGCGAGCAGGCGCTACGAAGGGGGCACTTTATTTTGCATTACAAACCATGTTACACAAACCTAGCGTAGCCGCTAAATTACTTGAAAACTGGGATGTTTTTCTTGCCTTGACGCGAGCAGGCGCTACGAAGGGGGCACTTTCTTTTGTATCACAAACCATGTTACACAAACCTAGCGTAACCGCTAAACTACTTGAAAACTGGGATGTTTTTCTTGCCTTGACGCGAGCAGGCGCTACGAAGGGGGCACTTTCTTTTGTATCACAAACCATGTTACACAAACCTAGCGTAGCCGCTAAACAACTTGAGAACTGGGATGTTTTTCTTGCCTTGACGCGAGCAGGCGCTACGAAGGGGGCACTTTCTTTTGTATCACAAACCATGTTACACAAACCTAGCGTAGCCGCTAAACAACTTGAGAACTGGGATGTTTTTCTTGCCTTGACGCGAGCAGGCGCTACGAAGGGGGCACTTTCTTTTGTATCACAAACATACCAGTTTTAAAGTAGTGTAGGGGCTACGCTAGGTTTGTGTAACATGGTTTGTTTTGATACAAAAGTGAATGTATTTTTTTATAAAAAAAATACGATTTATTTGGGTCGATTTATCGAAATCCATCGTCAAATGGCGGCGCCACGGAAACATCTTACGCTCCCCTTATTTCCAGTATTCGCCAAACTAGTGCTCAAAACAGATTTTTAGGTAAAGCTTTTAACATAAAAAAATGAATGCAAAAAAACGTGCCTGAAGGTCTTTATTCATTTTACTGTATTTTATTTCCAGAATTTCGCCAAACTAGTACTTACCTAATTTGCATAGATTGCGTAGTAGTGTCATTTCTAGCTCCTCGTTATGTTACGGTAATATATCGGGTATACCAACATAACAAAATGACAGCGGCAGGCGGCGGTTTAATGACGTATCGGTTCGCGAAGTGAAGTGAAATTTTACGCAACTGAAAATTAAAATGCATTTTTTTCCTCTGGCCGTGATGCAAAAAGTTTCCTTTTATAGGGATTAAGACGAATCTAAAGTTTTTTTCTAAAAATTATTCGTAATAACCGTGGCCACCAATAACAAAAATTTACCATTATTTTTTTTAATTTGATATCAATCTGGATTGAAACTTGTTTTAGGTTATAAATTTACCATCAGTTGAACCACGTTTTTATTGTACTATATAATAATTTACGAAGAATATTTACAATACACATATGCCTAAGGCATTTATATGATAAATTAATGTCACTTCTGTTAATTTATTGCAAAATTTAATCTATATTTAAGGAATTTTATGTCACAATGGTCGAAAGTAACGTAAAAACACTTCACTTCCAGGCCAGCGCTCACTTATTGTGATATCTGTTTGAATATGTATGAGAGCAAGCGAGACAGTATGCTTGCGTGAATCTATATAAGGCGATGCGTGCTCGAGGTATGTCTCTTTTGTTACTAGCAGCTCCTGAATAAATACCTGTACATAATACTCACTCGCTCTTCATTGCGTACTACCGACTCCACACTGCATATCACAAATATACATTACACTTACCATATAGACTAGTGACCGCCTCCATTCAGGCACAAATCCCTGGAAAACAAACAATATTATATAATATCTACAAGATACTACAATAACTACTACTACTAAATACTACAAGACGTAATTTTTAACATTTGCCAAAAAACTAAGTCCAACATCCAAATCAATGACATAGACGCTATTCATCGTGCAGCAAAAAAAAATAATATTCATCCGAGAGAAATTATAATCAAACTCAAATCGAATATAGCTAAAGAACAGCTGATAGAGGATGTGAAATCATATAACAAAAACAACCCGAATATAGAAGACAAATTAATTACCGCAAACATTGGAATTGCTGGACCGATTTCGAGGATCTACGTTTCCGAGGAACTAACATTTCGTGCCAAACAATTATTTTGGAAAACGAGGCAAGCTGCGAGGACCAAAGGTTATCGATTCACTTGGTCGAAGGCGGGGCTTGTGTATTGTATAAGAGACACGGGCACTAATGCAATCTGTATATCTGATGAAGGCAAGCTTGCAGCTATGTGATACAATTATTGAAATAAAATGGTACTGACACATTTGCTTATTACAAGCCGGCTTATGAGCATGCTCATTAAAGAGTATGCTCACACAACTGTACACATTTGCTAATAAATGAACAGGCTTGGCTTGAGCTTTCTAATGAATGAGCATGCTCAAAGCCAACAATTGAACACACATGCTCTTTAAAGAGCATGCTCTTGTCAAATAATAACTGTCATCGTATCTATAGAGACAATTCCGTTCGCCCAGAACATCTTATTGCTTGCCTGATTGGTTTATTTATGGCTTGCAACTTGCAATGCAATTATTAATTATTTAAGAAAATTATAAGGATTATAAAAGATTTTATTTTATTAACGCGGTTAATCGCAGGATACCATATTATTTGTCCCAGATCTCAAAGGTCTCATAGAAATCGTTATATCTCCCTTACTATCATAGTGAGAAGTATGATTTAAACGATATTGGAAAGATAATACAACACGCTATATATTCAAATCTAAAAGTAAACTACAAAAAAATAAAATGTACACCTTTTTGAAACCAAACTTTCCGATCAGAATTTGAATAAAAATTATGAAACTTTGTGAATTTTTAAAGTTTTTTTTTGTAAATGAAATGACAAAAAGTGAGGTTACCATTTTTAAAACTTTTTAAAGTTTTCATCCAAAAATGTTATATTTATAAAATTACATGGTTATTTCCAATAATATAATTTAAAAGCATATTTCATCACCTTTCGAAAACAGTTTTTAGTTTTCGGATACGTTAACCAATATTCCATTTATTTGGATTTTATCTCAAAGCGGGAATATTTTTAGCCTCTGACAAAAATCGCGAAATTTTTGAAGGGATAAGAAAATTAAAAGATCGATATGGGTTCGTAATCGGATCACTAGAAGAGCAAACCTTGGAGCAAGTAATCATTTGTTAGTAGAAATGCGAGATGTCAACGGATATAAAAATCATTTACGAATGCTTCCGTAGTATTTGACGAGCTACTCTCTAAAATTGCATACAAAAACGAGATACTCAAATGCGGAATGCTATTCCGAACTGAGATCGGATTGAAATGAGCATGCTCATAAGCCAGCCTGTCCACACATGCTTAGAGGCTTCCCCTTCCATCCAATAATCCAATGAGCATGCTCACAAATCAAACGTCTGTCGATTTGAGAGTATGCTCTTTTGGCTTCAAATGAGCATGCTCATTACTAGCAACGTCACTGACACACATGCTACTAGGTAGCAATTGCTACTAGGTAGCATGCTCTTTGGCTTCAAATGAGCAAGTGTGTCCGTAGCATTTGCCACTGTCGAGGTATGTTCCATCTCGCTCGTTTCCAGGTATATGCATTAAATCAATAACTCGGCAAGGCATCGAATTTATCAGTCTTCTTTATATTATTAACCAAGATTTAATACGATTAGCGTTATTTAAATATTTCATTACACAAAGGAGGAACGATCACACCCCGTATTGCTCATTAACACTTATAATTTTATTTCCATCTACATATAATAAATTGTTATTACGAGGTTTCAGCGACTTTAAACATTCTGTATTATATTATCAAATCACTGTCAATTTATGTACATCCATACCTATCTATGCAACTACTTTGGGAATAGATTTTATTTTTAATAATAGGTTATTGGTACACTGTTCGTTATTCCACATAAATCTAACATTTAATTATGTTTGAATTAAGTTGTGATGTTAGTAAACCATTCAGGTATTTTCTGTATCATAAATATTATTGATGATTTGAATAAAATAAAAAACTATAATTGGGGCTCTTACAGTATAAGAATTATATATCAGAACATAAGGAGCATATCAAAACCTTACTATTTTCCTAATTTTTCTATTTCAATTTATCTATTCGATGTCATAATTTTATCGGAATGCTGGTAATAATAGATTTTAATTTTAATATGTTATTGGTACACTGTTCGCTATTCCAGATATATCTAACATTTAATTATGTTTGAGTTACCCTGTGATATTGGTAACCATTCAGGTATTTTCTGTAACATGAATATTATTGATGATTTGAATAAAATAAAAAACTATAATTGGGGCTCTTACAGTCTAAGAATCATCCATCAGAACATAAGGAGCATATCAAAACTTGACGATTTCCTAATATTTCTAGATCAATTTAATAACTCCTTCGATGTCATAATTTTATCGGAATGCTGGTTAAATAAAGAATACAACTCAAAAGTAATTCACAATTACTCAGAACACCACACTAACATAAATTTAAATAAATCCAGTGGAATTGTAATTTACACTAGAGACGGTCTGCAAGCACAAGTTGAAGAAATTTTACTACCACAAGCAAACTGTATGAAAATTGTATTGAACAATAACTTATGCATATTCGCAATATACAGATCACCCTCTTTCCAAAATATTGACACTTTTTTGAATTCCCTACAATCAATCATCAATAGTTCAAAACAATTCGAACGGCAAATAATTTTAGGCGATTTAAATATTAATACGATTCCTGAGTACCACCGTCAATCCGAAGATTATCTATGTCTGCTTACTGAAAATGGGTTCATTCAGACAATTAACAGTCCCACTCGAGAACAGGGGACGAGTAAATCGTGTATAGACCACATCAACGTTAAAAAAATTAAACATATTGACTCATTTGTTTTCCACACCACAATTACTGACCACTACACTATAGCTCTCTGCCTCAAGAATAAGCCTCCCACCGCAGCAAAAATCAAATACATACCTCGAATAAATTACCTCAATTTACTTGATGACTTAAGTTCAGAAAAATGGGAAAACGTACTAGACCAAAGGGAGACTGATTTAGCAATGACGGAATTCATCACTAAGTTACATGATTATATATCTAAACACACTAGTAACAAACTCATATCTAATAAACAATTGAAACTTACGCCATGGATCACCCCTGGCCTTGTCAAATCAATTCACAGAAGGAACCAACTCCACAAAAAAGCGAAAAAGAGCCCAGAGAATATTATATTACAAACTCGCTATAAAAAGTATAGTAACCTGTGTAAAAATTTAATCAAATCAACTAAAGAAAACTATTTTAAAACAATTATTTACGAAAATAACTATTCACCAAAAAAGCTATGGGAAGCATTTCGTAATATAACAAAAACCAAAATTAATAAATCATCTGAAATTAAATCACTGTACATTGATAATATTAACACGTCAGATCCAAAAAAGATGGTAAACTTTGCAAATAATCATTTCACGTCAGTGGGTATCTCACTGGCAAAAAATATTCTCGATAAAATCAACGCAACTGAAACTGATCTAGCTAAGATACCTGTCTGTAATCTCGGTTATTCAATTGATAACATTCAAACTACATCACAAGAAGTGATGAAAATAATTGACGAGCTAAAATCATCCAATGCGTGCGGACCTGATAAGATCTCATCTAAGCTGTTAAAAATTATTAAACCAGCCATAGCATCACCGATAACGTTCATTTGTAATTTAAGTTTTAACTCTGGAAAATTCCCCAATCATTTAAAACAATCTATTGTTATTCTACTACACAAACACGGATATAAATCACAGATTAACAACTACCGACCGGTGTCTTTGATCAACTCTGTATCTAAAATTATTGAGAAAATTGTTAAGAATCGACTCAACCTATATCTAGAAAAAAATAACTTCTTTTCCAATAATCAATTCGGTTTCCGTCCAGGTTTAGGCACTGAAAATGCCATTGCCAACTTAACAAAAATTATCTCTAATAATATCGATAGAGGAACAAAATGCATTGCGCTCTTCCTGGATCTAGCAAAAGCATTCGACACCATTTCTCACAAAATTCTGTGAATAAACTTCAGCGCATTGGTATACAAGGTCAGCTATTCGAATGGTTGTGTAGCTATTTAGAAAACAGAAGCCAAAGAGTGCTTATTAACGACACTATAAGCAACCCAGCTAATATTAAATTCGGTGTTCCCCAAGGAAGTACGCTAGGACCACTTTTATTCAATATATATATAAATGAGCTATGTAACAGTTCCTTTGCCGACCACATAATCACCTTTGCCGACGACACAGTTTTATTATATGAAGACAAAAGCTGGAATGTTGTTCACAGTAAAGCAGAAGTAGGTTTAAACAAGGTCAAACAATGGCTAGATAACAATCTCCTCACTCTCAACTTACATAAAACCAAATTCATCCGTTTCAGTGCAACACAAGCAGGAAAACCAAAAGAAATACACAACATCATTATACACCACTGTAACGACCGAACCACTTGTAAATGTATAACCTTAGAATGTGTCGATAGTATAAAATATCTTGGAGTAATCATAGACAAATCTCTGAGATGGGGTGAACATATAGACTGGACTTCCACAAAGATCAGAAAACTTACTCATCTATTCATGTCTGTTAGAAATATTATTTGCATAAAAGATCTGAAACAAATGTACCATGCCTTGTGTAACTCATTGCTAGAATATGCATCCTTGGGATGGGGAGGCTGTTCCAAAACATTACTTGATCCCTTAGTAAAAGCACAAAAATCACTTCTAAGGGTCATCCTTAAGAAACCATTTAGGTATCCCAGTGATCTATTATTTAAAGAGGTACGAGTTCTTGATGTACGGCAACTGTATATAAGAAAAATTATTTTACATACACAAAAACATCGACAGCACTATTCATCCATTGATCATCTCCACAACACCCGTCATGCAAGGAGGAATCCAGTAGTTCCACCCACTACAAACACATCACATGCCCAAAGACAATACTCCTACTTAGGGCCTAAAGTGTTCAACCTCATTCCCGATACATGGAAATTGAAAAGTGCTAGCACTTTGCGTAAATGGATTAGCAATTGGCTTCTGGACATGGGGAGAGTCGAGAGCGAACATATGCTAACATAAAGTCACATACCTAATATGTACTAAATAAGTGTATGTTAATGCAAAAAAAAAAATATTTTTATCTTTTAGTAATTGTTTAAAAAGTTAGTAAAAAAAAAATTATAGCATTGATAATATTATGTTAATTCTTATTATATTATCTTCCAAAGGGCTATTTACACTTAAGAGAGATAAGGATCGGAAAGTTACTTTTTATATCAATTTTAAAAAAATTATTGTTTTGGTTCCTAATTACTTGATCTCCATTGTTGTTAATTATTTTAATACTTAAATTTAAATTTACGTATCTTTTGAGCAGTTTTTTTTTGATAACATACTGTAAAATAACGTCTAGGCATTTCAAAAAATTATGTTTTGAAATCCTCTGTATTAATAAATTGGAAATTCATATGTCATACAGTATTTATTCTGGTTTAGTAATGTATAATTTCTATATCTTAAGAATTTCAAAAAAATATAGTACTTTAGGATTCATAATATTATGTTTTATACTAGCTTATAAATGTGGAAATTCTAACTATGCAATTGTAAATGTTCTCCAAAATGCCCTGGAAAGAATCTCAGACTTGTTATCTCCCGAAAGAAACCATTCATCTGTTCTGTATGAAATTACTAATGTTATCCAAAATGACCCTGGTAAAATAATTACATCTTGGCGATTCTTTCAAGGATAAAGAAACAATCCCGTCACTACAAATGCAACTACTAATGTTCTCAAAATTTGTCTTGACAGAATCGCCATTCCTTTCCATTGTAAGAATATGTACTAAAACACAATTTGGCTGTCCTGAAACGGGAATCCTTCCCAGTTGGACAGACAAAGGATCATCATGTATTGTATGTTTGTATTATATTAATAAATAAATAAATAAATAAATAAATCTATGGTGTTATAATATTACATTACATTAAAAAGTTAAAATATCTTTTATAATAGTTATTATTTTTATTATTATAAATTTAATATCAATTTTGTTCATAAATAGAACAGCCATGTGAAAAATCACGGGATAGTCATAGAGGCTCTGGTTTTTTTTTACATTAACTCCACACAAGAGGCCCTGAGGAAAATAATTTCCCTCACGGTCATATCATCTATGAAGATGCTGTGTGGAGGGTCTTTTTGAGGAGAGGAAGGAGTGAACATGGGTCTTGAAGAGACCCATGATGTAAGAGGGAGGAAACACAGAGGCCGGCAAATCGTTGCACAGCCGAGCTGTTGAACTCAAGAACGATTCTCAGAATCGACCGGTTCTCAAGTGACAAATGTCCACCGTGTATATATGTTGGTCGCGCGTTTAGCGTGTTTCCCGACTATGCACCAGTGCTGAGGGGATCAATTATGCTAGGTACTCGGAGCATCTTCCATTGAAATACCGGTAGAACATGGACAGCATTCCCACCCGACACCTGTGTTCTAAATTGATTGCAATCCGTTTGTTAAGACGGGAGAATCTATCAAACGGGTCACCTGTTTCTGCACAGAATCGAGGGAATTTTTCAAGTATTGTGGGGCTCCAGATCAGAGGTGGCTGCCAAATTCAACCGTGGGGCGCACTTGCGATTTGTACGGGGTTAACAGTTGTATACTATCTGCAGTATCTGCGGGCCCTGTACAGTACGTCCAGTTTTTGGGAGTTGTCGCTTACTTATATCTCGTCGAAACGTGTTCAACTATTACTAGGCGAGTAGAAGTATGCGGGGTCCGGATTTGGTAGTTTCCAGTTGTTTGGCGTTAGAGCTGTGGAAGCGTTATGCGCTGACCAGACTCGTGGCGAGCCACGACAACCCTTGACAAGTCCCACGTGTGTGGTCAGACCTAGTGTTGGGTAGGACACGATATCAGAATGAGTTTGTATGAGGTACTCAAATACTGAAATGAGGTGTTGAGGTGTCCCACCTCTTTTGAGGTGAGGTGTTGAAATATTTGCATATCGAGGGGAGGGGGGGGGGGGGTAGAGAATTGGTGAAGTCGGTACTAGTATTTTCTGTTGGTTATTTTTGTAACGCTAAAAATGGTATTATGATTCTCACGACCAATACTGTTATAATAACTATGTATTATGAATTTATATTGTTTAGATAGAATGACCGTAAGTTCTGTCATATATTTATTTGTGTGAAGTGTTGTTAATGTTATTATTTTAAAAATTCAATGGAAGTGGAAATACATGTTGATTTAATTGTGTGCGTCGTTTAAAAAATATATTGCGCAGAGCCCGACTGCTATCTATGCTCCACAATGACCACTGTTATAATTTAATGTAAGTACCCTTTCACATAAATAAATAAGCGCTTCATTAAATTTGTGTTGGAGAGTTAATAGCATTGCATGATAATGCACGTAACCTTCATGAAATAACGGCGGTAGGTACTTAGGTATGGCAGTGGCTACGGTCACCTCAAACAAATGTATTTATTACTGTTGTATGAATAGAGTTGAGTCCCTAACTGGCTCCAGACGGTTGGGAGCAGTTAAGACTATTGTGCGGCATAAAAAAAAGTCGACTACCCCCCACCCCTCTCAAAACCCCACCTCTCACCAACTCTCCCACTCACCACACCTACTCAGTCACCCTCCCCCCTCATCACAACTCTACCTCAACGCCCCCCCCCCCCCTTGGGAGCAGTTGGGACTCTTGTGCGGTATTTATTTATTCAATTTCAACGGTATAGACATACCATAAACAATATTTACATGTTACATTAAAAACCAAAAGCAAATATTAGGAATAATTAAAAAAAAAAAAAAAAGAGAATAACAATTGATTGTGGCTAACAATTTATTCACATAATATTAATTTAATACATATTTATAATATACTAAGTCCCAATACTGTACGGCTCTCCTCAACTCTTCACGCCTCGCGGCTCTAATACAAATAAGTCGCATACACGAAAGTACCACTTCATCAACTCACACCTCATACCTCGTGGCTCACTTCAAATTCGTCCCGGATGCGAAATGAAGTGGCACTACATGAACCAGCCCACACCTCACACCTCGCGGCTCACTCATTCACTCACTCAAATATGTCCCGGATGCGAAATGAAGTGGTACTAACAACTCGCACCTCACACCTCGCGCTCACTCATTCACTCACTCAAATATGTCCCGGATGCGAAATGAAGTGGTACTAACAACTCGCACCTCACACCTCGCGCTCACTCATTCACTCACTCAAATATGTCCCGGATGCGAAATGAAGTGGTACTAACAACTCGCACCTCACACCTCGCGGCTCACTTCAAATACGTCCCGGACGCGAAATGAAGTGGCACTACCGATGTAACGCTACTACCTCACCGCCTCATATTTGAAGTGGTACAAAAATGAGTTGGACCTCAAATACGTCCCATGCAATGTAGTACACTACACCAACTACCTCACCACCTCATATTTGAAGTGGTACAAAGAAAAAGAGTTGGTACAAATATATTTGGTGAGGTGACGGGACATTTTACGCCTTTGTATGCGACATTTGTAGTGCATCTTGTATGAGGTACTCAACACTAGTCAGACCGTTTGGCTTGTCGTGCCGACGCCTGCGAGAGCTCGCCGTTGACCCGGGACCCGGTGGATATTTCGGCCACCAAGCGACAAGCTCGGAAAGCTTGATGCGCTGACCAGACTCGTGGCGAGCCACGACAACCCTTGACAAGTCCCACGTGTGTGGTCAGACCGCTTGGCTTGTCGTGCCGACGCCTGCCATAGCTTGCCGTTGACCCGGGACCGGGTGGATATTTCGGCCACCAAGCGACAAGCTCGGAAAGCTTCAGTATAACTTATGAACTGGCCCGGTGCGGTCGCCGTTTTTGCTCCGTGCGGTTTATCGTAAATTGCGATAAAATGTAAAATATATTATTTTTATGTTACAGATTTTTTAATGCACTAATAAAATTTATTACGACTGGATCTACACAATAGCCCTAAATATTTTTTTTTTAAAGATTTATTATTTATTACATGAACTTTTTTTTAATTATTGAATATCTCTTATTTATAATAAATAATAACTTTTTTAAGGTTATTCCCTATGTAAGTTTAAAGTAATTAATAAGACGAGTGATCCTGGGTTTGAGTCCCAGTCTTAATTTGGGAGGCGGGAATGGGTACCGCAGCCCCGGGAACCATTTATTGGATAACAAACACCTCTGCCATGGGTCACCCCAAGTAGTTTACTAAGTTTGGTGACTTAGCAGGGGTGTACGGTTTCTTGGGGTAAGGTTTGTCTAGGTCTTGGCGGTGGATGATATAGACACACTGAACCCCAGATTCGTACCCAACCGTCATTCCTTATTCCTTCCCAGAACTTATTTTCTTTACCTTAAGTTACCTTTTAATTTTTTTGTGTGTAGTTCTCTTTCATATTTTTGTTTAGATTTATTATAAAATAAAATAAAATTCTACGAAGAGATAACACACGAATGAACAAAATACTAGAATTTAAAATAAATTATCTGGTACGGTTTCTGTAAATTTGAATCATCCACCATCTCTTTCGGCGAACTCTTCGTTTTTTTTTTTTAATTTAGTACAAATAAGTTAGGGCAAATGTGACAGCCGATGTAGTTGCCTCGATGTCCGCCATGCTTGGGCGCTCCGAACGCAATGTCGAACTCGCAAGCTTATGCACGAGTGTGGTGACCAATATTTGCGTGCCATAGCTTGCCGAGTCGTGCGACGAGCGCGCTCGGCACGTATGAGGCCATACCATGTCAAACTGGACTACATATTTGGAAGTAAAAAAGTGTAACATGTTTTTTGCTTTGTGTCTCATCTAAATATGATACATCAATGGGGATAGACTGAAATCTCGATAAATCAGTTCCAATTTAAAAAATGGCAATTGAAATAATTTTCTGTTTAAAATGTAATATTATATGTAACAAATAGTTACTATTTTGAAAATTGTATGTGGTACTTTAATAATTCGAAGCAAAATATCGATGAACTGGAGTTCCTCTTCTCCATTTAATCCGGGCCCCTTCCTTAACCCGTCTCACAACGCCTCCCAACCGGCTGCCGATACAGTTCCCTTGAAATTCCCTATACAGAGGAGATAGGAACACTAGGTACTTGCACTAAGTGTGATCTATGTGGATTTAAATTCATAACCTTTTTTCCTAATCTACTGTTTTTACATAGTTTTGTTTTTTTAATGTTCTTGTGAACATTTCCATGTTCTTTGTCTTATAAATTAAACATGTGATGTGGTGTAAAAAATCAAATAAATAAATAATTACCTTCTATGGCATATTTAAACAAAAGAAATATACATAGTCCAGTCAGTGGGGGATAAAAAAGGCCTTTACCTTGCGAAAGGTCAAGTTGTAGCGATTTTGATATATATTGCTTAGATTGGGACTCTAACGAAAAAAAAAATTTTCGACCTTAGGGTGGTCGTGCTCGAGCCGCCATATTGGATTGAAGGTCCCAACATTTACTTTTTTCAAAATAATTGTGCAATGAATAAAAATAATAATAATCTTTTACAATCTTACAACCAAATTGTAATAGACAAACTTAAAGATGATAAAATTATTAATATTTTTTTTTTCTATTTTTTTTTTGTATGGATGTAGGTAACAATTTACAGTGGCGGTACATTTTCAATCTCTGAAACTGACGATTTTCGACAACAATATACTTTAAGAGGATATCTAACTTCTGAAGTTTTAACCATTGTGCATTCTTTACGTTATGTACAAAAATTGTCCAGCCATATTTAGTTAAAAATATTACAGACATTCCCGCCACGACCTGTCAGATCACAATATTGACGTCTGCGCATGCGCCTCCCTTTATTTCAAGCTTAATGGTTCGAACTCGGCTGATCACATTAAGGTGATCTCCAATCACATTTGTATAGAATTTTCGTTGAAATTTCGTCTGACGGAGGTTGAAACAACCCAATTTTGCGGTGATTGACGATTTGAAGGAAAATCTAACGTGAAATTTTCCGACACAACTGGTCCTTAGAATCTTTCGCACTAGTTTTATTACCAAACCTACCCCCATAAAATACTTATTTTAAAATGGGTCTTTCTTTCCATTGAAGCAGTACCTAGATAAGTGACATCTTTACAAATAATTATTACATGGAAGGAAGTGGCAAAGTGGTTGGCTTTCAATTAGCTGAAGGAATAATTTACAAAGAATGTTAGGGTTATTCTATTTTAGAACGCTTAAAGTATCGTAGTGTTATCTTCCTATTATTACGATCAATTTCTAAAATGCATTTCATCAATGCTCAGCTCATTATTTCACATATAAATCCAGGGGTTAAAACGTACCTAGTTCAAGTTCTTATCGTTTTATATTACTAGATGACATAAGGACGTCATATGTAAGTGAATATAATAAAAAAATACTTTTTTGCTTTTCTTGTAATAGGCGGAAAAAGAAAGTGTTCCACATCTTCTACATGTATATTTTGACTTACATTTTGTAATGATAAGTATCTACATCGGATTAAATAATAAATAAGAACCTACCTAATGGATTTTTGTCATTACGTTCTTGTCAAATAAATTGTAAGATCCCCAGAAAATGCGTAAATAAAATTCCGGCTAAATTAAAATTTTCACTTTGAAATGTGAATTTTATCATCTAAAAATTGCTAGAATAACATATTATAAAATAATGATTACAGAATTTTTTCGTGGTTTGCTTTTGCATAAAACTGTAAAATCTTTTTAAATTTGAGTGTTCTATGTATTGTATAACTTTGTAATCTATTTCATTTTCTACTCAACTAGTGTTATAACTTCAATCTGGTATAATATTAGTTCAGCAAATATAAAAAGCTTTCAAAGGTAATATACTTTTCACCTCTGTATTTTAAAAATTATGGTAGTTCGTTGTCAGCCCTGCCGCTAGCGCATTCCACAAACATGTGGCTAATGGGGCGTTCAGACGTTTCGATTTTTGTTGACTAACTTTTATTTTACGAAAAAAGTTGAGCAACATTTTGTTCACACGTTTTAATTTAAGTTGAACCGATTTTGACATTCAAAATGGCGTCCACTGAAATTGTTAGTGCGTGCGTCTATCTAATTTCTGATGTTCTGTGAGAGGAGCTGGAGATTATGAAAAAATATAAAAAACGTCGTACTTGGGTGAGAAAATGGATCATGAGAAGGAGTGAATTAGGCGCATCCAACACATTTTTTTTCAAAATAATATTATTTACATTTCAAAAATAATATTCTATTTTTGTATACTTCTTGTTTTTGATCCGAAAGACAGGGATGGCTTTGGTACAGATCCATAAATCTGAACATTAAATCGTCCGACCATTTCAGATATTTTTTGGTTGAAACGGATTCCATGACGGTAGGAAATAGTACCGAATAGGAAATAATAACGCCTGACATTTACTTTTTCCCGCGAGTAACTAAAAATGATAAGCGACTTGAAACATGTGTTCAGACGCGACGATTCGATGTAAAACTCGAACGATTAGTAAAACCAAAATGGCGATAGTCATACTTGAACGACAAAAGTAGACGGGCTATCAACTTTCGCTAGCAACAAAAAAAGTTCATAACTTTGCTGACAAAGTGTTCACACGTGTCGATTAGCTTTCAACTGTCGAGTTGACCGACAAAAATCGCCCCGTGTGAACCGGCTATAACACTCAAGAAACAATAGTGTTACTCTAGGGCTGACATGATGCAAGGCGGTCGGCGGTCACAGTCACACGCCTCAAATTGGGCGTTGCAAATAATATTTTATTATTGACTGAATGATTATTTTTTAAATATTCCAGTTATTATGCGCAATATGAATATTTTCACTTACAATAAATTAATATAAGCCAGTGAAAAAATATTCACATCAATATTTTTAAAAAAATTTCCAGATCCCATACAGTAACGCTGCATCGCATGGCGGCACGTAGTGTTATCTGGTGTTGGGGGGTCGGGGTGTTTTTAGCATGGTACGGGGAAGGTTTTAAGAACAAAATGTGCAATGTTGTAATAAATCTATTGATGAACAAATGTTTTTATTATTATCAATTTTCTTTTTTTGTCATTGACGTGGATGAACGAGATTTAGGTATGCTGAGTTGATTCTTTTCCGATATTCTACTCACTGTCCGCGGTCTTATAATACAGAATGTCTACTATTATATATCCACATATTAAATGTAAGTGTTTTGTAGTTTTATATTCACAGTTGTTATTTTTGCATAAAATTAATTTGCGAAGCCCGAAAAAAAAGCCGCCCGCAGGGCCTAGCAGCAAAAACCCGCGGAGCGGGTTTTTAACTGCTAGTATTAGACTAATGCAGAAATATGCCACATTACATCACGCATATCACCACAGACATCCGAAAATAGCATGTTTAATATTGGTCATGTAAAACCGGCTGTTATTTCTCTCATGTCACAACATTATATTCAATTATTGTCGTTCAACGATATTATAATAATCTACTATTATATTTATTATTTGTATAAGTATATTGACTCACATAGAGCCGGCTCCCCGAGGAACTAGTGAAGGGGAGCATCGAGTACCCTGGGTTGTGTTTCTCTGGCTCGGGTCCGCAGAGGTCCCCCCTACTCCCGTTCTGCTGGCACGGGTACAGCCTCTCCGGTAGATCCAGGCAGTCTGCAAACAACGAGGATATATTGTTAAGGAATTTCCAATTCCTATAATAATTAGTTATCTTTGTGTATATATTGTTTGTATTGTAAATTAAGCCCTAAAGCCCCTGACATTTAGCAATGTACTAACATATTATGGGAACTGTCGGAAAAGAGATTGCTCAGATATTATTTTCGTATTACATTCAATTTCAGATGAATTCACTGTTTTTGATTTTAGTAAATTTTTTATTTTACTGTTATTAAGTCTAATTTTATTTATTTTATACAGGGTGTCGTCTGGTGTAAAGTGCAAAAACTTTGATAGGGGATTCTCTATGATGGTAGAAGATAAAAACTTTATTTCATTTTAATGATAATTCCCACAAAAAATATTTTTCCACGGATGAATAAATTTTTTTTTACCTTTTTACCGGAAGACTATCATAAGGAGTTTCTTGGGTTTCAAAGATTTGAAAAAAAACCTATTTTCTCCATTTAAAAAAAAAAGTATAAAATTTAAGCATTATTTTTATTTTTTTATATGAATACCGCACAAGAGTCCCAACCAGTGGCGGCTCGTGACTTTTTTGTGTGCTAGAGTGCTAATATTAAAAAGTGACATTATTGATGTTGTTTTTTTTTTCAATTATTTCTGGCTTTCACCCTTCAGGGGTTCTAGGAGATCATCTAAAATTATAGAGATATGAAAGGTGAATTTAAATTAAAATTTTATTTAAATAAGCAAATATCATAATTATAATGAAGATTGGAGTCGAGTTCAGACTTAGAAGAGATGAGATATTGAATGGAGGGAGGCAATTTTACATAAGGTTTGATAGAAGAGATGATATTTGTTTAGAGAGGGACAACCAAAAAATATGTGATCTAAAGTTCCCACTTCTAGACCACAGAATGTACAATCTGGGGAGTCAAGGATGTGAATTTTACAAAGGTGAGAAGGAAAAGAACAATGTCAGATTGTCAGATGTAGCCGAAAAAAAAAGTTTTTTTTTTCTTAATTGGTTTTTTGTATGAAATATTTAAGAAATTTTCAGTTTTCCTTTTGCATGATTTCCTGAAAATCTTCATAGAAAAATTCGATTTTCAAAAGAAAATGTTTTTCTACAACAACATCAATATATGTTATTTAATATATATGTTTTTTAAATATTACCACTCTAACAGCCAAAGGTCACGAGCCACCACTGGTCCCAGAATTAATAGAACTCTCAAATAAGCAATAATTATATTATTTAGCTATTTTCATAAGTGTGAATACCGCACAATAGTCCCAACTGCTCACGTCTCGAGCCTATGAGTCTATGACATCCCCAATTGGGGTATGTTATGAGGCTAAAGGTAAGTGGGGAAGGGAAGGAGATGGGGAAGAGGAAGGTGGGGAAGTTATAGTAAAGAAAATAAATATTCTGATCTGGGTGATATATTTAATCTAAAAACTAATCAGTTTAAATTAATGTTGTATATTTATTCTTCTAGACACACTTAGACCTATGTACCCATTTAACTTCTACGCTTCTCCTATCACATGTGTGAGGATTCCTAGTTTCAGTTCACATTTTTATCTATGTATTTTGTTCCGTCACCTTTTTTGTCATTATGTTTTCATGTTTCTTTTTATTTTAATTTTTAAGTATTTACTTTGATTCAAATAGCTTGTAAAATTTGATGACAAAAGCCCACTAGGGCGTGTAATAAATAAATAAATAAATAGCCCGATTCAAACACCTGGTTCACTTGATCGTACCATGTCTTCGTCGGGCGTCCACAACTTCTTCTACCATTCACATCTACGTCATATATTTCATTTCTTCGTTCATAAGCTCTACATGCCCAAACCGTCGGAGGGTCCCTTTCTTAATCTTTCTAATTATCATTATCTCATCTCTACAGCATTCAGCCTACTTTCATCCTTCCTCTGCCAGTTCCATGACTCACTGTCATACATCAGGGTCGGTACCAGTACTCTTTTGCGGACTGCTAGAATTTTATAAAATATTTTTTTAATGTTATTTTTAATTTTAAATAATGAAGAACGTTGGAACTTCAAGAAAGTAATTGATCTCTTTCACTTTCATTTAGAATTACCTCCCGAAGTTCGTTCATTTTACCTCTGGACACCTTATATAATCAATAATAATTTATATTTTTATAAGAAAATCTCTCTATTTAACTTTTGAAGGTTATTCCCATTCCCATTAATGTAATATATCATTGAAGAAGAAGATAACAATAATAATCTAATTTTTTAAAATATGAAAATGAACAAGACACAGAAAAATAATAAAAGATAACGGTTGCAACTGGGACTCGAACCCAGAACCTTACGTCTTACGTCTTCTTTTTTGAGACCGTTATCTTTTATTATTTTTCTGTGTCTTGTTCATTTTCATATTTTAAAAAATTAGATTATTATTGTTATCTTCTTCTTCAATGAAATAATAATTTAATTTAATTTATAAAAACAGTTTATTTACGATCGATTTTATTAATAACATATGCAATTAGAAATATATAAAAAAATTAAAAGCGAACAAAGATAAAGTTTTATTGTTTTATCGTGTAAACAGTATTTTTACTCTATTCCACAAAACTTAAAAACATATTTAATTAGACGGTATTATAAAAGCTTTTATCACTCAATTTATTTCATTTAATATTAAAAAAAACATTTATTCAAAAATTTGCAAAACTTAGCAAATGTTGTTTCGTGAAATAATATGAATTTTTAAACGTTTCTGGTAAATTTTTTAATGCAAACTGAAATCGCGGTATTCTCTCTTCCTGGCACTGGTTAAATCTTATTTCTTACCGTAATACAAAGCATTACTGTAATGAGATCGTGTCAGGCTGGGAGATATATCTCCCAATAAGACTACGGCTGATTGTTGTTGTTTGTGAAGAATATCTCCCAAAATTTTAGCATTTGTCACTTCTTCTTCTTCTTCCCTCAAATGCTTCCCAACCAAACTGAGATTCCAACGGTCATCCGTAGGTCGTGTCACATGCCCAGCATAGCTCCACCAGAGGAGGGAGCTTGTGATGCTAATGTTGTAATGCTTCCCAACCATGGACGCTACTAGATGAAACTGAGATTCCAACGGTCATCCGTAGGTCGTGTCACATGCCCAGCATAGCTCCACTAGAGGAGGGAGCTTGTGATGCTAATGTTGTAATGCTTCCCAACCATGGACGCCACTCGATGAAACTCAGATTCCAACGGTCATCCGTAGGTCGTGTCACAACGTCGCTTCAGTTCGTTTTTATCCAACAGACCAAAACGTAAATCGAGAGAAATGGCGCTTTAAAGTTTTTTTTTACGATAAAAGCACATAAATTTTGGAGGACGTAAGACAAAGTACGTTTTGAAAACCCCTTAAATAATCTTTGATAAATTTTTTTTAACGATTATCGTATAAATAAAGGCTTTTTGAGAACAACTGCATACTTAACTCAAGTTCACGAAAAATGGTCTGTTAGACAAAAACGAACTAGAGCGACGACATGCCCAGCATAGCTCCACTAGAGGAGGGAGCTTGTGATGCAAATGTTGGGCAGCATTATAGGCAATAAGTCATCTCAAATATGTGCACTATAATAAGAGTCAGAATGAATGCAGTGCAATGCAACTTACAGTCTTGGGCCTTTGAGCCTGTCCTTCGCTGACTGACAGTAGGAGGGCAGGTTGTCTTCACAGGCATCACGCAGCAGATCTTGGAACTAGATGGCGAGCAGTGCTTGGAAAAGGGACACAATTGTATTAAAATATAAATATTTATTTTTCACAGAAACACATTCTACGTGCTTCAATTTAATAATTTTAAAATGTTATGTTTTAACTTTGTTACTTTATCAGGTTTTTGTGTAGGATTCGTTCCTTTTTACAATCAGTGGAATCTCCAGAGGGGGGAAGGGGGTTAAATTTGTTAAATAAATGAAAACCATAATCGTGTTTTGAGCGAAATTTTAAAATTCTAGTTGCAGACTCATAATATGGTACGCAATTTGAGGAAAACCACTTTCGTGTTCCGAGTGTAATGTATTAAATATTTGAAAATCTCCTACTACCACCACATCAAGCGAAAAATGTTGCTTGTGTCATTCAAGATGGAGGACTGAGAGCGACCGAGGAATTGAATTCACGACGCCTGGTGGGATACAGACGTGAGGCCAACTTAGCCTCTACCGGTGCAGCAAAAGTACACTACAAAACGAATGTCCCGATCAAAAACAAATTTTCAAATCTCTGCAGAGGTGGACAGGTTGTCTCCAGTCACCACTGGGAAAAGGGACACATTTGTATTTTAATACATGTTTGTTTTACACATAAATGGTTTCTACGTGCTTCAATTTAAAAGTCTAAAAACACTTTTATCTTCGTTATTTTTAATCAGTTTTGGTGAGTAGGATTCTTTTCGTTTTATATTATTATTTCCATATGCGGGAGCTTTCCTAATTAAAACCGCTAAATAGTTTCAATTTAAAAAATTTGGGCAATTTTGAACAGCTGAATCTCAAACACCATTGCACTCGAATTAATGGTTTATTTTTAATGTTAATTTATGGCAAATTTTGTCTACAATCAAAAAGTATTGAATACTCTTTGTTTTTTTTTAAGGTGGAGACGGTGTACAAGCAGTTCCCGTAAGCACTTAGGCCATATGCTCATTGGGCTATCTCCCATTTAATAAAGTTCACCAGGATTGTCATTGGATATGTTGCTATGTCTTCTGGTTCAACTGCATGTCTCCCCAGGTATCTGAGCCTAGTTCCCACCAGGGCAGGACATTGGTGCCTTTACTTTTTTTTCATTCGGCTTCCGTCATTTACAATAAACAAAACATCAAAGTACCCCATTTGATGCAAGGTGAGATATTTAAGTTAACCGGACTAAACTGTTTGTTTCCCAAATAAATAAAACAAAATATACCACTGGCAGAAGTCCATGACTAGCGGCTTCCATGGCCGCGGGGCAGTTGATGAAATCCCTGCAAGTGCCGACGGACCCTCTCGCCCTACACGTTCCTGAAAGTACCAAACATACATTATTATTTGAAAGCACCAAACATACTAACTATATTACCACTTCTTAGCTTATTTCAATTTTTGTTTTAAATTATAAAATACAGCCCCTCAAAGAAACTATTCGGATAAAATATAAAATAAATAAAAAAAAAACGACAAATGAAATTACCATTTTACTTTTGAACAGAAAGCACATTCATTACAATAATATAGGTAACTACTAACTAACTAATATCCGGCATGCGTTGCGATGCCTCTTAAATATATAAATTGTTTCTCCCTGCAAGTCATTTCCCGTTCATCCCCCTCCCGCCTTTTGCCCCACCGCTTTACTCCACAAATACAATAAAGTTTCCAAATTACTCGCGTGTGACCTATTGCAAATTTCATGACGCCAGAGCTCACCAATTTATATTGAAACCTTTTCGGGCTTAATCACAACAACTCACCAAATTTTCATCGCAATTGGATGAATAGTGAATAATATAGGAAATAAGTTCATATCGCCAGAGCTCGCTATTATATATATATATATAAACCTTTGCGGACATGCGCACATCAAATCGAACCGATGAACGGTATGGTAGCGCATAAAATATGAACAATAAAACAAACCGTCATTTTTATATCTATATTAGACTATTTTTTTAAATTGTCATTTATAATCTGGTAATCCATAACATCTGAAATGTTTTCCAAAATATCGCCCTGGTGAAAGACCACCATTCAGAATTAAAACTTTGTTGAAATGGCTTGAGCCATGTTTGGTGACGAGATCTAAGAATCCAGGTACTTTCTTACCTTACCCATTTCCTTGTGCAACCTATCAAACATACCACGATAAGAAACGCTGTCGTCTCACTGGCTCCAGATGATCGGTAGCAATTAGGACTCTTGCGCGGTACCGACTCATATAAAACGGATAATATTGGAAGTACCTACCTACCTTTATTTATGACTTATAAGATAAGAAATCAGATTTTACTTTGTGGCTGTAGTTGATCCATGTTTGTCGATAACCATCCTTTGTGTGATAATATGTTGGTGTACGTGGTTAAATATTTGGTTTGGCATTCTATATTTATGGGGTCGTCGGATTTAGGGCCGTTACTTAATACCCCACGAAGGTACCAGCGCGGGAGTTTCAAGTTGGTATCCGGCAGCGGGAACACCAGCCCGCCCCCGCTGTCTCCCGGGCACATGGCTGATCCTGGAAGTAAATGGAAAGTGTCGGTTAGGCGAGGATTATTGATAGTGATGGTTTACGGACAGGTATCAGCACGGAGACTTGTGTTTACGTTCTGCAGCGGGAACACCAGCCCGCCCCCGCTGTCTCCCTGGCACATGACTGATCCTGGAAGTAAATGGAAAGTGTCGGTTAGGCGGGGATTATTGATAGTGATGGTTTGCGGACAGGTGTCAGCACGGGGACTTGTGTTTACGTTCTGCAGCGGGAACACCAGCCCGCCCCCGCTGTCTCCAGGGCACAAGGCTGAAACTGGAAGGAAGGGAGTGGAAAGTGCTGGTTAAGCGGAGATTATTGATATTTTTGGTAAAATTAACTCGTAAACTAACCATTCGTGAGTCCTGCGCAAAACTTGTCTGATGTGATGTATGCTTTAAAGCTCCATCGCATACTCCGGTAGCACTGTGTGTTCCCCACAACGGGAATATTCAGGAAGTTAAGTTCGGCTGATGTGCTACCTGATTCCGTGAGTCCCCACCCCGCCACCTGCAGCAAAATCGCAATAATTCACTTTTAGTCACGGATTCGTTACACAAAACTGTCGGTTTGCATTATAAAACTTCATTAAATAAAACATAAATCCATATTCGTTTGAAACACACTTTCTTTAAATTTTACTAAATTTATAAATTTTGATAGTAGTAGAAATAATAATATAAAAAATGTCCTGACAAAAGGGATGAAGCCCTACTGACACTCTCTGTCACCATCTAAGATAATGATATTCATAATTACCTTCCCCACACTGCCTGGGCTGATATGCGTGTTGTGCAGCTCCCTGTCCACCAGGTCCAGGCAGACTGCACGCACAACAGGAGAGAAGATGAACTCGGTCTGGAGGTGGACAATGGCGATGTCATCTTGAAAATTACGGACGTGGGCTCCGTAATTTCCCCCCAAGCGGACAGCGCGCACCTGCAATATTGTTTTTACACTGTGTTACCCAACATAACCCAAACATTGGTAGATCCCTAGTCCTTTAATTTTTCAAACAAATCCTAAAATTCAGTGTTTGTGAGAGTTGAAAACGAAAGGCACTTTAAGCTCCCTACTTCGCCAACTCACTTTCTCTAAACTGTACTAACTATTTCCTATATTTATTCTTCGGTAATCATGGCGAGGATTTACCAGTAAAAACTGGAATTAGCGTAAAATCTTCAAGTAAAAAATAATTCTAACTTGTCACCCAAACTCATTAGCGGTGCACCTCAAGGGTCCCATTTAGGCACAACACTATTTATAAACGACATTGTCAATGTTTTTGATTAAAATGCGGAATTTTTCAGTGCTGAAGTGGCTTTTCGCCGATGATCGAAAACTATTTACACTTATAAAATCCATGAATTCATATTCAAATAAATTTAAATAAACTATAATATTGGTGCAAGCTAAACATATTTTATCTGAACATTAGTAAATTCCACATAATAAGATTTTTCAGATCAAATCAACCTTTCATCTATGGACACACTTAAAGTTCATTGTTCCCATCACCTCAATCAATTAAATAAATGATTGGCATTTTAGAATCAAAATTTAATTATCTTTTACACATGAATACACTTAGTAATAGAGGATTATTCTCTAGTTCGAAGTCAATACGGAAATAACTCCCATATTTGGTACCCTCACTTTAAAATCCACACCGATTACATTGAAAACAATCAGCATAAACGATCTCTAAACTATGAATTAAATCAAATATAAACCCTAACCTAATTAAATGTATGTGTCTCAAAAAATGAAGGCATAGATGAAGTCAAATAGAGAAGGGACTATTGGTGATGGTGGTTTCAGAAGTTCTTCAGGTAGAGTCCAGCTTGTAAATAACTAACGGGACTGCCCGCTGGGATTTGACAAATAGTCCAATCTTACCTCACTTATATTATGGATTGATATAAATGTATTGTTACTATATTATCTATTTAGCAAAATACCTCCGATTGCTGCCTGCCTTCTAGATCTTCAGTAGTCCAGGTAGAATTAAGGCTCCCTCCGACTACCCGGTAGGCAGACAGATCAACAGTGTGGTTATCTCCTTTCATGGAGAAGCAATGTGCAGCTAGAAATAACAAACAATGTACATGCTTTAAGAGGGTATAACCAGATAATACGAGAAATTTGTCCTTTTAAATTAAATTCTAGACGTATTGACTCTTTTTTTACAAAAGACAATAATTGATTTTGAAAGATTGGTATTTTATCTGTTAAACACAATTTTAAATTTTTAAAAACTAAATTTATTTTTAATATACTAAGGTTATACTGTTGGTCGTTGGCAGATTTGTTCAATTTTCAAACGATAGATTCTATTAAACAACACAAATTTCAAATCATATAATCATACAGCAAAATAAATCAATACATACTAAAGTAAAAGTAAAGACATTTTTCATAATTTTAATATTAGATCAATTAAAATCATTGAAAAATAACTCCGAGAACGTGTTTCGTGACGAAAATACCTCAGTTTTTCTATTTTTTGAAGGTCTTATAAACTAAAATATTTCAGATGTTCTTACACACTTATTTTGTTTTTATTTTTTTTTATTGAAAGAATAATTTAATACACAGTATCAACAAACAAGTCCCGCTAAACCAATTCAATTGGCTTGTCAACAGATGCTTATATTTTACTTTCATATATATAAAAAAAAAATACATCATATATATACAGATTCAACTTTATAGTGCCAGGTAATAAATAAAATATCTTCGGTATGTTGTAATCAAACGTTCTCTGTCCGTACTTATTATTAAATTTCGGAACTATTAACCCGTCGTTGCGCGTCCTAGTTTCCTAGTTTCCAAACCAAATCTCTTTCATAAACTTTAGCTTGTTCAATATATGTGAATTATAAAGTTATTAGTTTCAAACCAACCACATTTTATTTTATTCTTTTGTGACATAAAATCATTTCGCGTTCCACCTTTTGTGATACTAAACCACTCTGTAAAACCACCTTTCATAAAAGATTAGTAATTTCTTTTCATATATTTTTTTTCTTTTTAACTCGGTCAGATCAACAAAAACACAGAAAAGTTTAATTTTTCTCAGAAACTTTGTAAATGAATACGCAAATAAAATGATTATATAAACTCAGTATAAACTCCACAAAACACGGATTATAATAAAACGTTAAATTGCGATTATTACAATCCGAGAGAAAGAGACAAAATTCAGAACAGAACACCATATATGTATGTAAGGAAGTAGAGAATTTAAAGGACTTAAAAAAACTTATTAGTTTATTAGTGACCTTTAAATAAAACTAAAGATCTTTGAAGAAAAAGATAACACCAGTAATCTAAATTATAATATTAAAATGAACAAGACACAGAAAATAAAAGATAATTGTCGCATCTGGGACTCGAACCCAGAACCTCCCGTCTTACCGGGACGGGCGCCTTTACCAATTCGGCCATTGCCACCAATTATAAAACCGTCATGTTCGTCAAACTCATATTTGAAATTTCAGAATTAACAATATTATTTTCGGCTAATTTTATTTCCATATTATCGGCAGCTACCTTTTTCATTGAGAGATTCTGGGTTTGAGTCCCAGTTGCGACTGATATCTTTTATGTTTCTTTGTCTTGTTCATTTTCATATTTTAATTTAGATTATTAATAAAGATATACTACATTGATGGAAATAACCTTCAAAAGTTAAAAGAGAGTTTTTCTTTTAAAAATTGAAAACTAAAGATGTTCCCATTTGATAACAACCTCTGTGTCTCCATATTTTTTCTCACTCTGTCTCTATCCGCTCTCTAGCCATGTTCTGTCTTACTCTATCCCAAACCACTCCTATATTCCGTCCACTCCTTAATAATGTCTCACTGTGTGTATTAAAGGTACCATTCTGAAGCACATATACATTATTAGTATGATATTGTCCTGACGAAGTAATGATTGTGTCGGAAGCTGAAGTAACTGTGATATTGTAGACTATGTTAATAGTATTTAGATGTATATGGAGAAGTCCTGCCAGAACTCACCGGTTATCACTAATTGACTCCGCACCAATGATCCGCCACATATTTGCCCAAAGTTGTCACCAAAGTTCTTGCTGAAGATGGCCACATGCCACGGAAACTCACGGGATCTCACACGCATCCCACCCCGTACCATTGGCTGCGAAAAAATTTCTTCCAATCCGCAATCTGGAATTACAAAATCAGTCATGGCTAAATTTTAATATTATCTTATTATGTATTGGTTCAATTCAAATAATAAGTACTATTCCGTTATTTGTTTTTGGGGTGTTATGCCGTGTTGCGCTACCTCCTTCTTTAGCCGACGTTTCGGACTGCGTTGCAGTGTCCATCATCAGGGCAGATCCGGCAGATCCGACGATGTGTGATCACATCGTCGGATCTGCCCTGATGATGGACACTGCAACGCAGTCCGAAACGTCGGCTAAAGAAGGAGGTAGCGCAACATGGCATAAAACCCCAAAAACAAACAACGAAAATGCTTTTGGCCGTGAACATCTAAAAACGTGTCATAATAAGTACTTATTCAAGAAAGCTGCGAATAACAGAACAGACTGTTTCAGAGTCGTCTATACACTATTGGTTTCCATTATCAGGATCCAATGACAAATCGTTAGGAGGCTCTCCTTCTTTTTCTTAAGTCGGTTCCACGTTGCTCCCTACTCCAATTTGCATGGTGGACATTCCTCGCGGTTCTGTGCCAAGTGGAAAGCCAAGGGCACCATAGCACCGGACGCCAGAGATTCTTGCTCACTTCAGCTTATTGTGACCTTCCTCTGCCTCTTCTGTCAAACACTGCGGCCAGTTTTTCAAACTTGGATTCCTAATTTTGGCCAGCAACGTGTCCAAATTATCTTAAAATATTACTTCTTCAATCTTCGCAAAATCACTTTGTAGCGTCATTTCTAATTAAATGAAACAATTTGATTGGTGTACACCACTTTTGTTCTTATTAGTATCCTGACGAAGAAGTTTTCGGTTTCCAAACATGTCGATAATTGTGATTATATAAGTGGTGTACACCAAGTGAGTTGTTTCATTTAATTTATCATAAGATACGCTGTTATTTTGGCGCCTATTGTGGAGGCCAAGCTCTTCCAGAATGGATACATTTGTGCGTCTAGATGTCCAGCTGTCTATCGAGGACTCTACCTAGCAACGTACAAATTTGAAGTTCATGAGTTCGAAGCCATTCGCCCGTTTTACTCGTATTCGGTAGCTAATAACATAGGCAGTAACATAAAATAATTTCCATGAATATGATTTTTGATCATCAACTTTATTAAACTACCTACTACTGTTACTTTTGTAAATTGGTGAAGGCAGTTTGATTTTCCTAAGAATCCGTAAAGAACTTCTTTTTTTTTAAATTTGTTTAAAATGTTGGTTTCACATTTTTAATTAGTTTCACTGAATTTTTCCTGTTTTCAAGATAAACTGTGAATGATCTGACTTGGCTCGGCTATATTTAATTGCATTACTTTAAAAGGTTGTAAAAAATTTCACTTTTTTTTAGATTTTTTAGTGATTCAGGAAATTGAACCATCCTTTGATAATCTTCCTTTTAACTGTTATTTTAATTAAAAGGTGTTGGCCTAATTCAACGTTTTTTTTAAACATATAAATAACATGGTTGTTACAATAAAAAATTAACATCCTCTAAATAAGAATGCACTGTTTGATGGAAGAGTTGTTTGGCATTCTATCCTCTCCGCATATTTCTGTACGAAATAAAACTAAATCGACTCTTAATTATATTGTTAATTGAACACTCTCAGGCATGACGTTGTGTAATGACTGTTAAATCTCTCCGCCTACTCATGTAGGGAAAAAGCACTACATCTCTAGATAGTGTCAGGATAAATGTATGACTTTTTTTATTTAATATGCAACATCTATTGACTTTTCTGCGAGTCTAGGATGAATAGTTTATATTTTTTTTTACTTTTAATGAGTTAAACCTATTATAATATTTAAGTTAATGTCGATAATATTTCCAAAACTCATTCGAAAATCTGAAACAGAAAAATCAGATAAAGATACGGATACATCTGGGACTCGAACCCAGGACCTTCAGCTTTCTGGGCAGATGCTCTCACTACTGAGCTACTATATCCCTTTCCGATTCGGACATATTTAACCGTGCCATATTTCGACTGAGAACTACGAACGTTATCTTTATCTTCATATTTTAATTGGCTGCTATCTTTATGTTTGATTGCAAGACTTAACTCAGTGTCGGGATAAATTAATAACTTTTTATTTAATTGCGACATCTATTGAGTTTTTTGCAGTCCAGGAGGAAAATTATTATTTTTTATTTTTAACTTTTTTTATTTAAATTAACAAATATAATATTAGCGAAACTCTAAAACAGAAACATCAGTTAAAAATACGGATACGTCTGGGACTCGAACCCAGAAACTTAGGTTTTTCGGGCAGACGCTCTCACCACTGAGCTAATGTATCCCTTTCCGATTCGGACATATTTAACCGTGTCATATTTCAATTGAGAACTACCAACGTTATCTTCATCTTCTTAATGCATATTTTAATTGGCAGCTATCTTCATGCATGATTTCAAGATTCAACTCGAAATAAATGCCCTCTAGATAGTGTCAGGATAAATGTATCACTTTTTGTTTAATGTTCAACATCTATTGACTTTTCTGCAAGTCAAGGATGAAAATTTTAATTTTTTTAACCTTATGAGTCAAACCTTAAATTTAAAGATCTAAATTAATGAAGATAATATTAGCGAAACTTAATCGAAAATCTGAGCAGAAAAATCAGGCAAAGATACGGATACAACTGGGACTCGAACCCAAGACCTTCGGCTTTCCAAGCAGTTGCTCTCACCACTAAGCTAATGTATCCCTTTACGATGTGGTCATATTTTTTTAGATTTGGTATCTGTGGCGATTTTAAATTTATTACGAACTGACAAACATGAAAATTATTAGAAATTTTTTTGTTTAGAAGAATTTGTTGTCATAAATACTGCCACATTCAAATAATAACTTAAAAAATATTATTGGATTATTTATATAGCGTCGTTTTCAAAGGAAAATCATCTCCGAGGAGAATGAAAAGATTCCTTGGTTTGAAACCCACGGGAACTATGTTCTCATTGAGTTCTCTATCTAAAATGTAAATATGGTCATTTGCAAATTTTTAGTCAATTTAATATGGACGATTTTGCGGTTTCGAGTCACTGGTGACCGATGTGGAACCGGTTCCCGATATTTTATTTCTAAGTGCGGTGGGGGGGGGGGGGGGGGGGAAAGATTGCTGTATTGCGACCCGGTTTATTGAAAATTTATGGGGTTCCGCGGGTCTTCATAAATTTTTAGAGTTCATTGAAAATATTCAAATGTTAGGGAGAAAAAAGAATGGGTCAGAAAAATATTGCATTTAACCGGTAAAAGAATGGCCAAGGCACTGGGGCAAAGAAACCGAAAAAGGATTAGAAAAGTCTTTGTTACAAAGTAACTGGTACAAGAATAGCAAAGTCACTGAGGCAAAGTAACCGGTACAAGAATAACAAAGTCACTGGGACAAAGTAACCGGTACAGAAATAGCAAAGTGACTGGGACAAAGTAACTGGCACAGGAATAGCAAAGTCACTGGGACTAAGTAACCGGAAGAGGACTATGGACTATATCCATATACATAATTTTTTTAAATTTTTTAAATATTGTTCAACTCTGAATATAATTAAATTATAATTTTTAAAATAAAATGAAATTCTTATTACATTATAACTGATAATAAATTATCACAGGAAGCCAATTATGAAACAATTTCCATAAAATACGTTTTTCAACCAAACAGTGAATTATTGATTAGTCAAAGTGAGTGTTTTCTGTATACAGGGTGTCCGGTAGTATACAGGGTGTCCGGTAGTAAACAGGGTATCCGGTAGTAAACAGGTTGTCCGAGATTAAAATGCAGTAACTTCGATATGGGTACCTACTACCTGATAAACCCAAGAGAACTCGATCCTTTAAAACTCACACGAGCACTGCGTATAGACCATGTTGCTCACGTTTTATAAATAGCCAAAAAGTACATAAATAATAGCTTATTTATTTATACTATTACTAATATATAATAAAACAATCATTTAAAATCAAATATAATAATTATTTTTAATTCAAAACATTTGTTTTACAATAATAATTTAATAACAAAAGAAACTAAATTGGCATTTCTAAACTGCACTTTTTGAATAAACTAAAAAAAATATCTTTATTTAAAAAAATAAGGAATAAATAAGAAAATATTAATCTTCGTCGTATGCACGAGCTTTACATATTTATGTCACACAAAGTAAAAGCATGTTCTAGACATAATTTTTTTTTGTTCTTCGATATCTTCGGATTCATCTTCTTGCAGCCACACCAAAAATTTTTTGTTCTCGTCTATCCATCTGGAAAAATATCGGAGTATATTAATACGATAATGCCCGTACGGTTCAAATTAAGGAACCCGACTCCGAGTAAATTCCAACGCCACACTGTATGGACACCGTTCTGAGCCGTCCGTGAACGTGCATTTTTCCACGGAGCTGCTGTCGTAATATACACACCTAGATCTCACCCATACGCGTTTTGCAAACGGAAGTGGCGCCATCTATAATACTATATTTAAGGAAAAAAAGTATGAAGAAGAGGAAACATTTTTCGCTTTTATTCAATATTAAGAAGATTTATGTTCCTCTCATTATTCACGGTATTAATGTAAGATTGTCTACTATTATATATTATCCTATTAAATATAAGTATTCTGTAGTTTAATGTTAATAATAGTAGTTAGTTTTGCAAAAGGGTGATTCATGCTTTATAAATAGTCACCAACACTTAAACTGGGCGAAGCATAACGAAAAGCGGCCCGCAGGGCCTAGCAGCAAAAATCCGCGGAGCGGGTTTTTCACTGCTAGTTTAAATATTATTATGTACACTGCACAATATACTCATTTTTTTAACCATTATTTAGATATTTTTTACCATTATTCATAAAATAACAATAAAGCCTTTAAATTAGATAAAATATTCATTTTAAATAACTAAAAAATTATATTTTTATTTTTATTTATTTTTTTTATTTTTTTTTTTATTTTTTTTTTCGTAAGAAGCAATCACTTTGTGGTTAGGCATTATATTTTAAATAAAACAAACACTTAGTATTTAACCACGTATATTTATTATTTGATATATCGACCGGTTTCGCTCCGACCGAGCTACATCAGGATATAATAATAATAAAAGTTATTATTATATCCTGATGAAGCTCGGTCGGAGCGAAACCGGTCGATATATCAAATAATAAATATACGTGGTTAAATACTAAGTGTTTGTTTTATTTAAAATAAAAAATAATACTTACGTCGTCGTCACTCGCGCGATGAGCAAAATGCCGCGTGACGGGACACAGCCGAACAAACCATCCCTACTTAGTTACTGGTACACACTTAGACGAAAAAACCGTGATGCGCGGGACGGGGGAAGTGTTATGGTACTTCCACACCGCAGCCAACCTTCCAACTCCGAACTTAGTTCGGAGTTGGAAGATTGGCCGATCGTGTGGTGGCTGCGGCCAACCTTCCAACTCGAAACTCCGAATTTCAACATGGCGGATGTCGAACAGCTGATTCGGTGTTTATCAGTTGCCTACAATTATTACGTAGAAGTATATACACGACACGTTTTCAAACAATTGTTATACCACTCTCCCGTAATAATATTTTCATTTTAATGGTACGCGGAACACGTGTCTTGATCGCCAGCGGTTCGCAGAATGATATGTGCATAAATATACCAATCCCGATGTGTGGCTGCAGCAGGCTGGTTCGTGTGAGTTGGCCGTCGCGATCGCCTCGGAGGCGATCCCGGGCCAACTCGAACTCCAACCTTCCAACTCGATCTTCCAATGCTACGTCCAGACTGCGGCCAACTTCCAACTTCAAACGTTTGGTCGATTGTGTGGAGGGGTAGTTCGTGCGTTGGAAGATCGAGTTGGAAGGTTGGAGTTCGAGTTGGCCCGGGATCGCCCCGGAGGCGATCGCGACGGCCAACTCACACGAACCAGCCTGCCGCAGCCACACATCATTCTGCGAACCGCTGGCGATCAAGACACGTGTTCCGCGTACCATTAAAATGAAAATATTATTACGGGAGAGTGGTATAACAATTGTTTGAAAACGTGTCGTGTATATACTTCTACGTAATAATTGTAGGCAACTGATAAGCGCCGAATCAGCTGTTCGACATCCGCCATGTTGAAATTCGGAGTTTCGAGTTGGAAGGTTGGCCGCAGCCACCACACGATCGGCCAATCTTCCAACTCCGAACTAAGTTCGGAGTTGGAAGGTTGGCTGCGGTGTGGAAGTACCACAACGCACGAACTACCCCTCCACACAATCATCCAAACGTTTGAAGTTGGAAGTTGGCCGCAGTCTGGACGTATCATAAAACTCAGCTATTGGGCGAAAGAGCTACGTATGCACATTGTTGCATAAATGGCGCGTATTTTAAATTCACCGTGAGGGAAATGCTTATAGCGCGCGTCCTAGCGTGTTAACTTAAATAAATAAATATACGAAAATACCAAAAAAATAAATTATCGAAATTCCATTGTTTTTTCACCTTATAAAATATATGTATAATAATATATAGCAGTCAATTAAACTGTTTTGACCTGAAAACAACCCTGGGTAAGATATAGATTTAATTGTACTCTCTTGTAGAATTACCCTCCGAACTAACTTCATGTACGTCCAATATTGGAAAAATATTGTAAAAAAATTCAGAATATTATTTAACACAACGTTTTTTCAAATATTATAATTATAATACATAATTTTAAAAAAACATGATTTTTTTTAAAAAGTTTGCTTTTTACATAATTATTTTTAAAGGTGACAGCTGATCTGTCTATCGAAGGCATTGCCAAACTGTACTTTTGGGATTTTGATCAATTTCTTCGGAAGGCGGAACAGCTGTCAAGCTTTAAAAAAATTGTTTGCCGACTAAAAATTTTTTTTATTTTACTTTCAAAAATTGATAAAAATATTATAAAAATGGGGATCTCCAAAATAATGTTTTTTAATTATAATAATTCAACCAATTTTTGAAATGAAAGTATTTAATAATGAACAAGTTACCTTCTTCAAATCCTCCCCCAGCACACAACACTACACAGCACAGTAAATATATGTTACTAATCATTTTGATATACGTCGATCACTCAAATTGTCTGAATAATGAATTCAGCGGTCCGTCGGCGCTTTTAAAGGATCGACTATCAAATATTTACAGCAGTGGTTCGGGCGGAGTGGTTTGGGTGCCACATATGGAAATTTAAAAACATACAAATACCACAATAGTCAAGAGTTTCAACTGCCCGATGTCTGAAAAACTTTCATAACGATAATTTCGAAGGCCCATCAACCAGCGGCTGAGAATTCAAATTGCAAAACTCTTGCAACTGTACAAGGCGGTTCCGACGAGAAAGGTTGATTATGCTCTGAACGTACCAGCAACGTTCTGCTAGAATTCTTTTTTAATCATCTTTAGCACAAATAAATAATGGTCCAGTGGAAACGTTTTTAACTTATGTGATTAATAATTGGAAATTAGGTAAATATTAATAAATCTAAAGAAGTTGATATTCTGACCATTTTGAGGTTGCTTTCGAAACAATAGGCAGAGTAATATTAAAAAACACTTCAGGGATAAACCTACAGAATCGTTTCTCAATTTTTAAAATATAATTTATATGATAAATACATTTCGTCCAACGATGTTCGAGTGCCCCTATATCGATTTAACGCGCGAATCATTTACAAACTCTCTGGAAATAAATGTCTTTTTCGCCTGAGAACCCCTCTTTTTCAGAAATATCTTCTCAGGAAGGAATATATCAGGTGACGTTGGGGAAAGAATACAATATAATGGATTTTGGCGGCCATTTGTTTCGTTAAATTCGGAGCATTGACGTGATAGAACATGGAACGGAATATTGTGAAAATTGAGTTATGAAACAAGGAAAAGGATACTGTGAACGTTGTGTTATGGAACAAGGAACTGAATACTGTGAACGTTGTGTTATGGAACAAGAAACTGAATACTGTGAACGTTGTGTTATAGAAAAAGGAACTGAATACTGTGAACGTTGTGATATGGAACAAGGAACTGAACGCTGTGAACGTTGTGTTATGGAACAAGGAAGTGAATAATGTGAACTTTGTGTTATGGAACAAGGAACTGAATACTGTGAACGTTGTGTTATAGAAAAAAGAACTGAATACTGTGAACGTTGTGGTATGGAACAAGGAACTGAATACTGTGAATGTTGTGGTATGGAACAAGGAACTGAACGCTGTGAACGTTGTGTTATGGAACAAGGAACTGAATACTGTGAACGTTGTGTTATTGTTTTTTTTTTGTTTATTGTTTCTTCTTCACATTTTAGGTATAACAGTTTACAATACAATTTTTAACCTCACTAACCTGTTGAGGTTAATAATTATTTACTTAAAGTAACAAAATAACACAAAAGGAAAAACAAAACTAATACTGCAAAAAACACAAAATAATACAGGTAAAATAAAAATGATACTTCAAAGAATAATATTGTTACACAGATAATGGACAAGCTAAAGGCCCTTGGCAGTCTTGGCACATTACAATGTAAACAAAGTAGGGTGACCATAGTTGATTTGAATTTTGAAGGACTAAGATAAATAATAAATATATGTATATAATATATTATGCTATTAATTTAGCACGATTTATTATATACATAAGGTGAAAAAATGGTTTAGACAATAGAATATACATTTAATTTATGAAGGACAAAGATGAAAAATGTTATGGAACAAGGAACTGAACACTGTGAACGTTGTGTTATGGAACAAGGAACTGAATACTGTGAACGTTGTGTTATGGAACAAGGAACTGAATACTGTGAACGTTGTGTTATGGAACAAGGAACTGAATACTGTGAACGCTGTGTTATGGAACAAGGAAAATAATACTGTGAACGTTGTGTTATAGAACAAGAAAAAATAATACTATGAACGTTGTGTAATGGAACAAGGAAAATAATACTGTGAACATTGCGTTATGGAACAAGGAATAGAATGCTGTGAACACTGTGTTATGGAACAAGGAAAAAAACACTGTGAACATTGCGTTATGGAACAAAGAATAGAATGCTGTGAGCGTTGGGTTATGGAACAACGAACAGAATATTTATTGTGAAGCTGTAAGTTTATGTAGATAAAACAAAAGATTAGGGACAATTACTTCAGAATTTTTAAGAATAAAATACAACAAATCGCTTATTTGTTGGTACATCAGGTCCAATTTTGAAAATTACACAGTAATTCACAACAAATCCGAGTTCATTGAACCTGAGTTAAATCACTTGCAGACAAACCCACAACCTAAATTAGTATCTACTTGATGATTGATGAGTAACTAGCTAGAATTTGTTAGAGAAACATACGATTTAATTTTATCGAAGGAAGCAAATACTTTGGGGTGTGACATTATATATTTAAAACACACTTTGTAAAACACCACTTTTATTTTGAATTAATATTCAACAGCCAACCAGGTTTCGCTTAGCTCAAGTTTCGTCAGTGTTTAAAATCAACAAACTATGTTATATTCAATATGCTTATTATATCAGTTGATAAATGTAATAAGCCCCGACGGAGCTTGAGCTAAGCGAAACCTGGTTGGCTGTTGAATATTAATTCAACAGCCAACCAGGTTTCGCTTAGCTCAAGTTTCGGCAGTGTTTATTATATCAACAAACTATGTTATATTCAATATGCTTATTATATCAGTTGATAAATGTAATAAGCCCCGACGGAGCTTGAGCTAAGCGAAACCTGGTTGGCTGTTGAATATTAATTCAACAGCCAACCAGGTTTCGCTTAGCTCAAGTTTCGGCAGTGTTTATTATATCAACAAACTATGTTATATTCAATATGCTTATTATATCAGTTGATAAATGTAATAAGCCCCGACGGAGCTTGAGCTAAGCGAAACCTGGTTGGCTGTTGAATATTAATTCAACAGCCAACCAGGTTTCGCTTAGCTCAAGTTTCGTCAGTGTTAATCAACAAACTATGTTATATTCAATATGCTTATTATATCAGTTGATAAATGTAATAAGCCCCGACGGAGCTTGAGCTAAGCGAAACCTGGTTGGCTGTTGAATATTAATTCAACAGCCAACCAGGTTTCGCTTAGCTCAAGTTTCGGCAGTGTTTATTATATCAACAAACTATGTTATATTCAATATGCTTATTATATCAGTTGATAAATGTAATAAGCCCCGACGGAGCTTGAGCTAAGCGAAACCTGGTTGGCTGTTGAATATTAATTCAACAGCCAACCAGGTTTCGCTTAGCTCAAGTTTCGGCAGTGTTTATTATATCAACAAACTATGTTATATTCAATATGCTTATTATATCAGTTGATAAATGTAATAAGCCCCGACGGAGCTTGAGCTAAGCGAAACCTGGTTGGCTGTTGAATATTAATTCAACAGCCAACCAGGTTTCGCTTAGCTCAAGTTTCGGCAGTGTTTATTATATCAACAAACTATGTTATATTCAATATGCTTATTATATCAGTTGATAAATGTAATAAGCCCCGACGGAGCTTGAGCTAAGCGAAACCTGGTTGGCTGTTGAATATTAATTCAACAGCCAACCAGGTTTCGCTTAGCTCAAGTTTCGGCAGTGTTTATTATATCAACAAACTATGTTATATTCAATATGCTTATTATATCAGTTGATAAATGTAATAAGCCCCGACGGAGCTTGAGCTAAGCGAAACCTGGTTGGCTGTTGAATATTAATTCAACAGCCAACCAGGTTTCGCTTAGCTCAAGTTTCGGCAGTGTTTATTATATCAACAAACTATGTTATATTCAATATGCTTATTATATCAGTTGATAAATGTAATAAGCCCCGACGGAGCTTGAGCTAAGCGAAACCTGGTTATCTGTTGAATATTAATTCAACAGCCAACCAGGTTTCGCTTAGCTCAAGTTTCGGCAGTGTTTATTATATCAACAAACTATGATATATTCAATATGCTTATTATATCAGTTGATAAATGTAATAATCCCCGACGGAGCTTGAGCTAAGCGAAACCTGGTTATCTGTTGAATATTAATTCAAAATAAAAGTGGTGTTTTACAAAGTGTGTTTTTTCATTAAATATAATATGATTTAACATAGAAACAGTGTTTGACCCCTGAAATGGAGAGTCGGGATCAAAGTTGTGCAACTCGAGATCAATAATTGTTACTGGGGGAATGTGTTTTAAGCAAAGCATCTGCTGCAAAGAGATAAAAATAATTTTAAAAAGAAACATTCTTAATTTATTATAAAACAACAACGGATGTAGTTCGTAGGTTAGTTTGTAGATTCTAGTCTTTAGAAATACTTTTTGATCGGGCGAGGCAAATGATAATAAATTTAAATGAATATTTGCAGATAATTAAAATATGTATTCACATGTATATATTTTATACATATAAACATACATATGGACATACATATAGATTGAGCCAAAGAAGTATTTACTTCAGTCGTGTGGTCTAAAAAACAATCGATTTTTTAAAAATTATTTATCTAACATTCGATCAGTCCAAGGGAGGACTTGAGAAATGAAAAAAATGCTCTAAGGGCTTATGTCATCTGGGGATTTTGTGAGAAGGGCCATACAGACATTTAAGGAAAAGGAAGGAGATGATTTACTGGAAAGGAAAAGGGCCAAAGACTTGTATAAAACTACTTGGTGTTAATCCTGACGCTGGTTTTTCCCTGAAAACTCAAGTGAACAGAACTGTAAGCACGGGGTTCTTTCAATTGAGGCAAAGTAAAGCAGTGCGAAGAAACCTAACAGACGTGACTAAATTACTAGTCAATTCGTGTGTTGTTTCACGTCTAGATTATTGCAATGCATATGCAAGTCTCCCAAAATATCAAATTAACAAATTACAATCCGTTTTCAACGCTGCGGCAAGACTTATCACCGGCCTATCTAAATATTCCCATATTTCAGAGCATCTCAAAAATCTTCACTGGCTCAAATGTCCTGAAGGAATCCAGTTGAAGCTCTGCTGGATGGCATTTAAGTCCCTTAACTTAATGGCTCCGGCTTACTTATCGGAACAGTGTATTCTTGAAAATTCCAATTGTCGACAATCAACCCTCAGGTCAGCAGAATCAACAGCTATCGGAATCAGCAAAGAAACCAAAGCGCACACCAGATACTAAGTTGGGTGTGTCAGGACCTAAAGCATGGAATAGGCTGCCACATGAGTTAAGAATGATCACAGACTCGGCGGAATTAAGAGCTAAACTTAAAACTCATCTGTTCAAACTGTCTTATCCATGAAGTCAAAAACCTTTCACCTTCACAGCCTGCGACATGGTAAATAACTAATTGTGTAAAAATATGAGCTAATTTTTATTTGTAAGCTTTTGTAAAGCAAATTCTCCAGTCCTAAAGAAACCTAAAATTCTCAAGTCTTTCAAAAAAAAAATTAACTCACCTGTGGCGTTAATATTCTAATAAATGAAAAACAGTGATGGGAGGTAGTAAATGTAAAATCGTGCAATATTTAGAGTTTTCAATATAATGTCCTCCGCGTGCAAATTGGTATCGTCTCCAAAGCATAAACTTTCTAATTAAAGTGTGTTTATCGGAAGTGACCGGCCAGGTAAGTATGTTTCTATGTAAATTTGTAAATAATAAACTTAGATAGAGCCCAAGAATTCATAATAAATTGTACAGCGCCCTTGAGGTGATCTCTCACAAAAACGGTGCTCTACAAATTATCAAATTATTTTTACGCACCAGACTTTTAGGTCCGCGTTTAGTTTTCCCCATAGGAAAAACTAAACCCCTTCACACACTTTTCCATAAAAATGATCATCTAGTAAATCCACACTATGCAAGTGTACTATATAAGTATAATTAATACAAATCAATACAAGAACAACATGTTAACCTACCAGACTATCAAATGGAAAAATAATTCACCGACTCCAGATATTTTCATATCAGCGGGTTCGGCTCGGTGGAACTCCTAATTTGACCGATAAATCCTTCTGATCCTTCAATATAAATATTTAAAAAATCTTTCGTAATGACTGATTTTTTCATTTTTATATACACATTCTTTGAAAAATCTAATATGCCTAAATTTTTAATAAAAGAGCTATAATGGTATAATGCCAGTAGCCGAAATAACAAATGGTAATATTTTTACCGTCTGAGAATGCCGAATTCTTTTAATTTCCTAAATCTGTATACTTTCTTATTTTTCCAGAAACAGATTATTCAATATAACACAAAATCTGGAATAGTTACATCAATGATATATATGTTATTTTTTTTTAATTTTGTCATGTAAAACTATATCGGGTCTATTATGACTAATTGGTCTGTCGTTAGTATAGTTTTATCATATTATATTTTAAAGAAATTATTTTCTAAAAATGAATTTGCTTCGTATTCATAATATGGTACTATATTATGACAGTCAATCAAGTTATATTTAATTACCAAACTTTGGTGAATTATTTTTTAAAATTATTTTATAAAAATGAATTTGCTTCGTATTCATAATATGGTACTATATTATGACAGTCAATCAAGTTATATTTAATTACCAAACTTTAGTGAATTATTTTTAAAACCTGATTGTGCCTAAATGTATACTCAGACGGCGCTAATATAGAACATCCCGATATAATATGTTCTATAGTTTCCGGAAAAGCCATACATTTTCTACATAAATTATCAATTTGATTTGTATCTTTGATTATATACTTACTATAATTTTTACTATTGATGACTCTATCTTGAATAGCAAGCATAAATCCTTCTATTTCTGCGCTCAACTCTCCAATACTCAACCATTTGTTTGACGAAAGTTTGTCAACATACGTTTGGTTGAGATAATTGAAGTGTTTTGCGTGAATAATTTTATTTGACCAGGAATCTAATAATTCTAACGATGTCGTCGGATCTGCCGGATCTGTCCTGATGATGGACACTGCAACGCTGTCCGAAACGTCGGCTAAAGAAGGAGGTAGCGCAACACGGCATAACACCCCAAAAACAAACAACAAAAATGCTTTTGGCCGTAAAAATCTAAAAACGTATCTTTGTTAACGTAGTTCTAATTAATCTAAATCTGTATTGGACCATTTAATCATACCAAATGAGTACGTTAAGAGAGGTATTGCCCAACTATTTATTGCCTTTACTAAATTTTTAGCAGATAGATTGCATTTTAAAATTTTTCTGATCCTATTTTGAAATTTAATCTTAATAGCATTTTTAATACTAGTATGATCTCATCTATTCGATTGCGGGTATCCTAAGTATTTATAAACATCATCCCCTTTCATACTTTTAATTTTGAAATTTCAAAATAAACCCTCGTCTCGATCTACAATTTTTCCTATCTCTGTATGTATCGTTCAACATTTATCTAAACCAAAAGTCATTTTAATACCATCTGAAAAAATTTTAACTACCTTAATCATTTTCTCTAAATTTGATTCAAAATTCGAAAATAATTTTATATCATCCATATATAATAAATGCGAAATTGTAATACTCTCTCATGTATTACCCTTAATTTTTATTCCAAACTTACTTTTAATTAACATTTTAGATAGAGGATTCAATGCTAAGTAAAACCAAAGAGGACTCAACGAGTCTCCTTGAAAAATTCCTCTTTTTATTGAAATGTCCGGTACTACTATTTTCTTACCTTTTAAATTGATAAATAAATCTGAATTCCAAAAGGACATTATATTTTCCAAAAAGCTAATAATCATTGGGTTGATTTTATATATATTCAATACTTTGATAAGCCACGAGTGCGGGACACCATCGAAAGTTTTTTACATCCCATATGTTTTCTGCGACAACCTTTTTGTTGTTCAGATAAAATATTTTTTCATCTAAATGATCATATATTAAATCTGTCAAGCAAGAGGTTAAACATTTATATATTTATTTATTTGAATTTCATGCCCTGCTGGGCTTTTACATGATTTTTTTTTATTAACAAAGTACATCTAACTCATAAATTACATTCAATTCACACAAAATTAGTTGGCTCTTTTTCACACAAAATCAAAAATTAAAATTAAAAAGTAAAGTACATCTAAATAAGCATTAGAAACAATTGAAACAAAAGCAAAAAATAAAATTATAAAACTGAATCTAAAACAAAATCAAAGTCATAATCAAAAACAAAATCAACAACATAATCAAAAACAAAATCAAATACGAGTTTGATAAAAGCAGGATACCCTACCATGCAAGGTACAGAAACAACAGAATGGGATAAGTACAATTCGTAGATTGAGTCAAGGAAAACTATGTGGTATATTCAATTAAATATTATTGATCTTTTTACCGATAAACATCTTATTACTATGAGGTGTTTATATTTAATGTGTATAATAATGTCTCAAAAATATCCGCAATGTCGTTATATTCATTTCCCAATATTGTCGGTAAATATGTAATGGGTCTATACTGAGAGGGATTATTAATATTTTCGCTTTTAGGTAACATATAAGTAATGCCCTTTAGAAAATTTTGCAAATTTTGAGTGTGTTTAACAAATTTTGAAAGATTTTTTGCCAACAGAAGATGTAAAGTAGTCAGACGTTTGTACCAAAAAGTATGTATCCAATCGCAACCTGTGGCTTTCCAATTATGAGTATTTTTAATAACTTTGGCTAACAATTCAACCGATATATCAGAAAAACTCATTTGTTCAATGTCTGAACAATGGAGTTCTTCATTTTCTATCCAGGGACCTGACTCATTGTGTTTTTTATCTTTACTCCAAATTTTAGTCCAAAAATCGTGCATATTTGGATGCCAGATGGCAACGGAATATTATTATTCGGAATAATATTTTTTTATCGTCAAGTTTGGAATAAAATATTTCCTCATTTTTCTAGAATAATCTATTAATATTTTTTTTATTATACTTATATATATACTTACTTTTTAATCTACTAGCTTTTACACCTAATTTTTGTTTTAATAAATCCAATAAATCATTGATTATATTTCCATTATTATTACTATCAATGCTATAACCAAATTTTCTCCTAATTTCGTCTACATGTCTCAAAATATTCCTACTTCTATTTCCATTTTCTAATTTGTGTTATTTCACAATTAATTAATAAAAAAAATATATTATAAACATAATAATGGCGGCACGTTCCGGAGTGGAAGATACTCTCAGTATCGCCCTGGTGTTAGCCCACCATTCAGAGTTAAAACGTTGCTTAATAATGGCTTTAGCCGTGTTTAGTAACTAGATCTGAATAGCCAGCTACTTTCCCACCTTCCTCTTCCCCATCTCCTTCCCTTCCTTACTTACCTTCAGCCTCACAACATACTCCGATTAGGGATGCCATAGTCTCACTGAAAATTGTATCTTGACGAATGTACTGGTTATTAAAGCAGCAGGAAATTTGATTTTTCGGAATTTCACAAATATATTTTTTGTATCGAATTATTGTAGGCGTACATTGTTTTTTTAAAGGCAGTTCGAAAGTTCCAATTAATATCTGGGATTAATGGCTTATTTTTTTAAAATAACTAACAGAAGAAACGCTGTAAATAAGACTTTCTTAGCGCCATTTATCTACTAATATTATAAACCATTTATCTACTAATCTTACTAATTATCCTGAAGGGAGCAGTTGGGACTCTTGTGAGGTATCTCTCTATAAAAAAAACATCATTTTCTAATCTAATCTGCCATTCTGGTTTACTATAACTATATGATCTATCATCAGTGGACATTAATTCAATTCCTAACTGATTACATATTTATAGTGATAGCGCTGGCATATAGGTACTATTGTATGAAGTTCTAAAAAACTAATGTCGTCAAATATTATTTTTGGTAAAATTATATTATTTAAATCAAAAATTGATTCAGATAATTTTTTTTACGTATGTAATTTTGGTCTATCTGTGGTTCTACATCTATTTTTTACGCACCAGTCGTTTAGGTCCTTTCCTTTGGGAAAAACTAAACCCTTTCACACACTTTTCCATATAAATGATCATCTAGTAAATCCACGCTATGCAAGTGTATTATATAAGTATAATTAATACAAATCAATACAAGAACAACATGTTTATCTACCAGACTATCAAATGGGAAAATAATTCACCGACTCCAGATATTTTCATATCCGAGGGTTCGGCTCGGTGGAACTCCTAATTTGACCGATAAATCCTACTGATCCCTCAATATAAATATTTAAAAAATCTTTCGTAATCCTACATGTATTTAAAAAGACTGATTTTGCATTTTTATATACAAATTCTTTGACAAATCTAAAATGCCTAAATTTTTAATGAGAGAGCTAGGTATAACGCTAGTAGCCGAATATAACAAATAATATTTTTATAGTCTGACAATGCCAAATTCTTTTAATTTCATTTACTAAATCTGTATACTTTCTTATGTTTTCAGAAACAGATTTTTCAATATTACAGGAATTTGGAATAGCTGCATCAATGACTACATCTATATATCTAATTATATTATTATGAAGTAAGTTAGCTAATTCTACTACATTATCATCTACTAAGTTTAAATTTGCAATATTGATTTCCCTAAGATTATAAATAACATCTAAGTTATTTGAATCTGCACTGTAATATCATTGGACATGTCTACTAGATTATTAATGCCTCTACCATAACATTATTACTTGCAATCCAATCCCCCAGTTGCAATCTATCTGCTACTTCATTTTTTATCTGATCTAATGCAACTACAGGAATTCAATTATTTTTGAAAATTGCTTGTTTTTGGTCTGCTAACTTATGTTCACTTTAAAAAAAAAAAAAAGACAAACATTCCCGGGTTACGAATAACCCAACAACATTTGAAAATCTCCTACTACCACCACACTAAGCGGAAGATGTTGCTTGTGTTGTGATGGAGGACTTAGCCAGCCGAGGAATCGAACACGGAACGCCTGGGTGGGACCCGAGCGCGATGACCACTCAACCACTGCCCGGTCAATGGCAATCAATCATTTACTATGGCAAACGGATATTTTTCTGAGAAAAGTAAATGTAATTTTTTTCTATTCAACAGCATATCTGTTTCTAGTTTGATTACCTAAAAATATGAACGAACGATGAACATATTGACATCGTTCGTCCATTTCATACGCAGCTTTTATTATTATTATTATTATGAGGGGTGGGTAGGAATCTGGGAGTCAATGTGTCACTCCAGTGCAAACGCATTCGCCGCCGAGATAAACCTCACCCAATTAACCCAGGCACCCCTGTTAAGTCACTAAACGTAGCGAACCACTTGGGGTGACCTATGGCAAGGGTGTTACTTATAAAATAAATGGTTCTCGGGGCGGCGGTATTCATACCCATCTCCCAAAATGTAATTGTCTACAATGATTATTACATGATGATGGACAATGATGACTGTAACGCTGTCCGAAACGTTGGCTAAAGAATGAGAGGCTAAAAAATTGGCTAAAGCGCTACAAGGCAGAATACCCATAATAAGATAGAGTTAAAAGATAGTTAAGACATATAAGAGCGAGTAAGATAAGTACCTATACAAGAGCAGTGGCGCAACCAGGATTTTGTTTTGGAGGGGCCGAGATAAAATGATTTAAATATGTTAAATTCAATAAAATTATTAAACGTTACACGATAGGTTTTACAGATGTTCTTACTTCCGCGTCGCTTTAACAAGTCTTTAAGTATAGGGACATAATTAGGGACCTGAATATTATATCCCAAAAGAGTTCAACTGCAACTGCAACTGCAACTGCAAGGGATGCCACAAACAACATTTACACTTTGGGAGACAGTCTTTAGTTATTAGACGCCCTAATGGGCTTTTACATGTTGAACTTTTAATATTTCTATTTTTGATAAATCTCATGGAATTTCGTCATAATAATTCATTAAACGTTCTTCTCAATATATGTAGTGTGTCAATCAAGAGTAGAAAATGTTAAAAATGGTACTTGTAGAAAACTTGTAGGCTGGCAACACCAATCAACTGTCAAATATAAATCATATTTCCCTGTGGAACCGGTTTTCAAGTGATATTGTATATTGGAATTATTTTCGAGTTTCAACTAAAATCTATCATCAACATGAATATAACAATAAAAGGTAATTTTTAACGTTTTTCTATGTCGTTTGGAAGAGTCTAAAACCGAAAGATTCTCAATGGATACAAAGGACGTTTATAGGCGAACTTCTGAGATGACTAGTAGATATGTAGTAAATTATAATTTATTTTTAAATTAATTTTCTAAAACTTTGAAATGATAAGAACATATTTTGTTGAGAACTTTTGTTTGAAAATTACCTTTTATATAAGGTTTTGTTGACATTCTGTTTATAACTCAGGTGCGGGGCATACGTCATTCCTATGGGCCGGTATATCAGTCTTTGCTAAGGAGCACATTTCTCGCTCAACTTATACCGCCGAAATCGGCCGCTTAAGCCATCGTAAGCCGCAGTATAGTTCCTTTGCTAGACGCTGTAGCGCTATTGGCAAAAACACATCTGTCATCTGTCAGATTTCACATTGCTTCGGTTTCGATAAATTACATTGGAAGAATAAGTTTACCAATCAATATGGAATTCGAACTTTCTTCGAGTGATGAAGATTTAGAAATCGTTTGACGTTTGGTTGTTTGATAATAACCACAGAGTCCATAGATTGGTTCGGCAGAAATGACTAAAATTATCATAGACTAAATGTTTAAAATTGGTCGACTCTAGGATTACGACTGATATACGGATTGTGTGCTACGCCATGCTGAGCTCCACATTCCGTGCTTTAAAAGCCGGGCTTTAGACCAACTGATATACCGGCCCTATGTCTACCTGCGTTAAATTGTCGTGAAAACAAGCTTATGTGCCCAAGCGGTTAACAGTTTTATTTAATTGCAATGACACTGAATATATGCAATACTGTAACTAACATTTTTAAAACTATATAAAATAAATATATTATGTTTAATTTGAATAATAACAATTTTAACGCCCTTTATTTCAATGTTTTCAAACACGGATACATGTTTTAAGTATGATTTTATTTTATTTACATACATATTATTAGCTTTCATGGTTGTATCTTTTTTCGCAGGTAAATCAGAAAGTGCCATGAAGCGAATTGTCCAGGAGAGCGAATAAACAGAGGGGGTAAGTTCGAAACTCCATGCAAAAAATGAAAGGGTCTATAGATAGTTGAGCCAGTGCTATTCGTCAGAAAGTATATTTTTAAGGAAGATGATCTAAGGCCCGGGCAGTGCTGGGTACTTCAGCTAGTATTAATTTTTAAACTTTATATTTTTATTTTATTTTACTACAATATTGATATTATTCATTGTGTTAACACAAAATTGCAAAGGTATAATTTATCTTTATGCGATTCTAATGTTGAGATCAGTGGGTATCTATTGTAATAAAAAAAATCCCACTTTTATTTTTACAAAATTGTACGTTATACAGATTTACATTTTCACCGTGTGTTATATTGCCTTCTGAAAAACAGTAGTGCCTTTCTATGTTTTCTACTCTTAATTAACAGACTCTACATATACTATTATTTATTTCTTAAGTCAAAGAACATCTAAATGTGCCCAAGATCATAAAAATACTATGAAAAAGAGTTTAAAAGGAAAAAAATAACATCAATTGTATATTTAAATTATATATCAAATAGAAACCTTACTGAAGAAATAAGCTGAAACGTTTTGTTGGTGTAACCGGAGTGAGGTCAAATTTATCTCACTTTGGGGGAAATCGATCAAATATTTTCAAAAAGTGAGACAGAATCACTAAACTGATTACAAATAACTAAACTAAGGACAGTAAAACTCTTTAATTCTTTGACACCTGTATGACCTGCACTTTTTTTTTTAAAGTTAGGCTGAAATGGCTTTGGATTAAGATATATATTGCCGAAATAACAAATGGTAATATTTTTACCGTCTGAGAATGCCGAATTCTTTTAATTTCCTAAATCTGTATACTTTCTTATTTTTCCAGAAACAGATTATTCAATATAACACAAAATCTGGAATAGTTACATCAATGATATATATGTTATTTTTTTTTAATTTTGTCATGTAAAACTATATCGGGTCTATTATGACTAATTGGTCTGTCGTTAGTATAGTTTTATCATATTATATTTTAAAGAAATTATTTTCTAAAAATGAATTTGCTTCGTATTCATAATATGGTACTATATTATGACAGTCAATCAAGTTATATTTAATTACCAAACTTTGGTGAATTATTTTTTAAAATTATTTTATAAAAATGAATTTGCTTCGTATTCATAATATGGTACTATATTATGACAGTCAATCAAGTTATATTTAATTACCAAACTTTAGTGAATTATTTTTAAAACCTGATTGTGCCTAAATGTATACTCAGACGGCGCTAATATAGAACATCCCGATATAATATGTTCTATAGTTTCCGGAAAAGCCATACATTTTCTACATAAATTATCAATTTGATTTGTATCTTTGATTATATACTTACTATAATTTTTACTATTGATGACTCTATCTTGAATAGCAAGCATAAATCCTTCTATTTCTGCGCTCAACTCTCCAATACTCAACCATTTGTTTGACGAAAGTTTGTCAACATACGTTTGGTTGAGATAATTGAAGTGTTTTGCGTGAATAATTTTATTTGACCAGGAATCTAATAATTCTAACGATGTCGTCGGATCTGCCGGATCTGTCCTGATGATGGACACTGCAACGCTGTCCGAAACGTCGGCTAAAGAAGGAGGTAGCGCAACACGGCATAACACCCCAAAAACAAACAACAAAAATGCTTTTGGCCGTAAAAATCTAAAAACGTATCTTTGTTAACGTAGTTCTAATTAATCTAAATCTGTATTGGACCATTTAATCATACCAAATGAGTACGTTAAGAGAGGTATTGCCCAACTATTTATTGCCTTTACTAAATTTTTAGCAGATAGATTGCATTTTAAAATTTTTCTGATCCTATTTTGAAATTTAATCTTAATAGCATTTTTAATACTAGTATGATCTCATCTATTCGATTGCGGGTATCCTAAGTATTTATAAACATCATCCCCTTTCATACTTTTAATTTTGAAATTTCAAAATAAACCCTCGTCTCGATCTACAATTTTTCCTATCTCTGTATGTATCGTTCAACATTTATCTAAACCAAAAGTCATTTTAATACCATCTGAAAAAATTTTAACTACCTTAATCATTTTCTCTAAATTTGATTCAAAATTCGAAAATAATTTTATATCATCCATATATAATAAATGCGAAATTGTAATACTCTCTCATGTATTACCCTTAATTTTTATTCCAAACTTACTTTTAATTAACATTTTAGATAGAGGATTCAATGCTAAGTAAAACCAAAGAGGACTCAACGAGTCTCCTTGAAAAATTCCTCTTTTTATTGAAATGTCCGGTACTACTATTTTCTTACCTTTTAAATTGATAAATAAATCTGAATTCCAAAAGGACATTATATTTTCCAAAAAGCTAATAATCATTGGGTTGATTTTATATATATTCAATACTTTGATAAGCCACGAGTGCGGGACACCATCGAAAGTTTTTTACATCCCATATGTTTTCTGCGACAACCTTTTTGTTGTTCAGATAAAATATTTTTTCATCTAAATGATCATATATTAAATCTGTCAAGCAAGAGGTTAAACATTTATATATTTATTTATTTGAATTTCATGCCCTGCTGGGCTTTTACATGATTTTTTTTTATTAACAAAGTACATCTAACTCATAAATTACATTCAATTCACACAAAATTAGTTGGCTCTTTTTCACACAAAATCAAAAATTAAAATTAAAAAGTAAAGTACATCTAAATAAGCATTAGAAACAATTGAAACAAAAGCAAAAAATAAAATTATAAAACTGAATCTAAAACAAAATCAAAGTCATAATCAAAAACAAAATCAACAACATAATCAAAAACAAAATCAAATACGAGTTTGATAAAAGCAGGATACCCTACCATGCAAGGTACAGAAACAACAGAATGGGATAAGTACAATTCGTAGATTGAGTCAAGGAAAACTATGTGGTATATTCAATTAAATATTATTGATCTTTTTACCGATAAACATCTTATTACTATGAGGTGTTTATATTTAATGTGTATAATAATGTCTCAAAAATATCCGCAATGTCGTTATATTCATTTCCCAATATTGTCGGTAAATATGTAATGGGTCTATACTGAGAGGGATTATTAATATTTTCGCTTTTAGGTAACATATAAGTAATGCCCTTTAGAAAATTTTGCAAATTTTGAGTGTGTTTAACAAATTTTGAAAGATTTTTTGCCAACAGAAGATGTAAAGTAGTCAGACGTTTGTACCAAAAAGTATGTATCCAATCGCAACCTGTGGCTTTCCAATTATGAGTATTTTTAATAACTTTGGCTAACAATTCAACCGATATATCAGAAAAACTCATTTGTTCAATGTCTGAACAATGGAGTTCTTCATTTTCTATCCAGGGACCTGACTCATTGTGTTTTTTATCTTTACTCCAAATTTTAGTCCAAAAATCGTGCATATTTGGATGCCAGATGGCAACGGAATATTATTATTCGGAATAATATTTTTTTATCGTCAAGTTTGGTATAAAATATTTCCTCATTTTTCTAGAATAATCTATTAATATTTTTTTTATTATACTTATATATATACTTACTTTTTAATCTACTAGCTTTTACACCTAATTTTTGTTTTAATAAATCCAATAAATCATTGATTATATTTCCATTATTATTACTATCAATGCTATAACCAAATTTTCTCCTAATTTCGTCTACATGTCTCAAAATATTCCTACTTCTATTTCCATTTTCTAATTTGTGTTATTTCACAATTAATTAATAAAAAAAATATATTATAAACATAATAATGGCGGCACGTTCCGGAGTGGAAGATACTCTCAGTATCGCCCTGGTGTTAGCCCACCATTCAGAGTTAAAACGTTGCTTAATAATGGCTTTAGCCGTGTTTAGTAACTAGATCTGAATAGCCAGCTACTTTCCCACCTTCCTCTTCCCCATCTCCTTCCCTTCCTTACTTACCTTCAGCCTCACAACATACTCCGATTAGGGATGCCATAGTCTCACTGAAAATTGTATCTTGACGAATGTACTGGTTATTAAAGCAGCAGGAAATTTGATTTTTCGGAATTTCACAAATATATTTTTTGTATCGAATTATTGTAGGGGTACATTGTTTTTTTAAAGGCAATTCGAAAGTTCCAATTAATATCTGGGATTAATGGCTTATTTTTTTAAAATAACTAACAGAAGAAACGCTGTAAATAAGACTTTCTTAGCGCCATTTATCTACTAATATTATAAACCATTTATCTACTAATCTTACTAATTATCCTGAAGGGAGCAGTTGGGACTCTTGTGAGGTATCTCTCTATAAAAAAAACATCATTTTCTAATCTAATCTTCCATTCTGGTTTACTATAACTATATGATCTATCATCAGTGGACATTAATTCAATTCCTAACTGATTACATATTTATAGTGATAGCGCTGGCATATAGGTACTATTGTATGAAGTTCTAAAAAACTAATGTCGTCAAATATTATTTTTGGTAAAATTATATTATTTAAATCAAAAATTGATTCAGATAATTTTTTTTACGTATGTAATTTTGGTCTATCTGTGGTTCTACATCTATTTTTTACGCACCAGTCGTTTAGGTCCTTTCCTTTGGGAAAAACTAAACCCTTTCACACACTTTTCCATATAAATGATCATCTAGTAAATCCACGCTATGCAAGTGTATTATATAAGTATAATTAATACAAATCAATACAAGAACAACATGTTTATCTACCAGACTATCGAATGGGAAAATAATTCACCGACTCCAGATATTTTCATATCAGAGGGTTCGGCTCGGTGGAACTCCTAATTTGACCGATAAATCCTACTAATCCCTCAATATAAATATTTAAAAAATCTTTCGTAATCCTACATGTATTTAAAAAGACTGATTTTGCATTTTTATATACAAATTCTTTGACAAATCTAATATGCCTAAATTTTTAATGAGAGAGCTAGGTATAACGCTAGTAGCCGAATATAACAAATAATATTTTTATAGTCTGAGAATGCCAAATTCTTTTAATTTCATTTCCTAAATCTGTATACTTTCTTATGTTTTCAGAAACAGATTTTTCAATATTACAGGAATTTGGAATAGCTGCATCAATGACTACATCTATATATCTAATTATATTATTATGAAGTAAGTTAGCTAATTCTACTACATTATCATCTACTAAGTTTAAATTTGCAATATTGATTTCCCTAAGATTATAAATAACATCTAAGTTATTTGAATCTGCACTGTAATATCATTGGACATGTCTACTAGATTATTAATGCCTCTACCATAACATTATTACTTGCAATCCAATCCCCCAGTTGCAATCTATCTGCTACTTCATTTTTTATCTGATCTAATGCAACTACAGGAATTCAATTATTTTTGAAAATTGCTTGTTTTTGGTCTGCTAACTTATGTTCACTTAAAAAAAAAAAAAAAAGACAAACATTCCCGGGTTACGAATAACCCAACAACATTTGAAAATCTCCTACTACCACCACACTAAGTGGAAGATGTTGCTTGTGTTGTGATGGAGGACTTAGCCAGCCGAGGAATCGAACACGGAACGCCTGGGTGGGACCCGAGCGCGATGACCACTCAACCACTGCCCGGTCAATGGCAATCAATCATTTACTATGGCAAACGGATATTTTTCTGAGAAAAGTAAATGTAATTTTTTTCTATACAACAGCATATCTGTTTCTAGTTTGATTACCTAAAAATATGAACGAACGATGAACATATTGACATCGTTCGTCCATTTCATACGCAGCTTTTATTATTATGAGGGGTGGGTAGGAATCTGGGAGTCAATGTGTCACTCCAGTGCAAACGCATTCGCCGCCGAGATAAACCTCACCCAATTAACCCAGGCACCCCTGTTAAGTCACTAAACGTAGCGAACCACTTGGGGTGACCTATGGCAAGGGTGTTACTTATAAAATAAATGGTTCTCGGGGCGGCGGTATTCATACCCATCTCCCAAAATGTAATTGTCTACGATGATTATTACATGATGATGGACAATGATGACTGTAACGCTGTCCGAAACGTTGGCTAAAGAATGAGAGGCTAAAAAATTGGCTAAAGCGCTACAAGGCAGAATACCCATAATAAGATAGAGTTAAAAGATAGTTAAGACATATAAGAGCGAGTAAGATAAGTACCTATACAAGAGCAGTGGCGCAACCAGGATTTTGTTTTGGAGGGGCCGAGATAAAATGATTTAAATATGTTAAATTCAATAAAATTATTAAACGTTACACGATAGGTTTTACAGATGTTCTTACTTCCGCGTCGCTTTAACAAGTCTTTAAGTATAGGGACATAATTAGGGACCTGAATATTATATCCCAAAAGAGTTCAACTGCAACTGCAACTGCAACTGCAACTGCAACTGCAACTGCAACTGCAACTGCAACTGCAACTGCAACTGCAACTGCAACTTCAACTGCAACTGCAACTGCAACTGCAACTGCAACTGCAACTGCAACTGCAACTGCAACTGAAACTGCAACTGCAACTGCAACTGCAACTGCAAGGGATGCCACAAACAAAATTTACACTTTGGGAGACAGTCTTTAGTTATTAGACGCCCTAATGGGCTTTTACATGTTGAACTTTTAATATTTCTATTTTTGATAAATCTCATGGAATTTCGTCATAATAATTCATTAAACGTTCTTCTCAATATATGTAGTGTGTCAATCAAGAGTAGAAAATGTTAAAAATGGTACTTGTAGAAAACTTGTAGGCTGGCAACACCAATCAACTGTCAAATATAAATCATATTTCCCTGTGGAACCGGTTTTCAAGTGATATTGTATATTGGAATTATTTTCGAGTTTCAACTAAAATCTATCATCAACATGAATATAACAATAAAAGGTAATTTTTAACGTTTTTCTATGTCGTTTGGAAGAGTCTAAAACCGAAAGATTCTCAATGGATACAAAGGACGTTTATAGGCGAACTTCTGAGATGACTAGTAGATATGTAGTAAATTATAATTTATTTTTAAATTAATTTTCTAAAACTTTGAAATGATAAGAACATATTTTGTTGAGAACTTTTGTTTGAAAATTACCTTTTATATAAGGTTTTGTTGACATTCTGTTTATAACTCAGGTGCGGGGCATACGTCATTCCTATGGGCCGGTATATCAGTCTTTGCTAAGGAGCACATTTCTCGCTCAACTTAAACCGCCGAAATCGGCCGCTTAAGCCATCGTAAGCCGCAGAATAGTTCCTTTGCTAGACGCTGTAGCGCTATTGGCAAAAACACATATGTCATCTGTCAGATTTCACAATGCTTCGGTTTCGATAAATTACATTGGAAGAATAAGTTTACCAATCAATATGGAATTCGAACTTTCTTCGAGTGATGAAGATTTAGACATCGTTTGACGTTTGGTTGTTTGATAATAACCATAGAGTCCACAGATACTTACATAAAAGATTGGTTCGGCAGAAATGACTAAAATTATCATAGACTAAATGTTTAAAATTGGTCTACTCTAGGATTACGACTGATATACGGATTGTGTGCTACGCCATGCTGAGCTCCACATTCCGTGCTTTAAAAGCCGGGCTTTAGACCAACTGATATACCGGCCCTATGTCTACCTGCGTTAAATTGTCGTGAAAACAATTAAACAGTTTTATTTAATTGCAATGACACTGAATATATGCAATACAATTACATATGCAATACTGTAACTAACATTTTTAAAACTATATAAAATAAATATATTATGTTTTCAATGTTTTCAAACACGGATACATGTTTTAAGTATGATTTTATTTTATTTACATACATATTATTAGCTTTCATGGTTGTATCTTTTTTCGCAGGTAAATCAGAAAGTGCCATGAAGCGAATTGTCCAGGAGAGCGAAATAAACAGGTGGGTAAGTTCGAAACTCCATGCAAAAAATTAAAGGGTCTATAGATAGTTGAGCCAGTGCTATTCGTCAGAAAGTATATTTTTAAGGAAGATGATCTAAGGCCCGGGCAATGCTGGGTACTTCAGCTAGTATTAATTTTTAAACTTTATTTTTTTATTTTATTTTACTACAATATTGTTATTATTCATTGTGTTAACACAAAATTGCAAAGGTATAATTTATCTTTATGCGATTCTAATGTTGAGATCAGTGGGTATCTATTGTAATAAAAAAAATCCCACTTTTATTTTTACAAAATTGTACGTTATACAGATTTACATTTTCACCGTGTGTTATATTGCCTTCTGAAAAACAGTAGTGCCTTTCTATGTTTTCTACTCTTAATTAACAGACTCTACATATACTATTATTTATTTCTTAAGTCAAAGAACATCTAAATGTGCCCAAGATCATAAAAATACTATGAAAAAGAGTTTAAAAGGAAAAAAATAACATCAATTGTATATTTAAAGTATATATCAAATAGAAACCTTACTGAAGAAATAAGCTGAAACGTTTTGTTGGTGTAACCGGAGTGAGGTCAAATTTATCTCACTTTGGGGGAAATCGATCAAATATTTTCAAAAAGTGAGACAGAATCACTAAACTGATTTAATAAAAGGACAGTAAAACTCTTTAATTCTTTGACACCTGTATGACCTGCACGTCTTTTGTTTTAAAGTTAGGCTGAAATGGCTTTGGATTAAAGTACTGTAAACCTCGTAAACATCGTTATGTTATTACCTTTCAATTATTTGTCACACAACTTTCGTGGTTGACAGTTCTCACTTGTCCCAAGAATTAATCGCACCCCAACGATTAATCGTGCACCGGCAGCCAGAGGGTTAAAATTTTCAGAATGTTTTTTTTCATCACCTTTTAAATGTACCTACATATCTATGTAACTGACAAGCTTATTTATCTACGTAAAAAATGTGTTTTGCAAATAATTTCTCAGTAATATGATCTGTATGTTTAAAAATCCGCAATTTTGTGACCCCGGACCGGAGATAACCGATAATAAATTTTTTTTTAAAACGATCAACTTCTTCACAGACATTGCGTCATTTGAGTGAAATGTCACCTCAAGATTATTAATAAGGTTAAAAATAATTATTAACAAAAGTAAAAATCTCCTAAAATTTTTTTCTAATTTCTCCACTTTGATTGTCTTTATGTCTGTATACAAATGAATGTTTCAAATAAAGTGGTTTAAAAGTAAGTATTTGTTTCATTTGGTAATGAATGTTTCTTTGTTTTTCCCTTAGGCTGGACCTAAAGCATTCACCCGATTGCGATGAAACTTTGGTGATTAGTCGTGCACATGCCCGCGAATTTTACAATGTATAATGGAGAGCTCGGGCGTTATGAAATTTATTGGGACTCTTGTAAGGTTTCATATAAAAAGCTCTCTACAAGCAATCCGAAGGTCGCGGGATCGAAGCCTGACGCGTGCAAATATATTTTATTTGGTTACTTTATGTTATATCACAATTAATTCATTAAAAATAATATATAGCATATTTGCGGCACGTTACAAAGTGAAATATACTCAGTATCACCTAAGTATAAGATCATCATTCAGAATTGAAACGATGATTGAAATTACTTTAGCCGTGTTCGATGACCAGATCTGTATAGCCAGGTACTTCCCCGTCTTCCTCGTCCCCACCTCCTTCCCCTCCCCACTACCTTCAGCCCTTACAAGATACCCCAATTGGGAATGCCATAATCTCATTGGATCCAGACGGGAGCAGTTGAGACTCTTGTGCGGTATTCAAGAAAAAAAAATATTAAAAATTTCTTATATTCACTGTATACTTATGGTTTAATGTATTTATTTAATGCACTTGAGCCTTTTTAGGCGTATGAATAAATAAATAAATAAAAATAAACAGTCCCAACCGCCCGGAGCTAGTATATCTACGGCACCTCCAGTGTTGTTTAGGGTTACATGAAAACTCAGAATCGGAATATTTTTTCATCACTTTTAATGACTTTTCAAATGAGGTGTTAAAGTTATATGATTCTGAGTTGTCCACCTCCATCCCCTCCCCACTACCTTCAGCCCTTACAAGATACCCCAATTGGGAATGCCATAGTCTCATTGGCTCCAGACGGGAGCAGTTGAGACTCTTGTGCGGTATACATGACAACTCAGAATCATGCAAATTCCACACCCTTTTGAAAAGTCATTAAAAGTTTTGAAAAGATATACCATAACCTTACCTACCGCAACCTATTTAAATTATTTTACATCACTTTTAATGAATTTTCAAATGAGGTGTTGAAGTTATATGATTCTGAGTTGTCCGGTCACCGTTGTTTAGATAGCCGAAGATTATGAAGAACCTGGATATTCAGAACTAAAGCCAATTCAAGAAGCCGATACTGAAAGTATAAACCATCAAAATAGTAAATCATCTTTTTAAATCTTGTTTGAAATAATTACAAGTATAAAATATAATTTGAAGTAAATATTCTCACCGGGATTCGAACCCTCGACCTTCTGGTAACGAGACACGCTCTGCTCCGGCGGTATTCATTGTAAGCTCCGGGAACAACGCAATCAATTCAAACTCTAAACCTTGTTTTATAAAACTATCCAACTATAATCTGCCCGTACAAAGGGATTTGCTGTTCCCTAAAACATTCTTCCTCGACCTTCTGGTAACGAGACACGCTCTGCTCCGGCGGTATTCATTGAAAGCTCCGGGAACAACGCAATCAATTCAAACTCTAAACCTTGTTTTATAGAACTATCCAACTATAATCTGCCCGTACAAAGGGATTTGCTGTTCCCTAAAACATTCTTCCTCGACCTTCTGGTAACGAGACACGCTCTGCTCCGGCGGTATTCATTGAAAGCTCCGGGAGCAACGCAATCAATTCAAACTCTAAACCTTGTTTTATAGAACTATCCAACTATAATCTGCCCGTACAAAGGGATTTGCTGTTCCCTAAAACATTCTTCCTCGACCTTCTGGTAACGAGACACGCTCTGCTCCGGCGGTATTCATTGAAAGCTCCGGGAGCAACGCAATCAATTCAAACTCTAAACCTTGTTTTATAGAACTATCCAACTATAATCTGCCCGTACAAAGGGATTTGCTGTTCCCTAAAACATTCTTCCTCGACCTTCTGGTAACGAGACACGCTCTGCTCCGGCGGTATTCATTGAAAGCTCCGGGAACAACGCAATCAATTCAAACTCTAAACCTTGTTTTATAGAACTATCCAACTATAATCTGCCCGTACAAAGGGATTTGCTGTTCCCTAAAACATTCTTCCTCGACCTTCTGGTAACGAGACACGCTCTGCTCCGGCGGTATTCATTGAAAGCTCCGGGAGCAACGCAATCAATTCAAACTCTAAACCTTGTTTTATAGAACTATCCAACTATAATCTGCCCGTACAAAGGGATTTGCTGTTCCCTAAAACATTCTTCCTCGACCTTCTGGTAACGAGACACGCTCTGCTCCGGCGGTATTCATTGAAAGCTCCGGGAACAACGCAATCAATTCAAACTCTAAACCTTGTTTTATAAAACTATCCAACTATAATCTGCCCGTACAAAGGGATTTGCTGTTCCCTAAAACATTCTTCCTCGACCTTCTGGTAACCAGACACGCTCTGCTCCGGCGGTATTCATTGAAAGCTCCGGGAACAACGCAATCAATTCAAACTCTAAACCTTGTTTTATAAAACTATCCAACTATAATCTGCCCGTACAAAGGGATTTGCTGTTCCCTAAAACATTCTTCCTCGACCTTCTGGTAACGAGACACGCTCTGCTCCGGCGGTATTCATTGAAAGCTCCGGGAACAACGCAATCAATTCAAACTCTAAACCTTGTTTTATAAAACTATTCAACTATAATCTGCCCGTACAAAGGGATTTGCTGTTCCCTAAAACATTCTTCCTCGACCTTCTGGTAACGAGACACGCTCTGCTCCGGCGGTATTCATTGAAAGCTCCGGGAACAACGCAATCAATTCAAACTCTAAACCTTGTTTTATAAAACTATCCAACTATAATCTGCCCGTACAAAGGGATTTGCTGTTCCCTAAAACATTCTTCCTCGACCTTCTGGTAACCAGACACGCTCTGCTCCGGCGGTATTCATTGAAAGCTCCGGGAACAACGCAATCAATTCAAACTCTAAACCTTGTTTTATAAAACTATCCAACTATAATCTGCCCGTACAAAGGGATTTGCTGTTCCCTAAAACATTCTTCCTCGACCTTCTGGTAACGAGACACGCTCTGCTCCGGCGGTATTCATTGAAAGCTCCGGGAACAACGCAATCAATTCAAACTCTAAACCTTGTTTTATAAAACTATCCAACTATAATCTGCCCGTACAAAGGGATTTGCTGTTCCCTAAAACATTCTTCCTCGACCTTCTGGTAACGAGACACGCTCTGCTCCGGCGGTATTCATTGAAAGCTCCGGGAACAACGCAATCAATTCAAACTCTAAACCTTGTTTTATAAAACTATCCAACTATAATCTGCCCGTACAAAGGGATTTGCTGTTCCCTAAAACATTCTTCCTCGACCTTCTGGTAACGAGACACGCTCTGCTCCGGCGGTATTCATTGAAAGCTCCGGGAACAACGCAATCAATTCAAACTCTAAACCTTGTTTTATAAAACTATCCAACTATAATCTGCCCGTACAAAGGGATTTGCTGTTCCCTAAAACATTCTTCTGTTTTTTACGAGGGGTGGGTAGGAATCTGTGGGTTAGTATGTCCAGGAGTAACATGTGAATCCATCCTTCAGCCCTGAGAGTCCTGCTGGAATGGTCAAAGGGTCTCTCTCCATCACAACTGGTGGGCAGACGCATCCTCGACCAACCTCACTCCATGAACCCGGGATTCCCTGCCAGAGATGTTAGATACCCAATGAATGGTTTCCAGGGCGGCGGTACCCATTTCAGAGTCTTAAATTGAATCAGTCACAAAATAAAATCATCCGTCGACATTTTTAATACATTATCAACCTCAGTGTGAAAGGTCACTTTATTTATAGAATATCAGTTAATTGGTGTACTGGTATTATTTGAGACAAGAATTCCTTTGGTTGTTTGGCGAATGTTATAAAAATGTCTTCACAAATACCTAGTGATAATCCTGAAAAACCAGGGCCGCCGTCAGTACGCGAATCAAAACTGCCGCCCGTATCATATCCGTGAATACCTCACAAGAGTCCCAACTGCTCCTGTCTGGAGCCAGTGAGACTGTGACTGCGGAGACCGCATGCTTAAACGTACATAAATTTACATATACCTACATACAAATTTACACATATATAAACCATAATTATTAATATCAGTTTGAATATCTTTAATAAGTACAAGTTACGTATTTATTTATTTATTTAATTATTTATTTATTTATTTACTTATTTATTTATTTATTTATTTATTTATTTATTTATTTATTTATTTATTTATTTATTTATTTATTTATTTATTTATTTATTTATTTATTTATTTATTTATTTATTTATTTATTTATTTATTTATTTATTTATTTATTTATTTATTTATTTATTTATTTATTTATTTATTTATTTATTTATTTATTTATTTATTTATTTATTTATTTATTTATTTATTTATTTATTTATTTATTTATTTATTTATTTATTTATTTATTTTTTTTTTTTTTTATTTTTTTTTTTATTTTTTTTATTTTTTTTTTTTTTTATTTATTTATTTATTTATTTATTTATTTATTTTACGCCCTTATGGGCTTTTAAATTTTAGTTAAAAAGATGAGTATAACAGTTATTTCAAAAAAATCTAAACTAAAACAATAAAGAAAGCATAATACAGTGAAAATAAAAGTAAAACAAAAGCATATACCTACAACAAAATATAATAATAAATGCATTTAATAAAATTAGATACATAGGTAAAAAATATAAGAAGTTTCACAAAAAAAAGATATTCAATATAGACAAAAATTGTACAGATTATAGACGTCTATTTATGTCTAAATATAAGAAAGAATAGAAATAAACATCTTTATACTGATTGTTTTTAATGTGAAATATATCTCCCAGATCAGAATATTTATTTCCGAGACTGTGAAGTCTCGGTATCGGGGAATTTTGATAAGAGAGTGTCCTGGTGTAATTAAAATAAAAGGGTAGTAAATTTCGGCAAGATCTTTTAGGTATGTGGATATTGATTAATTGAAGCAATTCAGGACATTCAATTTTGTAATGCAGTATTTTATGTAATAGTATTAAATCTGTGATTATTCAGCTTTCTGAAAGTTCTTTTGTCCTAACAAGGCTGTAATAGAGCTACCTGTTCCCAAAACACGTCTTCTTCCTTTGGTTATGTCGTTGCTATGGGCTGACGTCCTTCATCCAGTGCTCGGAAGATAGGATAAGAAGACGGGATTTTTTAAAATATTTTTATTTCTCCATATTTTTTTAATATATACTAATATTTTTTTACATAATATTTGAAACAAGAGAAACCAAGAAAACAAGAGAAACCTAAGAAAGCAGATTCTTGTGCTTAGAAGAGGATAACTCATAAATTATTACAACTACAGTGGAACCTCTTATAACGAGCGTACTTTTATTTTCATTATTTCCACGCGTAAAGCAAATTATTTATTTGCCTATTTACGTTTATTTTATCTTATTAATATCAACAATTTACGATACGGTTGATTTATGCTTGTACAATCTACTTCTGGGGAACCAGTTAAAGTATTACTTATTATAAAAATGCATTGCATGTAAAAAAACAATAACGAATTAACGCATATTTCATTGATATAATTATATATACAAATTCCGACTACCATAACCACTGGAGCGACAGAGCAATTTAAAACTTTTTTCTCGGATTGCTAAAGGATTTTTTCTGCCCACGTTAAAAGAATCATAACTCCGATTTGAATATGGAGACATACAAACTGATTATAGTTCCAAATAGCCAATAAATTCACCTATCTTTTGTCTATTATCACATATTCGTAGGATATAATTTTTTTTGTTAAATCGTTAACTTAAAAACATTTTAAAGAATCTAGAGAATATTTGCCATATTTTGGGAACAAATCAAGCTGTGGTTTTGGAAATAGTGCCATATTGTCCAAAAAGCGCTCGAGTGGATGATACGGGCATGTGTCCAGTCCGGTAGTCGAAAAACATGTAAAAAAGTGAATACATTAATATTTAATGAATAAAGAAAATAAAAAAATTAAAAATCGTTGCAGAATTTTACTCGTTATGTGAAACACTCAATTTTTCGCATATAAGTCAATGTAAAATACGACAATGCCCACGCCAAAAAAATTCTCAATTTTCTTTTTTTTAACGTTTATTCAAATAACTATTCATGTTCTACAAAAGTATCATTTAAAATCTCACATCTATCTCACATTAATCTCACAGTAGAGAAAAATCTTTTTTCGTGTTCCGACTGCAAATATTCAATTACTACAAAGGGACATTTTGCGAAACATACGCTAATGCAGAGTGAAGAAAAACCTTTTGTATGTTCCGATTGCAATTTCTTGTGTTCTAGAATGGAGACCATATTTATCGCAGCTCTCATAGAAATCGTTGTGTCTCCCTTACTATTATAGTGAAAAGTATGATCTAAAATCTAAACGGTGCTGGAAAGAGAATGCAACACTCTATATATTAAAATCTACAAGTTAGCCACAAAATAATTTAATTTAAATGTACACCTTTATGAAACCAAAGTTTCTTACCACAATAAAAAAAAAAAATAATGAAACTTTGTGAATTTTTTAAGAATTATTTTTACACAAAACGACAAAAATTGAGGTGATAATAACTTTTATAATTCATTTGTCAAATAAAATATGTGTGTTTTTATTTTTGATCGTGAAGTGAGCCATTTTTAAAAGTTTTTAAAGTTTGAATTAAAAATTTAAATAAAAAATAACGTTAACCTCCTTAACGTTAGATCTGATGTACGCACTCTTCGTTTTTTTAGCATTGATTATTGAACCTACATCATGTGACCATTTCTGAAGAGTGACAAAGTCAATTTGCAGTAAAGTACTTGCCATTAATAAATCCTTGTGTAGAATTACTTGTGCAGTGTCTTCAACACAAACATTATGTTTTAGAGCCTGGTATGGACCCTTGTAGTACACCTGCGAAAACGTTATTTTTTCGCTATAATGATCAATTTTTACAAAAATCTCTCTATTTTCAAAGCAATAACAAATATTGTATGTAGGTTTTCTGTAATTCCAATTGTTTCAAGAGTTTCCGGTCATTTACTACGATCAATTGTATCAAAAGCCTTTGACTTGCTAATAAATAATATGATTACGTGTTTCTTTTTTTCAAGATCATTTTTAATCATATTTGAAAATACTCGATGAAGTAGATCTATGCTCTTTTTTGGTTTTTAATATATTGTTATTTTCCAATAGTGCTAAAAGACGAATTCTATGATTTAACAATAATTTTTTTTTCTAGAATTTGAGCGTCCTAAATTCATATGCTCATTTACATAATTTTCCATTTTTTATTTTTTTTATTGGATTGAACGCTGTTCGTTTGAAAAAGTAGGAAAACATTGTGTGTAACAGGTGCGCTTTAAAAACCTTAGAAATAAACAAAAAAATTAAATAAAAATTAATTTAGTTAACAAGAAAATAGCACATTGTAAATCACCCCTTTTGACAATGTTCCCAGGCCATGTTGACTCCTCCCACTGTTCTACCCCTCCCCTAAAATTACCCCTCCAACTGCCCCCAACTAATAACATCTAATCATTTCTGTACTTATATAAAAAAAATAGTTTTAGGTTTGCTTAGTGTATTACATGAATGTGTCGAAACCGGTAACAGAAAAATTTAAATTACATTGAAAGCAAAACTCTTTAAAACAAAAACAACAAAAAGGTTAAGCGATTAGCAACATGAGCCGCCCCTAAGATCGGCCGCCCGTGTGTGCCGCTTGAATTGTACATCTGTCCCTGCGCCCCTGTCTACTTCTTGCAATGGACTCTTCAGACGAAGCACAGAGTCGTATTTGCACGATCTACGCGGCCAAAAATATGTTTTTACTGAATTGGTATCTAAACAATGTAAATAAATTAAAAAACAATTTTCACAATAAATATATATATATATTCAAGATTATATACATTATATATTTACAAAAATATAAGAAATAACAATAAAAATGCTAGTTTATTGGCATTCTTCATCACTCTCCGATGAACTTTCCGATATATTGGGGTCTGCAGGTGCAAATATGGCCAAAGTTTCAGGTAAAAATGTTTTTTTACAGTCCGCATGCTACTTAGCATAGGATCAGAAATAAGTAGAAGGCGATTAAAAATATCCTCATTACAGCTTTCCCTTGAAAATTTCCTCGCATAATCTTGGCGGTAACATCAAAAATTTTTGTTGCGAGCCTCAGCTGCTTCCTCGGAAAGCTGTCCGATTGGTAATAATGCCTTTTCGATGATGACTGCGCCATGGTCTAAAAGCTTGTGCACTATTGGCGTCATAGGGTGCCAATCGATTCTCGAGGTGGGTAAATTGTCTGCTTGGCTTTTAGTAAGCGGCTATAGCATGGAAAAACTTTTTATTGGTCTTTCTTATAATTTCGTACTGTCCAACTGTCAAATCGGCATCTACTAACATTTGCAATGCCTTGCATTGGTGTTAAGGAGGAGGTTTGCTTTTTACTTGATTTAGTACAGTAAAATGCCTTTTTATATTTAGTTGCTCGTGTCGGAGTACTGGTGATATCTTTTAAGATATTTGATGCATCTTTTTTACCAGATTTTCCCAGTTCCACTGTCGAAGCATGGATGATGATATTCTTTTCAAAATTAGAACGAAGTTTTTCAGTCTTTCGCCTTTTGCTCCTCTCACTTAAGTCTTCGAACGACTTGGATGGCCGACCTGGCCGTTTTTGTGTCTCAACTACAGGTATTTCGAAAGTACCTTCTACCCAAGATAGGTTTATTTTAGAAAATTAGCTTCTTTATAATGAGCTTTGACCCACCTTTGTTTCAGTTCTGATTTGAAAAGGGCAAAACCACGTTTCAATTTAATAATTTGGTCTTGTGGTGAGCTCTTTTGGTAATGATGAGCTATGGCGTTATGAAATTATCTCCAATACCGTTTGTCTGATTGTGATGAAACTTTGGTGATTTGTTGTGCGCATGTCCGCGATGGTTTCTATAGATAATGCTGAGCTATGGCGTTATGAAATTATTTCCAATACCGTTCGTCTGATTGTGATGAAACTTTGGTGATTTGTTGTGCGCATGTCCGCGATGGTTTATATAGATAATACTGAGCTATGGCGTTATGAAATTATCTCCAATACCGTTTGTCTGATTGTGATGAAACTTTGGTGATTTGTTGTGCGCATGTCCGCGATGGTTTCTATAGATAATTCTGAACTATGGCGTTATGAAATTATTTCCAATACCGTTCGTCTGATTGTGATGAAACTTTGGTGATTTGTTGTGCGCATGTCCGCGATGGTTTCTATAGATAATGCTGAGCTATGGCGTTATGAAATTATTTCCAATACCGTTCGTCTGATTGTGATGAAACTTTGGTGATTTGTTGTGCGCATGTCCGCGATGGTTTCTATAGATAATGCTGAGCTATGGCGTTATGAAATTATTTCCAATACCGTTCGTCTGATTGTGATGAAACTTTGGTGATTTGTTGTGCGCATGTCCGCGATGGTTTCTATAGATAATGCTGAGCTATGGCGTTATGAAATTATTTCCAATACCGTTCGTCTGATTGTGATGAAACTTTGGTGATTTGTTGTGCGCATGTCCGCGATGGTTTCTATAGATAATGCTGAGCTATGGCGTTATGAAATTATTTCCAATACCGTTCGTCTGATTGTGATGAAACTTTGGTGATTTGTTGTGCGCATGTCCGCGATGGTTTCTATAGATAATGCTGAGCTATGGCGTTATGAAATTATTTCCAATACCGTTCGTCTGATTGTGATGAAACTTTGGTGATTTGTTGTGCGCATGTCCGCGATGGTTTCTATAGATAATGCTGAGCTATGGCGTTATGAAATTATTTCCAATACCGTTCGTCTGATTGTGATGAAACTTTGGTGATTTGTTGTGCGCATGCCCGCGATGGTTTCTATAGATAATTCTGAACTATGGCGTTATGAAATTATTTCCAATACCGTTCGTCTGATTGTGATGAAACTTTGGTGGATTGTTGTGCGTACCCCCGCGAATGTTTCTACATAATGGTGAACTCTGGTGTAACGAAATTTGTATAAAAAATTACAAAATTCAAGTGAGAGTTGAAAATGTATGTTTTTCGTATAGCATAGCCGCAGGGAGGGAATCCGGGAGGGGAATTAAGGAGATGGAGGGGGGAAGGCGGGGAATGTATATGGGGAGCATAGTAGCGGTAGGGGATAGCAGGGAGTAGGTGCCCTTCTCACGGATCGGAAAACCTTCTGAATTATTCTTATACGAACCAAACGGAAAAACAAAAAAATATTGTGAATCCAAGAGCACTTCAAAAAACAGAATTAAAACTTTCTTTGAATTTTTAATTCTTTCTTTGGAAAAATACAAACCTACTATTAAAACAGGTATTTTTTGATTAATTAACAATTCAGAAAAACATTTAAAAGAAATTACTTTTTATGGTTAACATTATTTGTGTACCTCACAAGAGTCCCAACTACTCCCGTCTGGAGCTATTAAGACTATGGAATCCCCAATTGGGGTATGTCATAACTGAAGGGAGTGGGAAGAAGAAGGAGATGGGGGAGAGGAAAGTGGGAAGGTACCTGGATATTTAGATCTGGTCACCAAACACGGCTAAAGCCATTTCAAGCAAAAAAAAATAATTTAGAACGGTGGTCTTACACCAGGGCGATACTGAGAGCATCTTCCACTCTGGAACGTGTCGCAACTATACTACATGTTATTTTTAATGAATTAATCGTTAAATAACACAAATAAATCAAATCATTTTTTTTTGTACGCCGGGTTCTAACCCGTGATCTTCGGTTTGGCAGGTCTACCGTTTCCCTCAATTAACTTTTTTTCTTTCTTATAAAACCATTCACAAAATAAATACTCTTTCGGACTAAAATCTCACGTCCGCCGTATAGTCTCTCGACTAGCAATCCAGAGGTCGCGGGGTTAAATCCCGACGTGCGCCAGTAATTTGATTTGATTAATCTGTCAGAGTGGAAGATACTCTCAGTATCGCCCTGAATTTAAATTCAGAATTTAAAAGTTGCTGGAAATGGATTTAGCCGTGTTTGGTCACAAAGACCTGAATGAAATACCCATCTCCTTCCCCTCCACACTACCTTCACCCTCATAAACAAAACATAACCCAATAATTGGGGATGCCATAGTCTCTCTGGCTTCAGACGTTGGGAGGTTTGAGACTCTTGTACAGTATTCAAATAATTATTTTTTTAAATAGACTCCGTTTGCCAAGCGATTTTTATTCCTTTTACCTATATTCAAGATGATATAAGGCACACTCAGCATATACACATATAGTTAGCTTGTAGATCTCTGTGGCGCATAATTCCATCTTATGACCGCCAGTATCTACTATCAATAAGAACAGAGGTCAGGAGTCAAATTCACAAGAATATATTATTTATATTATTTTCCTGTTAGGTATTTTTACTTTTTATTGAAAAAAACATGTTGGGATTATCAGTTGCTGATTGTGCTGCATGAAATAAATTGATTTCTCTTAAAAGGATTGCTACGTTTATTTCAACATATAAAATATTATTATATCTATTATAATGACCAGTCAGAGTTCTGTGGATGTACTCATGTCTTTTATATTTTTATGGCCTAAAGTATTTTCGTTATTTGTTTTAGGGGTGTGCCCTCTAGGCCCCCAGGCTACCATCTTCTTTTCGCGTCACTTCCACATGTAGAAAAGGCAGGATTTGTTTTAGGGGTGTGCCCTCTAGGCCCCCAGGCTACCATCTTCTTTTCGCGTCTACGTATTTCGCTTTGTTAACTAAATACATTGATACAAATAATATTAATAAAAATGGTTTACTACCTAATACCAAGTAACACATTTTTTTAAGTTAGAACATTTTGGTTTTGCTCATTAATTTTGAGAGCAAACAGTTTTTTTTTTTAAATATACTGATTTTATTTTCGGGTGTTAGGCTATCAGGAAGGAGATTATATATGTTTATACCCTCATAGCCTATGTTTCTTTTGCCACACTCTGTCTTTGTTGAATTTGTGTATAATTTATTACGTTGTCTTGTGTGGTGTTCATGTACTTGTGATGTTTTCATAAATGTAGTATTTGTGTGTATAAAGCCATTTTGAATTTTGTAGATTAATAAGCATATGTTGTATTCGTACAGTTTTCTGATTTTCATTAAGTTATTAGTGAATTAAGATGGTCCAGGAATTCGTTCAGCTTCTCGCGTTCCATGAGGCCAAATGGCGAAGACATCATCGATGAAGCGCCACCATACTTTAAGAACAGTCGAAGCTTCTTCAAACTTCTCCACAACTAAAGTTAGCTAGTGTTGGTAACAACTGACCACTTGCTCAACAACTTCATTCACCCTGAAATGCAAGTGTCCCGTTTTGAGGCGGTGTTCAAAAACCTTACAAATATCTGACGACCGTCCGTGGTCGAGTGGTAAGACACTTGACTCCCATTCGGAAGGTCGCGAAATTTTATTTGATTAATTTGTGTTATTTCAAAATTAGTTAATAAAAATAATGTATGTCACATTTGCGGCACGTTCCAGAGTGGAAGATGCTCTCAGTATCGCCCTGGTGTAAGACCACCATTCAGAATTGAAGCGATGATTAATAATGGCTTTAGCCGTGTTTAGTGACTAGATCTGAATAGTCAGGTACTTTCCCACCTTCCTCTTCCCCATCTCCTTCCCTTCCCCACTTACCTTCAGCCTTACAACATACTCCGATTGGAGATGCCATGGTCTCACTGGCTCCAGAGGGGAGCAGTTGGGACTCTTGTGATGTTTCTCTATTAAAAAAAAAAAATAAATAAATAAATAAAAAATAATAATATAATTTTGAAAAATCTGTTTCTGATAAAATAAGTAAGTATACAGATTTAGGAAATGAAATTAAAAGAATTTGGCATTCTCAAACTATAAAAATATTACCATTTGTTATTTCGGCTACTGCCATTATACCTAGCTCTCTCATTCAAAATTTAGGCATATTAGATTTGTCAAAGAATTTGTATATAAAAATGCAAAAATCAGTCATTTTAAATACATGTAGGATTACGAAAGATTTTTTAAGTATTTATATTGAGGGATCAGTAGGATTTATCGGTCAAATTAAGAATTCCACCGAGCCGAACCCTCTGATATGAAAATATCTGGAGTAGGTGATTTATATTCCCATTTAATAGTTTGGTAGATTAACGTGTTGTTCTTGTATTGTTTTGTATTAATTATACTTATATACACTTACACTTGCGTAACGTGGATTTACTAGATGATCATTTATATGGAAAAGTGTATGAAAGGGTTTAGTTTTTCCTATGGGAAAAACTAAACCCGGACCTGAAAATCTGGTGCGTAAAAAAAAAATCATAATAAAAAAAATAAAAAAATCTTCCTCATATATCTGTGATGATGGACACTGTAACGCTGTCCGAAACGTTGGCTAAATAAGGAGGTAGCGCAACCTGGCGTAACACCCCAAAAATAAGGAACGAAAGTGCTCATATCTGATCTGAGTAAAAGTTTAACAGTAGTAATTGATTTGTTTTTAATAAGAATATAATTAAGTTTTGATTATTTTATATTAGTAGCACTGATGACGTGTTGTGGAAGTTTGTTACATGGTTCCACTTATCTATTTGCAAAGAAAATACACATTAATATAATAAATACATAACAGAGAGGAATGTCAATATGAATAACTTATATCCAGATGTTTATACGTAGGTATCGATGTAATAACTGAAGATTAGTCCTTCCACACTTTATTTCAATCCAACATTAGCACCACCTGTCACTCTTTTCATAATACAACACTACTATCGCGACTTCCATCGCATCTCTATTGCGTGACGTAGTTGTTTTGCTAGGAAGAAATTAAACATTTTTAATCGAATGTTACTTTTCTCGATATGCTGACTCAAATCTATATGTTAGGTATATATTTTTTAAGTAATCATATAACCGATTAAATTGTTAATAATAAAGTTCGCGACAGCCCATACCTAAAATCTTTCTAACTGCCGCAAGTTTGTGTTTTAAAAATGATCTTCACAAAACTAGTCATTCCGTTGCCACGAACTTGCTGGAAAACAAATTTACTCCACGCAGACCAACAAAAGGTACAAACCAATGCTTCATGCGATCTTTTCACTGTGAGATAGTGCACTTTCTTTTTGATAAATATTTCGTTAACCAATATATTTGGTTCCGGTGTCATTTTGAGACCCGCACGGCTTGTCTTGATATACTTGATCGAAGATAGGTGTCCTAAATTTGCAAATACCAATGGAGAAAATTAAATATTATAAATAATCATTTTGTCTACAATAGTTCCACACAGGATGCCCTGAGGAAAAAAATCCCTCAGGGCCTTTGCCACCTTTGAGGATGCTGTGTGGAAGGTCTTTTTAGGGAAAGGAAGGAGAAAAAGTTCCTTGTTATATAATCCTTTCCCACCCCATCCCTTTTTAAGTATCCATTATTATATTTATAATATTGTTTTAACTTTACTTTAATTTTGAGTGTAGCCACTGGAGCGACGGCGTAATTTAAAACTTTTTTCTCGGATTGCTTCAGATATTTTGGTGACCATTTTGAAAAATTTTCGCCCACATTAAAAAAAATCATACCTCCGAATTTTAATACGGAGACATATAAACCGAATAATGTGCTGTATAGCCAATAAATTTACCTATATTTAAATAATCATTAAATTTTTTTTGGATTTATAAAAAGTTTCTTGTAAATGGTCGAATTAATTATCACATATTAAAACACCTATAATAAAAATGAATTTTGATTAAGTTCTCAAGAGTTAAAATTAATCATGTAAAAAAAATGTTCGCCAGAAATTTGGTTCGTAAAATGCACAAATAATGTCATTGCACTAAAATGTAATATTTCACACAAATACATTCATTAACTTTAATTCACAACAACATGTTGCTTGGGTGCTTTATTGTCCAAACGACCATTAGAAAGTTTTACAGGAGGAGATGAAGCTATTCCCGTAAAGGTAGGTCTCGTTAGTTTAAATTATTCTTACTTAACAAATTAATTGTCGTTTTTGATGCATTATTTTTAATTTTAAAATCAAGATTGAACAAAAACTAAAATGGAGATTGTACATTTAAGAACTCAAGCTACGAACAATTAACTCAATTAATGTTTTATTTATGAAAAATAATTCATTTGTTCTAGTTAACCAACTGTTATTCTTTTTAACATATTCACTTTAGTTTTAATTCTTTCGACATTTAAACATGTTGAGTTCATTGATAATTCAATTATTTTTACTCTGGTAGGTAAAGAAATATGTTAGAAAAATCAACCAAAACACACAAAAGACGACATTTTATAGGATACGATTTTGATAGCCACAAATCTGATATAATATCGACATTCAACTGAATTGCAGATGGTTCCAAAAATGATGAAAAGAGACATGTATTGATCAATACCAGAAGTATGTTTTCAGCATTCAAATAACGTCAACTGCAGAACGCGGAAACATTTGAAAAAAATTCAAATATTTTTTTACAGATCTAGGGAAAATTTGCCACATTGTGACAACAAAGCAATCCGAGACTTTGGAAATATTTCCGTAATGTGGCAAAAAGCGTTCGAGTGGATAGACTGAATACAAGGACAGATTATTGTCATACTAATCGAACCAAAATATAGCAATTTATTGTTTAATCTCTCGTAGTCAAAAGTTAACGATGAGAAAGGGATGGCAATTCAGAGAATATGTGTGTGCCACAGACATCTTATTCATAGACTTGAGAATCAGGGAGAGGGGTAATAACCATCTGTAGCGGGGCGGAGAGGGATGAGTTGACGGTAACGATATGTGATTCGTTAATCCTTCAATACGACAGTATATAGGCATCACGCATTATAATATCACCATTTAGCTCTTAAAAGTATAATCTGCTTTTGAATGAATAGACCTTTTTACATGGGAGCGCGAATTGTTCGCCCGGTTTGAACAAACTTGTGTAATCCATATAAAATGAAGAAAGGTTCGCTTGTTTTGAGAGTCGAATATTTTGTTACCGTGTTTAGTTAAGACACTTTTACAAATGTTTCATAGTTTACTTATCACAGTAAACTGCAACGTGCACACGACGGGACCGGGAATTTCGGTTCATGTCTAAAACTGATCATATTATATGATGTGAATAAGCTTAAAATAATGACAAATAATGCCTGCATATGGAAGGTAATACGACAATTGGGTTTATACTCTTTTTCACTTCTATTTTTACATGTTTTAATAGCACAAGTTACCATTTTTGCCGTGTTATTTCGTAAAATGTACCGATAAGAGCTCGACGCTAGTCCGCACAAGAATGATGACGTCACATTTTCTAGATTCACGCGTACCTATACGCCAGCCGGGCCGGTTCCATGGAACCCAGAATTAAGGAGGGGGAAATAATACGCTTTTATCACTTAGGGCAGGTCTATACATATTCATATGTCTATGGTGTGTGCGGAAGAAATAGCAATACAACGGCGCACGCATCTCTTGATTTTAGTATCAAGCGAGAAACGAAACGCATGAGAAAAGGATAGCGTAACGGCCTCCGTGGTCGAGGGGTAAGGCTCTCGATTCCCAATCTGAAGGTCGTGGGTTCGAACCCGGCGTGCGCAAATTAATTAATTAGATTTTTTTGTGTTATTTCAAAATTAATTAATTTAAAGTTCCAGTGTGGAAGATACTCTCAGTATCGCCCTGGTGTAAAATCACCAATCAGAATTGAAACGTTACTTATAATACGTTAATATAATAGGAATGGAAGGTATTGTCCAAGTACGGAGTGAATACAAATCTTGTACAGGCAATCGCGTCTCTATACGAGGGAAGCGTTGCTTGCATAAGGGTAAGGGGGTGGTTTGACATCATAAAAGGTGTTAAGCAAGGTCGCGTAATGTCACCGTGGTTATTCAATCTATACATGGACAATAGGGTATTTTCACAAACGGGGGATTCTGTTGAAAATGTATGGAATATTTAAAGATTATTATTCTGATTTTAATCATCGTATTAAAAACTGTTTTTTTGTTATGTTTTCATTCAAATTTATTGATTTTAAAAACTAGCTCCCAGCTTAACCAAACATTCCTTTACATTACTTTGCGAATTGACAACTAATGTTTGTGTCCGTATAAAGCTCGTGATTTTTACTGTTTTTTAATCTTATTTTCGAAGATAATTGTGATATTTTGTTAACTTTGTCATATATTTTACACCATTATTATGACCGACAGCGGTTTTGAGGTAAATATTTAGAAAATCGCAACGCGCTTAATATGCACTTTAAAAATTAAAAAAAAATTGTTTTAGATATATAATAGTTATAGATTCAGCAACCATAATTGTAAAATAATGCATTTTAATAGTTATTTTTTAACTTTGAAAACACAAAATGTCTTTTTTCACCGACCGCCATGTTACGAATTACGACGGTAAATATAATTTTTTTAATGAAAAAACACTTCGTATCAGTTAGATAATAAGAACTAAGTGTTGCAATTTTCAGAAATGAAAAATAACGTATATTAATCTTTATTTTGCTCGATTAAACACGAAAACTCATTGATCGCGATATTTGATCTGTGCGACCGCCATGCTTTTGGAAAGGAAGGGTAGGTTAGGATAGGTTAGGTTATAATATATACTTATAGAATACATTAAAAAACCTTTAGGTACTTATGCAAGTTTTTTAACCGCTTGTTGTATGCTGATGATGCGGTGCTGATTGCTAACAGTATAGAAGATCTGCAATCTCTCGTGTCTAGGATGAACGAAGTATGTATGAAGAATGAATTAATGATGAATGTAAGTAAGTCTAAAGTCATGGTGTTTGAAAGAGAGAGTCAGAAAACGGTGTGCAATATAGTTGTGAATGATGAATACTTGGAGCAGGTGGATGAGTTTGTATATTTGGGAAGTATGTTTACGAGAGATGGGAAGGCTGATAGGGATATCGAAAGAAGGGTGAATGCAGTTAACTCCATTAATGGAGGATTGAACGCCGTTGGAGCCAACAAAAAGTTGTCCACAGAAGCGAAGTTAGCAGTCCACAATAGAGTACTGGTACCTATCCTGATGTATGGCAGTGAAGCGTGGAAATGGCAGAGAAAGGATGAAAGTAGACTGAATGCTGTAGAAATGAGATCCCCGAGGCGTATGTGTGGTAAAACCATGTATGATCGTGTGAGGAATGTGGAGATCCGAAAAGAATGCAAGGCTGATGTGAGCGTAGTAAGTAAGATTAAGAAAGGGACGCTTAGATGGTTTGGGCATGTTGAGCGAATGAATGAAGAAAGGAGTGTAAAGAGAATTTATGACGCGAATGTGAACGGTAGAAGAAGCCGAGGACGCCCAAGGAAGACTTGGCACGATCAAGTAAATCAGATACTTGAGTCGGGCCATGTCAAGAGTCAGAATAATCGAAGAGCATGTATGAGAAGATGTACGAATGTGATTGAGGCAAGGAGTGTGTGCCAAGACCGAGTTGTTTGGCGGTCCGTCCTCTCTGCCTACCCCTGCGGGGAAACGGCGTGATAGTTGGTTAGTTAGTTTCTTATAATACTCATTCCTATTATGTTGTTTTTTTCTTTTTTATCATGTTTAACCTTGAACATTATCTAATGATGTGAAAATTATATAGGTACATAGTTGAATTTCATATTATCTCTCCTAAACGCTTCATGGTACTGGCAGACATGCACTCATTAGAAGCATGCTCCGTTGACGACCGTCCGTGGTCGAGTGGTAAGACACTTGACTCCCATTCGGAAGGTCGCGGGTTCGAACCCGGCGTGTGCAAATAAATTTTATTTGATTCATTTGTGGTATTTCACAATTAATTAATAAAAATAATATATGTTATATTTGCGGCACGTTCCAGAGAGGAAGATACTCTCAGTATCGCCCTGGTGTACGACCACCATTCAGAATTGAAGCGTTACTTAATAATGGCTTTAGCCGTGTTTAGTGACTAGATCTGAATAGCCAGGTACTTCCCCACCTTCCTCTTCCCCATCTCCTTCCCTTCCCCACTTACCTTCAGCCTCACAACATACTCCAATTGGGGATGCCATAGTCTCACTGGCTCCAGAAGCGAGCAGTTAGGACTCTTGTAAGGTTTCTCTATAAAAAAAAAAATTTAAAATTTTATAAAAATTTAAAAAATTTAAAAAAATAAAAATGCTTAATTACTATTTCTACCACTTTATGTTTTCAAAATCTATGTTTGTCTGTTTATTATATTAATTTTATGCCGAAACTTCACTGGTTTATGCAACCGTGTAATAATGTAATTACTTTTAAAATATGTATAACTGTTTGTTTCCCTAATAAACTAAATAAAAGACTTGTTGGTGACTAGATCCGAATGGTCAGGTACTTCCCCACCTTCCTCCACCCCATTTCCTTCTCTTCCCCACTAGCATAGTCCCACTGGCTTCAGATGGGAGCAGATAGGACTATTGTGCGGTATTCTTATAAAAAAAGTCAAACAATTCCAAATTTTAAAAAGTTTCACAAATAATCAGTCTATCGTGTGGTGACCTCCATATACCGTAATGGATTTTATGCCCGCAACTGTATTCACAATTAAAATCTCTCGTCTGCGAACGCCTTAAGGTGAAACGTAAGCGGCAATTCTCTTACAATCTGTTTGTATGCCCTATTCTAAATCTTTAGATAGTATTTTATTTATTTTAGTACTAAAAAATAAAACTAATAATGAGATACTAGGGAACGCAAATTTCACTGTTATATCACTTATAATAACCAAGTAATTACATTAACAAAAGTATTTATTTTTCATCTGATTTCCGTAGGACTTTGTGCACGGTAGGCATATCCGTATATTAAAAAGAGAGCTACTTTATGTGTGAGCAGTGCCGATGTACGTTTATCGAGCAAGTTTTATCCTATGATGTAAAGGCGTTTATTAGTTTTTAGTAAAAAGGTTAAAACAATTGGATGGAATGATTTGTTGTCCGAAGTGTTCGTTTTGCTTTTTAATGAATGTTTAAGTATTGTTCGACCATATTACGATAACAAGTGCGACTCTAATAATTTACAACTTTCTTGCAGCTGTGACTACAAAAAGACACGTGTGCCTAGTTATTTTGGTGAACGAAATAATAATATTCATAGATCGAGTTAGGTAGGTAGGTACTCAGATATCAATTCTCTTGAACTTCAAAATGAGTGTGTTTGTTCTTGCAAGAAATCGATAATAAAAATAACAACATTGATAAAACGGCGCTACACAAGTCAGCCAAACAATAATAACATTAGATAACTTGAATTTGAATATGGGAGGCGGGTATAGGTTAGGTTAGGTTACAAGGTTAGATCATTGGGATAAACTCTTTTTTGCAAGTATGTTTTGCTATAAAACAAGTGCGCGAGTTTTTGCAAAAGGTTTTTTTACGTGTGTTTTGCGACAAAATTATGTGTTTCTATGTCGTTTCCTAAGATTTGAGCAAAAAAAATTTCATCTTATGTATTTGCACAAACCAATAATTCATCTCAATATTAAAAAGCATAACGTGTTGAAAGCTTTTTATCGGACAATATTGAAAATAACGCCATCTGTCGGCGTGAAGTTTCTAATGATATTTTAAGAATACCTAAGACACGATAACACATTTTGTGTTCAAATTGATAAATCAACCACATCTATTTCAGATAATTCTGGGAGGCCTTTACGTGGGTGGACAAGCGCTTGTCGGAAATTTTAAACTTAAAATTACTAAAATATATGATAATAATAATAGAGCAAGTAAGACTAATGATACATGTCCTTGATTTTATGTGGAGAATATAAATTAATTGAGATTTATAAAATAAAACTATGAGAGTTGGTTCATTATTTTTTAACGAGCAACAACTTTTGTTTAAGAAAAAATCTGTTGACGATTTTTCCATAGAAGAGATAGGTACCAAAAATTATTTTATTTTTAAACACGAAAAATCGCATACCTTTTTAGATCGCTTCCCGGTTTTAGCGTGCGAGGAGTCGAGTATGTTGTCAACAAAAAAAGTTTTTTTTTACTTTTTGTAAATTTATCTCGCACAGCCTGTATTGGGGATATCCTTCAACTGATGACCCTGTAAAAATCGCAAGAGCGCCTCACTCTTGAATTTGGCAACCTCCTCTAGTCTGGAGCCCTAAAATACTTTATAAAACCCACTTGACTCTGTGCAGAAACGGCTTGTTAGATTCCTCTATTTTAACAAACGGATTGCAATATTTTTTTCCTAAGGTAGTACGTACAGGTATGTCATGTCTGGGGCAGCGGTGTAGTGGGTTTTCTGGGGAGAGAAAGGAGTGAACATGGGTTTGAAGAGTTCTACTTGTCAGTAGTAAGAGATCTACTTGCTAGTCATACAGGATGTCTGGAAAGTCGAAGTACAAGCTGGAAACTAGTGAATCTACACCGCATAGAGAAACCAAAAAAAAAACTTTTCCATTTAATTCGGCAATGAATGGGTTAAAACATCTTTTGAAGCCGACTTTAGGCTTCGGTGCATTTTAAAAGACAAAATACATATCACCGATTTTATCAAATTCGACCAAAAAATTTAAATTTCGGACTCAATTTACTCGAAAACGGAAACTCAAATCAAAACATATATATACCTACGGCCAAATTCCACCCACTGCAAAAAAATATAGGATGTAATTAATGTAGTTAGTACTACGAGTTTACGAACACCATGTATAGGTGCACGTTTTATTTGTAATCTTTTATTAATAAAATACACGATGAAACTAAAATTTAATGTGAAACAAGCAGATACATTATACGTGAAAATATTTATGTAGGTAGTCCCGTTGCCCTGCTGCCCCTGTATCCCAATGTCCCGTTGGCCCGCTATCTCGTTGTCCCGCTCACCCATTGTCTGGTTGTCCCACTGTCCCGTTGTCTTGTTATCCCGTTGTCCCTTTGTCCCGTTGTCCTTCTGTCCCTTTGTCCCTTTATCCCGTTACGTATTTACACCGATATCCCAATGTCCCGTTGTTCTGCTGCCCCTGAATCTAGATGTCCCATTGTCGTGCTGTCCCGTTGCCCTTCTATCGCTTTAACCCCTCGTGTATTTAAACCGATGTCCTGCTGTCCCGTTGTTCTTATGCCCCTGTATCCTGATGTCCCGTTGTCATGCTGTCCTGTTGCCTCGTTGGCCTGCTGTCTCGTTGTCCAGTTTTCCCGTTGTCCTGCTGTCCTGCGTTATCCTGCTGCCGCTTTATACCGATGTCCCGATGTCCTGATGTCCTATTGTCCCGTTGTCCCGTTGTCTAGTGACGCAGCTTGTCGTACTTGCCCAGGTAGCTATTGCAGTTGGGGCAGGTGTGTTCGACGTCTTTGCACGCGTCCACACAGAAGGGGATCAGACAGCAGCCGAACACGCAGCTGAAACAATCATTACACCATCATCACCATTACCATTAACTACATCCAGAGATGTGCAAAATGGGTACCCAAAACACCATTTAAAATGCAAAATGGAAATGGGTCAAAAATTTCCCATTTTAGAAAAGCATTTCAAATGCAAAATGCAAAATACCATTTTAAAAATGCATTCATTGAAAATGCAAAATGGTGTCTCAAAAAAGTAAAATACTGGATAAATTAGATAGCATTCTATTCTAGCATAAGATTTTGGTTTTAGTAAATATTCCAGAATTGCCGCACTTTTAATATAGGTACTTTGAAACAGATTTTGAAAGTTATAAAATGTTTCAACATAATTACTTGAAGAAACAACTAATTGGTAGAAAGACGGTAGAAATTGCATTAAAATTACATTTTTATTGAAATGCACAAAATTTCCCATATGAAACCAAGAATGTTGGTATAAAGCGATCCCTTTACTTTCACTTTATTTATTTTTTGTTTGGATTTGATATTAATTTGTAAAATGTCTAAATACTATTATTAACAATTAGTATTAATAAAAGCAGAAGTAAGACATAAACAGATGGTTTGACAAAAACCATAGTAATAATACTGACAGCTTAGCCACTGCAGCGACAGAGCAATTTAAAACTTTTTTCTCGGATTGCTAAAGGAAATTTTTCGGCCCACTTTAAAAAAATCATACTTGTGAATTTGAATATGGAGACATACACACTGATTATAATTCTAAATCTTAATCTTGAATATAAAACAAAGTCGGGTTAGTTACACCATTTATAACTCAAGAACGGCTGAACCGATTGCCATGATCTTTGATTTGTTGGATTTGTCTCCGTCCCGATTAATAGAATAACTATTAAAACATCGGAAAGAATCAGGGGAAAAATAATTATGAAGAAAATTAAATTTTTCATATGTTTTGTATGGAACGGCTTTTCAAATAATGTGCGTTGGTCGACATAATTTGAATCAATTGGAACTGTCAATGGTGTAGTGTGCCGAACATTTCATGCTTAGTCAACGGCTCAATTTCATTTTTTGATCTTAAGAGGCTAGACTTTGAACGACACGCGGAACACCCGCGACTGTCATTCTGTCCCGCTCACAATAAGCTAACGCACACTTACAATACACGCGAATGCGAAATGTGCGAATGAGACAACGCTCAAATTTACATACAGAAATCGCTCGAAAAGGGGTTTATGGAGAATACACTTTTCTACATCAAAACTTTAACGAAATTGAAATTTTAAAAAATATATATTTTTTAGAAAGAAGAAGCTACGTCGGTAGCTTTTTATAATTTAATAATTCTTTATGAGAGTTGAGTTAGCAGCACTTTTTCCTTAAATAATATTTTTTGATAAATCGTACAAGTTTAACAGTGAATTTTTACGTTAATACGAAACGCATCGAAAATTCGAAAACATACCGACATAGTTTTCACCCTCTAGCAGGCAGTATAAAAAAATATATTCATTTTGTGCAATTTTCGATGTAGAAAAGTGTTTTTTCCCGGGCGTCCTTTTTGTATGGGCCGAAAAGCGAAGTCTATCGTCTTAAGAGTATTTATTTTAACTTAATAAAAACTTAATTTATTTCAGCTAATAAATTAAACACAACATTTATTGATTCTGAGGCGGTACGAAGTTTGCCGGGTCAGCTAGTAGTTAATAAATTCACCTATATTTTGTCTTACTTATTCGTAGGATTTATAAAAAAAATATTATAAAATCGTTAACTTTAAAACATTAGAATCTATAAAATATTTGCCACAATGTGGCAACAAAGCAATCCCAGGCTTTGGAAATAGTGCCATAATGTGGCAAAAAGCGCTCGAGTGGTTAAAGAAATAGAAAGTACTATCAAAAATTTAATAATAGAGCGTCTATAGCCCATTTTTTGTGTTGGTATTACTTATTTTGCCAGGGCATCAATATGAAAAATTCCAAGACGTAATACACCAAATATTACGTTCACTAAAGTTTTAATTTCGCAAGATGTATCGCTGCTAATATTAAATTTGATAATTTTCCTACACATGTTTGAATGTCGTACATTTACCAACTGATAACGTGGGTCAACTGCTAAACAGAATATGCGTTATGTTATAATCTGCGTGTTGATTATAATTTTAAAACGGAATAAATAGTTATGTCCGCATGCAATCTCAATTCTTTCAAGAAACAATATCGGATTGAATCACTTGAGGCTAGACTTTGAACCACACGCGGAACACCCGCGTCTGTCATTCTGTCCCGCTCACAATAAGGCCCACGCACACTTACAATACATGCGAATGCGAAATGTGCGAATGAGACAACGCTCAAATTTACCTACAGAAATCGCTCGAAAAGGGGTTTATGGAGAATACACTTTTCTACACCGAAACTTTCACGAAATTGAAATTTTAATATATTTATATTTTTTAGAAAGAAGAAGCTACGTCAGTAGCTTTTTATAATTTTATAATTCTTTAGGAGAGTTGAGTTAGCAGCACTTTTTGCTCAAATAATATTTTTTGATAAATTGTACATGTTTGACTGTGAATGTTTACGTTAATACGAAACGCATCGAAAATTCGAAAACATACCAACATAGTTTTCACCCTCTAGAAGGCAATATAAAAAAATATATTCATTTTGTGCAATTTTCGATGTAGAAAAGTGTTTTTTCCCGGGCGTCCTTTTTGTATGGGCCGAAAAGCGAAGTCTATCACACTCACTTTTTTAGATTTTCACGGCCAAAAGCATTTTCGTTGTTTGTTTTGGGGGTGTTATGCCGTGTTGCGCTACCTCCTTCTTTAGCCGACGCACACATCATCGGATCTGCCGGATCTGCCCTGATGATGGACACTGCAACGCTGTCCGAAACGTCGGCTAAATAAGGAGGTAGCGCAACACGGCATAACACCCCAAAAACAAACAATGAAAACGCTTAAGAATGTATTACCAGAGAATACCAGAAATTAGTCCCTTTCAAATCAAATTCTAGACATATTGACTCTTTTTTACAAAAAAACATAAATTGATTTTGAAAGATTGTTATCCTATCTGGGGTGCTAGCATAGTCCATCGTATAGGTGACAGTTCACAATGACTAAGTGTCCCTAATATATTCGATATCAACTGTTGTTTGCACGTTAGCGATCTGCAGTTGTCCTAGGGAACGATGAGAAGTTACCGACAATTATCCTACCGATCCTTATCGATGGACTATGCTAGCACCCCTGGTACACGCAGTTTTAAAATTTTTAAAACTAATGATAATTGACAAAACAGTTTGTGTGACAACCAACATCACACTTCCTGCACTTCTTAGTCGTATTTTTGTGGCACTCGGCACAATGAATTTGTGTAAGGCTTGATACTATCAAATGCTCTACACCATCCAGCCTGACTCCATCTGGGACTCGTCTTTTTGTCGTTTGCTTCAGTGGTCTACCGATAGAACGCGCTGATGAATATCGACCAAGGTAAGTTCGGGTAACTTCTCGTATAAATGCCAGGTAATCTAAATATTCTTTTGCTTGACCGGCTGGAGACGATTTGTAGAGCTGGTGTGCATTGTTCATGGATGCATTCAAAGGCCACATCAAAAGTTGCCAGTACCATTTTTTGCGATTGATACTTATCCTGTAGCAACCGATGTGTTGGTCAAGTCGATCCACTCCGCCCATATACTTGTTATATTGTAGAAAGCACGACGGCTGTTGGATTGCGACTCTTCTCTTTTCCCTGCTAGACCATCGCTGAGCCGAGCCCAACGGGCTGACTCCTTCGCAGGTGGATGCTACAGTTACCACATTGTTGTCGTTGTATTGGACCAAGGAGATACCTGATATTTGATCAGTAGTTGATAGTAACTGCCACGCGCTTGCTTTTTCATTTGTGCAGTATCTTTCAGAGGCGCCTTTTTAGCACGATTCATACGAATGGTACCTGTAGCTTGGTTGCCTGCTTCTTTGAGGTGGGTTAGCAGTCGGAGAGACGTCATATGTTTTTCAATATAAACATGAACTTTTTGTCCTGCCGGTAACTTTGCCATAAGGTTAGTTACCACGTTTAACTCGGGATTAGTGTTTCCTGTATTCGCGCCATTCAGCTTGTATAAGGTAACCAAGCCGTGAAGCCACGCACCAACTCTTGAACCCATACCGTATTGGTTTGCCATGTATATGTTGTTTGGTGGTGTGGTGTCCATAATAAGGAATCATTGATTCGTCGACACTCACTTCCGGAAATTGTAGAGATATGCCATCCACTTTTCATTCAGTATCTTCCACAATGGCCTGACCTTTGTGAACTTGTCCTCAGCATCTAAAGCAGCATTGTCACACACATGAATGAAGCGCCTGATTTGCTCAAATCGGGATCTGGAAATTGTGGAGATATGCCATCCACTTTTCATTCAGTATCTTCCACAATGGCCTGACCTTTGTGAACTTGTCCTCAGCATCTAAAGCAGCATTGTCACAAACTTGAATGAAGCGCATGATTTGCTCAAATTGGGATCTGGAGATTGATTCAGCAACACCAGGGTGGTAAGTATCTGAGCCAGTATCCCAATACATTATATTTGTATACTTACAATAATACAATAAATCTGTATACTTTCTTATTTTTTCAGAAACAGATTTTTGAATATTACAGGAATTTGGAATAGGTACATCAATGATATAAGTTTTTTTTTATTTTTGTCATGTAAAACTATATCGGGTCTATTGTATATAATTGGTCTGTCTGTTTTACTTTTATAATAGTAAATTTTAAAGAAATTATTTTCTAAAAATGAATTTGGTTCGTATTCATAATATGGTACTATATTATGACAGTCAATCAAGTTATGTTTAATTACCAAACTTTGGTGAATTATTTTTAAAACCTGATTGTGCCTAAATGTATACTCAGACGGCGCTAATATAGAACATCCTGATATAATGTGTTCTATAGTTTCCGGAAAAGCCATACATTTTCTACATAAATCATCAATTTGATTTGGATCTTTGATAATATGCTTCCTATAATTATTGGTATTAATGACTCTATCTTGAATAGCAAGCATAAATCCTTCTATTTCTGCGCTCAATTCTCCAATACTCAACCATTTGTTTGACGAAAGTTTGTCAACATACGTTTGGTTGAGATAATTGAAGTGTTTTGCGTGAATAATTTTATTTGACCACGAATCTAATAATTCCTGGTTGGTATTTATGAAAATGTTGGCATTCTTGTTGTATAAATTTAAAGGTGAAATATTTCTGTCTGCCTTGCCAATTATTTTATGCAGCTCTGAGCTATTAGCTTTTCAATGGAAAAAAAATCTTAACATTTCTACCTGATTGTGTTTCAAAGAAGTTATTTTGACTATACCTCTACCTCCTAAATTTCTAGGTAAATTAATTCGTTCTATAGCTGAATTTAGATGATGACAATTATTAAACTTTGTTAAGGTAGTTCTAATTAATCGTTCTAAGCTATCTAAATCTGTATTGGACCATTTAATTATACCAAATGAGTACGTTAATAGAGGTATTGCCCAACTATTTATTGCCTTTACTAAATTTTTAGCAGATAGATTGCATTTTAAAAATTTTCTTATCCTAGTTTGAAATTTAATCCTAATATAATTTTTTAATACTAGAATGATCTAATCTATTCGATTGCATTTATAAACCTCACCCCCTTCCATACTCTTAATTTTGAAATCTCTAAATATACCCTCGTCTCCATCTACAATTTTGCCTTAATATTATTATTTGTTATTCTATTTAAATTTTATTTTTACAAGATTCACCTACTTTAACTCCTTTCCTATATGTGATCATGTACCTAATATTAGTATGAATGAGCGATTGACCAGCGGCTGAGAATAAAAGTTTAAAAATATTTGCAACCGTACAGGGAGGTTCCAATAATAAAGATTGATTATTCCCCGTATCAAATTTTTAAAATTAAAAATTTAATATCGATTTATTTCATTCAAAACTTGCTATAATATAAAACTTCATTCAAGTAAGCAATAAAAAAGCTCAAAACTCACGATGATAAATTATTAAATATCGTATACTTCTTGTAATTATTTTTTGATCATAAGTATTTATGATTTTTCAATAATGTCTAAACAAAATAAGTGTGTAAAAAAATTTAAATATTTTAGTTTGTAAAACCTTAAATAAATAGATAAACTGAGGTATTTTCGTCACAAAACACATTCTCGGGTTTATTTTTTAATGATTTTAATTTAACTATAATTAAAATTCTGAAAGTTGTGTTGACTATATTATGTAGGTATTGATTTATTTTGTTGTATGATTATATGATTTGAGATTTGTGTTCTTTAATAGAATCTATCGTTTGAAAATTGAAAAAATAACAATCTTTCAAAATCAATTTATGTTTTTTTGTAAAAAAGAGTTAATACGTCTAGAATTTGATTTAAAAACGACTAATTTCCAGTATTCTCTGGTAATATCCTCTTAATATGTATGCTACATGTATGTACTTTCATCTACATATATGGATGATTAAACATAATATTTTATACTCAATATAACATCTTATGAATCTCGACTACCGTAATACGGGCATTTGCCTAGCTTGGTAGTCGAAAAACCATGTAAAACAAACCTGTAACAAACAAAATTAATACACAGTGTGCAGTGTGCAGTGTGCAGTAGGTGCAATACTAACCGAAATACACGCAGGTAAGTCGGGAGTACAGAGGTGGGCTGTATCACAGAACGGATCTCTTGCAGGCAGTGTGCAGTAGGTGCAATACTAACCCCAAGACACACAGTCCCCCGACCAGCAGGTAAGTCGGGAGTACAGAGGTGGGCTGTACCACAGAACGGATCTCTTGCATGCAGTGTGCAGTAGGTGCAATACTAACCCCAAGACACACAGTCCCCCGACCAGCAGGTAAGTCGGGAGTACAGAGGTGGGCTGTATCACAGAACGGATCTCTTGCAGGCAGTGTGCAGTAGGTGCAATACTAACCCCAAGACACACAGTCCCCCGACCAGCAGGTAAGTCGGGAGTACAGAGGTGGGCTGTACCACAGAACGGATCTCTTGCATGCAGTGTGCAGTAGGTGCAATACTAACCCCAAGACACACAGTCCCCCGACCAGCAGGTAAGTCGGGAGTACAGAGGTGGGCTGTACCACAGAACGGATCTCTTGCAGGCAGTGTGCAGTAGGTGCAATACTAACCCAAAGACGCACAGTCCCCCGACCAGCAGGTAAGTCAGGAGTACAGAGGTGGGCTGTACCACAGAACGGATCTCTTGCAGGCAGTGTGCAGTAGGTGCAATACTAACCCCAAGACACACAGTCCCCCGACCAGCAGGTAAGTCGGGAGTACAGAGGTGGGCTGTACCACAGAACGGATCTCTAGCAGGCAGTGTGCAGTAGGTGCAATACTAACCGAAATACACGCAGCAGGTAAGACGCGAGTACAGAGGTGGGCTGTACCACAGAACGGATCTATTGCATGCAGTGTGCAGTAGGTGCAATACTAACCCAAAGACACACAGTCCCCCGACCAGCAGGTAAGTCAGGAGACCAGAGGTGGGTTGTACCACAGTGCGGATCTCTTGCTGGCAGTTTGCGCAGGTCATCTGACAGGAATCTGGACCAAGGCGGACCAGCACCACGGGAACTGCAAACAACCATACCAATTTAATACGTTTAAAAAAAATAAAAAAACAAACTAATTACTCTATAATATTATCACCAAATTTGATATACAGTGGAACCCTTCAAAACGAGCTCCTCCCAAAACGAGATTGTGAAAAAATGTCCCCTTAATGAACGACAAGGGGTAGTCCCACCACTCGTCAAATAGAGCCGTGACTTGTACCCGGCTTCGCTCAGGGAGTTGATATGAGATTGTGTTGTAGCCTTCTATCCCAAAAAAGGCTTCAAATGGTCTACAATGTTTCAGAACATTCCACAATATTCAAGAGTGTTCTGTAATGTTCCACAATGTTCTGAACATTTCAGAATGTTCCGGGTGTTCCGGAATGCTCATGAATACCTTCGAATGTTCTGGACCGTTCTAGAAATTTCTAGAAGACGAAATTTCCAGCTCTTTTATCTTTAAAAGCACTCCCTTTAGGTAAAAATGGAAACCTTCTTCATGGATGGGGAATAGAGGGCTACCACACCATATAACTCCCTTGATCGTACCGGGACTCTTTTCTGAGTTTTAGCGGCACATTTTACACTTACTTTTATAATATATATTATTGATTATAGAAACAAACTGTACTTAGGTTAGAGTGATAAAACAAATTTACAGATATTAAGTAATATTTCATGGTGGGTAGCTATGACATGATATGTCTTATGTGTTGTACGTATATTTAGTAAATTACCGGGTGATGTGCGTAGTGTGTAGGTGTGTGTGTATGTGTGAAAAGTGGTGAACTGTTATAGTTTTCTGACAGTTTATAATATAAATAATTGACAGGATGCTCCTTTTAAATTTGGACAGTGAATCGGAGAAAATGTCGATGTTAGAGTTTAATAATAATAATAATAATATTGAATATATGAAGAGCACGGTTAATTGGCGAATTAGTTGCTGCGTTTGTGTGGCGATGTATATTTTGTACTGCAGATTCCAAATTGGTGAAGCATATTCCAGTGTACTTCGGACTAATGCAAAATATAGCATTATGTAGTATGTAGGTACTATTATCCAAGTTACCAAAAACTTAAAAATCGATAAAAATTCCAGTTGTGACCGTTGATTTTTTTTCTGAGTCTTTTTCTATTTCATGTTTCCTTTAGATTGATTAGTATCATCTTTTTCTTCAAAAAAAGCAATAATTTATTTATAAAAAACATATTTTTATAACTTACCACTCTGGGTTGTGTAAATTACTTGTGCCATTGTGAATCTGAAAAAGAAAATATTTATTACAATTAAATTTTATTATAATTATAGAAACGCAACGCCATCTACTGGATGGTTAAACCGCCATCTGTTAGAAACTTAAGGAACTTACATATAATTTCAAATAATTTTCCAATAAAAAACATTTAATTCGCAATAATAAACATCGAGGGCAACAATCAAGATAAAAACTAACCTATCCCTTAAGTTGGACCAAATTACACACATTAAGCAAAATTTCATCAAAATCGGTTAAGTAGTTTCGGAGTTTACCTTGGACGAACATTGTGATGCGAGATTTTTATATATATGAAAAAGATTGTGGGTTAACATCAGCTTCACACAGGTGGCCCTGAGGAATTTTTTCTTCAAAACAATAAAATTCTTCTACATGTCATCACTGGTCACTAAGCCAAGTAACCAACCCACCCCTCACCCCGACCCTAACTTCCCAATACCTGCTGATTTTTATGTTTTCGTAAAAAAAAAAACATGTCACCGAAGACCGAAATTTCATTTTCATTTTTTACTTCAAATAATGTAAGGAATCACTGGTTAAAGTAATTCAAGTACGATGCTTAACATCCTGTATACTTTGTTTGATTCGCCATATTTTTTATACGCCGACCAGATTCGGAACCACCGTTCCTCCCTCAGGGAAAAATATACTAACTTGACATGGGGTGGAGACGTGACTACGGATTAGTGAAGAGTGGGAGGAGGAGATAGAACGGACGGTAAAAGGGAACATGTCTAAGATGGGACCACAAGCTTTTTTTAAATTGATTTTTATTAAGGGATTTCTTCATTTTTAAGGGGGAAGTCTGGTAAAATCTTCCTATACAAAAGTTATGTGTGTTCCCAAAGTTATGGCATCAAATTCGTCCTTGAATAGTTAGAAGCGGTACGCCCCAAGCAGGTACACGGAGAATGAGCGAACCGGTTTTTTCGAAAAACCACCTTTTCAAGATGGCTGGCATCGTAGCTCATCGAATTTTCACCCGATACACTTCATTCAAAGTTTAAAGAGAATACTTTTTTATGCTAACGAGCCTTGAATTAGGAAAAAATATTATTTTAGGAATAAGTTATTGCAAAATCAAGGCCGACTTTTTTTGTCAAATTTCAGTATTTTTTTTAGCAAACTGAGGTTTAATCGCATGCGACATTCATACTATAAGGGTTTTTAAAGACCAGACTCTCCTTAAGATGAAACCGAGTGGTGGAGAAATTTGAAAAATAGATTTTACAGAATTGTTGCTGTCACTGTTGCTCTTACTCCTGCGGAAGAGACAATGCACCTCGGGCTACTAATACCTAACTAAATACGAGGTTTTGTATTCCCCACTTTTCTCCTCCAAAAGTGGACTGATTTTGAACTAGTTTGTGTCTGTACGTTTTGCTTTTTTAAAAAAAACTTCGTCTAGTTTGTGAACGTCTTGACGGCGTTTAAATCAGTCAATTTTATTGATTTTTGGAAGGTCATAACTTCTATAAAAAAGTAACTTATCAAAAAAAAAAAAACAAAAAGTACCGACACGCAATAGTTGATATCTATTTTATGTAAAAACAATATTTTCTCTGGGGTTAAAATCCAGAGAGATAAATAGGGAATACGTTTGTGTGGAAAAATCACCGCCGGGTATCCGCTTTAGGCTTCAATGCCAATGCCACTTAAATAAATCAATTTTTTCTCCCTGCGTGTCCTTTCCCATTCGTCCCCGTTCCCCTTCTGCCTCCTCTTCCCCTTCTTCGTTCTCGAGTCACCCTCCACGCGTTCCCCCTCCCCTTATGCATTCTCCTTCCACCTTCTCCTCCTTTCCCCCCTCCCTCGTCCCCCTCTCGCGAACCCCCTATTTTATTACCCCTTCCATTCTTCTCCCTTTCTTCCTGTCCCTAAATTCGATAAAATACACCTATTTATCAAACAACTCGCGCGTGACCTATTGCAATTTTTTCTTTGCAAATTTTAAAAAACCAGAGCTCACAAATATATAAATATAGCTTTAAATCGGATGAATAGTATAGAAAATAATTTCATAACGCTAGAGCGCACTATCCTATAACCATCGCGGGCATGATGCGCACATTATATCCCCAAAGTTTACTAACAAATTTTTATATAAATATAAGATGTGGGAACATTATATATATATCCCTAAATTTTCCAAAACTATGATTATTTGCGATGCTTTGGTAAGGGAAATTAAAAAATATATACCTACGTAGGTATATTATATTATTAAGACACGTTAAATGTTTTTTTTTTTTTTTATTAGACCGGTCAGTGGTTGAGTGGGAATCGCGTTTGGCGTTCCGTGTTATTTTCCTCGGCTGGCTAAATCCTCCATCACAACACAAGCAACATCTTCCGCTTAATGTGGTGGTAGTAGGAGATTTTCAAATGTTGGTGGGTTATTCGTAATCCGGAAATATTTGTCTTTCTTTTAAAAAAAAAGAAAAAAAAGAAAGAAAGAAGACCTGAGGAAATTAATTCCCTTCAGGGTCTTTCATCTTTGGGTATGCTGTGTGTAGATCTTTTTAGGGAAGGAAAAAATTGGTGTTCTGGGAAGCAAAACGGTATGGGGGATAACGGACGGTTCCGAGAGATCCCTGCTGGAGAGGTCAACCGATCCGGCCTGTCACGCAGTTGTTGGGAGGACGCATCCGTAGCGAAGAGTCTGACAAACCTCACCCCATGAAGCCTAGCAATTCAAAAGTAGCTTATCATCAAAATAGCTTGACAATTGGGGCGACTTATTGCAGATGTGTAGGTTATACAATAAATGGTTCCCGGGCGGCGGTAGCCTCAAAAAATTTTATTTAATCAATTCACAATTAATTTGTGTTAATTCACAATTAATTAATTAAAAATAATATACAGTATAATTGCGGCACGTTCCAGAGTGGAAAATACCCTCAGTGTCGCCCTGGTGTAAGACCACCATTCTGAATTGAAACGTCGTTTGAAATGCCTTTAGCCGTGTTTGATGAGCAGATCTAAAAATTCAGGTACTTCCTAACCTTCCTCTTCCTCGTCCTTCACTATCTTCAGCCTCACAACATACCCCAATTGCCATTGTCTCACTGGTACCAGACGAACAGTTGAGACTCTTGTGCGGTATTCATATAAAAAAGGGTGTCCGGGGGCAAAGTGCACAAACTTCGTTAGGTTATTTTACATCATAGTACAAATAAAATAATAATAATTTTTTAATAAAAAATTTGATTGGTTTCTTCCAAAAAAAATTTTTTTTTAAAGTTTTTTTTTCGTCTACCATCATGTAGAATCACCTCCCGAAGTTTGTGCAATTCACCCCGGACATCCTGTCATATATAAACAGGCGTCAGTCAATTTATGGTAGGTATATAAAATTCAAAAGATATTGTATAATTTTTTTTTACATATACACTACGCACGAGGCCCTGAGGAAAATAATTGCCCTCGGATGTCATCTTGGAAGATGCTGTGTGGAGGGTCTTTTTGAGGAGAGAACGGAGGGAACATGGGTCACGAAGAGACCTATGTTGTAGGAGGGAGGGAACACAGAGACCAGCAAATCATTCCACAGCCGAGATGTTGCACTCAAGAATGCGTCGTAGAAGCGATCCGTTCTCTTGTGACCGTGTACATATGTTGGGCGCGCGTTTAGCGGGTTTCCCAAGCAAGCAAAAATCAATGACGCTAGATCCTCAGACCATCTTCAACGTGGACAGCATTCCCTACCTGACAGAGTGCTATCCATTTGTGTCTGTATTTTCTCTCTCCTACAATACTTCCACTCCTTCCTTTCCACAAAAATACCCTCCACACAGCATCCCCAGAGATGCAACACGTCCTGATGGAACATATTTTCATTAGTACCTCATGTGTAGACTAGGAAATAATTACGGGTTAAAGAAAACTTTTTTTTTAACGTTGGATCAATTATTTTACTAGAAGTAAGGTAACATTTTGCTTACTTTGGACTGACGGACACGCACACAATAATAACACACTTACACCACTATTTTCGACGAGTTGCAGTGTTTAAATACAGAAAAGTGAAAAGGAGCACTTCTCTGTAAAGTCCGAGTTAATGTTTGTGATTCATCAATTCCCCACCTTGATAAGTTTGTTATCAAACACACCTTTTGCTTGTTTAGGTGCATCACTTGGGAAAACATTATATTATCTAGAGAAGGTCTTAATATTATTTACAAAATCTAAAATATTCCTACCTGCTTTTGAAGCAGGTAGGCTTATTTGTATATCTTTAACTGCTACCAATTAAAAATTATTTGTATATCTTTAACTGCTACCAATTTTATGTCTACGATACTGCCGACACGGGCTGAACCACGGTGCTCTTCTTGACAATATCTTATATTGTAATATTGATACCTAAGAGTATGGATATTAGAGAGACGGCATGTTAATTTTACCCATACGGCTGACATTGGCTGTCACCATGGAAAATGGCTGCTGTCGTAAAAATGTCGGCAAATATTAAACGGCCAAAAACCGTCAGCCGTGTGGGTAAATTATCGAAAAGGCACACTTGGAGCGCGCGGGCACACTACACATGCCGTCTCTCTAATATCCATACTCTTAGAGAAAAACCAGCCAGGTACTCGCTAGTAATCAATATAAATGTTATTTATTCCAATAGGTACTTTTATTTATCCGGACACAAATAGAATTACATTATAAATTACATTATATAATATTTATTGTTTAATTTTTAAGAATTTACAATAACAGTCAACAATTTACAATAGAAAATTGAAGCTTATTAGGGCGTTTACATAAATACCGCACAAGAGTCCCAACTACTCCCGTCTGGAGCCAGTGAGACTATGGCATCCCCAATTGGGGTATGTTGTGATACTGAAGGTAGTGTGGAGAGGAAGGTGTGGGAAGTACCTGGCTATTCATACCTGGTCACTAAACACGGCTAAAGCCATTTTAAGCAACGTTTCAATTCTGAACGGTGGATTTACACCAGGGTGGTACTGAGAGTATCTTCCACTCTGGAACGTGCCGCAAATGTATTATATATTATATATAATTAATTAGTTGTGAAATAACACAAATTAATCAAATTTAAAATTTATTTATTTAAAATTTAAAATATATTATTTGTGGCTTATCTAGGATTTGTCGGTAGCTGTGTTGGCATCGCGTTTGGGTCCCACCCGGGGTTAGCGTGTTCGATTCCTCTGGCGAAGTCCCACATCACGACACAAGCAACCATTCCGCCCACTGTGGTGGTTGTAGGAGATTTCCAAATATTGTCGAACCTTTTTTCAAGGATTAAACGACCGATTTAGCAAGCTTAAATTTGAGCGAGGTATCTCCTAGTTAGCGCGGATAAGGAGCAACTTATATGCCGGTTCTATGACTATTACAGTGTTAAACCACATATTTAAACAGCACCTACTCTTGGTAAGTCGGGGTAACCACAACACAACATTGGTATTTGTCTTGAATATTTAAATCGATATTTGTTCGAGTTGGATTTCGAAACGAAAATAATATATTTGGTTCTTACTTTGATGTTACTAACCCATATCCCATATTGACACTTCATTATTTGCTCGACTAGCAACCCGGAGGTCGCGGGTTCAAATCCCCGCTTGCGCAGATAATTTTTATATGATTGATTTGTGTTTTCATAATTAAATCATTTAAAATAATAATATTATTGTATATTTGCGACATGTTCCAGAGTGGAAGATACTCTCAGAATTGCCCTGGTGTAAGACCACGAGAATTGAAACGTTGCTTGAGACGGCTTTAGCCGTGTTTGGTCAATAGATCTGAATAGCCAGGTACTCCCCATCGACCTCTTACCCATCTCCTTCCCTTCCCCATTTACCTTCAGCCTCACAAAATACCCCAATTGGGGATCCCATAGTCTCACTGGCTCCAGACGAGAGCAGGTTGGGACTCTTGTGCGGTGTTAACACAAAAAAGAATACACAAGCCAAAAATATGTCTATTTTTGGCGTCTTTTTTATATGAGCTTTAATTCGGATACCACCGCCCCGGGCACCATTTATTAGATAACCAAGCCTCCTGCTCCTGCCATTGGTCACCAACAGTGCTCCGACACGGCCGGTGACCTAACAGGGGTGCCCGGGTTCATGGGGTGAGGTTTGTCTAGGTCTTGGCGGCGGATGACCTGGACTCCCTGAATCCCAGATTCCTGCCCACTCCTCGTATATTTTCCTTTTCAGAACGACCTCCCCTTCCTTCCCTCCCTTAAAAAGAACCCCCGCACAGCATCCCCAATGATGAAAAAGGTCGTGAGGGAAATTATTTTCCTCTTGGCCTCCTGTTTGGAGCGATTATAAAAAATAAAATAAAACACTTACAGGAGACTGAGGAAAAAACCTCCCCAATTCCCTTTAGGGCCTATGTCATTTTTGGAGATGCTGTGCGGAGCGTATTGAGGAAAGGAAGGAGAGAAAGCTTTGTGAAGGAAAAAAGTCCGAGTTGTGGGTAGGAATGTGGGGGTCAGTGTCTACACGAGTGACGGAAATATGAATAGGTAGGTACCTCCCTCCCGCAGTAAGTGGACAATCCTATACAAACCCACCCCATGAACACGGGCACCCCTGCTAAGTCACCAAATGTAGCGAACCACCACGCAATGTACATACACTACGATAATATATCCTGGGATTACGAGGGTCAGTTAAAAAGTAATACCTCCTATTTTTTTCTCCTTTTAATTGTCAAGAAATAAAATGCAATTACACCATAGACATATTATGTATAGACCTGGGGTGCTAGCATAGTCCATCGATAAGGATCGGTAGGATAATTGTCGGTAACTTCTCATCGTTCCCTAGAACAACTGCAGATCGCAAACGAATAGGTGACAGTTTACAATGACTAAGTGTCCCTAATATATTCGATATCAACTGTTGTTTGTACGTTAGCGAACTATAGTTGTCCTAGGGAACGAAGAGAAGTTACCGACAATTATCCTACCGATCCTTATCGATGGACTATGCTAGCACCCCAGCCCTAAGTGATAAAAGCTTATTATTTCCCCCTCCTTCATTCTGGGTTCCATGGAACCGGCCGGGCTGGCGTATAGGTTCGCGTGAATCTAGAAAATGTGACGTCATCATTCTTGTGTGGACTAGCGTTGAGCTCTCATCGGTACATTTTACGAAATAACACGGCAAAAATGGTAACTTGTGCTATTAAAACATGTAAAAATAGAAGTGAAAAAGAGTATAAACCCAATTGTCGTATTACCTTCCATATGTAGGCATTATTTGTCATTATTTTAAGCTTATTCACATCATATAATATGATCAGTTTTATCACACCGAGAGACATGAAGCGTAAGCAACCGAAATTCCCGGTCCCGTCGTGTGCACGTTGCTGTTTACTGGGATAAGTAAATTATGAAACATTTGTAAAAGTGTCTTAACTAAACACGGTAACAAAATATTCGACTCTCAAAACAAGCTAACCTTTCTTCACTTTATATGGATTACACAGGTTTGTTCAAACCGGGCGAACAATTCGCGCTCCCATGTAAAAAGGTCTATTCATTCAAAAGCAGATTTTACTTTTAAGAGCTAAATGGTGATATTATAATGCGTGATGCCTATATACTGTCAAATTGAAGTATTAACGAATCACATATCGTTACAGTCAACTCATCCCTCTGCGCCCCGCTACAGTTGGTTTTTACCCCTCTCCCTGATTCTCTGGTCTATGAATATTCATATGTCTGTGAATTACACAGATTAAAAACCACACTATCGACGAATAATTTGTCACTTTTCAATACAATCTCAGTCCATTTTTATAGTTTTGGTCCATTTTTTAACAAGGGCATGTTTTCCAGTGCGGTAAAAAGCACAGTCCTTCTATTTAAGCCATTGACGCACGGACGTTTTCACGGCCTCCGCATTTTCAAATTGAATCTCACGATGAACTTCACATCACACTGCCTTTACTGAAGGAGAGAATGCATCACAATTCATCTGTAGTTATCCGGCGGTCACTACGAATAATGCCATCGACGCGCTGAATATTGCGTGGAGTCACTGTAGTGAACTGCCTACGGTGTCAACCAACGGCGTTTGTTCTTCATCTTCGTTACAGCGATGAACCCATCACATACCAGTGCTAACATTCACTGTTGCATCACCGTACACATTTTTCAGTATTTCATGATTGCGAATGGGCGTTTCACCTTCTGCGTTCAAGAATTCAAGCACAGAACGCTAACGCAAACTGCAAACGACTGCAGTGCTGACACCTGTTGAGGCAAAAAGTTACCACTGCAGTAGATTGTAGAAGAAGGTTGGAGGAATAGCGCCAAACTGAAAATTTTCGCTAAGAGAAAATTTGCTTACTTGAATGTAGGTATTTATTAAGCAAGTTTTGAATGAAATAAATCGATATTAAATTTTTAAAAATAAAAATTTAATATCGATTTATTAAATTAATTAAATTTTTAATTTTAAAAATTTGATACGGGGATTAATGGATCTTTCTTATTGGAACTTCTCTGTACAATTAAAAACATTTTTAAACGTTTATTCTCAGCCGCTGTGTCTATCACTCTTAAGAGGCTAGACTTTGAACCACACGCGGAACACCCGCGTCTGTCATTCTGTCCCGCTCACAATGAGCTCACGCACACTTACAATACATGCGAATGCGAAATGTGCGAATGAGACAACGCTCAAATCTACCTACAGAAATCGCTCGAAAAGGGGTTTATGGAGAATACACTTTTCTACACCGAAACATTCACGAAATTGAATTTTTTAAAAATATATATTTTTTTAGAAAGAAGAAGTTACGTTGGTAGCTTTTTATAGTTTTATAATTCTTTATGAGAGTTGAGTTAGCAGCACTTTTTCCTTAAATAATATTTTTTGATAAATCGTACATGTTTGACAGTGAATGTTTACGTTAATACGAAACGCATCGAAAATTCGAAAACATACCAACATATTTTTCACCCTCTAGAAGGCAGTATAAAAACATATATTCATTTTATGCAATTTTCGATGTAGAAAAGTGTTTTTTCCCGGGCGTCCTTTTTGTATGGGCCGAAAAGCGAAGTCTATCATCTTAACTCTATTTGTAGAAAAAAATATGAGGCATTAGTTTTTGACTGAATCAGTTTAGTCCCGCTATACCCTACTTCATAATATTGTTAAATTCTTATCATTATAGATAGCATATAATCCTACCTGATATCATAGGCCACTCCCAGACGCGTCACGAATTGTCGTAAAAGATGTTGCAAAATCTTCTTATTCTAAATTTTCACCGACATTCCAACTTCGTCTTTCTCTTTTCCACCCCCTCTGCTTTCAGTTCCATTTTTTTTTACGATAACTCCAAAGGTTTTTCACATTTGTCATCTGTGAAGATGCTGTGTGGAGAGTCTTTTTCTGTTGTCTTTGTTTGTTAGAGAGGACTCTAAAGATTTCAATCCGTTTGTAAAGATAGGAGATTCTAACAAACGGACCGCCCGTTTCTGCACAGAGTCAAGGGTTTTCAGGTATTTTTGGGCTCCAGACCAGAGGTGGCTGATGATAAAATTGAAATTATAAAGAATGCTGATATTCTTATAAAATTACATAAGCAATAACCACTCAAGCTAAATTGTTCGTCTCTTAGAAATCGATGTATCAACTTTGCGCACTTGAAGTGAAACCACACAAAACTGCGCTATACAAATGTAATGTCATTATTATCAATATCAACGGCGACCGGCGTAGTCCAGCGGTAGGGCGTTTCCGAAGGTTGCGGGTCTGAACCCGGCGTGCGCCAATAAATTTTATTTAATTGATTTGTGTTATTTCACAATTAATTATTTAAAATAATATATAGTATATTTGCGGCACGTTTCAGAGTGGAAGATACTCTTAGTATCGCCCTGGTGTAAGACCACCATTCAGAATTGAAACGTTGCTTGAAATGGCTTTAGCCGTGTTCAGTGACTAGATCTGAATATCCAGGTACTTCCCCATCTTCCTCCTTCTCGTCTCCTTCTCTTCCTTACTTATCTAATGACTAAGTGTCCTTAACATATTCGACATCAACTGTTGTTTGTACGTTAGCGATGTGCAGTTGTCCTAGGGAACGATGAGAAGTTTCCGATAGTTATCCTACCGATCGTTATAGAGCAAGCGTGCTAGGGCCTCAGATGATGTCGAATATGTTAAGGACACTAAAGTCATTGTGAACTGTCACCTATTCGTTTGCGATCTGCAGTTGTTCTAGGGAACGATGAGAAGTTACCGACAATCGGTCGGGTACGAACGGCAGTTGATGTCGAATATATTAAGGACACTTAGTCATTGTGAACTGTCACCTATTCGGATACGTTTTTAGATTTTCACGGCCAAAAGCATTTTCGTTGTTTGTTTTTGGGGTGTTATGCCGTGTTGTGCTACCTCCTTCTTTAGCCGACGTTTCGGACAGCGTTGCAGTGTCCATCGTCAGGGCAGATCCGGCAGATCCGTCGATGTGTCGGATCTGCCGGATCTGCCCTGACGATGGACACTGCAACGCTGTCAGGTAGCACAACACGGCATAACACCCCAAAAACAAACAACGAAAATGTCACCTATTCGTTTGCAATCTGCAGTTGTCGTAGGGAACGATGAGAAGTTACCGATAGTTATCCTATCGATCGTTAAAGAGCGAGCGTGCTAGGGCCTCTGGAATCGCTGGTTAAAGTTTGTCGGGTACGTACCGATACACCCTTGTATTATCTTTTCAAAACCGTTTAGATCATATTTCTCACTATGATAGTAAGGGAGACACAACGATTGGAGAACTGTGAGACCTATGTGAGCTGGGACAAATATGGTCTCATGTGGTTAAACGAGTTAAAGTTTCTTTTCCCAACTGTATCAGAATTAATGCATTGCCTAATTGTTTCAGGCAATTTTAACGATTTTTGAAGGGCTCAAACTCCTATAAAGCGCTCTACTGACGATGATGCGAACAGCCCGACATGTCGGACTGTTTGACAAATTGCATCGTTGTCGGTAAGCACAACCAATAATATTAATATTTGCTACAAATCGCAAAGGATTCGGCAGCCGGTTGTGCCTACTAACGATGCAATTTGTCAAACAGTCCGACATGACGGGCTGTTCACATCATAGTCAGTAGAGCGCTCTAGAAGTAACTTATCAAAAAAGCAAAACGTACTGACACACGTCAAAATCGGGAATACGTTTGTATGTTTGTTTGTTATTATTATGTATGTTTTGGTTCGACTTGATAATAAAAATCCCACTGTGCTTGCCACCCTACGAACACGACCACTCCACAGAAAAATACAGTAACGTCTCGATTATTCGATCCCAAATATTATTTATTTTAATTTTTATAAGGAAAACTCTCTTTTTAACTTTTGAAAGTTATTCCAATCAATATAATATATTATTCCCATCAATATAGCACCCCCTAAAGATGACAAAGGCCCTGAGGGAAATTGTTTTCCTCAGGGCCTCCTGTGTGGAGCTCATGTAAAATAAAACAGTGTTGCCAGCGTATGTCGATCGGTTTGGCTGTCAACAGTACAACCATGCTTGGGATATCGGTCTAAAAATCATCGGAATTTACGCTTACCGATCCGACATTGTAAAGTTTTCGATTTCACCATGCTACAGCTCCTATTCATTCGATTACCATTTAGAAACGAAACATTGTTTGAAAAGTGTTTAAGTGTAATACACGAAAGCATATTCTAATGGCGCGTTCTGACGCTTCGATTTTTGTTGATCAACTCGACACTTGAAAGCACGTTGACACGTGTGAACCTTCTTTCAACGAACTTGAACAAGTTTTTTCAAACAATTTTTCACGTTCAATCAAAGCTGATCAACAAAAATCGCATCGTGTTAACAGGCTATAAGTGTGCCTATTTCACCAAGAATATAAGTAATAGGCATAAAAATCGCTTGCCAAACAGAGTCTGAAAACGGTTGATTTTAGTGAAAAAGTGTTTTTTATTTATTTAGTGATCATTTTTTTACGAAAGAAAAATGTGAATAAATGCAAACTGTCACAAATAATTTCTGTCATACAATTGCAAAATTTTAATTGCTTTTTACACGTGTTAATTTGTTTCTACTGAAAAAATATTTTTTATTGGTTTACTCTAAATTTTTTTATAAACTAGCGAGTACCCGGCACGCTTTGAATGTCGCATAAATAAATAAACTGTATCTCCCCCTCCCACCGACCCTCCCTGCCACTAAACTAAATATAAAGTAGGTTCCAACTATTGCAAATTTTTCATAAAAAAGTCATAACAGCAGTGCTTATCAGTATACATAGAAACCTTCGCGGAGTTGCACACAAAAACTCACCAAAGTTTCATAGCAATCGGATATACAAAAAAATACAAAATGATTTTTTTATGAGTGATAAATTTTTGATTCTGCTTTTGGAATGTGTTTATTTGATGTTTTAATTTTTTTCCATCAAGTTGAAAAAATGATATCGGCCGAATTGTGACTGTAAAGGCCCGATTTTTGGCATTCTCTATCACCCTTCCAGTGATAAGTTCTTGCATTCTTGACTGATATTCTCTTTGAGGGCTTCAAGAGCCTGAAGCTTGTTGACATAGACTCGTAATTTCAAGACACCCCACAAAAATAAGAAATAGTGCAACTCACCAAACGAGAGTTTTGGTGATTTGTACTGGGCGGGTTTCAATAAAAAAAAAACATTTTTTCCGCGTTCTTGAGGGGTATAGCGATTTATGTCTTATTGACGTGGATTTTGTGTCTGTTTAATTTTAAAATGTCAAAGCAGAACTGACATATGTCGTCATTTGCAAAAATTATAGCATCTTCCGATAGGGTGATGACTTTTGCGCCTCCTTGTATATAGAAATATATTTGGATGTTGTGAAAACGAGGCGTTACTGTAGTTCCACCCCACAGATGGTAAGTCGGTATTGCAGATTCCTTCATATACTATTTACCGACGGACCCACCCCTAACTAAATCATGTTTAGAATGGAAACTGGAAACTCAGTGCGATCTGTCAGTGAAAAACATATTTTCAGAATCATTGTGATCAACTTTTATAAGGATTTACGCATTTAAAAGGTATTTACAAACATTTTTTTTCATTTTACAAGTATGACGATTTAAGACAAGGCGGATTTAAAGCGATTTCATCTATGATTCGCGACTACAGCGCCATTTCTCAACCAGTCTTTTCCGATCCGGCCTGCCATGCACTTGGTAGGCAGACACATCCGTCGTCAAAACCCGGATAAATCTCACCCCGTGAACCCGGGCATCTCTGCTCAGTCACAAAACGTAGCGAACAACTCGTGGTGACTGAGAGGTGTTGGTTATCCACTAAATGGTTCCCGGGGCGGCGGTACCCATACTCGCCTCCTAAATTGAGTTGGGTCTCTTGTGGGGTAAAAAAATGTACCCAATTGTGAGCTAGCAAGACAATGACATCCCCGTGCGGGATATGTTCTTAGGCTGAAGGTAGCGGGGAGGGGAAGGAGATGGGGAAGTACCTATTCAGATCTGGTCACCAAAATATGAACTTATCAAACAATTGTGAGCTAGCAAGACAATGACATCCCCGTGCGGGATATGTTGTTAGGCTGAAGGTAGCGGGGAGGGGAAGGAGATGGGGAAGTACCTATTCAGATCTGGTCACCAAAATATGAACTTAATGCAATGTTTACTACAAATCGGTTTATATTATTAAATTTAAAAAAATATGATTTGGATAAATTGAAACATTTCCTATTGTTTCGGTTGATTAGAATTCAAATAAAATTTTTAATTACTTACTTTATAAAAAATTTAAGCGTAAACTAATAATTTTTTTATTTTTTATTAGAAATGTACGAACGCATATGGGACAATAGATTTTATGTCTGGCAGAGAGAACGAACCCAATAAACTTACTGCCTCATTTCTAATTCATGCAATTCGAGCAGGTACCACCGCCCCGGGAACCAACACAACTGTTAATCCTAAGTGCGCCCCACGCTTGAATTTGGCAGCCACCACTTGTCAGGAGTCCCAATGTCCCAATGTACCTCGACTGTGCAGAAACAGGTGGTCCGCCTGATAGATTCTTCCGCCTTAACAAACGGATTGCTATCTTTAGAGCACAGGTGTCGGGTATGAATGCTATCCTTGTTCTACCACTATTTCAATGGAAGATGTTCCGAGGAAGTAGCGTCAATGATCCGCGGTGCATAGTCGAGAAACTCATACTTGAAAAAACAATTGTATAATTCCATTGTCAAATAATGTTTAAATACCACAGTTGAACAAAAAATTGTTGCCTCTAATTTGAAAAATAATTTTATTTCGGCTCTCGACCTCGGCGCACAGTGGTAAAATTTCTTGATATCGTAAACATTCATGATATCGTATCATTTTCTGTATAAATTAAATGAAAACGACTTTTACTTTTTGAGGAACTTGATTTACATTTTTTATAAGTAATATTATTTGCATTCTTTAAAATATTTTATAATAACTCCCATAAAGACGCGTCCCATTCTGATTTGGAATTTTGAAGGACTAGTGGATCGCCTTAAATTACATCTATTGGGAACTTTAAAATGAATATTGCTCAGACAATGAGTGGTTAGGAGCATATCGTCCCGAGAAAGCAATACTGCTGTAAAGCGCCATTCAGACGTTTCACTAATCGCTCATTTCCGCATTTCATTCGGCCTAGTTTACTCGGAATGACACGTCTGAACATGAAATGAATCGAAAGTGCCGAACACTGCCGAATGAAATCTTCAAGTGAACCGATCCAACAATGTTGGATATTGTCCTTCGGCATCCTTCACTCGCGCGCGCATGCGCGCGGAAGAGAGCAAAGTGAATCGTCTGAACACCGAGTGAACTCTCAATCAGTTTGTCTCGCGTCCTGTACGGGAAGGACCATGAAAGGACGCTATCAAATCGCACGCAAAACGTCAAAATGGTATTCGTTCGGCTAATTTGTTTGCTTTTGGGAACACCTCTCATATAAATTTTTGGGTCTCCCTTATTATCCATGTATTTTATATGTTTTTTAATATATGTAAGATTATTAATTTGTAGGAAAATGTTCGTAATAAAAAAAGTGAAATCAAATTGTGTTATTATGCCATAAAAAATAAAAAGGTTTATAAGACGACAAAATACTGTTTTTTTATTTATTTTTATTTAATTGTGTCAACAAAATTGCGTAAAAATCGATGCATCTGACATGTTTTACCTTAAAATTCGGGGCCGGACCGCGCTGGAAAACGAACGAATTCCAGCGCGGTTGACCTCGCTCGGCGACGCTGTGGTCGGAATGGACGAGTGAACGCTTATTTCTATAGCGCCGTGTGAACATGGAATGAAACAAAATGGACGATTAGGCCGAAAAAACATGGCGGAAACCTTCCCTCGAGTGAACCGTCTGATTCCAGCTTAACAGCCAAAAACCAATTTGTTCACCAGAGCCAAAAATCATTTCAGATTTTACAACTATTATTATTAACTTTTAAACCAGTGGTTACACAAATGCCATTTTAAAAATTCTTAGCTGATAAAATATGATATATCAAATGACAATATTTAAATCTTTTTGAAGAAGGACAAGGACAAACATAAAAATTTTCATAATTTTTCATTAAGAACACAAACTCACACCTAACCTAACAAACACAAAGCTGCAGCAACACCGCCATGTAAAAAGAATTGTAGTTAACACACTAATTAATTCAAAAAAGTACTGACAAGTTGTAGTAAACGACAAGTGTTACAATAAAATGTAAATGCAATCTTTGAAAATGCTGTAAGCACCAACCGAAAGTTAATGTTTCCATGTGATTTTGTTTTTTTTTTTAAATTGAATATTGTCGTAACAGCCAAACGAAAAAAAAACACAGGATTTTGAGATGTGTACATCAGTTTAGTTTTTCCAACGTCATACAATTCTTCATAAATACTGCGCTTTCACCAAATTTCCCTTTCAAAGTAGTTCACTTTCTTCTGAAATGAAGCTAACGGCACGGTATCGCTTCCAACTAAATAAGCACACACTTAACACTACATATTCACATCGACGGATCTGCCCTGATGATGGACACTGCAACGCTGTCCGAAACGTCGGCTAAAGAAGGAGGTAGCACAACACGGCATAACACCCCAAAAACAAACAACGAAAATCATACAATTCTTATTTATCGTTGTAGAGTCACGGGACCCAGATAGATCGACCTAGAAAAAAAAACTCTGCAAAATGGTATATATAGATAGTGGCGGTTACAGAAGTATCGCTTTCTTGCGACGATATTATGAATTTTTTGTATAAACATATTATGTCAGTAAATTGTCTTCTTTTTGACAGGGTTGAAAAATGAAAATATTCAAATTGGAGATTACGCAGTGTTGTGCTACCTATTTCTTTTTTATTATTTTTTCTCACCCGTGTTAGTTATTAGATTACTTTTGATATGTGGAATAAATTAATGAAATTGAGATTGATTATAGTTATGAGAGAAACATATTTACTTGTAAGATTATTTAATAAATACATACATATATATTGTTTGTAAAGTAATACAATTTTTCAAAACAATATTAGGTACGCTGTAGTGCACCTCAGGGGGCCTAGTCTATATCTCTCACAGCGCCCGTAACGCGGGTTTAGCTACGTCACGAATCCGTATTAATCCTCCTCTGACCGTGCTAAAAACTTTCTCGCGCTTCGATGCTGTACACTCAGTAAATATTAGTGTAATGTATTTATTTAATCCAATACATAAATGTATTGTGGAGGAATACCTAAAATGTTAACTCTATGTTTAGTATATTTACAAAGATATTTCAGTAAATACAAACCGTGACCGCTTAGTTGGTAGCACCGTCAAGAAAGGTTAAACGGCAAACGTGCTTGTTTGTGAAACCGAAAGATCGAGACTAGGCCCCCAGGTCAGTATGTGATGTCTAATGTTGGTTTTTGATCTTTCAGTTCCTCATAATATCCTCAATTTGAGCGATAATGAAGTATCTGATGGTCTGAATTTAATGTAATATTTTTTTATGTGTTAAGAATCGTTTTAAAATGTACCATTCTATTAGATTATAAGACTATCGTTAATTTTGTAAATATTATTCTAATTTTATGTAAAAATATAAGTTTTTTTATTTTATTTTTTTTTAGTTTTTATTATTTTAAAATGTACCTTTAAAACGTCTTAGGATATCTAATGTGTCCTGAAACTATTTAAATTTTTGTTTTTATTTGTGATTTTAGAATTTTTTTAGTTTTGAATTGCATTTTTTTGGTCTATGTTACAACGTACCTTCTGTAATTAATTAACTATGCATAAAATGTTTTGTTTAAAATTAATTTGTTGTTCTTTTACATTTATAATGTAGAATAACACCAACATTTTATTTCGGGTGCTTGGATTAGCCTCGGGTGTCAAGAGGTTAAGTAGGTTCATCTCTAATGTGACAGCTGTATGGCCATTTAGCCATTTTTCCTTTCCAGTGTTGATATCTACATTTGTACTCCTAATATACACAGGAATCACCATTTAAATCCTTTGTGCATGTACTGATATATCTTTTTTCTATATTTCAGAAAATTTGGAGGGGATGCTTGGAAAACGAAGTTAAAATTGAAGAAAAATTAAAAACACAAAATAATAGTTATAAAAGTAATTATTACATATTGTATGAAAAGAAACGAAATCAACATTAAAATTTCAAACTCAAATAAACTAACCGACTAGTTAAATTTTATAATAAAAATGACGTCAAAAGACTGCGTTCATTTTACCGATTCGTTGAAAAACCAACGTAAGGCAAACCAATCTATTGGTGCATGTAAAGGATAGAATGATGTGACGTTAAACTCTCTTTTTCCTATCCTTCCTTCCTTGTCTCCTTATCCTACGCCACCCTGAAAAATCGCACTCTTCTCTCATACTCTCAGTATCGCCCTAAAATATTTAACTTTAAATGGCTTCAGCCGTTTTTGGTGACCAGATCTGAATAACCCAGTTCTTCCTTATCTTCTTCCTCGACGCCTGCCCGTCTCCAACCAATTTAACATCACCATTAGAGATGCCACAGACCTCTTTATTTCAAACATTTGAAACTCTTGTGCGGTATTCACATTCAAAATAACTTCTCTACTCCTATGAGATAATTCTACTAGCTATTGTATTACAACAACATAATAAAATAAAACTAAAATATTAACAAACCTTTTCTAAAAAGTGATAAAAAAAATTGCCAAATTAAAAATATTATAATTAAAAATTATTTTTTCAACGACTTAAAAATTTTAAAAATTAAAAATAATTTATATTATTGTGAGAGAAATTCGTAAGTGTTTTATTTCTAAAGTGGATTTTTAAACAATTAAGTAGGTACTAAATTATTAAAGTAATTTTTTTAATACAAAATGGCTTTACCAAAAATAAGCCGACTTCAACTTGTAAAAATAACTCTATTTTTGGTTATTTTGACGTATTTCATCACCGGGACAACATGTGAGTATACATTTATTTTATAATACTAAGTTATATTAAGGGACTTTTCACCATCCTCTTCATAGCTTATCCATAGGATAATGTATATTTACGGTTTATTTATTTATTAACATAATAGAAGTTAGATAAACATAAAAGAAGTTAGATAAACATAATAGAAGTTAGATCAACATAAAAGAAGTTAGATCAACATAAAATAAGTTAGATCAACATAAAAGAAGTTAGATAAACATAAAAGAAGTTAGATCAACATAAAATAAGTTAGATCAACATAAAAGAAGTTAGATAAACATAAAAGAAGTTAGATCAACATAAAAGAAGTTAGATCAACATAAAAGAAGTTAGATCAACATAAAAGAAGTTAGATAAACATAAAAGAAGTTAGATAAACATAAAAGAAGTTAGATCAACATAAAAGAAGTTAGATCTTTATTTGTCTTCTATGTAGTTTTTAGTGTCTTTATTAGGATTTTTTCATTGACTTCATACAGTCATATTTTTATTTTTGATTTGTACTCATTAAATTTTTTAATCAGTTTTAGGTCTTGGGAAAGAAGTTTTGTTGCAAAGTGTAGTTTCTTTGTATGTATGTAACTTGGAATGTTTTTTTTTATGTCAGTTTTGTTCGATCTAGTGTGATGAATGCACGGTCTGGTAGAGGATTCATTATATTTGAATTGCTTCAATAATATATTTTTGGCATACATATATTCGTTGTACATTTGGTACATCAAAGCTGTTGAAAATTTCAATCGAAGGCGTTCTAATCGGTACTTTCAGTATGGTCTTTATGATTCCTTTTCGAATTGTGATTGAGGAATTTTCATTTTTCTGTTTCAGGCGACACTAAAGCTCAAGAGAGTTTCCTCAAAACAAGTCCCGCGTTTATTGAGATTGCATCAGTCTCCAAAAAAATACTTGCCTCACCAAGTTCTCCCGAATTTGGTGAAAAACTGACGACACAATCGCTTGAGCAAAACATTGACGACTATTACAGCAGTGTCGACATCGAATTTGAACAAATAAATGACTTGGAAAAGGGTAAAATTCACAAAATTGAAGAAACCAACGAAGAAGGCATTATTTTAGACGGTTACGAAAAAAACTCGGGAATCCACGCTGGTTTTGATGATATTTGGCTTAAAAATGATGTGCAAGATGAAGAAAAACAACCAAAAGTTGCCAAGAAAAGAAGCATTGATTCTTACGCATCGCTAGATGAGGACGAATACGGATATTACGACGAAGACTCGGAAGAAGATGACGAAGTTAAACAAGACTATACTAGATACTACAGAGATTCATTCTTCGACCGTGTAGCGCAAGACTCGCGAGAGAAGCGTCGCAAGAGAGACTCGCCCAAAATCACAGAGAACCACCAGAAGGGACCCAAGGACATCACCGGAGACACGGTTCTGCACATCAGGAGCGGGGTTAGCGATGTTATCAAGTCCGAGACTGACCTCAAAGACAGCCTCGCCCAGAGACGCTTCTTCCCGGAGGACAATCCCAAGTCGTACATCGACGATATCGTGATTCACCCGAGCAAGTTTTTGCGTGATGATATGACAGAGAAGCTTACGAAGACGAGGAAGACACCGAGTTCCACCAATGCGACGGGAGAGGCTCGCGGCTGGTCGGGGTACGTGCGTTACGGAGCGGACTACCAGGCAGACGAACGGGAGGGGGCGTTGGATGGTGAGGAAAGCAATGAGGAGTCCGAAGCGCAGGGAAACGATACTGACGAGACTTTGGCAGCGCTCGACTCCAGGAAGATCATCGTATGCAAGCTGCCTGACGATGTCACCGGGATTTCCTGGTACAAAGACGGAGAGGTAATTAATGTTTTGTTTTTAACCCCCTAAAGCATCTGAAATTTTGCAATGTACTTCTCGTAATATGTCAATTGTCTAGTTGAATAGTCAGACATTTCCAGATACAAAGTTTTGAGAAAGAAAAAAAAGCCATATTCGAATACTTATCATAAATTAAATATAAATTACACTTGACTGTGTTTTACCTATTAAATATGCTATAAAATAACATCAGGAGGCGTAACGGTCCGGTACATTAGTATGATATTTTGAAATTTCCTACTACTAGTAACCCAGAAAAACATCAATTTTTTGTTCAATTCCCTGTTACAAGTTTTAGTGCACTATAATTGATTTGATGGTGTTTATGAGTAATCTGAGTATTGTACCAGATAGAGGGTACACTTTTACATATAACTGCATACTCAAGATGTCGGAGATGTCTAAATAATCAACTCCAGATCAATGTGATCTGCCAGAATGCAGATGGTGCGGAAAATATTTTCGCATTACAGTCAGATAAATTAGTTATTTTTTAACATATCTCAAAACTGAATGCAGTTTTCGAAAGCAGGTGAAAGATTCTTTCAGATTTTATAATCACTATTAGTGCTCGTACGCACAACGGCCAGCTGCTGTTGAACCGCTCGGCGCGGTTGAACCGCGGTAAGCAGAAAAGTGCGTTGTCTCATCATTATTTGTCACAAAATTTATAAAACAACTAGGAATAGAGATGATTTCATTAAATTTCGTCTCCTGCGGTCAAAATCTAAAAAAATGTCAAAAATGTGCTATTTGAACTACATATATTGATAAATTAGAACAGTTGGCCATTGTGAATCCGCAAACTGTTTTCAAATTCTCTGATACTCTTAATTGTAAAGAATCTGGTTTTCCTTCGACAATGTATTATAAACACAGAATAGCAGATAACTCTCAAGATATAGTAAACTTATTTGCTGATTGCTTTGGTGAAGTCTACGACACTAAAACTGATTCTCCATTAAATGATATCAATTTTGACGATTCAATTGATTTAAACAATTGTATATTTATTTCTTCAAACTTCGCAAAATCACTTTGTGGCGTCATTTTTAATTAAATTAAAACAAATAACTTTGTTTAAACCACTAATATAATCACATTTACCTACATGTTTCAAAACCAATGGTTTCTTCGTCAGGGTAGTAATTAAATATTAATAAATAAATTAAATATTATTAATAACCAAATATTTTTTAAAAATAGCCATCTCTTAAATTTATTTTCTTATTAATAATTATATTTAAAATAATTTATTTTTGTTGTTTAAATATCTTTATTATGTTTTGATAATTTATATAATGTAATCTTTCATATTTTAAAATAATTTTTATATTTAATTTTAAATAATTGTTTTTTACGATATTTTTTAATTAATTAATCACCTCTCTCTATAATATTTTTGTCCATAGTTCTTTTTAATCTGTTCTTTTTAGTCTATACTTGTTTGTTTATTTTGTTATAATGTCATTACTACCCTGACGAAGAAACCATCGGTTTTGAAACATGTAGGTAAATGTGATTATATTAGTGGTTTAAACAAAGTTATTTGTTTTAATTTAATTGTATATTTAATGAAACTGATATTAAAAAGAAAATTGTCTCTTTAAAACAAAATAAATCCGCAGGTCCTGATAATGTTCCTCCAATATTTTTAATAAAATTATTAAAAATCTATATTAACAATTCCACTAATGAAAATTTTTAACCTCTCCCTAAAATCTGGAATTTTTCCTGATCAATGGAAGAATAGCTTTTTAACGCCTATATTTAAAAAAGGTGATAAAACTGACGTCACAAATTATAGACCTATATGTATACAATCTGCAATTCCTAAATTATTTGAATCTATTTTATTAACGAAACTTAATAAGGAATTAATTAAAGTTATTACACCATTTCAACATGGATTCATTTCGGGAAGATCAACTCTAACAAACCTTATGATTTATCAACATCATATGAATACATGTATTAATTAAAGCGCTAAGTGCCAAAAACTAGAACTGCTTGCTGTAACAAAATACTGATTTGTCTAATAAAATTATATGTGGCCTACCCTTTGTAAAAATGTTACTTAGTAGTATAGAACAATATCGACGGCTTCCATAATTTAAAAGTATAAATTAATTTTGCATTTCTACAAAATAAAAGTTTAAAACGGACAACGACGGTTACGGTGAAGCTCCACAATCAGAATTTTATTTAATGCTCTAAGTGCCAACTCAGGGGCTCTAGCAGATCTAAGTGCACAACCTTCGCATGGGGAATAGGGATGTGCATATAAATTAAACAAATCTCTTATTTGTTTAATTTAATAAAAAATTATTCTGATGTACATATTTATTTTAATTATTCATACATAATAAAAAGTGTCGGTGAGTGAAAATTAAACAGAGGAATATAACTTTTCATAAAACCTATAAACATATTTTAAAAGGAATACAGTGTTTCACAAGTAGGTACCGCTCTACCAAACAAATTGCAAATTATAATAAACAGTTTAAGAAAATAATACAAAACTAACCAAATTATTTTAAAAAGCAATAAAGTGTTTCACAAATAGGTACCTCTTTACCAAAGAAAAAAATACAAATAATAATTAAAAAAGTGTTAAGAAAAATAGACATAGTAACATGTAACCTATTATACAATCATTAAAAACATTTTATATGTAATAAAGTGTCTCACAAGCAGGTAAAAAAATTAAAGACATAATTGAAAATATTACAATAAATTAACCAAAAGAGTGATAACTTTTGAATATCGATACATTCTGCTGCTCAAGTGCTCATTCAGTGAGATCTTGGTAAAATTTCTTATGTTGATCTTCATGCAGATAGGGTATCATGTTTCTTAAGTCTTTCTTCTTATCTTCTGTTATTCTGCTGGTACATTGGAGATTGGGAAGGTTATATATTCTTAAATTGTTTATCGTCTTATTTTTTCTTAGAAGTCTTGTTGTCTTCCACGCCTCCATTTCGTTTAATGATTCACGAACATTCACCACAGAAGGATGTTCCATGTCATACTGCAGCCATTGAGCTTTAGCAATACCCAATGTGGTAGTATTGATAAATGTATTAGCCGCGTTTTTAAAATCATAGAAATCCTCCGGTTTTATGGGCAATACATTGAACGGATTTGTGTGTTTTGATTCTTTAATAATTTTTTCCAAGTCTTTTGGAATCATGGCGTGCGTTACTTTCTTCCGTTTCTCAATAAGGGCAAAATCTCTATCACAGCTAAGGTATGAGTGACCAGATATCAGGAACTTATGATTTATTTTTAAAAATACTCCTTTACTTACAAGAAGCATACACAAAAACACCATCATACGATTTTTGTTCTGCCCACAACAATTATCCGACCATAGTGTGAGAATTTTTTTTTCTGTAATATTTGATGTGAGCAATTTGAATAGGCATGATGCTATTTCATTGCCACCTCTTCCCGATATTCCCTCGTGCCATAGGCACATGTGGGCATTATTTGTGTCTCCAATATGAATGCCAAGGTTAAAATTCGACAATTGTCTGGAATAATACATCTGTGAATGCGTTAGTGTTGGTGTTAATAACACTTGCTGGAGATCTATTGCAATTGTACAAGTATCACTGGTTGGCATTTGAGACCGTGAAATGTCTAAGCTCATGTCTGAAAGAGCTCTCTGGGCTTTTCTTTGATGTAGCTCGAGAATCGTTTTATCGTTTCGTTGGTTCCCATTGGCCTTTATTCGGGCGAAATAAAAATCACACGTAGCACATGTATCAGTCCGTTTGCTACCAAATTTAAGGTTCTTAAATTCCCTTTTAAACTGATTGGAATAAAATCTGTACGTGATTGACGATTGTGGATGTATGATTTTAAATGCTTTGTATAGTCTGTTAATATTAAGATCGGGGCTTAAATATTCCTTCTGCGATCTTGACCGCCCGTAATGACTTAAATCCCTGGGAAAAGAATTCACATGGTTTATGACTAATTGGCGATCCTGTAACGTATATTTTCGCAATACATGTTTATTTCCTCGGTTCTCAGTATAGCTAGTTAAACCGTTTTTCTTTTTTTCAGTCAATACTTGCAGCTTTTTCGGAGTCAATGCAAATATTTCTGCGAAAGTAGCACGACAAACACTGGCGATATTTCCTTTTCCATCAGGAACTGTATAGTAAACGGTACACTGCCTTCGACTTTTCGTTGGGTCATCGTATTGTCCATGTCTTCGGCGTTTTATTTCCGCGATGTGCATAAGACCCATTAAATAAGTCCCTTGGCAGGTTTCCTTTTTTAATGAATATAATCCAGTGAACAAAGCAGTTTTATGTTCAAAAGGTAAAGTTTTACACGAGTATTTGCATTTGCACTTAACCTGAAAACAATGAAACATTATGCAATTATAAAACAAGAAATACTTTTGAATTAATTGACTAAAAAATGAAAATTAAATTAATTTACCAAAAGTACTAAAATGCCAGCAATGTGAACGCATGAAACAGTTTTTAGAATTAAAAAAAAACAGTGTCAGCCAACAATCATTTAATAACATCTAGTTACAGTCAAAACAATGGGATTGGTTACTGCACTTTTATCCCGCCAGGTTCGCATGATCGAGGGGTCTATAAACTGTCAAATCGTAATAATAACGTACGAAAACTGACGAGATTTATTGGTATTTTTTGTTTGTTGGCTAAAAACATATAAATGACTATGTGCGTTGTTTCAACACGATGTATACATGATTAAGGCTGTAAGTTTAAAAAAACGCTTCGCCAACCTTTGAGGTTAAGTCTCCAACAAACACTTAATTATTATTTTCCATGAAATAAGTAGGTATAATAAATTAAAAGTTACGAGTACATAAGAAAAACAGTGGAATTAAAAGAATTATCCATTTACAAAATGATTGGATTCGAAATTAATATTTACAATATGAATGAATAATATTATTACGATAGGCGTGCACATCACTAGCGCGTCAGTACCAAAACTAACAACATGTACAGAAAAATAATATTATACACATACCTCAGAATTTGGTGGTTTTTTGGCAGGAATGACTTTATTATTTAGTGTGGAATACTCTTGGCCACTGGTTTTTAGTTTTTTTTTCGCATTTTGCACACTTCCTTTACCTTTTTGACGACGTTTTACAAGCAAGCTCGCGACTGTCAACACACCATCGCCGGCCATTTTATATGGAATGTCAATGAACACTGTTGTGGCACTTAAACCATTTTAAAAGATAACACACCTATGGAGTTACAGCGATGCCAGACTTCATCAATTTATTGTATTTTTTTGAACTGCCTGAGGCACTTGAATCCTATTTAGGGTTATTGGCATCGGTACATAGAATACATTTCTGTAAAAATATCGTTTTCGATTTTTTGGGCACTTAGCGCCTTAATTAATACACGTATTCATATAATTGAAAAATTGAATAAACGATCTCAAACTGATTCAGTGTACACAGACTTTAGCAAGGCATTCGATAAGGTATCTCACAAAATTTTAATTCATAAACTAAAAGTTCTTGGTGTTTCTGGTAGCATGTTAAACTGGTTCAAAAGTTACTTGTCATCTAGAAAAATTTGTGTAAAAATTTTAGATTGTGCTTCTAAGCAATTTATGGCTTTCAGCGGAGTTCCACATGGTTCTCATTTGGGTCCTGTGTTATTTTTAATATCTATCAATGATATTGTAAAAGTTTTTAATGGAGTAAACATACTCCTGTTTGCCGATGATTTAAAAATTTACAAAACGATTACCTGTATTAATGATTGTAATATCCTTCAAACCAATCTCGATCGTTTACAAAATTGGTGTAATCATAATGAACTGTTTTTAAATATTGGTAAGTGTCAATTCATATCTTTCTGTAGAAACAAAAATCCTATTATGTTTCATTATAGTATCAACAATATTTCTCTTAAAAAGATGTCTCATATCAAGGATCTGGGTATCGTATTTGATGAAAAATTAACATTTGTTCCACACATTAATGAAGTTACTAATAAGGCTATGAAATGTTTGGGATTTATTTTAAGAACAGTCAAAGATTTTACGTCACTTTATTCATTTAAAATACTCTTCACTGCCTTAGTTAGTAATTTAGAATATAATTCCACTATTTGGTCCCCATACTATAAAGCACATCAAGTAAAAATTGAGAGAGTTCAACATAAATTTTTAAGATTCATTAATTTCAAACTCTCCATACCCATTGAACAAATCAATTATGATATATTAATGAAACGACTTAATTTAGCCGACTTATCTTGTAGAAGAACTAAGAGCGATATGGTACTTTTAATTAAATTAGTAAATGGCACAATTGACGCACCTGACTTAACTAAACTAATAACATTCCGAGTACCAAATCGTAACACGAGGCTTTCAGAGCTGTTCTTTGTTTATCCTTCGAAAACTAATTATTTCATTAACTCCCCAATCCAAAGACTACATAGGCTTGGAAATAAATTTAGTTCAGTTGATATTTTCGTTTATTCCTTATCAAAATTTATTTCTGAAATTTCAAAAATTCTGTTTCCCGTTTACTAAACAATGATGTAACATAATTTGTATATTATTGTTTATTTTTCTATTATTTTTGTATTATGATTGTTGTAAAAGCTCTAAGGGCGTGAATAAATAAATAAATAAATAAATAATATTATGAAAATGGACAAATTATCAAAATTAAATTTAATAAAATAAATATTTAATTAAATCATTAAAATCATTATTATTCCAGAACCAGAATCTATTTCACAAATAACTGAGGCGTGTTATCCATACGTTTTTGTAGCCGACGAGGCATTTGCATTATCGAAGAATTTGATGCGCCCGATCAAAAAGGATTTGGATGAAAGAACGTTCAATTATAGGCTTCCCAGAGCAAGAAAATATGTAGAATGTAGCTTGCAAACAGATGGCGTATATTTCACAGACCTTTAAATGTTCACATCGATCTGGCAAAAAACATCATCAAAGCTACTTGTATCCTGCATAACTTTGTAAGAGACCACGATAGTTATTATTTCGACGACTCACTCACTTGCCCATTTGTAAACAGGGTAACACAGGGAGTAAGAAGGAATGATACAAGTGCTCTGAGATATCGAGAAATGATTGCCGAGTATTTCATGACTGATGGAAAATTAGAATGGCAAAGAAATATGATTAAAATTACAAATTCATAAATTTGTGTAATTTCGTTTGAATAAGTAATTTTGAAATAAATATAATATAACAAGTTTATTTTTCCATTATCAAAATATCTTCGTTTCCAAAAATATCTACAAGCTCTTCCCATTGTTTTCGTTTTAAATCCCTGTTCTCGTATGATGCTCCTTCACAATTCCAAATGGCTTCTCGTTGTTGAATTTTAACGATAAATTTCTCTGTGTCGAAATTCATGGCTGGGGGGACAGCGTATACTTGCAAAACTCGACAACGGCTAGCAGCGTACTGAACCGCAACCGCCTACTGCGTACGGGCAATATAGCGGTCAACCGCGAAGCGGGCCGGTGCCCTCTTTCCAACCACCGCGGTTTGAATTTTTCAGCGGTTTAGTGCGTACAAATATGAGCGGTTACATATAAATTTAATAATGCGGCCAGCCGCTAGTGCGTACGAGCTCTTGCAGAGAAAATGCAAAAATTTTTGACGCAAGTGAAGAAAATATCTCACTGTTTTAAAATTTATCAGGCAGACCAAAAATGTATTTTGTAAGTTGTAGAAAAAGTGTTTAATTTTTATTTTTTAATTTATTATTGTTACTATGCGTTTGGTTTGGATGTGGCTACCGCCACCCTGGGAACCATTAATTGGATAACCAACACCTCTGGTTAAAACAGGCGCTACATTTGGTGACTTTGCGTGGGTGCCCGGGTTCATGGGATGAGGTTTGTCCATGTCTTGGTCTTGATCGACTGTGCTAGAGGGCCTGGAAACATTGACCCCTACATAGATTCCTACCGCCACACAGCATCCCCTAAGATGACATGAGGAATTTTTTTCCTCAGAACCTCCTGTGTGGAGCTAATGTAAAAATATATAAATAAAACAAACCGCCCGTTTCTGCACACAGTTAAGGGTTTTTTCAAGTATATTGGGGCTCAGTGAGGCACGCTTGCGATTTGTGCAGAGTGAGCAGTTGTGTACTATTTGAAATTGGCTGTCAAGCGGGAATATTTGATGTTTAATACAATGTATGGCAGTGAGGCATGAAACTGGCAGAGGAAGGAAGAAAGGCAGGGGACAGAGTTTAACGTTATCTTAGATTTAGTTAGTTAGTTTAGATCTACCGCAGGTTCAGTATTATTCATTGAATCCTTTCGTATTGTGTTTCTTTTGTTGTATTAATTACTTTTGACCACTTGGTCAAGGCGGGGGGCATTCTCGCGCTAATTATTATTGTTGCATTGTTACGTGTTGTCAACTACCGATTGTGCCTTCTGCCTTTACGTCAGTCAGTTGAGTTGAATTCACCGCAAGGAGCACTTGCTCCACCGCTATCCGCATAAGTTTGATACAAGTGCTCTGAGATATCGAGAAATGATTTTTTTTTTTTTTACATTAGCTCCACACAGGAGGCCCTGAGGGAAAAATTCCCTCAGGGCCTATGTCATCTTTGAAGATGCTGTGTGGAGGGTTTTTAAAGGGAAAGGAAGGAGAGGAAGTCTTGGGAAGGAAAAAGGTTTGAGGGGTGGGTAGAAATCTGGGGATAAATATGTCCAGGAGTGAAGGACGTGTGAAGCCATCCCTCCCACTGCGGTGCAAGGCGATGGGTCGAGAAGGTTCGGCTGGAGAGATCAAAAGGTCTCCCTTAACCAGCCTCTCCCGATCCGGCCTGCCATGCAGATGGTTGGCAGACGCATCTGCCCCCAAGTCCCGGACAAACCTAACCCCATGAACCCGGGCACCCCTGCTAAGTCACCAAACGTAGCGAACCACTTGGGGTGACCTATGGCAGAGGTGTTGGTCGTCCAATAAATGGTTCCCGGGGCGGCGGTACCCATACCCGCCTCCCAAATTGCCGAGTATATCAGTACTATCTATGTCTGTGTAAAAAAAAAAAAAACTTATGTATGTAAATGGCACTAGTGCCGTAAATTCTAAATAAATAAGTTGAGTTTTGAATTCGCTGCCGCAAGGAGCAATCCTTCTACTGCTACCCGAGTTGAGTTTAAAATGCCGCACCGCAAAGAGTCCGTTACTGTGCGCAAACGAGTTGAATTATGCTGCGACTATCGCTAAATTATATAGAAAATCTTGCGCTAAGCAATTAGCATATACTTGCCATTTCAAACACAAAAATATCACCATTCCCTTTCCCTGACCTATATCCAAATATTAACATAACCTTCCCGGTGTTAAATCCAGTGAATGGTGGGTCCCTTGCAGCAGATATCGGTAAGTCAAATTATACATAATAACGCAACATATTCACAGTCCGCTCAAAGCCGTTTGATCACTTATATACAAGTATAGGTTGAACATTGGCCCATCGCCGCACCAGACTGAATGCTGTAAAATGAGATCCCTGTGCGGTAAAACCATGTGCGGTAAAACCATTTATGATCATGTGAGGAATGTTGAGATCCGCAAAGGATGCAAGGCTGATGTGAGCGTAATGCGTAATATTAAGAAAGGAACCCTCAGATGGTTTGGGCATATAGAGTGAATGAACGAAGTGTCAGGAGAATATATGACGCAAATGTGAATGGTAATGGTGATTTATATTTATTTAAATATTATTTAAAATCATATAAATAAATTGTCTAAAAATGGAACAACCACAGTTTGAAAATGACCTTGTAAGTCGAAACAGCTGTCACAATAATAAAAAGTAAAATAACGCTCTGCAAGTAATTAGTGTGTCTTGCACTCTCTTGTTCGTTGGGCGCTGGGTTTATATAGGTGGACGTAGTTAGTTAATATATATATGTATTTATCCGCAGGTTGTACGGATAGGAGGGCGCCCTCCTCAGCTGCTGGAGGCCCGCCACCTGGAGCTGGTGAGCGTGGGGAGGGAGCACGCCGGGGTTTGGGAGTGCCGCGGCGAGGACTCGTCCGGCCGCGCCCTTCTCAGTCGGGTGGTGCTCATCGTCATGGGTGAGTCTCTCTCGCTCTCCTTCTTCCACCTCTCTGCTGGAGGCTCGCCCCCTGGAGCTGGTGAGCGTGGGAAGTTAGAAGAAAATTTGTAATTCGTCAACAAATTTTTAACTTACGAAAAACATTATTTTTTTAATTGTTGTCAAAATTACTTTAATAGCGCCATTGGTTGTATGATTGCAGAGCCCCCATCCGCCCCGTATCTGCAGGTGTTTGGGCGGCGACTGGATGCGGGGAACGTGTTTGTCCCGGCCGCAGAGGGCAGCGAGCTCCTCCTGGCGTGCACCGCCGAGAGAGGCCGCCCCGCCGCTGCGCTACGCTGGGAGCCCGCCGCTGTAGTGGTGGGATACACCACGCGCCACGGTCAGTATCACTACTGCATCGCACATTAAATTATATTCATATATATATTAATACATATACATAATACTGAAACATAATAATCATGAGATAAATTATGCTAATTGAATTATATTATAGAACCATCGATATAATAACGATAGATTAGCCCTCCCATACCTTATTTCAATCCAACAGTAGCACCACCTGTGAGTCATTTCATAATACAACACTACCATCACGACTTCCATCGCACCTCTTGCGTAACGTAGTTGTTTTTCTAGGAAGAAATTTTTTATATACTTTCATCGAAACGCTGCCTCGAATCTATACGTTAAGTATATATATTTTTAAGTATTCATATAACTGATTAATCTCTTGTAGGCCGCAGTCCCCCTGAAGCGATTTTGCCCCTTATGTATAAAGAAATTGTATGAAGTACAAGGTCAGAATCGCTTGGGCCATTCTCATTCTTGACATTACGAATTACTGGATAGCATTTAGCCACTCCGAATAATTCATATTAATTGCTAATGACACGCCGGGCACCAAAGATGGCGGACAAAATGGCTGCCGCTTGATAATATGAACGCTGTCATATTTGAAGTCTATATTTATTCATTGTTTTTTATATAAATCCATTGTGGAAAGCATAGATTTGAGTGATTATTTGGAAGTTCGTTTTATCTACATTATTTTGATGTAATTTTTGTGTTATATCACAAAAGAAATGTTATAAAAATTGAATGCGTAAGAAAGGTGAGAACTGTCAAATATTTTACATCGTATTGAAAAAATGAATTTTTTGTATGCTGGCTTTCAACAAGTAAATAATACCTAAAATATTTCTAACGGCCTCAATTTAGTGTTTTAAAAATGATTTTCACAAAGCTAGTCATTTCGTTAGCACGAACTTGCTGAAAAACAAATTAGCTCCATGCAGTCCAACAAAAGGAACAAACCAATGCTTGGTGCGATCTTTTAACTGTGAGATAGTGCACTTTCTTTTTTAAAAATATTTTCGTTAACTAATATGTTGGTTCCGGTGTCATTAAGACCCACACGGTTTGTCTTGATATAATTGTTAGAAGTATAGAACCCATGCAGAAGAGAACATTTCTATAAATATTTATTTCTATTCATTTTATTTTTCTATATTTATTATTACATATCTTTATATTTAAAAATCTCGCGTCACAATGTTAGTCCAAGATAAACTCCGAAACTACTTAACCGATTTTGATGAAATTTGGCTTACTGTGTGTAATTTGGTCCAACTTAATAGTAATATGATAGTTTTTATCTCGATTATTGACCTCAATATTTATTATTGACAATGATTAGAAATTATTTGTAAGTTCCATAAGTTTCTAACAGATGGTGATGTGAGTAAATTTATTGACACAACACTTGGTTATCTAGGTTAGGTTACCATCCAGTAGATGGCGTTGTGTTTCGTTAGCCACTGCAACGTGCGGGCGGGTCAAGTAGTTTATTACATAATACTATTTCCACGAGCTAGAGATAAAGCTTGTGACCTTATTTTTGGCACCAGGAAGGTTTGAGAGTCCTTTAAATAAACTACGACATCAGTCTTAAGGTGACCGCCGAAGAGCGCACATTGAAATAACCCAGTTTGCAGCAATCGATTGTGGGACTTTTCTGTGCAGGATCTGAATATCTGTTCTTAACCGAAATGCCTGACTTACGGCCGCTGTTCCTAACTTTTAAATCGTTTCATCTGAGGCCGCGATCAGCCAAGCATTTTGTAGGGTAGCGTCAATATCGATGGATCTGCCGGATCTGCCCTGATGATGGACACTGCAACGCTGTCCGAAACGTCGGCTAAAGAAGGAGGTAGCACAACACGGCATAACACCCCAAAAACAAACAACGAAAATTCTCAATCCATATTAATTGTTTATTGTTTATTGTTTATTGTTTATTGTTTATTGTTTATTGTTTATTGTTTATTGTTTATTGTTTATTGTTTATTGTTTATTGTTTCTTCTTCACATTTTAGTTTTCAGTTTAAAATACAATTTTAATTTTAATTAAAATGATAATTGATAAACGCAATATAACAAAAGTGAAATGAGCGCGAAACTGTGTCTACTGTCAAAGTGATATTTCATTTTATTTTTTTTTTTTTTAATGTTTCTTTATTCTTTGAATAGTAAATATATAACAATTGTGGAATTTATGGCCGCCATACTAGGCACATGCCCGTGTTATGGTGGCCGATTGACCATTGACCATTGTGTTCGCGGTATTTTTTCTACTCTGTTGACACTTTTAAGAACTAGTCCAAAACTGAGGCGGCCGGAACGAGTTTAATCCACTAGTCCGGCTTCCTTAGGTTAAGATAAATGCTTAAGGCATGCTTAAGCAATACTTGTGTGTTGGAAAAAGCGTAGTTGTGCACTAATCAATTACTAAGGCAAAATTTTGGCTTAGTAACTGATTAGTAGGATTGGGAACTGCGGCCGTTAAGCGCCATTCAGACGATTCACTAATCGTTCATTTCCGTATTTCATTCGGCCTAGTTTGCTCGGAATGACACGTCTGAACATGAAATGAAACGAAAGTGCCGAATACTGCCGAATGAAATCTTCAAGTGAACCGATCCTCGATGTTGGATATTTTCATTTGGCATCCTTCACTCGCGCACGCATGCGCGCGGAAGAGAGCAAAGTGAAACGTCTCAACACCGAGTGAAATCTCAATCAGTTTGTCTCGCGTCCTGTATGGTAAGGACCATGGAAGGACGCTATCATATCGCACGCAAAACTTCAAAATGGTATTCGTTCGGCTAATTTATTTGCTTTTGGGAACACATCTCATATAAATTTTTGGGTCTCCCTTATTATCCATGTATTATATATTTTGGTAAACTTTCGATCGAACTGTCCACTAGGGCGGAACGAAATTTTTTTTTTTCGAATTTTGATTTGGAATAGTTGTATTAAGTTGCCAATTGCCATCAATTATCTCAATAAAAAATATAAAAATTATCAGATAACGGTAAAAGCCCCCGCCAAGACAACGAACATTTACAAAAACGTCAGTTTAGGGACTATTTGCGCGGCCTACAAAATAGTACAGAATTTATTAAAATAGTTTTATTTTATTTAATAACATATTCAAATATAGTTAACTAGCTATTGCAATTAAATATTTTATTATTTTAATATACTTTGGCGCGGTGACAAAGGAGCAAAGTGCGAGACAAAGCAAGGGGCGGCACGTGAAAGTCTACGAAATGCAATGTTTTGTTTAAACTAGTGTCGATAATTGTCTCAAGGTGAAAGGTTGCGCGACAATTATATTCACGAGTACTTATTGATAAACTTTTTTTAAGTGATTTAACATGACTTTTACAAGTCAAAAGTTAAAAGTTCCGATATTTGGTGAAAGTGCAGAGTTGAAAGAGAATATCATACCTACGTATGAAAATGTGATGAAATTCTATGAATGGGTTCAACAAAACTTAAAATTAAGGAATAACACAACAAAAGAACCTACGTTTTTGGAAGTTGCTGAAATAGTTAGAACGAAAATTGAAAAATTGTGAATAAAATCTTCTATACCAATTGTCACACACAAACGAGTCTTACAGTTACTAAAAAGTTATCACTCAAAGTGTAATAATTTGAAAAAGTCTTTGAAAAAACTTAAAGAAAAAAAGTTGAAGAGTTCAGAGTACAAAGTAGAAAGCTTTTTGACATAGCTGCATGCAAATATAAAGAATTTGTAAGCTGTACTTGTTTGAGAGAAAAAAGTGCCAAAAGAAGAAGAAATGTTTTTAGAAGACCAACTTATCCAGATTAAAAAATTGCTGAATAGAAGATTACGTACTCTAAAACAAGAAATCAGGCATAACTCAAAGACACGAATTGAAGAAATTCCCTCTACTTCATATCTAAAATAAAATAATTTCTTATTTGTACTATAAAATTTGTTTGTACTTGTATCTCTTGCTCATATCTCGTATGTCATTTCACAATCAAATGCCACAATCAATTGTCATTCTCTTTTTTGTTTTTAATTATTCCTAATATATGCTTTTGGTTTTTAATGTGAAATGTAAATATTGTTTATGGTATGTTTATACCGTTGAAATTAAATAAATAAATATCGGCTAAATAGATCTGAAGTTAGTTCTAATGCCGACCTTCCTTCTTGTTCATCGGCCGCAGATGGTCTTGTCAACGCTGACACATCGACTCATAAGCCTATAAAGCTCACGGATGCCAGTCTTCACTTTGACGACTGTATGCGATAAATACGGAGTATCAGACCAAGCTGCAGCGGCTATCGTGTCATCTATTTTATGTTCTGCTTCTGATGCTGACTCTGGGGCGCAGTCGACTAACGTCGTAGATAGGATGAAACTAAGAAGAATAAGACAGAAAGTACGCGACCAAATTTTAACCGAAGAAAGAGTGACAGAAGTTTCTGCATTATATTTCGATGGAAGGAAAGACAAGACGGCTAAAACTGTTTTAAAAGGATCGAAGAGGTTTAGAGTGATTGTGCAAGAGGAAAATATTTCGATTATAAAAGAACCAGGTTCTGTTCATGTTGGGTATGTAGTTCCAACATCGGGCAGTGCAAGAAATATTGAAAAAGCTATCCACAGCTTTTCAACGACCGAAAAAAGATGGAACAAACACAAATACAGGGAAAGTGGGAGGCGTGATTCGTCTTTTGGAAAACAGACAATCTTGACCATTGCAATGGATTATTTGTCTCTTACACGTCAATGAGTTACCATTGAGGCATTTTTTTACCTATTTGGATGGCCCTACTGCAGGAACTAAATAATTTGCAGGTCAAATTGGTAAAGCATTAGAGATATGCGAGACGCTGCCGTTGGCCAACTTTGAGAAGATAGAAGGTGAACTACAAGAGCTAATCGCATGCTGCGTTTGTACATTTCTACGGAAAATCCACAACAAAATCTTGTGACTTTATCAACGTTTGTCGTAAAATCATACGCTCCTTTCTGGTTTGCTATCAAAACACATTCATCCTCCAAATATGGGTCAAATCATTTATGGAAGCTCATTAACAGCACTAGATATTTGTCCAACGAGTTGTTAGCGATGGTGGACCCTGTTATAATTCGAAACAGTTACTTTGCTCATCCAGAAAACTTGATGTTGAGTATGATAAGAGATTCACGTAAGCACATTAGAGAACTCGCTGCAAGACGCATTTTAAAGGCTCGTCGAGTTAATAAAAATTGTGTTTGATGTGCCAAAAGTGGACATAAATGCACGTTCTTACATATACATGATTGACTGGCAACCAAATATATACGAACCCCCAATACTGATGAATATTTCCGATGAGAAGTTTCAAGAGCTTATTGAAAATGAAGAAGATACATTGTTGGAGTTTATGAGACAGCCTTGCCACACCCAGGCTGTGGAAAAATCTGTAAAAGTTGGGACAGAAGCAGCTCTAAGTGTATGCGACAAAAAAATACAAGAATGATACATAAAATCTAAATTAGCATCTCGAAAGCCCATGCCAAAGTTTGAGACGAAAAAGGATTTTTGTTATAAAAAATGATGTCCTTCATACCAGCATAACTTTCTGAACCTGTGTTTTCATTTGAAATAAATTATTTTATTAATTAAAATCTACTTTTATTTTATCATTTAATGCATAACATATTATATTTACTCATTATTTTGTTAATAGGGTGTATAATACAAAACGTCTATTAAATCTTAAAAAATAAAATTTCAAGTCTATGGCGGGAACTCAAGCTGTTGAGCTAGAACTTTCAAATTGAGGAGTTTTATTAACAATTACATAAAGCAACTTTTCCCTGGTATTCCAATTCGAATTTCGTAAAAAAAAAATTTTTCATACAAAAGTGATCCACCCTACTGTCCACGCTTATTACGAAGATACTTTGTTTGGCGGCCAGCTGTCAGTTTGATATGTTGGTATTCCCGACAGAACTAGGAGCTAGATGATCGTCGCCGACTTCATGCGAAACATAATTGGCGCGTATAAAAACACTAAATAATTCATTTATAATAATAAATATTTTTTTCAAAAAACCTTTAGATTCACCTTAATTACTGTAAAAGACAACTTTTTGCATTCGGGGAAGTGGAATATATTGCAATTAAAATTTCCGTAAATTAAAAATTTACTGCCGCGTACGAGAGCGCGATGCCGCGATATTTGGCGGCCCGATATAATACCGTAATATAACGAGGAGCTAGAAATATGTCACTACTAGACAATCTATGCGAATTAGGTAAGCACTAGTTTGGCGAAATTCTGGAAATAAAATACAGTAAATTGAATAAAGACCTTCAGGCACGTTTTTTTTTTTACATTAAATTTTTTAATGTTAAAAGGTTTACCTAAAAATCTGTTTTAGCACTAGTTTGGCGAATACTGGAAATAAGGGGAGAGTACGATTTCCGTGGCGCCGACATTTGACGATGGATTTTGATAAATTGATCCAAAATAAATCGAAAATGAAGAATAATTCGATATCTTGCTTCGTTTCGAGATATCGACACTATGAAGTTTTTTAGTGATTTAATAAAAAAATACATTAATTTTTGTATCACAAACCATGTTACACAAACCTAGCGTAGCCGCTAAACTACTTGAAAACTGGGATGTTTTCCTTGCCTTGACGCGAGCAGGCGCTACGAAGGGGGCACTTTCTTTTGTATCACAAACCATGTTAGACAAACCTAGCGTAGCCGCTAAACTACTTGAAAACTGGGATGTTTTCCTTGCCTTGACGCGAGCAGGCGCTACGAAGGGGGCACTTTCTTTTGTATCACAAACCATGTTACACAAACCTAGCGTAGCCCCTAAACTACTTTAAAACTGACATGTTTGTGTAACATGGTTTGTGATACAAAAGAAAGTGCCCCCTTCGTAGCGCCTGCTCGCGTCAAGGCAAGGAAAACATCCCAGTTTTCAAGTAGTTTAGCGGCTACGCTAGGTTTGTGTAGCATGGTTTGTGATACAAGAGAAAGTGCCCCCTTCGTAGCGCCTGCTCGCGTCAAGGCAAGGAAAACATCCCAGTTTTCAAGTAGTTTAGCGGCTACGCTAGGTTTGTGTAACATGGTTTGTGATACAAAAGAAAGTGCCCCCTTCGTAGCGCCTGCTCGCGTCAAGGCAAGGAAAACATCCCAGTTTTCAAGTAGTTTAGCGGCTACGCTAGGTTTGTGTAGCATGGTTTGTGATACAAAAGAAAGTGCCCCCTTTGTAGCGCCTGCTCGCGTCAAGGCAAGAAAAAACATCCCAGTTTTCAAGTAGTTTGGCGGCTACGCTAGGTTTGTGTAACATGGTTTGTGATACAAGAGAAAGTGCCCCCTTCGTAGCGCCTGCTCGCGTCAAGGCAAGAAAAAACATCCCAGTTTTCAAGTAGTTTGGCGGCTACGCTAGGTTTGTGATACAAAAGAAAGTGCCCCCTTTGTAGCGCCTGCTCGCGTCAAGGCAAGGAAAACATCCCAGTTTTCAAGTAGTTTAGCGGCTACGCTAGGTTTGTGTAGCATGGTTTGTGATACAAAAGAAAGTGCCCCCTTTGTAGCGCCTGCTCGCGTCAAGGCAAGAAAAAACATCCCAGTTTTCAAGTAGTTTGGCGGCTACGCTAGGTTTGTGTAACATGGTTTGTGATACAAGAGAAAGTGCCCCCTTCGTAGCGCCTGCTCGCGTCAAGGCAAGAAAAAACATCCCAGTTTTCAAGTAGTTTGGCGGCTACGCTAGGTTTGTGTAACATGGTTTGTGATACAAGAGAAAGTGCCCCCTTCGTAGCGCCTGCTCGCGTCAAGGCAAGAAAAAACATCCCAGTTTTCAAGTAGTTTGGCGGCTACGCTAGGTTTGTGTAGCATGGTTTGTGATACAAAAGAAAGTGCCCCCTTTGTAGCGCCTGCTCGCGTCAAGGCAAGGAAAACATCCCAGTTTTCAAGTAGTTTAGCGGCTACGCTAGGTTTGTGTAGCATGGTTTGTGATACAAAAGAAAGTGCCCCCTTTGTAGCGCCTGCTCGCGTCAAGGCAAGAAAAAACATCCCAGTTTTCAAGTAGTTTGGCGGCTACGCTAGGTTTGTGTAACATGGTTTGTGATACAAGAGAAAGTGCCCCCTTCGTAGCGCCTGCTCGCGTCAAGGCAAGAAAAAACATCCCAGTTTTCAAGTAGTTTGGCGGCTACGCTAGGTTTGTGTAACATGGTTTGTGATACAAGAGAAAGTGCCCCCTTCGTAGCGCCTGCTCGCGTCAAGGCAAGAAAAAACATCCCAGTTTTCAAGTAGTTTAGCGGCTACGCTAGGTTTGTGTAACATGGTTTGTGATAAAAAAGAAAGTGCCTAAAGTGAAAAAAAAATTGTTTATTTATTTTTATTTTTATTTATAAATTCTTATCTAGTTAACAACATTTAAAACTTGAAAGTATCGAAATCTCAAAAACGAAGCGAGATATTGAAAACTTTTATTCTTCATTTTCGACTTATTTTGATATATCGAAATCCATTGTCAAATGGCGGCGCCACGGAAATCGTACTCGTGCCGGAAATAAAATAAAAGGAATAATGGCTTTAACGCAAGTTTTTTTTTACTTTTAAAAAAAATTCTCATTAAAAAAAAAAAAATTTCTAACCTAGTTTATATTTAAAACAAAATAGGTTTTCAGACTAGTTTTTTTAATCAATTGTATTAATTTATTTTTAGTAATTTAATTTAATTTAATAGGGTACATGCACTGTATGTAATATGGTATTTTCAATGCTTTTAATATATGTAAAAAAGTAACTTAACTCGATTAACGTACTTAAAACCCCCAAAAAATTATTAAATTAATTAATTCACTTTCAAAGTTGTGTGAAAATTCAAATATCGAGTCATCATTGACTGGCTACATTATGACGTCACACCGCACTCCCGAGCCCGAGAAGTTTGGTAAAAAGAAAGGGTGATGGTTCCCTATTGTTTCTAGCCGCTCGTTTCTTCCCGCTTATTTCCGATTTTTAATTAATAACTAGTTAGTTTTTTCGCTCAGATAGACCTCTTGCAAAACGAAAAAAAATGGATTGTGTATCGTGTTTGGTTGGTTTGGTGGGATTTATGAGAATTTATGTTTCCGCGTGAAGTCGGCTACGATCATCTAGCTCCTAGTTCTGTCGGGAATACCAACATATCAAACTGACAGCTGGCCGCCAAACAAAGTATCTTCGTAATAAGCGTGGACAGTTCGATCGAAAGTTTACCTATATTTTTTTTAATATATGTAAGATTAATAATTTGTAGGAAAATGTTCGTAATAAGAAAAGTAAAATCAAATTGTGTTATTATGTCATAAAAAATAAAAAGGTTTATAAGACGAAACAATACGCTTTTCTGTATTCATTTTTATTTAATTGTGTCAACAAAATTGCATAAAAATCGATGCATCCGACATATTTTTCCTTGAAATTCGGGGCCGGACCGCGCTGGAATTCGTTTGATTTCCTCGGTTGTTTCCTGTTGACCTCGCTCGGCGACGCTGTGGTGGGAATGGACGAGTGAACGCTTATTTCTATAGCGTCTGAACATGGAATGAAACGAAGATGGAAGATTAGGCCGAAAAAACATGGCGTAAACCTTCACTCGAGTGAACGGTCTGATTCCAGCCTTAGTGATGCTAAAAATGAGTGAGGTGGGTAAATTTAACACATTTATAAAAGTGTCAACTAAATGGTGTAACAAAATAACTGAAACTAAAAATACTTTTATAGGTAGCTCTCATTTTCTTGGTTCGTTTCTACTGTTTTTATTTATTTGTTTATTTAAACGCCATAAAATGGTTTGGTAATTAAAGGTTTTGTGTTGTATTCAATCTTAATTGGGATCTCAGTTTACAGCCTTTACCAATCTGTAAACTGAGATAAAAACACTTGATTATACAAGTCAAATATATATACAGGAAAAGTTCTTTTAGAATTAACTAAAAACGTAACGACAGAAGGATAGGTAAAGTGACTGATTTAGCCCGACGCAAGAACCGGAATAATTGTCTTGTCATCTTTTGTGGCAAACAATGGCTGTCAGTGATGGAAAATTTTATCAGTGTTAATAATTTAAGGTTGTTCAGCTACAATGGCTTTCACATACACGTGATAGGTGAGTTTTTTTTAATTTATTTTTTTATGTTAACTTCACACAGGAGGCCCTGAGAACATCAGATCTGATGACTTTGTACGCAATAGTAAAATGATTACATATAATGGTGGTTTACTAAGGGTTGGTATTTTTGGCAGGCATGGATGTGTCGTCGTCTGTGGCTAAATTCACAGTGCGGCGGGCTCATCACAACACCACTATTGCCTGCATCGCCACGCACCCCTCGCTGGCCGCCCCTATGGTGGCCTCCACCCTGCTGCACGTCCAGTGTGAGTATCTTCCCCTCGTCTCTCCCCTCTCATCCACCACTATTGCCTGCATCCCTCGCTGGCCGCCCCTATGGTGGCCTCCACCCTGCTGCACGTCCAGTGTGAGTATCTTCCCCTCGTCTCTCCCCTCTCATCCACCACTATTGCCTGCATCCCTCGCTGGCTGCCCCTATGGTGGCCTCCACCCTGCTGCACGTCCAGTGTGAGTATCTTCCCCTCGTCCCTCCCCTCTCATCCACCACTATTGCCTGCATCCCTCGCTGGCTGCCCCTATGGTGGCCTCCACCCTGCTGCACGTCCAGTGTGAGTATCTTCCCCTCGTCCCTCCCCTCTCATCCACCACTATTGCCTGCATCCCTCGCTGGCTGCCCCTATGGTGGCCTCCACCCTGCTGCACGTCCAGTGTGAGTATCTTCCCCTCGTCCCTCCCCTCTCATCCACCACTATTGCCTGCATCCCTTGCTGGCTGCCCCTATGGTGGCCTCCACCCTGCTGCACGTCCAGTGTGAGTATCTTCCCCTCGCCCCTCCCCTCTCATCCACCACTATTGCCTGCATCCCTCGCTGGCTGCCCCTATGGTGGCCTCCACCCTGCTGCACGTCCAGTGTGAGTATCTTCCCCTCGTCCCTCCCCTCTCATCCACCACTATTGCCTGCATCCCTCGCTGGCTGCCCCTATGGTGGCCTCCACCCTGCTGCACGTCCAGTGTGAGTATCTTCCCCTCGTCCCTCCCCTCTCATCCACCACTATTGCCTGCATCCCTCGCTGGCCGCCCCTATGGTGGCCTCCACCCTGCTGCACGTCCAGTGTGAGTATCTTCCCCTCGTCTCTCCCCTCTCATCCACCACTATTGCCTGCATCCCTCGCTGGCCGCCCCTATGGTGGCCTCCACCCTGCTGCACGTCCAGTGTGAGTATCTTCCCCTCGTCTCTCCCCTCTCATCCACCACTATTGCCTGCATCCCTCGCTGGCTGCCCCTATGGTGGCCTCCACCCTGCTGCACGTCCAGTGTGAGTATCTTCCCCTCGTCCCTCCCCTCTCATCCACCACTATTGCCTGCATCCCTCGCTGGCTGCCCCTATGGTGGCCTCCACCCTGCTGCACGTCCAGTGTGAGTATCTTCCCCTCGTCCCTCCCCTCTCATCCACCACTATTGCCTGCATCCCTCGCTGGCTGCCCCTATGGTGGCCTCCACCCTGCTGCACGTCCAGTGTGAGTATCTTCCCCTCGTCCCTCCCCTCTCATCCACCACTATTGCCTGCATCCCTTGCTGGCTGCCCCTATGGTGGCCTCCACCCTGCTGCACGTCCAGTGTGAGTATCTTCCCCTCGCCCCTCCCCTCTCATCCACCACTATTGCCTGCATCCCTCGCTGGCTGCCCCTATGGTGGCCTCCACCCTGCTGCACGTCCAGTGTGAGTATCTTCCCCTCGTCCCTCCCCTCTCATCCACCACTATTGCCTGCATCCCTCGCTGGCTGCCCCTATGGTGGCCTCCACCCTGCTGCACGTCCAGTGTGAGTATCTTCCCCTCGTCCCTCCCCTCTCATCCACCACTATTGCCTGCATCCCTCGCTGGCTGCCCCTATGGTGGCCTCCACCCTGCTGCACGTCCAGTGTGAGTATCTTCCCCTCGTCCCTCCCCTCTCATCCACCACTATTGCCTGCACCCCTCGCTGGCCGCCCCTATGGTGGCCTCCACCCTGCTGCACGTCCAGTGTGAGTATCTTCCCCTCGTCTCTCCCCTCTCATCCACCACTATTGCCTGCATCCCTCGCTGGCTGCCCCTATGGTGGCCTCCACCCTTCTGCACGTCCAGTGTGAGTATCTTCCCCTCGTTTCTCCCCTCTCATCCACCACTATTGCCTGCATCCCTCGCTGGCTGCCCCTATGGTGGCCTCCACCCTGCTGCACGTCCAGTGTGAGTATCTTCCCCTCGTCTCTCCCCTCTCATCCACCACTATTGCCTGCATCCCTCGCTGGCTGCCCCTATGGTGGCCTCCACCCTTCTGCACGTCCAGTGTGAGTATCTTCCCTTCGTCCCTCCCCTATCATCCACCACTATTGCCTGCATCCCTCGCTGGCTGCCCCTATGGTGGCCTCCACCCTTCTGCACGTCCAGTGTGAGTATCTTCCCCTCGTTTCTCCCCTCTCATCCACCACTATTGCCTGCATCCCTCGCTGGCTGCCCCTATGGTGGCCTCCACCCTTCTGCACGTCCAGTGTGAGTATCTTCCCCTCGTTTCTCCCCTCTCATCCACCACTATTGCCTGCATCCCTCGCTGGCTGCCCCTATGGTGGCCTCCACCCTTCTGCACGTCCAGTGTGAGTATCTTCCCTTCGTCCCTCCCCTATCATCCACCACTATTGCCTGCATCCCTCGCTGGCTGCCCCTATGGTGGCCTCCACCCTTCTGCACGTCCAGTGTGAGTATCTTCCCCTCGTTTCTCCCCTCTCATCCACCACTATTGCCTGCATCCCTCGCTGGCTGCCCCTATGGTGGCCTCCACCCTTCTGCACGTCCAGTGTGAGTATCTTCCCTTCGTCCCTCCCCTATCATCCACCACTATTGCCTGCATCCCTCGCTGGCTGCCCCTATGGTGGCCTCCACCCTTCTGCACGTCCAGTGTGAGTATCTTCCCCTCGTTTCTCCCCTCTCATCCACCACTATTGCCTGCATCCCTCGCTGGCTGCCCCTATGGTGGCCTCCACCCTGCTGCACGTCCAGTGTGAGTATCTTCCCCTCGTCTCTCCCCTCTCATCCACCACTATTGCCTGCATCCCTCGCTGGCTGCCCCTATGGTGGCCTCCACCCTGCTGCACGTCCAGTGTGAGTATCTTCCCCTCGTCTCTCCCCTCTCATCCATCACTGTTGCCTGAATGATTTATAAAAAAATTGCCTTATTTTTTTTATTTTACTTATATTGTACAACTTATGGGTGAATTGATTAAAATATATAGAGCTATTAAGGTGAAACGTAAGCGGAAATTCTCATACAAGCTGTTTGTATGCCCCATTCGAAACCTACAGATAATATTTTATTTGTTTTAGTACTGAAAAATAATACTAATAATAAGATTCTAGCTAACGCAAACTTTACTGTTACATCACTTATAATAACCAAGTAATTATATTAACAAAATTATTTATTTTTCATTCAATTTATGTAGGTCTTTGTGCACGGTAGGCTTATCTGTATATTAAAAAGAGAGATTCTTATGTGTGAGCAATGCCGATGTACGTTATTCGACTATATTACGATAACAAGTGCCAGTCTCATAATTTTCAACTTTCTTGCATCTGTGACTACAAAAAGACACATGTGCCTAGTTACTTTGGCGTATGAAATAATAATGTTATTATCCTAACGCCCGTACGGTCTAAATTTAAAAGCCCGACTTCGAGAACATCTCGACGCCGGGCCTTATTAAACCCGTATGAAACCATGTGTGTATATTAAGTTTCCGGCGAAGCTTCTGAGGTGATATTAACACTTTCAGACCGGATCAGGAGTTATGCACCTACACTGGCGAGAGTTTTATGCATTATCTATGTTATTTTCTACACCACATACTCAATAGTTTAGGTAATCCTAGACAAACTATTCAGTTATCGTTCTGCATTTAAAAAATGTATATCGCATTACTATTATTTTAGATATTAAATAATTTCTATCGAATTCCGTCTTCAAAGTTTTGAATTCTCCCCGCCCCACTTCCCCTCTACAACAACGCCAGCATTCCCCCGTTCCTAGAAGCTGAAGCTGGTCTCACGAGTGCACCTACGGATTTGGTAACCCGGCAAATGTTGTATTTTTATAAAAAAGCTGGGTCGTAATAATTGAATCATGCCAGCTTTCTTACTATAGCTTTCATTCTTTTGCTGTTATCAAAGCTACTGTCGTGAAAAACGACATCTTTGTTGCCCGATTCCCTCGCGTCAGTATTCGTATTTAGTATTTGAATTCAAATTCAGTATGCCAGTGTGCGAGCTAATGTCAGCTGTGGGTAAAATTTTCGGGTTTTATTATTACAAATCGACATAGGTAAGCAAATAAATTTTTTTAATGCAAATGTAGATAAAGTTTTTAAAGTCGCTTATCAGTTTTTCAGTTTCAGTGCCGGCAACCCGGGCGTTTATTTAATATAAATTAAATGGTTTACAATTTTCAGTTCCTTTACCTGCCTCACTAGACAAAGTCTGTTCCGAGGCGGGTAAATAACATAATAAGTATATATATTTAAAAAGGATATCAATCATAAGAGACATGCATTAAAAATATGTATTAATATAGATATGTATTAATAGAGATATGTGTTAAAAAGATATGTGTAAGAAAGCAAAAAGTAAATATATATAATAAATATTTACATACCTTCTTATTTTGATTTTATTATTTGTTACACTACCATCAAAAGCTTACATACGTTATAAAAATAAAAATAAAAATAAAATAAAAATAAATAAAAAATAAAAATATAAATTATTGATAGATAGTTCGTTTTTTTTATATTAGAATATAACGACTAACAACTGGTTAAAACCAATTTATTTTAACATTTTTCTTTTTTTTTTCTTCTTTTTTTTGAAAGAAAGACAAACATTCCCGGGTTACGAATAACCCAACAACATTTGAAAATCTCCTACTACCACCACACTAAGCGGAAGATGTTGCTTGTGTTGTGATGGAGGACTTAGCCAGCCGAGGAATCGAACACGGAACGCCTGGGTGGGACCCAAACGCTATGCCCACTCAACCACTGACCGGTTAATGAACATTAATTCTCCGGTTTTGGAAGTACAACTTTGGGAGGCGGGAATGGCCACCGCCGCCCCAGGAAGCATTCATTGGATAACCAACACCTCTGCCATAGGTCATCCCAAGTGGTTCGCTACGTTTGGTGACTTAACAGCGATGTCCGGGTTCATAGGGTTAGGTTTGTATAGGTCTTAGCAGCGGATGATCTGGACACACTGATCCCCAAGATTCCTACACAACCCAACATAATTTTTTCCTTCCGAGAACTTCCTCTCCTTCCTTTTCTTAAAAAAATCCTCTGTTAGATTTTTCTTGAGGCCTTTCCAATAAAATAGTATAATATTAAGTATATTTTGGTAAGAGGATAGTGTTATTCCAGCTAAGTTACAATGGTATGTAATATTATGTTATTATTGTAACATGTTCATATGTTGAAAAAATATAAATCACCCGTAAAAAATATATACGTTTTCGGTAACCATGTAATACGGGCTCCTCTCGATTGTCCGGAGATAGTACATTAAATGGCGTAGTACGTCGTATAAGCGGCCTTTTAAAAATGGTTCAGTTAACACTTTAGCAACCGCAACATACGCCCTTGTTACCAGGCCGGCGCTTTTTATAAATCATTCAATCTCCTCGAGCGATGGTTTCATTTACTGAATTCAACAATCCTTTTATCATCTGTGTCTTTTGGACTTGTCTGTTTTACCGTTGAAACTTTGAAATGCATGATTTTCACAGATACCTTTTGGTTTGGTAATAAAATTTTTCAGTGGCAAATTTCTTTTGTAAGTGTTGGTTTTACAAAAAAATTATTGTTTTTATGCCGTTCTCTAAAATTATAAAAGTATATGTACGAAAATTAATTTATACAGATAAATATATTTTATGTACATTCGCGAACCAATAATTTATCTCGATATTAAAAAGCATAACGCGTTAAAAGTGCATTATTCAACAATATTGAAAATAACGCCATCTACCGGTGAAAAGTTTCTGAATAAATTTTAAGAATGCCCTTAATTGAAATACCTTGTTACATATAAATTTATTAGACTTTCAATATACATGGTGTCCGGAAACTCGTAGTACGAGCAGGAAACTGGTGAATCTACATCACATTTAGAGTCCATTTTGCGGTACAACTTTTTTGATTTGTTTTCGTTGCTTTCGTTTTTGAATAAATCGAGACCAAAGTTGGAATTTTTTAGGTCAAATCTGAATGTTGAATGGTCAAAATAATTGGGTTAATATCAGCTGTTTAATGTATTTTAAAGTGTGCAGAATCATCAACCCTGCTTAAAAGATTTTTTTTAACCCTCTAGTTGCCAAAATTTTTTTGGGTTCCCTATGTGATATAACTCACCGGTTTCTTACTTGTACTGGGAGTTTCCGGACACCGTGTATATGTTCACTACAGTCAAATGAAATGTGTAATGACAAATATTTCCGAACTGACTTTTTTAAAAGAGCTTGTTTTTCCACTAGGCTAAATTGTCAACCCGTGTGATTGGTTATTTCAGATGCTCCCAGGTTCGGGATCAGCCGAGTCCCCGGGTTTGGGTTCCCGTTGAAAGAAGGTTCTGCCGTGGCGCTGCGATGCGAAGTGGATAGCAATCCTCCATCACACCCGCGCTGGCGCAAAGACGAAATGGACCCGCCCGTGAGCAATTCAAATTGTCTACTTCGTCACAAATCTTCTACTGGAATAAGTGACCAATTAAATCCACAAATATTTCACAAAATGATAATCGCCATAGGTCACCCCAAGTGTTTTGCTAAGTTTTGTGATTTACGTTTGGTGCTAGGATTCATGGGTTTGTTTAGGTGTTGGCGGCAGATGCATCTGCCCATCTATTGCGTGGCAGATCGGAAGAGACTAGTTAAGGGAGACCTTTAGACCTCTCCAGCCGGACTCTCTCGGCCAATTGGCTTACACCGCAGTAGGAAGGATGGATTCATATATCCGTTTCTCCTGGACGCATTGATCCCCAGCTTCCTACCCGCCCCTCATATGTTTTTCTTTTGCAGAATTTCCTCTCCTTTTCATTAAAAATACCCTCCATACAGCATTTCCTACATGCTACGGTGCTATTCCTCAAGAATATCATTGAATTGATGTATTAGAATTAAAGTCTTTAAAATAAAGGGTGTCACGTGTTCGATTCCACGGCTAGCTAAGTCCTCCATCACAACGCAAGCAACATCTTCCGCTTACTGTGGTGGTAGTAGGAGATTTTCAAATATTGTCAGGTTATCTGTAGTCTGGGAATGTTTGTATTTCTTTAAATTGAATCTGGCAATGTTTGTCTTCTTTCTCTTGTTTTGAAAATAAAGTGTGCAAAATGTCATCAATCTCAAAATAAAACTGTAAATTTGTGTAAAAAAAACAAAGCCAGATGTTTTTCTTTAATAACTGAGGTACGGGACATACGTCATTCCTATGTCTACCTACATTAAATTATCGTGAAAACAAGCTTATGTGTCCAAGCGGATAAATAGATAGAAAAGATAATAACTCTTTTTGGTAAAAAAGGTCTCAATGAAATAAATGTGTTTCCTTGTGCTAGGTGGCGCAAAGTGCGGACGGCTACCTGAACTTCAGCGCGGTGCGGCGAGAGCACTCCGGATGGTACAAGTGCAGCGCGTCGCACTCTCTCGGCAACTTCTCCTCCATCGGATACTTCCTCAACGTCAGATGTGAGTGAGCAATATGCGTTGTCTCTGTGCTAGGTGGCGCAGAGTGCGGACGGCTACCTGAACTTTAGCGCGGTAACTCAACAACAAGGGGCCTAAACCATTACACATTAAAAGAAAGGGTCTCAGATTAAATCTACTTTAACAATTAGAAATCAATAAACGAACGAATAACTCCAATTTAACACTAAATAATAAAGTACGGAAAATAATTTATTCTCCCCTTCTCAGTATTTTCACAAAACCTAAGCAATATAACGCATTCAAATTCATAGCAATAACGTCATTATTAAACAATTAAAAACGCATTAACAATTAGTGCGGAGAAAACATACATTGCTTTAACCCTTAACCGGTAATAAATCAATCTATGTACATTCAAAATAGACATTTAAAATCGTATATAAGTCGTCTTAACAAGGTTTCAACCACAGTTTGAAAATGGCCTTGTAAGCCTAAACAGCTGTAACGAAAATATAAATCTATAATACTTGCAGAACTTAAAAATAACATTATTAATTTTAATAAAAAAAAAAAGTTTCTATGTGTAATGGTTAGCTTTGGTTTTGTAATGGTTTAGCCGTAGGGGAGGGGCCACACGGGAGGGGAATGGCGACGCTGGGGTGGGGAACGAGGGAGAGGCAGAGGGAAGTATTGTATGGGAGACGTAGTAGCGGTAGGGGACAGCAGGGAGCAATTTTAGAAAATCCCTGATTTTCACACGGACTGCTGTATGTGGTCTGCTCACGCTTCGGAACATCTTCTGATTTTTTGTGTTCGCACCAAATGTTTTGTAATGTGTTGATGTATTTTGTTGAGCAGATGAAGTGGAGCCGACACAACAGTCCCCTCATCACCAGACAGTCTCCGTGTCGGGACAGCGGGTCGAGTTGGCAATGGGAGGGGCCGTTCAACTGCAATGTCCGCCAGGTAAATCGCTTTCACATTTATTTATATATTTTATTAGTTCCACATAGGAGGCCCTGAGAAAAATAATTCCCCTCAGGGCCTATATCACCTGCTGCTGGGGATGCTGTGTGAAGGGTATTTTTAAGGAAAGGAAGGAGAGATAAATGGTTCCAGGTGTGGTGGTTTCCCATGCCTGCCTCACAAATTGAATTCTTCTATAATTTTGTAATGTTTGTATTTTGATTTTACATTTTTGTGCTCATGTCGCTCATCTTTTAAAAAAAACTTAATTTAATATGTATAATATGTTACAGGGAGCGAGGGTTGTTGGTCTCCGCACGTGTCAAGCTCAGCCGCACCCGTTCCTGCGGGACTTCTGTATACCTCCCGCGGGGAGTACCGCTGTGAGGGCCGGCCAGGGCCCGAGACGGGGCGTCACTCTCTCTCCTCAGGTAGGCAAACCATCCACTCCACCCGGTCATATCACTGTACCCGCCCCACTGCTGTACACTTCCCATAAAACTTTATGTACGGTTTTAATAAATAAATAGTCAAAAATTAGTATTGGCCAATGGACATAGTACACTCCAATTCTCATTTTTTTGTAATTACTTCGGAGATAGAACAAAAAGTGATGTTCAAAATGTAAGTTACCGCTAAAAATTTTTTTTGTGTGGATATAGTAGATAAAAATATGATTAATATTACTGCATTCACAGTTTAAAAAAAACATAAATGGACATAGTACAAACCATCCCTCAGCAAGCAAGATGTTAACACTCCAATTAAAAATGTTCACAGCATGCATAATCAAGTTTTATTTGTTGCCAGGCGGAAATTTTAGTAGTGAAAAAAAAAAACAGAAATAATAACAGTTATTTTTTTTATTTTTATTTATTTATTGTTGAAACATGTTTAGTGTTACAATAATTACAACTTAAGACGATAGACTTCGCTTTTCGGCCCATACAAAAAGGACGCCCGGGAAAAAAACACTTTTCTACATCGAAAATTGCACAAAATGAATATATATTTTTATACTGCCTTCTAGAGGGTGAAAACTATGTCGGTATGTTTTCGAATTTTCGATGCGTTTCGTATTAACGTAAACATTCACTGTCAAACATGTACGATTTATCAAAAAATATTATTTAAGGAAAAAGTTCTGCTAACTCAACTCTCATAAAGAATTATAAAATTATAAAAAGCTACCGACGTAGCTTCTTCTTTCTAAAAAATATATATTTTTTAAAATTTCAAGTTCGTGAAAGTTTCGGTGTAGAAAAGTGTTTTCTCCATAAACCCCTTTTCGAGCGATTTCTGTAGGTAAATTTGAGCGTTGTCTCATTCACACATTTCGCATTCGCATGTATTGTAAGTGTGCGTGAGCTTATTGTGAGCGGGACAGAATGACAGTCGCGGGTGTTCCGCGTGTCGTTCAAAGTCTAGCCTCTTAATATAATATAAAATTTGAATCACTCTCCTAATAAAGCAGATGCTTGTGTTTATTTGAAATATAAAACATAGTTTTTTTTTTTTTTTTATTAAATAAAAACATACAACGAAGTTGCATTCCCATGAGTTATCAAAACTCATTAAGGGATCGCCAATTGTTACTTTTGATAAGTTAAACCCTGTCCAACCCAATACGCAGACACAAATATAAGAAAAAAATTACAAAACATTTCACAGAAGCAACATACAGACACAACATATGAAGAATCACTTTACAGATATTTCACAGAAACATGTCCTATAAGATTTAATGAATTATAACATTATAACCAATCATTTGATTTATGCACTGTTGGTATCGAAAAGTTAAAATAGAGTATCTTCCACGATGGACTGTAGAAATGCATAAAAACAAAAAAACAAAAAAACAAAATCAGGAAAATACAATAAAAGGTACGGGCTCAAAAATATACAGACTTAATACAATATGTTTTCATACAATATTTACAATATATGATAGGATTTTAAAAATACATAAACTGCGCCCATCATATATGGATGTACAAAGGTATATATATATATCATAAGGATGTACATTGGTACTACATTACATATATATCATAAGGATGTACATTGGTACTACATTACATATATATCATAAGGATGTACATTGGTACTACATTACATATATATCATAAGGATGTACATTGGTACTTGGAGATAATCAGGACAGCTATCAGAACAGGGTTTGTACCTACTTATGACTCGTTTTCCAAATAACATTTAAAAAAATAGGATTTCAATATACCGTTTCGAGATTTGTTAGAGACATATACCTTTCTTAGTTCTTCTGGCAATTTGTTGTAGTTAGTGTATGCTATATATTCTAATGATTTCAGTCCGAACTTTGTTGAGTTTATTTTTGATATACGTAGTTTGTTGTGTTGTCGTGTATTATATTGGTGAACGTCGTTGTTATAGTTCAGTTTTATATTTGTGTGGGTGTTGCACTGAATAATATTTAAAATGGTGTTTGTTATCTCAAAGCTAGGAACAATCTTAAATGGCAATACAAGTGCGTGACGGTAAATATCTTTAACATGTGTATCCCAAGGCAAGCCAAAAATGTTACGTAAGGCTCTATTTTGGATTATTTGCACCTCCGATATCATGTTTTTGGTAGCAAAACCCCAGATACTCGAAAGGTATGCCAAGTGGGAGTGAATCATAGCGTAGTACAATGATCGCAGTATGGCTGTGGGAAGCAATCTACATAGTCTATACATTACACCGGTCACCGGAGCAATTTTTGATTTAACCCGTTTAATCACAGGAGACCATATTTGTCCCAGCTCACATAGGTCTCACAGAAATCGTTGTTTTTCCCTTACTATCATAGTCAGAAATGTGATCTAAACGGCATTGGAAAGAGAATACAACAAACTATATATTCAAATCTATAAGAAAAACACAAAAAAATTAAAATTTACCCCTTTCTGAAACCAAAGTATCCGATAGCAATTCGAAAAAAAATTTTGGAACTTTGTGAATTTTTTTAGATTTTTTTTTACATAAAACGAAAAAAAGTGAGGTGACAGTAAGGTTTATAATTCATTTATCTAATAAAATAAGTATGTATTTTATTTTTTTTCACTATCAGTAATTTTAGTTGGAAAAAAAAGTAAAGTGAGCCATTTTTAAAACTTTTTAAAGTTTTCGCAAAAAAAAATTGTATTTAAAAAAATACATGGTATTTTTGAATACAGAAATTTGAAAGCCTATTTCATCACCTTTCGAAAACAGTTTTTAGTTTTCGAATACGTTAATAAATGTTCCATTTATTTGGATTTTATTGCAAAGCGGGAATATTTTTAGCCTCTGATAAAATACGCCAATTTTTTTAGGGGTTAACATGGTCAAAATGGTTTTTCCATGTAAGCCGTGAGTCAATTAAAAGTCCTAGATACTTCGCCACATCTGTTTGTTCCAGTTTGTTTATTCCCAGGGAAATGTTTAGGCGTTGTTCTCTTCTATTCCCGAATAGCACATAGTGAGTCTTTTTAATATTAAGGCTGAGTTTATTAATTCTCAGCCACTCGGCTAGATGAGACAAATCCCTTTCCATGTCTTTTTCCATTTCGTTTAAATTAGTATTATGATAGAATAATATTGTGTCATCAGCATAAAGTTGAAGTGTACCATTCAGTCCCCATTTTGCAATATCATTTATATAAATTAAAAATAATAATGGCCCGAGAATGTAAGTGTACATTACCTACAGAAAATGATAATAAAGAAAGAAAGGAAAAACAAAAAAAACAAAGAAAAAATATAACATGTAATTGTTCCGTTTTATAATATAACGTGCATTTGTTGGGTTAGCTGGAAGAAATAGTATGTACCCAAAAGTTATACCTTTTGTACTTTCTGTATTTTTGTGAAATGTATATTTTAAAAAAATTTATGTGTGTGATTTCAGGGGGCCCCACGGTGTACCCGGCTAACGCGACGGTGCCGGCTGTAGAGGGAGAGCGCGTGCTGCTGGAGAGCGAGTACTGCTCTGTCCCCGCGCCCAGTCGCGTGGTGTGGCTCGCTGCTGGACTCGCATTGCCTCTAGACGTCAGCCACGGCCGCTTAGTTACACACAACTTCACGGTGAGACCCTCCATTGATATGCTCGGTGTGACTCTAAGTGACCAGCTCAGGTTGGGGGCTCCATCCAGGCTAGAGTAAGATTTACCTCTCAGAAACTGTAAGGCCCGCGAATACTTCAGATAGTTCACAACTGCTAACCCTGTACAAATCTCAAGTGCGCCCCATGGATGAATTTGGCAGAGGGATAGAACTTTATCTCCTTCTTTTCCGCAAAAACCGTCCACACGGCATCCCCAAAGATGATATAGGCCCTATAACAGGGTGTTAAGGTACGTACTTGACTTACTTTAACATTAGAAAGACCGGGTACCGCTCTATACCTATAAAGACCACAACCCCTCACTTTGAAGGCCAGTCTCTCTCGACCCATCGCCTTGTACCTCGGTGGGAGGGATTGATATATTTGTCCGCCTACTGCATAGCGGACCGGATCGATAAACCTTGTTTTTAGGGAGACATAACCTAGATCTCTCCAGCCAGTCTCTCTCGACCCATCGCCTTGTACCTCGGAGGGATTGATTCATACGTCCGACACTAGGTCACCCCAAGTGATTTGCCACGTTTGGTGACTTAGCAGGGGTGCCCGTGTACATGGGGTGAGGTTTGTCTGGGTCTTGATGGCAAATATATTTGTCCGCCTACTGCATAGCGGACCGGATCGATAAACCTTGTTTTTAGGGAGACATAACCTAGATCTCTCCAGCCAGTCTCTCTCGACCCATCGCCTTGTACCTCAGTGGGAGGGATTGATTCATACGTCCGACACTCCTGGATATATTTACGCATTTTTCCTCACCACTCCTTTTACCCCTTTCCTTCCCAGAACTTATTTGCCCCTCAGGATTTTTTTCCTCAGGGCCTCCTGAAAAAAAAACGAGAGAGTATAAAATTACGTAATTTTTGGTAGGCGTAGTATAAAATAAATAATACAATATTTATTGCAATTATTTCCTATCCCATCAGGTGCACATCTAGTACAAACATGTTTATAGTATCGGATTCACTTTCCGCAAACAGGCTTCTTATAATTTTCACACGCGTCATTTGGTTTTTCCAAAAAAATACATTAATTTGGTACTTTCGTCTTTTAGAAGTTTTATTTTCCGGTTTCTCTTCTGTCAGTTCTTTAGGAGCTAACACAGCTGGACCTGCTCTGGATTTGTAAAATCTTCCCTTAGTTCTCCAACAAGCTATAAAATAAACATTTCCGAGATATATATATTTTTTGTAATCTTATTTAAATTATGTGACAATGACCAATCAACGTACAGATCGAGTCCAAATGATATACGCTACTGAAATAAATAATTGACGGCTGGCTTGGTCGAGGGGTAAACCTCTCCCAATCCGAAGATCGCGGGTTCAAACCCGGCGTGCGCATGTAAATTTTATTTGATTAATTTGTGTTATTCCAGAGTGGAAGATACTCTCAATATTGCCCTGGCATAAGACCACCATTCAGAACAGAAACGTTGCTTGAAAAAATGGCTTTAGCCGTGTTTGGTGACCAGATCTGAATAGCCAGATACTTCCCCACCTTCCTCTTCCCCATCTCATACCCCCCCCGTCTCTTTCCCCTCCTCATTACCTTCAGCCTTACAACATACCCCAATTGGGGATGCCGTAGTCTCCCTGGCTCCATTATCGTTAAGTCGAAAATTGGGTGAATGATAACACTGTTGAATCTTTTTATCAGACTTAGGAGTTTTCTCACCATTTTCCTAATAGCTTATCCATGCTATAACGAATATTATTAAAAATAAAAATAAAATACTCGCAATAGTTAGAAAACTCAAGCAACTTATCCAATATTTAGCCACTATACATAGTTTCGAAGTTCGGGAGCAGTTGGGACTCTTGTGCGGTATATACATAAAAGAGTAGGTACCAGCACTCCATTTGGACTGCTGGCTTCACTTCTTTGTACAGTTTTTGTTAATTAATAATTAAAATGCGTTGCAGAACTCCTCGTCGCCCGATTGCTACATAGCTCGGCTAAGCATCCTAGAGGCACTGCCTTCAGACTCGGGTGAGTATTCACTCCTGGTCAGATCGCCACGCGGAGTCACCGAGGCGGTGTTCCAGCTGACCGTGCAGTCGCTCCGTCGCCACTCCGCTCGGAACCACACTGCCGCCGCTGCCTCCACCAACGTGGGGAACGTCCGCACTCCTTGGACAGGCGTGTTACTTTACCTAGTCCATGTCTTAGTCAATTACCTTTCAATCTATCGGCAGGGTTAACATGGCGTGTTCCGTGTCAAAACAGAAATTGTAGGGGTTTTATTTACTTACTGTTTGAAACATTTACAGAGTGTTCACAATTATTTCCAGAATGGGTACCCAAAACCATTTGAAATGCATTTTCAAATGGAAATGGGTCAAAACTTTTCCATTTGAAAATGCAAAATGGTTTTTAGAAATCATTTCAAATTTAAAATATACCTACTTTCAAAATGCAAAATGTTTTCTCAGATCAAACAATAAGAGAGTTAAAAAAAGTAAAATAGTGGATAACTAAGTAATAATAGCATCCTATTCTAGCATATTATGTCTTGGTAAAGATTCCAAAACTGCTGCTCTTTTAATAGACTCGGAAACAGATTTTGAAAATTACACCACGTTTCAACTTAACTACTTCAAGAAAAAACTAATTATGTTTGGATAGATGGTAAAAATAGCATTAAAATTCCATTTTCATTTAATCAAAGTTCAAAATTTCCCGTATAAAACCAAGAACCTTATTATAAAAAAACCATCCCTTTTCCGTAATTTTTTATTTGGATTTGATATTTGTGAAGTTTTATTCCAATCTAAATACGCATCAATTACTACTATTAAGAGCAGAAGTAAGAAGTAAACAGACAGTTGGACAAAAAATTGCCAAATTTTATGCGGAACTAATGTTGCCAGCTTAAAGAAATAGATGATAATTTAATATTACAGGATCTATTGCCCATATTTGTGTAATGGTATCACTTATTCTGCATTTAAGAAGGAAATGGGTAAAAAAAAAAATAAAATATAAAATACCCATTTTGCATTTCCATTTGAAATGGATTTCTTTGAAATAAAATACATCCCTGATTGTTACATTTTACTTATATTGCCTTTGGAATGTGCACAGGTGTAAACACTCCAATTAAAAATGTTCACAGCATGCGTAATCAAGTTATAGTTGTCATTAGATTCCCATTTGTTCCGGATGTGATAAGGTCTATGTAGGCCAGACAGAGCGGACGATCTCCAAAAGGATATCGGAACACTTTCGAGCATGTAAACTCAGCCACCCTGACAAATCGGCAATCGCCGAGCATTAGTAGTGAAAAAAAAAACATATAATAATTATCAAAATGAAATATAAAACATAGTAAGTGTACATTACCCGCAGGGAAAGATCAGAAAGACGGAAAGAAAAAACATAATAATAAAACAATAACATAACTTTTCTCCATGACATCATGGTAGAAGATTGTTCATTTGGTTTTTAAAGTATGTGAAATTGTTTGTGAAGATGTTTGTAGGGGTATTTGTCATATTATCTTTGACCTTTTTTAGTTTTTGACCCTCCATAATTCACTGGAGACCTTTTGATTTCTCTCTCTCGACCCTTCGCCTTGCACCGCAGTGGGAGGAATGGATTCATAGGTCCGTCACTCCTGGCTGACCTTCAGTTTCCTACCCACCCCTCATACCTTTTTCATTTCCAAAGATGACATAGGCCCGAGGGAAATTGTTTTCCTCAATACCTCCTGTGTGGAGCTGTGGAGCTATTGTAAACAAAAAAAAAAAATATTTTAATTAATGAACATAATATTAGCAAAACTCAAAAAAAAATCTGAAAAAGAAAAATCAGAAAAAGATACGGATACATCACAAAGCTGACCGATGCACTGGAGCGTAACTGTTAATCAGCGAGGCAGACAAGGCAAATCATAAGAGCCAAATCTGCACCAAACCAAGACAGAATTGAACAAGAGGCGCTTTCCTGCCATATATTCATAATGTGACAGACAGAATTGCCAGGCTATTGAGAAAAGAAAGCATCAAGACTGTCTTCGGAGCCACCACAAAAATACAGGACTTACTGAGGTCTGCAAATACTAAGTTTCCTCTGGAAACAGATGGGTATACATGTTAAGTGTCCGATGACACCGTGTGGACTGTAAAACTAAATTATGTGGCGAAATTACGAGTGTATAAGATTGTGTTTTTAAATCGACAAGGAGGGAAGGAAACGATAGGAATGGCCCTTACCTTGATGATGAGGTGACAGCTCCCAGTTCTTCTTTACGATCACTTTCCAATGATGATGACCCGATGGTCTTCACGACAATTATAATATATTTATATTATTGTTATTTGCGAGATTTGCGAAATGCTTGTACAAGCTTGGTCGAGTTTTTCAAGATGACAACTGAATGTTTTTATTCAAAACAAGGAAGTCCAAAAGTGTTCTTTTTTCAAGTGTTTTAAATCATCTTCTTTGCTTCTTGGGTAAGGGCCTTATTGTGAAAGGAAGGGAATCACAAGGAAGGAATATTTGGTAAGGAACATGGGTATAATGGATTAATGTCCTAAAGTTATTTCAACACTAAACATTCCGCCGGCCTTGAGAAAATGTGATAATTTTCTCAATAATTGTGCATCAACGACACGAAAGAAAAAGAAAGCAAAAAAGATAACGACAACAAACAAAATTAAATGGTAGAATTAATAACGAAATTAAAATTATAAACTAAGCAAAACAGATATTTAATCGATAGGTAGTCGATACAGTTTTACCACGGGACGTTTAAAAACACCCTGGTGAGTACATACGGAAACGACACGGATAATTCCATCAGTGCCGGGAAATAGTTCAACGACTCGTCCGACAGGCCATCGCATGGGGGCTGATTGCGAATCATCAATCATAACTAAGTCGTCAACTTTCAAATTAGGGTTTGTCGTAGCCCACTTGTTTCGTTGTTGAAGAGTGTGTAGATATTCTTTCCGCCAACGATTCCAAAAATGTTGAGACATTTGTTTCAATAGTTGCCAACGCGATAAACGATTCATTGGTACATCCACAAAATCTTCTTCAAGAACAGAAACGAGAGGAGCCCCAATCAAAAAATGGGCAGGAGTTAACGGGTCCATTTCAGATGGATCCGGCGATAGCGCTCCAATGGGTCGCGAATTTAAAATTGCTTCGACGCGAGTCAGAACTGTGGTTAGTTCTTCAAAGGTGAGGATTTGATCTCCCACAACCCTTTTCAAATGGTGTTTGGTTGACTTAATTCCAGCCTCCGACAATCCGTTGAAATGAGGTGCGGAGGGAGGATTAAAGTGCCAGGTAATCGAACGAGTGACAGTTGCATCCACAAGTTTGTCGTTGTTTTCGGGTGCATTTAAGAATTTCGACAGACCAGTATGATATCTATTGGTCCCAATAAAGTTGCTGCCGCAATCGCTGTAAAGGTTCTGACATACACCGCGACGAGAGATAAATCTATCTAATGCTGCGACAAATGCTTCAGTAGATAGATCTGAAACTAACTCTAGATGAACGGCTTTGGTCGATAAACAAACATAAAGACATAAATAAGCCTTATAAGTTTTGGCGCCGCGTCGTTTACTCTCGCGCACTAAAAAAGGACCTCCATAATCCGTTCCGACATTCAAAAATGGACGACCTTCTCGAAAGCGAGAAGCGGGTAAGTTACCCATCATGGGTGAACTTCCACGCGGGTTATTTTTAAAACAAACAATGCATTTGCTCAGACGATGTCGAATTACGTTACGAGCCGAAATTATCCAATATTTTGATGATATTATGGATTGCAATGCACGCGGACCTGGATGTAAGTACATACGATGGTAATGGTCTATTATTAAAGTTGTCAAATGACATTGCTTCGGTAAAATAATAGGATGTCGAGCATTTTCCGAGACCTGTGCATAACGAATACGACCACCGACTCTTAAAATTCCATTTTCGTCGATAAATGGAGCGAGTTTTTGAAGTTGTGTCGAACAGACATGATGCGACTGTATAATGTCTATATCTTGTTGAAAATAAATAGTTTGAACAAGCTTAATGCAATATGTCAAAGATAAATTATTTTCTTTTAAAGAGAGTGGGGAAAATGCGTTGAAAGTGCCAATTGATTTCGAACGTAATTTATTAATAAATCGACGACACCAAGATATAACACGTAATAATTTCGATAATGAAGAAAATTTCAGTAGAAACTCTTGGTCACAAGTTGACACATTCGTTACGAATGAGATCAAGTTTTTCGATTTGTATTCTGGTAGTTGTTCTGCGGGAATAGTTTGAGGTTTAACTAGTAACCATTCTTCCAAAGGTGATGATAGAAAGTTAGGTCCGTACCACCATAACGATGCGTCAGCGATTTCATTTGGAAAAACTCCTCGTGATCCCAAGTCCGCGGGATTATCTTGCGAGGAAATACGATACCAATGTTCATATGGTATATTTTCAATTATAGCTTCAACACGATTTGCTATAAAAGTTTGCAAAAGAAACGAAGGTGTCTTCAACCATGCCAATACAATGGTCGAATCCGTGAAAACGATGATTCTTTCTATTTGAAGTCTATCTTTGTATACTTCTTTACAATAAGTCAACAAATTTGCCAATAAAACTGCTCCAAGCAACTCCAATCGTGGGATAGATGTCACTTTGATGGGTGCAACCCTTGACTTAGCCAACAAAATATGGCTCGATATTTCTTTGTTGTTAATTACAACTAAATATACAATTCTACAATATCCTCTTTCAGAGGCATCTGAAAATCCAACAAGTATACAACGACTTTGTAGACATGTTGTGACATAGCGATCAATTCTTAGATTGGCGAGGGATGGAAGTTCTGTTATGTAAAATGTTAAAGGATGACTAGGCGATTCTCGCCACAAAATACGTTGGAAACGGCGAGAGTTCTTGTCCATTAATATTTGTCTATACATTTGACGTATGTCAGCGGTAAATACGATTTTGTGTATTCGAAAATTACACATCAATTCGATGACGTCCTTTTGTAATTTGGGACCGACCAAAAGTATGTCGTTCAATGACATACCCGATGACGTTTTAGCACTTGCATCAAAAACAACCCTTAAGCGAGTGGTAGAACTCGTCTCCTTTATTATTCCATGATGAGGTATGAAGTAATTACCAACAATTGGCGATTGAGATGGTATTTCCATCATGTGTCCTAACGATAAGTATTCTCTCATGAACGAAATATATTGGGATTTAAAATCAGGATTTCGATCCAGTCTCCTTTCTAAATGCGTGAGACGTGACAATGCTGTGTCATATGATTTTCCCAACTTCTCCGGGGTTTCCTTAAATGGTAATGATACAACATATATCCCATCTTTGTTACGGTAGGTATTTTCAACATATAATTGTTCACAACGAAGTTCATCAGGCGATTGAATTTTCTTCAAAAGAGGAACGTTTTCGATTTCCCAAAAACATTTAAGTTTTTCATCTATTGATTCCTCCATTGAAGTGAAAAATGAGTTAATAGAATGATTTGATGGTTTGACATTTCCCATCAAAACCCAACCTAATTTGGTTTCAATGGCTACAGGTTCATTTTGATTGCCAATTAATTTACCTGAGCACAATAACGACGCAAAGATATCACTTCCGAATAGGATATCAATTTCTGAAGGTATGTAGAATGTAGGGTCTCCCAATTGGAGTCCTGCGATGTGTGACCACTCATGCTCGACGATACGAGATGATGGCATATTTGAACAAATGTTATTCAAAATAAGAAAATCTGTCGTAATACCAGATTCCTTCGAGGCGACGGGACGAAATTGTGTTTTTATTAATCCGTTGGAATTAATTGTAGGAATGTTGCCAATACCTAGCACTGCAAGTGACTGCTTCTTTTGACGAGGCAAACCTAAGCGGTTGACGCAATTCTCCGAAATGAAATTAGCCTGGCTGGCGCTATCGAGCAAAACTCTAGCCTTTTTGAAAACGCCATTTTTGTCCAATATTTCAACATAGGCTGTAGATAACAACACCGATGTGTTAGTTTTTTTGTAAACCGTTGTCAAAGCAATTGGTTCCGACGAATTTTCTTGAGGTTCTGGATTTTCCAACAATTTCTTTGGAAAATGCAACAGGGTATGATGTCTTGCTTGACAATGCTTGCAAGAAAAGCGAGATTGACAATTTTTCGCATTATGTCTCCCTTGGACCAAACAATTAAGGCATAGATTATGTTCTTTTACGAATGAGTATCTATCCTTTGCAAAAAGGTTTAAAAATTTGTCACATTTATGAAGAGCATGTGGCGATTTGCAAGCAAGACACTTGATTTCAATATTCGATACAAACGAATTAACATTACTATTATTGCTCGAACGACTTTTAAAATTATAGGCCTTCGATGGAACTTTATTAACATTTTCCTTTTGTGTCATATGTTCCGGAATAATACCTGACGCCATTTCCTTAGCTAAGCATTGTCCCTCCAAAAACTGCAATAGTAGATCGAATGAAGGAATTTTTTCCGACTTATGTTGTAACTCAAAATCAATACGCAATTCTTTTGGTAATTTGCGTAGAACAATATGTAACAATATGAAACTCCATTCACGTACCGGAAAATTTAAAACTTCCAAAGCGGCAATGTTTTCTTTCAGCATTGAAATAAATTGCCTCAAATTGTCATGAGCCTTTACGGGCTGGGATGACAAAATTACCTCCACGTGTATATCAGCCATTAGGCGTACATTATCATACCTCGTCTTTAGAATATGATAAGCAATAAAGTAATTTCCTTCCGAAATCGGCAAATGTTTCACGCAAATTAATGCCTCACCAGTGAGACTAGTTATTAAATATTGCATTTTTTGAACGGAATTTAATGAATTATTTGAATGAATTAACGAGTCAAAAGTGTTAATAAAATTCATCCATTCTGTTGAAATTCCAGAAAAGACTATCAAATTCAACTTAGGTAACGAAACATTAGTCAAATTAGAGTTCATTGTTTTATTGTCGATTGCAACTGTTGACTTTTCAGGAAACAGTTGGTTAAAATATGATTGTATTTCATAATACATATTTTGTATCTCCGAATATTTCGATTGTAATACCGTTACATCAGCCTCATTCTTTTTTGTAGCTTCCAGAGATATATGAGCCTGAATAAAGTTTTCTCGTACAGTTACGAGATCTGTGTAACGTATTTTAAAAGCGTCTTTGTCAAACAAATTCGTTGTTTGAATTGCTTTCAAAGCAGACGCACGAATACTCTCCATATCCAGCACTGACAATCTATATTTAATGGAATTGGATGCCATTTTTGAATATTTAAAACCAAAAATATTCAAACCAAACAAAAAAACAATAACAACCGCGTAAAAAACTGTCACTTATCACAGCTTACCTTGACAACGAAATCATAAACAAACTTCACTGCGCATCTATGGAAGCAGAGCTCTACTTTACCATAAACAGGGCTCTACCTTACCGACGATTGGTTTATTTATGGTTACCATTAACAGGGCTCTACGTTACCGACGATTGGTTTATTTATAATTAACAGGGCTCTACGTTACCGACACGACGCGTGTAACCGCTCTCAAACCGATGCCTACTTATCGAATGCTACCGAAATTACAAACAAATGATGTCAATATGATTACCTAATTAATTATTAATCTTTATGCGTAATAATGAATTATTGTTGAAATAGCTTTACGACAGGAACGGAATTGAAAGGATGCGAGTTTAAAAACACAATCATTTGAATTGAAACGATATTCAATTTGGCGAATTTTTTGCTAAAAAACAACAATATGTAATTTAGCGGGAATGTGATTTATATCCGGCTACAAGGATCAAAATGTTAAGTGTCCGATGACACCGTGTGGACTGTAAAACTAAATTATGTGGCGAAATTACGAGTGTATAAGATTGTGTTTTTAAATCGACAAGGAGGGAAGGAAACGATAGGAATGGCCCTTACCTTGATGATGAGGTGACAGCTCCCAGTTCTTCTTTACGATCACTTTCCAATGATGATGACCCGATGGTCTTCACGACAATTATAATATATTTATATTATTGTTATTTGCGAGATTTGCGAAATGCTTGTACAAGCTTGGTCGAGTTTTTCAAGATGACAACTGAATGTTTTTATTCAAAACAAGGAAGTCCAAAAGTGTTCTTTTTTCAAGTGTTTTAAATCATCTTCTTTGCTTCTTGGGTAAGGGCCTTATTGTGAAAGGAAGGGAATCACAAGGAAGGAATATTTGGTAAGGAACATGGGTATAATGGATTAATGTCCTAAAGTTATTTCAACACTAAACAATACAAACTCAGCTGTTCCGGATGTGATAAGGTCTATGTAGGCCAGACAGAGCGGACGATCTCCAAAAGGATATCGGAACACTTTCGAGCATGTAAACTGCCTCGGCCACCCTGACAAATCGGCAATCGCTGAGCGTTTAATCGAAACCGGCCATTACTTTGGATTTGTTGCTGAAGTCCTGGGGAGACCCAAAACTCATAGAGCACGCCTAATTACGGAGGCAATCGAAATCCATAAAAATCCCATCAATATTAATAGAGACGACGGAGCTAGGCTAAATAGTTCTTGGTATCCGGTAATTGACGGCTACACCAAAGCCAAATGCAAAAAAACTTTTTGATTTATATTGTAATATTACCAGCTCCCTGAGTGGAGCTGGCAACACGGTATCGCTTAGACGTACATAAGCATACACTTTACCACTAACAATAACACATCTGCTCTGATGATGGACACTGTAACGTTGTCCGAAACGTTGGCTAAAGAAGGAGATAGCGTAACACGGCATAACACCCCAAAAATAAATAACAAAAATACTTTTGAAAATGAAAATCGTTATCATATCGGATACATCACATTATAATTTCAGGTTTAAGTCATTAAGTTAAAAATCAAAAAACTTGTATATTGTGTTTACGTGTTCAAAAAATTCTTAATATGTCTTAACGGCTTAGGCACATAAGCTTGTTTTCACGACAATTTAACGTAGGTAGACATAGGAATGATGTATACCCCGCACATGAGTTATTAATATATATTTTTTATATTAACTCCACTCAGGAGGCCCTGAGGAAAATAATTTCCCTCAGGGCCTATGTCATCTTTGAGGATGCCGGATGGAGGGTCTGTCTGAGGAGAGGAAGGAGTTAAATTGAAAAAAAACTTGAAAGGTCTTGAAGAGACCAATGTTGTAGGAAGGAGGAAACACAGAGGCCGGCAAATTGTTCCACAACCTCAAGAACAAGCAGCAGAAGCAACCCGTTTTCATGTGACAAATGTCAACCGTGTACATATGTTGGGTGCGCGTTTGGCATGTTTCCGACTATGCACCGGTGCCGAGGGGATCAATGACGCTAGTTCCTCGGAGCATCTTCCATTAAAATACTGGTAAAACAAAGAGAGCATTCCCACCCGACGCCTGTGCTCAAAAGATTTTAATTTTAGTAAGTAGGTAGTAAATATGTAATATTGTAGTATTTTCGTTGTTTGTTTTTGGGGTGTTATTCCGTGTTGTGCTACCTCCTTCTTTAGCCGACGTTTCGGACAGCATTTGGTTTTTCTAATTCTAGAATTCGCCACAAGATGACGCTACTTTCGTTGGACATTTCGTCACATTTCTCCGTGGACGGGCCCCAGGCTAACGTAAATACTGTGCTTTCTCAAAATTTCCCTTTCAAAGTAGTTCACTTTCTTCTGAAATACCTACCAGCTCCTAATGGATTGAAGCTGACGACACGGTATTGCTTCCAAGTAAATAAGCACACACTTAACACAACAAATTCACATCGACGGATCTGCCGGATCTGCCCTGATGATGGACACTGCAACGCTGTCCGAAACGTCGGCTAAAGAAGGAGGTAGCACAACACGGCATAACACCCCAAAAACAAACAACGAAAATGCTTTTGGCCGTGAAAATCTAAAAACGTATCTAATATTATAGTAGGCTTGGAATAGAATGTATTAGATATAAGATGTAAAATTTTATAACTAAATAAAGTATACTTCTTGAAGCCAAAAAATTCTCAAATGCTCGGTATCGATTATATAATAAATTAATTAAGTTTACCAATTCTACAACCACTCGAGCGCTTTTTGCCACATTATGGTACTATTTCCAAAATCTCGGATTGCTTTGTTGCCAAAATGTGGCAAATTTTTAAACATTTTATTTTATTAAAAATACTATATAATATATTGTACATTCAAAATTTAACAAAATAAATATTCTCTAGATTCTATAAAATGTTTTAAGGTTAAAGATTTAATTATATTTTTTTTATAAATCCTACAAATATGTGATAATAGACAAAAGATAGGGGAATTCATTGGCTACATAGAACTATAATCAGTTTGTATGTCTCCGTATTCAAATTCGAAGGTATGATTTTTTAATGTGGGCGGAAAAATTTCCTTTAGCAATCCGAGAAAAAATATTTTATTTGCTCTGTCGCTCCAGTGGATAACCGCTTCAGCGGTTATAGAATTGGTAAACAACATCGTATGTAAAAACCTTACTAATAGAAGTAAAATACACATTGTTTATAGAGCGGAAGAGGACACATTATTTTATTTATTTAGCAGTTGAAATTTGAAATATTTCCCAGTTTTTTTTTTTTGCTATGAGACAAAGAAAGATGCCCTGAGGTAAAAACATCCCTCATGGCCTATTTCATCTTTGGGGATGCTGTGCGGTGGGTATTTTTAGGGAAAGGAAGGAAGGGAAGGAAAAAGGTGTAAAGGGTGGGTAGAAAACTTGGGGTCAAAGTGTCTAGGAATGACAAACATATGAATCCATCCGGGTTGAATTTTCAAATGTATGTTTTAGTCAATTTCAGAGAAATGCGTGTGTGTTCATGAGTGCCACCAAAAGTTTATAGAATCATTGTCATCGACAACAAGTCTATCTGCCAAGTTTCAGGTTGATCGGATGTCAGCAAGTGAGTTAATTTCAACCTCCAAGATTTGCATTCATTCATTCATCCAAAAAGGAATCGCAATGAAAATCTAGTCTCCTTCAACGGAAACAATCTTCTCAACAGGTCCTCCATTGATATGCTTGGTGTAACCCTAAGTGACCAGCTCAGATACGGGGGCTCCATCTGAGCCAGACTAAAGTTATCCTCTCAAAAACTGGGCGTACTGTACAGGGCCCGCAGATACTGCACATAGTACACAACTGATAACCCTGCACAAATCTCAAGTGCGCCCCACAGTTGCATTTGGCAGCCACCTCTGGTCTGGAACCCCACAATACTTTAAAAAAAAACCATTGACTGTGCAGAAATGGGCGTCCGTTTGATAGATTCATTCATTTAGGGTGGGAATGCTGTCCTTGTTTTGATGGTATTTCAATGGAAGATGCTCCGAGGAACTGGCGTCATTGGTGCATAGTCGGGAAACACGCCAAACACGCGCTCAACATATGTACATGGTTGACATTTGTCACATGATAACAGGTCGTTTCTACGACTCGTTCTTGAGTTCAACAGCTCGGCTGTGGAACGATTTGCCGGCCTCTGTGTTTCCTCCCGCCTAAAACATGGCTCTCTCAAAACCCGTGTTCACTCCTTCCTCTCTCAATAAGACCCTCCACACAGCATCTTCATAGACGACATAGGCCCTGAGAGATATTATTGTGTGGAGTTAATGTAAAAAAAAAAAAAAAACATTTAAATCAAAATCGATATTCAAATATATGTACATATTTAAAATTTAGATGCGAGTGTTTAAAAATTTTACTAAATAATTATAGGTAACAATAATAACAGTTGGCTTTCCTGAAATTAAAATTATTATATAGTATGATAATACTATACTAATAATAAAATAGTCTGTAATTACAGACTATATAAATATTACCATTTGTTATTTGGGCTACTGGCATTATACCTAGCTCTCTCATTAAAAATTTAGGCATATTAGATTTGTCAAAGAATTTGTATATAAAAATGCAAAAATCAGTCATTTTACATACATCAAGATTACGAAAGATTTTTTAAATATTTATATTGAGGGATCTGTAGGATTTATCGGTCAAATTAGGAATTCCACCGAGCCGAACCCTCTGATATGAAAATATCTGGAGACGGAGAATTATTTTCCCATTTAATAGTCTGGTAGGTTAACATGTTGTTCTTGTATTGATTTGTATTAATTATACTTATATAATAAACTTGCATAGCGTGGATTTACTAGATGATCATTTATATGGAAAAGTGTGTGAAAGCGTTTAGTTTTTCTTTTGGGGAAAATGATAAAAAAGGACCTAAAAGTCTGGTGCGTAGAATTAAATATATCTATAAAAATATAAGTAATTATATTTTTGTGAATTATTTACCAATTTCAAATCCAAAATCGACTTCAAAGATATCTTAAATAATAAGTTGGTATGGATGTCAAACGCATTTATTTACCGTGTCGATTTCTTGTACTTATATGCTGGTATATATATACAGTCGCGAGCAAAAATATCGAATCACTTTGCATTTTTTCATGTGCATCCAATATCTTTCTAATTTCCCACCCGAATATAAAAATTATGGTACCAAATAAAAGCTAACAATGTAGCACATTGGAAAATGTGCTAATTTAATAATATTCATGGTCCAAATGCTGAAAAAAACCGAATAACGGAAGTAGCCTGAAAATGCTCTAAAAATAAACAAGGCAAAGTTGGAATAAAGGGCTTTTTTAACATACAATACGATTTATTATAATTAAATTAGTATCGGGTATTGCCTCCCCTAGCCCTGCTGACACAGTTTAAGCGAGTTTTCATCCATCTAATTAATTTTCTAAGGTAGACTTGAGGAATAGCGTCCCACTCCTCCAGCAAAGCTATCTTCAACTCGTCAACAAGTAGTCCCACATGTGTTCAGTGGGGTTGAGGTCCGGACTCATCGCTGGCCAGTCCATGGTCTCGATGCCCACATCGCGGAGGTAGGCAGCGGTGACCCTTGCGGTATGACAAGGGGCATTATCCTGCATTAGCACGAACCCCTCATCAAAAATACCAGCATAAGGGATGACATGCTCTTCCAGAATCTCTGTTATGTACCTGGCAGCAGTCAATCCACCGCCACGACCACCGCCAGGCACGAAAACCAGCTCAGTCCGCGCGTCGTACGAGATGCCGCCCCAAAACATAACAGAACCACCTCCGTAGGCGACTCCTTCGGAGAAGCAGCACTGAGCATATCATTCTTCTGATCTCCTGTAGACTCTTTCCCTTCGGTCACAGCCATTCAGACACATTCTGCACTCGTCCGAGAAGAGAATTGGGGTCCATTGCGCAAGGGTCCAATTCTTATGAATTTCTGCAAATGCTCTTAGGGCTGTACGGTGCCGCACCAGCAACCTGGGCCCCATCGCAGGCCTCCTGGGTGTCAAATTCGCTGCCTTGAGTCTTCTTCTCACTGTCCACTCGCTGACAGCCACTCCTCGCACCTCACGCAGACGCTGCTGGATGGTAACTCCTGTCTGGTGACGATCTCGGAAGATGTTGAGACAATGAAGCGGTCGTCCCTCTCTGATGTTCACTTTCTGCGGCCGCTTCTTGGTCTTGAAGTAAAAGCCCCAGTTTTCTGGAACTCTGGTGAAGTTTACAAACTGTAGATTGGCACAGATTCACCTCGGCAACTACTGAACGTTGACTACGCCTTTCTTGCAGGAGCTGGATGAATGACTTCGGCGACTTGAGCTTCAGTGCCTTCCATTTTTTCCAGGTGTTCTTCACGGGATAATATGCGGAGATGTGTACCGGTCGACTTTGATCAGTGACTGATAAGAAACCCCCTCTCTACCCCCGTTATATAGGGGTCTAGGGTAGTGCAACTCATCCCCGTCGTAACGCGTAAAGGCTCACAAACCGGGAAATTCCTCATAATCTGAAAAATCCTGAGCCAATTATCATGTTTCATAGCTTTTTATAAAGCTAATATTCCAAGAAACATAATTACATTCATTAAATAATTTAGAAAAACCCGATTTACAAAGATATTGTGTGCACATGAAAAAATGCAAAGTGATTCGATACTTTTGCTCGCGAGTGCATATACACATATACAGTATATAAACAAGTAGTTTTTTCTTCGATGCATTTCAATGAAAATATGTTTTATACTTTTTGTTATTCGGTGGTATATCCTCACTATACACCCCTTCGGTGACACTAAACAGAATCGATGTGACAAACTAAACTATCACTATCGCTAACACGCTTGAGCCCTTAGCTTACCACTAACTTTGATAAAATTGACTGTAAATAGAACTGACTGCAGATCGTCAAACTCGACTAATTTTGTAATGTGGGTTTTTAACAGACAACCTTTGATTCTAAGTTAAGCCAGGGAGTTTACCGCTCTTGTAGTATGCATGTCGAAATTCAAAATATTAACCGAATTTAAAATCTTCACCCATAAATTTTTTATAATTTTATTATTTTAAAAATTAAAATTATTTTTTATAAATTTAAAATCTTCATCCTGAGGGCCTTGGTCATCTTTAGGGCTGGGGCTGCTGTGTGGAGGGTGTTTTTGAGGAAAGAAAGAATTGAATTTGAGCTGAGCTGTTAACGCAGCAAACACAAGAACAAATAAAAAAATTTTGACAATTTAAATTTTTTTTTTTAATGCAAATATAATTATTAAGGAAAAAATATAAACCCTCTTTTAAATAGTCTTTCCCTTCTAATGGCATTGTAGTTCTTAATTATAATAATTCCCAACTCTTACCTCCCCCCCTCTATCACTCCTTTCCCTCCCTCTACCACCCTCTCCCTCCCCTCTACCACCGTTCTCCAAAGATATCTGTGTTTAATTATTAACTTTAGTGTACATAACTTATTTACTCCTAAAGCAGTGAACATGTAGATTGTGCATAATATAATAATAAAGTGATGTAAACCAAGTTATTTGTCTTTTAAGTAAAATGAATAATGCCTTCGCGAAGTGATAACCACTTAGAATTATTATGTAAAACCTTCTGCCCGCGACTTCGTCTGCGTAGGATTACTACGTCGAGTAATCTATTTTCTTTTCCTAGGTCCCATTATACCAAAATTCTTAATCTATTTATTAAAAATATCTATAATTCTTGATTCGATTAAACATATTCATATCATTTAACACTAGAAAGACCGGAGCCGTCACTTTGACGGCATCCCAATGTATTATAACGATATTTTGCTCAAAATTTATTTTATTGATTTTTTTTTTTTTAAATTTCATGATTCATGATTTAAGGCGGGGGTATCAAAACTCGGCTTCACTGCAGTTAGGTATTTATGCTGCAAAGACGGGCCGCTAGCCACCCGCACTTTCAGCCGTCTATTTGGAGCAGACTCGGGTAAGATTGACACAAAATTGATAAACCATTCAGCATTTTGATAAAGTACGAAATAAAAAATACACCTGCCCTATAATATTTTAATTTGTTTACTAGATAATGGATACAACTTGACAGACTAAAAATCATATTAGCAATGGAATGGATACATAGAAACATCTTTTACGCCCTGAACCTTTTTTGACGTCTCAGTTTTTTACTCAATGTGACTTAGAATCTAATGGTGTTTTGACTTGGATCATATGGTTTATATAATGGTAATAACTGTATTTATAATATTACCGGAAAATAATGGGTGTGAATAAAGGGAGATCATAAAATAAAGTTGGGACAAATATTTTTAAGTACATGCGATAGAAATGACAAAAGATGGTTTGGTTTTTGAAAGTTTATTTAGACAAATTTTTTCGTACCCAATAAATAATATATTTCAAAATATTAGCTTAGATAAACAAAAAGTAGAATGACGCACATAAATGAAAAAACACAGAATTTAATACAAATTGATATAAAATCAACTAAATGTTTTTTTTGTTTTTTTTTTTAAAAGAAAGACAAACATTCCCGGGTTACGAATAACCCAACAACATTTGAAAATCTCCTACTACCACCACACTAAGCGGAAGGAATTGCTTGTGTTGTGATGGAGGACTTAGCCAGCCGAGGGATCGAACACGGAACGCCTGGGTGGGAGCCAAACGCGATGCCCACACAACCACTGACCGGTCAATGTAAACTTGGTATGCAAATATTCAGCATAATATCCTACAAAAATTCCCAAGACTTGTGGATTTTAAAATGATATTAATTTTATCTTTAGTACTTGTGTTAAACAGTGTTAGTCGTACGGAATTTTTAAACCTCTCAACAATAATAGTCGAATCTTTTTTTTTATTTTTATATATAACTTCGCACAGGAGGCTCTGAGGAAAATTGTCTTGAAGAGACCCATATTGTATGAAGGAGGAAACACAGAGGCAGGCAAATCGTTTCACAGCTGAGTTGTTGATCTCAAGAACGTGTGGTAGAAGCGACCCGTTCTCATGTGACAAATTTCGACTGTGTATATATATTAAGCGCGCGTTTGGCGTGTTTCCCGACTTTGCACCGGTGCCGAAGGGATCAATGATGCTAGTTCCTCGGAGCATCTTCCATAACTGAAATACCGGTAGAACAAGGATTCCATCGCGGTAGACGACCCTGAATAATTTTTGAAGCACATGTGCTCCTGAGGCTGTTCCTTCTTATTGGCAGCTCGTTTACAAATTACCCTAAATTTATTTGACTCTGTGGAGTATCGATACTCCCACCACCATTGAAACGAGAGGTGGGGAGAGACGCGGCACGGCTCGTCACTCCGTGACAATAGGTGTATCAAGCAACAGCTCTGTTAATTGTTATTTCGTCATTGTCATTAACCCTCCCTTGCCTGCGATGTGTATCTACTACACATTGCTTCTTGCACCTTTAATATCTCCATAAATATGGAAAATTCTGGGTTCAGATTTTAGGTAATCCTCCGTTATACATTTAACCATTAAATAAAAAAAAAATTAAAAATAATAATCAGTACCTTTTGGGCACATCATAGGTATTTTGTGAGAATCGAAAATAAATTCACCAATACAATCAAACGTCTGGCAATACGATCAGCGCTGCGGGTAAGACGTAGAAATGTGTGAAGCGTACGGCTAGTGCGACACTATGCACGTCTCACTCTCACCTATTTCGATATAAGTAAGCGCGAGGAAGAGAACTGGTCAGTCGTCAATCGTGTTTGTTCCTTCGGTTTCCCCCGCGGACGACGCGGACCGGCCGCCAGTCGCCGCTCGGCATTCATTCGGGGTGGTCTCTTTGCATGTTGTACGAGCATCGTTTCTTTGAGCTACCGATGTTTTTTTCATGTTTTCAGCAATTAAATATCAATTATTATCATTTTTGACTTCAACTATAATGAAATATAGCGATTTGCTATAAATATTAATTTTTTTTGGCTTTTAAATCGACCATTTCTGCTTGTGTAGTGATTACACGGCACCGGAGCGCGCGGATTTTTTCAGCACAGTTAATCAATAAACCAAGTGAGTACCATACTTCTTATTTTATTTTAACAGAACCCTACATATTAGATTAAATGTTATGAGAGCTTGAAAACTCCATAACTCTCTCGACTCATCGCCTTGCCCCGCTGTGGGAGAGATGTATTCATACATCCGCCACTCCTTTTTTTTATATAATAGCTCACAAAAGTCCCACCTGCTCCCGTCTGGAGTCAGTGAGACTATGGCATCCCCAATTGGGGTATGTTGTGTCGCTGAAGGTGAATGGGGATGAGAAGGAAATATTGTAATTATTTCCACAAATCTCATGACATCAGAGCTCACCACTATATGTATATAGAATCCTTCGCGGGCGTGTGCACAACAAATCACCTATTTCAGCGCAATCGAATGAATGGTATAGGAAATATTTTTATAACGCCAGAGCTCAGCACTTCATATAGAAACCATTACAGGTATGCGCACAACAAATCACCAAAGTTTCTTTGCAATCGGAGTAATGCTTTAGGTACCGTATAAGGAATTACGAAGGTGTGCATTTAACAACTCACAAAAGTTTCATCACAATCGGATAAATAGTACAGGAAATAAATTCATAACGCTAGAGCTCACTTGCACTATAATATATATAGAAACCTTTAAGGGCATGTACACAAACACGAAAAATCCGCCAAAGTTTCATCGCACTCCGCTTTAGGTACCGAATAAGGGACAAACAATGAAGCATTAATTTTTTATGTACTTTTTTTTACAAATTTCATGACGCCAGCGCTCACTTTTATTTATAGAAACATTGGCGGGTGTGCACATAACAACACACCAAAGTTTCATCACAATTGGATAAATGGTATAGGAAATAATTTCATAACGCTAGAGCCCACTTGCTCTATGTATAGATACCTACAAGGGCATGTACACGACAAATTGCTATCGGATGAATGCTTTAGGTTCCGCACGAGGAACAAACCAAGAAACATTCATTTTTATACGATAAAATAATTAATTATTTAATTTCTACTGGCTGTTTGATTGCTTGTATAACACCCATTTCCCCATTCATTCCTTCTATAAAATACATGGATAATATTTTCGTTCCGCGGACGGAACTGCAATGAGAGCGCGCGACCTCTCCCCTCAAATGTCCACTCATTACTGAATAAATTCACAAAATGTAATCGTGAAACCTGGCCCTTAACAACTATTTTGAAAAAAAAACAGGTACGTAACTTATTATTTTTTTTAAATATAATTACTTATACCTAGAAAGACCACCGCCGTCAATGTGACGGCTTGGGACATTATACTGAGTTTGTTTACAACCTTCTTCATCCAAGTTTCCAATATACCCATTCCACCTCGAGTATGATAGTAAATTATTATATAAATTATTATTTATCTGTAACCTAAATTTCCATAAATTCTTTGTTATATTATCCGTAAACTTCACTATCATCAATTATTATATTATCTGTAAATTTCGTTAACATAAATCAAATGTTATATTATCTGTAAACTTCATTACTATCAATTATTATTTTATCTATATACTTCATTGTCATAAACTCCTTATTATATTATCTGTAAACTTCATTTTCATAAATCATTATATTATATGTAAACTTAATTATCATAAATTCATTGCTGCATTAACTGTAAACTTCATTATCATCAATTATTATATTATCCGTAAACTTCATTATCATCAATTATTATATTATCTGTAAACTTCGTTATCATAAATTCATTGTTTCATTATCTGTATACTTCATTACTTTCAAATATTATTTTATCTGTAAACTTCATTGTCATTAATTCATAGTTATATTATCTGTAAACTTCACCCGCCATAACACAGGGACCTCCCTAGCATGGCGGATGAAATAACAAACTATCTATACAATGTACAAAATACATTTAATAAATAAATAAAAACTAATATGTCTGACTCTTTTTTATATGAATACCGCACAAGAGTCCTAACTGCTCCTGTCTGGAGCCAGTGAGACTATGGAATCTCCAATTGGGGTATGTTGTAAGGCTGAAGGAAGTGGGGAAAGGAAGGAGATGGGGGAGGGGTAGGAGATGGCGAAGAGAAAGGTGGGGAAGTACCTGGCTATTCAGATCTGGTTACCAAACACGTCTAAAGCCATTTCTTCAAGCAACGTTTCTATTCTGAATGGTGGTCTTACGCCAGGGCGATATTGAGAGTATCTTCCACTCTGGAACGTGCCGCAAATATAATTTATATAATTTTTAATCAATTACTTGTGAAATAACAGAAATTAATCAGATAAAATGTATTTATGCACACCGGGTTTGAACCCGCGATCTTCGGATTGGGAGAGGTTTACCCCTCGACCAAGCCGCCATCAACTCTTTATTTCAGTAGCGTACGTATATCATTCGGACTCGATCTGTACGTTTATTGGTCATTGTCACATAATTTATAATAAGATTACAAAAACAAATCTATCTGCCTCTCGGAAATGTTTATTTTATAGCTTGTTGGAGAACTAAAGGCAGATTTTACAAATCCAGAGCAGGTCCAGCTGTGTTAGCTCCTGAAGAACTGACAGAAGAGAAATCCGAAAATAAAACTTCTAAAAGACGACAGTGCCAAACTAACATATTTTTTTAGAAAAAACCAAATGACGCGTGTGAAAATTGTAAGAAGCCTGTTTGCGGAAAGTGAATCCGATACTATAAACATGTTTGTACTAGATGTGCACCTGATGGGATAGGAAATAATAGCATTAGCTTAAAAAAAACGTAATTTTACACTGTCTTATTATTTTTCCAGGAGGCCCTGAGACCCTCGGGGCCTTATGTTATTTTTGGGGGTGCTGTATGGAGGGTATTTTTAGGGAAAGGAAAGAGAGGAAGTTCTGAGAAGGAAAAGGGTAAAAAGGGTGGGTAGGGAAAATGGTTAAATATATTCAGGGGTGACGGACGTATAAATCCACCCCTCCCACTGAGGTACAAAGCAATAGGTGGAGAGAATCCGGCTGGAGAGATCTGTATTAGGTCTCGCTAAAAAGACCCTCCACACAGCATCTTCAAAGATGACATTGTCCCTGAGGGTATTTTTTTCTTCGGGGCCTCCTGTGTGGAGCTAATGTAAAAAAAAAATGTGTTGAAACGGCACCATGGCGAATTATTCAAGTAGGTATATATTACGAAATTTTTCACAAAATATTTCTGGGCACATTCTTAATTATTATGTAATTTTTAGCGCCTCCGCCCACTCAGGCAACTGAAAACTCTCAACTGCCAACTGTCTTTGTATGACAATGTGATGGCCCGCACATACACTATCACACAAAACCCCGTTGTCAATGGTAACGCAAGCGGTGACTTGCGACTTGCTCTACTGGTTGCCCTGGGCGGCCATTGATAGTTGCCAACTGTCAGCTGATTGTTCTTCTTCTATGGTTAACCAAGCTTTTTGACCAATCAAGACAGAGAAACAGACGGTTTTAGTTGGTTTTCAGTTGCCTCAGTGGGCGGAGCGCCTTAGTAATGGGCCGTTTTCTGAGTAATTCCAAAATATCCACGAGATGGCAGCACGGTCGTTACCGGTCCTCCTGTCATCTAAGCTGTGGACCAAATCTATGGACTGACGTCTTTCAATCATTTCAATGATCTGATGATGATCTGTCATTTCGATAGCTATTTGCAATTTGTTTTCCGACAAGTTGGCTTATTTATGAGTTTAGCCAAACCTAGTTTGCTCTATTTGTAAGTAAAATGCACAAAAAATACGGTCAGTGGACTATTTTCCAATTGAAGGAAGAGTTGAAAGGACGTAATGCCAAAACTTTTGGTAAAAAAACAATTCTCGTAGAAAGGTTAGTAAATACACCACTATTGCTCATTTGTATTGCCTACGATAATTTCTTTTCTAATTTATCACTAAAAGTTATTATCATAATGCGTTTTATTTAAGACTCGAAGACTATGATAAACATCATTATTTCAATCCTGCTGGCGTTGCGGACGAAGATGTCTTGGAAATGGTTACGCCGAAGCCAGAAGATTTTCAAGACATCAACATGGCTTCCAATATTCCAGCACTGACGCGGGAAGAACTTCATAAATTCAGTGTTTCCTGGGAAAGTTTGAAGAACACCGACAAAGCGGTAAGTATGTGAGTGCTGAGTGTTCGAAGTGCACATGAATATGGCACAACCGATATTTTAGGAAAGTGTGCTTCGTAGTACAGGAAACATCTTTCTTATGCTGTCTATATACATTATAATTGTAACACTTTACGTATGTAGCTGGCGTATTGGCACATTGCAAGCACGCATTTGTAGTTCTACATGGAATAGTAGATTTTAGTGAAAATAAAAAAATCGATGTTCAACAAAGTTGTACAAGCATGCTACAAAATTTTCATTCACCGAGGAAATATCGTGGTGCGCCTATAAAAGCGGAATATCTGCAACTAAAAAAACAGCAGTTGTCTCAACAACAGCTCCTTGATTTTGATCCTAGGCCTACTACTTGCATTAAGTCTACTACTTTCTGTCTTGTGTATATGTAAGCACTTGCATACTGCTACCTAACACCATACGCACGGACATTGGAGGTCTAGCTTCGTTTTATTAAATGTAGAATCGTTCTTATTCAAAAAAAATTGCACCCTTGCGAGAGCCTTGAAGGAGTGACCTTATGTTACTTATACCAGGGCGGGTAAATAGTGGACAACCTCCAATGACTGTATAGAGTGTAAAGAAGTAGTAATTAAATACATGTCATCCAAATATAATTATTGGAAAAATAATATCTTGCATATTTTTAATTATTTTAAATCAAATAGGATTTAAAATATTTTACTAAGTGTATCTATTACTATGCATGGCAGCTGTTTCGCCTTCTGAAGGCATTGATTTGACAAACTTACTTGAAAATATTTATGTTTTTATTCTACACTAGTTGCATATTTAATTTGTTAATCTTATTTTCTTTATTTTAACAGGTTGACTGTTCACAAAGTTTATCACGCGTTGACCGATGCTACCACAACCATATAATATTTGGATGTAAAAAAATAAAATAAGTGCCAAAACAATAAATAATTTATGTATAATGTTAACTATTTGCTGTACTGATATGTTCTTCTATGTGTATAATGGTTGTAAATGTTTTACGACATATTTATATTATGTCTGTAATCTTGTTCTTTTCATATTGACCTCGAGAAATAAAAGAAAGTTTTTTTTAAATTTATTTATATATTTGTTAAATTATTTTGTGTTATTTAGTACAACTAAACAAGAATCTTTTTTAACCACGGCAGTAGCTGTCGTGCAAGGTCTCAGAAAACCATGACAAAACTGCACCGACACCCACACTTTATTTTAATAAAACAAATATAATAACAATCGTTTATTTCAGAATGTTGCGCAATGCAATACTATCCATATTTTGAAATAGCACAAATACTGACAAAATAACAATGCATTCATACGTAGAATGAAACAGAAAATAAATGAAAAATATAGTAGGTACCTATATAATAATAAATCCAAAAAAATATGCAAAATCCGTTCATGGGGGATATTTGACAGGCTCCCATTTCCAGAAGGAGGGACTCCATCTCCATCCAGGCAACCATGGCAGTGATGATGGTATTCTTCGACTGACTGGCGTAGTCTGCGCCATAAGCTTCCCCTGCGGTGAAACAAAATTTTATTTTAATATATACAAGATGTTAAGGGACGTACTTGACTTACTTTAAACCAGTGATTCCTGACATTTTTCGGAGAAAAAATGGAAATAAAATGTTGGTCTCCTGTGACTTTCAAAATGTCACATTGAACATCGAAAATATCACCGGAGACCGGGCAATATGACTTCCACTGCCACATCTTCTAGATTCACAAGCAACGCCGCTTCATCTTGTGGTTTTGGTTTTGTAGAATTTATATATGTTTTTTCACGTATCAGACGCCTTTCCTGTCTGTTTCTTAATTCTAAATTACCTACTTCTACTTTTAGAAGAAACTACACCTTTCAGTAGCTTTTGCCTTTACAGTACAACTGAAAATAAATTAGGTTCAAACTTCCATCCTTGCATGATATAAAATACAAAACGGTCTACGTTAAGAAATAATAATAATTTGATTTTTTCCCTAAAACACTCCTACTGAATATTAAATTACAATCACAAGATACACAGACATGGGACGAGAAATGAAAGCAAATTAGATCGCCAACAATGAAGAATCAGCCGCCCAGAAATCTCGTGTCAGACAGTTTGATAACCGTGTAATAAAATTATTGCAATAATTGAAAATATGGTTAATTTATAAAAGGGAAATAAGATATTATATCTACCATAATTATTAATGTTAGCTGTGATTGAGTACACTTATATTTAAAGGTACGTTTGTCAAATAATGTCAGCTGCGAAAGAAGGCAAAATTTTGTGCATTCTTTGTCAAATGTTTATTTACGTGTTCATTATACTATACAAGTACTCTATATATTATATTGGGGATTCAATTATAGTAAGATATTAATTAAATGAGTCATGTAATTACTGTTATGGTTAATATTATTGAATACACAATCTGTGTCCCTGAAATGAGCTTTACAGACTACAGAAGTACGAGTCGGTGCCCAATTTGGAAATGATTCCATTTCGCTTTCAAGTCTCTATCTTTGGGAAACTCGTGCCCACTCCTATTTCTACACATTAGAACACTACAACAGGTTGAAGGCATTATTATAATATTTAAAAACACTAAATTGCGTCAAACGGCCTAAAAAATGTATGGGATCTGACAGTTAAATAAAATAGTTGGACCGGTAGGACTATGAGCGAACCTAGCGGCCAAAATCGTGCGAAAACGGCCCATTATAATAATGGATGAAGGATCGATCACCACTCAAAAGTTGAGTAAGAACTGCGATTTGGCCTGAATAACAGATTTGTCTTTCTAGAATTCTAGCCACACTATTTAACTTTCAACTTTATCTATGGTGTTGACTTGTGATTTGATCATTCGCCGATGACATTTAATATTTTACTTTCTCCTACTAAAATGTTCAAATTAGCTAACATATTAAGAAATTGCTAATTTTGGTTAGATTATTTGTAAATATTAGGCACAGACTTAGGAAATTACACTTTGTTCCAACTTAATTTATTACTGGAAGAAATAAGGCGCTCCGCTGACGAGGCAACTGAAAACCAACTAAAACCGGCTGTTTTCTCTGTCTTGATTGGTCAAAAAGCTTGTTTAACCATAGACGAAGAACAATCAGCTGACAGCTGGCAAGTAGCAACGGCCCGCCAGGGCAATCAGCAGTGCAAGTCGCAAGTCACCGCTTGCGTTACCATTGACACCGGGTGTTTGAGTGATTGTGTAGTGTGCGGGCCATCACATACAAAGACAGTTGGCAGTTGAGAGTTTTCAGTTGCCTCAGTGGGCGGAGGCGCTAACTGATTACGTTTGGATAGATATTTGGATAGACAGTAAAAAACGCATTTCAATTCAATTTTTTTTAAAAGAAAGACAAACATTCCCGGGTTACGATTAACCCAACAACATTTGAAAATCTCCTACTACCACCACACTAAGCGGAAGATGTTGTTTGTGTTGTGATGGAGGACTTAGCCAGCCGAGGAATCGAACACGGAACGCCTGGGTGAGACCCAAACGCGATGCCCACTTAACCACTGACCGGTTTAAAGTTTACAATATAAAACGATTCCTTTGCCGCTATTTTAGATTACTTTTGTATATTTATGGGTTGGCATTTGCGTGAGATTCGTTTTAATCTAAATACGCATGAATTACTTAGTTTGCCCAATCTAAGAACCTAATAACACAATTTCTGCATGTAGTTGGTTCTTGTGGTAATTGTCAAAACAAGGTTTAATTTCTATAATCTGTGCCTAAAAGTGCAACCGTTAATAGAATACTTACCAGATTATTTTTTTCTTAAGGAGTTACTTACGTATTTAACAACAGCGATCTAAAAAACTTTTTTCGGAATTGTCAAATTTCTTCAATCTTTTTAGAACAATGAGCGGTGTTGGTATGAACATATGAATTTCTTAAAATTATCGTTTTACTTTCTGAGAATTATTGAAAAGATTACTTCATCGAGCACGTCAACCTGCACTCGGGCGAGTGGCCTTATTCGTGCTTGCAGTGCGATTTTACGTGCGTAAAGAATCACTATGTGAAACGGCAATTTCTTCTGCGCCAGAGCGAAGAAAAACGCGCGGACTGCAGTTACACAATCAACCACAGATCTTATACAATGACGCACTCGCGCCAGCATGCGCGCGCTGCCCTTTGCATTCCTGAGCTGCGACTAGACCACCACGAGAAAAGAGCACTTTATACTCCTTTCCCACAGTGGAGAAAAACCATTCGTGTGTTATGAGTGCAGTTTTACTTGTAGCAGAAGGTCCTGCTTGAATCGCCATGTGAAAACTCACAAAAATTCGAAACCGTCTACTTCTGCTTGATTCAAACAATATTCTTCTGTCTTTCAATTTTTGACGGCCTCCGTGGTCGAGGGGTAAGATTACGAATGCAAAATTTAAAATTCTGGCGTGCGCACTTAAATTATTTTTATTAAATTAAACTAATTAGGTATTTTGTGTAAACCACTTTATAATCGCATGTGATTGTATGGTGTCTTTGGCCACAAAGTGATTTTGCCAAGATTAAATAAGTTATTTCTAATTTATTTGCGTTTTTTTTACAATTGATTCATTTAAAATACTATTAACTTGTTTGTGGCACGATCAAGAGCAGTGTATGCCAATTTTTTTACTTCGCGGCACACTAGTGAATGGGAATTGTTCCGCGGCACACAAAATAAAAATAACTCAAACAGGGAAATGTACTTTATTACAATGATATTAATGTATTCATATGCAGGTAACAATTTTTTTAATACTTTATTCTTTTATCAACATATTTTATGAATATGTTGCAATTGATTTTTGGAATAAATTTTGGAAAACAAACACGTAACTCCTCAATTACTATCTGTAACCGCACTCGTTTTTTGGATATCATCTCCAAGAGCGCTGAAAAACCAAATTTGCAAAGATACGACGATCCAGATGGCTCAGAGATTTGTTTGCTATTGTAGCCAATAGAAGATATTGACTCCAAAGCGATATCCAAAATGCTGACAACTCTAGCTCAGATAATGATTTTTCTGCACAGGGTCGTTTTTAAAATCTATTAAAATTTCCTCATCTGTTAGTGTCAGGTGTGTGCTGTCAAATCTTGGATGGATTGGATTGATGTCCCACAAATGGATTGACGACCGCTGGTGCATTTGATAATCAAATGAAGAAAAATACTTGGGAAATTATGTAGAAAGGAGTTCTAATGTCCTCTGCACTTCAGGCAAACACTTTTCTTGTCCACAGTTTTTCTAATATTGTAATATTTTCCTTCCAAGCTTTGATTTAAAATGTTTAACTTATGGGGGTAATGTGGGTGTAGATGGACTGTGTATAAATCGAATAAGCATTTAACGCTGCACTTTTAAGTTTATTGAAACAATTTACATCCGAACCATAATTTAATGTTATTAAAGACTTCATAGGTATATGAAAGTGGGAGCGAACAAAAAGCGATTTGAAAATTTCGGCAGTCTAGAACAGAATGGTTCCGTTAAATTTTTCACGGCAGACGGTGACTCTGGGAGAATGTTGAGGGATCGCTTTGGCGTGTGAGGAATCAATAGGAATGCTACCGATTCAAGATCCATCGTTCGCTTCCCACAAACTTCTCAAACATTAAGAAATGTTACTTCCAGCCACCAATTGTCCTCGTGAAGAAAATCATATTCAATATTTTGCCACTAAGCTACATGAAATACACACAATACATGAGCCACGAAGCATTTTTGACGACCCTGCATGGAGGGAGGGCAGGAAAAGGCGCTAACGCTAATAAGGGGATTCTTCCTTCGCCGCTTTCGCCATGTTTTGTGATCAGAGCTGATTAACCACGAACCGCATTACCTTCTCTTCCTCAACTCCTTCCTTTCCTACTACTCTGAGCTCTACATCATATCCCAATTGTGCATGCTGAGAGCAGTTGGGACCAAACTTCAATAGCTTTTTGACTCCTACTGATGGAACTCACTATATCGAGGAGCTAGCGAAGGAATTTAAGATTGCCTTCAAGGAACCCCTTGGAGGTTCAAGGGGTGGGAACCCTACGCATTTGTGCACTGAGATTCTAAACATATAAACGGTTAAATTTGCAGGTTTTATTCTCACAAAACACGTGTTAAAATAATTAGATAATTTAAATTTTAAAAAATAATTTAAAGGGAGGCATTCGTCTGTCATGCTATGCTAAACCAACACGTTATTCTATGTGAAATGCATAGTAAATCGTGGTGCCGCACCTAGCAATAGCATTCCGATTGCTATGAAACTTTGAGGTTTTGTTGTGTACATGCCCTTGAAGGTTTCTATATATAGTGCAAGTGAGCTCTTGCGTTACGAAATTATTTCAAATACTTTTCATCTGATTGTATGAAACTTTGGTGAGTTGTTGTGCGCAAACCCACGAAGGTTTCTGTGAGCTATGACGTTATGAATTTGCATTCAAATTTTACATTAGGTGGTGGCCGAGTTGTTCGAAAAAAGTTCATATATTTATTTATAGTTTATTCCATATAGTTTAGCGGCAGGGTGGGAAGGCGGGAATACAAAAAAATACTATTTTAGTGGCATTGCTACTCGCTAGTTATTTGTTTGCGCTGTTTCTCCAAGTGCCCCACTTCTTGACTGGAGACTTTGGAAGTGCTCTCAGAGAGAGAATCTTCACAGTCAATCATGGCGGGTATTGAAATCTCATGTAGAATTCTGTTCTGAAATATATGTTCTGTTCCAAAATATCCAGACATTTTTTGCTGGCATGAGCCCCGTACAGCAGAAGCATAATATTCTAGATTAGCGAGTTAGTTAAAACAAGCCCAAGTTTGTCCCTTTTCAAGCTTAACTTTCACGAGCATAAATAGTTGCAGCTAGAACACGAGAATGGCTTTTCTACGCACTGATTTTTCGGGTACCATTTTTTAGAGAATTGATTGAACCAATTCTCTAAAAAATGGTACCCGAAAAATCAGTGCGTAGAAAAGCCATTCTCGTGTTCTAGCTGCAACTATTTATCGATCGATGGTTTCTGGTAGTTGAATTTGTAAGATCAAGAGAACGTTCTCAATTCGAGACTCAGTCGGTCCTCTAACCTTTTTCCTTAAATAAAATACTCATTTTTCATTACACCGTTTATTTATTGTTATATATTATACCACCCACAGTTTACTCTAATAATTAAGCTTCAACAGGACAGAATATCAACAACTAACACAGACTATGGTAAGTATATAAATTCGTGGCTAGTAGCGTGGGGTCAGATGCCTTCATAACGCACTGTTACGGAGCGTTTAGAGTAGATAGTTTTAGGAATACCGCATATTATTTAATCATTTTTCACGAATAATTTTATTCAGAAATGAGTTTGTTGATGCACATCGATTTGAACGAAAACTGATTAAAAATCGTTCATTTGCTTAAGAATTTTTAACTCCAAGGCCCAAGAGGGGCCAGTGAAATAGATTATATTACAAGTATATTCAAGGAAAAAAAGACATTTCAAAATATTGCATCAATTTCATCAGAAGTAAGATTAAAAACTATTGGAGGTCCCTTGGGCCACACGGATACGCCCAAAACACATTTCAATTGTTTAATCTGTTCGGTGGTATGATTTTTTTTCTACGGATGTCATCCTCACGTAATTCCTACCATTATTTTTACTCAATTAACATCTATTGAAGACGCGCTAATTACAAACGTAATCAATTTAAACAAAATAGATTTAATCTAACATGTTTAAGAACAACGCAGTTTTATTTTTGTCTTTATCTACTTATTGATACTAAAAACTAATTAAGATTTAAATCGATTACAACCAAAAATAAGTACGTACCTTCAGGACCAAATGCGCACCTTTCATTTTACTGTTCTAAAAAACAAAGATAGCATTAAAGATTCGAGAGTGAGTGCCTCCGCTGACGAGGCAACTGAAAAAAAACCAGTTTGCAACTAAACTCGCTATCTTGTGTATGTCAATATGATGGTCCGCACATTACAAAACTTCTCAAAAACACGTTGTCAATAGCAACGCAAGCAGTGACTCGAAACTCACCATGCTAGTTGCTACGATGAGAGCTGATTGTTCTTCGTCTATGGTTAAACAAGTTGAAATAATTATGGAAATCATAAAATTGAGTAGGAAATTAGGTTGGAGACCACAGCAACGAGCCAGTTTTCAGTTTGGTTCCAGTTTCTCCAGTGAGCGGATCGCCTTAGGAGTTGGAGTCTTCATTAAGTGCCTCCGCTGACGAGGCAACTGAAACCAAACTAAAACTGGCTGTTTGCTATGGTTTCAAACCAAACTTTATCACGGTTTTACGATTTCTGTAATTATCTCAGCGTGTTTAACCATAGACGAAGAACAGTCAGTTTTCATCGCAGTCATCTGCCGCTGACAAATTGAAAAAAACAAAAAACTAGCAAACTGGCAACGGCCAGCCACGGCAACTAGCAGGGCGAGTCGCGAGTCACTGCTTGCGTTGCCATTGACAACGGTTTGATAAATTGTGTAGTATGCGGGCCATCACAATGACATACATAGGATAGCGAGTTTAGTTGCAAACTGTTTTTTTTTTCAGTTGCCTCGTCAGCGGAGACAACTGCGACCTAAAGCTTTATTATTATTATAAATTTAAGAACCAGAAAAGATTGTTGTTATTTTCTGTTCGACATGGACAAAGGAAAAATCTTTTTTTTATATTAATACCGCACAAGAGTCTTAACTGCTCCCGTCTGGAGCCAGCGAGACTATGGCATACAATTGGGGTATGTTGTAAAGTCGGAGGTATTGGGGAGGGCAAGGAGAGGAAGGTACCTGGCTATTCAGATCTGGTCACAAAACACGGCTTAAGCCACTTCAACCAACGTTTCAATTTTGAATGGTAGTCCTACACCAGGGCTATACTGAGAGAATCTTCCACTGTGGAACTATATATTTTTTTAATTAATTAATTGTGAAATAACACAAATTAATCAAATAAAATTTATTTGTGCACCCCGGGTTCGAACCCGCGACTGGAAGTCGAGAGCCTTACCCCTCGACCACGCCGGCCGTCAAGTTTTATCAGAAGTATCGAAAAATGATGCTTACACACCCGACATAATACCTGATAATCTTGTCTTACCTATCACAATATCTCTTCAAACATACAACAGTTAAAAATAAACGAGAAAAGTCAAAAGATTACACGACTTTGAGCGCATCTTCTTTATCGGTCGCTTGCTGTTTTTTCGCTTGGTTCTTGTGTATACGCATGTGCTTCCTAAGATAGTCCTTGTATTGACAAGTGTAGGAACACACGGTGCAGGAAAATGGGTAATCAGCAGTATGGCAGAGCATGTGGCTGTCCAGGCGATACTTGGTCGTGCAGGAATAACCGCACTCCAAACACGAAAACTCCTTTTTACCAGAGTGAATCAGCAGGTGGATTTGTAGATTGGCTTTCCGGTAGCATTTGTAGCTGCAGACATTACATGCGTAGGCCTTTTGACCGGTGTGAATTTGCATGTGGGCCCTCATGATGCTCTGTCGCACGCAGGAATAGTTGCACACGTTACAAGAGTATGGTTTGTTGACGCTGTGGTTAGCCTGGTGTATTTTGAGGTTCTTGTTGGTGCTGAAAAGGTCTCCGCAGTCCGGACATGAGAAAGGTTTCTCCCCCGTGTGGGCGAGGAGGTGGTTCTTCAGACTGATGCTCTGCGTGTAGGTATTGGGGCACTGCGGACAGGCAAATGGTTTCTGACCGGTGTGGACCCACATATGTTCCTTCAGCTGGTATTTGCGCTTGAACGTCTGATTGCACTGCAGGCATATGGTCACCTCCGGTTCTGATGGCGGCTTCGGTTTCTTTTTCTTTTCTGGAAATAATTCAACAGAAATGGGGTTTCAATAAATTTGAACCAATTTACGCGCTATTCTGCCACATTTGTGGTAACGCTGTCCAGAATTCACCGAAATCAAGGAGTTAATAATACAGTTGTTTTCAGTCCGAAGATTTTATGCATCATTAGAGAATTAAAGGCTGACTAGAGTGCAGGGACTGGCAACAGCTAAATTACGAAGTCAGTGCTGTCGCTAAGTAAAATTTACTGTTAAAAATATTCTAAAACCTCTGCTTATTTATATACTTGCGGCAAAACAACATACAAATCAGCAACAACAACGAGTACAAATAAATCGCCATTTGATCACTTGACGCCCCGAAATCGACAAGGCCTCCTACTCTAGTCAGCCTTGGGATAAAATTCGATGTAAGTTTTGAAAATGAAAACGCCGTCCGGTCCTACAGTTTATTTCGTTCATACGCTCAAAATCTTTGAATTTCTATCTTTGTCATAAACAATGTTTGAATTAATAATTTACTGAAAACATAAAGTTTCTTATTTGCAAGTTGTGAGACAGTAAGTAGCAAGTTTATTTGTGTTTTTCATATAATGTTTTTAAAATAAAGGAATTCATAACTTACTTTTGACTTTTTCTTCATCCGCCGAACGAGGTTTCGCCTTCTTCTTCTTTTTAGATGAAGCGGGAACGGGTTTTATTTTAGCTTCCAAGATACTTGTTATCGGCACTTCTACAAAAAATCCTTCATCGCTTTTTCCTACAAAAAAACGTAAGATTGTAGTGCCCACTTTGCAACATTACCGTGTAAACGTATGGAACAAAATAATTTCCCTCAGAGCCATGAGCGTTTATTTAGGGTAGGGAAAAAGATAAAGGTACCGAAAAGAGAGAGGTTAGAAAATTCTTTAAAAAGTAGGCTTCTACAACATATTCATGGTTTAGGACGTTTAGGATCTATGAATACAATGAATATGAATGGAAGAAGGAAAAGGCATCTTATGAAAAGTGGTGTAAAATTGAAAACGCTACTTGGTCGACCATCCCAGAGGTCATGCATCGGCCAATCAGGCTGGGACAAACGCCCTATCTTGCCCCACCATGCTCACGCCCATTCTCAGGGCCTAGGTCAACTTAGGGGATAGGGGAAATGAAGTAGAGGAAGTTCTGGGACGGAAAAAGGTATGACCTATGGGTAGGAATCTGGGGCAACTGTCTAGGAGTGATTTACGTATGAATCCATCTCTCCAACTGCAGTGTAAGGTCGAGAGATGTCAAAAGAACTCCCTCAACCAGTCTCTCTCCATCCTGCCCGCCACGCAGTCGGTAGGCAGACTCACCTAAGACCTAGATAAACCTCCATCTCATGAGCGGGGTCAACTCTGCCAAGTCACCAAACGTAATTAGCGAACCACTTGGGGTGAACTATGGCAGAGGTTTGGTTTTCCAATTAATGGTTCCCGGGGCGGCGGTATCTATAACCGCCTCCCAAATGATAATATTGAGTAGAACAAAGTACCTCCTCTACATTTTTTGTATATTTTGCGACCCATTCTTATAAGTTTTTTTAATTTTTACAATTTTTATTTTATTTACGATATTTAGATTATTTTTGATGGTATTTTAATATTTTTTTAGATGTGAATTTTATGAGCATTTGACGTATTTTTAAAGAACTTGTCAAAAACGGCCACCATCTTGAACTGAAACCGGAACAAACAAATTTACAAATAGATTAAATGCCAAACAGCACCTCGCTATGCTCGGTCAAAAAGAAAGCATATACTGAATAGAGATAATTAATATAGTGCATAATAAAAATAAAGAAACTAGTTATCATGGTGTTTCCCCGAAGTGGTAATCAGAGAGGATGTTTGCCATACAACACAATTTGTTCTGTCAAACGCTCCTAGATTAATCCACATTTATGCATCGTCTCAAACACAATACTCTACTGTTTTTCTGACTGCATGACCCGACTCGAGTGTGTTGTTCATTTGATCGTGTCACATTGATTTTGTCGGGCGTCGCCGACTTCTTCTAACCAATATTTCTCGCCACAATGCGTGAATACCACACGAAAATTCAAACCGCACTTAAATGTGGTCACCAAACACGGCGAAAGCTATTTGAAGGAATAATGTTTCCATATACTACTACATACATGTACTACATCTCGATAAGGTATTATTAATATGGTTGACCTGGAACTATCTCAGGAACACAATCGTTAGAGCTGGTGGAATCCATTACTCTTTTAGTGGTAAATGAAATCATGAATATGTAATCAAGAATCGCACATAACGCCCGTGCAATAAAATGTATGATTTATCTGTCATTCGTGAAACGTCAAACTTAACCATAGATACCGTCCTTTATAGAAGCCATGTTGGTATTGCCATGTCATGATGCGTTGTAAATCGTTTTAATCGAATAGCCAAAAATGTTGAACATTATTATGGTGACCGGTCTACTAAGTGGAAACTTTTTAAGTGTATGAATATTGAGTACAAACTTTTCGTCGGATGTTAATTCCTCACATGATAATTCATCATGTCGCGAAGCGTCGAAAACTTATAATTGGGGTTTTTAACCTTAGGGGTGCAGCTAATTTCATGAAACAACTTGCGCAATGCAAATTCGGTTTAATCCCTCAGGTCTCGGGCCTATTTTGTCGGAAGGTCAAAATATTTCCTCTTTGCAATAATATCCAAATAAATGGAATATTGAAAACTAAAAACGGTTTTTGAAAGGTGATGAAATAAGCTTTAATTTTTTTTAAATTAACATATTGAAATATTAAAAATGTAAATGCAAACAGTTTTAAACAGGCCTCACCTTTACGTTTTTTTAAAACTAAAATTACTGAAAAAGAAAAAATAAAATCACACACATATTATTTTATAAGACAAGTGTATTTATAAACGTTTTCGTTGACTCACTTTTTGTCGTTTCACGTAAAAATAATGAATGAAAATTTCCCAAAGTTTCATTGTTTTATCCAATTGCGGTCTGAAACTTTGTTTTTTTTTTAATAGCAGGTTCAGATGGTTCAATTTGAGTTGATCAACTCGACATGAAATCATATTAACACCGTGTGAACCTTCGGTCAACTAAGTTGAACAAGTTTTTAATAGCAGGTTCAGATGGTTCAATTTGAGTTGATCAACTCGACATGAAATCATATTAACACCGTGTGAACCTTCGGTCAACAAAGTTGAACAAGTTTTTAATAGCAGGTTCAGATGGTTCAATTTGAGTTGATCAACTCGACATGAAATCATATTAACACCGTGTGAACCTTCGGTAAACAAAGTTGAACAAGTTTTTAATAGCAGGTTCAGATGGTGCAATTTGAGTTGATCAACTCGACATGAAATCATATTAACACCGTGTGAACCTTCGGTCAACAAAGTTGAACAAGTTTTTAATAGCAGGTTCAGATGGTTCAATTTGAGTTGATCAACTCGACATGAAATCATATTAACACCGTGTGAACCTTCGGTCAACAAAGTTGAACAAGTTTTTAATAGCAGGTTCAGATGGTTCAATTTGAGTTGATCAACTCGACATGAAATCATATTAACACCGTGTGAACCTTCGGTCAACAAAGTTGAACAAGTTTTTAATAGCAGGTTCAGATGGTTCAATTTGAGTTGATCAACTCGACATGAAATCATATTAACACCGTGTGAACCTTCGGTAAACAAAGTTGAACAAGTTTTTAATAGCAGGTTCAGATGGTGCAATTTGAGTTGATCAACTCGACATGAAATCATATTAACACCGTGTGAACCTTCGGTAAACAAAGTTGAACAAGTTTTTAATAGCAGGTTCAGATGGTGCAATTTGAGTTGATCAACTCGACATGAAATCATATTAACACCGTGTGAACCTTCGGTCAACAAAGTTGAACAAGTTTTTAATAGCAGGTTCAGATGGTTCAATTTGAGTTGATCAACTCGACATGAAATCATATTAACACCGTGTGAACCTTCGGTCAACAAAGTTGAACAAGTTTTTAATAGCAGGTTCAGATGGTTCAATTTGAGTTGATCAACTCGACATGAAATCATATTAACACCGTGTGAACCTTCGGTCAACAAAGTTGAACAAGTTTTTAATAGCAGGTTCAGATGGTTCAATTTGAGTTGATCAACTCGACATGAAATCATATTAACACCGTGTGAACCTTCGGTCAACTAAGTTGAACAAGTTTTTAATAGCAGGTTCAGATGGTTCAATTTGAGTTGATCAACTCGACATGAAATCATATTAACACCGTGTGAACCTTCGGTCAACAAAGTTGAACAAGTTTTTAATAGCAGGTTCAGATGGTTCAATTTGAGTTGATCAACTCGACATGAAATCATATTAACACCGTGTGAACCTTCGGTAAACAAAGTTGAACAAGTTTTTAATAGCAGGTTCAGATGGTGCAATTTGAGTTGATCAACTCGACATGAAATCATATTAACACCGTGTGAACCTTCGGTCAACAAAGTTGAACAAGTTTTTAATAGCAGGTTCAGATGGTTCAATTTGAGTTGATCAACTCGACATGAAATCATATTAACACCGTGTGAACCTTCGGTCAACAAAGTTGAACAAGTTTTTAATAGCAGGTTCAGATGGTTCAATTTGAGTTGATCAACTCGACATGAAATCATATTAACACCGTGTGAACCTTCGGTCAACAAAGTTGAACAAGTTTTTAATAGCAGGTTCAGATGGTTCAATTTGAGTTGATCAACTCGACATGAAATCATATTAACACCGTGTGAACCTTCGGTAAACAAAGTTGAACAAGTTTTTAATAGCAGGTTCAGATGGTGCAATTTGAGTTGATCAACTCGACATGAAATCATATTAACACCGTGTGAACCTTCGGTAAACAAAGTTGAACAAGTTTTTAATAGCAGGTTCAGATGGTGCAATTTGAGTTGATCAACTCGACATGAAATCATATTAACACCGTGTGAACCTTCGGTCAACAAAGTTGAACAAGTTTTTAATAGCAGGTTCAGATGGTTCAATTTGAGTTGATCAACTCGACATGAAATCATATTAACACCGTGTGAACCTTCGGTCAACAAAGTTGAACAAGTTTTTAATAGCAGGTTCAGATGGTTCAATTTGAGTTGATCAACTCGACATGAAATCATATTAACACCGTGTGAACCTTCGGTCAACAAAGTTGAACAAGTTTTTAATAGCAGGTTCAGATGGTTCAATTTGAGTTGATCAACTCGACATGAAATCATATTAACACCGTGTGAACCTTCGGTAAACAAAGTTGAACAAGTTTTTAATAGCAGGTTCAGATGGTGCAATTTGAGTTGATCAACTCGACATGAAATCATATTAACACCGTGTGAACCTTCGGTCAACAAAGTTGAACAAGTTTTTAATAGCAGGTTCAGATGGTTCAATTTGAGTTGATCAACTCGACATGAAATCATATTAACACCGTGTGAACCTTCGGTAAACAAAGTTGAACAAGTTTTTAATAGCAGGTTCAGATGGTGCAATTTGAGTTGATCAACTCGACATGAAATCATATTAACACCGTGTGAACCTTCGGTCAACAAAGTTGAACAAGTTTTTAATAGCAGGCTCAGATGGTTCAATTTGAGTTGATCAACTCGACATGAAATCATATTAACACCGTGTGAACCTTCGGTCAACAAAGTTGAACAAGTTTTTAATAGCAGGTTCAGATGGTTCAATTTGAGTTGATCAACTCGACATGAAATCATATTAACACCGTGTGAACCTTCGGTAAACAAAGTTGAACAAGTTTTTTAAACAATTTTTGACATTCAAAATTGATCAATTAAAATCTAATCGTCTGAACCTGCTGCAAACGTGCAAATTTGGTCGCCTGAGTGCTTAATTGTCCAAACGACCATTTTACTTTTTTCTTCAAACTTCGCAAAATCAATTTGTGGCGTCATTTTGAATTAAATTCAAACAAATAACTTTGTATAAAACCACTATTATATAATCACAATTACCTACATGTTTCAAAACAGATGGTTTCTTCGACAGGGTAGAAATGACATTAAATAACAAAGGAAACCATCGGTTTTGAAACATGTAGGTAATTGTGATTATATAATAGTGGTTTTATACAAAGTTATTTGTTTTAATTTTATTTTATTTTTGGTTCAATATCCATTTTAAAATTAAAAATAAAGTATCAAAAATGATAATTAATCTCTTAACTAAGAATTATTTAAACTGGTGATTCTACCTTTACGGAAATACCTTCTTCTTAAACACCTATTTTTAATGGGATACGTTTTTAGATTTTCACGGCCAAAAGCATTTTCGTTTTTTGCCAACGTTTCACACTTTTTTTATTTTATTTATTTACATTTGATACATTTAAAGCCAAAATAACAAATAATATTACATAATAAGAGAATATATTTAAAATGAATACAAGTGTTATTACGTTGTTTTAGGTCGATATTAGTTCCTAGCTAGGCAGATTGCCTGTTCTAAGGAACCAAAGTGTGTAAAGTGCCAAATGCAATTTAAATTATTATATATTTTTTTTAATTAATACCTATGTACTAAGTTTTTACTAAATGTGCCATTCATAGGTAACCATGTATCGTTTTAAGTCACATTATGTAATAGTTTTTCAGACTCCTCCCTACCCAAGCCAATCAACCATTTAGTTATTATTGAACCAATGCAGGACATTTTGCAATTTTTAATATTTAAGTCTGGGGGGATTTTATTGTATAATTTCGGTCCCAGATACGCATACGTCTTTTGATACTTTGCCGTATTGCTCCCTGGGACGAAGAGATCCTTTCTGTTGTGACTTCTTGTATTGTATTTGTGATCAATTTTATTAAAATTTTCTATATTTTTATGTACATGGATAATAATCTTTTTTATGAAGTTTTGACGAACATCAAGAACGTTAAATTTTTTGTAGAGTTTGTCGCTTACAAACATACTCACACATACACACACACATACACACTACGCACATCACCCGGTAATTAACTTATTATATTTATTATTATATATTGTCAAGTAGTAGTTCTATGAATATATATTCTATGAATATATGTTCTGCAAGGTAACAAAGACATTACATCAGAATATTGTGGCTCTTCAACAGATTTTAAATAATTTTACTATCCTGCTATAGTTACTATTAGGTGTAATTATACATTCCACAAATAAGACACTACAAGGAAACATATTGTAGGTACCCACCATGAAATACTAAATAATATCAACAACAACAAAATGAATACTGCAACCAATGTACTGTTTGTTTCTAATATAAAAAATAGTTATTTCGAAAACCGAACAAATTACCCAATTACATGCGGAATATGTAATATAGTGTTTTCAATGCATTTAATATGGTAAGCGGTCTACTCAGTGATAACTTTTTAAGTTTATGAATATTGAGTACAAACTTTTTCTCACATGATAATTTAGCGTCGAAAACTGATAATTGAGGTTTTTAACCTCAGGTTAGGTTAGGTGGGGGGGGGGGGAGACGGGGAAATGTAGGTTAATGTGAGTTATGATGTGATGAATTATCATGTGAGGAAGTATCGTGTCTGAATAAATTTACTATGGGGATTCAGACGCTGAGATCTCATAAGTCCGATTAGACATAGAACCATTTAATATATGTAAAAAAGTTAACTATATTCGAATATCGTACTCAAAACCCCCAAAAAAATTATTAAATTAATTAATTCACTTTCAAAGTTGTGTGAAAATTCAAAGATAAAAAACGAGTCATCATTGACTGGCGACACTGTGACGTCACACCGCATCCCACAAGGCCTAATGGGGCGTTCAGACGTTTCGATTTTTGTTGACCAACTTTTATTTTACGAAAAAAGTTGAGCAACATTTTGTTCCCACGTTTCAATTTAAGTTGAACCGATTTTGAGATTCAAAATGGCGTCAACTGAAATTGTTAGTGCGTGCGTCTATCTAATTTCTGATGTTCTGTGAGAGGAGCTGGGGATTATAAAAAAATATAAAAAAACGTCGTACTTGGATGAGAAAATGGATCATGAGAAGGAATGAATTAGGCGCATCCAACACAATTTTTTTCAAAATAATATTATTTACATTTCAAAAATAATATTCTATTTTTGTATACTTCTTGTTTTTGATCCGAAAGACAGGGATGGCTTTGGTACAGATCCATAAATCTGAACATTAAATCGTCCGACCATTTCAGATATTTTTTGGTTGAAACGGATTCCATGACGGTAGGAAATAGTACCGAATAAATGAAACGCCTGACGTTTACTTTTTCCCGCGAGTAACTAAAAATGATAAGCGACTTGAAACATGTGTTCAGACGCGACGATTCGATGTAAAACTCGAACGATTAGTAAAACCAAAATGGCGATAGTCATACTTGAACGACAAAAGTAGACGGGCTATCAACTTTCGCTAGCAACAAAAAAAGTTGATAACTTTGTTGACAAAGTGTTCACACGTGTCGATTAGCTTTCAACTGTCGAGTTGACCGACAAAAGTCGCCCCGTGGGAACCGGCTATATGAGAATATCCATACTCTTAGCACAAGGCCTACTACACACATGTAGTAGGCCTTGGCACTCCCAAGTCCGAGCTGTTTGGTGTTGAGATGTTTTATTTTACATTTTGGTACTATACATTATTTATAAACGGTATTTACGGACATTTTTTTCGACAAACAAATGATCAACTGAAGATTGATTACTGGATTACATTAGTCTCGACTATTGGCATCTGACCCCGGGTGCGCATTGACATCAAAAAGTGCGCAGTGACGTCAGATGGCGTTTTCGTCCTAATTTAAAATGTGAATTTTCAAAACGTTGTTGAAAAACTATTCCTATCGTAATGGTTTGAATATTCCAGTTTGTAATTTTTTTCTTTAATTTTTGGTAAAAAAAAAGCGTGATTGTTCCCTACTATGATCACTATGCGCCTCCGCCCACTGAGGCAACTGAAAACCAACTAAAACCGGATGTTTTCTCTGTCTTGATTGGTCAAAAAGCTTGTTTAACCATAGACGAAGAACAATCAGCTGACAGCTGGCAACTAGCAACGGCCGCCCGCGGCAATCAGCAGTGCCAGTAGCGAGTTACCATGGAGTTACCGCTTGCGTTACCATTGACAACGGGGTTTTGTGTGATTGTGAAGTGTGCGGGCCATCACATTGTCATACAAAGACAGTTGGCAGTTGAGAGTTTTCAGTTGCCTCAGTGGGCGGAGGCGCTATGTTGGAATCAATAGGTAACTAATTCCCATCGCTAGTCCATAACTAGTTTAACTTTTTCTACGGACGAGTGGAAAAAATCTATGGACAATTAGAGTCAGCGACTTGAAGCTGTCAATATCAAAAATTAGTTTAATGCTGTGCATGTTGAGAAATATTTAAAATGTTATTTTCTTCTTCGTGTTACTGAAGATAACGATACTCACGATAGAAGGATTTTATCCGTTCAATTAGTACTGCGCGTATTACGAACATCAATTTAAAGCGCTATATATTTTTGATGTTTTTTTTTCTAGAAAACTTAAAAAATAGTAGGTGTTGGAAAGTTGGGAGCGGGTTAAGAGGCCGGGCGGTTACTCATCAGAGTGACCAGTGACGATATGCAAAAGATTTTTTTGTTTGATTTTGAGGAAAAATTTTGAAAAAATAAAAAACGTCGTTGTAAAAGTCAGCGAAGACCAAGATTTCATGTACATTTTTTTACTCAAAATAAGCTCAGGAATCGCTGGTTAAAATCCTTCGGTTACGTCCTGTTACACCCCGTATGTGCTGCCAGAATCAAAATCAGAAGAAAAATCTATTTCATGTTCTGAGTGCAGTTTTAATACCCCGCATTTAACGATAATTAATGAACTATTTGCAGATTGCAGCACTTGGTTTTTACTGCCTTTTTCATGTTTTTCCAATCTCCCCTTCGCCAGTGTGACCAGGGCGTCCCCAGCTTAGGTCTGAAGGCTGAAGAATAGGAAATGGACGGAAGAAAAAACAAACAGTAAAATTTAGAAAATTTCCCATAAATTCAAAGCAAATTCGGTTTTGCGGTTCATTTCATCGAAGTTTTTTTAATTTATCTCCACAGTTCCGCGATGGAAAATGTATGAGTGGTGATTAGGAATCGGGAGGGCAAGGCATTTACAAGGTCGAGAGATTCCGGCTGGAGAGGTCGACATGTATTCCTCAATCAGTCTCTCCTAATCCGGCCCGTCACGCAAGTATGTGTACAAAAGCATCCATTACCAAGATCTAGACAAACTTATGAATCTGGGGGTGACGATAACTTAGAATGACTACAATTCAACATCTTCTTTGAAACGTCATTTAAAATGTTAAAAAATATATATGAAAAGATGGTTGAATATCAAATTAATTATTTAATTAAATTTCATAGCTCTTAAAGACTTTTCAAAGAGGTGTTGAATTGAGTTGCTTCTAAGTTATCATGGAACCGAATCCGGGTACCCCTGCTAAGTCACAAACATAGCGAACCACTTGGGGTTACCAATAGCAGGGGTGTTGGTTTTCAAATAAATGGTTCCCGGGGCGGCTGTGGGCCGCCTCCCAAATTCTAAGTATGTAGTTACAGACAGACCCAGAGAAAAGCCGAAATTAGTATTTTTAAATATGATAATGTGTGCTGTCGATGATGAGATTATTCACTGTCGATTTCTTTCCAGAAAATCTCCAACCTGAAGTTGGACCGAAACTAACTCTCAGGACCAGGAAACCAACGAACTGGAATTCGCTGGGAATAAAACAAGAGAATAAACAACTTGTCGGCAACAAACACTCTTGCGAAATATGTCACAACGTGTTCACAAACCATAATAACCTCAGGAGACATAAATTAATTCATTCAGGCATCGAGCAATTCCCATGCGACCAGTGCGGGAAAACCTTTCGTCAAAAATCACACCAAGAAAGTCATAAAAAAACCCATTCAAATGCAAAACCCTTTCAGTGTGATAAGTGCAATATTGCCTTTGCTCGGAAAAGTTATTTGGACAACTATAGAAAGATTCACACCGGTTTAACCGGTTTCTCACCGGCTTTAAGCCTCCGCTAAAGGTCACACTAAGTGGTTCGCTACATTTGGTGACTTAGCAGGGATGGCCGGGTATCATAAAGAATCACCTCCCGAAATTAATGCACTTAACCCCCGGACACCCGTATATTTAAAAAAAATGTTTTTACTTTTCAACATTTTGGTAAGAGTATAATATTATTTCAGCTAGGTTACATGTGATATTATGTTAAAAATACTTTGTCGAAACCATTTGAAAAGTCTGTATAGATACTGTCATGAGGGGTAACCAAGGGCGTCGCCAGCCGATAGCCCAGGGGGGGGGGGCAGGTTGGTAATAAAGTCGAGAGCACATAAAGCTTTTCACTTGTAATACGAGCCTTACATCTACGGCGATTGTAATATACGATACAGAGTCCAACATGTAATGCTACACGAACTCTTGACTGTACAATAAATAAAACTTGTAAATAAGTTAGGTATTACATTTATTGGAAAAAATCAATAAAAATAATTTGGGAGTTTGATTTTAAATAAGTGTACAGAGTTTTTTTTATAATTACCAGATTTTAATACATAAGGTTAATTAAAATATAATCTTCGGGTTTTTTTTTGTTAACTTCTCGACCACTGCCCCTCCCTGCCCTCCCTTGGCGACGCCCTTGCCCCTCGACCATGAAGGTCGTTACGCTATCCTTTTCTCATGCGTTTCGTTTCTCGCTTGATACTAAAATCAAGAGATGCGCGCGCCGTTGTATTGCTATTTCGGTAATTTTTTGTTATTGGTGGCCACGGTTGTTACGAATAATTTTTAGAAAAAAACTTTAGATTCGCCTTAATCACTATAAAAGGAAACTTTTTGCATCACGGCTAGAGGAAAAAAAAGCATTTTAATTTTTAATTACGTAAAATTTCACTTCACTTCGCGAACCGATATGTCATTAAACCGCCGCCTACCGCTGTCATTTTGTTATGTTGGTATACCCGATATATTACCGCAACATAACGAGGAGCTAGAAATGACACTACTACGCAATCTATGCAAATTAGGTAAGTACTAGTTTGGCGAAATTCTGGAAATAAAATACAGTAAAATGAATAAAGACCTTCAGGCACGTTTTTTTGCATTCATTTTTTTATGTTAAAAGCTTTACCTAAAAATCTGTTTTGAGCACTAGTTTGGCGAATACTGGAAATAAGGGGAGAGTAAGATGTTTCCGTGGCACCGCCATTTGACGATGGATTTCGATAAATCAACCCAAATAAATCGTATTTTTTTTATAAAAAAATACATTCACTTTTGTATCACAAACCATGTTACACAAACCTAGCGTAGCCGCTAAACTACTTGAAAACTGGGTTGTTTTTCTTGCCTTGACGCGAGCAGGCGCTACGAAGGGGGCACTTTCTTTTGTATCACAAACCATGTTACACAAACCTAGCGTAGCCGCTAAACAACTTGAAAACTGGGATGTTTCTCTTGCCTTGACGCGAGCAGGCGCTACGAAGGGAGCACTTTCTTTTGTATCACAAACCATGTTACACAAACCTAGCGTAGCCGCTAAACAACTTGAAAACTGGGATGTTTTTCTTGCCTTGACGCGAGCAGGCGCTACGAAGGGGGCACTTTCTTTTGTATCACAAACCATGTTACACAAACCTAGCGTAGCCGCTAAACAACTTGAAAACTGGGATGTTTTTCTTGCCTTGACGCGAGCAGGCGCTACGAAGGGGGCACTTTCTTTTGTATCACAAACCATGTTACACAAACCTCCATGATTCCAGTGCCTCAGCTAGACTCTGAAGTGATTCTGATTAGAGGTTCGTTTACATTATATTATTTATTCCGTTTTTCACAATTACGCGCCTTTTCATGTATCCCACGAAGTCGGCTACAGTCGTATGCATACTCTTGTTTGTATCAGGGATACCAACATAACAGTAGTGACAGCGGCAGGCGGCGGTTTAATGACGTATCGGTTCGCGAAGTGAAGTGAAGAAAAATTTTACGCAATTGAAAATTAAAATGCTTTTTTTTCCTCTAGCCGTGATGCAAAAAGTTTCCTTTTATAGTGATTAAGGCGAATCTAAAGTTTTTTTCTAAAAATTATTCGTAGTAACCGTGGCCACCAATAACAAAAATTTACCGCTATTTCTTTCGCACACACATATTCTCTGATTTTTTTTTATATTTCACGCTCTGCTGGGGTTTTACATGTTATTTTTTTTATTATCAAAGTACATCGAAATCAACATTACATTCAATTCACACAAAATTAGTTGGCTCTTTTTCACACAAAAGCAAAAAATAAAATTATAAAACTGAATCTAAAACAAAATCCACAACTAAATCAATGTCAAAATCAAAAACAAAATCAACAACATAATCAAAAACAAAATCAAATATGAGTTAGATAAAAGCAGGATACTCTACCATGCAAGGTAGAGAAACAACAGAATGGGATAAGTACAATTCGTAGATTGAGTCATGAAGAACTAGGTATATTCAAGTATATATCAAGGAGAAAAGGGTATATTCAATTAAATATTATTGGTCTTTTTTCCGATAAACATCTTACTATGAGGTATTTATACTTAATAAATGATGTGTCAAACATATCCGCAATGTCCTTATATTCATTTCCCAAATTCTGAATTCGGCGAATTGGAGTACACAATTGTGATTCCCTGATTTGATATGAGAGATTAAACAACAAATTGCTATATTTTTGTTCTTGTCTATCACTCGAACGTTTTTGTCTCATTATGACACTATTTCCGAAGTCTTGGATTGCTTTGTTGCCACAATGTGGCAAATTTTCCCTAGATTTGTAAAAAAATATTTGAATTTTTTTCAAATGTTTCCGCGTTCTGCAGTTGACGTTATTTGAATGCTGAAAGCATTGATTTTGATTAATTATTGTATTGGTATTGATCAATAGATGTCTCTGTTCATCATTTTTGGAACCATCTGCAATTCAGTTAAATGTCGATATTATATCAGATTTGTGGCTCTCAAAATCGTATCCTATAAAATGTCGTCTTTTATGTTTGATTTTTCTAACATATTTCTTTACCTACCAGAGTAAAAACGAATGAATTATCAATGAATTCAACATGTTTAAATGTCGAAAGAATTAAAACTAAAGTGAATATATTAAAAAGAGTGACAGTTGGTTAACTAGAACAAATGAATTATATTGCAAATGAATTATTTTCAATAAATAAAGCATTAATTGAGTTAATTGTTCGTCGCTTGAGTTCATAAATGTCCAATCTCCATTTTAGTTTTCATTCAATCTTCATTTTAAAATAAAAAATAATGCATCAAAAACGAAATTAATTTGTTAACTAAGAATAATTTAAACTAACGAGACCTACCTTTACGGGAATAGCTTCATCTTAAACACCTCCTCCTCCTGTAAATCTTGCTAATGGTCATTTGGATAATTGAGCACGCAAGCGACATTGTTACGAAGAAATTATAGACCAGAGGCCCCAGCACGCTCGCTCTATAACGATCGATAGGATAACTATCGGTAACTTCTCATCATTCCCTAGCATGACTACAGATTGCCAACGAATAAGTGACAGTTCACAATGACTAAGTGTCCTTAACATATTCGACATCAACTGTTGTTTGTACGTTAGCGATGTGCAGTTGTCCTAGGGAACGATGAGAAGTTACCGATAGTTATCCTATCGATCGTTATAGAGCGAGCGTGCTAGGGCCTCAGGGGTGCTAGCATGGTCGATAGATAAGGATCGGTAGGATAATTGTCGGTAACTTCTCATGGTTCGCTAGGCCAACTGCAGATCGCAAACGAATAGGTGACAGTTCACAATGACTAAGTGTCCTTAATATATTCGATACGAACTGTCGTATGTACGTTAGCGATTTGCAGTTGTCCCAGGGAACGATGAGAAGTTACCGACAATCGGTCGGTAACTTCATATCGATCGACCATGCTGGCACCCCAGATAATGATAATGTTAGTGGTGGCTGTAGGCTATATTTTTATTTTATTAAAGGGGCGCCACTGGTCTCTATGACCAGGCCGACAGCGTAGAGCAAAATTCTCTTTACAAGGCCGTGGGGGACTGAGCACACTTTTAAGTAATCAAGGAAACAATTTAAAAACCAGTATTAACAAACAAATAAATAATGTATATTTCTATATTAACAAATTATTAGTATTAAATTACAGAGATTGATAAAAGAACCGATAATTAACTTACCCCTGGATCGACCATTTAATTTCACTAATCTAGCTATGGTGAAGCTAATTATCGTGGAAAACGCCCACCCGTCTGATCCTCTGGTATCTGGTAGTTTATCTGGTAGCCAATGAAAAGTTCGCTCCAACCAACGGACAATGGTGTCCTGGCGAGACAAAAAGGAGCACTTTGTAACATATATTTAAAATCGCCCGATTTAAATGTTAAAATGATTCTACGTTTTATAAATCAAAGGGTCACGTTGACCTTTGTAGAGGCGTCTACCTCCGAAGAAACCTCTCCAATAAGTCACTAGCTTTTAGCTTTTGGTGAAAATTCTGTATATTTTAAAATTTTCTATATTTTAAAATTATTAACTGACAGAAAGCAAAGGAACATTTTATTCTTTTAAAGTAAGAACTATATCTAAATTAATTATATCATAACAAATGGAGAGCTGATACCAACCCTGATGTATAATATGACAGTGAGGAATAAATCTGGAACGAGAAAGGATGGAAATGAAAGTGAACTGAATGCTGTAGGAATGAGATCCCCGAGGCGGATGTGTGCTAAAGCCATGTACTAATAATCGTATAACAAAATGTGTGGAGGTCCATAGAGAATACATGACAGCAAGCGTATAGCTTTTTTACATCCTATGTGGAAGTTTTTTTTATAGAAAGGAAAAAGATGGGTATGAGGGGTGGGCAGGTATTTAGGATTCAATGTGTCCAGAAGAGACGAACCTATGAACTCATCCCCCCCACTGCGGTGCAAGGCGATGGGTCGAGAGAGTCCGGCTGGACAGGTCTAGATTAGGTCTATCTCAACCAGTCCTTCTCGATCCGGCCTAGACCTAGACATACCTCATCCCATGAACTCGGGCACCCCTGCTAAGTCTTCAAACAGTGAACCACAGGACGTGGAGCGAATAACGAAGAAGGGAGTGCAAGGGAGTGTCGAGTAAGTCATGCCAGAGTAGGAATAACTTACCATTGTATGGCTTTATATATTCATACGTTCATCACTCCTGGACACACTTACTCCCAGATTCCTACCTACCTCTCTAAAAAGAACTTTGTATATTTAGAAAAACGTAAGAGGATTGGGTAGGAATCTGAGAGTCAATGGGTCCATGAACGACATATGAATCCAACCCTTCCACTGTGATGCAAAACGATGATCCTAGAGACTTCTTCTGGAGACATCAAAAGGTCTCCCTCATCCAGCCTCTCCCGATACCGCCAATACTTGGACAAACCTCACCATATTATGAACCCGGATCACAAGTCACCAAACGTAGCGAACTACTCGGGGTGTCCTGTAGCAGAGGTGTTGGTTATCCAATAAATTGTTCCCGGGGTGGCGGTATCCATTCCCGCCTCCCAAATTGGAAATGTGAAAACATCTTGATGTCGTATGCTTTGTACAGTTAACGATTCTGTGTGTTTGTCTGGTTTATTTTTTATTCTAACGTTATATTTGTGTATTGTGTGTGGAGGTCTTTATTTTATTGTAGTTTGCCTCTAAAAGAAAAGTTTTTAAAACTTTGTAGGTAAAAATTAAAACTTTAGAAAATTATTTCTTATATCTGTGATTGCCAAAAGAATTAATATTCTAGTCTTACATACATGGCGCACGTGTAATTTTTTTACTTATAAACGCTTTTTACAAGTAATGCTTTGAAATACTAAGAAAAAAATATTGTTTGCGCAAGTAAAAACTGAAATATCAAAGTAAGGCTAAATATTATTATATAAAGAACAGTGTTAATTGATTTGCTATTTTATTTAAAATTATAAAATCTTTAATTGACCGCCCTAATTTGTTGGAACTAATTTGCATTAATATAACTGGTAGTAAAGATCCTTTTAAATCCTACTGTACAGGGCCCGCAGATACTTTAATAGTACACAACTGCTAACCCTGTACAAATCGCAAGTGCGCCCCACGGTTGAATTTGGCAGCCACCTCTGGTCTGGAGCCCCAAAGTACCTGAAAAACACCCTCGACTCTGTGCAGAAACGGGCGATCCGTTTGATAGATTCGCCCGTCTTAACAAACGGATTGCAATCTTTAGAGCACAGGCGTCGGGTAGGAATGCTATCCTTGTTCTACCGGTATTTCAATGGAAGATGCTCCGAGGAACTAGCCTCATTAATCCCCCCTCGGCACCGGTGCATAGTCGGGAAACACGCCAAACGCTCGCCCAACATATGTACACGGTTGACATTTGTCACATGAGAACGGGACGCTTCTAGGACTCGTTCTTGTGTTCAACAGCTCGGCTGTGGAACGATTTGCCGGCCTCTGTGTTTCCTCCTTCCTATAACATGGGTCTCTTCAAGACCCACGTTCACTCCTTCCTCTCCTCAAAAAGACCCTCCTCACAGCATCTTCAAAGATGACATAGGCCCTGAAGGAAATTATTTTCCTCAGGGCCTCCTGTGTGGAGTTAATGTAAAAAAAAAAAAAATGCAACAATAACTTCAAATTACTTTTAATTTCATGTTCTTATTATTCTGGCGAAGAAACCTTCGGTTTTGAAACATGTCGATAGTAGTGATTTCATTATATAAGTATTCTTTTTATTATAACTAAGCTCTTCACTTTTATTAAACATTAAAAACTTTCGCAAGAGTGCGCACAACAATTCACTTAAGTTTCGAAATCGGATGAATGGTATACGATTTTTTTTTAAATATTTTAGTGACTATATAAAATAATTGTACATACAAAATATAATGGTCAATTCAGGGTTGAAATGATTTAAATAAGTGATTTAAATCGCGGTTCAAAATCATGTGATTTAAAAAATATCATTATTTAAATCAATACTTTTTTACTGCAACCAAATCACCCAAGGCACTTCCGCCACCTAAAATGCCAAGGGACTTCCCCTGGCACGCACACGTGCAATTTTAAATCTACTACTTACACTATTTAGGGATTCCCTGAAATATAAACTCGCAACCGGATGAGTTTTCGCCTGGTCATTGAATGACAGAGTTTTCGAAATCAAAGTAAACAATGATCTTCCTCTTCAAGTTCACATGTGAAAAATTTCATCAACCTCGGCATAAAACTGTAGATTTGCATACAAATCAAATCCACACCACCCACTTGCCAGCCCGCTCCACCACATACAGACATTCTCCTATATTTCAACCATTTTACACAAAACCTTGGCAAATTATATACTTAAATCTTCCTCATGAATCACACAATCTATTGGTGAAAACCGCATGAAAATCCGTTCAGTAGTTTTGAGTTTATCGCTAACAGACAGACAGACAGACGGACGCGGCGGAGGACTTTATAATATTACTAGCTTCTGCCCGCGACTTTGTCTGCGTAGGATTCATACTTCGAGTAATCTATTTTCTTTTCCTAGGTTCCATCTACGTTTATACCAAAATTCTTAGCGCCTCCGCCCACTGAGGCAACTGAAAACTCTGAACAACTGCCAACTGTCTTTGTATGACAATGTCATCGCCCGCATACTACACAATCACTCAAAAACCCGTTGTCAATGGTAACGTAAGCAATGACTCGCGACTTTCACTGCTGATTGCCATGGACGGCCGTTGCTAGTTGCCAGCTGTCAGATGATTGTTCTTCGTCTATGGTTAAACAAGCTTTTTGACCAATCAAGACAGAGAAACCACCCGGTTTTAGTTGGTTTTCAGTTGCCTTGTCAGCGGAGTGCCTTAATCTATTTATTTAAAATATCTCTAATAAATTCTTGATTCGATTCTAAGTATTAGGCGAGTACTTAAAATAAATTTACTAATTCAAATATTTTCGTATTTCTAAAATAGAATTTTGATTTAACAATCATTGTTTTGCAAAATGTCATTCTCAAATTTTGACATTTTCTAATAAAGAATAATTATTATTTTCAATGTTTTGAAAATTAATAGCTAGCTTCATAAATTATAGCCTATATGTTATTCTGATAAATGAGCTATATTATTGTAAAGTTTCATTAAAATTCATTTAGTAAATTTTGCATGAAAGAGTAACAAACATAGATACATCCATACAAACTTTCGCGTTTGTAATATTATAGTAAGATGTAGAGATAATTAAAATTAACAACAACACTGGTTTTCTTTTTACCTAGACCTATTAATCATGATTTTTATCAACTCTGGGTCAATTTAAAAATAGATATTGTTTTTCTTAGTCCTCCTCACTAGGGAGTCCTGTGCCGAGGCGGAATAAAGTTATTTCACTATAATTTATTTGTCTTCTATGTTTCTTAGTGTCTTTGTTAGGATTTTTTCATTGACCTCTTTCAGTCATGTTTTATGCTCGATTTGTATTCATTAAATTGTTTTATTAGTTTTATGTCTTGGGGAAGGATGTTGTTGAGTTTTGTTGCAAAAGAAGTGTAGTTTCTCTGTCCTAATGTGATTTTATAACTTGGAATGTTATTTTTGTCATTGTTGTTTGATCTATTGTGATGGATGCATGGTCTAGTAGAGAATTCAATATTTTTAAATATCTTCAATAATATATTTCAGACATATATTCGTTGTACATTTGGTACGTCAAAGCTGTTGAAAATATCATTCGAAGGCGTTCTAATGGATAGGTACTTTCAGTTTGATCTTTATGATTCCTTTTTGAATTGTATTCGGGTTGTGTATGTATGTAGGTATGTGGAACAGTAATAGATCCCCATCAACTAAATATTAGTTTGTTAAGTTCCTAAAAGTGCCATTTAAATTAAAAGAATGATAAAAAATAACGGCCTTACTAAAAAAAAAACACTCCGCGGCCGTTAAACGGTGTTTTAAATGTGGCAACGCTGAAAATTTTACTTGTAAATTGGAGTTTTCATAATAATCCGCTAGGTGGTGTGATTGATGCGCCTGCGCATTGCTTTACCGCTGAAAAAAATAGCCGCGAATGCAGAAGTTAGTCGGTCGCGATTTTGTATGTGATTAATATGATGTTTTCGTTAATGATTTGAATATTTATGACTATTTCGCACTTATATTCATGTAATCAATATATTTACTATTAATTTGTGTTGTTTTTCGTTAGTTTAAGTCAAATTGTGGCACTAAAATCGCGTGTTCTAAATTAAGCTGTCAGAAAATGGTTCATAGGTTATGTTCAGAAATAATTTGCATTTTAAGATCTTTATTTTATTATAAATTCTTGAAAGTGATGTTTTTTGGTGACTAAAATGTCTAATACATATTTTAGTAAACGTATCAAAGAAATTAATGCCTTAAGATGTGCAAGCAATGTATTCAAACGTGTGTTTTTTTATTGTAAATTTTTGGATATGAAAAGCGAATTTCAAGATTTTTTTACATTTTTTTATTGTTTGAAGGAGTAAAAAGTGAGGTGACAGATTTATTTTAAAATCATTAAATAAAAGGACTGTGTTTTTTGAATTTTGAATTTTTCCAAATATTTCAATGTTTTAATAGAAAGTGTTTGGGGTAAGTGAGTTTTTTTTCCAACTTGATGTTTGAATCTTAAAATACTACAGTTTTTAAACATTTAAGTATATTTTAGATATGAAAATCTTAAAGGTAATTAAATTTTGGTTCTAAAATGGTATTTGTTTTTACAACATCTCAAAAAATAATAAATATATAGGACATTAAAAAAAAAATTCGAAATTCGTTGAAAATTACAAATGGAACAAATATATACAACAGATAAACTACCCTCCTTGGCCGTGTAAGCAATGTACATATCTTTCCATGAACAATTTTTTGTCAGTTCTTAATTAGTAAGGATTCTTCATACATGGTTGTTTGACCATTGTACAAATTTTTCAGAAAGTTTATTAGTAAGGCTGGTAAAATGGCGACGTTGTCAGATCAAAACCATATATTTTGTTTAGTAAGAATTTGAAAAACGAAATGTACAGACTTTACACAACGTGCTACAGAAACACCGTTTAAAGGCCGCGGAGTGTTTTTTTTTAGTAAGGCCGTAAGTGTTTAGTGTGATTGAGCTAGAGGAAGCCAATTTTGTATTGGTTAAAAAAATTGGAATAAATGTATGTTTGTGGATATTGTGTCGTGTTTTAATTCCTTCATAAAGTGCAACCTAAGAGTATGGATATTAGAGAGACGGCATGTGAAGTGTGCCCGCGCGCTCCAAGTGTGCTTTTTCGAGAATTTTACCCATACGGCTGACATTTGCTGTCACCATGGAAGATGGCTGCTATCGTAAAAATGTCGGAACGTATTAAACGACTAAAAACCAACAGCCAACGTCAGCCATTTAAGGTGAAACGTAAGCGGCAATTCTCATACAATCTGTTTGCATGCCCCATTCGAAATCTACAGATAATATTTTATTTATTCTAGTGCTGAAAAATAATACTAACAATGAGATACTAGCGAACGCAAATTATACTGTTATATCACTCATAATAACGAAGTAATTACATTTTTAAAAGTAATTATTTTTCATCGAATTTATGTAAGTGTTAGTTACACGCTACTCCAGACCTATCCATATATTAGAACGAGCTGTGTAAGCAGTTCCGATATATATTTCCCAGAACGTTTTCAGCACATTCCTACGGTGTTGAAGTACCTATGTAGTTAGTTGTAGTAAAAATCTCAAGCTTCATGGAATGATTTGTTATTCTGATACTATTTTTGCTTTTTTATAAATGTTCCAGTATCACTGAGCGCAGGGAATATTTGCGACAGAGGCTTTAAGAAAAAAGGGCAAAATTTACGGTATGATGATAAGAAGGACGACATTGATGATTTAGAACTTTCTTGAAAATGTAACTATCACTATAGATAGACTCGCCTAGTTATTTTGATGTACTAAACAATAAAATGTATAGATCGAGCTGCGTAGCTACCTACATACTCTCACATAACACCTTTTTTGTGCCAACAAGAATTCTCGAAAAGGCACACTTGGAGCGCGCTGGCACACTTCACATGCCGTCTCTCTAATATCCATACTCTTAGGTTATAGTAGAGGTGGATTCGATAGAGTACGTATATTTAATAGTCTTACTGAATGTGTGGTCGATGCAAGATTTGCTGTCAGTAGTTACTCTCGTATATTTATTTATCATACTTTTAAGTTCATGGAGGGGCAGTATTTGTAGACAATCAGTTCTATCGGGATTACCGTTTTCTAATATGTCAATATTTAAGTCTCCGATAAGAAATACATTTTAATAATCTATTAGGTTACTAGCAACTTTGTAAGATAAGGACCGCTCGCCCTCTCGAAGGTTAAATAGTTGTTTTTCTCGGATTGTTTTCAATTTTATGAATAAACAGGATGAGGAAAATTTAGAATAATATCGATAAGTCATAGAGTTCTCCAGAACTGCCTAAAGGTCACCTAGATAACGTATTTATAGATGTGAAGCGAGATTACGTCAGAGAAGTGACTGCATAATGCACCGCTAATGTCAGATAAACAAACAGCACAGCCATCATCTACTTTATTTATGTCACTACCGCACAAGAGTCCCAACTGCTCCCCACCGTCTAGAACAGTCTTTCTCAACGTGGGCGATAACGCCCCCTTGTGGGCGCTGGAGGCTTTCAGGGGGGCTGTAGAAGGCTCAAAGACAATTGGGGCGCGTTAAGGAAATCTAGGGGGGCGACGGCAGACAAATTCCAGGACACGACGATGATGAGAGGCTATTTACTACTCGAATGATTGGAGTCTCGTATAGATGGTTAAATTAGAGTCGCTTACGCATGTGATAGTTCCGAAAGTTGGATTTGCTAATGGCGCTGTCAGCGGACATCCTGAGAAATTCACAAATAAAATGAGGAATTGAAAATTAAATTTAAAAATGGTTCATTTAATTGACAGCTTTAATATGTTTACATAAAATCATTCACAGCCATCTTGATACTACACTATGTCTTAGTAATATTGAAATAAATGTCCCCAATTCCCATTGTTTAAGACGCCATAACACTTTTCACATGAAAACATTTAAAAATAATATAGCCTACTTTAGCCCTCTGGCCCAGATGTGTCGACTATATAACAAGACAGAGTGTGCCGAAGTAGTATATTTTCGTCGATAATGTGTACGGATTCAGAAAAAAAGTTCTGGTGCTGTTAAAAAATATGTTTAACTAATTATATTGTGTCAATTGTCTCTCTTTGCATGCCTCTCGTGATTCCCATGTCTCTTGCCTCTCATTGTAATATGTGTTACTTGAGGAGCTTGTATAAAATTTTGTATTTTTTATTTATTTTTATCACTTATTTTTATTTTTTTTTATTTGTGATTTTTCTGTTTTTCTAATTGTATTTAATTGTAAGTATCTGTATTTAATTGTAGATTTTTTGTAATTGTATGTCTCTATTTGTACAATAAATGAGTTTTTATAATTGGATGTTCTCACGTCAGTGCGAACATCTGTAAAAACCCAGTATAAATAAATAAATAATATAATATCAAGAGTTTTGGCTGCAGAAGCCGATGTTGCAACTGTACTCAGGATTATGGTCGATTGTTCAACGATTTCTGTTAGCATTCCCATTGTCCTATTTATATGATCGTGGATTTTGTGCTGTAGCAAGGTTGGTAACTAAAAAAAGAAATCGGCTTACGGTTGTCTTTTTATGTAAAATCGAGTTAAATGCATCAAATTCAACCTTCTCATTAAAAGATAAGGTATAAATTCAATGTTTTCTGAATGTTAATAAAAATATTTCTCAATATAATTAAGTATGCGTTATAATTGTTCTCATTGAAAAATTCTTCTTCAAACTTAGAAATAGGATAGAAGTATAGGAGTCAAATCCTACCTTACAGTGAAATTAGACATTTAAATACAATCGTGGCAATAGCTGTTTTAGATTCCTAAAAATTAAAAAAATAAATAAATTTAAAAAAATGGGGAGCTTTAGGAAAAAAAAAATATTCTTAAAGTGGGCGGTTGGCAAAATTCGGTTGAGAACCTATGGTCTAGAGACAGGCATTCCCAATCGGGATATGTTGTGAGGCAGAAGGCAGGGGAGGGGAATTAGATGAGAAAGAGGAAGGTGGGGAAGTTTCTACATATTTAGACTTGGTCAACAAACACGGCTAAAGCCATTTCAAGCAACGTTTTATTTAAAAACTATGGTCGTAAACCAGTATCTACCATTCTGGAACATTTTCTTTGCATTATTGCAAATGAATAAGTTGTGAAATAACATAAATTAATCAAATAAAATTTATTCGCGCACTTCGGAATTTGAACCCGCGACTTCCGGATCACTAGTCGAGAATCTAAGCGCTGGATCACGGAGGCCGTCATTTGATAAAATTAATGAAAGTGTTACATTTAAATTTCTGTTCAACAACCCGTTCTCAATGTTATTTCAGGAAGTATCTACACACAATTTTTGAACAATGTCTCATACTAAAAAACCTCCCGAGAAAAAATATAATAAGAGGTAATTGTTGAATGTCTGATAGATACTAGATCTATTGATCTGAACTAAAGTGATTTCCTTTCAACCATCTTGGTATAGCAGTAGATATTTGAACTATCACAGCGCCCTCTATTAAAAGATTTCTGGATCCATCCCTCCCACTATGGTGCAATGGTGATGGGTCGAGAGAGTCCGACTGGAGAAGTCGAGGTTAGTATCTCCCGATCCGGCCCGCCACGCATTAGGTGGGCAAACGCATTGCCATAAGCATGCGTATTCCAATGACGGCCGGCGTGTTCGAGGGGCAAGGTTCTCGACTCCCAATCAGAAGGGCGCGGGTTCGAACCCGGCGGGCGCAAATAAATTTTATTTTATTAATATATTTCACAATTAATTAATTAACAATAATATATACTGTATTACCTACCCTGATGTATGGCAGTGAGGCATGGAACTGGCAGAGGAAGGATGAAAGTAGACTGAATGCAGTTGAAATGAGATCCCTGAGGCGTATGTGTGGTAAAACCATGTATGATCATGTGAGAAATGTGGAGATTCGAAAGTATGCAAGGCTGATGTAAGCGTAATGAGTAAAATTAAGAAAGGAACCCTCAGATGGTTTGGGCATGTAGAGCGAATGAACAAAGAAAGGAGCGTAAGGAGAATATACGATGCAAGTGTGAATGGTATAAGAAGTAGGGGACGTCCGAGAAAGACATGGCACGATCAAGTGAATCAGATACTTGAGTCGGGCCATGTCAAGAGTCAGAAAAATAGAAGAGAATGTATGAGACGATGTATGAACGTGAATGAGGCAAAGAGTGTGTGCCAAGACCGAGTTGTTTGGCGGTCCGTCCTCTCTGCCTACCCCTGCGGGGAAACGGCGTGATGGTTAGTTAGTTAGTTAGTTAGTATATACTGTATTTGCGGTAGGTTCGAGAGTGGAAGATACTCTCAGTATCGCCGTGGTGAGAGACCACAATTAAGAATTGAAACGTTGCTTGAAATGGCTTCAGCCGTGTTTGGTGACCAGATCTGAATAGCCAGGTACTCTCCCACCTTCCTCTATCCCATCTCCTTTCCCTCCACACTACCTTCAGCCTCAGAACATACCCCAATTAGGGATGCCATGGTCTCACTTTCTCCAGACGGGAGCAGTTGGGACTCTTGGGCAAATGAATTCCAAGAATCCGAAGTTCTTTTTTTTTTTAACTTATAATAAATTCAATGTATAAATACTCCTTCCTCTATCCCATCGCCTTTCCCTCCACACTACGTTCAGCCTCAGAACATACCCCAATTGGGGATGCCATAGTCTCACTTTCTCCAGACGGGAGCAGTTGGGACTCTTGGGCAAATAAATTCCAAGAATCCGAAGTTATTGTTTTTTTAAACTTATAATAAATTCAATGTATAAATACTCCTTCCTCTATCCCATCGCCTTTCACTCCACACTACGTTCAGCCTCAGAACATACCCCAATTGGTGATGCCATAGTCTCACTTTCTCCAGACGGGAGCAGTTGGGACTCTTGGGCAAATTAATTCCAAGAATCCGAAGTTCTTTTTTTTAAAACTTATAATAAATTCAATGTATAAATACTCCTTCCTCTATCCCATCGCCTTTCCCTCCACACTACCTTCAGCCTCAGAACATACCCCAATTGGTGATGCCATAGTCTCACTTTCTCCAGACGGGAGCAGTTGGGACTCTTGGGCAAATAAATTCCAAGAATCCGAAGTTATTGTTTTTTTAAACTTATAATAAATTCAATGTATAAATACTCCTTCCTCTATCCCATCGCCTTTCCCTCCACACTACGTTCAGCCTCAGAACATACCCCAATTGGTGATGCCATAGTCTCACTTTCTCCAGACGGGAGCAGTTGGGACTCTTGGGCAAATAAATTCCAAGAATCCGAAGTTATTGTTTTTTTAAACTTATAATAAATTCAATGTATAAATACTCCTTCCTCTATCCCATCGCCTTTCCCTCCACACTACGTTCAGCCTCAGAACATACCCCAATTGGTGATGCCATAGTCTCACTTTCTCCAGACGGGAGCAGTTGGGACTCTTGGGCAAATAAATTCCAAGAATCCGAAGTTATTGTTTTTTTAAACTTATAATAAATTCAATGTATAAATACTCCTTCCTCTATCCCATCGCCTTTCACTCCACACTACGTTCAGCCTCAGAACATACCCCAATTGGTGATGCCATAGTCTCACTTTCTCCAGACGGGAGCAGTTGGGACTCTTGGGCAAATTAATTCCAAGAATCCGAAGTTCTTTTTTTTTAAACTTATAATAAATTCAATGTATAAATACTCCTTCCTCTATCCCATCGCCTTTCCCTCCACACTACCTTCAGCCTCAGAACATACCCCAATTGGTGATGCCATAGTCTCACTTTCTCCAGACGGGAGCAGTTGGGACTCTTGGGCAAATAAATTCCAAGAATCCGAATTTATTGTTTTTTTAAACTTATAATAAATTCAATGTATAAATACTCCTTCCTCTATCCCATCGCCTTTCCCTCCACACTACCTTCAGCCTCAGAACATACCCCAATTGGTGATGCCATAGTCTCACTTTCTCCAGACGGGAGCAGTTGGGACTCTTGGGCAAATAAATTCCAAGAATCCGAAGTTATTGTTTTTTTAAACTTATAATAAATTCAATGTATAAATACTCCTTCCTCTATCCCATCGCCTTTCCCTCCACACTACGTTCAGCCTCAGAACATACCCCAATTGGTGATGCCATAGTCTCACTTTCTCCAGACGGGAGCAGTTGGGACTCTTGGGCAAATAAATTCCAAGAATCCGAAGTTATTGTTTTTTTAAACTTATAATAAATTCAATGTATAAATACTCCTTCCTCTATCCCATCGCCTTTCCCTCCACACTACGTTCAGCCTCAGAACATACCCCAATTGGTGATGCCATAGTCTCACTTTCTCCAGACGGGAGCAGTTGGGACTCTTGGGCAAATAAATTCCAAGAATCCGAAGTTATTGTTTTTTTAAACTTATAATAAATTCAATGTATAAATACTCCTTCCTCTATCCCATCGCCTTTCACTCCACACTACGTTCAGCCTCAGAACATACCCCAATTGGTGATGCCATAGTCTCACTTTCTCCAGACGGGAGCAGTTGGGACTCTTGGGCAAATTAATTCCAAGAATCCGAAGTTCTTTTTTTTTAAACTTATAATAAATTCAATGTATAAATACTCCTTCCTCTATCCCATCGCCTTTCCCTCCACACTACCTTCAGCCTCAGAACATACCCCAATTGGTGATGCCATAGTCTCACTTTCTCCAGACGGGAGCAGTTGGGACTCTTGGGCAAATAAATTCCAAGAATCCGAATTTATTGTTTTTTTAAACTTATAATAAATTCAATGTATAAATACTCCTTCCTCTATCCCATCGCCTTTCCCTCCACACTACCTTCAGCCTCAGAACATACCCCAATTGGTGATGCCATAGTCTCACTTTCTCCAGACGGGAGCAGTTGGGACTCTTGGGCAAATAAATTCCAAGAATCCGAAGTTATTGTTTTTTTAAACTTATAATAAATTCAATGTATAAATACTCCTTCCTCTATCCCATCGCCTTTCCCTCCACACTACGTTCAGCCTCAGAACATACCCCAATTGGTGATGCCATAGTCTCACTTTCTCCAGACGGGAGCAGTTGGGACTCTTGGGCAAATAAATTCCAAGAATCCGAAGTTATTGTTTTTTTAAACTTATAATAAATTCAATGTATAAATACTCCTTCCTCTATCCCATCGCCTTTCACTCCACACTACGTTCAGCCTCAGAACATACCCCAATTGGTGATGCCATAGTCTCACTTTCTCCAGACGGGAGCAGTTGGGACTCTTGGGCAAATTAATTCCAAGAATCCGAAGTTCTTTTTTTTTAAACTTATAATAAATTCAATGTATAAATACTCCTTCCTCTATCCCATCGCCTTTCCCTCCACACTACCTTCAGCCTCAGAACATACCCCAATTGGTGATGCCATAGTCTCACTTTCTCCAGACGGGAGCAGTTGGGACTCTTGGGCAAATAAATTCCAAGAATCCGAATTTATTGTTTTTTTAAACTTATAATAAATTCAATGTATAAATACTCCTTCCTCTATCCCATCGCCTTTCCCTCCACACTACCTTCAGCCTCAGAACATACCCCAATTGGTGATGCCATAGTCTCACTTTCTCCAGACGGGAGCAGTTGGGACTCTTGGGCAAATAAATTCCAAGAATCCGAAGTTATTGTTTTTTTAAACTTATAATAAATTCAATGTATAAATACTCCTTCCTCTATCCCATCGCCTTTCCCTCCACACTACGTTCAGCCTCAGAACATACCCCAATTGGTGATGCCATAGTCTCACTTTCTCCAGACGGGAGCAGTTGGGACTCTTGGGCAAATAAATTCCAAGAATCCGAAGTTATTGTTTTTTTAAACTTATAATAAATTCAATGTATAAATACTCCTTCCTCTATCCCATCGCCTTTCACTCCACACTACGTTCAGCCTCAGAACATACCCCAATTGGTGATGCCATAGTCTCACTTTCTCCAGACGGGAGCAGTTGGGACTCTTGGGCAAATTAATTCCAAGAATCCGAAGTTCTTTTTTTTTAAACTTATAATAAATTCAATGTATAAATACTCCTTCCTCTATCCCATCGCCTTTCCCTCCACACTACCTTCAGCCTCAGAACATACCCCAATTGGTGATGCCATAGTCTCACTTTCTCCAGACGGGAGCAGTTGGGACTCTTGGGCAAATAAATTCCAAGAATCCGAATTTATTGTTTTTTTAAACTTATAATAAATTCAATGTATAAATACTCCTTCCTCTATCCCATCGCCTTTCCCTCCACACTACCTTCAGCCTCAGAACATACCCCAATTGGTGATGCCATAGTCTCACTTTCTCCAGACGGGAGCAGTTGGGACTCTTGGGCAAATAAATTCCAAGAATCCGAAGTTATTGTTTTTTTAAACTTATAATAAATTCAATGTATAAATACTCCTTCCTCTATCCCATCGCCTTTCCCTCCACACTACCTTCAGCCTCAGAACATACCCCAATTGGTGATGCCATAGTCTCACTTTCTCCAGACGGGAGCAGTTGGGACTCTTGGGCAAATAAATTCCAAGAATCCGAAGTTATTGTTTTTTTAAACTTATAATAAATTCAATGTATAAATACACATTCATAAATGAAAATCATACTAGACTAGAGGGTATTACCAGAGAATACCAGAAATTAGTCCTTTTTAAATCAAATTCTAGACGTATTGACTCTTTTTACAAAAATAAACATTCATTGATTTTTAATGTTTGCTATTGCTATTGCTTTGCTGGTCGTTGGCAGATTTGTTCAATTTTCAAACGATAGATTTTATTAAACAACACAAATTTAAAATCATATACCTAATCATACAACAAAATAAATCAATTATTCATAATCTAGTCAACACAGTTTTCAGAATTTTAATTTTAGTTAAACTAAAATCACTAAAAAACAAATCCGAGAACGTGTTTGTGATAAAAATACCACCGTTTTTCTATTTATTTAAGGTCTTAAAAACTAAAATATTTAAAAAAAAATTACACACTTATTTTGTTTAGACATTATTGAAAAATCATAAATACTTATGATCAAAAAATACTTACAAAAATACACGATATTTAATAATTTATCATCGTGCATTATATATTAAAGCAAGTAAAGTAAATCGATATTAAATTTTTAATTAAAAAAATTTGAACGGGGAATAATCAAAAATAATAAAAAAAGATTCTTTGTTGTTTTATTATTTTTTCTTAAACATTTTCTTTTTGTTCGATTTTTTATTATTATAATTAAGTTTTTTAGAGTTAAGTTTAAAAATACTGGCATTGTTTTTCTTTGTGTTTGCTTATGAGTATATGAAAATATGATTACTGCAGACACATTAGTCTAGGGATATTTATATTTGTATTTAATTTTGTTTTATATTACCAACATGAATGTTCTACAAATATCCTGTTTGTGTCTCAAATAAATAAATAAAAAATAAATCGAACTTTCTCATTGGAACCTCCCTGTACAGTTGCAAATATTTTTAGACTTTAATTCTTAGCCGCTGGTCAATTCGTATTCCCCAAATAAACATTTCGTTTGCCTAAGACCATTATACACACCATTTTGACGGGTATGGGTACCGCCGCCTCGTGAACCATTTATTAGATATCCAACACCCTGCCGTAGGTCACACCGAGTGGTACGCTACGTTTGACGACTTAGAAGGGGTGCCCGGGTTTATGTGGGGAGTTTTGTCTAGGTCTTGGCTACGAATGCGTTTGCCCACCAATCGCGTGGCGGACCGGATCGGGAGAGACCTAACCTAGACGTCTCCAGCAGGACTCTCTCGATCCATCGCCTTGCAACGCACTGGTCCGTCACTACTGGATGCATTGATATCTCATATCTTCTTCCTTCCCAGAACTAACTCTCCTTCTTTTCCCTTGAAAGGCCTTCCACACAGCATCCCCAAAAATGAAGTGAAATTGTTTTCCTCAGATAATAAAAAGTAGATAAAATTTGTGCAATTGTTCCTATGAGATATTCCTAAATAAATACTATTGTATATAGGTATGTCTTAAATACTGCTAAACTTATATTAAAAGTGTGGACATTTGAGGTGAAGTGTGTGAAGTATGTGTGTTTTATAAATGTGTGAAGCGTGTATGTGGTAGTTGCTCCTGGAATTATTATTTGCAGAAAAATATATTAAGTTGCGTGCTATAAACTTTTATACATCAAATAATCAAAGTGGAGAAATTAAAAGAATTTGACTGGAAATTTTAGCAACAATATTATTATTAATTATTTTGTAGCCCTCCCAATAAGTTTGATGTGACATTTCTTGTCCTATCTTGAGGTGACTTTGAAGTAGTTGATGGTTTTGAAAACACTGAGGTTATTTCATGTCCGGGGTCACAAAATAAGGGAATTGTAAACATTACAGATTACATTACCGAGAAATTATTTTCAAAACATATTATTCACGAAGTTAATAAGTTAGTAATTTTCATAAATGTGTTGGTACATTATTCATGAGGTAAAAGGTAAAAACATTCTGTATAGAAGCAGTCATTTTAACCCTCTCGACGCCGGTATACGATTAGTCGATGGGGTGCGATTAATTCTTGGGACGAGTGAGAACTGCCAACAAGGTAAGTTGTGTGACATATAATTGATAGGTAATAAGTAATAACATAACGTAACGATCATCACGTGGTTTACATTATTATTTTTACTCGTAACGATTAACGATTGTGCATATTCTTTTTTTTTTTTTTTTACATTAACTCCACACAGGAGGCCCTGAGGAAAATAATTTCCCTCAGGGCCTATGTCATCTTTGAAGATGCTGTGAGGAGGGTCTTTCTGAGGAGAGGAAGGAGTGAACGTGGGTCTTGAAGAGACCCATGTTATAGGAAGGAGGAAACACAGAGGCCGGCAAATCGTTCCACAGCCGAGCTGTTGAACACAAGAACGAGTCGTAGAAGCGTCCCGTTCTCATGTGACAAATGTCAACCGTGTACATATGTTGGGCGAGCGTTTGGCGTGTTTCCCGACTATGCACCGGTGCCGAGGGGATCAATGAGGCTAGTTCCTCGGAGCATCTTCCATTGAAATACCGGTAGAACAAGGATAGCATTCCTACCCGACGCCTGTGCTCTAAAGATTGCAATCCGTTTGTTAAGACGGGAGAATCTATCAAACGGACCGCCCGTTTCTGCACAGAGTCGAGGGTGTTTTTCAGGTACTTTGGGGCTCCAGACCAGAGGTGGCTGCCAAATTCAACCGTGGGGCGCACTTGCGATTTGTACAGGGTTAGCAATTGTGTACTATTATTATTCATAATGGTCGATTAAATGCATTCACCACAATACGAGATCCACGAATCACTCTCGATTCAAACTTTGATATTTTTCTGTCTATCTTGGCACGAGAACACAAGGCAGCAAATGGATGGCAGCAAGATAACAAACTCTTCTTTTTCTTTTCAAACAATTTATTTTAATTCAGCAAATACAAATCCAAAGGGATCTATTTTCCTTCTGGTGGCGTGATCTACACGATCACAAAACTGTTAAAAGAAGAAAGGTCTAGTTTTGATACGTTTTTGGTTACGTTTTTAGATTTTCACGGCCAAAAGCATTTTCGTTGTTTGTTTTTGGGGTGTTATGCCGTGTTGTGCTACCTCCTTCTTTAGCCGACGTTTGGTATCCGGTAATTGACGGCTACACCAAAGCTAACCGCAAAAAACCATGTCTAAGTATACTTTAATAACATATAATAATACAATACAAAAGTATAAAACCATTTTGTTTATACCTTGATATTGGCTACATTCGCTCCAGATTGGTTTTTTCTAATTCTAGAATTCGCCACAAGATGACGCTACTTTCGTTGGACATTTCGTTACATTTCTCCGTGGACGGGCCCCAGGCTAACGTAAATACTGCACTTTCACGAAATTTCCCTTTCAAAGTAGTTCACTTTCTTCTGAAATGAAGCTAACGACACGGTATCGCTTCCAAGTAAATAAGCACACACTTAACACTACAAATTCACATCGACGGATCTGCCGAATCTGCCCTGATGATGGACACTGCAGCGCTGTCCGAAACGTCGGCTAAAGAAGGAGGTAGCACAACACGGCATAACACCCCAAAAACAAACAACGAAAAAGGTCTAGTTTCCTTTAATCTTTCAACGAACCTGCAACTGCGATAGGTACTCGTGTACCTACCTCTCAGCCCGAATCTTAAATCAACACTCACTCCAACTGCCCCAGGTACCCATGTACCTATCAGTCAGAGTCCAAATTTAATATTAACACCAAAAACTACAAGTGTCTATCTTTATAGAGAGAACATACAATTAAAAATTGGAAAGAGGTAGGCATCCGCTCAGAATAAAAAACAACATTAAAAAATCAACAATACAATTCTATTTAGAAGTCCGCCAAAGGACCACTTTAAAAATGGCATCTTAAAACTAAACGACATAATGCAAACAAAAATGATATTTACAAAAAGAAAGGTTTTTAGGATTGGGCAAACAGACAACCCTTTTATTTGAAATATTCCGTTAGACCAACGATGAGCCCCGCTCGCAATGCTAGTTTACAAATAATAAAACCATTATACTCAAAGGACTTTTAAAATTCAAACCTTCTAATAACACAAAGTAGACTAGAATCATTAGAAATAACCCGCCTAACAAAAAAGTAGACCCTCTCTTTGTAATGAATAAGAAAATAGAATCATTTGCAAAATCTCCACTCTTGTATCCATTGCAATTTTCTATCAAATGTTCCAAGTAAAATGTGTACTTTTTTGTCTATTAGGTCCATTATAAGAATAATTCTACTCCAATGTATCCCCCTTTTTTAAAATCAATTGTTTAATCAAAAATTCTATATCATCATAAATATAATAAAGATTGTAATTAGTGATACACTTGACAACAATAAAATTAGGTGCAAATAATTCACATCACTTGTAAGGTTTTCCAAAATAATACTAAAGTATGCAAGCCACCAACCCTATGTAATTAGTAATTAGCCTACTGGGAATAACCAAAAAGATAATTAGATTTTTTTTTTGTGTTTCTTTATTCTTTGAATACTAAATATAACATTTATGGATTTATTTTTTGGATTTGGATTGTCAGATAGTTGGTCACTCAAGACCACTTAACAACAAATGTAATAAAATCTATAATTGAATAAAATCCCTGTAGAGCACCCCCCCCCCTCCCTACCATGTTTTGTATAAAATCCCTAGGTTAAGAATATTTTTTACCAGTCTGAATATGGCTTTGACAAGCTGAAACCTGTTACGATTTAAAGTGGAAAAAGTTTTAATTTGAGGCATTGGAGAGGACTCCACTTTCCCAAAGGCATTATAAGGAAACATATGGTTTCCTCCTTTACCGCACACGTCAAGGCTCTAAATTTTTTTGAACGAAGCTACATTTATTTTAAACGACTCTAGACCCTCCAATGTCCAGGATGCATACCAGGTTAGTAAGCAGTATGCAAGTACTTATATTAACATAATACGAGAGAGAAATAAAAGGAGCTGCTCGTGGAAGAATTCTTCTGAAAAAGATAGTATAAAAATAGATTTAAAAGTGTTAGTAAAAGGGACAGATAAATTAGAGCTGTAACCAGTCAAAGAAATCTTCTGAAAAACAGACAATGACAACAGAAAGAACACATAAAAAATATAAAAATAAATAATAGCCAGAGAAGGTATTCCGCAAACCACCCGGCAGTCCCAATGAGAATACGCATGGCGATCGGCCTGACTACATTGTGACTCGAAGTGACCCGATTGTGACTCGAAGAAATGATCGTGGGAGAAAGGGGAAAGTTTCTGAAGACTTTGATAAAAAGGTGAGCGTCGGTTCACCGGAGGGGGATGGAAGGGCGTCGAGTCCGTGCGGCCACTCCTCAAGCCTACTCATGTCATTGGGGGAGGCGCGGGCGGGTCGCGGGACAGCCGCTGTGGTGTGTGTTCGTCTGATGATATGCACGGACAGGGTCTATCCCACCCCCTTTTTATGGGGGAATGACGATACATAATATGTACAGTTCAGTCGCACCACCAAATTATGGGAACCAAAACTAATAACGTAAGAAAATAATACAGTAATCATATACGTGAAACATAATGCAAGTGTGACTGCCGCGGCCGGCGTAGTCCAGCGGTAGAGCGTTAGACTTCCATTCCGAAGACCGCGGGTTCGAACCCGGCGTGCGCAAATAAATTTAATTTAAGAGGCTAGACTTTGAACCACACGCGGAACACCCGCGTCTGTCATTCTGTCCGGTTCACACTAAGCTCACGCACACTTACAATACATGCGAATGCGAAATGTGCGAATGAGACAACGCTCATATTTACCTATAGAAATCGCACGAAAAAGAGTTTCGGGAGAAAACATTTTTCTGCACCCAAAATTTCACGAAATTGTAATATAAAAACAAAAATATGTTCTCGAAAGAATAAGCTATGTCGGTATGTTTTGATAATTTAGTAATTCTTTATGAGAATTAAGTTAGCAGCACCTTTTCCTTAAGTAATATTTCCCGAAAAATTATACATGTTTGACGGTGAATGTTTACGTTAATACGAAACGCATCGAAAATTCAAAAAGCTACCGACATAGCTTTTACCTTCTAGAAGGCAGTATAAAAAAAATAAATTCATTTCGTGCTATTTTCGATGTAGAAAAGTGTTTTTTCCCGGGCATCCTTTTTGTGTTGGCCGAAAAGTGAAGTCTATCGTCCTAATTGATTTGTGTTATTTCACAAATAATTATTTAAAATAATATATAGTATGTTTGCGGCACGTTCCAGAGTGGAACATACTCTTAGTATCGCCCTAGTGTAAGACCACCATTCAGAATTGAAACGTTGCTTGAAATGGCTTTAGCCGTGTTTAGTGACTAGATCTGAATAGCCAGGTACTTCCCCACCTTCCTCTTCCTCGTCTCCTTCCCTTCCCCAATTACCTTCAGCCTCATAACATACCTCAATTGTGGATGCCATAGTCTCACTGGCTCCAGACGGGAGCAGTTGGGACTCTTGTGAGGTATTCACTATAAAAATAAAAAAAATTGAAAAAGTATGAGTACAAAAATAATATAAAGTGCGATAGCGTTATCGCTCACTAATATTCAAGGAAAAAGATCTATTGAGGAACATAAATCATTGTTAGCAGAGCCAAAAGAAAATAACAAATCATGAATGCATGTAAACAGTGCGAAATAAAAAGCTAAAAAATAAAGTTAAAAAAAAAAAAAAAAAACAGAAAAAAAAAAATTTAATAAAAAAAAGAGTGTGCTTTAGACCTCACGATTGAAGTAAATCTCCTTTTTTTCGCAAACGAACTACTGGCTGAGATATTTCATGCACTGTCTATGAGAGGAAGAGAGAAAGAAATTGTGCGCGCGCACTGCTCTCTCGTGCTCCTACAGCATGATCCAGACAATATTATTATCTATTATTATAAGCAATAATTATTAGCCTGAAACACTCATCCATATTTAAAAAACCTCCCGAGAAAAGATACGCGTCGCCGACGGGTCATCTGTTACCCGCCAAATGATTCAATAAATAAATTCTCTTTGTTCGTCACAAGGTCACTGGCCTTGTTGTTCCGCCAAACCGTCGAACAATTCCTTTCGTGCTTCCTTCATCAACTCGCAGTCCCACAGAATGTTCCCGGCATCCTGGTTAGTTTGGGTGAGGGGAAAGGGTCAAACTGTGAAGCCGACCCCTGAATTCCCCATGCCCGGAAAGTACCTGCGTCATGCAATGATCTAGTTTAATATGTGCCCCTTCCATGCTGAATTTAACTGAAGGGAAGAAGGAGAAAGTCCATCTGCCCTTCGTCGACCTATCCCATCGCTCCTGCCATACACTCAGCGTCCTTTCGCGCATCGCTTTGAGCAAGCCAGGGAGGGCCATGACTCCTCCCGGTGTCAGCTCGACTCCCAGGTGAACAGTAGCCCAGCCTCTAATAAGTTCGTTTTTTGTCAATTTTTCCCTAATTTCAAGATCAATCGGCAGAACGCCGGCTAGAACTGGCAATGCATCTGAGGCCACAGTCCTGTTTTTTCATTTTCTCTTCATTGCAGAGAAAAATAATACTTGAACAGTAATTAAAGTGTGGTGATATAATTGTTTTGTACATGATCTGCTGTTTCTTTATTTACTCGTACTTTGTTTATCCTTGTATTGTGAACAAAAAACGATTCGATACGATTGTACTACCCTAGCCAGGAGCACTTTTGTCCTGGTAAGACCGGTACACTAGTGGACACTGATTCATTAGGACTTGGAACACATGCTCTGAGGATGGGAAGGAGATTGGAGTTCAATCGACCGGTATACATGGCAACCCAATAAGCCCATATTGGAATTTAGGATCGGTAGGAAGAGAGGATTTGAATGAACGATATTTTTTTTTCTTTGTATCTATCTTCTTCTTGTCTCTTCTTGGCTCTTCGTGGTTCTTCCTGGTCCGCCTTGTCTTATCTTGGCTCTTTTGTCTCTTCTTAACTCTTCCTGTATTGCCTTGGCTCGCTTTGACTCTTCTTGCCTCTTCTCGCTCTTGTTGGCTCTTCATGGTTCTTTCTGGTCCTTTTTACTCTTTGTGGCTCTTCTTGGCTCTTCTTGGCTCTTCTTGGCTCTTCTTGGCTCTTCTTGGCTCTTCCTCTTCTTGGTTTTTGTCCCTGTTTGTCCCGTTTTGGCACTTTTAGGGTCTTCTTGACTATTCTTGGCTCTTTTTTACTCTTTGTGGCTCGTTTTAGCACGCGTTTTTTCTTCTTTAATCTTATTGCACTATATTGACTCTTCTCTTTATTTTTATATGGGAAAGGCATGTAAGTGCTAACTTTCCCACTAGATGGCGTCGAGACATATTATGCCTACATTTGTTGGTGAAATAATTTAACTCGTCAAATATTAATTATTATTTTTTAATTGATAAACTAATGTTTAAGACAAGATTTTTTTATGCATAGCACAAACGGTAACAATTATTATAAGCAATAATTATTAGCCTGAAACACTCATCAATATTGAAAGAATCTTCCGAGAAAAGATACATATCGCCGACAATCAACTTTATAAAAATAAAGTTGGTTGTTTGCAGGTGAAAAAATGTAATAAGCAGTAATTGTTGAATGAAACACTAGGTATATATTGAATCATTTGGCGGATAGGAGGTAACCCGCCGTAGCTTAATGGTAGAGAACTTGCCGGCAATCAAAAGGGTGCGGGTTCGAGTCCCGTCGGCGATATGTATCTTTTCTCGGGCAACAGGTTCCCCACCCCTGCCCTAAATGGTCAGCGCCATGCGGTCTCTCCTGATCGAGGCCACCATGTGGTATATAGGCAAACGCATCCACCACCAATACCGTGACAAACCTGAATCCGGGTAACCCTGCTAATGGGTGACACATGGTGACCTGTGATATGGGTGTTGGCTATCCAATAAATGGCACTCGGAGTGGCGTTCCCCATACCGGCCTCCCGACGAAGCATGAATAATGTAACGCACCCGATCCCCGAGGCAAACGCATCCACCACCAATACCGTGACAAACCTGAATCCGGGTAACCCTGCTAATGGGTGACACATGGTGACCTGTGACATGGGTGTTGGCTATCCAATAAATGGCACTCGGAGTGGCGTTCCCCATACCGGCCTCCCGACGAAGCATGAATAATGTAACGCACCCGATCCCCGAGGCAAACGCATCCACCACCAATACCGTGACAAACCTGAATCCGGGTAACCCTGCTAATGGGTGACACATGGTGACCTGTGACATGGGTGTTGGCTATCCAATAAATGGCACTCGGAGTGGCGTTCCCCATACCGGCCTCCCGACGAAGCATGAATAATGTAACGCACCCGATCCCCGAGGCAAACGCATCCACCACCAATACCGTGACAAACCTGAATCCGGGTAACCCTGCTAATGGGTGACACATGGTGACCTGTGACATGGGTGTTGGCTATCCAATAAATGGCACTCGGAGTGGCGTTACCCATACCGGCCTCCCGACGAAGCATGAATAATGTAACGCACCCGATCCCCGAGGCAAACGCATCCACCACCAATACCGTGACAAACCTGAATCCGGGTAACCCTGCTAATGGGTGACACATGGTGACCTGTGACATGGGTGTTGGCTATCCAATAAATGGCACTCGGAGTGGCGTTACCCATACCGGCCTCCCGACGAAGCATGAATAATGTAACGCACCCGATCCCCGAGGCAAACGCATCCACCACCAATACCGTGAAAAACCTGAATCCGGGTAACCCTGCTAATGGGTGACACATGGTGACCTGTGACATGGGTGTTGGCTCCCAATGTAACGCTCCCGATCCCCGAGGGGGCGATATCCATATGGGGATTCAATGGGTTAAGCTACCTAAATAAAAGCACTCAATTGCGTCGTACAAATATTATATTATCAGAAATATTGTTTTGGCCTGTTTTCTCTGATTGAAATAAAGTTAATATTATTGTTGAAATGCAATTATATGAATTTATCCTTTTTCTTATCTCGTGAATAACATATTATTATTTAGTAGATATTAAAGCAGTGAAATGACGTCATGAACAAGAATAACCCAATGTCAATATTATTGCACCTTTGAGCAAAAGGAACTATAGGACGATAGTGAGGATATTTGAAGGATAGCTTTTCATTCCATCTTACTAATATTATAAACGCGAAAGTTTGTATGGATGTAGGTATGTGTGTTTGTTACTCTTTCACGCAAAAACTACTGAATGGATTTTAATGAAAATTTACAACGTAGCTCATACATCATAATAACATAAAGTCTATAATTTATAAAGCTAGCTATTTTCCATATATTACAAACATTCATTTTTTGTATTTTATAAGAACAATCAATTAATTTTGGTACCTATTTATTTAAATTTAAAATGTCTACAATTCTTGATTCGATTCAAAGTATTAAACTAGTACTTCAAATAAATTCACTAATTTAAATGTTTTCTAAAATAGAATTTTGATTTAACAATCATTTTTTTGAAAAATGTCATTCTCAAAATTCGACATTTTCTATTGAACAATAATTATTAGTTTAATTAGATAGGCAGTTAACATCACTTTTGATGAATTTTGGTATAAACATAGAAAGGACCTAGGAAAAGAAAATAGGCTACTCGAAGTACTAATCCTGCGCAGACGAAGTCGCTGGCAGAAGCTAGTAATCAATATTCCAAAGTAGAAGTTTTAAATAAACTTGCCTCTTTTAGCCCCATAACCAGGGCCGGACTGCGAAATGTCCATCGCACCATTCAAAAATAATTATATTATGTACCATGAAACTCAAATTATCCTATGAGAAGATGTAGAGATTTTAGGGTTCCCAAAACCAAACTTTCGTGCACACAAAACATTGCTTTATAAAGGGCAAAAACTTTATAATTACCTACCAAATGCCCAGTAACAATTCATCTCGACTCTCCATATCAGGGGTCGAATACTGTTTCCGTGTTAAATCATATTTTCTCTTTGCAGCAGATGCATTTCTTAAAACACATTCCCCCAGTAACAATTCATCTCGACTCTCCATATCAGGGGTCGAATACTGTTTCCGTGTTAAATCATATTTTCTCTTTGCAGCAGATGCATTTCTTAAAACACATTCCCCCAGTAACAATTCATCTCGACTCTCCATATCAGGGGTCGAATACTGTTTCCGTGTTAAATCATATTTTCTCTTTGCAGCAGATGCATTTCTTAAAACACATTCCCCCAGTAACAATTCATCTCGACTCTCCATATCAGGGGTCGAATACTGTTTCCGTGTTAAATCATATTTTCTCTTTGCAGCAGATGCATTTCTTAAAACACATTCCCCCAGTAACAATTCATCTCGACTCTCCATATCAGGGGTCGAATACTGTTTCCGTGTTAAATCATATTTTCTCTTTGCAGCAGATGCATTTCTTAAAACACATTCCCCCAGTAACAATTCATCTCGACTCTCCATATCAGGGGTCGAATACTGTTTCCGTGTTAAATCATATTTTCTCTTTGCAGCAGATGCATTTCTTAAAACACATTCCCCCAGTAACATCTCATCTCGACTCTCCATATCAGGGGTCGAATACTGTTTCCGTGTTAAATCATATTTTCTCTTTGCAGCAGATGCATTTCTTAAAACACATTCCCCCAGTAACAATTTATCTCGACTCTCCATATCAGGGGTCGAATACTGTTTCCGTGTTAAATCATATTTTCTCTTTGCAGCAGATGCATTTCTTAAAACACATTCCCCCAGTAACAATTTATCTCGACTCTCCATATCAGGGGTCGAATACTGTTTCCGTGTTAAATCATATTTTCTCTTTGCAGCAGATGCATTTCTTAAAACACATTCCCCCAGTAACATCTCATCTCGACTCTCCATATCAGGGGTCGAATACTGTTTCCGTGTTAAATCATATTTTCTCTTTGCAGCAGATGCATTTCTTAAAACACATTCCCCCAGTAACAATTCATCTCGACTCTCCATATCAGGGGTCGAATACTGTTTCCGTGTTAAATCATATTTTCTCTTTGCAGCAGATGCATTTCTTAAAACACATTCCCCCAGTAACAATTCATCTCGACTCTCCATATCAGGGGTCGAATACTGTTTCCGTGTTAAATCATATTTTCTCTTTGCAGCAGATGCATTTCTTAAAACACATTCCCCCAGTAACAATTCATCTCGACTCTCCATATCAGGGGTCGAATACTGTTTCCGTGTTAAATCATATTTTCTCTTTGCAGCAGATGCATTTCTTAAAACACATTCCCCCAGTAACAATTCATCTCGACTCTCCATATCAGGGGTCGAATACTGTTTCCGTGTTAAATCATATTTTCTCTTTGCAGCAGATGCATTTCTTAAAACACATTCCCCCAGTAACAATTCATCTCGACTCTCCATATCAGGGGTCGAATACTGTTTCCGTGTTAAATCATATTTTCTCTTTGCAGCAGATGCATTTCTTAAAACACATTCCCCCAGTAACAATTCATCTCGACTCTCCATATCAGGGGTCGAATACTGTTTCCGTGTTAAATCATATTTTCTCTTTGCAGCAGATGCATTTCTTAAAACACATTCCCCCAGTAACATCTCATCTCGACTCTCCATATCAGGGGTCGAATACTGTTTCCGTGTTAAATCATATTTTCTCTTTGCAGCAGATGCATTTCTTAAAACACATTCCCCCAGTAACAATTCATCTCGACTCTCCATATCAGGGGTCGAATACTGTTTCCGTGTTAAATCATATTTTCTCTTTGCAGCAGATGCATTTCTTAAAACACATTCCCCCAGTAACAATTCATCTCGACTCTCCATATCAGGGGTCGAATACTGTTTCCGTGTTAAATCATATTTTCTCTTTGCAGCAGATGCATTTCTTAAAACACATTCCCCCAGTAACATCTCATCTCGACTCTCCATATCAGGGGTCGAATACTGTTTCCGTGTTAAATCATATTTTCTCTTTGCAGCAGATGCATTTCTTAAAACACATTCCCCCAGTAACAATTTATCTCGACTCTCCATATCAGGGGTCGAATACTGTTTCCGTGTTAAATCATATTTTCTCTTTGCAGCAGATGCATTTCTTAAAACACATTCCCCCAGTAACAATTTATCTCGACTCTCCATATCAGGGGTCGAATACTGTTTCCGTGTTAAATCATATTTTCTCTTTGCAGCAGATGCATTTCTTAAAACACATTCCCCCAGTAACATCTCATCTCGACTCTCCATATCAGGGGTCGAATACTGTTTCCGTGTTAAATCATATTTTCTCTTTGCAGCAGATGCATTTCTTAAAACACATTCCCCCAGTAACAATTCATCTCGACTCTCCATATCAGGGGTCGAATACTGTTTCCGTGTTAAATCATATTTTCTCTTTGCAGCAGATGCATTTCTTAAAACACATTCCCCCAGTAACAATTCATCTCGACTCTCCATATCAGGGGTCGAATACTGTTTCCGTGTTAAATCATATTTTCTCTTTGCAGCAGATGCATTTCTTAAAACACATTCCCCCAGTAACAATTCGTCTCGACTCTCCATATCAGTGTACATTCAATGTTCAGAATATTCCGTTCCATGCTCCATCACGACAATGCTCCCACTCATTTAACGACACAAATTACCACCAAAATCCATTATATTGCCTCCATTTCCCCAATGTCACCTGATATATTCCTTGCGGAGAAGACATTCTGAAAAAAAGAGGCGTACTTAGCGAAAAATACGTTTATTTCCAAGAGTTTGTAAATAATTCGCACGTTAAATCGATTTAAGGGCACTCGAACCTCGTTTGACGAAATGTATTTATCATATAAATTACATTTTAAAGATTGAGAAACGATTTTGTAGGGATACTGCATTGTTTTTAACCTTACTCTGTCTATTGTTTCGAAAGCAACCTCAAAATGGTCAGAAAATGAAGTATGTGATTTTCTTTAGATTCATTAATATGTACCTAATTTCCAATCTTTAATCACGTAAGTTAAAAACATTTTCACTGGACCATTAATTATTTGTGCTAAAGATGATTAACAAAGAATTCTAGCAGAACGTTTTCCGTATTTCTGTAATCTATTTATTGATGGTCTTCTAATATTTAAGATTCGACCTCAAGAGGGAATAACTGGACACAACTGGAAATATGTTATTTATAAATCAAATTCTATGCGTATCGATTATTTTCTACGAAAGAATTTAAATTGATTTTAAGATATTTTTTTATCAAGTAAAGTTATGTTTTAAACTTTGTAAATATATCTTTGTTTTTATTACGATAAGGTAATAAATACCATTAATGATTGGCGGATGTGTTAAATTTTTAAACAAAATGTTGTATTATATAACACACTACGGTATAATCATACAATAAAGTAAATCAATACATTTTCTTGGAAATTTACTTTTCAGGATTTTAATTTTAGTTAAGAAAAAAAAAATTGTTTAGTTTGTCTATTTATTTACGGTTTTACGAATTAAATAATGTATTTCAGATTTTTTTGCACACTTATTTTATTCAGACATTATTGAAAAATTATTAACAACTATGATCCAAAAATAATTACTAAAAGTGAAAAATTTTATCATCATGCGTTTGAGGATTTTTATTGCTAACTTGAATGAAGGAATATATTAAAGCAAACTTTGAATGAAATATAATTGACATTAAGTTATCAGATTAAAATGCTGGTACGTTCAGAGAATAATCGATCTTTCTCGTCGGAACCGCCCTGTACAGTTGCAAGAGTTTTACAATTTGAATTCTCAGCCGCTGGTTAATGGGCCTTCGAAATTATCGTTATGAAAGTTTTTCAGACATCGGGCAGTTGAAACTCTTGACTATTGTGGTATTTGTATGTTTTTAAATTTCCATAAGTGGCACCCAAACCACTCCGCCCGAACCACTGCTGTAAATATTTGATAGTCGATCCTTTAAAAGCGCCGACGGACCGCTGAATTCATTATTCAGACAATTTGAGTGATCGACGTATATCAAAATGATTAGTAACATATATTTACTGTGCTGTGTAGTGTTGTGTGCTGGGGGAGGATTTGAAGAAGGTAACTTGTTCATTATTAAATACTTTCATTTCAAAAATTGGTTGAATTATTATAATTCAAAATCATTATTTGGGAGATCCCCATTTTTATAATATTTTTTAATGCTTAACAATTTTTAAAGTAAATTAAAAAACCTTTTTTTAACCGGCTAAATATGTTTTTAAAGCTTGTCAGCTGTTCTTGTCAGCCTTCAGAAGACATTGATAAAGATCTCAACAGTTTTGCAATGCCTTCGGTAGACAGATCAGCTGTCACCTTTAAAAATAATTAAAAAGCAGGCTTTATTTTTGAAATCATGTTTAATTATAATATTTGAAAAAACATTGTGTCAACCACTCGAGCGCTTTTTGTCACATTATGACACTATTTCCAAAATCTCGGATTGCTTTGTTGTCAAAATGTGGAAAATTATTCATATTTTTTTATTTTATTGTAGAAAGCAATCACTTTGTGGATTGACATATTTAATAAAAATAAACCACTTTTTTGTTTTAAAACCACGATATTTATTAATTTACTTTACCGACCGGTTTCGCTTTACTCAAGCATCTTCAGGGTACAAATTAATACTGATAGTATAATAAAATATATCATAATAAATATTCTCTAGATTCTTGAAAATGTTTTATGATTAATGATTTAATTATATGTTTTTAATAAATCTTACAAATATGTGATAAAAGACAAAAGATAGGGGAATTCATTGGCTACATAGAACTATAATCAGTTTGTATGTCTCCATATTCAAATTCGGAGGTATGATTTTTTTAATGTGGGCGGAAAAATTTCCTTTAGCAATCCGAGAAAATATATTTTAATTGCTCTGTCGCTCCAGTGGTTAAATAATATTTTGAATTTTTACAATATTTTTGGGAGTACATTGAAGTTACTTCGGGGGGTTATTCTACCAGAACAATTGTATTATTATTTTTTATGTTAACCCGCGAGCAAGCGCCCTATAAGCATTTCCCTCACGGTGAAATTAAAATACGTGCCATTTATGCAACAATGTGCATACGTACCTCGTTTTTCGGTTTTTTCGTCTAAGTGTGTACCAGTGACCAGTGACCAGTCAGCAGTCACTCAATAGGGGGTGGCTTGTTCGGCCGGGTCACGTCGCGCGGCATTTTGCTCACCGCGTGAGTGACAACGTAAGTATTATTTTTTACTTATTTAAAATTAATATCATACCTAATTTAAAGACTTTATTGTTATTTTATGATTAAATAATGGTAAAAAATTTGCATATTATGAGTGTACATAATAATATTTAAATATTTTTATAGATGGATAGACGAGAACAAAAAAATTTGGCGTGGCTACAAGAAGATGATTCCGAAGACATGAAAAAAAAATATGTATAGAACATGCTTTTACTTTGTGTGACATATGTAAAGCTCGTGATACGACGAAAATTAATATTTTCTTATTTTTTCCTTAATTTATTTTAATTAAAGATATTTTTTTTAGTTTATTCAAAAAGTGCAGATTTTGATTAGTGAAGAATTATTGGAAAACAAATTTTTCATATTAAAAATAAATGTCAGATTTGATTTTACATGATTGTTTTATTATACATCTATTAGTTATAATATAAATAAATATGCTATAATTTATGTCCTTTTTGGCTTTTTTTACAGGTTAAATGCAATATTTTTTCTCCATAAGATTTTAATTTCCCCCCCCCCCCCCATTCGGTGACTCGAAACCGCAGTGATAGTTAATTTAAAAATCGCCCATATTAAATTGACTAAAAATTAGCATACGACCATATTTACATTTTAACCTCAATGTAAACATTAGTTCAAGGGGGTTTCAAACCAAGATGTTCTCCTTGGAGATGATTTTCCTGTGAAAACGACGTTATATAAATACTCCAATAATATGCTTACGTTATTATTTAAGTCTGATAGAACAATTCTTCTAAACAAACAAATTTCTAATCATTTTCATGTTTGTCAGTTCCCAATAAATTTAAAATAGCCACAGTCAAATATGACCAAATAGGAAAGGGATACATTAGCTCAGTGGTGAGAGCAACTGCCTGGAAAGCCGAAGGTCCTGGGTTCGAGTCCCAGTTGTATCCGTATCTTTGTCTGATTTTTCTGCTCAGACTTTCGATTGAAAAAAACTAAAATTTTAAATTTTCATCCTATACTTGCAGAAAAATCAATGTCGCATATTTAAAAAATTATCCTGACACTACCTAGAGGGCATTTAGTTCGAGTTGGATCTTGCAATCATACATAAAGATAGCAGCCAATTAAAATATGCGTTAAGAAGATGAAGATAACGTTGGTAGTTTTCAGTCGAAATTTGACAATGTTAAATATGACGGAATCAGAAAGGGATATAGTCGCTCAGTGGTGAGAGCATCTGCCCTCCATCTGATATCCACGTTTCCTATTACCATTTTTCGTGTAGTTCGTTGGTCAGTAATGAAACTCTATTCATTTACAGGTATTTTTTGATCTCTAGGACGGTCACATTTACTGAAATCATTGCATTTGCAAGAAGAAATATCAAACAGCACTTTACTTTGAGGCGGAATTCTTCCATTTTTTTCCCGTGTTAGTGCAATCGGTGCTCCCCCCGCCCTCACCTCCCGCCTCCAATAATCAAAACCGGGAGTTTTTGTAAATGATTTCGTAAATATATACTACATTTGCTATGGAAGATTACAAAAAATATGGTTAAAAAGATTCATAGTAACTTTTATACACACTAGAAATAACCTCTAAAATTTAAAATTTTCAAAACTTTAAAGTGAATCCGGAGGAAGAAGATCATATCAGAAAATTTTAAAATTATAAACACGTCGTTTTGAACCCATTTGGCAAACCTTTTATTGCTCTTAGAATTTGAAATTAACCCTTTTTTTAAATTACCCACCTTACTGCCCAACAAGACATAATATAAAAACTTTCACTCACACAAAGTCAAAGCTCGTAAAGACAATGAATTCTCACACATACTTGTAAAAGGAGCGCACTGAAAACAAACACGAAGTTAGTAACAAACCATTCCGAATACACTGGAACCTAGAACACACTCGCAAAGATATATATCTTGCATTTGAAAGAAATATGACAGTTGATGTGAAAAATTACGTGAAAAAAGAGAATTTGTGAGTTATTACTGTTTTTCTAGGTTCATTATTAAAATGTTTCAAGTGTGTCCCTTTAGACCTTTTACACCCAGTAATAAAACATTTTATTTATTTAATTATTCATTTTTCAACGCCCTTACGGGCTTTTACATATAAGTGTATGATATGGTATATACAGTTTATACAGAGACACAATGTTTGGATAAAAAAGATCAACTTAAAGGATATTGATGGCATTTTCTAAATATATATGCTGTGAAACACGGAACATACAGTTTCACCTCCGTTTAACGGGGTTTCTCTCCCGGAATGACGAGAAAGCTGAAAATATGGTGAAATTGAAGTATGAAGTATAAATTAAATTAAAAATATTGTGTAAAATCATTATTAATACGATAATCGAAGTTTGAAAAGTGGGTTGTATGGTGTATCAATATTTTGGTTTTTTATGGTCGAATGCTTACATCAATTACAAAAAAACATCAGCAGTTTAAAAAATAATTGTCCATTATTTGGTAACAAAAAATATCAAGGGTGTTTCTCACCATCTTCCCAATAGCTTATCTACCCTAATAACGAATATTATTAAAAATTAAAATAAAATACTCGCAGTGGTTAGAAAACTCGGCCAACTTATCCAATATATAGACACTATTCATAGGTTCGAGTACCGAGTTATAAACTCCAACTTAATAAATAAATAAACCATAAATCGTAAATCTTAAATATTCGTTATTAGGGTAGATAAGCTACTGGGAGGATGGTGAGAAACCCCCCAAGTCTGAGAATGACATGCGAGAGGTTGTATTCAGCTGTTTATAGAGGGCCGTTTTGCAGGAAATCACCGTTCTGCCTTATAACCCACTCTTAAGATGCCAATGACTTAGATCTATGAAACTGCATTTTTTTTATTCCACGCGTTATGATTTTTGCTGTCTCCCCCATACAACTCAATGCAATGTGTGTCGGTTGGAAATATAACTGAATTTCTTTATCGAATAACGAGCGCTTCAAGTTTTTGCCGCTAGGGTGAAGGTCACTGAAGGTGTATCAGTTTTTTTATATGAAAATTGGTAATTGGATTTATTTATTAGCACTGAATTATTCCCATACAAATTTGGTCTGAAAATTTACTATGTATTTTTATCCACGGTCTCTGTCTTATAAAAATCAGCTTTACGGTCGGTAAAACTTAAGAGGCAGAGTGGTCGTTTATCGCCTGAAGGACCCATCTTAAAATATGGTCGTTTAGACTATTAATATAAGCGGTATTTTAATTAAGAGCTGAATTCAGTACTCATTAGGTTAAAAATTAAAATAAAAATAATATTTTCCTCCTAGACTTGCAGAAAAGTATAAAGATGTCGCATATTAAATAAAAGGTGATACATTTATCCTTCTACTATATAGAGGGCATTTAGTTCGAGTTGAATCTTGCAATCGTATATAAAGTTAGCAGCCAATTTAAATATGCGTTAAGAAGATGAAGATAACGTTTCCAGTTCTCAGTCGATGTATGATAGTATAATGTAGGGATACATTAGCTCAGTGGTGAGAGCATCTGCCCGGAAAGCCGAAGGTCCTGGGTTTGAGTCCCAGATGTATCAGTATCTTTTTTCTGATTTTCTGTTTCAGATTTTCGATTGAGTTTCACTAATATTGTTTTAATAAATTGAAATATTTTCACTATTTTCACTAATTCTCTACAGTCGTTTATTTAATATTAGTGCGTTTCTTATTACATTCGTATTTACATGTATATAATTATATACATATAATAATTATTTTTAAAAGCTTACAGAACCAGATTTGTTTCTTTTTTTAGTTTTAAAAACATACATTGCGATTTCTGTCTATCGAGGGAATTTTATATAAATACTGTTCAGCTCGGCAAATGTGTCCAGATTATGATCATAATTTAAAGTGGACTTTGTACTTATTCCTCCAGGAGTAGATGGAGAGCACACAACTCCTCCAGGAGTAGGCGGAGAGAATAGACCTCAAAACAATTATGTCAATGCACAACCTCATTGCTTTATTGCCTGAGGGTGTTCAATTAGAGTCGACTTAGTTTTATTTCGTACAGACGTGCGGAGAGGATAGACTGCCACACAATTCTTCCATAAAAAAATTAACAATACATTCTTATATAGGGGATGTTAATTTTTTTTATTGTTAATTCGTAAAGCCATCTGGAGCAACCATGTTATTGGTATTTACATCTGGAACAACTATTTTATTGGTATTTACATTTTTAACAACCATGTTATTGGTATTTACATCTGGAGCAATCATGTTATTGGTATTTATATCTGGAGCAACCATGTTATTGGTATTTACATCTGGAGCAACCATGTTATTGGTATTTGCATCTGGAGCAACCATGTTATTGGTATTTACATCTGGAGCAATCATGTTATTGGTATTTACATCTGGAGCAATCATGTTATTGGTATTTACATCTGGAGCAATCATGTTATTGGTATTTACATCTGGAGCAATCATGTTATTGGTATTTACATCTGGAGCAATCATGTTATTGGTATTTACATCTGGAGCAATCATGTTATTGGTATTTACATCTGGACCAATTTACAAAAATAGTTGTAGTCGTTTAATCGCTTGGGCACATGAGCTTGTTTTCACGACAATTTAACGTGGGTGGACATAGGAATGACGTATGCCCCGCACCTGAGTTATTAACAAAATTGATAATCAAAAATCAAATTCATTGAAATTATTTTATGTTACTGCCTATGTTATTAGCTACCGAATACGAGTAAAACGGGCGAATGGCTTCGAACTCGTGAGCTTCAAATTTGTACATTGCTAGTAGAGTCCTCGATAGACACAAATGTATCCATTCTGGAAGAGCTTGGCATCCACAATAGGCGCCCAAATAACATCGTATCTTAAGACAATTAAATAAAACAACTTGGTGTACACCATTTTATAATCACAATTATCGACATGTTTGGAAACCGAAGATTTCTTCGGCAGGATAATAATAAGAACAAAAGTGGTGTACACCAATCAAATTGTTTCATTTAATTAGAAATGACGCTACAAAGTGATTTTGCGAAGATTGAAGAAGTAATATTTTAAGATAATTTGGACACGTTGCTGGCCAAAATTAGGAATCCAAGTTAGAGAAACTCATAGTCACTGGCCGCAGTGTTTGGCAGAAGAGGCAGAGGAAGGTCACAATAAGCTAAAGTGAGCAAGAATCTCTGGCGTCCGGTGCTATGGTGCCCTTGGCTTTCCACTTGGCACAGAACCGCGAGGAATGTCCACCATGCAAATTGGAGTAGGGAAAAACGTAGAACCGACTTAAGAAAAAGAAGGAGAGCCTCCTGACGATTTGTCATTGGATCCTGATAATGGAAACCAATGGTGTATAGACGACTCTGAAACAGTCTGTTCTGTCATTCGCAGCTTTCTTGAATAAGTACTTATTACTTGAATTGAATTACATAATAAGATAATATTAAAATTTAGCCATGACTGATTTTGTAATTCCAGATTGCGGATTGGAAGACATTTTCTCGCAGCCAATGGTACGGGGTGGGATGCGTGTGAGATCCCGTGAGTTCCCGTGGCATGTGGCCATCTTCCGCATTCAGAACTTTGGTGACAACTTTGAGCAAATATGTGGCGGATCATTGGTGCGGAGTCAATTAGTGATAACCGGTGAGTTCTGGCAGGACTTCTCCATATACATCTAAATACTATTAACATAGTCTACAATATCACAGTTACTTCAGCTTCCGACACAAACATTACTTCGTCAGGACAACATCATACTAATAATATAAATGCGGTTTTTAAATTTACCTTTAATAAACACAGAGATACAGTGAGACATTATTAAGCAGTGGACGGAGTAGAGTGATATGGAATATAGGAGTGGATTGAGATAGAGTAAGACAGAATATGGCTAGAGAGCGGATAGAGACAGAGTGAGAAAAAATATGGGCACACAGAGGTTGTTTTCAATTGGGAACATCTTTAGTTTTCAATTTTTATAAGAAAAACTCTCTTTTAACTTTTGAAGGTTATTCCCATCAATGCAGTATATCATTGATGAAGAAGATTAAATTAATAATCTAAATTGAAATATGAAAATGAACAAGACACAGAAACATAAAAGATAGCAGTCGCAACTACTGGGATTCGAACCCAGAATTATATTACATGTAATAAGCGGTAATTGTTGAATGAAACACTAGTATATTATATTGAATCATTTGGCGGGTAACAGATAAGGCGCCATGAGAGAGCTCTTGACCGGCAATCAAAGGGGTGCGGGTTCAAGTCCCGTCGTCGACATGTATCTTTTCTCGGGAGGTTTTTTCAATATGTATGAGTGTTTCAGGCTAATAATTATAATAATTGTTACCGTTTGTGCTATGCATAAAAAAATCTTGTCTTAAACATTAGTTTATCAATTAAAAATAATAAATATATGAAATTTAAATAAAAGCACCTGTTGACAAGCCAATTGAATTGGTTTAGCAGGACTTGTTTGTTGATACTATGGATTAAATTATTCTTTCAATTAAAAAAAAAAAAACAAAATTCGTGTGTAAAAAAATCATAAATATTTTAATTTAAAATAAAACAATGACTTTGTATATTTAGTTTAGTTTGTAAGACCCTAAATATATAGAAAAATTGAGGTATTTCCGTCACGAAACACATCCTCGGATTTATTTTTCAATGATTTTTTAGGAAACTGTGTTTACTAGATTATGTATTGATTTATTTTGCTGTATGATTATATGATTTGAAATTTGTGTTGTATAATACAATATTTCGTTTGAAAATTGAACAAATCTGCTAACGACTAACGGTAGATATAACCTTAGTATATTAAAAATAACCTTAGTATTTCAAAATTTTAAAATTGTGTTTACCAGTAAAAAATAATCATTACGTCTAGAATTTAATTTAAAAGGACAAATTTCCGGTATTATACCCTCTTAAAGCACGTATATTATTTGTTATTTCTAGCTGCACATTGCTTCTCCATGAAAGAAGATAACCACACTGTTGATTTGTCTGCCTACCGGGTAGTCGGGGGGAGCCTTAAGTCTACCTGGACTACTGAACATCTAGAAGGCAGGCAGCAATCGGAGGTATTTTGCTAAATGGATAATATAGTAACAATACAATTGTATCAATCCATAATATAAGTGAGGTAAGATTGGACTATTCGACAAATCCCCGCTCCCCATAGCTCGGTGTGAGATCGAGTACAGCGGACAGTCTGCAAGCCCGTTAGTTATTTACAAGCTGGACTCTACCTGAAGAACTTCTGAAACCACCATCACCAATAGTCCCTTCTGTTTGACTTCATCTATGCCTTCCTTTTTTGAGACACATACATTTAATTAGACTACGGTTATGTTTGTTTATGCTGATTGTTTTCAATGTAATCGGAGTGGATTTTAGAGTGAGGGTACCAAATATGGGAGTATTAATGTGTAAAAGAAAATTAAATTTTTAATTCTAAAGGGCCAATCACCTATTTCATTGATAGAGATAATGGGAACAATGTACTTTGTTTTGTCCATAGATGAAAGGTTGATTTAATCTCAAAAATCTTATTATGTGGAATTTACTAATATTTAGATAAAATTTTTTTAGCTTGCACCAATATTATAGTTTATTTAAATTTATTTAATATGAATTCATGGATTTTATAAGTGTAAATAGTTTTCGATCATCGGCGAAAAGCCACTTCAGCACTGAAAACTTCAGCATTTTTATCAAAAACATTGACAATGTCGTTTATAAATAGTGTTGGGCCTAAATGGGACCCTTGAGGTGCACCGCTAATGAGTTTGGGTGAAAAGTTTTTACTGGTAAATCCTCGCCATGATTACCGAAGAATAAACATAGGATATAGTTAGTAAAGTTTAGAGAAAGTGAGTTGGCGAAGTAGGGAGCTTAAAGTGCCTTTCGTTTTCAACTCTCACAAACACTGAATTTTAGGATTTGTTTGAAAAATTAAAGGACTAGGGATATACCAATGTTTGGGTTATGTTGGGTAACACAGTGTAAAAACAATATTGCAGGTGCGCGCTGTCCGCTTGGGGGAAAATTACGGAGCCCACGTCCGTAATTTTCAAGATGACATCGCCATTGTCCACCTCCAGACCGAGTTCATCTTCTCTCCTGTTGTGCGTGCAGTCTGCCTGGACCTGGTGGACAGGGAGCTGCACAACACGCAGATCAGCCCAGGCAGTGTGGGGAAGGTAATTATGAATATCATTTTCTTAGATGGTGACAGAGAGCGTCAGTAGCGCTTCATCCCTTTTGTCAGGACATTTTTATATTATGATTTCTAATAATAGTACCTAGTAGCAAATTGATAGCAAAACTTATAGCAAAATTTATAAATTTAAATTCATTAATATACAGAAGACCATTGGAGAAAGACACTGGCTCCCACAATCCTAGCTCCGATGGATTCCTGCGTTTCCGTGTCTTGATTTTACTTTTACTTTACTTTTATTTTTATATCTTTTTTTTTTTTTTTTTTACTTTTTGATTTTGATTTTTACTTTTACTTTACTTTTATGTTTATATATTTTTTTTATTTTTTACGTTTCATATCTACAAAATATTTATGTTTTTCAATATTATATGTACATATAATATCTATGGGATGTGTGGGATTGCACTCACCTCCCCACATTCTGGAATAAAGAACTATTATTATTATTATTATTAATATAATTGTGAACGATGAATACTTGGAGCAGGTGGATGAGTTTGTGTATTCCGGTAACATGTTTACGGGAGATGGGAAGACTGATAGAGATATTGAAAGAGGGGTAAATGCAGGTAACTCCATTAATGGAGGACTGAATGCCGTTGGCGCTAACAAAAACTGTCCAAAGAAGCGAAGTTAGCAGCCCACAATGGAGTGCTTGTACCTACCCTGATGTATGGCAGTGAGGCATGGAACTGGCAGAGGAAGGATGAAAGTAGACTGAATGCTGTTGAAATGAGATCCCTGAGGCGTATGTGTAGTAAAACCATGTATGATCGTGTGAGAAATGTGGAGATTCGAAAAGAATGCAAGGCTGATGTAAGCGTAATGAGTAAAATTAAGCAAGGAACCCTCAGATGGTTTGGGCATGTAGAGCGAATGAACAAAGAAAGGAGCGTAAGGAGAATATATGATGCAAGTGTGAATGGTATAAGAAGTAGGGGACGTCCGAGGAAGACATGGCACGATCAAGTTAATCAGATACTTGAGTCGGGCCATGTCAAGAGTCAGAAAAATAGAAGAGTATGTATGAGACGATGTATGAATGTGAATGAGGCAAAGAGTGTGTGTCGAGACCGAGGTGTTTGGCGGTCCGTCCTCTCTGCCTACCCCTGCGGGGAAACGGCGTGCTGGTTAGTTAGTTAGTTAAATTTATTAATTTAATAAAATTTAAAGAATGTGTGTTTTTAACAAATATGGTTATTATGTTTTATTTAATGTTTTATAATGCAAACCAACGGTTTTGTGTAACGAATCCGTGACTAAAAGTGAATGATTGTGATTTTGCTGCAGGTGGCGGGGTGGGGACTCACGGAATCAGGCACTCCATCAACCGAACTTAACTTCCTGAATATTCCCGTTGTGGGGAACACACAGTGCTACCGGAATATGCGATGGAGCTTTAAAGCATACATCACATCAGACAAGATTTGCGCAGGACTCACGAACGGTTAGTTTACGAGTTAATTTTACCAAAAATATCAATAATCTCCACTTAACCAGCACTTTCCACTCCCTTCCTTCCAGTTTCAGCCATGTGCCCTGGAGACAGCGGGGGCGGGCTGGTGTTCCCGCTGCAGAACGTAAACACGAGTCCCCGTGCTGATACCTGTCCGCAAACCATCACTATCAATAATCCCCGCCTAACCGACACTTTCCATTTACTTCCTGGATCAGTCATGTGCCAGGGAGACAGCGGGGGCGGGCTGGTGTTCCCGCTGCAGAACGTAAACACGAGTCCCCGTGCTGATACCTGTCCGCAAACCATCACTATCAATAATCCTCGCCTAACCGACACTTTCCATTTACTTCCAGGATCAGCCTTGTGCCAGGGAGACAGCGGGGGCGGGCTGGTGTTCCCGCTGCAGAACGTAAACACGAGTCCCCGTGCTGATACCTGTCCGCAAACCATCACTATCAATAATCCCCGCCTAACCGACACTTTCCATTTACTTCCTGGATCAGTCATGTGCCAGGGAGACAGCGGGGGCGGGCTGGTGTTCCCGCTGCAGAACGTAAACACGAGTCCCCGTGCTGATACCTGTCCGCAAACCATCACTATCAATAATCCTCGCCTAACCGACACTTTCCATTTACTTCCAGGATCAGCCTTGTGCCAGGGAGACAGCGGGGGCGGGCTGGTGTTCCCGCTGCCGGATACCAACTTGAATCTCCCGCGCTGGTACCTTCGTGGGCTATTAAGTAACGGCCCGAAATCCGACGACGCCATAAATATAGAATGCCAAATCAAATATTTAACCACGTACACCAACATATTATCACACAGAGGATGGTTATCAACAAACATGGATCGACTACAGCCACAAAGTAAAATCTGATTTCTTATAAGTCATAAATAAAGGTAGGTAGGTACTTCCATTATTATCCGTTTTATATGAGTCGGTACCGCGCAAGAGTCCTAACTGCTACCGATCATCTGGAGCCAGTGAGACGACAGCGTTTCTTATCGTGGTGTGTTTGATAGGTTGCACAAGGAAATGGGTAAGGTAAGAAAGTACCTGGATTCTTAGATCTCGTCACCAAACATGGCTTAAGCCATTTCAACAAAGTTTTAATTCTGAATGGTGGTCTTTCACTAGGGCGATATTTTGGAAAACATTTCAGATGTTATGGATTACCAGATTATAAATGACAATTTAAAAAAATAGTCTAATATAGATATAAAAATGACGGTTTGTTTTATTGTTCATATTTTATGCACTTCCATACCGTTCATCCGTTCGATTTGATGTGCGCATGCCCGCAAAGGTTGACATGAACTTATTTCCTATACTATGCATCCAATTGCGATGAAAATTTGGTGAGTTGTTGTGAACAAGCCCGAAAAGGTTTCAATATAAATTGGTGAGCCTTAGCGTCATGAAATTTGCATAAAAAATTTGCAATGGGTCACACGCGAGTTATTTGAAAACTTTATTGTATTTGTGGAGTAAAGCGGTGGGGCAAAAATGACTTGCGGGGAGAAAATTTTTATTTATTTAAGTGTCATCGCAACGCATGCCTGATATAGTTAGTTAGTAGTACCTATATTATTGTAATGAATGTGGATCGAAGTTTAAATAGGAACAAATGAATATTGTTTGAGATTCTTTATTTGGACATGAATGGAGGTTATAAAAGGCACGTGTTTTATAAGAAACGGTCTCTTCACCTTCGACCTCTACGTTGTATACATTATAATAAATATTCATAATTTACGAGTCATATTATTTAACTGTCCCGAACACACAAAAGATATCTTCATAAAAGTAAAAAAAAAATAACTTTCTGGTCAAACGTAAATTGGTAATTTTAATTTCAATTGTCGTATTTTTTTAAAAATATTTTATCCGAATAGTTTCTTTGAGGGGCTGTATTTTATAATTTAAAAGAAAAATTGAAATAAGCTAAGAAGTGGTAATATAATCATGTATACAATAAAATATATAAATTTGTTTTAGACCACTTTAATTTTAATTACACTATACCGGTTGTGTTACCGGATGGTTTGATGTGTTATGTATAGTTATATCCGTGAATGTCGATTTACGGTAAATATTAAATTAAATACTATTATTTACTGAAGTTAGAGTTAAATCTAAAAAAATAATCGAAGAATTACTGCCTGCCTCCAACGTGAATTGGATATTTTTGTGGAATGAATTTATAAGATGAAGGAATTTAGTCAATTGCCGCTGTGTCCCAGACAGAAAATATCGTCAAAGTATCTCCGCCAGATAAAAACATTCTTTCAAGTGCCGAATTACAATTAAAAATTATATTTTCTAGGTTGTTCATAAAAATATCTGCTAGTAGAGGGCTTGTGGAAGCCCCCATTGGGAGCCCATTATTCTGTTGGTAAACACAGTTGTTATATTGGAATTTTGTTGCTGGATTTCCCGCAACTACCCCCCTCCCTTTTTTACCTCCCACTCCAGCACCTAAATGTTTGGTATATATCTATCAATATTTTGTATCATAGGTTAGTTTTAATATTCTCCTGACGAAGGAAGGGTTCTTCCGAAACCGGTAGAGTGTAGATAATAAAAATTAAAGTGGTCTAAAACAAATTTATATATTTTATTGTAAATTATGGAGAGCCACAAAGTTAATGCTTATTACAAACATATAATTCTGTATGTTTGGTACTTTCAGGAACGTGTAGGGCGAGAGGGTCCGTCGGCACTTGCAGGGATTTCACCAACTGCCCCGCGGCCATGGAAGCCGCTAGTCATGGACTTCTGCCAGTGGTATATTTTGTTTTATTTATTTGGTAAACAAACAGTTTAGTCCGGTAAACTTAAATATCTCAGCTTGCATCAAATGGGGTACTTTGATGTTTTGTTTATTGTAAATGACGGAAGCCGAAAGAAAAAAAGTTTCCGACGTCGGTCGACATCCAGATTTTCGTCAAATTCCAAAAAACGTCAATTTTTTAAACCAATTTTTGCGAATTTTGAATTTGAAGATCTAGTTTTTCAACAAAGAGTGTACTTCAACCAAAGTGATCACACAAGTACAAGACCCTAGACGAACTAGGAAACTACTCGATATGGACAGAAACTCGCTGAAGGAACTGGTAGCACTACTAACGGGACACTGCTATCTCAGATATTACAAATAGAAAACACCAATAAATGCAGGAAATATGAAGGGGATGAAGAGACTCCAATTCACCTATGGCGCCAATGTCCTGCCCTGGTGGGAACTAGGCTTTGATACCTGGGGAGACATACAGTAGAACCAGAAGACATATTCAATGACAATCCTGGTGAACTTTATTAAATGGGAGATAGCACAATGAGCCTATGGCCTAAGTGCTCAGGGAACTGCTTGTACACCGTCTCCACCTTAAAAAAAAACAAAGAGTGTTCAATACTTTTTGATAGTAGACAAAATTTGCCATAACTTAACATTAAAAAAAACATTAATTCAAGTACAATGGTGTTTGAGATTCAGCTGTTCAAAATTGCCCAAATTTTTCAAATTGATACTATTTAGCGGATTTAATTAGGAAAGCTCTCGCATATGGAAATAATTATATAATAGGGAAATAATCCTACTCACCAAAACTGATTAAAAGTAACGAAGTTAAAAGTGTTTTTAGACTTTTAAATTAAAGCACGTAGAAACCTTTTTTGTGTAAAACAAACATGTATTAAAATACAAATGTGGTCCTTTTCCCAGTGGTGACTGGAGACAACCTGCCCACCTCTACAGAGATTTGAAAATTTGTTTTTGATCGGGACATTAGTTTTGTAGTGTATCTTGCAAGAAAATTGCTGCACCGGTCAGATGCTAAGTTGGCATCGCGTCTGTATCCCACCAGGCGTCATGAATTCAATTCCTCGGTTGATCTGAGTCCTCCATCTTGAATGAAACCAGCAACGTTTTTCGCTTGATGTGGTGGTAGTAGGAGATTTTCAAATATTTAATACATTACACTCGGAACACGAAAGTGGTTTTCCTCGAATTGCGTACCATATTATGAGTCTGCAACTAGAATTTTAAAATTTCGCACAAAACACGATTACGATTTTCAGTTTTTTAACGAATTTACCCCCCGCCCCCCTCTGGAGATTCCCCTGATTGTAAAAAGGAACAAATCCTACACACAAAGCTGATTACAAGTAACAAAGTTAAAACATTACATTTTTAAAATTATTAAATTGAAGCACGTAGAATGTGTTTCTGTGAAAAATAAATATTAACATTTTAATACAATTGTGTCCCTTTTCCAAGCACTGCTCGCCATCTAGTTCCAAGATCTGCTGCGTGGTGCCTGTGGTCCCTGTAGAGACAACCTGCCCCCCTCTGCCGTCTCCTACTGTCAGTCAGCGAAGGACGGGCTCAAAGGCCCAAGACTGTAAGTTGCATTGCACACATTTGAGATGGCATTAAGCCATGCTTAATGCCTATAATATAATATAATGCTGCCCAACATTAGCATCACAAGCTCCCTCCTCTAGTGAAGCTATGCTGGGCATGTGACACGACCTACGGATGACCGTTGGAATTTCAGTTTCATCTAGTGGCGTCCATGGTTGGGAAGCATTACAACATTAGCATCACAAGCTTCCTCCTCTAGTGAAGCTATGCTGGGCATGTGACACGACCTACGGATGACCGTTGGAATTTCAGTTTCATCTAGTGGCGTCCATGGTTGGGAAGCATTACAACATTAGCATCACAAGCTTCCTCCTCTAGTGAAGCTATGCTGGGCATGTGACACGACCTACGGATGACCATTGGAATTTCAGTTTCATCTAGTGGCGTCCATGGTTGGGAAGCATTACAACATTAGCATCACAAGCTTCCTCCTCTAGTGAAGCTATGCTGGGCATGTGACACGACCTACGGATGACCGTTGGAATTTCAGTTTCATCTAGTGGCGTCCATGGTTGGGAAGCATTACAACATTAGCATCACAAGCTTCCTCCTCTAGTGGAGCTATGCTGGGCATGTGACACGACCTACGGATGACCGTTGGAATCTCAGTTTCATCTAGTGGCGTCCATGGTTGGGAAGCATTACAACATTAGCATCACAAGCTCCCTCCTCTAGTGGAGCTATGCTGGGCATGTGACACGACCTACGGATGACCGTTGGAATCTCAGTTTCATCTAGTGGCGTCCATGGTTGGGAAGCATTACAACATTAGCATCACAAGCTCCCTCCCCTAGTGGAGCTGGGCATGTGACACGACCTACGGATGACCGTTGGAATCTCAGTTTCATCTAGTGGCGTCCATGGTTGGGAAGCATTACAACATTAGCATCACAAGCTCCCTCCCCTAGTGGAGCTGGGCATGTGACACGACCTACGGATGACCGTTGGAATCTCAGTTTCATCTAGTGGCGTCCATGGTTGGGAAGCATTACAACATTAGCATCACAAGCTCCCTCCTCTAGTGGAGCTATGCTGGGCATGTGACACGACCTACGGATGACCATTGGAATCTCAGTTTCATCTAGTGGCGTCCATGGTTGGGAAGCATTACAACATTAGCATCACAAGCTTCCTCCTCTAGTGGAGCTATGCTGGGCATGTGACACGACCTACGGATGACCGTTGGAATCTCAGTTTCATCTAGTGGCGTCCATGGTTGGGAAGCATTACAACATTAGCATCACAAGCTCCCTCCTCTAGTGGAGCTATGCTGGGCATGTGACACGACCTACGGATGACCGTTGGAATCTCAGTTTCATCTAGTGGCGTCCATGGTTGGGAAGCATTACAACATTAGCATCACAAGCTTCCTCCTCTAGTGGAGCTATGCTGGGCATGTGACACGACCTACGGATGACCGTTGGAATTTCAGTTTCATCTAGTGGCGTCCATGGTTGGGAAGCATTACAACATTAGCATCACAAGCTTCCTCCTCTAGTGGAGCTATGCTGGGCATGTGACACGACCTACGGATGACCGTTGGAATCTCAGTTTCATCTAGTGGCGTCCATGGTTGGGAAGCATTACAACATTAGCATCACAAGCTCCCTCCTCTAGTGGAGCTATGCTGGGCATGTGACACGACCTACGGATGACCGTTGGAATCTCAGTTTCATCTAGTGGCGTCCATGGTTGGGAAGCATTACAACATTAGCATCACAAGCTCCCTCCCCTAGTGGAGCTGGGCATGTGACACGACCTACGGATGACCGTTGGAATCTCAGTTTCATCTAGTGGCGTCCATGGTTGGGAAGCATTACAACATTAGCATCACAAGCTCCCTCCCCTAGTGGAGCTGGGCATGTGACACGACCTACGGATGACCGTTGGAATCTCAGTTTCATCTAGTGGCGTCCATGGTTGGGAAGCATTACAACATTAGCATCACAAGCTCCCTCCTCTAGTGGAGCTATGCTGGGCATGTGACACGACCTACGGATGACCATTGGAATCTCAGTTTCATCTAGTGGCGTCCATGGTTGGGAAGCATTACAACATTAGCATCACAAGCTTCCTCCTCTAGTGGAGCTATGCTGGGCATGTGACACGACCTACGGATGACCGTTGGAATCTCAGTTTCATCTAGTGGCGTCCATGGTTGGGAAGCATTACAACATTAGCATCACAAGCTCCCTCCTCTAGTGGAGCTATGCTGGGCATGTGACACGACCTACGGATGACCGTTGGAATCTCAGTTTCATCTAGTGGCGTCCATGGTTGGGAAGCATTACAACATTAGCATCACAAGCTTCCTCCTCTAGTGGAGCTATGCTGGGCATGTGACACGACCTACGGATGACCGTTGGAATTTCAGTTTCATCTAGTGGCGTCCATGGTTGGGAAGCATTACAACATTAGCATCACAAGCTTCCTCCTCTAGTGGAGCTATGCTGGGCATGTGACACGACCTACGGATGACCGTTGGAATCTCAGTTTCATCTAGTGGCGTCCATGGTTGGGAAGCATTACAACATTAGCATCACAAGCTCCCTCCTCTAGTGGAGCTATGCTGGGCATGTGACACGACCTACGGATGACCGTTGGAATCTCAGTTTCATCTAGTGGCGTCCATGGTTGGGAAGCATTACAACATTAGCATCACAAGCTCCCTCCCCTAGTGGAGCTGGGCATGTGACACGACCTACGGATGACCGTTGGAATCTCAGTTTCATCTAGTGGCGTCCATGGTTGGGAAGCATTACAACATTAGCATCACAAGCTCCCTCCTCTAGTGGAGCTATGCTGGGCATGTGACACGACCTACGGATGACCGTTGGAATCTCAGTTTCATCTAGTGGCGTCCATGGTTGGGAAGCATTACAACATTAGCATCACAAGCTCCCTCCCCTAGTGGAGCTGGGCATGTGACACGACCTACGGATGACCGTTGGAATCTCAGTTTCATCTAGTGGCGTCCATGGTTGGGAAGCATTACAACATTAGCATCACAAGCTCCCTCCCCTAGTGGAGCTGGGCATGTGACACGACCTACGGATGACCGTTGGAATCTCAGTTTCATCTAGTGGCGTCCATGGTTGGGAAGCATTACAACATTAGCATCACAAGCTCCCTCCTCTAGTGGAGCTATGCTGGGCATGTGACACGACCTACGGATGACCGTTGGAATCTCAGTTTCATCTAGTGGCGTCCATGGTTTGGAAGCATTACAACATTAGCATCACAAGCTCCCTCCTCTAGTGGAGCTATGCTGGGCATGTGACACGACCTACGGATGACCGTTGGAATCTCAGTTTCATCTAGTGGCGTCCATGGTTTGGAAGCATTACAACATTAGCATCACAAGCTCCCTCCCCTAGTGGAGCTATGCTGGGCATGTGACACGACCTACGGATGACCGTTGGAATCTCAGTTTCATCTAGTGGCGTCCATGGTTGGGAAGCATTACAACATTAGCATCACAAGCTTCCTCCTCTAGTGGAGCTATGCTGGGCATGTGACACGACCTACGGATGACCGTTGGAATCTCAGTTTCATCTAGTGGCGTCCATGGTTGGGAAGCATTACAACATTAGCATCACAAGCTCCCTCCCCTAGTGGAGCTGGGCATGTGACACGACCTACGGATGACCGTTGGAATCTCAGTTTCATCTAGTGGCGTCCATGGTTGGGAAGCATTACAACATTAGCATCACAAGCTCCCTCCTCTAGTGGAGCTATGCTGGGCATGTGACACGACCTACGGATGACCGTTGGAATCTCAGTTTCATCTAGTGGCGTCCATGGTTGGGAAGCATTACAACATTAGCATCACAAGCTCCCTCCCCTAGTGGAGCTGGGCATGTGACACGACCTACGGATGACCGTTGGAATCTCAGTTTCATCTAGTGGCGTCCATGGTTGGGAAGCATTACAACATTAGCATCACAAGCTCCCTCCCCTAGTGGAGCTGGGCATGTGACACGACCTACGGATGACCGTTGGAATCTCAGTTTCATCTAGTGGCGTCCATGGTTGGGAAGCATTACAACATTAGCATCACAAGCTCCCTCCTCTAGTGGAGCTATGCTGGGCATGTGACACGACCTACGGATGACCGTTGGAATCTCAGTTTCATCTAGTGGCGTCCATGGTTTGGAAGCATTACAACATTAGCATCACAAGCTCCCTCCTCTAGTGGAGCTATGCTGGGCATGTGACACGACCTACGGATGACCGTTGGAATCTCAGTTTCATCTAGTGGCGTCCATGGTTTGGAAGCATTACAACATTAGCATCACAAGCTCCCTCCCCTAGTGGAGCTATGCTGGGCATGTGACACGACCTACGGATGACCGTTGGAATCTCAGTTTCATCTAGTGGCGTCCATGGTTGGGAAGCATTACAACATTAGCATCACAAGCTTCCTCCTCTAGTGGAGCTATGCTGGGCATGTGACACGACCTACGGATGACCGTTGGAATCTCAGTTTCATCTAGTGGCGTCCATGGTTGGGAAGCATTACAACATTAGCATCACAAGCTCCCTCCTCTAGTGGAGCTATGCTGGGCATGTGACACGACCTACGGATGACCGTTGGAATCTCAGTTTCATCTAGTGGCGTCCATGGTTTGGAAGCATTACAACATTAGCATCACAAGCTCCCTCCTCTAGTGGAGCTATGCTGGGCATGTGACACGACCTACGGATGACCGTTGGAATCTCAGTTTCATCTAGTGGCGTCCATGGTTTGGAAGCATTACAACATTAGCATCACAAGCTCCCTCCCCTAGTGGAGCTATGCTGGGCATGTGACACGACCTACGGATGACCGTTGGAATCTCAGTTTCATCTAGTGGCGTCCATGGTTGGGAAGCATTACAACATTAGCATCACAAGCTTCCTCCTCTAGTGGAGCTATGCTGGGCATGTGACACGACCTACGGATGACCGTTGGAATCTCAGTTTCATCTAGTGGCGTCCATGGTTGGGAAGCATTACAACATTAGCATCACAAGCTCCCTCCCCTAGTGGAGCTGGGCATGTGACACGACCTACGGATGACCGTTGGAATCTCAGTTTCATCTAGTGGCGTCCATGGTTGGGAAGCATTACAACATTAGCATCACAAGCTCCCTCCTCTAGTGGAGCTATGCTGGGCATGTGACACGACCTACGGATGACCGTTGGAATCTCAGTTTCATCTAGTGGCGTCCATGGTTGGGAAGCATTACAACATTAGCATCACAAGCTCCCTCCCCTAGTGGAGCTGGGCATGTGACACGACCTACGGATGACCGTTGGAATCTCAGTTTCATCTAGTGGCGTCCATGGTTGGGAAGCATTACAACATTAGCATCACAAGCTCCCTCCCCTAGTGGAGCTGGGCATGTGACACGACCTACGGATGACCGTTGGAATCTCAGTTTCATCTAGTGGCGTCCATGGTTGGGAAGCATTACAACATTAGCATCACAAGCTCCCTCCTCTAGTGGAGCTATGCTGGGCATGTGACACGACCTACGGATGACCGTTGGAATCTCAGTTTCATCTAGTGGCGTCCATGGTTTGGAAGCATTACAACATTAGCATCACAAGCTCCCTCCTCTAGTGGAGCTATGCTGGGCATGTGACACGACCTACGGATGACCGTTGGAATCTCAGTTTCATCTAGTGGCGTCCATGGTTTGGAAGCATTACAACATTAGCATCACAAGCTCCCTCCCCTAGTGGAGCTATGCTGGGCATGTGACACGACCTACGGATGACCGTTGGAATCTCAGTTTCATCTAGTGGCGTCCATGGTTGGGAAGCATTACAACATTAGCATCACAAGCTTCCTCCTCTAGTGGAGCTATGCTGGGCATGTGACACGACCTACGGATGACCGTTGGAATCTCAGTTTCATCTAGTGGCGTCCATGGTTGGGAAGCATTACAACATTAGCATCACAAGCTCCCTCCTCTAATGGAGCTTTAAAATCAAATTTTACAAGCTATTTGACTCAAAGTAAATACTTAAAAATTAAAATAAAAAGAAACATGTAAAGATAATGACAAAAAGGTGACAGAACAAAATACACAGATAAAAATGTGAACAGAAACTAGGAATCAGTACACAGGTCTGATTGTGTCTAGAAAAATAAATATACAACATTCATTTAAACTGATAACTATTATTTTCGTTGTTTGTTTTTGGGGTGTTATGCCGTCTTGTGCTACCTCCTTCTTTAGCCGACGTTTCGGACAGCGTTGCAGTGTCCATCATCAGGGCAGATCTGGCAGATCCGTCGATGTGAATTTGTAGTGTTAAGTGTGTGCTTATTTACTTGGAAGCGATACCGTGTCGTTAGCTTCATTTCAGAAGAAAGTGAACTACTTTGAAAGGGAAATTTGGTTTTTTTTTTAAATTTGGTTTCATCTAAAAATAAAGATAACCCATGATAGCTTCATCTGAAATTAAAAAACATATTTTTTCTGTAACTAGATTATATAGCTCATACTTGAAAGAAGGATATAAGAAAAATGGAAATTTGAATTTTTGACAGAGTTGTATGCAAAACAGAATCATAACTAATCCGAAGGTCGCGTGGTCAAACCCGGTGTGCGCAAATAAATTTTATTTAATTAATTTGTGTTATTTCACCATGAAATCATTAAAAATAATATAAAGTGAATTTGCGGCTCATTCCAGAGTGGGAGATAATCTCAGTATCGCCCTGGTACAAGACCACCATTCAGAATTGAAACGTTGCTTAAAATGGCTTTTTCCGTGTTTGGTGACCAGATCTACTTCCCCACCTTCCTCTTCCCCATCTCCTTCCCTTCCCCACTTACCTTCAGCCTCATAACATACCCCAATTGGGGATGTCATAGACTCACTGGCTCGAGACGTGAACAGTTGGGACGGTATTCACACTTTTAAAAATAGCTAAATAATACAATTGCCTGTTGGACAGTTCTATTAATTCTGGGACCAGTGGTGGCTCGTGACCTTTGGATGTTAGAGTGGTAATATTTAAAAAAAATGGCATTATTGATATGTTGTTGTAGAAGAACATTTCCTTTTGAAAATTGAATTTTTCTATGAAGATTTTCAGGAAATCATGCAAAAGGAAAACTGAAAATTTCCAATTAAGAAAAAAAAACTTTTTTTTTCGGCTACATCTGACAATCTGACATTGTTCTTTTCCTTCTCACCTTTATAAAATTCACATCCTTGACTCCCCAGATTGTACATTCTGTGGTCTAGAAGTGGGAACTTTAGATCACATATTTTTTGGTTGTCCCTCTCTAAACAAATATCATTTCTTCTATCAAACCTTATGTAAAATTGCCTCCCTCCATTTAATATCTCATCTCTTCTAAGTCTGAACTCGACTCCAATCTTCATTATAATTATGAAATTTGCTTATTTAAATAATTTTTTTTATTTAAATTCACCTTTCATTTCTCTATAATTTTAGATGATGTCCTAGAACCCCTGAAGGGTGAAAGCCAGAAATAATTGAAAAAACAACAACATCAATAATGTCACTTTTTAATATTAGCACTCTAGTACACCAAAAAGTCACGAGCCGCCACTGGTTGGGACTCTTGTGCGGTATTCATATAAAATATATAAAAAATAATGCTTAAATTTTAAATAATATATATTTTACTTTAAAAAAAATAGAAAAAATAGTTTTTTTTCAAATCTTTGAAGCCCAAAAAACTCTTTAAGATAGTTTTCCGGTAAAAAAAATTATTTTCTTCAATGTAAAAATATTTTTTGAGGGAATTATCATTAAAATTTAAAAAAAAAGGTTTTTTTATCTTCTACCATCATACAGAATCATCTATCTAAGTTTTTGCACTTTACACCAGACGACACCCTGTATAAAATAAATAAAAATTAAAACTTATTTCTACAAATTAGACTTAATAACAGTAAAATAAAAAATTTAATAAAATCAAAAACAGTGAATTCATCTGAAATCGAATGTAATACGAAAATAATATCTGAGCAATCTCTTTTCCGACATATAGTTCCCATAATATGTTAGTACATTGCTAAATGTCTAATGTAATTTAAAATATAAACAATATATACACAAAGATAACTAATTATTATGATAACAATATTACATATATATATATATATATATAAATAATAATGTATCCTCGTTGTTTGCAGACTGCCTGGAGCTACCGGAGAGGCTGTACCCGTGTCAGCAGAACGGGAGTAGGGGGGACCTCTGCGGACCCGAGCCAGAGAAACAGAACCCAGGGTACTGGATGCGCCCCCTCCCTAGTTCCTCGGGGAGCCGGCTCTATGTGAGTCAATATACTTGTACAAATAATAAATATAAAAACGTATCCAATATAATAGTAGATTATTATAATATCGTTGAAAGACAATAATTGAATATAATGTTGTGACATGAGAGAAATAACAGCCATTTTACTTGACCAATATTAAAAATACTATTTTCGGATGTCGGTGGTGATATGCGTGATGTAATGTGACATATTTCTTCATTAATCTAACATTTCCTTTTCATAATTGGAACTGATAAGCATAAAATCATATCAGACAAGCGATAAAATCTTTTTTTTTTATTGATTAAAAAAATTCGGATTTTACATGTTAGTCCAGTCCCTGGAGAGTTTTACCTTGCAAAAGGTCAAGTAGTAGCGATTTCGAAGTCATGTTGTTTAGATTGGGACTCTAAAACCGTGACCAGACTCGTGGCGAGCCACGACAACCCTTGACAAGTCCCACGTGTGTGGTCAGACCGCGTGCCGACGCCTGCCAGAGCGTGCCATAGCTTGCCGTTGACCCGGGACCCGGTGGATATTTCGGCCACCAAGCGACAAGCTCGGAAAGCTTCAGTATAACTTATGAACTGGCGCGGTGCGGTCGCCGTTTTTGCTCCGTGCGGTTTATCGTAAATTGCGATAAAATGTAAAATATATTATTTTTATGTTACAGATTTTTAATGCACTAGTAAAATTTATTACGACTGGATCTACACAATAGCCCTAAATAATATTTTTTTTAAAGATTTATTATTTATTACAAGAATTTTTTTTTAATTATTGAATATCTCTTATTTATAATAAATAATAACTTTTTTAAGGTTATTCCCTATGTAAGTTTAAAATAATTAATAAGACGAGTGATCCTGGGTTCGAGTCCCAGTCTTAATTTGGAAGGCGGGAATGGGTACCGCAGCCCCGGGAACCATCTATTGGATAACAAACACCTCTGCCATGGGTCACCCCAAGTAGTTTACTACGTTTGGTGACTTAGCAGGGGTGTACGGGTTCATGGGGTAAGGTTTGTCTAGGTCTTGGCGGTGGATGATATAGACACACTGAACCCCAGATTCGTACCCAACCGTCATTCCTTATTCCTTCCCAGAACTTATTTTCCATAAAAATACCCTCCACATAGCATCCCCAAAGATGACATAGGGAAATTATTTTCCTCAGGGCCTCCTGTGTGGACATAATGTAAAAAAAGGGTGCGCCGTTACCTTTTAATTTTTTTGTGTGTAGTTCTCTTTCATATTTTTGTTTAGATTTATTATAAAATAAAATAAAATTCTACGAAGAGATAACACACGAATGAACAAAATACTAGAATTTAAAATAAATTATCTGGTACGGTTTCTGAAAATTTGAATCATCCACCATCTCTTTCGGCGAACTCTTCGTTTTTTTTTTTAAATTTAGTACAAATAAGTTAGGGCAAATGTGACAGCCGATGTAGTTGCCTCAATGTCCGCCATGGCGCTCCGAACGCAATGTAGAACTCGCAAGCTTATGCACGAGTGTGGTCACGAATATTTGCGTGCCATAGCTTGCCGAGTCGTGCCACGAGCGCGCTCGGCACGTATGAGGCCGTACCATAAGGAAAACAAAAGTTTTCGACCTTGGGGGGTCGAGCTCGAGTCGCCATCTTCGATTGAAGGTGTCAATTTTTTGCTCTTTCTAAATAATTGTGCAATGATCAATCTTACAACCAAATTGTGAAAAAAAAGGTAAAGAAGATAATATTTATAATATTTTTGTTTTGTTTTTTTTTTTGTTGTTTGTCTAATAGGCAACGAGTTACAATGGCGGAAATGTAAATATTCTTCTAAAAAATGGTGAAATTCCCAATTTTTGTTATTTTTTGCATTGCATTATTATAATTATTTTGTAAACTCATTTCGATACAACCTTCCGGTAGAGAAATTTACGCTTTTTTATTGTGGTATCTCCAGTAGGTCTGTTCCACAGATATTCCAGCGATGGTTGATTTCGAAATGGCGCTTAAGCCGCACAGAGTTTGACAAGTATTCGTATTTTTGTTACATATTGGTTATTGCGTAATAATATTTTTTTATTGATCCCGCTTGATATTGATATTGACATTTTAATAATAGTCTTCATCGTCCGAGATTCTGGGCCTCCATTGAAAAAATCTCTTCATCTTCGTCCTCGATATCGACGTGATCCTCTGGCGAATTTCGGCATGTTTGACCATTACAGCACCCACACACAATAAAACACTTCAATCCAGCTTTCCTGCAGCCGCATGCAACGCTGCATCCCTTTTTACAATTACATGAAATAAAATTTAATAAAGTCTCGGGTCCATACCATTTTTGGTCTTTATGATACGTCCTTCATGCATGGTACTGTGCAGCGTCATTCAGTGGTGGCAAAGAGGCAAGATTGAATTTGATTTTTGTTGTCGACGTTGCGAAACGTTGGTAGCGGACTTCTTCCAAGGTTTCCTCATCCATGTCACCCCCGTACAAACCAACAAGAAAGTGTGTTCCTGCATCTCCTATGTCTTCTGGTTTTGCATCATGTTGTTTGAAGATTCCTATCATGACATTGTGTCTTCTGCCTTTCTGCACAAGCCATCAAAATTTCTTTTATCATTGGTCGAAGAAGGACGATGTTGTATTGCAGCCGCTAAGATCACGGAGAAACAGAATATTCTCAGCCGCTTCTTTGTATTTCACACAATTCGTGGAGTACAGTCTTTAAAAAGTTTTGCCTCTCCCGGGTTGCGAAGATATTACTGCTTTCAGGTGGTGCTAATGCTGTTATCAGAACTAGGAGATCAACGTCTTTGCCAATAACGAAAACAGCGTCAAATGATGAACACAGGGGAATCGCAGTATTGACAATCAACTCACCAGCACTTTCAGCTGTTCAAGAATCTGTCAAACAAAACTAAAAATTAGAACATTCGTCTCGTCGTGGTACATATTACATAAAATTTTGGCATTATAGCAATTTCGGCTGTGCCTTGTTATGTTAAATTGCGTGTTTAATTCGAGTCGTTGCTCCAAAATTCTATCCACAGCTGCGTTTTAAAAATTTCACTTCAGCCTGCTTACCTGTAAAATCAGCCTATACCTATAAATTGCTTCGTAAGCATCGAAATCAGACGGACTTTGTTATTTTCATTGGGTGAATATCGTTCTTGTGAAACTTGAACTGGCATTGTTTCTTAGAAAATAACATCTGCAGACAAATGCTTCTTCGATCAGCGAAGTATTTCTGCGGTTTTCGTATTTTTTGTACCATTATCGAGCTGATATCCGTCGAAAACAATTACTGCATGTGATCCGTAGTGATTCCCTACATAGTGAACGTACTTCTCGCAAATTGACCCAAAATAATCATTACGATTCCATACAACTTTATGTAAAAGATATCCTCCATCCACAACATTAATTTTGCTATCTTCAAGTTTCACGCCTTCTGGAAGTTGTTCAAAAACACCATAAAATGATGATTACGTACCTTTGCGCATTCCTTCTTCAGAGAAAAGTGCTGAAAGGCAATGGCAATAAAAAAAAAGTAGATTAGGAAAAATGGTTATGAATTCAAATCCACATAGATCACACTTAGCGCTTGTACCTAGTGTTCCTATCTCCCCTGTATGGGGAATTTCAAGGGAACTGTATCGGCGGCCGGTTGGGAGGGGTTGTGAGACGGGTAAGGGAGGGGCCCGGATTAAATGGGGAAGTGGAACTCCTGTTCATCGATATTTTGCTTCGAATTATTAAAGTACCACATACAATTATGAAAATAGTAACTATTTGTTTGGAGACTTCAGGAACATATAATATTACATTTTAAACAGAAAATTATTTCAATTGCCATTTTTAAAATTGGAACTGATTTATCGAGATTTCAGTTTATCCCTATTGATGTATCATATTTAGATGAGACACAAAGCAAAAAAAAAGTTACACTTTTTTACTTCCAAATATGTAGTCCAGTTTGACATCTAACAACTGGACTCTGTGCAGAAACGGGTGACCCGTTTGATAGATTCTCCCGTCTTAACAAACGAATTGCAATATTCAGAGCACAGTTGTCGGGTGGGAATGCTGTCCTTGTTCTACAGGTATTTAAATGGAAGATGCTCCGAGTAACTAGCATAATTGGTCCCCTCGGCACTGGTGCATAGTCGGGAAACACGCTAAACGCGCGACCAACATATATACACGGTTAACATTTGTCACTTGAGAACCGGTCGTTTCTGAGAATCGTTCTTGCGTTCAACAGCTCAGCTGTGCAACGATTTGTCAGCCTCTGTGTTTCCTCCTTCCTACAACATGGTTCTCTTCAAGAACCATGTCCACTCCTTCCTCTGCTCAAAAAGACTCTCCACACAGCATCTTCATAAATGACATAAGCTTTGAGGGATTATTTTCCTCAGGGCCTCATGTGTGGAGTTAATGTAACAAAAAAAAACAGAGCCTCTTTGACTATCCCATGATTTTTCACTAGACTCTTCTAGTTATGAACAAAATTGATTATAAACTTGTGATAATAACAATTATTTATAACAATTTGTATATAAAAATGCAAAAATCAGTCATTTTAAATACATGTAGGATTACGAAAGATTTTTTAAATATTTATATTGAGGGATCTGTAGGATTTATCGGTCAAATTAGGAATTCCACCGAGCCGAACCCTCTGATATGAAATTATCTGGAGTCAGTGAATTATTTTCCCATTTAATAGTTTGGTAGATCAACGTGTTGTTCTTGTATTGTTTTGTATTAATTATACTTATATAATACACTTGCATAACGTGGATTTACTAGATGATCATCTATGTGAAAAAGTGTATGAAAATCTGGTGCGTTAAAAAATTTAACGCACCAGACTTTTAAGTCCGGGTTTAGTTTTCCCCATAGGAAAAACTAAACCCTTTCACACACTTTTCCATAAAAATGATCATCTAGTAAATCCACGCTATGCAAGTGTATTATATGGCATATACCTAAATATATATATACCTAAAAAATTGTACTTTAAATGTATTTTTGGGTATATAAGTATAAGTAATACAAAACAATACAAGAACAACATGTTAACCTACCAGACTATTAAATGGGAAAATAATTCACCGACTCCAGATAATTTCATATCAGAGGGTTCGGCTCGGTGGAATTCCTAATTTGACCGATAAATCCAACTGATCCCTCAATATAAATATTTTAAAAATATCATTATAGATATTATATAATATTGTGTTTTTTCCAGGGATTTGTGTCTGACGGGGGATCGGGAGTCTACCTGGTAAGTGAGCGCTGGCTCCTTACCGGGGCATCAGACTGGGACTATCTGCTCCGGTAAGTTCCATTAGTAACTTGCAGAGTGCTATTATATGATTATTTTGTCACTTCAAATGCCATGAGAGGCTTGGCCTTTTTTATGTGAATACCGTACAAGAGTCCCAATTGCTCCCGTCTGGAGCCACTGTGTCTATGGCATCCCCAATTGGTAGGCGGGTAATTGGTATTCACCTCCCTGTTCTCGTGTCGCCACTGACAAGAACCCACTGCCAGCACGTTTGAACCACTTGGTATTCACCTCCCTGTTCTCGTGTCGCCACTGACAAGAACCCACTGCCAGCACGTTTGAACCACTTGGTATTCACCTTCCTGTTCTCGTGTCGCCACTGACAAGAACCCACTGCCAGCACGTTTGTACCACTTGGTATTCACCTCCCTGTTCTCGTGTCGCCACTGACAAGAACCCACTGCCAGCACGTTTGAACCACTTGGTATTCACCTCCCTGTTCTCGTGTCGCCACTGACAAGAACCCACTGCCAGCACGTTTGAACCACTTGGTATTCACCTTCCTGTTCTCGTGTCGCCACTGACAAGAACCCACTGCCAGCACGTTTGTACCACTTGGTATTCACCTCCCTGTTCTCGTGTCGCCACTGACAAGAACCCACTGCCAGCACGTTTGAACCACTTGGTATTCACCTCCCTGTTCTCGTGTCGCCACTGACAAGAACCCACTGCCAGCACGTTTGAACCACTTGGTATTCACCTTCCTGTTCTCGTGTCGCCACTGACAAGAACCCACTGCCAGCACGTTTGTACCACTTGGTATTCACCTTCCTGTTCTCGTGTCGCCACTGACAAGAACCCACTGCCAGCACGTTTGTACCACTTGGTATTCACCTTCCTGTTCTCGTGTCGCCACTGACAAGAACTTACTGCCAGCACGTTTGTACCACTTGGTATTCACCTTCCTGTTCTCGTGTCGCCACTGACAAGAACCCACTGCCAGCACGTTTGAACCACTTGGTATTCACCTCCCTGTTCTCGTGTCGCCACTGACAAGAACCCACTGCCAGCACGTTTGAACCACTTGGTATTCACCTTCCTGTTCTCGTGTCGCCACTGACAAGAACCCACTGCCAGCACGTTTGTACCACTTGGTATTCACCTTCCTGTTCTCGTGTCGCCACTGACAAGAACCCACTGCCAGCACGTTTGTACCACTTGGTATTCACCTTCCTGTTCTCGTGTAGCCACTGACAAGAACCCACTGCCAGCACGTTTGTACCACTTGGTATTCACCTTCCTGTTCTCGTGTCGCCACTGACAAGAACCCACTGCCAGCACGTTTGTACCACTTGGTATTCACCTTCCTGTTCTCGTGTCGCCACTGACAAGAACTTACTGCCAGCACGTTTGTACCACTTGGTATTCACCTTCCTGTTCTCGTGTCGCCACTGACAAGAACCCACTGCCAGCACGTTTGTACCACTTGGTATTCACCTCCCTGTTCTCGTGTCGCCACTGACAAGAACTTACTGCCAGCACGTTTGTACCACTTGGTATTCACCTCCCTGTTCTCGTGTCGCCACTGACAAGAACCCACTGCCAGCACGTTTGTACCACTTGGTATTCACCTCCCTGTTCTCGTGTCGCCACTGACAAGAACTTACTGCCAGCACGTTTGTGTTTGTACCACTTGGTATTCACCTCCCTGTTCATCAGAAGGTGGCGGGTTCAAAACCCTCCTGATTAATTTGTGTTATTTCACAATAAATTATTATTTATTAATTAATGAAAAATAATTTATAATATATTAACGGAACGTTTCAGTGTGGAAGATACTCTCAGTATGGCCCTGGTGTAAGTCCACCATTCAGAATTGAAATATTACTTGAGATGGCTTTAGCCGTGTTTGGTGACCAGATCTGAATAGCCAGGTACTTCCCCACCTTCCTCTTCCTCATCTCCTTCACATACTCCCAACCCCCATTGGGGAAGCGATTGTCTCACTTGATCCAGACGGAAGCAGTTGGGACTCTTGTGCGGTATTCACATTTATAAAAATAGCTAACTAATACAATTATCTGTGTGACAGTTATTTTAATTTTAGTTGTTTTCAGTAAGTTATCATGAAACAACATTCACAGTTTCAATGTGAAATTTATGTTTATAATTTATTATAGAACCTTAGAACATATTTAATATAATTAGAGTAAAATTGAAAATTGGGGACGAAGTAGGAGAGTTAATTGTTATAATCAATGGATAAACAACGCCAAATTTACTGCACATTTATTAAACTTTCCTAATAAAAATACAAAAATGTTTTTGCAAAGGACAAATTATGTTTGTTTAAACCGTTGTCGGTTATTAATTAAAAAAAAATGTTAATAATTCTGTTGATTGGTTGCAGGAAGTCTGCTGTGACCACCTCCACTCCAGAGGTGGTGTTCACCATCAGCAGGGCAGTGCTCCATCCCCAATACATCGCCGGGAACAGTACTACCGGACCAATTAACGATATAGCTCTTCTGGAGATGGACAGGCCGTAAGCATCAAACATCAATACTAAATTATTTATTAGTTTTATCAATTAACATATTAATTTAGTTGACCTCCGTGGTAGAGCTCGCGTATTCGAATCTCGATGTGTGCATTTTTTTGGTTGATAAATATTGCGTATGGGTACGACCATAAAGAAAGCGGGTTTCGGCTTTCTGGTTAGTCGACGCATGGACGGCCGACTGGCGCGGCCGCGCCGACGAGGATGTTTGTATGTCAACGTATGAGGTCGAACACAATGAAGGCAGGTTCAGATTTGTGTCCGCGCGAAGCGGCGCCGAGAAGCTTTACCGGAATGAATTCTTAATTCCTGCTCGCCGGTGACGCCGGTCAGTGAAACTCGGTGTTGTTATGTGCATGGTTTTTACCACGTTTTAGTGGATTTTTGGTTATTTTATGATTTGGTATTCTCTATGGTCACCTCCACGGTTATTTAAAAACTATGTCAAAAATGTCTTTAACTAACAAAAGTGTGTACTTTTGATTGGATTGCTGATTGAAATCAGGAATGTTATTCTTAAACTTCAGTTTAGTATTTTTTTTCCCTGAAACATGGTTTTTCATTTTGGAAACACTGGTGAAGCTTGTTTCTTGTTTTGAAGGAAGTCTATTATCAAAATGAGCGATCTTTTAATTGTCGCTGTTTTCAACAAATCGCCAACCTGGGATAAAAGAGATGCATTTCATAGCCACAGAAATGTTATTGACAAGTGCTGGAAAGAAATCAGTGCGAAGACGATAAGTGCAAACTGATAACATTTTGAAATAACCTCAAATGTCACAAGTAAATTCCTTTTAGGCGTGCGTGTACAGAATATTATCACGTTCTCCTGAGTTTTTTTTAATATTTAAAGGTAAAAAATCATTGCTTTATCGTATGCATTGTATGAGGGTGATAAATACTAAATATTTTGTATGTATATTAAGTATTAAATGACATTTGCTGTTATTACAAAATACACGCTGACAGCCGTTGTCAGGCTACCGCGCAGGTTGCGCAGGTTTTATCGGCGTTCTGTATGTCCACAACTCGGCGCCAATTGCCGTCGACGGACTGGGGCACTGAGCGCCGTTAATCTGAAAGCCAAACCCGCTTTCTTTATGATCGTACCCTTTGAATGTACCTACAGGGTGCAACAGCCCACTTTACTCGGTGATTACTGGTTGTTTGGAGTGATTCCTGAGTATGTCTGCTGTCCAATGATATTTTATTTTTCAGAAAAAAAATATATAAATATTATGAGCAATAATTATTAGCCTCAAATAGGTGGCGTCGTGACGTATTATTTCAACATTTTTTGGTGCCCAGTGGGAGAGTTAGCACTTTCAATGCCTTTCTCATATAAAGTAAAGTTGGTTGTTTGCAGGTGAAAAAATGTAATAAGCGGTAATTGTTGAATGAAACACTAGGATATATTGAATTATTTGACGGGTAAGAGATAAACCGACGTAGCTTAGTGGTAGAGCAATTGACTGGAATTCAGAAGGACACGGGTTTGAGTCCCGTCAGCGGCATGTATCTTTTCTCGGGACATCTTTTCAATGTGGATGAGTATTTGGTTAATAATTATTGCTTATAATAATTGTTACCCTTTAATAATAATAATAATAATTGGATAATTTGTATAGCGCCGTTTTTGTGAGAAATCACCTCAAAGGCGCTGTACAATTTAAAATATAATTCTTAGGCTATACTTAAGTTTATTATTTACAATTGTATACAGAAACATACTTACCTGGTCGGTCACTTCCGATAAACACACTTTTATAAGAAAGTTTATGCTTGGAGAAGATACCAATTTGCACGCGGGGGACATTATATTGAAAACACTGGACTTTGCATGATTTTACATTTACTGACCCCATCACTTTTGGTATTCACTTATAAGAAGTATAATGCCAAAGGTGAGTTAATACTTACTTTGAAAGACTTGAGAATTTAATGATTCTTTACGACTGGAGAATTTTCATCAAGTGACCATTATAAAAGCTTACAAAAAAGAATTAGCTCATATTTTCACAATTAGTTATTTACAATGTCGCGGGCTGTGAATGTGAAAGTGAGAAGGTTTTGACTTTATGGATAAGACAGTCCGAACAGATGAGTTTTAAGTTTAGCTCTAAATTCCGCCGAGTCTGTAATCATTCTTAACTCATGTGGCAGCCTATTCCATGCTTTAGGTCCCGACACTCCGAAAGCGCGCTCACCGAACTTAGTGTCTGGTGTGCGCTTTGGTTCCTTCAACCTTCCGATAGCTGATGATGCTGCTGACCTGAGGGTTGATTGTCGAGAATTGGAATTTTCAGGAATACACAGTTCCGATAAGTAAGCCGGAGCCATTGCGTTAAGCGACTTAAATACCATCCAGCAGAGCTTGAACTGGATTCTTTCAGGACATTTGAGCCAGTGAAGATTTTTGAGATGTTCTGAAATATGGGAATATTTAGATACGCCGGTGATAAGTCTTGCCGCAGCGTTGAAAACGGATTGTAGTTTGTTTATTGATATTTTGGGAGACTTGCATATATACCGTTGCAATAATCTAGACGTGAAACAACATACGAATTGACTAGTAATTTAGTCGCCTCTGTTGGCAGGTTTCTTCGCACTGCTTTAATTTGCCTCAATTGAAAGAACCCCGTGCTTACGGTTCTGTTCACTTGAGTTTTCAGGGAAAAATCAGCGTCGAGATTAACACCCAGTAGTTTTATACAAGTCTTTGGACTGATGTCACTTCCTGAAATGGTTATTGGGGAGTTATCAATGTTACGCTGACGTCTGCTGGTGGCGGTCCAGAGAAACTCAGTCTTTGAATGATTCAGTATAAAATGTAAAAAAGTATAAAAATCTTGTCTTAAACATTAGTACATAGTATATACGCTATATATATTCTTCAAAAACTACTTGTAGATATATTCTTGAATTTTTTCACTTTTATAATTTTTGGTATAAATTCTAAGTATGTGTAATCCTTGATAACTTAAATATTATTTTATAATTAATATAAAATCCCCTATGGGCGTATAACAACGATAAATAAATAATTGGTTGAATTTTTATTTGAATAAAAGCATAATAACAAAAAATGTAAACGGACACATTTTTTAAACAAAATAGAAAAAAAATGATTGTTGGTTTGTACCTAAGAGTATGGATATTAGAGAGACGGCATGTGAAGTGTGCCCGCGCGCTCCAAGTGTGCTTTTTCGAGAATTTTACCCACACGGCTGACATTTGCTGTCACCATGGAAGATGGCTGCTATCGTAAAAATGTCGGAACGTATTAAACGACCAAAAACCAGCAGCCAACGTCAGCCATTTAAGTAAAATTCTCGGAAAGGCACACTTGGAGCGCGCGGGCACACTTCACATGCCGTCTCTCTAATATCCATACTCTTAGGTTTGTACTATGTCCATACTTAAGATAAGGTTATACGCCAAATCACTATTTAGATTTATCTTTACTACGAATTGGTTTACATTATGAAAATGAAAAAATATGTTATGGATACATTGAAGCTTTTCCTACTTTTTCAATTTAATGGAATTAAAATAAAATTATTAATTTCGTTACAAAAAATATTAGCTCAAAGTACTAAATAATTTGTTTTTTCATTGGATAAATGTGAAGTAATATAAGAAACAACTTTTTAAAATGACCCTTTATGGCTAAGATTATTTTTGACTCGATTGATTGACTAACTTTTTTTCGTTCCTTGTAAAATTATTCATAAAAAAATAAAAAACAACTTTGGCGCTACTTTCCCCGCGCAGATAATACCAAAAGGGGGTAAAAAGTAAAATATTTCTGGCGTTTATATTCCTCTTAAGACTAGACTTTGAACCACCCGCGTCTGTCATTCTGTCCCGCACACAATAAGCTCACGCACACTTACAATACATGCGAATGCGAAATGTACGAATGAGACAACGCTCAAATTTACCTACAGAAATCGCTCGAAAAGGGGTTTATGGAGAATACACTTTTCTACACCGAAACTTTCACGAACTTGAAATTTTAAAAAATATATATTTTTTAGAAAGAAGAAGCTACGTCGGTAGCTTTTTATAATTTTATAATTCTTTATGAGAGTTGAGTTAGCAGCACTTTTTCCTTGAATAATATTTTTTGATAAATCGTACATGTTTGACAGTGAATGTTTACGTTAATACGAAACGCATCGAAAATTCGAAAACATACCGACATAGTTTTCACCCTCTAGAAGGCAGTATATTCATTTTGTGCAATTTTCGATGTAGAAAAGTGTTTTTTCCCGGGCGTCCTTTTTGTATGGGCCGAAAAGCGAAGTCTATCATCTTAATGTTGGTTTGTACTATGTCCATACTCTCAGTGGAGATAGACCGTAAGTTCATCCTTTGGCACAGTGTTGTTATAATGGTAAATTTAATATATTCAGTGAATAAACATTAATAATTTTACATTCACCTACATAAGAATTTAATAAATAATTATAAAATAAAAAATATTTTAAATTCTTCATCAGAAATTAATAAATTTAATATTGTCGTATGAATTAATAAAATGTATGAATTAATCAAACATTAGTCTCTTGCCTATCATTATAATATGTGTTACTTGACTGAGCTTTTGTATTTTTTTTATTTATTTGTTAAGTTTCTATTTTCTAGTTGTATGTATTTGTATTTAATTGTAGATTTTTTGGAATTATATTTGTACAATTACTGAGTTTTTATAACTGGGTGGTTTTCACGTAAGTGAGAACATCTGTAAAAACCCAGTATAAATAAACAAATTAATTAATTAATAATTTTTCATACTCATCCATAAGGTTTTAATAATAATAATTTTTAAAAATTAGAAAATATAAAATAAAATATTTTCATACGAATGTATAAAATGTTTGGTGTAATCAAATATAGTAATTTTACATACAGATAAATAAGGTTTAAAAAAAATTCTTCATTAGAAATAAGAAAATAACATGTTTTCGTGTGAATATACAATGCCTATAATTATTTTTTCACATTAGTTCCATTTACCGTCAAAAACATAATGTATTACATAACAAAAAACATAGTTCTTTCTTTTAAATTTTTATACAATAAGAACTGCAAAACAAAACAATTTTATTTTTAGAAAAATAAACAAATAGATTTTAACAATATTTTATTAATGATATTTAATATAAAATGCTACAATAAACAGCACCAAGTTAACCGTCGCAAATTCAAACGTTTTGACAGTTCCAATGTGTGTAGCTGCTGTGTGCTGTGCGCGTAGATATCTATTGAAAAGCGTTGAGTGTTTTTTTTTATTTGTTTTTTTTTTATTTTTTTTATTTATAGAAACATTTAAAACAAATAATAATACATTGATATCAAATAAAACATAATACAAAAAAACACAGAGAAAAAGTCCCAATAAACTACTTTTCAGTAGTTTGTCAATGGGTTCTTTTAACTAAATGGATTATAACAAAAATTAAATTAACTATTAAAAAATAATTGTTTACATTCATAAAAACATACATATATTGAATACATTCATATCATAAGAGATATAATAAACAAAGAATAAATATACAAAGTGTATGCAAGGATTTATTTGTTATATATAAAGCGAATGAAGTTAGAAATTATTTGTCTTAAAGTCTAATACAAACTATTTCTTTCAGCGAGCCAATTTTTAACATAATATTTGTTCTTGTGTTTGTACGTGTCCACAAAATGTTTGTTGGTTTGTACTATGTCCACAAAATGACGCATTTCTATTGGCCAATGGACATTGTGCACTTCAAACCTCAGTTTTTTGTAATTAATATGGAGATAGAACAAAACGTGATGTTTTTCCCCCAAGTAAGTTCCCCAGAAAAATTTTTTTTTTGTGTGTGGATATAGTAGATAAAAATATGATTAATATGACTGCATTCACAGCTTTAAAAAAAAAACAAAAATAGACATTCCGAATACAAACCAATCCTCACCAAGCGATATGTATTAAAAAAAACATAGATTTTCACATCGATTATCAATATTCTGGTATCAATTTTTAAATAAGTCCTTGAGGAAAATAATATCCCTCAGGGCCTATGTCATCTTTAAAGATGCTATGTGGAAGATCTTTTTGAGGGGAGGAAGGAGTGAACATGGCATCGCATTCCCACACGACGCCTGTGCTCTAAAGATTGATTGCATCCGTTTGTTACGACGAGAGAATCTATCAAGCGGACCGCCCGTATCTGCACAGAATCGAGGGTTTTTTCAGGTACTTTGGGGCTCCCGACCAGAGGTGGCTGTCAAATTCAACCGTAGGGTGCACTTGCAGTTGTGTAATACTAAAGTATCTGCAGGCTCTGTACAGTACGCCCAGTTTCTGAGAGGCTAACCTCTGGCGTCGATGGAGCCCCCGTATCTGAGCTGGTCACTTAGAGTTACACCAAACATATCAATGGAGGATCTTTTCGTTAGATTGCTACCGTTGAAGGAGGCTAGATTGTCATTTCGATCCCTTTAGACGTGATCAGACATAATAATATACCTACCTTATTTAAATAATATAATAATGTGGTGGTGTTTCAGGGTCGCCTTCAGTAGGAGGTACCGGCCTGTCTGTCTGCACACGCCCCAGGACTCTGTGGCAGAGGGAGAACTCTCTAGGTGGAACTGGGGCGGTAGGGTGAGTTACCATCATTGGTCCAATATTATAAAATTTCCTGTCCAATCCGAGCAATTAGCTGAATGAAATATGAAGCCTGCGATTGATGTTTGGTAAGATACCATTTCAGAATGAGTTTGTATGAGGTAATCATATAATGAATTAAGTTGTTGAGGTGTCCCATCTCAAATAACGTGAGGTGTGAGGTGAATGAATGAGACCAATTATTTTTTTTAATAAGTTTTTATTCCACAAAAAAAAGAAAATAACATCTTCACTTACTTAACTAGAATTTTGAATTATATACTCTTTACATTTCTTTACTGTAACCGACGTGTGCAGTGTGCACACCCTCAATATCTTTATTATCATATTTTCATCTTCGGCTGCATCCTCTAACTCATGGGTCGGCAACCTGCGGCCCGCGGGCCGCATGCGGCCCGCGAGACATCTTGGTGCGGCCCGCGAGATTCTCGCCGCAACGCACATGACGGACGATATTATACACAATCGAGTGAAAGGAAGCGAGAAAGGGAGCGAAGGGATAGTGAAGTTGGAGCGAAGGGGGAGCGGGGGGAAAGAGAAGGAAGGCAAGAACGCCACACGCACCTCGCATCATTCCGTTGTCGACTGCCAGTAACACTACTCGTTCGCTCGCGCTGCGCTAACTACCCACCCACGTCGGCGTGATTAATCAAAGCCACTTTCCAACCCTCTCCTTTCCCATCTCCTTCCCGGTGACCCGACAGTTGATCCACCAACACTTGATCACCGGACACTTAACCTCTTGACATTTGATCCCCGATAGACTCCCGACAGTTGGTCCCGCCGAAATTTAGTCCTTCCGACATTTGGCCCCTCCGAATTTAGTCCCTCCTATAATTGCCCCCCCCCCCCCCCCCCCCCTAAAACTAAAATATTTGTACATAAATATTGTATGTATACCTACTGCAAGTGCGGCCCGCACTGATCCCCATGAAAAATATTTGGCCCTTTTACAACAAAAGGTTGCCGACCCATGCTCTAACTGATCGGATTTTTAGTGTCATTTTTTATGTCATTTCCTAGAATTTTTTTTTTTTTTGATTTACTAAATTCCTATTTTCTATGAAGTGGGAGTACTACTGAATTTAAATCTAATGTTCTTTATACAAGTAGAACGGCGTCATATTCCCCTCGCAATTTTTACCTCATGTGGGTATTATTATAAAGTTGCCTTGCTATTATAGACTTAAAGGTCCTGCGTTTTTTCGATAGGGAGAAATTGTTATCTAAAAACCCTATTATAATTGCATGTCCGCCCAAGCGGCAACTATCATCATCAGCATCAGTCATCGACGGCGGCATATATACATACGTGTCTGTTTGTGTTGTGTTGGGAGAGGGAAGGAGATGGGTCGTGTCCTCTTACTCTGGAATTCCCTCGCATTTGCCTTTGGAAATAAGGAAATCCACGAAAAAACCTTATTCGAGTGAGCCGGCCGATTGTCAACATGAAACAGATTCGGCCTTCAGTGACATCAGATGTCCTGCGTTTTGTGTTGTGTGGGGTGTGTGTCTGTTATTATGTTAATATATACTTTATGGGAGTTTAGAATAAACATACATATAAATACAGTTATGAAATATTATATGAATATATAAATAGATATATAAACATACGTTATGGGGAAGGAATCTGGAGATTTAGGAAATACCTACTGCTCGCTTAATCGTCTGGTTCTGAATCCGGTACATGCCAGGGGGCCTAGTCTCGATCTTTCGGTTTCACAAACAAGCACGTTTGCCGTTTAACCTTTCTTGACGGTGCTGTCAACTAAGCGGTCACGGTTTGTATTTACTGAAATATCTTTGTAAGTATATAGAGTTAACATTTTCGGTATTCCTCCACAATACATTTATGTATTGGATTAAATAAATACATTACACTAATATTTACTGAGTCACGGTCAGAGGAGGGTTAATACGGATTCGTGACGTAGCTAAACCCGCGTTACGGGCGCTGTGAGAGATATAGACTAGGCCCCCAGATGTGGTCGATGTCCATCAGTATGTGTTTTGGTAGTCTGCGAGTATATCTGAAAGTAAAATCAGCAGGATAATTATATTGGCCGATTTCTTGAATAAGTTTATATTTGCTATGTCTTAGAGATTTGTTAAATCGGTCTGTAAGTCTGTGTGTATATTCAAATAAGGTCTGAATGTCTTCTCTGTCATGAAGTTTTTTCAAGTTAGTTCTCTACCTCGTGTTGTATGTGTTTTAATGCAGAGATATTGTAAAGTCTGTAGTCTAGCATGGTCAGAATGTGAGATGCTACCCCACACGGGGATCGCATGTGTCAGTACCGGTCGGATAAACGAGTAGTAGACGAGGAGTTTGGTTCTGAGAAGTAGCGGGCTTCTTCGGTTGAAGATTGGCTTCATCGCGCCGACTGCCTTTCTGGCTTTGCCTTGAATATGTGAGATTTCCAGTTGAGGCGTGAGTCCATGGTCAGACCCAGGTAGACGACTTCATCCGTCCATTCTATGACGTGTCCTCCCATTTCGATGTTGACGTCTGGTTTTGTCTTCTTGCGTTTCCTCGTGTACATTATGACCTCATTTTTGGCCTCGTTTAGTTTGAGGCGCCATTTGTTGTGAAGCGAGGAAACGTAAATTTTGACGTCATCTGCGTAGATGGATTTTTTGCATCTCTCGTCCTGGGGGATGTCGTGCGTGAAGATGTTGAAGAGATGGGGTCCCAGTAAACTTCCTTGTGGCATGCCTTTTATTGTCGACAGCGCATCCTTGATGAAAACTCGGAAGGATCTATTCTTCAGGTATTCTTGGATCACTCTGATGACGAAGATGGGCGTGTTCGTCTTGTGCAGCTTGTGCAGGAGCCCTCTGATCCAAAGAGTGTCGAATGCTTTTTCCAAGTCGAGGAGCGCAGCGGTGGTGTAGCGATGCTCATTGAATTCTCTCGCGATGAATTCCGCTACTCTGGTAAGTTGGTGGGTGGTGGAATGCCTCTTCCGGAATCCGAACTGCTCGTCCGGCAAAGTGTTGTCTTCTTCGTGGTGTGGTAGCAGCCTGTTGAGTATAATCTGTTCAAATACCTTGCTCAGAGTAGAGAGTAGACTAATGGGCCGATAGTTCGTCGGCTGCTTCTTGACCTTATTTGGCTTGGAAAAGGGCAGCACGGTGTCCATTTTCCAGATCTGCGGGAAGTGTCCGGTCATGAGGCAGGCATTGAACAGTTTTGTAATGTATATGTTGGCTTTTTGCGGTAGATGTTTGAGTAGAATGTTGTGTATTTAATCGCTTTCCGGCGCCTTATTGGTCTTCAACCGCCTGATGATGACGGCAACTTCACTCGGCGTGCTGAAATGAATGTCGGCGATGTTCGTATGCTCCGCTTGGTCCAGATCTCGAAGAGAGTCTTCTACTAGTCGATCCGTTTCCGGATCACTCAGGCCATCCGTGGCTGTATAGGCTCTCTCAAATCCGTCGGCGAGCGCGTTTGCCTTCTCTTCAAGTGACAGCGCGAGTCCTGAGCCGTCCAACTTCTCAAGCGGGGGAATCGTGTGATCTTGATGCTTTAGGGCTTTCGCCATTTTCCATAGGCTGTTGTCCTTTGGCGTGAGTGACGTAACTTTCTTCGTCCAAAGTTCGCGCCTGAGATCTGAGATTTCTTGCTTGATTTCCCGATGCAGGAAGTTGTAGGCAGTCTTGAAGTATTCGTCCCGCGTGCTGTGATATAATAATAATAATTGGATAATCTGTAGAGCGCCGTTTTTGTGAGAAATCACCTCCAGGGCGCTATATATGCGTCGCAGGCGATTCTTTTCATTGATGAGCGATAAGACGTACTCGGGAAGTTTGATCGTGTATGAGTGTACTTCTTTGAGCGGTATGTATGTGTCTTGGGCGTGTTGAATGATTCCCGTGAGAGTACTAGCGGCTTCGTCAATTTCTTCTATTGAGCGCAGAGTTCCCGACGTTATGTGTAAATCGTTCGTTAATTTCTTTCTTGAATCCTTCCCAGTCGGCGTCCTTGTAGTTTCGCTGTTTTCTGGGGCTCCTAGAAGTCGTTCCTCCGATGCTGAAGCTCACGGGCAGGTGATCCGACGAGAGTTCATCTAGCGTGCGTAGGGGCGAGATCGTCTTGACGTTTTTCTCGAGTACGATGTCCAGCGTGCTGGGGTACTTTGCGCGTGCTGAGTGGAACGTCGGTTTGTCCGGGGCCATTATCGTGTAGTTGTGAGTCTGCATATATGTGAAGAGCGTTTTCCCGTTCGCATTGCCTCTGTAGTTGTTCCAAAAATTGTGCTTGGCGTTCAGGTCTCCTAAAACAACAAATTGGGAGTTAATTAAGTAATTTATCTAAATCTTCTCTCACCAGATTGTAGCTCTTATTGCAGTAGGCGGCGATGGATCCTCTACGATGACTTCGATAATTGTGGCTTCAGTATACTTCAACTTCGGAGTAGGGATTCTTGTATATGTAATTGATTGACTAACGAATACAGCAGTACCACCTCCTTGTCCTTCCGCTCGGTCGTCTCAGTGAATTTCGAAGCCGGGCACTCTCAGCGGTATGTTGTGTTTTAGATGCGTTTCTGAAATTAAAATAATATCAGTGTTTGTATTATTTGTCAGGGCGAGCAGTTCATCGGTCTTGAAACGGATGCTGTGGGCATTCCACAGGAGGACGTTGACCATCTCGGGATTAGACCTTTGAATTTTATTAAAGCCCGCGAAAACGCCGGCAAGAGTATAATACCGTGCGGGCATTGACGAAGTGTCAATGCGTGCGGGAGATTTCGTGACGTCACCCCGTCCTTGATTGTGTGAAAAATAAGGGAAAATATTTACAAAACCGGGACACGCTTAATATCGACGAAAAAATACATTAAAAAAGTTTTAGTACATAGTTAGATATTAACTAGAACTTGTCGATTCAGTTACCGGAATTTCGAAAAAAGTGCATTTTAATGGTAATTTTTTAAATTTAAAAACACGAAATGTCATTTTTCACCGACCGCTATGTTAGGAACTATTGCAAGTTTCGTTGAAAAGTGAATTTTCGGTGATTCTCTAACATCCCCCCTCCTCCCTCCCCCGTGTGAGTGCTATAGCTACACCCCTGTTTTATATATGAGATTTGTCGGTATGTCGGTGATGCTCTAACATTTCAGAATAAACAAAAAAAAATAATATCTACAATCCCACTGACTCTGAACTGCGGCGTCCGTATTTAAATCGTATTATATATTTATGAATGTAATGTTTGGACCCCAGCATGTCTTAAGTACGACTGGAAATTCATAATACCTATAATAATAGTTGTTATTGTTCCTGTGTATATATAGCTACAGGACCCAGTGACCATCCTGTCCCAAGCGGAGTGCCGCAGAGAGTTCCCTCCTGGCAGTAGAGCCGCACCAGGCGGAGCGACAGAAAGTCACCTGTGTACCAGCAGGAGCAGCAGCAGTGAGGAGGACTGTGTAAGTAACAATGTTACAACTATTAATTAATTCAATGGACTGCTCGATGGGCCTTGCGGGATATTTTGTTATTTTGTTAAATCAATCATTTAAACAATTTCGATATCAGAATAATTTCCATTTCTTATTAAATTAAATACGTAACACAAAATAGTTTTATCTTTCTAATAATATAAATAATACAAAAACATCTTGTTATATTAGTTTATTTAGTTGTGTCCAATAGTTCCTCTTGACTAGCAATCCGGAGGTCGCATTATCTTTATAAATTATATTTTATAAATTTTATATTATTAATTTTTGTTATTTTCCCAATTTATGAACATACACATAGTATATTTGCGGCACATTCTACAGTGAAATATACTGTCAGTATCACCCTGGTGACTCAGGGGCGTGCACAGAAATTTTAGTGAGCTAGAGGGCTAAGACTGGAAAATACAACATTATTGATATTGTTGTAGCTGAAAATGATTTTCATTTTTTTTCCAATTTCAATTTTTTGTATGAAGATTTTTACCTAGCGTAGCATACCTATAGGTACGCCTACCCAGAATAAAAAATCTCCATACAAAATATTGAAATTTCGAAAAAAAAAATCATTTTCAGCTACAACAACATCATTTACGTCGAATTTTTCAATCTTAGCACTTTAGCTCACTAACACGCCCCTGCTGGTGTAAGATCGCTATTCAGTATTGAATACAAAGGATGGTGTTTTCTCAATCTAACACCATTTAGATCATATTTCTAACCATCATAGTAAGGGAGAAGGGAGCCCCAACGGACATACTCGTATTATATGAGTTGATCCGAAAAGCGAACAAATTAGCCTGAGCGGTTAACAAACTCGTCGAAATGCATCAGATTCATCCTTCACATTAGATAAGTTTTAATTTCAAAGCCTTCTCTTAATGTTAATAAAAGACATTGCTTATATTCCGCATTGACTGACTATAATGTGTGCATTACAGTTCAGCTCTGACTTCCTCACTGCCAACAACGGACACAAGGCGACTTGCACGCAGCTGCTGGTGGGGCTGTACTTGGATTCCAAGGCCAGACATCCCAAGACTTCCTCCTGCATTGACCTGTACCTCCGGCTGTCCTTCTACACACCCTGGGTGGAGAGTGTGGTGTGGCCCTAACCTCCATCTAACCAGCAGGCCATCCCCTGGGTGGAGAGTGTGGTGTGGCCCTAACCTCCATCTAACCAGCAGGCCATCCCCCGGGTGGAGATTGTGGTGTGGCCCTAACCTCCATCTATCCAGCAGGCCATCCCCTGGGTGGAGAGTGTGGTGTGGCCCTAACCTCCATCTATCGAGCAGGCCATCCCCTGGGTGGAGAGTGTGGTGTGGCCCTAACCTCCATCTAACCAGCAGGCCATCCCCCGGGTGGAGATTGTGGTGTGGCCCTAACCTCCATCTATCCAGCAGGCCATCCCCTGGGTGGAGAGTGTGGTGTGGCCCTATCCTCCTTCTATCCAGCAGGCCATCCCCTGGGCGGAGAGTGTGGTGTGGCCCTAACCTCCTTCTATCCAGCAGGCCATCCCCTGGGTGGAGAGTGTGTGTGGCCCTAACCTCCTTCTATCCAGCAGGCCATCCCCTGGGTGGAGAGGGTGGTGTGGCCCTAACCTCCTTCTATCCAGCAGGCCATCCCCTGGGTGGAGAGTGTGTGTGGCCCTAACCTCCTTCTATCCAGCAGGCCATCCCCTGGGTGGAGAGTGTGGTGTGGCCCTAACATCCTTCTATCCAGCAGGCCATCCCCTGGGCGGAGAGTATGGTGTGGCCCTAACCTCCTTCTAACCAGCAGGCCATCCCCTGGGTGGAGAGTGTGTGTGGCCCTAACCTCCTTCTATCCAGCAGGCCATCCCCTGGGTGGAGAGGGTGGTGTGGCCCTAACCTCCTTCTATCCAGCAGGCCATCCCCTGGGTGGAGAGTGTGGTGTGGCCCTAACATCCTTCTATCCAGCAGGCCATCCCCTGGGCGGAGAGTATGGTGTGGCCCTAACCTCCTTCTAACCAGCAGGCCATCCCCTGGGTGGAGAGTGTGTGTGGCCCTAACCTCCTTCTATCCAGCAGGCCATCCCCTGGGTGGAGAGGGTGGTGTGGCCCTAACCTCCTTCTATCCAGCAGGCCATCCCCTGGGTGGAGAGTGTGTGTGGCCCTAACCTCCTTCTATCCAGCAGGCCATCCCCTGGGTGGAGAGTGTGGTGTGGCCCTAACCTCCTTCTATCCAGCAGGCCATCCCCTGGGTGGAGAGTGTGTGTGGCCCTAACCTCCTTCTATCCAGCAGGCCATCCCCTGGGTGGAGAATGTGTGTGGCCCTAACCTCCTTCTATCCAGCAGGCCATCCCCTGGGTGGAGAGTGTGTGTGGCCCTAACCTCCTTCTATCCAGCAGGCCATCCCCTGGGTGGAGAGTGTGGTGTGGCCCTAACCTCCTTCTATCCAGCAGGCCATCCCCTGGGTGGAGAGTGTGTGTGGCCCTAACCTCCTTCTATCCAGCAGGCCATCCCCTGGGTGGAGAGTGTGTGTGGCCCTAACCTCCTTCTATCCAGCAGGCCATCCCCTGGGTGGAGAGTGTGTGTGGCCCTAACCTCCTTCTATCCAGCAGGCCATCCCCTGGGTGGAGAGTGTGTGTGGCCCTAACCTCCTTCTATCCAGCAGGCCATCCCCTGGGTGGAGAGGGTGGTGTGGCCCTAACCTCCTTCTATCCAGCAGGCCATCCCCTGGGTGGAGAGTGTGTGTGGCCCTAACCTCCTTCTATCCAGCAGGCCATCCCCTGGGTGGAGAGTGTGGTGTGGCCCTAACCTCCTTCTATCCAGCAGGCCATCCCCTGGGTGGAGAGTGTGTGTGGCCCTAACCTCCTTCTATCCAGCAGGCCATCCCCTGGGTGGAGAGTGTGTGTGGCCCTAACCTCCTTCTATCCAGCAGGCCATCCCCTGGGTGGAGAGTGTGTGTGGCCCTAACCTCCTTCTATCCAGCAGGCCATCCCCTGGGTGGAGAGTGTGGTGTGGCCCTAACCTCCTTCTATCCAGCAGGCCATCCCCTGGGTGGAGAGTGTGTGTGGCCCTAACCTCCTTCTATCCAGCAGGCCATCCCCTGGGTGGAGAGTGTGTGTGGCCCTAACCTCCTTCTATCCAGCAGGCCATCCCCTGGGTGGAGAGTGTGTGTGGCCCTAACCTCCTTCTATCCAGCAGGCCATCCCCTGGGTGGAGAGTGTGTGTGGCCCTAACCTCCTTCTATCCAGCAGGCCATCCCCTGGGTGGAGAGTGTGTGTGGCCCTAACCTCCTTCTATCCAGCAGGCCATCCCCTGGGTGGAGAGTGTGTGTGGCCCTAACCTCCTTCTATCCAGCAGGCCATCCCCTGGGTGGAGAGTGTGTGTGGCCCTAACCTCCTTCTATCCAGCAGGCCATCCCCTGGGTGGAGAGTGTGTGTGGCCCTAACCTCCTTCTATCCAGCAGGCCATCCCCTGGGTGGAGAGTGTGTGTGGCCCTAACCTCCTTCTATCCAGCAGGCCATCCCCTGGGTGGAGAGTGTGTGTGGCCCTAACCTCCTTCTATCCAGCAGGCCATCCCCTGGGTGGAGAGTGTGTGTGGCCCTAACCTCCTTCTATCCAGCAGGCCATCCCCTGGGTGGAGAGTGTGTGTGGCCCTAACCTCCTTCTATCCAGCAGGCCATCCCCTGGGTGGAGAGTGTGTGTGGCCCTAACCTCCTTCTATCCAGCAGGCCATCCCCTGGGTGGAGAGTGTGTGTGGCCCTAACCTCCTTCTATCCAGCAGGCCATCCCCTGGGTGGAGAATGTGGTGTGACACTAACCTCCTCCTATCCCTGAATTCTAATATTTATATAATTATGAATACTTACTTGTTATTGATGTGAAAAGTTTTACTTGATTTTTTGATCAATGAAACTAGAAAAATTATAATTTTGTACACAAAAGTATATACTTTTTATATGTATGTGTTCTAGTTGTAATACTGTCATTGAACTGAATCAGTTTGTTTTAAACTAAAAATAAAGTGACAGATTCTAATTCTCCAGACTTATTAAAGTTATTTTGTCCAAATCCAACCCCTTCCTTTTGTTGTTGTTATTTTGTTTTCAAATCCCGCACCTCTTACAAATTTTGATTCCGCGGGATTTTTACTAAGGGAAAGAAAAATGTCATACTGTCGACATTTCATAAGAGTTTTTTTTTGTCATTTGGTATCAACTATCTTTGATACTAGTATATTATTAAGAAAAGACATTGAAAAGATGACAAAGTAAGTTGTTTAAGTGGACTTTTTTCATCAGTCATCCTTGGTAATCGTAAAACTATAAAAAAATATTGAAAAGAAAACATAATGAGTATTTTGACTTTGATAGAAAAAAATGGAAAAAACCTACAGTACGGATAGTCCTGTCACCCAAACGTGACGTAACGGACATTTGTGCACCGCAGTTTCTGCTCTCTCTGCTTCCACACTAGTTGCAGTTGGTGAGACTGTCATCAAGAAGGTGTGTGCTAACTGAAGGTATCTCATCAGGACATTTGTGCACCGCAGCCTCTGCTCTCTCTGCTTCCACACTAGTTGCAGTTGGTGAGACTGTCATCCAGAAGGTGTGTGCTAACTGAAGGTATCTCAGTTTCTGCTCTCTCTGCTTCCACACTAGTTGCAGTTGGTGAGACTGTCATCAAGAAGGTGTGTGCTAACTGAAGGTATCTCATCAGGAGATTTGTGCACCGCAGCCTCTGCTTTCTCTGCTTCCACACTAGTTGCAGTTGGTGAGACTGTCATCAAGAAGGCGTGTGCTAACTGAAGGTATCTCATCAGGACATTTGTGCACCGCAGCCTCTGCTTTCTCTGCTTCCACACTAGTTGCAGTTGGTGAGACTGTCGTCAAGAAGGCGTGTGCTAACTGAAGGTATCTCATCAGGACATTTGTGCACCGCAGCCTCTGCTTTCTCTGCTTATACACTAGTTGCAGTTGGTGAGACTGTCATCAAGAAGGCGTGTGCTAACTGAAGGTATCTCATCAGGACATTTGTGCACCGCAGCCTCTGCTTTCTCTGCTTCCACACTAGTTGCAGTTGGTGAGACTGTCATCAAGAAGGCGTGTGCTAACTGAAGGTATCTCATCAGGACATTTGTGCACCGCAGCCTCTGCTTTCTCTGCTTCCACACTAGTTGCAGTTGGTGAGACTGTCATCAAGAAGGCGTGTGCTAACTGAAGGTATCTCATCAGGACATTTGTGCACCGCAGCCTCTGCTTTCTCTGCTTCCACACTAGTTGCAGTTGGTGAGACTGTCATCAAGAAGGCGTGTGCTAACTGAAGGTATCTCATCAGGACATTTGTGCACCGCAGCCTCTGCTTTCTCTGCTTCCACACTAGTTGCAGTTGGTGAGACTGTCATCAAGAAGGCGTGTGCTAACTGAAGGTATCTCATCAGGACATTTGTGCACCGCAGCCTCTGCTTTCTCTGCTTCCACACTAGTTGCAGTTGGTGAGACTGTCGTCAAGAAGGCGTGTGCTAACTGAAGGTATCTCATCAGGACATTTGTGCACCGCAGCCTCTGCTTTCTCTGCTTCCACACTAGTTGCAGTTGGTGAGACTGTCATCAAGAAGGCGTGTGCTAACTGAAGGTATCTCATCAGGACATTTGTGCACCGCAGCCTCTGCTTTCTCTGCTTCCACACTAGTTGCAGTTGGTGAGACTGTTATCAAGAAGGTGTGTGCTGAACTGAAGATATCTCTCTCTGATACATCCCTTCTCATAAAGGGAGACCTTCTTCTTCAAAATCTATTCCAGGTCTTGAAGAGTCCGAGCTTGATACGCGACTCTATCCTCTCTGCCTAAACTCTAGTTGAGTTCATGTTGCATTGTGGAAGGTTGCCTACCGATTATTTATACGAACATCGTGTTTTTGGTGTAATTTTAAATAAAACGCACATGAATGTCCCGCAAATCCACAAGATGAAATACATATTTTTTTATGAGTATTTATTGCGGGATTGTGTTCTTGTACCCGGCAATAGTCCTTCAAGCCTCGAACCTAAAGCCTGAAGTGTAGTTCTCTGTAGTGTGCGGCGCTCTCCACCGCACCCGAAGCGATCGGGAACAGGAATAGGTGCCTGGAACCATATTACTTCAGCACTTCTAATCCCATTCCTGTCAGAGTGCGTACATAATCAGGACGGAGGGAATAGTCCAGTCAAAATAGACGAAAAAAAGTGCTGAGTTTGCATTAATTCCGTACAAGCTGAATTTTTGTACAGGTCTTGAATACGGCATTACAAATGTTATGTGAAAAGCCCCCATCGATCTAGCGTTTGCGTTGTTTTTTATCTGAGGTCAAAGGTCATAAATTTTTGTTTTTGCGTATATCTCGGTGAGAACTACCGAAAAAATGATGAGAAGTGTTTGTAGATCGCAAAATTCTCTAGAAAAAAAATGTTCATACTTTTTTTCCTACGAAGCATTTTTATCCAGTTATCGCGATTTCAAACTAACTCATATGCGCACATCATCGTGTCATATTGGAATATTGGTTTTTGTGACTCGTGCACTCATTACGTGGAAAATATACGATTCTGAGTGAGTCAACGTCTATTCCTAATTTCATTAGTTAGTTGGCCTTGAATAACATGTGTCTGCGACTGACGGGGTATACCTGTATTTTTCGCATTTTCCATAGAAACCGGTGTACACCTGCATTTTTCGGATTTTCCAAAGAAACCGGCGTTTTTCGAGGGACGTAACCCTAGTAAATCCAGTCAGTTTTTAACGGTTTTTCGTAGCGAATAGACGTGTTTGTAGATGATATTTTTATTTTAAACTGTGCCGTTACCAAATTGTATAAAAATGTCAGAAGTTTGCTTCATTTGCAGTGACTAAAGGTGAAATTGTGGTTGTTGATCGTGGAATGAAAACTTTAATCGATTCAAGTAATCAAAGGAGCGATGGGTTTGATGAATTTTTAAAAGACAAACAATCTGTAACTATCCATAAAGCAATGTCGTAAAGTGTACACCCGGAAGAGCAGCATTGCTGCAGCTAAAAGACAACGTAAGACAGAAACAGCTAATACATCTGCGATTAGTCCTCCTCGGACTAGAGCGCGAGGTGATGAGACACTACCCCAGAGGTGGTGCGGAAGCGTGTGCATACCTACGGTCTGAAATCGTGATAAGTCAAGAACGGTGCTTCGTAGGGAAAAAAATACTCGTATTTTTTTTGTAGAAAATTTAACAATCTACAAACTCTTCTCAAAAAAATTTTCGGTAGCCCTCACCGTTTCAGAGATATACGCAAAAACCAAAAATTTGTGACCTTTGACCTCGGATAAAAAACAACGCCAATGCTAGATCGATGGGGACTTTTGACATAGCATTTGTAATGACGTATTCAAGACCTGTACAAAAATTCAGCTTGCCCGGAATTAATGTAAACTGGAATGTCTATTTTGACTGGACTAGAAATGCATCTCATAAAGGACACACTCCTTTCCTGAATTTATTATTATACAAACACGACTGTACGACGGAATGACAGCCACCGTGCTTGAGAGGATGCGATCCTCGACCATGAATCTGGAATAATTTGTGTTATTTTACAATTTATTCATTAACACGGAAGACACTCTCAGTATCGCGCTGGTGAAAGACCTATGTTTGGTGACCGGTTAGGCATTATGTTTTGTTTTATTTGTTAGAAAAAATAATAAAAATATTTTTATATTACATAAATGGTTTTTTGACAGTCTTTGCTGGTAATAGAGACACTAATATAATGTTTTTGTTTGTATTTCTTGGGCATTAACTGTGTTACAATTTCTAGACATTTTGTTTGGAAGAGTTTATTTTTATCTGTACATTTGTTACTTAAGTTTTATAAATCTGCTACCGGTTCGTACCATTCACTAGCAAAATTAAAACTTAAAATTTTAGTTTTAAATTTGCTAGCGAATGGTACGGACGTGTCGCAACCGGTAGCAGATTTATAAAATTTTAGTACCAAATGTACATATAAAAATAAAACTCTTCCAAACAAAATGACTAATATAATGTAGTAGTAATAATTTCTCTCGTGGAAACTGTCGTTATGGAAACTGTTCATATGAAAAAACACTCTCTTCATCATTGCTGGATTTTGAGCATACTGGATTTGTGAATTACATTTCCGTAGTATAAAGGTTGACTACGGAACTTTGCGGATATCCGTAATAACAAGAATTGTGCTGTTACTCTACACGTCAATTTTGAAATAAAAAGGGAGGCCTCCTATACTTGCAGAGAACGACAATCAAAGGTTAGGGTTTCTGTTTTTCAATAGAGATTGTAAGACAGCCATTCTCCTGTAATATATTATCGTTCGCGCAAATAGATTCACAATTTTCACTACTTTAATTTTCAAGGGAATATTTAATGATTATGATAAAGAAGATTTAACTTGTGACATCATTGAACAAAATGAAGAAATTAAAATTATGTCGGAAAATAAAGAACATAAACCTGTCTTCAACGTCAATAAATTAATTAAAAATAAATTTAATGATACATCTATCTATGTGGTCGAAGTAGATAATGAAACCCGAAGAATACTCTTAAACAAAGATAAAATTCAAATCGGATACCAAAGAATCTTTGTTGAAGATGCAAATCCAGTTATGCAATGTCACTACTGTTAACGCTTCGGACACGGTATTGCAAGATGTCTGCAGAGAGAGAAGGACGAAAAGCCTGTTTGCAGTTACTGCGGTCTCGATCACACATACAGCGAGTGCGGGAACAAGGACAAACAACCAAATTGCAAAAACTGTTGCATTCAAAATGAAAAATATAAAATGACATTTCCAGTTAATCATAGAGCAAATGACCAAAACAACTGTAAGGTATATAAAAAAAATGCTTGCAATTGCTGAACAAAATATTGAATATCAATTTTATCATATCAAAAAGAAAAATGAAACAAGATATTTTAAATAAGAAGCTTTTGTTATATTTTAGTACTTTGATAATTAACTTTAATGAAGATAATAAATTTAATTTACATGCGTATGTGATATTATGTAAACTCTTAATATATTGTTGTTGGCAGCAAATGAATGTAAGGCTTTTAATGTATTCATCAAACTATATAACTAAAACAATTTCACACATGGTGACATGTTACCTTCTCATAAAAATAATTGTTTATTTGTATTATTCGCTCCTATTACATTCTAAGCATACTGATGGTAGGATTTCAGGTGAATATTTTCAAATGAAAGATGTCTTTTAGTTATATTGATGATGAGAGAGATGTAAATTATTGTAAAGGTAATAATTTGCATGAATGGATTCAAATGCAGACTACAAGAAAATGTGAAACAAATCTAACTTGTGTAGAACTAAACATTAGGTCAATTTGCAAGTATTGGGATCTCTTTCATGCTTATTTTAAAAACTGTATAAACCATATTGACATATTTATGCTTTGTGAAACAGCAATACGTTCAGAACATATGAAATTCTTGGATTTAATTCATATCACTATTGAAGAAGTTACAAATCCGGTGGAGGTATTTTGTTATATGTAAAATATAATCTCACCTTCTCGCAAATATTTTTAGACACAATATATTTTGAAAACGTTTTTGGAAAATTGACACTTAAAAATAATACAAATTTAAATCTTTTAGCTTTATACCGAGCTCCGAATCTCAATAAACAAGCATTTTCGTCTGAAATATCTTCTGTGTTTAAAAAAAATATGGACACAAATGAAAGTGTCATATATTTTTGTGACGTCAATTTAAACTTATTAAATAGAAATGATTCAGTCATAATAACTTATGAAAATATCCTTGCAAATAATTATTTAATAAAATATATAGATGACGTAACAAGAGAAGTGATAGTTCAACAGAAAATAAACAGCTCATGTATCAGGATTAATGGAAGACAATCCGCTGGAGCTTTTACAGGTGTGAGTTCAATCTCCTCATGCGTATGTGATTATAACATTGCAGATCGCCACACCACGGCTATTAATGTTCAGTTAGATTCTATAGAACACGTAATCTTGAACAAAACTGAAAATATAACGATTCGCAGAGACATATCGACAATAATATCCAAAATTATGATTGGAAATCACTTCTAGAAGAAAATGACTGTTCCATTATTTACTCAAAATTTCAAAATTATTTTGATGAATTGTATAAAAATAGCACAATGGGCCGTTTTCGCACGATTTTGGCCGCTAGGTTCGCTCATAATCCTACCGGTCCAACTATTTTATTTAACTGTCAGATCCCATACATTTTTTAGGCCGTTTGACGCAATTTAGTGTTTTTAAATATTATAATAATGCCTTCAACCTGTTGTAGTGTTCTAATGTGTAGAAATAGGAGTGGGCTCGAGTTTCCCAAAGATAGAGACTTGAAAGCGAAATGGAATCATTCCATCAGGCGTTCCAAATGGGCACCGACTCGTACTTCTGTAGTCTGTAAAGCTCATTTCAGGGACACAGATTGTGTATTCAATAATATTAACCATAACAGTAATTACATGACTCATTTAATTAATATCTTACTATAATTGAATCCCCAATATAATATATAGAGTACTTGTATAGTATAATGAACACGTAAATAAACATTTGACAAAGAATGCACAAAATTTTGCATTCTTTCGCAGCTGACATTATTTGACAAACGTATCTTTAAATATAAGTGTACTCAATCACAGCTAACATTAATAATTATGGTAGATATAATATCTTATTTCCCTTTTATAAATTAACCATATTTTCAATTATTGCAATAATTTTATTACACGGTTATCAAACAGTCTGGCACGAGATTTCTGGGCGGCTGATTCTTCATTGTTGGCGATCTAATTTGCTTTCATTTCTCGTCCCATGTCTGTGTATCTTGTGATTGTAATTTAATATTCAGTAGGAGTGTTTTAGGAAAAAAATCTAATTATTATTATTTCTTAACGTAGACCGTTTTGTATTTTATATCATGCAAGGATGGAAGATGGATGGAAGTTTGAACCTAATTTATTTTCAGATGTACTGTAAAGGCAAAAGCTACTGAAAGGTATAGTTTCTTCTAAAAGTAGAAATAGGTAATTTAGAATTAAGAAACAGACAGGAAAGGCGTCTGATACGTGAAAAAACATATATAAATTCTACAAAACCAAAACCACAAGATGAAGCGGCGTTGCTTGTGAATCTAGAAGACGTGGCAGTGGAAGTCATATTGCCCGGTCTCCGGTGATATTTTCGATGTTCAATGTGACATTTTGAAAGTCACAGGAGACCAACATTTTATTTACATTTTTTCTCCGAAAAATGTCAGGAATCACTGGTTTAAAGTAAGTCAAGTACGTCCCTTAACATCTTGTATATATTAAAATAAACTTTTGTTTCACCTCAGGGGAAGCTTATGGCGCAGACTACGCCAGTCAGTCGAAGAATACCATCATCACTGCCATGGTTGCCTGGATGGAGATGGAGTCCCTCCTTCTGGAAATGGGAGCCTGTCAAATATCCCCCATGAACGGATTTTGCATATTTTTTTGGATTTATTATTATATACCTACTATATTTTTCATTTATTTTCTGTTTCATTCTACGTATAATGCATTGTTATTTTGTCAGTATTTGTGCTATTTCAAAATATGGATAGTATTGCATTGCGCAACATTCTGAAATAAACGATTGTTATTATATTTGTTTTATTAAAATAAAGTGTGGGTGTCGGTGCAGTTTTGTCATGGTTTTCTGAGACCTTGCACGACAGCTAATACCGTGGTTAAAAAAGATTGTTGTTTGGTTGTACTAAATAACACAAAATAATTTAACAAATATATATATAAATTTAAAAAAACTTTCTTTTATTTCTCGAGGTCAATATGAAAAGAACAAGATTACAGACATAATATAAATATGTCGTAAAACTTTTACAAACATTATACACATAGAAGAACATATCAGTACAGCAAATAGTTAACATTATACATAAATTATTTATTGTTTTGGCACTTATTTTATTTTTTTACATCCAAATATTATATGGTTGTGGTAGCATCGGTCAACGCGTGATAAACTTTGTGAACAGTCAACCTGTTAAAATAAAGAAAATAAGATTAGCAAATTAAATATGCAACTAGTGTAGAATAAAAACATAAATATTTTCAAGTAAGTTTGTCAAATCAATGCCTTCAGAAGGCGAAACAGCTGCCATGCATAGTAATAGATACACTTAGTAAAATATTTTAAATCCTATTTGATTTAAAATAATTATATTAAAAATATGCAAGATATTATTTTTCCAATAATTATATTTGGATGACATGTATTTAATTACTAGTTATTTACATTCTATACAGTCATTGGAGGTTGTCCACTATTTACCCGCCCTGGTATAAGTAACATAAGGTCACTCCTTCAAGGCTCTCGCAAGGATGCAATTTTTTTTGTATAAGAACGATTCTACATTTAATAAAGCGAAGCTAGACCTCCAATGTCCGTGCGTATGGTGTTAGGTAGCAGTATGCAAGTGCTTACATATACACAAGACGGAAAGTAGTAGGCTTATTGCAAGTAGTAGGCCTAGGATCAAAATCAAGGAGCTGTTGTTGAGACAACTGCTGTTTTTTTAGTTGCAGATATTCCGCTTTTATAGGCGCACCATGATATTTCCTCGGTGTATGAAAATTTTGTAGCATGCTTGAACAACGATTTTTTATTTTCACTAAAATCTACTATTCCATGTAGAACTACAAATGCGTGCTTGCAATGTGCCAATACGCCAGCTACATACGTAAAGTGTTACAATTATATTGTATATAGACAGCATAAGAAAGATGTTTCCTGTACTACGAAGCACACTTTCCTAAAATATCAATTGTGCCATATTCATGTGCACTTCGAACACTCAGCACTCACATACTTACCGCTTTGTCGGTGTTCTTCAAACTTTCCCAGGAAACACTGAATTTATGAAGTTCTTCCCGCGTCAGTGCTGGAATATTGGAAGCCATGTTGGTGTCTTAAAAATCTTCCGTAAACTTTCGATCGAACTGGCCACGCTTATTACGAAGATACTTTGTTTGGCGGCCAGCTGTCAGTTTGATATGTTGGTATTCCCGACAGAACTAGGAACTAGATGCTAGATGATCGTCGCCGACTTCATGCGAAACCACTAAATAATTCATTTATAATAATAAATATTTTTTTCAAAAAACCTTTAGATTCACCTTAATTACTGTAAAAGACAACTTTTTGCATTCGGGGAAGTGGAATATATTGCAATTAAAATTTCCGTAAATTAAAAATTTACTGCCGCGTACGAGAGCGCGATGCCGCGATATTTGGCGGCCCGATATAATACCGTAATATAACGAGGAGCTAGAAATATGTCACTACTAGACAATCTATGCGAATTAGGTAAGCACTAGTTTGGCGAAATTCTGGAAATAAAATACAGTAAATTAAATAAAGACCTTCAGGCACGTTTTTTTTTTACATAAAATTTTTTAATGTTAAAAGGTTTACCTAAAAATCTGTTTTAGCACTAGTTTGGCGAATACTGGAAATAAGGGGAGAGTACGATTTCCGTGGCGCCGACATTTGACGATGGATTTTGATAAATTGATCCAAAATAAATCGAAAATGAAGAATAATTCGATATCTTGCTTCGTTTCGAGATATCGACAGTATGAATTTTTTAGTGATTTAATAAAAAAATACATTCATTTTTGTATCACAAACTATGTTACACAAACCTAGCGTAGCCGCTAAACTACTTGAAAACTGGGATGTTTGTCTTGCCTTGACGCGAGCAGGCGCTATAAAGGGGCTCTTTCTTTTGTATCACAAACCATGTTACACAAACCTAGCGTAGCCGCTAAACTACTTGAAAACTGGGATGTTTTTCTTGCCTTGACGCGAGCAGGCGCTATAAAGGGGCACTTTCTTTTGTATCACAAACCATGTTACACAAACCTAGCGTAGCCCCTAAACTACTTGAAAACTGGGATGTTTTTCTTGCCTTGACGCGAGCAGGCGCTATAAAGGGGGCACTTTCTTTTGTATCACAAACCATGTTACACAAACCTAGCGTAGCCCCTAAACTACTTTAAAACTGTCATGTTTGTGTAACATGGTTTGTGATACAAAAGAAAGTGCCCCCTTCGTAGCGCCTGCTCGCGTCAAGGCAAGGAAAACATCCCAGTTTTCAAGTAGTTTAGCGGCTACGCTAGGTTTGTGTAACATGGTTTGTGATACAAAAGAAAGTGCCCCTTCGTAGCGCCTGCTCGCGTCAAGGCAAGGAAAACATCCCAGTTTTCAAGTAGTTTAGCGGCTACGCTAGGTTTGTCTAACATGGTTTGTGATACAAAAGAAAGTGCCCCCTTCGTAGCGCCTGCTCGCGTCAAGGCAAGGAAAACATCCCAGTTTTCAAGTAGTTTAGCGGCTACGCTAGGTTTGTCTAACATGGTTTGTGATACAAAAGAAAGTGCCCCCTTCGTAGCGCCTGCTCGCGTCAAGGCAAGAAAAACATCCCAGTTTTCAAGTAGTTTAGCGGCTACGCTAGGTTTGTGTAACATGGTTTGTGATACAAAAATGAATGTTTTGACTAGTTTTTTTTATTCAATTATATTAATTTATTTTTAGTCATTTAATTTAATAGGATACGTGAACTGTATGTAATATAGTGTTATCGATGCTTTAATATATGTAAAAAAAGTTTACTACAATCGAAAAACGTACTTAAAACACCAAAAAAATTATTAAATTAATTAATTCACTTTCAAAGTTGTTTGAAAATTCAAATATCAAAACCGAGTCATCATTGACTGGCGACATTGTGACGTCACACCGTACTCCCGTCCCGAGTTCGAGCTGTTTGGTAAAAAAAAAGTGTGATTGTTCCCTATTGTTTCTAGCCGTTCTGACTGTGAAATGATTCTGATTAGAGGTTTGTTTACATTATATTATTATAAATGAATTATTTAGTGTTTTTATACGCGCCAATTATGTTTCGCATGAAGTCGGCGACGATCATCTAGCATCTAGCTCCTAGTTCTGTCGGGAATACCAACACATCAAACTGACAGCTGGCCGCCAAACAAAGTATCTTCGTAATAAGCGTGGCCAGTTCGATCGAAAGTTTACCAAATCTTCTGGCTTCGGCGTAACCATTTCCAAGACATCTTCGTCCGCAACGCCAGCAGGATTGAAATAATGATGTTTATCATAGTCTTCGAGTCTTAAATAAAACGCATTATGATAATAACTTTTAGTGATAAATTAGAAAAGAAATTATCGTAGGTAATACAAATAAGCAATAGTGGTGTATTTACTAACCTTTCTACGAGAATTGTTTTTTTACCAAAAGTTTTGGCATTACGTCCTTTCAACTCTTCCTTCAATTAGAAAATAGTCCACTGACCGTATTTTTTGTGCATTTTACTTACAAATAGAGCAAACTAGGTTTTGCTAAACTCATAAATAAGCCAACTTGTCGGAAAACAAATTGCAAATACCTATCGAAATGACAGATCATTGAAAGACGTCAGTCCATAGATTTGGTCCACAGCTTATGTTGAAACTACATGATGGCCCACTGTGTGTAGGGTTAGTGGCGTGGGATTGCCCATAGTGGCGCTGGGATGGCAGGGGCGTGGCCTGGGATGGTGGAGTGGCCGACGGAGTGGCCGAGTGGGCCATTCAATGGGCCACGCGATGGGCCACTGATGGCGATGGGATGGCGACGGAATGGCCTGGGATGGCCTCGGTGAGTTGTTTTCCGGACAGTGGCCCACTACCCCCACTACTCAGTGCCTGTTTGACTGTGAACGGGAGTAGACGTTCTAGCTTGTTTGAGTTTGATGTTCAAATGATTACCGATGTTTTTTCTTGTTAACCCAATTGTACTGGACGCTCACGCCAGTAGCATTGACTATAAAAATGCCGGCTTCCTCTTCAGGGTACCTTGGGTAAGGCTTTACAAAATGAAACACAGACTTCACGAATGTCACAGGACAACTAACTGATTTAGTCAGTTACATCTGTTTTTATTAGCCTAAAAAGTATACAGTGCTACACGTGTTAATATGATAATTATTTCTTATCCAGAAAGGAATGCATGGGATTCTGGATTAAACAATACATGCATTATAGTCCGCAAATTTAACTGATAAGTCCCACGGTTTGTCGTGAGAGTAATTCAACCCTGCAAAAGCAATATGACACGTGTACAGTCATAAAAATCTTATCAATAAGATTCATTGTAGAAATGGGCGACGGCACATCCATATGCTGTCCGTTACACCAATGTTCAAATGGCGATTATATGAATTAAATCAATGAAATTTATTTAATAACCATTAAAACAATTCATAAACAAAATTATTATGATACTTAACACTGGCGATACAAAGATACGATAACACCTAAATCATATTAATCGTCTATATAGAATTTGTTAGATACCTACCTACTTATGCCAGAAAATATTATTCTTACTCTACATAAATATAACCGTATATTTTTGGGATTCCCCGTAGGTGCCTAAACATAAATAATATTTATAAAAATTAAAAAAAAAATTTCAACACCGAGATCTAAGAATATTATATTTTAATAAAAAATATACGACAATTTTAAAAGTGGGAGTTCTCAAAGAAGTTTACGTATCGGTACAAATATTTTATTTATTTTCATAGTGACTCACTAGAGTCACAACTGATCTCGTCTGGAGCCAGTAAGACTATGGTATCCCAATTTGGGTATGTTGTAAGGCTGAAAGTGAGTGTGAAGGAAAGGTGATGGGAAATTGATATTTAAATTGAAGAATTGAATTGAAGATTGTAATAATGGAAAAAACATTAAAAACAAAAATTAGAAAAACGGAGGTTAGTACAAAAAAATTCTTTCACATAACCATTTTTTAGCATACATTTCCTTCTGAAAGTCAATTCATAGCTTTTTATTGAATAGGGTAACATGTTGTAAATTATTGGTATGAGGTATTCTAGAGTTCTTTGACCGTATTTATTTAGGTATCTGGGAATTACAAGTCCATCGTTTGCAGTTAGTCTTGTATAATGAACATGTACCACTATTTTATTATATTCAGATTAAGATGTATGTTGATTCGCAATTTTGAACCACAATATAGCACGAACAGATAATAAATTTACAGAGTTATATAGTAATGATTTTGATACATTATGTCTTTGTTCGTATTCAGCTTTTTTTAATAATAATTTTACTAAGGAATATTGTAAATTTTGCAATGAAAGAAGATTTGTTTTTGTTGAATGTCCCCATGTAGTTATTCCATATCTTATTAGGGAATAAAAAACTTCAGTCTATAAAGTTTGCTCACTATAGCTCTAAGCCTTGAGCAAACATTTTGTATATGTAAATACCATTTAAAATTACAATCTATTGTTAAGCCTAGATATACGTATTTTGAAACGAGTTCAATACTTTTACAAGAGCATGGTTGTATTACAGAATTATGGATGCAATCAAAACCACAGGAAACGATTTTATGAGTTATTGTGATGTTGGTATGACGAGATCTGATGTGCATAAGCTTCGTTTTTTTAGCATTGATTATTAAACCTTCATCATGTGACCATTTTTGAAGAGTGACAAAGTCAATTTGCAATAAAATACTCGCCATTAATAAATCCTCGTGTGAAATAACTAAGGCAGTGTCGTCAGCATAAACATAATGTTTTACATGAGAGAAAATCAATTTCATTGCAGTAACATATATAATATAAAAAGTAGGGCCTAGTATAGACCCTTGTGGTACACCGGCGAAAACTTTCTTTTTTTGCTATCATGATCTAAAAATTTTACACAAATCTTTCTATTTTCAAAGTAATTAACAAATAATTTATGTAAGTTTCCTGTAATTCCAATTTGTAATTCCAATTGCTTCAAGAGTTTCCAGTAAATTACTAAGATCAATAGTATCAAAAGCCTTCGAATTATCAATAAACAATACGAGTACATGTTTTCTTTTATTAAGATCATTATTAATTATTTCTTCAAATTTTGCAAATTCACTTTGTGGCACCATTTTATTAATGAAAAAATTTAAAACACTTTGTTTTTACCACGAAAATCTTTATTTTAACACATCGACATGTTTCGAGAACGATGTTCTCTTCCTCAGGACATAAAATGTACTAACACTAAATAATCAAGTATAAAGCTTTGGTAGAAATGAAAGTAGTGGGGGGAGGGAGGTGGTGAGGGGAGGTGCTTAGAAGATCAACAGCTAATACTTGATTAGCGGTTTAGTGAGAGCAAAAATATCACGTCTAGTCAGTGTACTATGTACCTATTGTAATTTATACAAACGTTGGAAAAATGCTCCAACAAACAAATATTACGAGAAAGAATATAAATGTTTTAGAAATGTGTTAAATAAATTATTAGTTAAATTCAAAACTTCTTACTATAATGATAAATTCAAAAACAATTTTCAAGACTCAAAAAAACATAGGAGGAGTGTAAGAAAATTTTAGGAACTAAATGTAAAAATGACTTCTAAATATCTGACGAAAGATCGAACAAAAGAAGGATTAATTAATGATTTTGTTAATTATTTCTCTGATAGTGTTTACAATATGTTACATAAGTGCAATCATAAGACAACTGAATTTTAACCAGAGGCGATGCCTCAAAGTATGTACCTACCGAGGGCAACAGCGGCGGATATAGAAAGTATTGAATGAAGAATTCTACCCCAGGAATTGATAATATCAGGATGAAAGATATTAAACATATTTTAATCCTAGGTCCAATTATAACCCATTTTATAAACAGAATCTTATTTCAACCAAAAATCCCCGATGACTTAAAATGTAGTATTATAAGACCTATATATAAGGGAGGCGACCACACTGTATTGGTTAACTACAGACCAAATTGTATCTTGCCATCTCTAGAAAAAAAACTTGAAAAATATATTCAAATAAAATATTTCGAAGATTTTTCTATAATAGATACTAATCAATACGGTTTCCAAAAAAAAAAAAAAGTACAGAATTACTGCTCCAAAAATTTTCCAACATGATAAATAATGAACTAAACTCTAAAAAACATACATTAGTCTTATTTATAGATTATTCGAAAGCTTTTGATCATGGTAAATTACTTAAAATACTAGAAAAAATAGGAATAAGAGGAGAACTACTAAAACTTTTTGAAAATTACTTAAAAAACAGATGCATGAAATTAAAACTCTTAAAATCTTTAATTAAAAAAAAAAGTTAAAAAAGTAAAAGTTTAAAGTTTTTTGCAAGCGTTCCTCAAGGTTCCATATTAGGTCCAATTCTGTATATTATATATATATGTATATTTTATTAAATTCATGTTTAGACATGTAAAGCACTTTGCATACGCGGATGATACTGATTTAGTGATTTCTAGCAGTGATTTGCAAACTTGTATAGATCTTTTACAAAAAGACTACATTGAACTCTTAAAATGGTCGCATGACTCTGGATTAATCATAAATGCCAAAAAAACTAAATTCTTACACATAAGATCCCCTAATATTAAGGTATACATTACACCTGAAATAAAGACACATACATCAGATTGCTTACACAATGGTATTTCTGCAACGTGTACATTAAGGTGGGTCATTTAAAAAAAAGTGTTAAATTCAAATTCTAAGAGCAATAAAAGGGTTCAAAACGACGTGTTTAAAATTTTCAAATTTTCTGATACGATCTTCTTCCTCCGGATTCACTTCAAAGTTATGAAAATTTTAAATTTTTGAGGTTATTTCTAGTGTGTATAAAAGTTACTATGAATCTTTTTAACCATACTTTTTGTAATCTTCCATAGCAAATGTAATATATATTTACGAAATCATTTACAAAAAGTCCCGGTATTGATTATTGGAGGCGTGAGGTGAGGGCGGGGGAGCACCGATTGCACTAATACCGGAGAAAAAAAGGTAAAGTGCTGTTTAATATTTCGTCTTGCAAATGCAATGATTTCAGTAAATGTGACTGTCCTAGACATTAAAAATACCTGTAAATGAATAGAGTTTCATTACTGACCAATGTACTACACGAAAAATGATAATAGGAAACGTGGATATCGCTTCAACAAAACAAATGAAAACTGCGTTGAAAGAAAAACTTTTGAAGCAAACATCCTTGTGCCCGTCTAAAAAGGAAAGCACAGGTAAGCCAACTACCTCTCTAGTCTCTCTACTCGATATCTCCACGTCTTCTGCATCAAATGAATCCGATTGTAAAGATCTTTTCAACCCTAATGTTGTACTTCTAACGCTTCAGAAGCAGGCTGCGGTCAATATTGATCACTCCACACTGTCTAAAACTTGTGATAGATATGGACTGTCGGATAAGGCAGCGGCAGACATTGCCTTAGCAGTTCTGCATGACATCAAGTCTAATATTCCAGTTATTGACAAGAGTAAACTTCGCAGAGAACGAATGAACACAAGAGGAAATATTAAGGGCACAACACATGGTTTTATAAAAACCCCCAAATATACTTTGATGGCCGGAAAGATAAAACATTAATTATCAGGGAAAGGGAGGGGACGCAATTCAGAGAATGACGCATTGAAGATCACATTTCATTGATAAAAGAGCCAGACTCAATCTATATTTAAGTTTTATTGTACCAAACTCTGGCACGCCAAAAGTTATAAACCATTGCAATGGATAATTTTCTTACTTCACATGAACGAGTTACCATTTCGGCATTTGTTCGCACATCTTGACGGTAAGACATCTGGACCTCAAACATGTTCAGGCACAATAGGACTAGCTTTGGAAAAATGTGAAAAAAAGCCTATGGTTCATTTTCAGAAAATTGACGGAGAGTTGCATGAATTATTTACTAAAGACGTGGATACAGATCAGTTATATTTGTATAAAATAGTATCTGCAGTTACGGTGGGGAATTACCTGAAGATTTCTGCCACAAATCTCCTGGAAAAATGTCTCATGCCAAACAGCTTACGCGTGCTAATCCGAATTCTTCGTCTTTATGTTTCAACGGAAGCTCCTTCAGAGAATCTTATTATTTTAGAAACGTACGTTGTTAAAGTGTATGCTCCGGCTTGGTTCAGCATTAAAACTCATACCACCTGTAAAGATGGAGCACGTCACCTGTGGTAGTTAATCTCAGTGCCTAGATACTTATCAGCTGAACTAAAAACTATTATTGATCCAGTTATAGCAAGAAACAGTTACTTCGCACACCCCTAAAATTTATTGCTTGCAATGTTGACTGATCCTCACAAGCATATCCGAGAATTAGCTGCGCGTCGTGTTCTAAAATCACGCAGTAAGAAACTAAGTAAAACAGGGCTGTTCCAACTTTCAAACGTAAACCTTGATGCATCATATCATTTGAAAGCAAAATGAAACCGAACCCCCAATACTGAAGAATATATCCAATGAAGATCTTCAATTATTTGTAGCTCATGGAGTAGAAGGTAGATTGCCTCTTCTGCGTCTGCCATGTCATACTCAAGCAGTTCAAAGAGGTGTAACGACTGTTATTGAAGCCTTGACTACTTTATGTATGAAGTTTGCAAGAGAAGGTCTTATTAAGGTGAAGATTGAGTCTCGCAAAATAATGCCGAAATTTGAGAGTAAGAAGGATTTTGCTAGAATTTGAATACACTACATTGAGATAATTTGAATTATATTTTTATATGTTTTTGGTAAATACTTCGAAACATTCCTTCTATTTTGCGTTTTATTGAAAAATAGTTCATTTTTACTTATTTATCTAACATTTTTTAAAGATTTAAGGAGGAAGAAGATGATATCCAAATATTATTTAAAAAATTAGGTGATTTTTCATCGTCATTTAGCACCCTTTTATCACTATTAGACAAATAAAAACAAGAATTTATTTTTCCCCATACATTCGTGACCCACCTTAGTGTACATGTGAAATTATGGAACTAATTAAAGAATATGTTTATTTAGGTGTTATTATTGATTGCTTTTTCAAGTGGGATAAACAAATAAACAAAGTCTGTGCACGACTAACATATACTATATCAATTGTAGGCAGATTGTATAAACTAATTTTTTTTGTTCCTATCTGCCCACTTCGAATTATTTATTTGTCAGGGGGCACTGAGGAAAATAATTTCCCTCGGGGCCTATGTAATCTTTGGGGATGCGGTGTTGAGGGTATTGTTAGAGAAAGGAAGGATAGGAAGTTCTGGGAAGGAAAAAGGTATGAAGGGTGGGTAGGAATCTGGGGGTCAATGTGTCCAGGAGTGACGGACGTATGAATCCATTCCTTCCACTGCACTACACGGCCATGGGTAGAGAGAGGTAAAATGTCTCCATCAACCAGTCTCTCCCAATCCGGCCCGCCACGCGGTAGGTGGGCAAACGCATGTGCCGCCAAGACCTAGACATAACGCACCCCTGTTCAGTCACCAAACCTAGTGAACCACTTGGGGCAACCAATCTATGGTAGGGGTGTTGGTTATTTAATAAATGGTATCGAAGAGGAAACATTTTTCTCTCTCATTCCTTACTAAGAAGACATAATCTATTCTTCATGTTGTCATTAACTTGGATACGCTGCATCGCTGTCCGAAACGTCGGCTAAAGAAGGAGGTAGCACAACACGGCATAACACCCCAAAAACAAACAACGAAAATGCTTTTGGCCGTGAAAATCTAAAAACGTATCCGGATAAACGAGATTTATGTTGGGGTAAGAATATTCTTCTGTTATTATTATTTCTACCATTATTTGTATAATGTAAGTGTTCTATAGTTTTATGTTTACATTTGTTAGTTTTGCAAAAAGGCGAAGCCTTATAAATGGGCGCCAATACGTAAACTAAGCGAAGGCGAAACAAATGCCGCCCGCAGGGCCTAGCAGCAAAAACCCGCGGAGCCAGTTTTTAACTGCTAGTAACATTATAATGGTAAGGAAGTTTTTTACCCATTCATTTCTTACCCAGACTGAAAAATCAGCATACAAAAAATTTAAATTTGAACAAAAAGAAAAAATTCATTTTCAGATAGAGTATTAAGAATTCATTTTTCAATATTTATTTATTTATTTATTTATTTATTTAGAATTTACGGCACTAGTGCCATTTACATACATAAGTTTTTTTTTTTTTTTTACATAGGCATAAATAGTACAGTATTACATTTTGATGAGTGAAAATTATATAATTATATTGAAACACATAACAAATAAAATAATAATGACTTTAAGAAAGACGGAAGCAAAAACAAAAACCTGTTATACAATGACCTCATTAAAATGTTTAATTAGTGTAGCTTTATACTTCACAAGGGGTATATTAAGAATATCGGCGATTTTAGCATAAAAGTTACCAAGTGTTTGCAACCTATTTATAACTGAGTTATATTCTGAGACTGTGGTATAATTGTCACAATAATACATACTAGAGGACCTCGATCTAATGGTAGGTACATGAAATTGAATCAACATTAATATATCAGGGCTATCCAAATGATAATTTACAATTTTATATAAAAATATAAGATCAAAAATTTTTCTTCTATCACTTAACTTAAGCAATTTCAATGAATGTAATAAAAAATCATAATCTATTGTTTCTAAAGGAATTCCAAGTCTAAAGTTAATACACCTCAAAAATTTGCGTTGGACTCTTTCAATGGTATTAATGTGATTATTAAAGACAGGTGACCAAATTGAAGAGTTGTATTCTAGAATACTTCTAACGAGAGATGTGAACAGAAGTTTTAATGTATTGATATTTTTAAAATCCTTGGAAATTCTTACTATAAAACCTAACATTTTCATAGCCCTGTTAGCGATAGTAGTTATGTGAGATACAAAGCAGAGTTTCTGATCGAACATGATGCCTAGGTCGAGTATTTCGATTACAGAGATTAAGTCAACATTACACAATGAATAATTATACATTATTGGATGTTTAATTTTGTGGAACCTCATAACTTGGCATTTGTTAATATTTAGTTGGAGTTTATTACTAAAACACCATTTGAAAAAGTTGTTAAGATTCTCTTGCAAGATTATACAGTCGTACGCATCATTAATGACCTTAAACAACTTCATATCGTCGGCAAAAAGTAAAACTTCGACATTGTAGAAAATGTTGGTAACGTCATTGATGAATAGGATAAATAATAAAGGTCCCAGGTGTGAACCTTGTGGGACTCCGCTGGTAGCAACAAATTCATAGGATAGACAGTCATTAATCTTAACAAAGAGTAATCTATCCGATAAGTAACTGATCAACCATGCTAGTAAATTGCCACTTATCCCCAATTTTACAAGTTTATTGATTAGTATTTTATGGCAGACCTTGTCGAACGCCTTGGAAAAATCAGTATATACGGAGTCTACCTGTTTCCTGTTAGTCAGTGCTGTATTTATGTAGTTAGCATATACTGTAAGGTTTGTGAGAGTAGATCTGGATGAGACAAAACCATGTTGGCAATTTGTAATAACATATTTAATATTAGAGGATATTTTGCTTAGAATGATTTTTTCAAAGAGCTTAGGTATACTAGATAGAATACAAATAGGTCTGTAATTGCATACATCATTTTTAGAACCCTTTTTGAACACTGGAGTGAGATAGCTAGATTTCCAGCTATTAGGGAACTGACCTGTTTTAAGAGATTTGTTAAATATTAAGTACAATGGATAGGATAGACTATTTACACAATTTTTTAGAAATATGGGTGGGATATTATACGGACCAGAACTTGTTTTTGGCTCCATGAGTTTAATAGAGGCTATAATATCATTGTGTTCAATCAATAGATCAGACAGTTGCAAGTTAATATCAGTGACAAATTCAGGAACACTATCAACAGAGATATCGTCCTCATATACGCTTTTGAAAAAGTCAGCAAATAGATTGACAATATCCTCAGTTTTGGTACAAGTCTTACCACCATAGCTCATAATACTAGGGATAGATGCATAGTTGTTTTGTAATGATTTAGAATAATTAAAGAAAGATTTAACATTAGATTTTATAGAGGTTTCAACTTCTTTTATATAGTTCTTGTAACATTTATCTGAACTTACAGCACACTGCTTACGCAATTTGTGAAATTCAGTATAATCATGGAGTGTTCTCATTGTTTTGAATTTATGGTGGGCAATCTTTTTTTTTTAAACTAAGTTAATAAGATCATTGTTGAACCATTTAGGAAAAGTTGATGTATTACGTGAAGTAACAGGTACATGAATTTCAATAGCTTGTTTTAAGATGCTGTAAAAATGTTCGATATTGTCATTTAATTCGCCATCATTCAGAAATGACCAATCAACTTTGAGTAGGAAGTTACAAATTTCAGTGTAATTTGCTTTATGGAAGTTATGAGACGTCAATTTAGTTTTAGGATTTTCACATATGGTGTTGTTTATGGTTATATCTAAGGAAGGATGGTAATTGTCCAAAGGAAGAAGAATTTCTGCGGATTTAGTTACAGTAACAGATTTGACATTAGAAAAATCTAGATCCAGAGTTCGGTCATTGCTATTTTTGTTATCGTTTAATTGATTTAAGTTTAAAAAGTTAGACATTTCGAGAATTTCTCTTTCAATGTCAGATATGTTATATATATATATTAGCACTCTAGTGCATGAATTGTCTGCACTCTAGTCTTGAACCGCCCTAGAACCAACCTAACCAAACTTAACCTAATCAAACTGAACTGACAAATTTTCAGTAAGCGTGGGCATCCTTATAAACAATTGCAAATCAATATTCCTTAATAAATACTGTAGAAGAGTGATATGGTAATAAATCCAAGAGCTCCTGCATTATACGGGAAATTTAAAATGCATAAAGAACATATCCCCATCCGACCAGTCTTTTCATTTTTTAATGCCCCAACGACTTCCTCTCAGTCGGTTCCTTATTGCTGAGGATCGTGACCTCTACTCCAATTTCCATGGTGGACTGGGCTCCTCCACTTCTCACGGTTCTGCGCTGCGTGGAGAGCCAAGGACACCCTAGTACCGGATGCCAGTGATACTTGGTCACCCCAACGCATTTGTGACCTTCCATTAATTCTTCTACCAAACACATTGCCAGTGGCTATGAATTTCTCCAAATTAGAGTCCTCAGTTTGGCAAACAACGTGTCGAAAGTATCTTAAAATACGCTGTAGGCATATAGTAGAAAGGCAATTGTGAATGCTTAGCTCTTCCAGAATGGACACATTTGTGAGTCTAGCTGTCCATGGATCCTGAACATTTTTCTTCAACACCTTATTTCGCCCTCCTATCCGCTTTCTTTCGCCGGTTCCAAGTAACTATGTTTTCGCACCGTTTAGAAATATGGTGAAAATAACCGCCAACAGATAACTTGACAAAAAAAATAATTTTCTCTTCAAACAATACACTAAAAACTCTCCAAAACATATCGTTAAAAATTCTCTGAAACTCTTAAATAAAATCCAAAACATAGATCTCCCGCACAACTGCCAATTCTTATATTTAGATGTTTTTTGCCTTTTCAGCAATGTCCTATCTAAGAGTGACTTAAAATCATCGAAGATATTATGTTAGTAATAAACCCAGGTCATTGTTAATATAAAAAAGGCTTAATCTACACATTTAAAATACGTGTGGAATCCAAACTACTTTGATAACAAAATATTATATCAACAAAACGTTGGTTTACCTATGGGTTCACCACTAAGCCCATTTCTTGCAGAAATATTTATGGCCTGTATTGAAAAACAAATTTTGGATTCAGCCTTTACCAAACACATAATTTACTATGTTCGTTATGTTGACGGTCTCTTGGAGAGGCACATTCTGGTCAGTTGGAGAGGCACCAACAGACAATTCTTAAATTAGCTAACTCCATAATCCATAAAATCTGCTTTACGGTTGAAAGAGATTGTTTTTAGAAAATTAGTTTTTAATACTGAACAATTTGTAGAGAAAATAACAAATATACATATGAAATTTTCGATAAGCCTGCGTTTACAGATACAACCATTAATAATAAATCTTTACACCCATGGTCACATAAATTATCCGCTAACCACTAAAAGATACATAGGCTTACTAACATCCCGCTCGACAAGACAGCATACGAGAAGGAAAAAAATACAATTTTAACCATTGCTAAAAATAACGGCATCAATTGGTAGAGCCATTGAAAAAATAATTAATAATAAAAAACACAAAAATAAAAACCTTAACTTAATTTATTTACCCAGCGACTAATGAGAAAACTAAAAATAAATTTGGGTGTTTGGAATTTGTCGGAATGACATCTAATAAAATTCTAATAAAAGTACTAAAAAATTGTGGCTTAGATATTGCCTTCCGCACAAATAATAACTTATGATAATCTCTTTAAAACTCAAAAAGTAAAGTACTCAAATTTAAAAATTGCGGCATTTATAAACTCCAGTGTGATGAATGGAACACTTTCTACATTGAACAAACTGGCGGGTCCTTTAATACTAAGTTCAAAGAACACATGCGATATTTTAAAAAAAATAAATAAACTTTTCACAGATAAAAATCACTCACTTAGTGAAAAAATAATTAATATATATTAATTCAACCCCGTTACACGTACAAAATAAAGGCCGTAAACTGAATCTTTTAGAACAGTTGGAAATTAACAAAAATTCTAATAATCCGAAAGTTATTTTGATAAAGGAACAAACAAATATAATTCGTTCGCCCCTATTAGATATGTGCAAACCAAGTGCAAATATGAGTTCATTAAAAAATACTTAATTATGCTATTAAAATAACCCCCTGAGGTAACATTTAAGAATAACTAACATATCGACCATCAGTTAATACAGTAATTTAGGAAACTTTACTTAAGGGGTAATAACCATAAATAATTTCCAACATTTTAATCGGAAATCAATAAGGGTATAAGTAATTAAAATTAAAATACCTATCTAGAAATAGCATAAATGTATAGTCTGTAAGTGGGCTACCCACAGTTTGATAATGCCGTCATAAGGCGAAACAACTGTCACGCGTAATAATAATTACATAGTAGAACTTGTTTAAAAATAAACTTTTTTATACATAAAATAATAATATTGTTGAAAATGTAAAATAGAATAAAAAATACACAAAAATACTTTATTCTGCAGGGAAAAAAGACCTGGGTAATTATTACCTCACTTCACGACCTGAAGTCAATTTTAAACAATGCAGTAAATGGTGAATCTCCGAAATCAATAACGACTAAAAAAATAAATATAAAAGCAATTAGTTTTTCATTATAAATCATCATCATCATCACAATTGGCTCTACAACCCTTGTGGGTCTTGGCCTCCTCAAGAGTCTTCCTCCACTCATCTCTGTTTTGTACCAGCTCTCTCCAGTTTGGCAGCTCCAAGGTACATAGGTCTTTGAGGACGTTGACACTCCATCTTAATTTTGGCCTTCCCAGGCTCCTTCGCCCTACAGGTCTAGATTTTAGCAGGAACTTTGGTGCTTGATGCTCGGTCATTCTCTCCACAAGACCCAGCCACCGAAGTCTTCCCAACTGTATGAATTTTGTCACGTTTAGTTCCTTAAATAGAGTATAGAGCTCATCGTTGTATCGTCTTCGCCAAAATCTATTTTCTAAAACCGGTCCGAAGATACGCCTCAAAATGTTCCTTTCTAAAACGTCCAGTACTCGCTCGCTCTGAGTTAGTACACATGTCTCAGCCGCGTACATGAGCACTGGTCTAATAAGAGTTTTGTACACTAATATCTTGGTGTTTCTGGACCAGTCTGGATTGTATCTGCTTTTGTAGGCAAAAGTAACAGCGAGTTGCGCTCACTTTGCGCTTCTGAATCTCCTCTGCAGTATTATTGTTGTTAGTTATCACCGATCCTAGGTATGTGAAACTTGGTACCGTTTCAAAATTTTGACTTCCACATGAGAGAGTTGGGCTTAGTTGGGTGCATCCTACGGCCATGTATTTGATCTTCTGCTGATTTACTACAAAAGCCATGTTTTTGGGAGAACTTTCAAGATTTAGGAAGGTGTCACGTAAAGCTTCGGGAGTTTTCGCGATTATATCTATATCATTGCGTTATATCTATCGATTATATCTATGTTTTCGCGATTATATCTATATCATCAGCGTAGGCAACTAGTTGCACAGGGTTGGAAAATATCGTTGCTCTTATATCAATGCCTGAGTCACGAATAACTTTTTCTAAGGCTATGTTAAATAAGATGCAGCCCGTGGAGCGCTTCAAAGGGCTCGGACAGATCACTGCCAACCCTGACTTCACACATTACAGGGCACATTGTTAGTTTCACAAGATGGATCAACTTACGCGGTATTCCAAACTCACACATTGCATTGTACAATGCATTCCTATTTATGCTATCATACGCGGTCTTGAACTCTACAAAAAGGTGATGTGTTTCGACATTGTATTCTAGCGTTTTTCTAACATCTGTCTCAAGGAGAAAATTTGATCAATGCATGATTTGCTTGGCCTGAAGCCACATATGTAGTTGCCAATGATTTTCTCGGACACTGGGAGCAATCTTTTGTACAAGATGTTGAACATAATTTTATAGCCGGTATTTAATAACGTTATTGCCCTGTAATTACAGCATTCTAGTTGGTCACCCTTTTTGTGTAGTGGACACACAATTCCTAGTCTCCACTCTTCGGGCATCTCTTCTTCTGTCCATATTTTTTAATCAGTTTATGCAGGAATTGAATCAGCTCTCCACCCGCTGCTTCAAATAATTCAGCCATTCATTATAAGAACCTATACAAAAAAAATATAAATATATCATCTATAAGTGCTCTAACCACAGATAGATAATGGCTTCAGAAGGCGAAACATTTATCACGCGCAATAATAATAATACAGCAGAACTTTTTTAACCAATAAACAATTTTCATAAATTGAATAATAATGTTATAATATAATAATGTTTTCAATATAAACAAAACTTCCAGTAGGTGCGGTGCGAGAATGAAAGATATCAACGCATGTAAATATCTATATTTATTTATTTTTATTCACAAGTTTTTCTTCCTATGCGAAACAAAAATCTTTTCTTTTTTCGACCCAGTTTTCTGTCCACCTTCTGCGATCTCGGCCGAAATGTGGTAAGTTTTGAGACGTGATGTAGTTCGCTGATAGCGAAGTTACAATTTTTGACATCCATCGCATCAAATGTCCCTTTTGAGAACGTGAGTATCTGCAGTAGGAACACGAATAAGAATATTTTCTCCAGTATGGGTAAGCATGTGAGTTTTTAAATTTCCCTTTCGAGAACATGAATAGCTGCAGTAGGAACATGAATAAGGTTTTTCTCCGGTGTGGGTAAGCATGTGAAATTTTAAAGAGCTCTTTTGAGTACATAAATAACTACATTCAGAACATGAGTAAGGTTTTTCTCCAGTATGGATAAACACGTGATCTTTTAAATTTCCCATTTGAGTACATGAGTAGGTGCAGTAAGAACATGAATAAGGTTTTTCTCCGGTATGGAAAAGCATGTGACGTTTTAAATTTCCCTTTTGAGCACATGAATAGCTGCAATTGAAACACGAATAAGGTTTTTCTCTGGTATGGGTAAGCATGTGGCGTTTTAAGTGTCCGTTTAGAGATGATGAATAATTACACTAAGAACATGAATAAGGTTTTTCTCTGGTGTGGGTAAGCATGTGACGTTTTAAAGATATCTTTTGAGAACACACATAGTTGCATTTGGAACATGAATACAGTTTTTCTCCAGTATGGGTAAGCATGTGAGTTTTTAAATTTCCCTTTCGAGAACATGAATAGCTACAGTAGGAACATGAATAACGTTTTTCTCTGGTGTGGGTAAGCATGTGACGTTTTAAAGACATCTTTTGAGAACATACATAGTTGCATTTGGAACATGAATACGGTTTTTCTCCAGTATGGGTAAGCATGTGAGTTTTAAAATATCCCTTTCGAGAACATGAATAGCTACAGTAGGAACATGAATAAGGTTTTTCTCCGGTGTGGGTAAGCATGTGATCTTTTAAATTTCCCTTTCGAGAACATGAGTAGATGCAGTAAGAACATGAATACGGTTTTTCTCCAGTATGGGTAAGCATGTGAGTTTTTAAATGTCCCTTTCGAGAACATGAATAGCTACAGTAGGAACATGAATAAGGTTTTTCTCTGGTGTGGGTAAGCATGTGACGTTTTAAAGATATCTTTTGAGTACACACATAGTTGCATTTGGAACATGAATACGGTTTTTCTCCAGTATGGATAAGCATGTGAGTTTTTAAATTTCCCTTTCGAGAACATGAATAGCTACAGTAGGAACATGTATAAGGTTTTTCTCCAGAATGTGTAAACATGTGATATTTGAGATGTCCCCTTTGAGAACAAGAATAGTTACAGTAGGAACATGAAAACGGCTTTTTTCCAGGTTGCGTCTTCAGGTCCGTTGTTAAATCTGAAAAATATGGCGTATAATGCTTAATATCTCAATATCTAATATTAAATCAGGAAATTACTAAAACGAAGTCAGAAAAACATAAACCGATTTTACCTGCTGTTTGGGTAATACTTCCAGAAAGTTCTACGCATTCCTTTTTAACATCTGGCAGGTCTATGACTATTAGCGAATGAAAACTTCTCCCTTCAACTTCTTCTCTGGGTCCTGGATCTGCTTTGATACGAACAGTCTCCACTTTAATGCTACCTGGAATAACAAAACATTGATACGTAAAAACAAGCTGACTATTATATAAAAATATATAATCATTAATTATTTTTTATATGATTATTTGTAGATATCTGTAAGATTGATTTATCACTGTATCCAATGTAATGTTTGTTTCTATAATAAAAATAAAAGGTAAATATTTCCCTAACCGGGACACTCTTAATATGCATTAATTTTTTTTTTAATAGTAGTAGTTAGATATTAACTAGAAGTAAGTAATTCAGCAACCGGAATTGAAAAATAATGCATTTTAATTATTATTTTTCAACTTTAAAAATATGAAATGTCATTTTTCACCGACTGCCATGTTACGAATTACGACAGTAAATACAAACTTTTAAAAGAAAAAACACATCGTGTCAGTTAGATAATCATGAGAAGTAGGTATTGCAATTTTGGAAATGATAATAATGCAAATTAATCGTTATTTTGTTCGGTTTAAGAAACACGAAAACTCATTCCGCGACCGACGCCATGTCTGTCAAATAGGCACTGCCATAAATAAACCAATGGCACTGCCACCCTAAATACAAAAGCATTTGTGTTTACAATAGCTAGAAACAATAATACCCGTAGGTTTAAATGCAAGTTATTTTTATATTATATAAAAAAAATCTCTATTAAAAAAAACGCGGGTTTTTAATTTCAGTAATTATTTTTTATAAATAATACATTTACTTTTGTATAACAAACCAGGTTTTTTAAATGCATATATGTATGAATTATAATTTCAATCACAAACCATGTTACACAAACCTGGCGTAGCCGCTAAACTACATGAAAACTGGGATGTTTTTCTTGCCTTGACGCGAGCAGGCGCTATAAAGGGGGCACTCTCTTTTGTATCACCAATTATGTTACACAAACCTAGCGTAGCCGCAAAACTACTTGTAAACTGGGATGTTTTTCTTGCCTTTTAAGCAGGCAGTATAAAGGAGTCCAGTAGCTAGAAACAATATTTAAACAATACTATTGGTTTGTGATACAAAAGAAAGTGCCCCTGGCTGCGCGCTAGGTTTGTGTAACATGGTTTGTGATACAAAAGTGAATGTATTATTTATAAAATTAAAAATAAACTTGCATTTGAACCTGAACCTGTGGGTATTATTGCTTCTAGCTACTGGTAACACAAATGCTTTTGTATTTAGGGTGGCAGTGCCTTTTTGACAGACATGGCGTCGGTCGCGGAATGAGTTTTCGTGTTTCTTAAATCGAACAAAATAACGATTAATTTGCATTATTTATCATTTCCAAAATTGCAATACCTACTTCTCATTATTATCTAACTGATACGATGTGTTTTTTCTTTTAAAAGTTCGTATTTAACGTCGTAATTCGTAACATGGCGGTCGCTGAAAAATTTACTTTTCGTGATTTAAAAATTAAAAAATAACAATTAAAATGAATTATTTTTCAATTCCAGTTGCTGAATTGATTACTACTAGTTAATATCTAACTACTAAAATATTTTTTTTTGTGCATATTAAGCTTGTCCCGGTTAGGGAAAAATTTACCAAATAAATAAATAAAAGTACTAATGGACTACAAGAGAGGAAGTAGAAGTTGTCAAGCTGCCCTGACTTCATGCAACTGAAACACATTTGTGATATGCAACTTACTTGTTGGCTGAACATTCTCAGTAAACTGTAAAAATTCCTTCTTTACATCCGGGGGGTCGATTTCCACATATGTACACGGCTTTTCACCTGCGCCTTCTTCCTGGGAACCTGGTTCCGTCTTAATGGAAACTCTCTCTGGGTTGGGAAGATCCATGGCACTGCTGTGATAGTGTCCTCCTGTATGATGGTAGTTGGTCTCAGCTCAAATAAAGTAGATCTGAAACAAAACACTTATTAAATAGTAGTTCTGTAAACAGTAGAACTTGCGTCAAAAAAAAGAAAAAACAAAATTTACTCTGAAAAGATACGATTTTTAAACAGAAACTTAAATACCCACCAAGTAATAATAATAACCATAAATATTATGTTTAATTAACGTTTTTTTTTTTAATAAAAAATACATGTTTTTAAATCGACAATATTCGTTTATGAATTCAAGTGCTAAAAATAAAAGACTTTATTTCCAAAACCTATATCGGCCCATGTCAATAGTCAAAATAATAGTAGAGCATGAATCTAGGAGTTTGTGCTAATACAGAGTGTGTTGTGTGGCGGCCTGTCCCCCCCCTGCCCACCCTTGCGGGAAAACGACGTATTATTTGATAGCTCAGCTAGTTGGATAATCAAGTAAAACGTTCTGAATTCGTTATACTTAAGGGGGAACAGTGGGAAAGGGGAGGGGGGTGCAAGGAAGGTGACAGGAAAGAGGAGGTGGAAGGAGAACGGGGACGAAAAGGAAAGGACGCGAAGGGAGAAACAATTTATTTATTTATGTGGCCTTCAACGCATGCCGGGTATCAGCAAGTCAAAAATAAAAATCAATGTTAACATAATACTATTCTTTGGCACGGATTCTATATATAGCATATTTCACTTCATGAATACTGTTGTTTATAGGCTTATAATAGTATAAATAAATAAAAAGTCGATTACTTTCAATCGAACTGGACATGCAACGAATATTTTTGAGAAAAAAACTTTTAGAATAACCTTGATTACTAAAAAAGACAACTTTTTTTCATTTGGGATGCCGGAAAATATTGCATTAAAAATTTAAATTGCGTAAAATTTACTTTCGCGTACGAAACCGCGTCAATTCGCGGCCATTTTTGTAAAACAATTTCTGTAAATTTGTAAGAGTTAGGCGCTCCGCCCACTGAGGCAACTGAAAACCAACTAAAACCGTCTGTTTCTCTGTCTTGATTGGTCAAAAAGCTTGGTTAACCATAGAAGAAGAACAATCAGCTGACAGTTGGCAACTATCAATGGCCGCCCAGGGCAACCAGTAGAGAAAGTCGCAAGTCACCGCTTGCGTTACCATTGACAACGGGGTTTTGTGTGATAGTGTATGTGCGGGCCATCACATTGTCATACAAAGACAGTTGGCAGTTGAGAGTTTTCAGTTGCCTGAGTGGGCGGAGGCGCTTACCTGGTTGATGTCGAGTAGTTCAGTATATATATCGCGAATGCTCTAAAAACTGATCAATCAAGTGTTATGCGGGTAAATTTTTACCTAACCAGGACACGCTTAATATGCACTAAAAAAAAAAAAAAAAATTGTAGTAGATATATATTAACTAGTAGTAATCAATTCAGCAACCGGAATTGAAAAATAATGCATTTTAATTGTTATTTTTTAACTTTCAAAATACGAAATGTCACTTTTCACCGACCGCCATGTTACGAATTACGACGGTAAATACGCACTAAAAAAAAGAAATTATATAGTGGTAGTTAGATATTAACAAGTTGTAATCAATTCAGCAACCGGAATTGAAAAATAATGCATTTTAATTGTTATTTTTTAACTTTCAAAATACGAAATGTCACTTTTCACCGACCGCCATGTTACGAATTAAGACGGTAAATACGAACTTTTAAAAGAAAAAAACACTACTTTTAAAATAAAAAAACCACTTCGTATCAGTTATATAATAATAAATAATACATATTAATGATTATTTTGTTCGATTTAGAAACGCTAAAACTCATTAGTCCCGATCGGTGGCCATATCTGAGCGACCGACGCACATTTAGCAAATAGGCACTGCCAACCTAAATACAAAAGCATCTGTGTTACCAGTGGCTAGAAACAATATTTAAACAATAATACCCATAGGTTTAAATGCAAGTTTTTTTTTATGAGAATTTTTTGAAAAAACAAAAAATTATATTAAAAAAACGCCGGTTTTTAATTTCAGTTTTTTTTTTAAAATAATACGTTCACTTTTGTATCACAAACAATGTTACACAAACCTAGCGTAGCCGTAAAACTACTTGAAAACTGGGATGTTTTTCTTGCCTTGACGCAAGCAGGCGCTACGAAGGGGGCACTTTCTTTTGTATCACAAACCATGTTACACAAACCTAGCGTAGCCGCTAAACTACTTGAAAACTGGGATATTTTTCTTGCCTTGACGCGAGCAGGCGCTACGTAGGGGGCACTTTCTTTTTTCTACCCTTTTATTTCCCCGCCTACCCCCCCCCCCCCCCCCCCCCCACCACCTCACCTAACCTAACCTAACCTAACCTAACCTAACCTAACCTAACATAACCTCATCTGATAGCGGGAAACACGCGGAATGATACAAAAGAAAGAGCCCCCTTCGTAGCGCCTGCTCGCGTCAAGGCAAGAAAAACATACCAGATTTCAAGTAGTTTAGCGGCTACGCTAGGTTTGTGTAACAGGGTTTGTGATACAAAAGAAAGAGCCCCCTTCGTAGCGCCTGCTCGCGTCAAGGCGAGAAAAACATCCCAGATTTCAAGTAGTTTAGCGGCTACGCTAGGTTTGTGTAACAGGGTTTGTGATACAAAAGAAAATGCCCCCTTCGTAGCGCCTGCTCGCGTCAAGGCAAGAAAAACATCCCAGTTTTCAAGTAGTTTAGCGGCTACGCTAGGTTTGTTTAACATGGTTTGTGACACAAAAGAAAGAGCCCCCTTCGTAGCGCCTGCTCGCGTCAAGGCAAGAAAAACATCCCAGTTTTCAAGTAGTTTAGCAGCTACGCTAGGTTTGTGTAATATGGTTTGTGATACAAAAGAAAGTGCCCCCTTCGTAGCGCCTGCTCGCGTCAAGGCAAGAAAAATATCCCAGTTTTCAAGTAGTTTAGCGGCTACGCTAGGCTTGTGTAACATGATTTGTGATACAAAAGAAAGTGCCCCCTTCGTAGCGCCTGCTCGCGTCAAGGCAAGAAAAATATCCCAGTTTTCAAGTAGTTTAGCGGCTACGCTAGGTTTGTGTAACATGGTTTGTGATACAAAAGAAAGTGCCCCCTTCGTAGCGCCTGCTCGCGTCAAGGCAAGAAAAATATCCCAGTTTTCAAGTAGTTTTACGGCTACGCTAGGTTTGTGTAACATGGTTTGTGATACAAAGTGAACGTATTATTTATAAAAAATAATTAGTGAAATTAAAAACCGGCGTTTTTTAATATAATTTTTTGTTATTTCAAAAAATTCTCATTAAAAAAAACTTGCATTAAAACCTATGGGTATTATTGTTTAAATATTGTTTCTAGCCACTGGTAACACTGATGCTTTTGTATTTAGGTTGGCAGTGCCTATTTGCTAAATGTGCGTCGGTCGCTCAGATATGGCCATCGGGGCTAATGAGTTTTAGCGTTTCTAAATCGAACAAAATAATCATTAATATGTATTATTTATTATTATATAACTGATACGAAGTGGTTTTTTTATTTTACTGGTAGTGTTTTTTTCTTTTAAAAGTTCGTATTTACCGTCTTAATTCGTAACATGGCGGTCGGTGAAAAGTGACATTTCGTATTTTGAAAGTTAAAAAATAACAATTAAAATGCATTATTTTTCAATTCCGGTTGCTGAATTGATTACAACTTGTTAATATCTAACTAACACAATAGAATTTCCTTTTTTTAGTGCGTATTTACCGTCATAATTCGTAACATGGCGGTCGGTGAAAAGTGACATTTCGTATTTTGAAAGTTAAAAAATAACAATTAAAATGCATTATTTTTCAATTCCGGTTGCTGAATTGATTACAACTTGTTAATATCTAACTAACACAATAGAATTTCCTTTTTTTAGTGCGTATTTACCGTCATAATTCGTAACATGGCGGTCGGTGAAAAGTGACATTTCGTATTTTGAAAGTTAAAAAATAACAATTAAAATGCATTATTTTTCAATTCCGGTTGCTGAATTGATTACAACTTATTAATATCTAACTAACACAATAGAATTTCCTTTTTTTAGTGCGTATTTACCGTCATAATTCGTAACATGGCGGTCCGTGAAAAATGACATTTCGTATTTTGAAAGTTTAAAAATAAGTATTAAAATGCATTATTTTTCAATTCCGGTTGCTGAATTGATAACTACTAGTTATTATCTATCTACCACAATATAATTTTTTTTTTAGTGCATATTAAGCGTGTCCTGGTTAGGTAAAAAATTACCAGAACCTACTGAGTACTGAGTATGTACTTACAAGGTAAATTGCGGAGGTCAAATCCAAAGATAATGTTGAAGAAACGTCACTTGAAAAGTAAAAGCGCTTGAATTTTACCAAATTCTGCTATACAAATAAGATGGTTATTGAAATAATCTCAATAAACATATATTTAACATGATTAATTTTTAATTTACACGAAAATACTTCAATAAGACGGAGAAACAACCACTACGTGGCAAAAGTAGAGACACCAGCAGGGGGGTACAACTCCGAACAAAATGGCGTACCGGCTCAAAAACGTTTATCTATGGTTTGTGACGTCAGAGCTGCCATCCAATAGGAAGCTTTTTAGCTTTATATGCTAATTCTATGGTTGCTCACCTGTCAAAAGTCAAAACAACGGGTACACGATTCGCGAACGACGATTTCCCGGCGCGAACATAGAACATATTTATCGAAATACTCGATAATGCAGTGTCAAAGGCTCTACAGATTTTGGTTCAAGTCAATATAAGGGACACACAAGATTATGAAGGTATACATCGGTTTTATATTATGTGAAAGGAAAATTTTTACATGTTTTGTTCGCGAAATTTGGTTAATGTATAATGTTAATGTTTCAGAGCGTGACAGTGACTTCAGAGTCATGCACTGTGTCGATTGCTGCCAGAAGGATTACAAAAGATTACGAAGCAAATCTGTGTTTCATTTTCCATACACATGCATCGGCTCATTCCAGGATTCATCGTTGCAGCATTTTTGTTTAAAAGGTATTACAGACTACCGGACGTTCTGAATAATGTTAATCATCTTGCTTTGGTGATCCACGATCACATGAATTCATTCATATTTACTAGCTAATATCGTCCCAAAGAGAGACTGCATCAATATTCTTGTATTTCTTGTTTCTGTGTTAGGTATCTATATTAATATATAATAAAATTGTTAAACATACTATTATGAGTTTTCGTTTTTCTGTTTTAAGCAGAGGAATGTCAAAATTCGATACTATCGCAAGAACGACCAATTATATTTGAAAATATCCTTTTACAGGAATTGAAATTTCAAGTATTTTAAGGTTAATTTAACGATATCTCGATTTCTTTACAGAGCAACTGGTTCCTATCTGACACAGCGTTATTCTGAGAATATGAGCTGTAAAGAAAGATACTTTAAAGCTCATTTTCTCAGGACAGCACTTTGTCAGATGAAACCTTCTTGTCCTGTAGGAACATTTTGACATTTCATTTTTAAAATAATATTTTAGGCTAGTGGATTGGGTATGTTCGGAAGCAGGATTATATTGTCTATGGTCGTGCTTTTTTGAGTTTCCTCTATCCTCGTCTATGGTGTGTGACGTCAAAACTTCACTTTGTTGCCATATCCATGGTAAAATATTGACCAAAGTTGCCAAGTACAAAAAGCCCGAAGATATCAATCTAATAAGTGGTTTATTTATGGACACCAGAACACGCACCAGAAATTGACATATCCATAGAAAATAGAAAACAGCAAATTAAGGAAATTAATGACAAATAGCGATGGGAATGATCGAAACTTTTATATAATCGATTTTTTTTAATCGAGACATCACAATAATCGAATGATTAATCGATTTATTGCTCGGAGTTCGGGAGCAATAGCTACGGTCAGGGGCAGGATTTTTGTCTGTGACGGGGGGGGGGGGGGGGGGGGGTAGGAAGCCGAAAATTATTATGGTGCATCATGTATGGCAACGCTTATTGTTTGTTGTAATTTTATTTGTTGTTTTTTGGTACGCATTTCACAACATAACAATTATTGTTAAGCTACTTAGTTTAGCCCATTGGTAAAAATTTCCATTAAAAATATTTATGTATGTTTAATAATATGAAAATAATTATAATTATATGACATTTTTGATCAAAAACAAACAAATAACATGTTTAAATAACGCAACATTAGTAAGTAAGTACTGCAGCAATATTTCAACCCCCGTTTTTCTTTCCTGGCAATGGCAAATTGGCAAATTCCTTTTTGTTTGATGGCAACATTAGTGTTATTCCATTTTCCACGAATTTCAAATATGTGGGCATCTCACAACAATAAAATTACTAATAAGATATTTAGTTTAGCCGGTTGGTACAACTTCCCATTAATAATATTAACAGTGTGTCTGCGTTTAATACGAAGATAATAATTTTATGTCGTTTTTGTTAAAAAAATAACCTCTAAATAACATGTAGGTTATGGACACCTTTTCGTATGCAATTATTTGTATTTATATTTTTATATTTGTAGTTTATCATTAAATAAAGTTTTCTTACTATAGAAATCGTTTCATTTTTATTACAAACTAAGAAACACCTGTTAATTTCAAATAAATTAAATATATTTGGTCATATAAAGCAGATATGAAAACATATTACCTACTTGCTGATTTTAGTAGAGTATTATTTACTGCCCTGAAGAAACTACGGTTTTAGCGAAACCCGGTCGGCATTAAATATAAAAATGGTATATACTAAGTTATTGTTTTATTTTAAATTAAATATACAATACCCAAATAGATGATACATAACCTCATAATAAACATTTTTAAATTGTTGAAAGCTATCACCATCGCAATCTTTTACGTATAAACTATACTGAAAACGTAAATCGTTACCTAAAAGTATTCATTCATAATTTAAAATTCACACATCAGGTTGATTATAACATGTACCTATAAAATATTTCGTTTTTCAAGCAAAATCACTTTCGATGACGTTTCAAGACTATGCATTCGAATTGATTCTGACATCGACAAGCGAGAATCGATTCCAAGTTCGATGACGTTTAAAACCGATTGTCTCGGACTGTGCATTCGAATGGATTCTGACATCGAGAAGCGAGAATCGATTTCAAGTTCGATGACGTTTAAAACCCGATTCTCTCGGTTTAACATTTCGATTAATTCTAACCAATGACAACGCTTATCTCACTTCGATTAATTCTGACCAATCACAGCAAAGACTTTCGATGACGTCTCAAACCGATTGTCTCGGACTGGCATTCGAATGAATTTGACATCGAGAAGCGAGAATCGATTTTTCTATGGAAATGAATCGAAATCATTCGATGGTAAAAAAGATCGAGTAAATAATCGATTATTCATCGATTGTGCCCATCGCTAGACTGTCGTCGTGCAGTTGTACAGTTTATTCTCTGTTCTTTTTGTCTATGACATTTTCGTGTGGTTTATTTATGATTTTCGTGACATCCATGATTTGTTCAAGGGGAACCTTTTTCATGTTCCGTTGAAACTATGTATACAAAGGGACCTTTGGTGAAACTTGCTGAGTGGAGAAAATCCGAATGAATGTTCGGTTTGCAATTATTCATGTTCTAGAATGCAGTCTTTTAAAACCCACAAGTTTACTCAAAGTGGAGAAAAAACCATGTTCATGTTCCGACTGCAACTAATCATATTCTCGAAAAACATATTTAAAAGTACACAAACTGACTGACAGTGGCTTTCATATTCCAACTGCAGATAGGGACAATTTCAATCAACATGATGACTCACAGTATAATATATCTTAGGTACCCACCAGGAAATTTTCCTTTTTTTAAAATTTTTTTTATTTATTAATCTTAAAAATGGTACATGTTAATTTATACTGGTCTTCCATTAAAAGCATTTGCTTGTGGATATGAATAAAATATCTGTAATTTTATTTTAGTTGGTTAGTTTATAAAAATAAAAATAAAGTAAACCATGGATATTTACCACTTTAATAATGTTGCCATAGCAATAAAACTAAAGTATCTACTTGTCTCTCATCGATACTCCGCCATAGAAAGCGTCCGGTACATACTTTTTACTTTGTCAATGACAAAGTCATTTATTGCTATGGCAACATTATTAAAGTGGTAAATATCCATGGTTTACTTTATTTTTATTTTTATAAACTAACCAACTAAAATAAAATTACAGATATTTTATTCATATCCACAAGCAAATGCTTTTAATGGAAGACCAGTATAAATTAACATGTACCATTTTTAAGATTAATAAATAAAAAAAATTTTAAAAAAAGGAAAATTTCCTGGTGGGTACCTAAGATATATTATACTGTGAGTCATCATGTTGATTGAAATTGTCCCTATCTGCAGTTGGAATATGAAAGCCACTGTCAGTCAGTTTGTGTACTTTTAAATATGTTTTTCGAGAATATGATTAGTTGCAGTCGGAACATGAACATGGTTTTTTCTCCACTTTGAGTAAACTTGTGGGTTTTAAAAGACTGCATTCTAGAACATGAATAATTGCAAACCGAACATTCATTCGGATTTTCTCCACTCAGCAAGTTTCACCAAAGGTCCCTTTGTATACATAGTTTCAACGGAACATGAAAAAGGTTTTTATCCGCCTTGAGTCGGTTTATGGACTTTTAAATGTTCCCCTTGAACAGGGTAGGTAATTAAAGTAACTTTGAAAAATCCAAAACAATATTTTGACATCATAAAAAATAAAAAAGACTTTTGAAAGATGTCTCTCAACTATTTTAAAAACAATAACAGATTATCAAATTTTTCACCAAATCACGTCAATCAATAGGTAACAATTTACTTCACGTGTCAGAATGACACGTATGACAAGGGAGGAATTTTTGGGGGGAATCCCCAACCGAGCAAAAGCAAGGAACGTAATTAAAACAACAGAATTTTTAGGGAATCCCCAACCGAACAACGAAAATATAAATAACAGACAGTGTTCATCTATAAAATATTGTTGTGGCAATCTTCTATTTTCGTAAGTTTTTTACTTGGTCGGGTGTCACCCCCCATCGGATGGCACCCAGGGCGGGCCGCCCCCACCGCCCCACCTAGCTACGCCACTGATCCTACCCACCATCAAAACCTATCCTTTCTGACAAACTACCTGTGATCAAAACTGTGAACAATAACTACATGTGGTAGATTCAGTCTGCTTTGTGGTGTGCAATGGTCTACAGTAATCTCTCGGTACATTTAATATTGACTTTTAACCGAGTCTATTGTGTGCTGTGCAATCATCTACAGTGATCTCTCGGTGCATTTAAGGCCCAGGTTTTACGGTAACATTTTGGAAATTTATTCAGTAATGAGTGGACATTGGAGGGGAGAGGTCGCGCGCTTGCATTGCAGTTCCGTCAAGCAATGAATGGGGAAATGGGTGTTATACAAGCAAAGTAGATTATAAATAATGAATTATTTTATCGTATAAAAATGAATGTTTCTTTGTTTGTTCCTCGTGCGGAACCTAAAGCATTTATCCGATAGCGATTTCTCGTGTATGAAATTATTTCCTATCTAGCGTTATGAAATTATTTCCTATACCATTTATCCGATTGTGATAAAACTCTGGTGAGTTGTTATGTGCACATCCGCCAATGTTTTTATAAATAATAGTGAGCTCTGGCGTCATGAAATTTGTAAAAAAAATACATAAAAAATTAATGTTTCTTTGTTTGTCCCTTATTCGGTACCTAAAGCATTCATCTGAGTGCGATGAAACTTTGGCGGATTTTGCGTGTACGTGTACATGCCCTTGAAGGTTTCTATATATATTATAGTGCAAGTGAGCTCTAGCGTTATGAATTTATTTCCTGTACTATTTATCCGACTGTGATGAAACTTTTGTAAGTTGTTAAATGCACACAAAGAAATTTTGGTGATTTGTTGTGCACATACCTGTAATGGTTTCTATATGTAGTGCTGAGCTCTGGCGTTATAAAAAATTTCCTATACCATTCATTCGATTGCGCTGAAACAATAGGTGATTTGTTGTGCACACGCCCGCGAAGGATTCTATATACATATAGTGGTGAGCTCTGACGTCATGAGATTTGTAGAAATAATTACAATATTTCCTTCTCATCCCCATTCACCTTCAGCCACACAACATACCCCAATTGGGGATGCCATAGTCTCACTGACTCCAGACGGGAGCAGGTGGGACTTTTGTAAGGTATTCATATAAAAAAAAGGAGTGGCGGACGTATGAATCCATCTCTCCCACAGCGGGGCAAGGCGATGAGTCGAGAGAGTCAAATAAATTTTGGGTAATTTGTACACGAGCTGCCAATAAGAAGGAACAGCCTCAGGAGCACACGTGCTTTAAGAATTATTCAGGGTCGTCTACCGCGATGGAATCCTTGTTCTACCGTTATTTCAGACATGGAAGATGCTTCAGAGAGGAACTAGCGTCATTGATCCCTTCAGCACCGGTGCAAAGTCGGGAAACACGCCAAACGCGCGCCCAACATATATACACGGTCGAAATTTCTCATATGAGAACGGGTCGCTTCTACCACTCGTTCTTGAGTTCAACAGCTCAGCTGTGAAACGATTTGCCGGCCTCTGTGTTTCCTCCTTCATACAATATGGGTCTCTTAAAGACAATTTTTCTCCGGGCCTCCTGTGCGATGTTATATATAAAAATAAAAAAAAGATTCTACTATTATTGTTGAGAGGTTTAAAAATTCCGTACGACTAACACTGTTTAACACAAGTACTAAAGATAAAATTAATATCATTCTAAAATCCACAAGTCTTGGCAATTTTTGTAGGATATTATGCTGAATATTCGCATACCAAGTTTACATTTAGTTGATTTTATATCAATTTGTATTACATTTTGTGATTTTTCGTTTATGTGCGTCATTCTACTTTTTGTTTATCTGAGCTAATATTTTGAAATATATTCTTTCTTGAGTACGAAAAAATTTGTCTAAATAAACTTTCAAAAACAAAACCACCTTTTGTCATTTCTATTGCACGTACTTAAAAATATTTGTCCCAACTTTATTTTATGATCTCCCTTTATTCACACCCATTATTTTCCGGTAATATTATAAATACAGTTATTACCATTTTATATACCATACAATCTACGTCAAAACACCATTAGATTCAAAGTCTCATTGAGTAAAAAACGGAGACGTCAAAAAAGGTTCAGGGCGTAAAAGATGTTTCTATCTATCCATTCCATTGCTAATATGATTTTTTGTCTGTCTAGCTGTATCCATTATCTAGTAAACAAATTTAAATTTTATAGAGCAAGTGTATTTTTATTTCGTACTTTATCAAAATGCTAAATGGTTTACCAATTTGGTGTCAATCTTACCCGAGTCTGCCCCATAGACGGCTAAAATTGTAGTTGGCTAGCGGGCCGTACAAGTACCAAAAATACCTAACTGCAGTCAAGCCGAGTTTTGATATCCCCCCCTTAATATCGACGATTATAGAAGTCTGTCAGCAACTAGTGCATTGACCGACTTATATAGGAGTTGATCTCTCAGTTCTTAATATCGATTCATACGGAGACTTGTGATTATAAGTTCTCAAGAACTTGCTCAGGAAGTCAGGGTAAGTCAGAGTCCTTTCCAGCTTCCAATGCTCACCATCCCCATAGTTGTGTCGCTGAAACACAATATTTGTTTTGATTAAATCCTAAATCCTGAATACAGTCCATTTTTGATTCGCAATATATTTGAGATACATTGTTTGGTCCATTTCAGACACAAAAATATCCGCTAGATTATAAATGATCGCAAGCGGCCCGCTGTCATCAATCAAAGCGGTTTATCGAATCTAACGGTTACATTTTTACTAAAAACCAACAGATTGACAAATTTTATCGATGATTTTCAGATATATTCTTTTGCTATTTTTATTTTTATCTTTACTTTATATAGCATACATAATTTTCAAATTATATTTTTGTAAGCAGTATGATATAAATTTATTATTTCCAATGATGTACTAGTAAATATAATTTGTTCCCCAGTTAGACCCGAAATTATTTCTCTACCTACTGGGTATTTAAAAAATGGTTAATTAATGAAATATAACATATTATTATTCTGTATATTCACTTTTAAATTTACAATTAAAAAAAATTTAAAAAATAAAACATGGACCACGGTTGCTAATGTGTGGAGAATTCCCCAAACTGCGGGTAATGTCTTTTTTTAATTTAAAATCACTAGGTATTTTTTTGTGGGGAACCTAGATTACCATCGCCTTGTACCGCAGTGGGACGTCTATCACTCTTGTATCCTTTCCAGAACTACCTCTCTTTCCTTTTCTTAAAAAGATCCTACACATAGCATCCCCGAAGATGACATCCCCAATGATTTTTTTTTCAACGGGGCCTCCCTTGTAGTGCTTTTGTAAAAAAAAATTTAAAAGTCTAAACTTGAGATGGGGTTACCTGTTTATCGCGTAAAAAATAATTAAATAAATTTAGCATTTTCGACAAATCTTTTTATTGATGATATATTTATTCATAATATATCTATTATTTACAAGAAATTTCTTTGAAAACCCACTGATTTGTTTATAACGAAGTGAGTTTGTATTTTTAAACAAATCTACAGTTTTATTCCTAGATTGATGAAATTTTGCACACTTGACCTTCGAAGTAAGAAAAAGGTCACTGAATGAATTTCTAAAAATCATCACCTTTTCCGCTTCCATTTTATTTTATTCGGGAGACCAACAGTTTATAAACAAAGCACAATAGTATTTAAGTTACATTAATTGTACCATTTACAGATTTCCACGTAAGTATTATACGGGGTGAGATATGATTTTAGATTTTCACGGCCAAAAGTATTTTTGTTATTTATTTTTGGGGGTGTTATGCCGTGTGTCATGGGCAGATGTGAACACATCTGACCTGATGATGGACACTGTAACGTTGTCCGAAACGTTGGCTAAAGAAGGAGATAGCGTAACACGGCATAACACCCCAAAAATAAATAACAAAAATTATACATGGTGTCCGTGGGTAATGTGCATTAACTTCAGGAGATGATTGTAGATGATATGTAAGAAATATAAGTGGTAGATACTTTTTAGGTAAAACGATAAAAATCGGTCCGGCGTATACGGCCAGCACTTTTATTTTAAGCTGTTTCTATATTTGTGACTCGAAACCATCCAACGTCGTCACAATCACGCCCGGCAGGCACACAGCAAATTTTTCGGGTGTGTTCGTACCTCACACTAAGGATTTTAATAGGTACGTCTTTTTGTATGGAAAAAAAACTTGAAATTTCGGAAAAAAAAATTAATGCGATTGACTTCGCTTTTCGACCCATACAAAAAAGGACGCCCGAGAAAAAACACTACATCAAAATTGCAAAAAATGAATATTTTATTTTTGTATTGCCTTCTAGAAGATGAAAGCTATGTCGTTATGTTTTTAAATTTCTAATGCGTTTCGTTTTAACGTAAACATTAACTGTCAAACATGTATAATTTATCGGAAAATATTATTTAAAGAAAAAGTGCTGCTAATTCAACCCTTATAAAGAATTACAAAATTATAAAAACATACCGACATAGCTTCTTCCTGGGTAATTATTACCTCACTTCACGACCTGAAGTCAATTTTAAACAATGCAGTAAATGGTGAATCTCCGAAATCAATAACGACTAAAAAAATAAATATGAAAGCAATTAGTTTTTCATTATAAATCATCATCATCACAATTGGCTCTACAACCCTTGTGGGTCTTGGCCTCCTCAAGAGTCTTCCTCCACTCATCTCTGTTTTGTACCAGCTCTCTCCAGTTTGGCAGCTCCAAGGTACATAGGTCTTTGAGGACGTTGACACTCCATCTTAATTTTGGCCTTCCCAGGCTCCTTCGCCCTACAGGTCTAGATTTTAGCAGGAACTTTGGTGCTTGATGCTCGGTCATTCTCTCCACAAGACCCAGCCACCGAAGTCTTCCCAACTGTATGAATGTTGTCACGTTTAGTTCCTTAAATAGAGTATAGAGCTCATCGTTGTATCGTCTTCGCCAAAATCCATTTTCTAAAACCGGTCCGAACATACGCCTCAAAATTTTCCTTTCGAAAACGTCCAGTGCTCGCTCGCTCTAAGTTAGTACCCTCTGTCTCAGCCGCGTACACGAGCACTGGTCTAATAAGAGTTTTGTACACTAATATCTTGGTGTTTCTGGACCAGTCTGGATTTTATCTGCTTTTGTAGGCGAAAGTAACAGCGATTTGCGCTCACTTTGCACTTCTGAATCTCCTCTGCAGTATTATTGTTGTTAGTTATCACGGATCATAGGTATGTGAAACTTGGTACCGTTTAAAAATTTTGACTTCCACATTAGAGAGTTGGGCTTTGTCGGGTGCATCCTACGGCCATGTATTTGGTCTTCTGCTGATTTACTACAAAACCCATGTTTTTGGCAGAACTTTCAAGATTTAGGATGGTGTCACGTAAAGCTTCGGGAGCTTTCGCGATTATATCGATATCATCAGCGTAGGCTACTAGTTGCACAGGGTTGGCAAATATCGTTGCTCTTATATCAATGCCTGAGTCACGAATAACTTTTTCTAAGGCTATGTTAAATAAGATGCAGGCCAATCCATCTCCTTGTCTCACCCCGTGGAGCGCTTCAAAGGGCTCGGACAGATTACTGCCAACCCTGACTTAACACATTACTGGGGACATTCACAAGATGGATCAGCTTACGCGGTATTCCAAACTCACTAATTGCATTGTACAATGCATTCCTATTTATGCTATCATACGCGGTCTTGAACTCTACAAAAAGGTGATGTGTTTCGACATTGTATTCTAGCGTTTTTTCTAACATCTGTCTCAAGGAGAAAATTTGATCAATGCATGATTTGCTTGGCCTGAAGCCACATATGTAGTTGCCAATGATTTTCTCGGACACTGGGAGCAATCTTTTGTACAAGATGTTGAACATAATTTTATAGCCGGTATTTAATAACGTTATTCCCCTGTAAGTACAGCATTCTAGTTTGTCACCCTTTTTGTGTAGTGGACACACAATTCCTAGTCTCCACTCTTCGAGCATCTCTTCTTCTGTCCATATTTTTGAATTAGTTTATGCAGGAATTGAATCAGCTCTCCACCCGCTGCTTCAAATAATTCAGCCATTCATTATAAGAACCTATACAAAAATAATATAAATATATCGTCTGTAAGTGCTCTAACCACAGATAGATAATGGCTTCAGAAGGCGAAACATCTGTCACGCGCAATAATAATAATACAGCAGAACTTTTTTAACCAATAAACAATTTTCATAAATTGAATAATAATGTTTTAATAATGTTTTAATAATGTTTTTTAATAATATTTTAATAATGTTTTCAATGTAAATAAAACTTCCAGTAGGTGCGGTGCGAGAGTGAAAGATATCAACGCATGTAAATATCTATATTTATTTATTTTTATTCACAAGTTTTTCTTCATATTCGAAACAAAAATCTATTCTTTTTTCGACCCAGTTTTCTGTCCACCTTCTGCGATCTCGGCCGAAATGTGGTAAGATTATTTTTATGTAATTTTATTTATTGGTATTTATTTTCTGTCTTTTATTGGAGGCACTGCTGAAAACCAGCTGCATTCCAGGAGAAATCCTGAATTGCAGCTGAGCAGTGACCTTTTCGTCAATAAAACCAATGTTTAATCAAAAATGTATATATGTATATGTAAAAAAAAAAATATTGATGAATAAATGATTTTATTATTATTATAAGTTTTGAGACGTGCGTGGACGTCATTGAATAAACGAGAGTGGCAGAGGAAGACTTGGAAGTTGCGATGTAAGTTAATACGTTATAAAAGAAGAGTGTAAAACAGGCAATGTAGTTCGCTGATAGCGAAGTTACATTTTTTGACATCCATCGCATCAAATGTCCCTTTTGAGAACGTAAGTATCTGCAGTAGGAACACGATTAAGAATATTTTCTCCAGTATGGGTAAGCATGTGAGTTTTAAAATTTCCCTTTCGAGAACATGAATAGCTGCAGTAGGAACATGAATAAGGTTTTTCTCCGGTGTGGGTAAGCATGTGAAATTTTAAAGAGCTCCTTTGAGTACATAAATAGCCACATTCAGAACATGAGTAAGGTTTTTCTCCAGTATGGATAAACACGTGATCTTTTAAATTTCCCATTTGAGAACATGAGTAGGTGCAGTAAGAACATGAATAAGGTTTTTCTCCAGTATGGGAAAGCATGTGACGTTTTAAATTTCCCTTTTGAGCACATGAATAGCTGCAATTGGAACACGAATAAGGTTTTTCTCTGGTATGGGTAAGCATGTGACGTTTTAAGTGTCCGTTTAGAGATGATGAATAATTACAGTAAGAACATGAATAAGGTTTTTCTCCAGTGTGAGTAAGCATGTGAAGTTTTAAGTTTCCATTTCGAGAACATGAATAGTTGCAATAGGAACATGAATAAGGTTTTTCTCCGGTGTGTGTAAGCATGTGACTTTTTAATTGCCCCTTTATAGATGATGAATAGCTGCAGAAGGAACATGAATAAGATTTTTCTCCGGTGTGTGTAAACATGTGAAGTTTTAAATATCTCTTTTGAATACATGAATAGCTGCATTCGGAACATGAGTAAGGTTTTTCTCCGGCATGAGTAAGCATGTGTCTTTTTAAATATCCCTTTCGAGAACATGAATAACTGCAGTAAGAACATGAATAAGGTTTTTCATTATTATGGGTGAGCGCGTGAAGTTTTAAAGCTATCTTTTGAGAGCAAACATAGTTGCATTCGGAACACGAATAAGGTTTTTCTCCAGTATGGGTGACCATGTGATGTTTTAAATATCCCTTCTGAGAACACGAATAGCTGCAGTAGAAACATGAATAAGGTTTTTCCCTAGTGTGGGTGAGCATGTGAAGTTTTAAAGATATCTTTTGAGAACACACATAGTTGCATTTGGAACATGAATACGGTTTTTCTCCAGTATGGGTAAGCATGTGAGTTTTTATCTGTCCCTTTAGAGATGATGAATAGCTGCAGTAAGAACATGAATAAGGTTTTTCTCCGGTATGGGTACGCAGGTGAATTTTTAAATTTCCGTTTTGAGAACACGAATAGCTGCAGTAGGAACATGTATAAGGTTTTTCTCCAGAATGTGTAAACATGTGATGTTTGAGATGTCCCCTTTGAGAACAAGAATAGTTACAGTAGGAACATGAAAACGGCTTTTTTCCAGGTTGCGTCTTCAGGTCCGTTGTTAAATCTGAAAAATATGGCGTATAATGCTTAATATCTCAATATCTAATATTAAATCAGGAAATTACTAAAACGAAGTCAGAAAAACATAAACCGATTTTACCTGCTGTTTGGGTAATACTTCCAGAAAGTTCTACGCATTCCTTTTTAACATCTGGCAGGTCTATGACTATTAGCGAATGAGAACTTCTCCCTTCAACTTCTTCTCTGGGTCCTGGATCTGCTTTGATACGAACAGTCTCCACTTTAATGCTACCTGGAATAACAAAACATTGATACGTAAAAACAAGCTGACTATTATATAAAAATATATAATCATTAATTATTTTTTATATGATTATTTGTAGATATCTGTAAGATTGATTTATCACTGTAACCAATGTAATGTTTGTTTCTATAATAAAAATAAAAGGTAAATATTTCCCTAACCGGGACACTCTTAATATGCATTATTTTTTTTTTTTAATAGTAGTAGTTAGATATTAACTACAAGTAAGTAATTCAGCAACCGGAATTGAAAAATAATGCATTTTAATTATTATTTTTCAACTTTAAAAATATGAAATGTCATTTTTCACCGACTGCCATGTTACGAATTACGACAGTAAATACAAACTTTTAAAAGAAAAAACACATCGTGTCAGTTAGATAATCATGAGAAGTAGGTATTGCAATTTTGGAAATGATAATAATGCAAATTAATCGTTATTTTGTTCGGTTTAAGAAACACGAAAACTCATTCCGCGACCGACGCCATGTCTGTCAAATAGGCACTGCCATAAATAAACCAATGGCACTGCCACCCTAAATACAAAAGCATTTGTGTTTACAATAGCTAGAAACAATAATACCCGTAGGTTTAAATGCAAGTTATTTTTATATTATATAAAAAAAATCTCTATTAAAAAAAACGCGGGTTTTTAATTTCAGTAATTATTTTTTATAAATAATACATTCACTTTTGTATAACAAACCAGGTTTTTTAAATGCATATATGTATGAATTATAATTTCAATCACAAACCATGTTACACAAACCTGGCGTAGCCGCTAAACTACATGAAAACTGGGATGTTTTTCTTGCCTTGACGCGAGCAGGCGCTATAAAGGGGGCACTCTCTTTTGTATCACCAATTATGTTACACAAACCTAGCGTAGCCGCAAAACTACTTGTAAACTGGGATGTTTTTCTTGCCTTTTAAGCAGGCAGTATAAAGGGGTCCAGTAGCTAGAAACAATATTTAAACAATACTATTGGTTTGTGATACAAAAGAAAGTGCCCCTGGCTACGCGCTAGGTTTGTGTAACATGGTTTGTGATACAAAAGTGAATGTATTATTTATAAAATTAAATGTTGGAATTAAAAACCCGCGCATTTTAATTATATCATTTTTTTATATAATTTAAAAATAAGTTGCATTTGAACCTGTGGGTATTATTGCTTCTAGCTACTGGTAACACAAATGCTTTTGTATTTAGGGTGGCAGTGCCTATTTGACAGATATGGCATCGGTCGCGGAATGAGTTTTCGTGTTTATTAAATCGAATAAATAAATAAAAGTACTAATGGACTACAAGAGAGGAAGTAGAAGTTGTCAAGCTGCCCTGACTTCATGCAACTGAAACACATTTGTGATATGCAACTTACTTGTTGGCTGAACATTCTCAGTAAACTGTAAAAATTCCTTCTTTACATCCGGGGGGTCGATTTCCACATATGTACACGGCTTTTCACCTGCGCCTTCTTCCTGGGAACCTGGTTCCGTCTTAATGGAAACTCTCTCTGGGTTGGGAAGATCCATGGCACTGCTGTGATAGTGTCCTCCTGTATGATGGTAGTTGGTCTCAGCTCAAATAAAGTAGATCTGAAACAAAACACTTATTAAATAGTAGTTCTGTAAACAGTAGAACTTGCGTCAAAAAAAAGAAAAAACAAAATTTACTCTGAAAAGATACGATTTTTAAACAGAAACTTAAATACCCACCAAGTAATAATAATAACCATAAATATTATGTAACGTTTAAACCATAAACATTATGTAACGTTTTTTTTTTAATAAAAAATACATGTTTTTAAATCGACAATATTCGTTTATGAATTCAAGTGCTAAAAATAAAACACACTTTATTTCCAAAACCTAGCGGCCTGTCCCCCCCCCCCCCCTCCCCCCTGCCCACCCTTGCGGGAAAACGACGTATTATTTGATAGCTCAGCTAGTTGGATGATCAAGTAAAACGTTCTGAATTCGTTAAACTTAAGGGGGAACAGTGGGAAAGGGGAGGGGGGTGCAAGGAAGGTGACAGGGAAGAGGAGGTGGAAGGAGAACGGGGACGAAAAGGAAAGGACACGAAGGGAGAAACAATTTATTTATTTAAGTGGCCTTCAACGCATGCCGGGTATCAGCAAGTCAAAAATAAAAATCAATGCTAACATAATACTATTCTTTGGCACGGATTCTATATATAGCATATTTCACTTCATGAATACTGTTGTTTATAGGCTTATAATAGTATAAATAAATAAAAAGTCGATTACTTTCAATCGAACTGGACATGCAACGAATATTTTTAAGAAAAAAACTTTTAGAATAACCTTGATTACTATAAAAGACAACTTTTTTTCATTTGGGACGCCAAAAAAAATTGCATTAAAAATTCAAATTGCGTAAAATTTACTTTCGCGTACGAAACCGCGTCAATTCGCGGCCATTTTTGTAAAACAATTTCTGTAAATTTGTAAGAGTTACCTGGCTGATGTCGAGTAGTTCAGTATATATATCGCGAATGCTCTAAAAACTGATCAATCAAGTGTTATGCGATATATTCTTACAATAAACAAGTATCAATTAAAACCAGTTTAGGTGTTATTTAGTCAATATAGCAAGAACCTACTGAGTACTGAGTATGTACTTACAAGGTAAATTGCGGAGGTCAAATCCAAAGATAATGTTGAAGAAACGTCACTTGAAAAGTAAAAGCGCTTGAATTTTACCAAATTCTGCTATACAAATAAGATGGTTATTGAAATAATCTCAATAAACATATATTTAACATGATTAATTTTTAATTTACACGAAAATACTTCAATAAGACGGAGAAACAACCACTACGTGGCAAAAGTAAAGACACCAGAACATGCACCAGAAATTGACATATCCATAGAAAATAGAAAACAGCAAATTAAGGAAATTAATGACAAAGTAGCGATGGGAATGATCGAAACTTTTATATAATCGATTTTTTTTAATCGAGACATCACAGTAATCGAATGATTAATCGATTTTTTGCTCGGAGTTTGGGAGCAATAGCTACGGTCAGGGGCAGGATTTTTGTCTGTGAGGGGGGGGGGGGGGGTAGGAAGCCGAAAATTATTATAGTGCAACATGTATGGCAACGCTTATTGTTTGTTGTAATTTTATTTGTTGTTTTTTGGTATGCATGTCACAACATAACAATTATTGTTAAGCTACTTAGTTTAGCCCGTTGGTAAAAATTCCATTAAAAAATTTATGTATGTTTAATAATGTGTCAATAATTATATGACATTTTTGTTCAAAAACAATCTCTAAATAACATGTTTAAATAACGCAACGTCAGTAAGTAAGTACTGCAACAACATTTCAAACACTGTTTTTCTTTCCTGGCAATGGCAAATTGGCAAATTCCTTTTTGTTTGATGGCAACATTAGTGTTATTCCTTTATTCCACGAATTTCAAATATGTGGGCATCTCACAACAATAAAATTACTAATAAGATATTTAGTTTAGCCGGTAGGTACAAATTCTCATTAATAATATTGATAGTGTGTCTGTGTTTAATACGAAGATAATAATTTTATGTCGTTTTTGTTAAAAAATAACCTCTAAATAACATGTAGGTTATGGACACCTTTTCGTATGCAATTTTTTACTGATAATCATTAAATAAAGTTTTCTTACTATAGAAATTGTTTCATTTCTATTACAAACTAAGAAACACCTGTTAATTTCAAATAAATTAAATATATTTGGTCATATAAAGCAGATATGTACATATGAAAACATATTACTTGCTGATTTTAGTAGAGTATTATTTACTGCCCTGAAGAAACTACGGTTTTAGCGAAACCCGGTCGGCATTAAATATAAAAATGGTATATACTAAGTTATTGTTTTATTTTAAATTAAATATACAATACCCAAATAGATGATACAAAACCTCATAATAAACATTTTTAAATTGTTGAAAGCTATCACCATCGCAATCTTTTACGTATAAACTATACTGAAAACGTAAATCGTTACCTAAAAGTATTCATTCATAATTTAAAATTCACACATCAGGTTGTTTATAACATGTACCTATAAAATATTTCACTTTCGATGACGTTTCAAGACAATGCATTCGAATTCTGACATCGAGAAGCGAGAATCGATTCCAAGTTCGATGACGTTTCAAACCGATTGTCTCGGCCCGTGCATTCGAAAGAATTTTGACATCGAAAAGCAAGAATCGATTCCAAGTTCGATGACGTTTCAAACCGATTGTCTCGGCCGTGCATTCGAAAGAATTTTGACATCGAGAAGCGAGAATCGATTCCAAGTTCGATGACGTTTCAAGCCGATTGTCTCGGACTGTGCATTCGAATGAATTTGACATCGAGAAGCGAGAATCGATTTTTCTATGGAAATGAATCGAAATCATTCGATGGTAAAAAAGATCGAGTAAATCTTCGATTATTCATCGATTGTGCCCATCGCTAGTCCGGTATATACTTTTTACTTTGTCTGACAAAGTAAAAAGTATATACCGGACGCTTTCTATGGCGGAGTATCGATGAGAGACAAGTAGATACTTTAGTTTTATTGCTATGGCAACATTATTAAAGTGGTAAATATCCATGGTTTACTTTATTTTTATTTTTATAAACTAACCAACTAAAATAAAATCACAGATATTTTATTCATATCCACAAGCAAATGCTTTTAATGGAAGACCAGTATAAATTAACATGTACCATTTTTAAGATTAATAAATAAAGAAATTAAAAAAAAAGCAAAATTTCCTTGTGGGTACCTAAGATATATTATACTGTGAGTCATCATGTTGATTGAAATTGTCCCTATCTGCAGTTGGAACATGAAAGCCACTGTCAGTCAGTTTAGCTGGAATCAGACGATTCACTCGAGGGAAGGTTTCCGCCATGTTTTTTCGGCCTAATCGTCCATTTTGTTTCATTCCATGTTCAGACGGCGCTATAGAAATAAGCGTTCACTCGTCCATTCCGACCACAGCGTCGCCGAGCGAGGTCAACCGCGCTGCAATTCGTTTGTTTTCCAGCGCGGTCCGGCCCCGAATTTTAAGGAAAAACATGTCAGATGCATCGATTTTTACGCAATTTTGTTGGCACAATTAAATAAAAAAACAGTATTTTGTCGTCTTATAAACCTTTTTATTTTTTATGGCATAATAACACAATTTGATTTCAATTTTTTATTAGGAAATTTTTGCTACAAATTAATAATCTTACATGTATTAAAAAACATTAAAATACATGGATAATAAGGGAGACCCAAAAATTTATATGAGAGGTGTTCCCAAAAGCAAACAAATTAGCCGAACGAATACCATTTTGACGTTTTGCGTGCGATTTGATAGCATCCTTTCATGGTCCTTCCCGTACAGGACGCGAGACAAACTGATTGAGAGTTCACTCGGTGGTCAGACGATTCACTTTGCTCTCTTCCGCGCGCATGCGCGCGCGAGTGAAGGATGCCGAAGGAAAATATCCAACATTGTTGGATCGGTTCACTTGAAGATTTTTTTTTTTTTTTTAGTTTTTTTTATTCCAGAAAAAAAGAAAATAACATTTTCACTTACTTAACTAGAATTTGCATAACATTATATTATCATACAACATATTATCATACAATATATTACAATACTATTCATTCACTTTCAATATTATTCATTTTCACTACATTGTTTTTTGTAAATAAAAATGAATAATTTTTTTTTAATTTACAGACACTTTTTTCGTTTTTAATATCAACTGGAAGGCAATTATATAAATTGCCCCCCTCATAACTGATAGATTGCTTACCGTAGTTAGTATGAATAGTTTTTAAATGTATGTTATCGTGTTGTCGTGTAAAATGTTTGTGTACTTGGGACGTTTTAATGAATTCTGTGTTTGTATGAATGAGTTTATTATTTATTTGGAATATAAGGAGACATATATTGTATTCATATAGTTTTCTTAATGTTAACAGTTTGGTTTCCAAATATAGTTTTTTTGTGGATGTTTTGGATTCGTAGTGAAATAGTTTTTTGATTAGTTTATTTTGAATTATCTGTAATTCATTAATGTATGTTTCATACGCATTTCCCCAGATTTCAGTTAAGTAATTTAAATGTGAGTGTACGAGACTATAATATAAACTTTTTTTAATTTAATTGGTAATAGATAAGATAATCGGCTAAAAACGTTGATTAAGGGTGTGATTTTATTTTTAACATCTTGGATATGGTTTTTAAAAGTTAGATGCTTATCGATGCACAGCCCAAGATATTTTTTCTTTTATCAGGATTTGCAAATCATCCTTTTCAATTTTTAAGGGTACGTGAGGAGGAATTATCTTACGGGTTGAGCTTAAAACCATGTATCCTGTTTTTTTTATGTTCATTGTTAGGATATTTGATTGGAGTCAACTGCAAATTTTTTCTAGGTCACTTTGTGCATTTTCTAGTAAGATGTTTAGGTCTTTACCCCAGTAGAATATTGCAGTGTCATCCGCATACAGAAAAATTTCACCATTTATGTCTAATTGCGAAATATCATTGATGTAAATTTGGAACAGTAATTATATATATTTATTAATTAGTATATTTCATTCGGCAGTGTTCGGCACTTTCGATTCATTTCATGTTCAGACGTGTCATTCCGAGTAAACTAGGCCGAATGAAGTGCGGAAATGAGCGATTAGTGAAACGTCTGAATGGCGCTTTTGTGTACTTATAAATATGTTTTTCGAGAATATGATTAGTTGCAGTCGGAACATGAACATGGTTTTTTCTCCACTTCGAGTAAACTTGTGGGTTTTAAAATACTGCATTCTAGAACATGAATAATTGCAAACCGAACACTCATTCGGATTTTCTCCACTCAGCAAGTTTCGCCAAAGGTCCCTTTTTATACATAGTTTCAACGGAACATGAAAAAGGTTTTTATCCGCCTCGAGTCGGTTTATGGACTTTTAAATGTTCCCCTTGAACAGGGTAGGGGAATAATTAAAGTAACTTTGAAAAATCCAAAACAATATTTTGACATCATAAAAAATAAAAAAAGACTTTTGAAAGATGTCTCTCAACTATTTTAAAAACAATAACAGATTATCAAATTTTTCACCAAATCACGTCAATCAATAGGTAACAATTTACTTCACGTGTCAGAATGACACGTATGACAAGGGAGGTATTTTTAGCATTTTCGACAAATCTTTTTATTGGTGATATATTTATTCATAATATATCTATTATTTACAAGAAATTTCTTTGAAAACCCACTGATTTGTTTATAACGAAGTGAGTTTGTATTTTTAAACAAATCTACAGTTTTATTCCTAGATTGATGAAATTTTGCACACTTGACCTTCGAAGTAAGAAAAAGGTCACTGAATGAATTTCTAAAAATCATCACCTTTTCCGCTTCCGTTTTATTTTATTCGGGAGACCAACAGTTTATAAACAAAGCACAATAGTATTTAAGTTACATTAATTGTACCATTTACAGATTTCCACGTAAGTATTATACGGGGTGAGATATGATTTTAGATTTTCACGGCCAAAAGTATTTTTGTTATTTATTTTTGGGGGTGTTATGCCGTGTGTCATGGGCAGATGTGAACACATCTGACCTGATGATGGACACTGTAACGTTGGCTAAAGAAGGAGATAGCGTAACACGGCATAACACCCCAAAAATAAATAACAAAAATTATACATGGTGTCCGTGGGTAATGTGCATTAACTTCAGGAGATGATTCTAGATGATATGTAAGAAATATAAGTGGTAGATACTTTTTAGGTAAAACGATAAAAATCGGTCCGGCGTATACGGCCAGCACTTTTATTTTAAGCTGTTTCTATATTTGTGACTCGAAACCATCCAACGTCGTCACAATCACGCCCGGCAGGCACACAACAAATTTTTCGGGTGTGTTCGTACCTCACACTAAGGATTTAATAGGTACGTCTTTTTGTATGGAAAAAAAACTTGAAATTTCGGAAAAAAAATTTTATGCGATTGACTTCGCTTTTCGACCCATACAAAAAAGGACGCCCGAGAAAAAACACTACATCAAAATTGCAAGAAATTAATATTTTTTTTTTGTATTGCCTTCTAGAAGATGAAAGCTATGTCGTTATGTTTATAAATTTCTAATGCGTTTCGTTTTAACGTAAACATTAACTGTCAAACATGTATAATTTATCAGAAAATATTATTTAAAGAAAAAGTGCTGCTAATTCAACCCTTATAAAGAATTACAAAATTATAAAAACATACCGACATAGCTTCTTCTTTTGAAAACATATTTTTGTTTTTAAATTACAATTTCATGAAAGTTTGGGTATAGAAAAATGTTTTCTCCCGAAACCCTTTTTCGAGCAATATCTGTAGGTAAATAAAAGAGTTTACGGCATTTGTCCCATTCGCACATTTGGCATTCGCATGTATCGTAAGTGTGTGTGAGCTTATTTTGAGCGGGACAGAATGAAATGTTACTATCCCCTTGGAGTGTAGTGCGGATTTAAAAATGTCATGTTGAATATTTATTTATTTATTATTAATTTTCAACGCCCTGATGGGCTTTTACATAATAAGTATATAATACAGTGATATAATATATGTAATACAATGTTTAAATAAGAAATATAAACTTATAGCAATGAACATTATAGAAATGGCAGGTATAAAAGAAAGTAAAAAATATTATATTATACTAAAAGAGAAAAAGTAAAAATAAATTAAATTAAATAGTATTGAAAATCTGGATAAATGAAGGAGTTTAGCTTAGAATATATGTTAGAGTGAGGGAGGCTAAGAATTTTGAAGGCTAGGAAATGTACAATATATGGTGAGTTTAGGGAAAAAACGGTAATCCCTAAAATACAACTAAGCATCCGTAAAGCATACTGTAGATATATACCTACCGGCGTAAAGGTACAAAAAATTTACACCGTAAATACATCATCTTATTTATTTTTAGTTTTAACTTAATGAGAACTCAAATTGTAATATTTTAATTAATGAAGAGAATAAAAACACGCTTTATTATGATTTTTAAATGTATAAGTTTATTAGGAAACAACACATTATAATTTTGATAAAATATTTCAACCCGCGACCTCCAGATTCGTAGTCGAGACCTTTAACCCTCGCCCACAGAGGCATCATATCCTGTTTATTTATTTTTTTCATATTATTATTTTAATTGTTATTATTCTTTAAATAATTAAATCCCTAATATTAGATATTTTTTATTATGATTATATAATACTGGTAGATATAACAGACAGACCTAAAAATATTGTTTCATTAATTTAATGACAATTGTTTGACAGTCTGTTACATTTGACATCGTCATAAATCGATAATTAGAGCCATTTATTATATTTTCACATTTGAACGGTCCCCGTTATCCGCCGATTTTCGTTCTGGTTCATTTTTGATTTCCGACCGATCAAACAACATGACGAGATATCTGTTTACGGGGATTCCATGACACGTCATTCTCCGATAATTGATTCCCCGACAGTTTATCCCTCGGAAAATTAATCTCTGACAATTGATCCATCGTACTGTTGATTACCCCGAAAGTTTATCTTCCGTACAGTTGATCCCTTGGTCAGTCGATTCCCGACAGTTGTTCCTTAGGACAATTGATCACGCGACAGTTGAATCCTTGTTAAAGTTGATTCCATGACAGTTGATTCCTGGCAGTTTATCCCTAGTTGACCCCCCTGCAATTAATCCAACGAACTGTTTATCTTCCCGGATAATTGATCCCTTGTTCAGTTGTACCCCCCTGACAGTTGATCCTTTGGTCAGTTGATGCCTTGGATAGTTGATCTCTCAAAAAATTGATCCCATGACAGTTGAATCCATTGTTGTTGGTCTCCATCTCTCGGGACATATAATCCCTAGGGTAGTGGTGATGGAGTAGGTGATCCCCCGCAAGTTGTTTCCTTGGACAGTTGACCCCCGTGACATGTGATCCATCAGAAGATGTATTCCCATTCAGTTGATACCTAGGACATTTGATGCCCCATCAAATTAGTCCTGCTGAGGGAGACCTAACCCAGATCTTTCCAGCCGAACTTGCTCACTCCATCGCTTTGCACCGCAGTGGAAGGGACGGATTGATACGCCCGTCACTCCTGGACACACTGAACCTCAGATTCCTCTCCTTACTTCCCCCAAAAAGCCCCTAACCCCAAATACAGCGTTCCCAAAAGATAACATAAGCCCTGGGGTTTTTTTTTTCCTTAGTACCTCCTGTGTGGAGCTAATGTAAAAAAAAATAAAGTTAAGTTTGGGGGATCAAGAGTTGCATCACCGTTAACGAGGACCGTCCAAACAACTTATTATTCAAAATGGCGCTGATTGCGATGATGTTCAATAGGACGAACGTCCAAACAACTACTGTACCTAAATTGTACCTTATAGTATTTTTACACACAACCGTAAAGACGTCAATTATTCCTAGAATAATCTCAATATTTAAATGCTAAGGGGGGAGTCTGGCCCAGCCTTTCAAAAAATCTACTTTTTTGCCTAAAAATCTTCCTGTACATGTGGAGAAAACATTCCCAAAGTTATAGCATCAAATTCGACCTTGAAATATAGTAAGAGCATTGCGCGACAAGCAGGTAGAACGGAAAACGAAGTGGCTCGGTTACAAGCGAACACTTTAAACGATTTTTTCTCAAAACTACATTTTTCAAGTTGGTTGGAATAGGAACTCATGATTCACTTCATTCAAAAATTAAGTTTCATTGAAATTAAATTTATATGCGGATAAACTTCGATTTATGAAAAATTATTTTTGTAGGACAAATGTATTGCAAAATTAAGGCCGAATTTTTCGTCAATTTTCATTTTATGTCCGCCATTTTTGCAATTTCATGTTTCAGGTAATTTCCAAGGACTCCAGGATTCCAACCGATTTTCATTTATTTTTTATGAGAATGCCTCACAAGAGTCCCAGCTGCTCCCGTCTCGAGCCAGTGAGACTATGGCAGGAGAAGGAGATGGGAAAGAGGAAGGTGGGGAAGAGGAAGGTAAGGAAGTACCTGGAAAATCAGATCTGGTCACCAAACACGGCTAAAGCCATTTCAGACAACGTTTCAACTCTGAATTGTAGTCTTACACCAGGGCGATCTTGAGAGTATCTTCCACTCTGAAACGTGCTGCAAATATACCACAATATATTATTTTTAATTTATTAATTGTGAAATAACACAAATGAATCAAATAAAATTTATATGCGCACGCTGGTTTCGAACCCCCGACCTTCGGATTGTGAGACGAGACCCTTACCCTTCAACCACGCCGGCGGTCAAATTTGATTTGGTCAGACCCTCCACTTGCGGCGAATGTAGACATTCAAATCAAATTATCTATGGTTTTTTTCTTGTTTAAATTTACCTTTACATGTAACAAAAGTTTCGTGAACGAAAATTAATTTTATCTTTGAAAAAAAAAGCATTTAAAAAAACTCTGCTGGACTAGACTCCCCCTTTAGGTTGTTTGAGAAACCAATGAATGGATTCACACAATTATTAAAGATCATTCTGGGCGTCCGCAATTAACTTCACTCTATTGGAGCTCAATTTCTTAAGTATGGGTACCGTCTCCCCGCGAACCATTCATTGGATGACCAACACCTCTGCCATAGGTCACCCTAATGTGCAATCTACGGCCGGTGACTTAGAAGAAATGGTTTGTGGTTATTTTCCCCTCTGGGCCTGTCATCTTTAAGAGTGCTGTGAGGGGGGTATTTCTGCGAAAGGAAGAAATTGAATGGATAGAAAAAGGAAGGGAAAAGGTAGGATAGAAATCTGGTGGTCAGTGTGTCCAGGAGTTACGGACGTAAATCTATCGCTCCCAATGCGATGTTGCGAGAGAGTCCTGCTGGAGATGTCAAAAGGCCTCCCTCAACCAGACTCTCCCACACGGCCCGCCACGCAGTTGGTGGGCAGATGCATCCACCGCCAAGATCCCGACAAACCTCACCCCATAAACCCGGGCATCCCTACTAAGTCAACAAAGGTAGCGAACCACCTGAGATGACCTAAAGCAGAGATGTTGGCTGTACCCTTACCCGCCTCTCATATTGGGATTTAACCTATACAACTGGACTCTAGATCCATCGCCTTGCACCGTGGCGGGAGTAATGGATTCATACCCTTATCATGCTAATACCCAGATTCCTACCCACTCTTGTTCATTTCCAGAACTTCATTTCCTTAAAAGAACCACCCTGTAACATCCAATTTTCTTTTGCACCTACTGCGTGATGTTAATGCTAGGTAAGTTAATGTAAGGCTCCAAAAACTAAGATGGGCCAAACATGTGTACCAAATGCCAAGCGCACGAGTACCGAAGACGGTTCTAGCAGGACACCCGGGAAGTAAACGAACGGCGGGCAGACCTAGGCTGAGATGGGAGGATGATGTCAGGAAGGATGCAAGAGGACTATTCCGTGTTGCAGATTGGAAGACGGTGGCCGAGGACAGAGGGTGGTGGAGGCTCTGCAATGGGCTGTAGAGCCATTGAAGAAGAATATTACGTACATTTGGGGAGCATAATCAGTTGAATACGATGCACGATTACCCGTCATACCCCAATTGATTCTGATAGTAACGTATATTCCAGTTGTGTTCCCCATCCCCTTGATAAACATGTTGCGCCCCTAGACCTCCGTACTCCCCTTGGGGCGCTCCAACTGTAGCTCCTACAAAGTGACCTGAACCTGGCGCCAAATACTGGTGTATGCCCGCTGGTATTCCTCCAAAACCCTGCCCATAGTTTGCATTGTAAAATGTAGGAAATATCTCATAGTTTTGGTGCGAACTATGATATAGGGGCTTTGATTCGTTGGAATGAAATAAAGCGCTGGAATGTTGCTGGTGCGTTTTTGAATCCGAAAAGTGTTGAGAGGGTATTTGCTGCTTCAGGCAGAGATTCTCCGGGTTTTCTGAAGGGATGCTGGCCTTGATAGAAGACTTGGAGATATCTCCATTGCCGGAGTGGGGACCGTAGGCCATGTTGAACAGAGCGTCAGGGTCGCAGACAAATTTGTAGACGTAGCGTTCACCTGAAATAATAATTTTAAAAAATTAAATTAAAAAGTAAAAAATCTAATTGAATTGAATATGGAAATAAAGGATTAGGATCTGCTACACATATAAGTACACAACCTGAATACAATTTATAAAGGAATTATACAGAATTGTAGACACTAAAAACTACACAGAAGACAAATAAATTATAATTAAATTAATTTAGTCCACCTCAGCACAGGACCCCCTAGTGAGGAGGACTAAGAAATACAATATCTATTCTATATATAAATATTTTCTATAGTTGCTTAAATAAGAATAATAAAAAAAGATACTTTAAGGTCCTGTTAACATCTCAAGGAGTTTGCGTTAATAATTGAAGTCGTGAAATTACTTCCGTGATTTCTGAGCGTCCGATTTGGAAATTTCCTTCCTTCATTAAATAAATTATTCCTTCATTTAAACTGGAGACATGCGTTTATTATTAGAGAGCCATTGAATGCTCTCGTCTGGAGCCAGCGAGATTATGGCATCACCAATTGGGGTATGTTGTGCGGCTGAAGGTAGTGGCGAGGGAATGGAGATGGGGAGAGGAAGGAGGGGAAGTGCTTGGCTATTCAGATCTGGTCACCAAACACGGTTAAAACCATTTCAAGCTACTTTTCAATTCTGATAGGTGGTCTTACTCCAGGGCGATACTGAGAGTATCTTCCACTCTGGAACGTGCTGCAAATATACTAAACATTATTTTTAATTAATTATTTGTGAAATAACACAAATTGTAGATTTGGAATTGAGAGGATTACCACTTGACCATGCCGGCCGTCATAATTTACATCAAAATAGGCGAACGTTGAAGAATATTAAATATGTAGGTATACATATTATGTTGTCTATAGCCTAGTTGATAATCATAGTTTATACGGATCAGACGATCAATGATTTAAATCTGCCTACACTATCTTCTACACATCTGCCCTGATGATGGGCACTGTAATGTTGTCCGAAACGTCGGCTAAAGAAGGAGTTAGCGTAACACGGCACAATATCCCAAAAATAAACAACAAAAAAACGATCAATGATTTGTTTTAAAAAATATTTCAAATTTCGGTTCGCGAAATGTCAATAACAAATAATTCAGAAGTGATGCGATCTCTTGTTGAAAAGCCAAAGTAAAAAGTTAGCTTTGTGAAAGGTGAAGACATGCGGAAAAACGCAAAATCGTATAAAATCTTGTGTATTAGTTTTGAAAATTTGATCGCTTAGAAATAATATAGATGCTTCAATTAAATACTGTGAGTAGAACACATCTTGGCCTTTGAAGTGATCGAGTATTTTTTTGATAAGCTTTTTAATACGCTTAGAAAAAAATTATGCGTCTGACCTATAAAAAATGGTTAAAAGTGAAAAATCTCCTATTACAAATCCTTTTTCTGGTGTTGTTTTATTGAATAATGTAGCTAATTAAGTTTCTTATAGAGTGATCGGAAAACATTTTAATATTTGTATCTGAACTTCACAAAATAAAATAAAACGTGCATTTTGGCGACGTTTCTTTTCAGTGAATAAAAATAGGCGGTACCCAACGAATTTGAAAAATGCGAATTTCATCCTTATGCCATGTACGGAAGGATTTTAGCCCGTCGCTCATTCTACGCCCAGGGCCCGGGGCAAACGGACATGCCTTAGTCTACGCGGATCTTCGATCTTTAAAAATATACTTGCGGAATAACAAAACACTGTTGTTTGCTAGAGATTAGGGTTTTTATTGGTAAACGCCCAAAAATCGTTCGCTCCGCCCAATTCCGAATGAGTCAAGGACTAGTGGATCATCTTAATCCTAAGAGTATGGATATTAGAGAGACGGCATGTGAAGTGTGCCCGCGCGCTCCAAGTGTGCCTTTCCGAGAATTTTACTTAAATGGCTGACGTTGACTGCTGGTTTTTGGTCGTTTAATACGTTCCGACATTTTTACGATAGCAGCCATCTTCCATGGTGACAGCAAATGTCAGCCGTATGGGTAAAATTCTCGAAAAAGCACACTTGGAGCGCGCGGGCACACTTCACATGCCGTCTCTCTAATATCCATACTCTTGGGATTAATCGAAGTACATAATGGGGGGGAACTTTTGGAATAATTCCAATCATTGTTTTAAAATATCTCTTTAAATTGGTCACATTTTGACCAGAGAACGTTCGAGGTTTTTTTTAACTCCTCTGAGCTCTGAGGAAAATAATTTCCCTCAGGGCCTATGTATCCTATGTATATATCTTTGACCTATGTATATATCTTTGGAGATGCTGTGTAGAAGGTCTTTTTGAGGAGATGACTTGAAGAGACCCATGTTGTTGAACTCAAGAACGAGTCGTAAAAGCGACCGGTTCTGTCAATGTTTGGCGTGTTTCCCTATCCATTATGCACTGGTGCCAAGAGAATCAATGACGCTTGTTCCTCGGAGCACCTTCCATTTAAATACCGGTAGAACAAGGATAGCATACCCATCCGACACTTGTGCTCTGAAGATTGCAAGTCGAGGTTTTTTTTTTCAGGTTCTGTGGGGCTCCAGAACAGAGGTGGCTGCCAAATTCAACCCTGGGGCGCAAATTTGCCAATTGGTCAAAAGGTGTCCAAAAATGCTCCAACGGATATTCTAATCAACGTGGCCCATAAATTGGTATTTCATTATGTTTTGTATTTAATAATAATATCTACTAATATAAGGTACTGACCTGCAACCTTTTGCATGATTCCCTTCTCATAGTAGTACCGCAGCGATCTGCTCAACTTGTCGTAGTTCATGGCGGGTCTGTTCTTCTGCACGCCCCATCGCCGCGCCACCTGCAACACACGTAAATGGCAACATTGCATTTTGCATGATTCCCTTCTCATAGTAGTACCGCAGCGATCTGCTCAACTTGTCGTAGTTCATGGCGGGTCTGTTCTTCTGCACGCCCCATCGCCGCGCCACCTGCAACACACGTAAATGGCAACATTGCATTTTGCATGATTCCCTTCTCATAGTAGTACCGCAGCGATCTGCTCAACTTGTCGTAGTTCATAGCGGGTCTGTTCTTCTGCACGCCCCATCGCCGCGCCACCTGCAACACACGTAAATGGCAACATTGCATTTTGCATGATTCCCTTCTCATAGTAGTACCGCAGCGATCTGCTCAACTTGTCGTAGTTCGTAGCGGGTCTGTTCTTCTGCACGCCCCATCGCCGCGCCACCTGCAACACACGTAAATGGCAACATTGCATTTTGCATGATTCCCTTCTCATAGTAGTACCGCAGCGATCTGCTCAACTTGTCGTAGTTCATGGCGGGTCTGTTCTTCTGCACGCCCCATCGCCGCGCCACCTGCAACACACGTAAATGGCAACATTGCATTTTGCATGATTCCCTTCTCATTGTAGTACCGCAGCGATCTGCTCAACTTGTCGTAGTTCATGGCGGGTCTGTTCTTCTGCACGCCTCATCGCCGCGCCACCTGCAACACACGTAAATTTCAACATTGTATTTTGTTTTTGAGAATACTGCACTAGTGTTGGGTATGTTATGAGGTAATAGGTATGTGAAGGAGGTGGGAAGAGGAAGGTGAGGTAACGCAACCTTTTAATTCTGAATGGTGAGTGGTATCTGGAAAGTGCCGCAAATATACCTAACATTATTTTATATTATTAGATTGTGAAAACACAAACCGAGCAAATAAAATCACAAATAGAAATAAAATTACACATCCACTCCTTCCTCTCCTCAAAAAGACCATCCACACAGCATCTTCAAGGTTGACATGGGCCCTGAGGGAAATTATTTTCATCAGAGCCTCCTGTGTGGAGTTAATGTAAAAAAAAGGTACTTTTGTTTTAAGGTAATATGTATAAAGGGTAATCAAATTATATGTTTAATTGACAATTGCACTATTCCTCTTTCCATGCTATGTTGTGGTGTAACGTTTGTTTTGCGTTTCGAACAACTGCCATCGGCCTGCATCGCCGCTAGAAACTTTAAATTACCGTCGTTACTGTCTATTGATTTTCTTTTGGGATTTTTTTTAATAGTACCCCAGACTTGTAAAGAATGTAGAGTGGGGAGTGGGGTGATTGATTACCTCCTCGGGCTCCAGTAGCTTGAACTCCAGCCCCCGGCCGGTCCAGGCGATGCAGCCCCCGGCCGTGGCGGGCTCGTCCAGCAGCGCCACTAGGAACTGCCACAGCTGCAGGGCCCCCCTTCTGGCGCCCGCGGGCTGCACGGATGGACCCGGACCTGGAAGACACATAATTATAACGATAATAAATTTAGAAACGTAATGAAGTGGAACAAAAATTACTCTACCATAGCCGATCTTAAGTGTTAACACAAGCCGTGTTGTTAAACTTGGCAACATTGCGTTTTGTAAGTTTTGTGAACCGATTTTGTATTTAACAGATGAAAGACTGTTATAGTATTTCGTGCATTTGTAGAAGAATTTTTAAAGGGGAAACATATATCCGGAGTGTTAATGCTAGAAGTACCTGTGTCAGTTTTGGTAAATTGATTTAGGTACCAGAAAGTACTCTAAAAACTACCTTATTTGAATGCTCTGAATACCTATATTAGGTGCTCTAGATCTAAATTGATGAAAATGTGGCCTATCTAATGTAGAAGTCAAAATGTTAAATAAGCATTTTTTGCGCCAAGAAAACGATAATAAGGAAAATAATACCTCAGGGCCCGTGTCGTCTTTGGGGATGCTGTGTGGTGAGTCTTTTCAGGGAAAAGAAGGGGTGGAAATTTTGGGAAGGAAAAATGTATGGGCAATCTGTAGGTCGATGTGTCTAAGAGTGATGGACGTATGGATCCATCCCTCCACTGCGGTACAAGGCGATGGGTCGTAAAAGTCCAGCTGGAAGAGGTCTAGGTTAGGTCTCCCTCAACCAAACTCTCCCGATCCGGCCCGCTACGCAGTAGGTGAGCACACGCATTGGTAGAAAGAAAACAAAAGAAAAGTAGAAGCAAAACCTAGACATACCTTATCCCACGAACCCGGGCACTTCTGCTAAGTCAACAAACGTAGCGAACCACTTGGAATAATCGATGGCAGGGGTGTTGGTTATCCAATAAATGGTCCCCATTGCTGAGGTACCCGCCTCCCAAATTATACTTTCATCCTTCCTCTGCCAATTTTTGCCCTTTTACAATTTGGTTGGCGGGTATGGGTACTGCCGCCCCGGGAACCATTTATTGGTTAACCAACACCTCTGCCATAGGTCAACCCAAGTGATTCTCTACGTTTGGTGACTTAGAAGGGGTACCCGAGTTCATAGGGTAAAATTCGTCCGGGTCTAGGCGGCGGATACGTCTGCCCACCAATTGAGTGGCAGGCCAGATCGGGAGATACTGGTTGAGGGAGACTTCTTGACTTTTTCAGCAGGGCTCTCTCGGAATAATTCGTCTATCACCCCTGGGCACACTGCCCCCTAGATTCCTACCCACCCCTCATACTTTTTTTTCTTCCTTCCTTTCCTAAAAAGAACCCTCCACACAGCATCCCCAAGGATGACATAGGCCCTAAACAAGATGTACTTCGTAAGGATTCTGAAAAAAATAGCATTACAGGTTACGCGATGACACTTGTAACGCTTAAAATGATATTAAATACCATATTTAATGTTATATTTTCTGTAAAAAATACAACATTTGTGATATGCATCAAAAATCTTGTCTTAAACATTAGTTTATCATTTTCGTTGTTTGTTTTTGGGGTGTTATGCCGTGCTGTGCTACCTCCTTCTTTAGCCGACGTTTCGGACAGCGTTGCAGTGTCCATCATCCATCATCGACGGATCTGCCGGATCTGCCCTGATGATGGACACTGCAACGCTGTCCGAAACATATAATAACAATCTATCAAGTGTGACACACGTCATTTTTTGCTCTCTCAAAGTTGTAGCTTTCCTACAGTTAAAACATCAAATTATATCTTTAAACCTCGTAGAATTCTTCAGTGAACTCACTTAAATCTAGCTCTTATATTATATCTAAGGGATTGATGTTGATTTATTGTGAAACCAATATTATAAAGTCCAGTAAAGTGCAGTTCTACGTTCCCATATTCTAGTGCTACCTACAACCTACAAGTGTGCCCGAGTGTACCGTGCTTCGTCGCTATCAGACGTTGCTATACCCACCTCATTGCCGGTGTTCGAAAATTCAGGGGAGCTCAACCTTTTCAAAATGAACTGTTTCAAGTGCCAACTAACTATTACCGACGGCATCACATGTTACTCCTGCAGTAAGCAGTTTCATTACGAGTGTGGAGGAACATCTGAAACTACATTCAGAAAAGCTAACAATGAGAAAAGGAGAACTTGGCGCTGCACTACCTGCAAAACTTCAACCCAATCATCCGCCACGTCAACCAATCCCATAGAAGATGTAATGGCTGAAATAAAAAAAATATTTTCTGAACTTGCCTCCCTCAAAACCCTTAATAATCAAGTCAAGGAAGACATGTCCGAACTTAAAAAATCCGTCGACTTCAACAACACAAAATTGGATGATTTTTCTAAAAGATTCCAAGCTTTCGAACAGTCTATGAAAAAAGTAGACTATCTGGAACAAGAAGTTTCCTCCCTTCAATCGACTATCAAACAAATGCAAGAAGATTCCAATAAAAGGGAGCAATGGATGAGGCTACAGAATATCGAAATAAAAGGAATACCTGAAGATAAAAATGAAAATATTTCAAACATCGTATCGGATATAGCAAACAAAATAGGCATACTCAACTTTAAAAGTAATGAAATTGAGTTCGCCACCAGAGTCTCGGCGAAAGACCCATTGCATTCCAAAATGATCAAACCAATAATCGTAAAATTCACCACCCGCTCACGTAAAATTGAATTCATAACGGAAATTCGACGAAGAAAGGGAATTAGCACGAAGGACCTTAATTATCCCGGTGACGATAGGAAAATTTACATAAACGACCATCTAACCAGCTCCAACAAAAACCTCCTTTTTCGGGCCAAGGGGATTGCGAAGGAAAAGGGGTACCAATTCACATGGCTAAAAAACAGCAGGATATTTGTGAGGAAAAATCCCACTTCGCCTCCCATATCAATTGCCAAGGAAGAGGACCTAAAGAAAATAGCCTAAATCGATCTGGAATCTCTTCGCGTCGCAAAATATATTTTTCATTTACTCATGTGTCTTCCCATATATTTCCCCCCTCCCTTCATCCTCTCCTATTACTACACTCACCCTCCCTCTTCCATTTTACCCTCTCCTACAAACTTTCTAATTCATTTCCAAATCAGTCAAAACGTCTCAAGAACCAACCTGGAATACATATTACCGCATGTTGGCGACCCCCTACACTCCTGACAATCGGACCTACCCGACGGACAATAGCGGTCTCTTTCACACTAATCATCTTTTCTGCCGTGGTAAGCATATTACCTTACACTCATTTGTCAACAAACATCTCACCAAAATACGAACTGAATAATACTATTAACGGTCCCTACCTCAAATATGGATACCTACATCTATCCGTTTATATCAACATCAGAATAATATTATCATTAGCCGGGACAGAGATGCATATTATAAGACTTATATATTATTTTTATTTGAAACTATTTTATGCACTCACACCAAGAAATTACTGTGTTAGATACACTTACTATGTTAAATTGAATGACCACTACAACCGAATTCACTTATTGAAGTTATCATTTATACGTATAACTTACTGCTTATTCACTAATATTTATTCGAATACTCCCCAATGTCTTTAGCAATACATTATCAGAATGTTAGAGGTCTTCGAACCAAAACAACGACGATCTTTCAAAATACCCTTTCAAACGATTACGATATAATCGCCCTTACAGAATCATGGCTCACCAAAGGCATCAGGGACGAAGAAATTTTTGACCCTCGTTACTATGTATACCGTAGAGACCGTGATTACGCTGCCACCGGTCAGTGTCTTGGCGGTGGTATAGTGTTGGCTGTTAAACAAGCGCTGATCAGCGTCGCCCGACCTGAATGGAATTCTTGTGCTGAAGACCTTTGGGTCACCATTCGCACTAATATTACACCTCACCGCTTGGTCCATATATGTTGCGTGTACATCCCCGGAGGGACTCAACATCAATACTTAATTGAAAATTTCCTGAACATGTTATCAGACGTTGTATCAAATAACCCCACGGATTCCTTTATTATCTTAGGTGACTTTAATCTTGCTGAAATCTCATGGATCCAAAATACGCTCTCCGCTCGCTATGCAGCTAGTAATTACTCCACTCATGTTAGTAATCATTTTGTAGACTGTATGCATTTTCTGAATCTCTCTCAATACAACGGTGAACTAAACTCAAGCGACCACATCCTAGATCTGATTCTCTCAAATCTACAAATCTCCGTCGAATCTAATGATGACCCGCTAGTTCCCGAAGATGCACATCATAGAGCTCTGTCCATTAGTGTGCCATTTCAGGAATCCCCTTCATTGACAAATGCGAAAAGGAAAGTTTTTCTGTATAATCGTGGAGACTACGATTCAATTAATTTCGCCCTTGAACAAGCTGATTGGGCTTCCATGTTCTCTACCTCTAAAATAGAACCAGCGCTTGACAGTTTCTATACGTTTTTGAAATACCTCATAAATCTTTATATTCCTCATAAATTTTTATGGAATTTGAAATATCCACCTTGGTACAATGCGGCCCTTATTAAGGTAACTAAGGAAAAATCTAAATATTTTAGCAAATATAAAAAATACAAAAACCAGGCTGACTATGACGCATTTTCTCTCCTTCGTAAACGGCACAAAGACTTATGTCGGAAAAGCAAATCCCGTTACTTAAGTAATATCGAAAACAATATATCCTCAAACCCGAAAAACTTCTGGAGCCACGTCAAATCCTCTAACACATCCCAAGGTATCCCAAAATGTATGTTTTTTGGAGAGGAGAAAGCCAATAATGGAACAGAAATTGCAAACTTATTTTCAAAATATTTCAGTTCAGTCTTCAGTAAGCCCTCCAATCCACTTACCCTTGATCCAACTGACGTCGGGAACCATACATCCAATATAAGCAATATTGAAGTGACACGGGAAATTGTATTAAAATATCTTAAGGAAATTGATACTAACAAGGGTGCAGGTCCTGACGAAATACCTTCAATCTTTATCAAACAATGTGCACACAACCTAGCCTTACCCCTTTCTTTAATTTTCAATCGTTCCCTAACTGACTGCACTGTCCCTATTATATGGAAATCTGCATATGTGTCTCCTATCTTCAAGAATGGTAAAAAAACCGACGTTAAAAACTACAGGCCAATCTCCAAACTTTGTATATTTAACAAAATCCTTGAAAAAATAGTCTATGATCAACTATATGCTGCTCTTAAGCCCAGCCTGAATGCGACACAACACGGTTTCATTAGTGGGAAATCTACAACCACAAATCTTTTAACTTTCACAGAATACCTCCAAGATAATTTAGATAACAGAATACAAGTGGACACAGTCTATACCGACTACAGTAAAGCGTTTGACAAGGTAGATCACTCAACCTTGCTGAACAAGCTTTTAAAGGTTGGTATTCATGGCAATCTTTATCGTTGGCTCTCTTCTTATATCTCCAACCGTAGTCAATTGGTAGTGGTTGCTGGATTTAAATCCGATTCTGTTGCTGTAACATCGGGAGTTCCTCAAGGCAGCCTGTTAGGACCATTATTATTTAATATCTATATCAATGATATTGGTAACTGCTTTTTAAACTCCCAGACCATCCTGTATGCAGATGACATGAAAATCTTCTCACCCATAAAGTCTACCGAGGATTGTCAGAAACTACAAGAGGATTTGGAACGTTTAAACACGTACTGTAACGCCCATGGTCTGGAATTAAATACATCCAAGTGCTTTGTCGTACGCTTTACTAGAAACAAAAAAAAAGTTATCCACGAATACTCAATTAATCATCAACCTTTATCCACCAAATCAGAAATTAGGGACCTTGGGGTTATACTTGATAGTAAACTAAATTTCAATAATCATATCGACCACATAGTCACTAAAGCATCCTCTATGCTGGGTTTCGTAATCCGTTCCTGCAAACAATTCAAAGATCTTGCTACTTTCAAAATACTATATTACTCATACGTTCGTAGTATCCTTGAATATGCATCACAAGTGTGGAACCCAGGCTATACAATACATAAAAATAGAATTGAAAGTGTTCAAAATAGATTTTTAAGGTACCTTAACTTCCGCTCTTTCCGATCGCATGTCAGTAGTGAAGACTCTGCAAAGTTCTTCAATATACAGACGTTGACTTGCCGAAGAAATATAGCAGATTCGGTAATGTTATTTAAAATCATACACAACTTAATCGATAGCCCCGATCTTCTCCAACGCCTATCATTCCATGTTCCATATCGCAACAGCAGACAGTCGCTTACTTTTAATCTCCCTCTTTGCAAGACCAACTCCAAACAAAACTCATTTATCTACAGATCCACACATTCATTTAACTTAAATTATTATCACATTGACATTTTTAGCTCGACTTTACGCGACATAAAACGAAAAATTCACTAAGCAACATGACTCTAAGTAGAAATTCACTCCCTATATATCCCCGCCCTTTGCCTCTTCATCCCAATCCCATGTTTCCTCCTCCCCCTTTTTTTCATATTGTAACTAGTAACTCCTTTTCACATATTGTAACTAGAAAATAATTTAATTAAGAAAACAACCCTACAATGTCACACTTTATCATTTATTATTATCAGTGGAAAGTTCATAATTGGCATAATTAACTATCTTATTAATATATCATTGTATAATCTCAGATTTGCTGTCAACTTTTCCTAATAAATAAATAAATAAATAAATAAACGTCGGCTAAAGAAGGAGGTAGCACAACACGGCATAACACCCCAAAAACAAACAACGAAAATGCTTTTGGCCGTGAAAATCTAAAAACGTATCTCATTAGTTTATCAATTTAAAAAATAATGTAAAAAATATATTTAAAGGTTACCTTGATGTTTTATTCGACAATGATTACATACTGAGATCTGATTATTAGCATTATTTTAAAAATGCACACTTGCCATATGGGAATGTGAACAAATGACTGAGAATTGTACGACTACACGCAACGTTGCCAAACTTCCAACAGCACGGCTATGCTTCTTCCAGAATGGCTTTGACTCTACAGATCTTCAATTATACTGCAAAGATGAATGTTTGACCAAAATTTCAAGAATGCACTGATTTTGTCATTTATCAAGCCCTTATTTTTCCACCACACACCGCAAGATGAGTAAAGCCTAGCGGGTCACGTGATAAGCCCTCCGTCTCGTTCCAGCTGACGTGTAGGAGTGGCTACGTGGATTGCATAATTTTTTTTAAATTTTTTTTTTTATTCATTAAATTGTTAGTTAAAACCACTGGAGCGACAGAGCAATTAAAATATTTTTTCTCTGATTGCTAAATGAAATTTTTTCGCCCACATTAAAAAAATCATACCTCCGAATTTGAATATGGAGACATACAAATTGATTATATTTCCATGTAGCCAATGAATTCCCCTATCTTTTGTCTATTATCACATATTTGTAGAATTTATAAAAATTTTAAAAAATAAATCTTTATCCTTAAAACATTTTAAAGAAATCTAGAGAATATTTATTTTGTTATATTTTGAAAGTACAATATGTTATATACCTAGTAGTTTTAATAAGAATTTTTTTTTTTAAATTTGCCACATTTTGGCAACAACGCAATCCAAGGTTTTGGAAATAGTGCCATAATGTGGCAAAAAGCGCTCGAGTGGTTAAATATTTTGAGGATTTTACGACCACCATACTAGGCACATACCCGTGTTGTGGTGATCGATCGTGGTTTGGTTTTTAAGAGCGATTGACCAGCAGCTGAGAATAAAAGTCTAAAAATGCTTGCAACTGTACGGACGTTCCAATTTATTTATTCCAATCGGATTTATTTTTTAATGATTTTAATTTAACTAAAATTTAAATTTTGAAAACTGTGTTGACTAGATTATGTATTGATTTATTTTCTTGTATGATTATATGATTTGAAATTTGTGTTGTTTAATAGAATCTATCGTTTGAAAATTGAACAAATCTTCCAACGGCCAACGGTATAACCTTAGTATATTAAAATTACACTTAGTTTTTCATAATTTAATTTAAAAATAACAATCTTTCAAAATCAATTTATGTTTTTTGTAAAAAAGAGTCAATACGTCTGGATTTTGATTTAAAGGGGACTTATTTCCGGTATTCTCTGGTAATACCCTCTTAATAGAAAAAATATCATCGAACAGCAAAATACCATCATTTAATATTTTTTACTCTAAATTTGCTTAGGAAATGCTGGCTAAAATCCATCGGAAACATCCTGTTACACCTGTATAATGAAGAAAATCATCCCGAGGAAAATATAAATATATTTTTAACAGAAAGGCATTCAAACATTCCCAGTTTACAAACACTATGTCAACTTAATCCATTAAAATTATCCGAACGTAACGTTAATAAAGTATTTTTTTTTAATCTTATTTCTTTTTTTGTTTTTGACATTTTTTTATTTTTTTTTCTATCTTGCAAGGTAGGGTATTTTGTTTTTATCTTGTTTCGTTTTTGATATAGTTTTTTTTATTTATTTTGTTTTCCCATCTTGCAATGTGGAGCATCTAGTTTTTACCTTATTTCGTTTTTGATATTGTTTGTGATTTTAATTTTTCCATCTTTCATGGTGGAGTAGTGCTAAAATCTTATTTCGTTTTTTTTATTATTGTTTTTGATTTGTTTTTTTCGTCTTTCATGGTGGAGTATCTTGTATTAATCTTATTTTGTTTTTGATTTGGTTTTTCATTTTGCGTAGTTGGGTATCATGTTTTAATATTATTTTATTTTTGATTTGTTTTTTCACCTTGCATGGTGGAGTATCTTGTTTTAATCTAATTTTGTTTTTTATTTGGTTTTTCAACTTATTTGATTGAGTATCATCTTTTAATATTATTTTGTTTATTTGGTTTTTCATCTTGCATGGTGGAGTATCTTGTTTTAATCTAATTTTGTTTTTTATTTGGTTTTTCAACTTATTTGATTGAGTATCATGTTTTAATATTATTTTGTTTATTTGGTTTTTCATCTTGCATGGTGGAGTATCTTGTTTTAATCTTATTTTGTTTTTGATTTGGTTTTTCAACTTGCTTGGTTGAGTATCGTGTTTTAATCTTATTTTGTTTTTGATTTGGTTTGATTTTGTTTTTGATTTTGATTTGTTCTGATATTGTACAGCTCGTAGATGTTCATTATAAAATAAAGATAAATAACATGTAAAAGCCCAGCTGGGATTCAATTCAAATTCAAAATAAATAAATAACCTGACAACATTTGAAAATATCCTACTACCACCATACTAAGCGAAAAATGTTGGTTGTGTCGTGGTGAAGGACTTAGCCAGACAAGGAATTGAACACGGGACGTCTGGGTAGGACCCAAACGCAATGCCAACTCAGCCACTGACAGGTTTTGCAGCTATATAGTTAACAAATCTTACAGTTATAACATTCCATGATTATTCGCGGACCTATGCTGGCAGTAATAATAAATCCGTATTGTGTCTGTTTGCTGACCTAGGGCAGAAGTGCTGACGAGCTCAGCGGGCCGGGACTGAGTGGAGTCGCAGCGGGCGCTGGTTGACGACACCTGCTGCAGGTCTTGGCGGCTGCTGCTGACGGCAGCAGGGGTGCTCACTGTAACAGAGATCGAAACACAAATAAATTACATTTTTGCCAAAGTTACAAGTTTTTTTTACATTGTTATGCATTCCAATCCATTCCTGATGCCCTAGCACACTCGATCGATAGGATAACTCATCGTTCCCTAGCATTACTACAGATCGCCAACGAATAAGTTACAGTTCACAATGACTAAGTGTCCTTAACATTATCGACATCAACTGTCGTTTGTACGTTAGCGATGTGCAGTTGTCCTAGGGAACGATGAGAAGTTACCGATTGTTATCCTATCGATCGATATCGATCGAGTGTGCTAGGGCCTAGGGAAAACATAAAAATGATAAAATCATAAAATTTCAATAGTTTTGTTATTTTTATTTATTCCCTTTACGTTAATTTTTCGTTGCAATGTTTTTTTTATTATTTTAGTAGTATCATATTGTGCCCTGCGAGTTTCAGAGAACTCAATCTCTGTTTCTCGCGAACTGAGGGTTGATTTGTACCTGGGGGATGGTTTTTTATTCTACCCGATATGTGGGCTGCCTACAGCAACTTGTAGGGCTTTAATACTAGATTTTTTGTTTTATTTTTTTTTTGTTACGGTTGGTTTTATGTGATTGAATTTTTTTTTGTGATTGTGATTGTTTTTTTGATTTGATTTGAATACTAACTTTTTTGTATTTTTGGTTGCATGTTGTTTTTTAATTAAGTCCACACATCAAGGAGGGGACGTTATGGATATGGGAAGCGGGAAGGTGGGGTTCTCGTCGGGACTTGAGTGCCCGAGAAATGCTATGCTCGGATTTGGATGCATAGGAAGTTTGGAGTAGAAAGATTTGGCCAAATCTATCATATGTTTTTTTAGGGGGGGATTTTTGTGTCTGAGTTTATTATTTTATTACGTCCAAACCAGGGGCTTTTTGTAAATCGTCTGAGTGTGACATTCTGAAATGTTTCAAGACGTTTTGTGTTGCCTGTCGCCCAAATTGGCGAGGCGTATGTGATGATGGGGCGGATTTGTGATTTATAAATGAGCAGTTTGTTTTGAATTGAGGTCTTTGCGTTGGAGTGAAGTAAGGGATGTAAAGCGCCGGCTGTTTTCCGAGCTTTGGTCAGTGTATTTTTTATGTGAGGTTTCCATGTCAGTCGTTTGTCAAGTGTAACTCCAAGATATTTGGCGGTGTTTTGCCAAGGGATGACCTGGTCGTACATCGTTATAACCCCTCTGGGAGCCTAGTTAAATTTATACAGTTTGGCGGTAGGGAGAGAAAAAGATAGTGGGAGGTGAATCCGGTAGAAGGGGAGGGGAATGCGGGAGGGGAGGAAGGCGGCGAAGGTGGGAGGGGAAGAAGACGCGGGTAGGAGACGGAGGTGGGAACGGGGATGCGTGGAAAAAGACACGCAGTGGTGGGGGTCACGGGACGTTTAGGGACGAGGGAGAGGAATACACAAGACGGAAAAACAAAAAGTATCCAAAAACACTTTAATTAACAGAAATAAAACACAAACCCTTTTTTCTTTGAGTGGCGTTCAACATATGCCGGGTACTCGCTAGTAAATAAATAAAAATATATAGTCCGAAATGCTCCAAAAAATTTTTGACTAAAAAAGATATTGAAAATCTTACCATTTTTAGAATTCCATCCAGTCTTCGTCGCAGGACCTGAAATATCATTCCTCAAACCACCGGGTTCTTCAAAACTCCTCAAATGATGGAGAGCATCCGTGCTGGAGACTATGCAGGAATTATTGGACGAAGGACTCGACATCATATTACTTCTGGAAGCCGAAACATCGCTCCCATCGTGCTTTGAAGAACTCCCCAAGTGGCTCAAATTATACGGGACGCCTTCACTTCGAGTACTGCTTATTGACTCTTTCGTATTTTTCTGTTCTGATGTACAATCAAGTCGTTTTCCAATTCTAGCATCGCTATTACCTCTACCGTACCCCAAATGATCCATTCCTGTTGTATACTCTACGTAAGAACACCTTTCGGCAAAATTTTCCCTATTTGGACATCCATATATGGCATAACTCTCAAGTTTTTCAGAAGTAAATCTTCCCTGATCCTGAACAAAATGTTGCTGATTCAGTTGAACTGCAGATGAATGCGCATAGTTACCAGCACGTGAAAACAATTCGTTATTTTGGCAAGTTATATCTTTGTTACTTTCGTATTTATACTGATTTGTTTGTGATATTTTTGGTATCATGTCAGATAAAGCATAGTGTGGTGTACCCAAAGGCTCTTTGATGGGTCCACTGTTCTTTAGTGCCTGCTTATGGGCTATATTCGGTGTCTGGTTTAAAGAAGCATGATGGTTATAAGTAAGAGTTTCGTGAATTTTTAAGCTTACTGTCTTTTCTGCTATGATATTTCTTTTAATTTCGTATCCAGGTTGTTGAAAATGTTGTCTTTCGATGCCATTTTGAGTTTGGGTGTACTCATATCCTATGTGTGATTTTAACATGTGCGTTTGATAGATTTTTGAATATTTGTCGAAGTTTTCAATCTTGGTGTAATGGTTAATTTCTTTGATGTCCTTTGAAGGCTGATTGAAGCATTTCAGGCAGGTTGGTTGTTGGGTACCTCTCCACTGAGTTGATTCATCTGGAAATACAAAAAATTGTTACCTATGTATTTATTTATTTTATACATTGGATACATATCAGAAAAAATAACAGTAAAAATATTGCATAATAACAGCAACAGATTATATTTTTAAAAAATTCAATGTACATTAAATGATAATAACTTAAATTGCATCAGTGAAATTATTGACCTAGGTATAATGTTCGATGGCAAATTAACCTTTGTGTGTCATATCAATAAGGCCCTTAAGACTCTTTGATTTGTTTTGAGTGTTTCAAAAGACTTCAGTAATTTAGTCTTGTTAGATGCCAACTAGAGTATAACTCTACGTTATGGTCTCCCTTTTACAATATTTATTTCGACCATATTGAAAAGATTCAACATAAGTTCCTGAGCTATATAAACTATAAATTGCATATTCCTGTAAAAAACATTGATAATAATTACCTACTGGATAAAATGTTCCTATTAAAACTTTCAGAAAGAAGAATTAACACAGATTTAATACTATTACATAAAATATAGCATAACCAAAATCGACTGTCCTGAATTGCTTCAATTAATCAACATCCACATACCCAAAACATCTTGCTGTAATTTACTACCTTTTTTATTTTAACAACACCAGGACACTGTCTTATCAAAATTCCTTGATTCCGACTTCACAGTCTCGGAAATAAATATTCTGTTCTGAGAGATATATTTCACCAAAAGTAATCACTTTAAATATTGTTTATTTCAATACTTTTACTTATCGAGACACAAATAATTTAAACTAATTTCTGATTGGATACGTTTTTAGATTTTCACGGCCAAAAGCATTTTCGTTGTTTGTTTTTGGGGTGTTATGCCGTGTTGTGCTACCTACTTCTTTAGCTGACGTTTCGGATAGCGTTGCGACATCCGTCGAATCTGCCGGATCTGCCCTGATGATGGACACTGCAACGCTGTCCGAAACGTCGGCTAAAGAAGGAGGTAGCACAACAAGGCATAACACCCCAAAAACAAACAACGAAAATAATTTTGTGTTATTACGTTTTGATAGGTCGATATTAGTTCCAGCTAATTGCCTGTTCTAAGGAACCAATTGTTCGTGAAATGCCAAATGAATTATGCTGCAATTTTTAATTTTACTTAGGTAACCATGTATAATTTTAAGTGAAATTATCGGACTCCTCTTAACCCAATACAATCAACCTTTCAGTTATTATTAAACCGATGTAGGCCATTTTGCACGTTTTAATATTTAAATCTGAGAGGGCTTTATTATATAATTTCGGTCCCAAATATGTATACATGTCTTTTTGCTCTGGGACCACGAGATCCTTTCTGGTGTGACTTCTTGTACTATATTTATGATCAATTTTTTTAAGATTTTCTCTATTTTTGTATCCGTAATACAATTTATTACGTACACAAATACGTACTGTGTATAAAATTACTCTTGTTTTTTTTAACTAAATAGTTAAAACTTCAAATAATTTTATTTTTTTAATTTGGAGATAACACGTATATATGTATATAACTGTATCTACAGACAGTAATTAGCAAGACAGTTTGTGATAGTAACTACAGAATTAGCCTGCGCCCTAACAATATATCACGGATTAACATAAAAATTAAACATTTCAGATAAATAAGGAAAAAAATTACTTTATACATAGAAAAATGATAGAGATGCCCAATGCACAAACAAATAAAAAAATTATAAATATTTTTTATAAAAAGTTTAGTTTAAAAGCCATTGACCAGCGGCTGAGAATAAAAGTTTAAAAATGCTTGCAACTGTAGATGGAGGTTCTGATGAGAAAGATCGATTATTCCCCGTATCAATTTTTTAAAATTAAAAATTTAATAACAATTTATTTCATTCAAAACTTGCTTTAATATATACCTACATTCATATATCATTAAGCAATAAAAATGCTCAAAACGCACGATGATAAATTATTAAAGATCGTGTACTTCTTGTAAGTATTTTTTGATCATAAGTATTTATGATATTTCAATAATGTCTAATCAAAATAAGTGTGTATCATATTTCGACTAACATTATCTTTATTACCAAATAAAAATAAATATTCATTCAATAATAAAATTGGATAAATTTATCCAAGACACTATCTAGATAGCATTTAGTACGGGTTCGAATCTAGCGATCATACATAAAGATAGCAGCCAATAAAAATATGCTTTGAAAATACAGATAATGTTGGTAGTTCTCGGTAGAAGTTAAATATGACCGAATTGGATAGGGACACATTAACTCAGTTGGTAGAGCTGCGGCCCGGAAATTCGAAGGTCCTGAGTTTGAGTCTCAGATGTTTCCGTATCTTTTTCTGATTTTTCTGTTTCAGATCTTCGATTGAGTTTCGCTAATATTCTCGTCATTATTTAAAATTGTTAATCTTTAGAATGATTATAGTTATTTGTAATGATGGTACACGGTGTATTATAAAGTTGGTTTATTAGAACTACGAGTATTTACAGTATATTGAGTCTAAACTGCTAGCTGGGAACAGAGGGCGTTAATGATCAGTTACAAGGCTTATATAGACACTCTGTCTCTCTTCATCTTCCGTCTCTGTCAACTACTACGGAAGTCAAGGTGAATCTTATCTCACAAAAATAATTTATTTTGATTCAGAAATTCCCTTAATATTCATGGGTACTTTTTTCACTTGAAAATGTTTCAAAGAAGGCTCCGTGCTAATGTACCGCCAGAGTTAGTGATGAAATGCGTTTGTTATCACCTAATATTTAAATATATCTCGTGGCCCAAGGGTTGTGGCGCCAAGTGGCGTGTATATTCTAAAAATAAACCATTGTACATTGTTTGTTAGTGCGGTTAAGATATGTAGAGTGAGGGGGGTCAGATAAGATCCTAAAAATTTACTCCGCTTGACCAAAGAATCCAAGACCAAGACTTAAGATGATACCCGGTGGGCAGAAATAGATTTTACTAAAATATTGCTGTCACTGTTGCTCTTACTCCACCGGATATTGAGCGAAAGGGACAATGCACTGACACCTAACTAAAATGGAGGTTTTGTATTCCCCACTTTTCTCCTCCAAAAGTGGACTGCTTTTCAATTTTTTTTTACCAACTACATAAGAAAAAACTATTCTATGTCTGTACGTTTTGCTTTTTTTAAAAAAAAACATTGTCTGGTTTGTATACTGAACATCTTTTGACGGCGTTTAAACCAGTCAATTTTATTGATTTTTGGAAGGTCATAACTTCTATAAAAAGTAACTTATCAAAAAACACAAAAGTACCGACACGCTAGTAGTTGATATCTATTTTATGCAAAAACAATATTTTCTCTAGGGTTAAAATCCAGAGAGATAAATAGGGAATACGTTTGTATGGAAAAATCACCGCCGGCTATCCTCTTAAGGCCAAGTGTAACTGTTTATTAATTTGAAATGATAATATGATTACGCAAATCGATAAACGTGATGTTTTTAAAGTGATTGCTTGGGCACATAAGCTTTTTTTCACGACAATTTAACGTAGGTAGACATAGGAATGACGTATGCCCCGTACCTGAGTTAATAAGGACACTCAGTCATTGTGAACTGTCACCTATTCGTATGCGATCTGCAGTTGTCCTAGGGAACGATATGAAGTTACCGACAATCGGTCGGTAACTTCATATCGATCGACCATGCTAGCACACGGCCCTAGCACGCTCGCTGTATAACGATCGGTAGGATAACTATCGGTAACTTCTCATCGTTCCCTACGACAACCGCACATCGCTAACGTACAAACAACAGTTGATGTCGAATATGTTAAGGACACTTAGTCATTGTGAACTGTCACTTATTAGTTGGCGATCTGTAGTCATGCTAGGGAACGATGAGAAGTTACCGATAGTTATCCTATCGATCGTTATAGAGCGAGCGTGTTAGTGCTAGGGCCTCGGAATGGACAGAGGGCAGTCGGTAAAAAAACGGTCAAATAATGTCACTTGAACTTATACTTAGATACGGCGCCGCACAGTGGGCTGAAAGTCGCCTTTCATAGACATAGAAACTTGAATTTTCATGGGTCTTTTTTTGGCTAGAAATGGATTCTGCTGCATTAAAATGAATCATCAACATAAAAAAAGTTTTTTTTCAACATTGAGGATTTAAAAAAAACGCGCAAGTTGCGCCACAATACGAAGTATGTCAAAAAAATACAAATAAATAGTAGTATATCTGTGCGTAAGGATGTAATGGCCAACCTTATGATTCCAGAGATAGCCTTATTTTTAATGTCAGAGCCATACAATTTTTTCTTTAAAAAATTATAACTCCTTCATTTGTACACGCAATTGCTTCATACGAAATTTTATAGCATAGTAATGATCAGCAGAATCCATTTCTAGCCAATAAAAGACCCTTGAAAATTCAAGTTTCTATGTCTATGAACGGCGATTTTCAGCCCACTGTGCGCCGGCGCACGCAAATAAACTTTATGTATAAGATTTATTTGTGTTATTATTTTTATTTATATGACTACCGCATAAGAGTCTCAACTGATCCTGTCTGGAGCCAGTGAGACTGTGGCATCCCCAATTGGGGTATGTTGTGAGGCTGAAGGTAGTGGGAAGGGAAAGGAGATAGGAAAGAGGAAGGTGGGGAAGTCCCTGGCTATTCAGATCTGGTCCCCAAACACGGCTAAAGCCATTTCAAGCAACGTTTCAATTTTGGTCTTACACTAGTGCGATACTGAGAGTATCTTCCACTCTGGAAGGTGTAGGAAATATAGCCACCTTATATTACTTTAAATTTATCAATTGTGAAAACACAAATCAATCAAATAAAATTTATTTGCGTACGCCGGGATTTGAACCCGCGACCTCCGGATCGCTTGTCGAGAGCCTTGCCCCTAGGCCATGGAGGCCGTCAGATCTATATTGAGACATTTAATAATAATTTAGGACGGGTTGTATAAAAAAATTTGAACATTTTACCAATTGTGGGGCTTAAAAGCAAAAACGCCACTCTCCATAAATGACGAAATTGAGTTATAAATGCCAATCTATGCGCAATGTCCGTAGCTACAAGATTGTTTTTGAGATTCTTAGAAAAATCAACTGCAAATCATAAAAAAAAACGAAATGAAAATAGGGTTTGGATGAAAATCACCACTCTCCACAGCGATTAACAATCAAAATAACCACTCTCCACAAAAGCCAATCAAAAGCCTGAATTCAAAATAAATTCAACATGACCAATAAACACATTATTACAACATTTTTTATTATAATATTTCAATTTGAATTATACTTTTTAACATTTTACTAAAAAATCACACGAAAAATGCGAAGCATTCTTTGATTGGTTTTTTGTCATTTACAGAAAACAATACTTTTGGAGAGTGGCGTTTTTGCTTCTAAGGCCCTCAATTATTCGAAGTTAATTTTCACGTTCTGTGAAGTTTTATTCAAGTTCTGTGAAGTTTTATTCAAGTTCTGTGATTGTTTTAGTTTTATGAAGCATTATTATTAATTTTAACATTTTCACATTTTATCAATTATTTAAAGTTCAGAGTTCAAGTCGTCGTGTAGATCTTGAGGTGCTCTAAAAAGTAAGCTCAACCTAATATATTAAAATATTTTAATTAATGAAGGTAACATTAGCGAAAGTCAATCGAAAATCCGAAACAGAAAAATCAGAAAAAGATTCGGATACATCTGGGACTCGAACCCAGGACCTCTGGCAATCCGGGCCAACGCGCTATCCACTGCGCCAACCTATCCAAAATACGATATGGATACGTTGGCGCAGTGGATAGCGCGTTGGCCCGGATTGCCAGAGGTCCTGGGTTCGAATCCCAGATGTATCCGAATCTTTTTCTGATTTTTCTGTTTCGGATTTTCGATTGACTTTCGCTAATGTTGTCTTCATTAAATAAAATATTATAATTTGAGGTTTAACTCTTTAAGTTAATAAGTTGAAAATAAAATAATAATATGTTAAAGTTGTCCGGTGAAAAATTAACAGTAGCGTAGAGATACAAACCATCCCAAGTTTTTATTTGTTCCCCTTGGCCGGGAGTTCTGTCGGTCTTCGGACCCTTAAGTAGCGGCATATTTAGTAGTCGGCGGCCTACCTATTAGAAACACTTGAGATCTGGCTCGAAAATCTAGATTTCTCCTATATGAAATTTTTTTTATCACCTGATTTACAGGAACGGGTTTAGTTTTTCCCATAGGAAAAACTAAACCCTTTCATACACTTTTCCATATAAATGATCATCTAGTAAATCCACGTTATGCAAGTGTATTATATAAGTATAATTAATACAAAACAATACAAGAACAACACGTTAATCTACCAAACTATTAAATGGGAATATAATTCACCGTCTCCATATATTTTCATATCAGAGGGTTCGGCTCTGTGGAATTCCTAATTTGACCGATAAATCCTACTGATCCCTCAATATAAATATTTAAAAAATCTTTCGTAATTCTACATGTATTTAAAATGACTGATTTTTGCATTTTTATACACAAATTCTTTGACAAATCTAATATGCCTAAATTTTTAATAAGAGAGCTAGGTATAATGCCAGTAGCCGAAATAACAAAAGGTAATATTTTTATAGTCTGAGAATGCCAAATTCTTTTAATTTCATTTCCTAAATCTGTATACTTTCTTATTTTTTCAGAAACAGATTTTTGAATATTACAGGAATTTGGAATGGCTACATCAATAATATAAGTAATTTTTTTAACTTTGTCATGTAAAACTATATCAGGTCTATTACGACCAATTGGTCTGTCTGTTAGTATAGTTTTATCATAGTAAATTTTAAAGAAATTATTTTCTAAAAATGAATTTGGTTCGTATTCATAATATGGTACTATATTATGACAGTCAATCAAGTTATGTTTAATTACCAAACTTTGGTGAATTATTATTATTGCTAGTAAAACAAATATTGTACATACAAAATATAATGGTGAAATTAAGTATAGATATTGTATTTCATAGTCCTCCTCACTAGGAGATCTGGTTATTTATTATATTATCAGTCGTTATGAGGGAATTTTTTTGATTATTTTTATCGACCTCTTTCAGACAGTTGTGGAGTTTTGTTGCAAAGTAAGTCTACTTTCTTTTACAAACTTGTTCAAATGCGGTTTTATTTAATATATCTAAAGATATATATACGGTCACATTCAATAGTGTATTTCACATAGTTTAGAGCTAGAAATGGAATGAGGGAGGGGGGGGGAATCAGAGTGGAAGGACAGGAACGAAGGAGGGGGTTCAGACTCCTGGGAAAGTTAGAAACAAAATCTTTGTTTATGTGTGCAACGTATGCCGGGTACTCGCTAGTAATATGATGTTATTGTTCAGGAGTGTTAGCGGTGTTGATATTTGCTGATTAAGTAAAGCTATGAGTTTTGTAATTCCAATAATTCTCCCTTAGCAAATGAACACTGCACACACTTTAGGGATACACATTCTATATTTACACAAAGGGTAATATCTGAAGAGGTTATGGTGGAGAAAAGGATGCAGATCTGCTATGAAATTATGCATGGTATTAAGCTCTCAAGAAGAAGAAGGAGGGGAGATATGTAATATGTGACAACGAGCGTGTTTATATATTGAAAAACGATAATAGTTACACGGAAATTGTGGAAAATGTTTAATAATACACGACTTGTTTAAAATGAAGCAACGGTTGTACGAAATGTCTTAAATAGCATTTAAATAAATACTTTTAAATAAAAACTTTTTTCATACACGCAACTTGTAAAGTAGTAGAAAAAACACGTTTATAATATTTTTTGGAGCATACTTTGCAATTTTTCGTTCATACTTATTCATAGCAAAACACACAATAATGACAGTGATCGCCCACTTGTTCATAGTGCAACATAGTGTAAGGCGCTCCGCTGACGAGGCAACTGAAACCAAACTAAAACCAGCTGGTTTCTATGTCTTGATTGGTCGAAAAGCTTGTTTAACATAGACGAAGAACATTCAGCTGACAGCTGGCAACTAGCAACGGCCGGCCGCGGCAATCAGCAGTGCGAGTCGCGAGTCACCGCTTGCGTTACCATTGACAACAGGTTGTTGAGTGCTTTTGTAGTGTGCGGGCCATCACTTGTCATATAAAGACAGTTGCCAGTTGACAGTTTTTAGTTGCCTCAGTGGGCGGAGCGCGTAACACGCAATAATGACGGTGATTGCCAACTTGTTCATAGTGAAATACACAATCATGACGGTGATTGCCCACTTGTTCACAGTGCAACATAGTGTAACACGCAATAATGACGGTGATTGCCAACTTGTTCATAGTGAAATACACAATAATAACAGTGATTGCCCACTTGTTCATAGTGAAATACACAATCATGGCGGTGATTGCCCACTTGTTCACAGTGCAACATAGTGTAACACGCAATAATGACGGTGATTGTCAACTTGTTCATAGTGAAATACAGAATAATGACAGTGATTGCCCACTTGTTCATAGTGAAATACACAATAATGACAGTGATTGCGCACTTGTTCGTAGTGAAATACACAATCATGATGGTGATAGATTGCCCACTTGTTCATAGTGCAACACGCAATAATGACAGTGATTGACAAGTTCCGGATACGAATCCTTTAATATTTTTGATATTTAATCGCTTACTTAACCCTTTGGCTGCCGATGTATTAAGGATAAACATACCCCCCCCCCCTCCCCCCGCTGGTGTCTGTTTGCTACCAAGTAATTAGGAAATTAATATCCACCGACCCAATATTGGTATATACACACCGCGCATCCTAATAGCCAGTCAACCAACAACCAATCCTTCGCTCTGAGAGTAGTGCACGGTGGGCGTGTCTGTGAGTCCGAAATAGCCTCAATTTTATTTAATTAATTTTTTTTTCTTTTTCTTTATTCATCGCTTTGTAATTACATAATTTGTGACCATCCTAGGAACATGCCCGTGTTGTTGTGATCGGTTTTATATACTATGATTTTATATTATATGAAATATTAAAAGAAACATAAAATAATATTTAAAAAAAACTATAAAATAACATAAAATGAGTATATATGTCATTTTATAGAAGGTCGCGGATCGAACCCGGCGCATGCGAAAATAAATTTCATTAATCAAAAATAATAATAAATAGTAGATATATTTGCGTCACATTCAAGAATGGAAGATACTCTCAGTATCGCCCTGGTGTAAGAACACCATTCGCAATTGAAACGTTGCTTGAAATGGCTTTAGTGTTTGGTGATCAGGTAGATCATAGCAGGTACTTCCGCACCTTCCTCTCCGCATCTCCTTCCCCTTCCTACTACCTTCTGTCTCACGGCATACCCCGATTAGGAGTTCTATAATGTCACTGGCTCCAGGCGGGAACATTTTGGACTCTGGTGCGGTATTCATAAATAAATACATCAAACAGTCATTTGTATCATACTTCGACTGAACTACCAAAATTATCTTCATTTTCTTAACGGATATTTTTATTGGCTGCTATCTTTATTGGCTGAATCAATTATATAATTTTTTTGTGAGTTTAAGAGTTAATTTAAGAGTCTCAACTGCTCAATGTGGGAGGCAGTTAAGGGTCAGTTCCCGTTCATATATCTCACCCCAAGTGGTGTGTTACTATTTCTATGCCTTGGTGGCGGATGCAAATTCTTTTTTTAACATTAAATCCACACAGGAGGCAGTGATTTAAATAAGTATTCTCTCAAGGCCTGGGTCATCTTTGAAAATGCTCTGTGGAGGATCTTTCTCGGGAGAGGAAGGATTGAACTTGGATCTTGAAGACAAATGTCAACCGTGTACATTTGTTGGGCGCTCGTTTGGCGTGTTTCCCGACTATGCACCGGTGCCGGGGGATCAATGATGCTAGTTTTTCTGAGCATCTTCCATTGAAATACCGGTAGAATAAGAATAACATTCCTTTACCTGTTCTCTAAATATTGCAATCCGTTTGTTAAGAAGGGAGAATCTATCAAAAGGACCTCCCGTTTTTGTTCAGAGTCGATGGTTTTTGAGGTATTTTGGGTTCCCAGACCAGAGGTGGCTGATAAAATTCAGCCGTTGGGCGCACTGTCCTGCATAAGGGAGACCCATGGACATCTCCAGACATAGACTCTCTCGACCCCAATGTTTGGATTCCTGCCCACCCCTCATACCTTTATACTTCCCAGAACATCCTCTCCCTCCTTCCCTTTAAAAAAACCCTCCGCACGGCAGCCCCAAAGATGACATGGCAAAGAAGCCGTCAAATTGACCGTATTTGTCTACAGTTAGCAGTATGATAGAGCCTTGTAAAAAATATTTATACATTTTCAAAACCCTTTTGGTGATTTCTCAAAAAAATGGCGCAATAAAAATCATGCTACAGTTATTATTATTAAGAGGTATCCCGGTAGCCGTGAAATTCAAACAATAGGTATTTTACCAAACTGTTGTTGTCACTGTCGCTCTTACTCCGCAGAATACGGAGCGAAAGGGACAACTGCACCTCAGGTTGAACATGGAGAAAAATGGTATTCTAAAATACGACCATTTTATTCGTATAAACGGTTAAAAACGGGACTGAAGTTCTTACGAACAAATTAACAGTAATTCAATGTTTATTGGCGGGTAAACGTAAGAATAATTTGTTGGTATGCGTACGAAATTATGTATACCAACAAATTATTCATACATGTTCCCGCCAATAAATATTGAAACCCTGTTAATTTGTTCGTAAGAACTTCTGTCCCGTTTTTAACTGTTTTTACGAATAAAATGATCTTATTTTAGACATTTTGTTTTGAAGAGTTTTAATTTTCAATGTACTATCGTTACTTAAATTTTAAATTTTAATTTTTCTGCTACCTAGTTTTAAGTTTGCTAGTGAATGGCGCGGATGTGTCGAAACCGGTAGCAGAAAAATTAAAATTTAAGTAATGATAGTACATTGAAAATTAAAACTCTTCAAAACAAAATGTCTAGAAATTGTTACATAGTTAATGCCCAAGAAATACAAAAAATCTTATTTTAGAATACTATTTTTCTCTTTGTAATAACTAAATAAAATCATGAAAATCGCGGTTTTGTATTTCAATCAACAACAGATGTTCAGTATTTAGTTTTAAATGATTTTTATTTTTTATTTTTTTTAGTTAAAAGAAATATACATATTTCGCTTTGTTAACTTAATACATTGATACAAATAATATTAATAATGATGGTTTACTACCTAACACCAAGTAACACATTTTTTTAAGTTAGAACATTTTGGTTTTGCTCATTAATTTTAAGAGCAAACAGTTTTTTTTAAATATACTTATTTTATTTTCGGTTGTTAGGCAATCAGGAAGGAGATTATATATGTTTATACCCTCATAGCCTATGTTTCTTTTGCCACACTCTGTCTTTGTTGAATTTGTGTATAATTTATTACGTTGTCTTGTGTGGTGTTCATGTACTTGTGATGTTTTCATAAATGTAGTATTTGTGTGTATAAAGCCATTTTGAATTTTGTAGATTAATAAGCATATGTTGTATTCGTACAGTTTTCTGATTTTCATTAAGTTAGTTTCTTTGTATATATACTCTTTTGGTGGGGGTATCTGGTCGATAGTTAGAAAGTTTTTTATAGCTTTATTCTGAATTATTTGAATTTCGTTTAAGTATGTGATATTTGTGTTTCCACATATTTCTATGATGTAATTAAGATGGGAATGAATTAAACTAAAGTATAATCCCCTCTTTACTTGTATTGGTAGAATATGGGCTAGAAGATACCAGAATCAGCATGGATGAAATAAAAATATCAATTAAATGTATGAAGAATGGTAAGGCTGTTGGGTTCGACAATATCGCTGCCGAATACTTTAAAGGTGATAGCCGTATAATTCTCACATGGTTGTGCAAACTTTTTAACCAATGTTTAGAGGAGGGTTACACGCCATTAGATTGGAGAAGGGCTGTGATCATGCCGTTATACAAAGGTAAAGGGTCACGCATGGATTGTGGGAATCATAGGGCTATTAGTTTGCTAAGTTCAGTCGGCAAGCTGTATGGTAGAATATTGATTGAAAGGGTAAGAATGGAAACAAAAGATAAAATATGGGATGTGCAAGGTGCTTTTATGAGTGGACGGGGGTGCATGGATCAGATTTTCTCTTTGCGTATGCTCACTGAGAAGTTTCTGGCAAAAAACCAGAAACTTTTCTGTGCCTTTGTAGATCTACAAAAAGCATACGACCGCGTCGACAGGAAAAAGCTATGGAAGGTATTGTCCAAGTATGGAGTGAATACAAATCTTGTACAGGCAATCGCGTCTCTATACGAGGGAAGCGTTGCTTGCATAAGGGTAAACGGTGGTTTTACGGGGTGGTTTGACATCATAAAAGGTGTTAAGCAAGGTTGCGTAATGTCACCGTGGTTATTCAATCTATACATGGACAATTGTATGCAAGAATTGAAAGAGGCGGGATTGGGCGCGAAATTGAATAATCTGATAGTATGTTGCCTGTTGTATGCTGACGATGCGGTGCTGATTGCCAACAGTATAGAAGATCTGCAGTCTCTCGTGTCTAGGATGAACGAAGTATGTATGAAGAATGAATTAATGATGAATGTAAGTAAGTCTAAAGTCATGGTGTTTGAAAGAGAGAGTCAGAAAACGGTGTGCAATATAGTTGTGAATGATGAATACTTGGAGCAGGAGAATGAGTTTGTATATTTGGGAAGTATGTTTACGAGAGATGGGAAGGCTGATAGGGATATCGAAAGAAGGGTGAATGCAGGTAACTCCATTAATGGAGGATTGAACGCCGTTGGAGCCAACAAAAAGTTGTCCACAGAAGCGAAGCTAGCAGTCCACAATGGAGTACTGGTACCTACCCTGATGTATGGCAGTGAAGCGTGGAAATGGCAGAGAAAGGATGAAAGTAGACTGAATGCTGTAGAAATGAGATCCCTGAGGCGTATGTGTGGTAAAACCATGTATGATCGTGTGAGGAATGTGGAGATCCGAAAAGAATGCAAGGCTGATGTGAGCGTAGTAAGTAAGATTAAGAAAGGGACGCTTAGATGGTTTGGGCATGTTGAGCGAATGAATGAAGAAAGGAGTGTAAAGAGAATTTATGACGCGAATGTGAACGGTATAAGAAGCCGAGGACGCCCAAGGAAGACGTGGCATGATCAAGTAAATCAGATACTTGAGTCGGGCCATGTCAAGAGTCAGAATAATAGAAGAGTATGTATGAGAAGATGTATGAATGTGAATGAGGCAAGGAGCGTGTGCCAAGACCAAGTTGTTTGGCGGTCCGTCCTCTCTGCCTACCCCTGCGGGGAAACGGCGTGATGGTTAGTTAGTTAGTTAGTTAGTTGGGCTATTCTACCAAATACACCAATTAGTGGGATAATTTTTTTCTTTTACTTTTTGTATGTGGTGTTTAAAAGACAAGTGTTTATCGATATAAAGTCCCAGGTATTTTTCATTATCTGAAATTTGTAGGTTTATTCCTTCTATTTGCAAAGGTATATTATTATATTATATTATATTATTATGGATGATTATACCTAATATATTATACTTAATATAACATCTTATTAATCTCTACTACTATAATACGGGCATTTGCCTAGCTTGGTAGTCAAAAAGCCACGTAAAATAAACCTGTAACAAACAAAATGAATAAAGAAAATTAAAAAAAAAAAAAAAAAAAATACTGAACGTCTGTTGATGGCGGTCAAGCCAGGCAATTTTAATAATGTTTGTCATGTCCTACAAGAAGTAACCATTCAGAATTGAAACCTTGCTTAATAATGGCTTTAGCCGTGTTTAGTGACTAGATCTGAATAGCCAGGTACTTTCCCACCTTCCTCTACCCCCTCTCCTTCCCTTCCCCACTTACCTTCAGCCTCACAACATACTCCAATTGGGGATGCCATAGTCTCACTGGGAAGGGAGCCGTTGGGACTCTTGTGAGGTTTCTCTATATAAAAAAAAATATTAAAAAAAATAAAAAATAAATTATCAAAAAAAAAAAAATTACCGACACGCTAGTGGTCGATATCCATATTATATTTAAAAATATTTGCACTTGTGTCAAAATCCAGAGAGGAAATTGAGGAATAAGTTTGTATGGACAAAACGCCGACTGCTTTCCTCTTAAGAGGGTATTACCAGAGAATACCGAAAATGTGTTCTTTTTAAATCAAATTCTAGACGTATTGATTCTTTTTCCCCAAAAACTTTCGATAAGTTTTCGAAAGATTGTTATTTTATCTGGTAAAGACATTTTTTTAATTTTGAAATATCGAGTTTATTTTTAATAAAGTAAGGTTATACCGTTGGTCGTTGGCAGATTTGTTAAATTTTCGAACGAAATGTTGTATAATACAACACACATTTCAAATCATATAATCTTATATTAAAATAAATCAATACATTATCCAGTTTTTAGAATTTTAATTTTAGTTCAAATAAAATCATTTAAAAAAAATCCGAGTATGTGTTTTGTAACGAAAATACCTCAGTTTGTCTATATTTATGGTCTTACGTACTAAAATATTTCTGATTTTTTTTACGCACTTAATTTGCTTAGACATTATTGAAAAATCATAAATAATTATCATCAAAAAATACTTACAAAAAGTACACGATATTAAGAAATTAATCATCACGCGTTTGAGCATTTTTATTGCTTACTTGAATGAAGGTATATATTAAAACAATTTATGAATGAAATAAAGTGGATATTGAGTTATAAGTTAAAAATTTAGTTACGGAGAATAATTAATCTTTCTCATCGGAACAACTCTGTACAGTTGCAAGGATCGCAAGTTGAAATTTGAATTCCCGGCCGCTGGTTAATGGGCCTTAAGCCTCTTGGATGATAGGTTCAGAGACGTAGTTCCGGCAGTGCTTACTGCTGACTGCATCTATTATACATCCCCCCCCCCCCTCCTCCCCACCAATCCACCACCGCCCGGAACGTAATCTCCATTGTTCCGGTTTTAATAAATAATATATCCTACAGGGCAAATAAAAAATGCTTTAACATTTTTTAATAATATCTTTTAAAAATATTTCAACCGAAACTATTTTTTTCTGACGTGTGATTTAAGAGGAAAAAGCGATACAAATGTTTATATTCTTTTGCCTTTTTTGATAAGATACTTCTTATATGAGTTACTATCTTCCAAATTTTTTTTTAAATTGCCCGGTTTGAAAGCCATCAACAGACGTTCGGTATACAAACTAGACAATGTTAAAAAATACAAAACGTACGGACATATAATATTTTTCTAGTAGAAGAAAAATGGGAAAAAGGCAACCTCGATTTTATTTAGATATTATCAGCTAGAGGTGCTGTTGTCTCTATCTCTCAGTATTCGGGGAAGTGTCATCGACAGTGACAGGTAAAATACTAATTATATCATTGAAGAAGAAGATAACAATAATAATTTATTTTTTTTAAATATGAAAATGAACAAGACACAGAAAAATAATAAAAGATAACGGTCGCAACTGGGACTCGAACCCAGAACCTTACGTCTTACCGGGACATACACCTCTACCAATTGGGCTACTACGATCTATTATGAGACTGTCGTAATTGTCAACTTCATATTTCAGAATTAACAATATTATCTTCGACTAAAAAATTAGATTATTATTGTTACCTTCTTCTTCAATGATATATTACATTGATGGAAATAACCTTGAAAAGTTAAAAAGAGAGTTTATCTTATAAAAATATGAATATTCATTTAGACTTTTATAAAAAGTCAATAGGTGTTCCATAAAAATAAAATCGGATATATTTATCCGAGACACTATCTAGGTAACAAATGCATTCTTTGAATACTTGTTTCCAATAATAAAGGTAGCTGCCAATAATATGGAAAAAAACATTAGTCGAAGATAATATTGTTAATTCTGAAATTTGAAATATGAAGTTGACAATTACGACAGTCTCATAATAGATCGCAGTAGCCCAATTGGTAGAGGTGTATGTCCCGGTGAGACGTAAGGTTCTGGGTTCGAGTCCCAGTTGCGACCGTTATCTTTTATTATGTTTCTGTGTCTTGTTTATTTTCATATTTTAAAAAATTAGTTTATTATTGTTATCTTCTTCTTCAATGATATATTACATTGATGGGAATAACCTTCAAAAGTTAAAAAGAGAGTTTTTCTTATAAAAATAAAAATACTAATTATTAAAATTTCTCGGCAATCGGTTTTTTTTTTTTTAATTATTTATACTATTTTTTTTTTTACAGATGATGTTCATTCTTCACAAGCCAAAAATGTGTAGGTACCTAATTTCTTAGTGTCTTATTTCGCCACGAATATAAGCAATAGGCATAAAATTCGCTTGGCAATCGGAATCTAGAAACAAAGAATTTTAACAAAAAAAGTAGTTTTTATTTTTTATTTTGTTAATTAATTTAAAAAAAAAAAAAAAGCAAATCAAAGGAAATTGTCACTAATAATCTTAGCCCTAAAAAAGTATTCAAAGTTATTCCTTTTCATATGCGTTCATAGTTTTTCGATGAAAAAATACCCTTTTTAGTGGTTTACGTTCATGTTTTCATAAACTAATTAACAATTTAATTTTAAATCTACTCTAGCGAAAATATAGGAAAGCTTCAATTTATCCAAAACATATTTTTTTGTATCCATAATGTAAACCAATAGTAGTAAAGATTATTAAAAATTCTTCTTCTGCTTCGTCCGTTATATGTATTCAAAAAGAAGAAGAAGATTCATGATGAAGGTTTGAAATTTGAAAGGGAGATAAATATGTAAATACGAATGCTAGAGGGAGCGCGCTAATATTAATATAAAAACCCTCGACTCATTCACACTTCTCTGTGCAGATTTTCCCGTCTTAACAAAGGGATTGCAATCTTTAGAGCACCTGCGTCGGGTGGGAATTCTGTCCTTTTTCTAACTTTATTTCAATGGAAGATGCTCCGAGGAACTAGCGGGGAACACATAGGTACATGGTTGACATTTGTCACAAGAGAACGGTTCGTTTCTGCGATTCGTTCTAGAGTTCAACAGCTCGGATGTGGAACGATTTTCCGGCCTCTGTGTTTCATCCCTCCTACAACATGGTTCTCTTCAAGACCCATGTTCGCACCTTCCTCTCCTCAAAAAGACCGCCTCACTCCCAAAGATGACATAGGCCCGCAGGGAAATTATTTTCTTCGGGGCCTCCCGGTAAAATTAAAAAAAAAAAAAAAAATTTAAATTAAAAATGAATTTGTTCTGACCTCCCTGTAGAATGCCAACAGTAACGCCTCGGGGGAACGGGCGAGTAGCGAGTAGCAAATAATAATCCCGGTTGAAATGTTAAACGGGCTACTGTTTACTGTATTATTCACTAATCCGCCAACTTTACCCAACGAATACAGACTAAAGTATCCACTGGACAGGAAAACACGATAGAAATGTGATGCGGGCGTGTTATATTGTCAAAAGTGAGCTCATTTTTATATACATATTTATTCGAGAGGTAACGCACTAGACTTCCAATACGAAGGTCGCGGGTTCGAACCCGGCGTGTGCAAATAAATTTGTGTCATTTAACAATTAATTAATTAAAAATAATATATTAGTATATTTGCGGCACCTTCCAGAGTGGAAGATACTCTCAGTATCGCCCTGGTGTAAGACCACTATTCAGAATTGAAACATTGCTTGAATTGGCTTTAGCCGTGTTTGGTGACCAGATCTTCCAGACAGCCAGTTATTTCCCCACTTTCCTCTTCCCCATCTCCTTCCCCTCCGCACTACCTTCAGCCTAACAATATACTCTAATTGTGGATACTATAGACTCACTGGCTTAACACGGAGAAAAATGTTATTAAAAAATACGATCATTTTATTCGTAAAACGGTTAAAAAGGGGACGGAAGTTCTTACGAGCAAATTAACAGGGTTTTAATGCTTATTAACGGGAAAATGTAAGAATAATTTGTTGGTATACATACGAAATTTACGTATTTACGGTTTGTGTAGAAGACTTTAATGTATTGTTGTTTGTCTCAAACCCCCCAGGCCTCGGGCCTATTTTGGATGGTGAATGATCGTCAAAATATATCGAACGACGGCTCTCGACTTCAATCCAAAGGTCGCGGATTCGAACCCGGCGTACGCAAATAAATTTTATTTGATTAATTTGTGTTATGTCACAATTAATTAATTAATTAAAAATAATATGTAGATAGTAGATATATTTGGGGCACGTTCCAGAATGGAAGATACTCTCAGTATCGCCCTGATGTAAGACCATTAGATAATATTCATTTTTTAAATATGAATACCGCATAAGAGTCCCAACCGCTCCCGTCTGCACGGAGAAAAATATTATTCGAAAAAACGATCATTTTAATAGTAAAAACGGGGCTGAAGTTCTTACGAACAAATTAACAGGGCTTCAATGTTTATTGGCGGGAAAATGTACGAATCATTTGTTGGTATACGTACGAAATTACGTATACCAACAAATTATTCTTACATGTTCCCGCCTATAAATATTGAAACCCTGTTAATTTGCTCGTAAGAACTTCAGCCCCGTTTTTACTATTAAAATGATCGTTTTTTCGAATAACATTTTTCTCCGTGTACATGCCCAAACCATCTAAGCGTCCCTTTCTTAATCTGACTCATAACGCTTACACCAGCCTTGCATGCTTTGTGGATCTCCACATTTCTCACACAATCATACATCGTTTTACCACACATACGCCTCCGAAATGTCATTTCTACAGCATACAATCTACTTTTATCCTTCCTCTGCCAATTCCATGCCTCACTGCCATATCAGGTTAGGTAGGTACCAGCCCTCCATTGTGGACTGCTAGCTTGTTAGAGCCAACGCGTTCAGTCCTCCATGCATTTATCCTTCTTTCAATGTCTCTTTTAGCCTTCCCATATCTCGTAAACATACTACCCAAATACACAAACTCATCCACCTACTTCAAGTATTCATCATTCACAACTATATTGCACACTTTTTTCGTACTCTCTCTTTCAAACACCATGACTTGCGACTTACTTACATTCATCATTCTTCATACATACTTGGTTCATCCTTGGCTCATACAACAGGCAACATGCTTTCAGATTTTAACCCGCGACCTCCGAATTCGTAGCCAAACTAGCAACCACAGATGCCGTCTGTATGTATGTAGTTATAGAATTTAATATTTGAATTAAGAACGGGTTATATATAGATTTGGTTAAGTACCTATTTACATTTGAAGTCCTCCCATTGGCTAGCCACGCCCAGTGTGTGAGCAGTGTGCCCACTTTGCACAGAACGCCCCTTTATGGCAAAAGCCACGAGTTCGAAAGAGAGTGCTGCCATACAAAATTTTATTATTTCGTGTTTTTAAAATAATGTATTAGTTTTTAAATTTGTGGAAAATTAATAAAAACACGGTATTCCTAATTAAAATTTATTCAAACCAAGCCAGCAGTCCATAATGGAGCCCTAGTACTTACCCTGATGCATGGCAGTGAAGCATATAGGTACAAGTAGATTGAATTCTGTACAAATTAGGTAACTAATTCCGCCACCTGTCATCTTTGGGGATGCTGTGTGGAGGGCCTTTTTAAGGATAGGCTAGGAGAGGAAGTTCTAGGAAGGAAAAGGGTGTGAGGGGTGGGTAGGAATCTGCGGGTCAATGTGCCCAGGAGTGACGGACATATGAATCCATCCCTCCAGAGAGAGAGTCCCGCTGGAGAGGTCAAAAGATCTCCCTAAACCAGTCTCTCCCGATCCGGCCCGCCATGCAATACGTGGGCAAAAGCTTATGCTACAACTTAATACCTAGATAAACCTCATCCCGTGAACCATTGATATGTCACGAAACGTGGCGGTTATCCAATAAATGGTTCCCGGGACGGTGGTATCTGTGGTATCGGTGGTATCACGTAACCGCTTTACAATTTAAAATACAAGTGATAAAAAAAATTTAAAAAGCGGTCCACTTTTTTAGGAGAAAAATGGGAAATACAAAACATCGATTTTGACGATTTTATTTAGGTATTATCAATCTGATGCGCAGTTGTTCCTTTAGCTCAGTATTCGGGGAGAAAACAGCGACAGTGACAATAATTATTATTATTAGAATACTTAAAAAAAATGAACAGTTGCTGTCACTGTCGCTGTTTTCTCCCCGAATATTGAGCGAAAGAGATAACTGCAAATTACCTCGATAGAAATTAATCGCAAAGTATGCTACGAAAATTATGATTTACACATTGGTTTCTGTTATTTTACAAGTTATATGTATGAAAAAAATCACAATGTTTCTTTAAATAGATACTATTTAACACAGCCCCCACGAGATTTTTGTTGTATTTTAAACGAGTTGTGATTTATTAATTTTCCCAATAATCGCTCGAATATTATCGTTTTTAATGTTAGTGCGCTCCCTCTAACATTCATATTATCGTATCTCTCCTTCTTATTTTTGGACGGGATAACCAAGCCTTAATTAATTTTGGATTTATTGTAATTTACAGCATTTTAAAATTTGATTATCGAATTCGTTGTTATTTTGAATTCTCACCTCAAAACATCTGCATATCCTTTCAGAGACAAGTGTCTACGGTACAGCCATCTACACTCGTCAAATACAAGAAACCCCCCCCACCCCCCCCCCCCCCCCCCCCCCCCCCCCCCCCCCCCTGCATTATATTGCTTAGAAGGAACAACACATATAGGTCTCGAACAAATCAATGTGTCTCCCTTAGAAATGTCATATAAGTGGTTTAAGAAAGATAAAACTAACTAACTAAGCGTCCGCAGGGGTAGGCAGAGAGGATGGACCGCCAAAAAATCAGTTTTGGTACACACTCTCTACCTCATTCACATTCATACATCGTCTCATACATACTCTTCTATTATTCTGACTCTTGACATGGCCCGACTCAAGTATCTGATTTACTTGATCGTGCCATGTCTTCTTCTTCCATTCACATTTGCGTCATATATTCTCCTTACACTCCTTTCTTCGTCCATTCGCTCTACATGCCCAAACCATCTGAGGGTCCCTTTCTTAATCTAGTCATTACGCTTACATCAGCCTTGCGTTCTTTGCGGATATCCACATTTCTCACACGATCATACATCGTTTTACCACACATACGCCTCATCCTTCCTCTGTCAGTTCCATGCCTCATATACCTCATATTTTTTTTTTATAGAGAAACCTCACAAGAGTCCCAACTGCTCCCCTCTGGAGCCAGGGAGACTATGGCATCCCCAATTGGAGTATGTTGTGAGGCTGAAGGTAAGTGGGGAAGGGAAGGAGATGGGGAAGAGGAAGGTGGGAAAGTACCTGGCTATTCAGATCTAGTCACCAAACACGGCTAAAGCCATTATTAAGCAACGTTTCAATTCTGAATGGTGGTCTTACACCAGGGCGATACTGGGTAAGTACCAGCACCAGAACTCCATTGTGGACTGCTTGCTTCGCTTCTTTGGACAGTGGATCAACATCAGGCTTTATATTCAAATCTAAAGTTTTAAAACTAAATAATTAAAATGTATATATTTTTTCAGGCCGCATTTTGAAAAATAAAAATTAAATTTTGAAAATTTTTATTATTTAATTTTACATATATCGACAAAAAAGTGAGTCGACGAATATAATTGCCTTATAAAATGTGTGAGTGTATTTATTTATTTTTTCGTTAGCAGTAACTAATTTAAGTTTGAAAAAATTTAGGGCGTGCCATTTTTTTAATTTTTAATGTATCTACCTATATTTTTTTTTATTAAATAAAAAAATAAATCTATGGGCCTATGTTATCTTTAGGAACGCTGTGTGGAGGGTTCTTTTTAGGAAAGGAAGGAGAGGATATTCTGGGAAGGAAAAAGGTACGAGGGTCAGGTAAGAATCTGGGGGTCAGTGTGTCCAGGAGTGACGGACGAATGATTCCATACCTCCCACTGGAGAAGTCGAAAGGTCTCCCTCTCCCGTCTCTCCCGATCTGGCCTGCCACGCAATTGGTGGGCAGACGCATCCGCCGCCAAGACCTGGACCAACCTCAACCCATGAACCCGGGCACCCCTGCTAAGTCACCAAACGTAGCGAACCTCTTGGGGTGACCTATGGCATTTTTTATGCATAGCACAAAGGGTAACAATTATTATAAGCAATAATTATTATATTTTAAATAAAACAAACACTTAGTATTTAAAAAAAAAAAAAAAAAAACAATAATTATTAGCCTGTCATACATGTCGCCGACGGGACTCGAACCCGCACCCCTTCGATTGCCGATTGACGAGTTAAATTATTTCACCAAAAAAGTAGACATAATATGTCTCGACGCCACCTAGTGAGAGAGTTAGCACTTACATGCCTTTCTCATATAAAAATAAAGTTGGTTGTTTGCAGGTGCAAAAATGTAATAAGCGGTAATTGTTGAATGAAACACTAGGTATATATTGAATCATTTGGCGGGTAACAGATAAGGCGCCGTAGCTTAATGGTAGAGCTCTCGACCGGGTGCGGGTTCGAGTCCCGTCAGCGACATGTATCTTTTCTCGGGAGGTTTTTTCAATATGGATGAGTGTTTCAGGCTAATAATTATTGCTTATAATAATTGTTACCCTTTGAGCAATTTGATATTTGAGAGCGAAAATATTTGGACCTTCCGACAAAACAGGCCCGAGGCCTGAGGGGCTTAAAGGGTGGGATGTTAATGGTTTAATTCGTGCAGGGTTGATTGTATTTCAAAATAATACACAGACCATTTAAAACAGGGCTGCGAAAAGTGATCGAATGAAATGAATTATCATTTATTTATTTATTCCACGCTATAATGGGCTTTTGCATTCTAGTCACAGTTGAGTATCGCAGTTATTTTAAATTTAAAGTGGATCAAATTCGATAATATTTTTACTTCATATTTATTTTTGTGCAAGTGTCATTTCCTGCACTATTTATTTGTATAATTTTGTAAGAAATGTTATATGTAGGTTTGGAGGGTGGGTGCGTGTCTCCTATGTTGAGGAGATGAATGGGCCTCCGGTTGATTGAGGAGACATCGGTGAGTCGTGATATCTCCGCGCGTGCTGGTCGGAATAATAACACTGTATTATGATTGTTGATGATGATGTATTTACAACGTTTACATTATGCACTATTTACAAATGAAGAGAGTATTTACAATCGTAGTAATATTCCGACACGAACCGCAGATTGCAAAGTTGTGTTACTCGGCAGCTTGCCTGTCGCCGCGCGAGCACTGCGTTGAGTGAAGACTGATTAAGAACGACTGACTGACTTGGCTTGCTCGAGTCCTTATATAGGCCGAGCCTGGCCGGTAAGAGAACGTCAGTTGAAATATTCCCGAAATTTCGGCGCAGCGCTATGTTTCACGTATTGCAGATCCGAGCTCTTTCCAGAAGGTGGTAAGTAGGCGCGCAGTACTAAACATTGCGAGTGGCTACCTAAGTAGGTAGCGTATGCAGTGCGATAAGGTACAGCTACATAAGTAGGTGGCATATCAACCGCTACATAGGTATGTACAATCCTTCATAGGCGTAAATAAATAAATAATCATTAAAACAATAAAGAAATCACGAATCATTGAAAAAAAGTGTAACAACAAAAGTATATATCTTCAATAAAATAAAAAAACATTGGTAAAAATGTCAAGAAATCTCACATAATTAGAAATTTAATATAAACAGAAATGGCAGAAATTATATACGTCTGTTTGTGTCTCCATATATAAAATAATTGCAAAAATATATAAAGTGATTATTTTTAAGGCGAAATATATCTCCCAGATCTGAATATTTATTTCCGAGACCGCGAAGTCTAGGTTAATTTTGATAAGACAGTTTCCTGGCCCCCTAGTACACTCGATCGATAATGATTGATAGGAAAACTTTCGGTAACTTCTCATCGTTCCCTAGGACCTTAGACTTGCCGGGGTTCTGATCTAACCACTGAGCTAATGCGACCCTATCTCCTTTGCTCATATTTAACTGTATCACAACTTTGAGTAGAAACTACAAACAATATCTCAATTTTCTTACCGCATATTTGGTCCTGGGTGAATGGTTACGATCTTTTGCTACGAAACCGGATACCACGGCTTAAAATCATTATTTCTAATTACATTAGTATAGTATATTTTCGGCACGCTTCAGAGTGCTAGATTCTTTCAACATCAAATGAATGAATAAATAAATAAATAATTAACTAGATAGATATATGGACAGACAGACGGACAGATAGACAGACAGACAGACAGACAGACAGACAGACAGACAGACAGACAGTTGAATAGATATATGCATTTAGTTGCCCTGAACGCAATACCAGATCGAATACCTTATTTTATATATACAACTTTTTAAATCGAAATACGTACAAAACTCCTTACTCGGGCGTGTTATAACCAGAGAATACCGAAAATGTGTCCTTTTTAAATTAAATTCTAGACCTATTGACCTGGGGTGAAGACTATATTAGCGAAACTCAATAGAAAAACTGAAACAGAAAAATCAGAAAAAGTTACGGCTACATCCGGGACTCGAACCCAGGACCTTCGTCTTGCCGGGCGCAACTCTATCAACTGAGCGAATGTGTCCTTATCCGATTCGGTCATATTTAACTATATCATACTTCGACTGAGAACTAACAAACTAACTTTTTTTTTTATTATTTCACCAGATTTTCAGGAACGGGTTTAGTTTTTCCCATAGGAAAAACTAAACCCTTTCATACACTTTTCCATATAAATGATCATCTAGTAAATCCACGTTATGCAAGTGTATTATATAAGTATAATTAATACAAAACAATACAAGAACAACACGTTAATCTACCAAACTATTAAATGGGAATATAATTCACCGTCTCCAGATATTTTCATATCAGAGGGTTCGGCTCTGTGGAATTCCTAATTTGACCGATAAATCCTACTGATCCCTCAATATAAATATTTAAAAAATCTTTCGTAATTCTACATGTATTTAAAATGACTGATTTTTGCATTTTTATACACAAATTCTTTGACAAATCTAATATGCCTAAATTTTTAATAAGAGAGCTAGGTATAATGCCAGTAGCCGAAATAACAAAAGGTAATATTTTTATAGTCTGAGAATGCCAAATTCTTTTAATTTCATTTCCTAAATCTGTATACTTTCTTATTTTTTCAGAAACAGATTTTTCAATATTACAGGAATTTTGAATAGCTACATCAATGATATAAGTTATTTTTTTTAATTTTGTCATGTAAAACTATATCGGGTCTATTGTGACTAATTGGTCTGTCTGTTAGTATAGTTTTATCATAGAAAATTTTAAAGAAATTATTTTCTAAAAATGAATTTGGTTCGTATTCATAATATGGTACTATATTATGACAGTCAATCAAGTTATGTTTAATTACCAAACTTTGTTGAATTATTTTTAAAACCTGATTGTGCCTAAATGTAGATATACTCAGACGGCGCTAATATAGAACATCCTGACATAATGTGTTCTATAGTTTCCGGAAAAGTCATACATTTTCTACATAAATCATCAATTTGATTTGGATCTTTGATTATATGCTTCCTATAATTTTTGGTATCGAAATAACACAATATGTACACTATGCATAAAATTCTTTAATAAATAAATAAATTACTCTTATGGAACACCTATTGACTTTTTATAAAAATCTAAATGAATATTCAAAAATTTTCAAATAAAATCGGATATATTGATCCGAGACACTATCTAGGTAACAAATACATACTTTGAATACCTGTTTTCAATAATAAAGGTAGCTGCCAATAGTATGGAAAAAAACATTAGTCGAAGATAATACTGTTAATTCTGAAATTTGAAATATGAAGTTGACAATTACGACAGTCTAATAATAGATCGCAGTAGCCCAATTGGTAGAGGTGTATATCCCGGTAAGACGTAAGGTTCTGGGTTCGAGTCCTATTTGCGACCGTTATCTTTTATTATTTTTCTGTGTCTTGTTCATTTTCATATTTTAAAAAATTAGATTATTATTGATATCTTCTTCTTCAATGATTTATCCATTTTTATTTAAAAATGCGACATCTATTGAGTTTTCTGCAAGCCTAAGATGAATCTATTTTTTTTTAACTTGCTTTTTTAAATCGAGTTTCACTAATATTGTCTTTTTTAAGGTCCATTAACCAGCGGATGAGAATTAAAATACCATAACGCTTGCAACTGTACGAGGAGGTTGCGATGAGAAAGATTGATTATTCGATTAAATTTCTATCAAAATCGATTTTATTTCATTCAAAATTTCCTTTAATATATAACTACTATCAAGTAAGCAATAAAAAAAGGCAAATGCGAAAAGATAAAATTATGAACTTTTAAATTTATTTTTTGATCATAAGTATTTATAATTTTTTAATAATGTCTAAGCGTAAAAAAAACTCTAATTTTTGATTTTATTTTAAATTTAAAATTAAAATTGTGAATAGTGGCTATCTTAGAGAAATTGTTGATTTATTTAACGAAATGATTATATGATTTTAAATGTTTGCTACATAGTACAAATTTTTTTTTGAAAATTTAATAAATTTGCCGACGACCAACGATACAACCTTATTATATTAAAAACTAGCTGACCTGGCAAACTTCGTACCGCTTCAGAATCAATAAATGCTGTGTTTAATTTATTAGCTGAAATAAATTAAGTTTTTATTAAGTTAAAATAAATAGGTACCTACCTACTCTAAGTTCAAAAAATTAAATTGAGCTGTTGACTAAGCACGAAATGTTCGGCACACTACACCATTGACAGTTCGAATTGATTCAAATTATGTCGACCAACGCACATTATTTAAAAAGCCGTTCCATACAAAATATATGAAAAAATTAATTTTCTTCATAATTATTTTTCCTGTGATTTTTTTCGATGTTTTAATAGTTAAATCCAACAAATCAAAGATCATAAAAATTGGTCCAGCCGTTCTTGAGTTATAAATGGTGTAACTAACCCGACTTTGTTTTATATATTAAGATTAAAAACATATTTTTTCAAAATTCAAAACAAAACTTTGCCAGATCAATATTTTTAAATCAATATTTATATTTTTTTGTAAAAAATAGTCGATACGTCTAGAATTCGATTTAAAAATGACATATTTCTGGTTTTGTGGGGTTATTCCCTCTTAATAAAAATATTATAATTTGAGGTTTTACCAATTAAGTTAAAATGAAGAATATAATTGAATTTTTTGATCCGTTCAATATCCCCGTGTGACAATATTTCATCTTCAACCACATTTTTTCTGTCTGCTTTAAAAACGTGGCATATTTTCCGACGTTTAATATTCAAGGTGCGCCCCCTTTGGCATAATAGACATATGATTGCGGTACCAGGTACTACCTATGTTCTGTGATTGAATCAAAACACTTCCACCGAAACGCAGAGTAAGGTGTGATGGGAATTTTCTGGATTTTTATGCAAATATCTTCAAAGCAGATCAATGAAATATATTACTATGTGTATAAAAATGAATCCCTGTTTCCCTTGGTCACGCCATAACTTCAGAATGACTTTACCTATTTCGTTCATCTTTTTTTTAAGTTTTAAGAAAAATTAAAAAAATTGCGCAGAATATGAATAATTTCAAAAATACTATTTTAACTTCGTACGTTTGACAGTTCGCACGTTTGATATATTTAGAGATATTTCCTAAACTATTAATCCGATTGCGATAAAAATTTGGTGAGTTGTTGTGGACATGCCCCGTGAAGATCTCTATTTAGCAATTTTTTCTATATTGGAGTTCTGGAGTTATGAAATTTGAAAAAAAAAATTGCAGTAGGGCACACGCGAGTTGTTAAAAATGAGTGTATTTTATGGATTTTAGCGGCAGTGAAAAAAGGCTGGAGGGGGAGGGGAATCTGGGTGGCGCGGAGGGGAATGAAAAAGGGGTGGATAATGGGGGGGGTTGAGCGAGGGGGAGGGGGGAACGCGGAGAAGGTGAAAGAAAAAGGAAGGGGCGAGGGTGAGGAAGAGGTGGCGGAAGGGGAATAGGGACGAATGGGAAAGGACACGCAGGGAGAAACAATTTCTTTATTTAAGTGGCATTGCAACGCGAGCCGGGTATCAGCTAGTATTATGATAAATTTCATACCAAACGTAGCGGCACATCGAGATGATCCGACTTCTCAACGTGTTAAGACGATAGACTTCGCTTTTCGGCCCATACAAAAAGGACGCCCGGGAAAAAACACTTTTCTACATCGAAAGTTGCACAAAATGAATACATTTTTTTGTACTGCCTTCTAGAGGGTGAAAACTATGTCGGTATGTTTTCGAATTTTCGATGCGTTTCGTATTAACGTAAACATTCACTGTCAAACATGTACGATTTATCAAAAAATATTAGGAAAAAGTGCTTCTAACTGAACTCTCATAAAGAATTATAAAATTATAAAAAGCTACCGACGTAGCTTCTTCTTTCTAAAAAATATATATTTTTTAAAATTTCAATTTCGTGAAAGTTTCGGTGTAGAAAAGTGTATTCTCCATAACCCCCTTTTCGAGCGATTTCTGTAGGTAAATTTGAGCGTTGTCTCATTCGCACATTTCGCATTCGCATGTATTGTAAGTGTGCGTGAGCTTATTGTGAGCGGGACAGAATGACAGTCGCGGATGTTCCGCGTGTCGTTCAAAGTCTAGCCTCTTAAGGGACGTACTTTATTTATTTTAATCAGAGATTTCTGATATTATTCGAGAGTTTATGCTGTCGACTCCCGTTCGAACCCGGCGCCGGCAAATACATTTCATTTGTATTATTGTAGAAAGCAATCACTTTGTGGTTTGACATATTTAATAAAAATACAATAACACTTGTTTTGTTTAAAACCACGATTTTTATTTAATTTATTTTACCGACCGGTTTCGCTTTACTCAAGCATCATCAGGGTACAAATTAATACTAAACAATAACTACAAAATATGTGTTTCATCAATAATTAAAAGTAATACACACGTTCACGAATTGACGGACTATTGATGTACGCTATACTAATAATTAATTAAAATGTACTTACTACTCAGATATAATTTATTTGAAGATAAATATACTGACAGCCGGCTTTGTTTGTGTTTTCTTCCTCTACTGAGGTTTGACACCATTATGGCTGCGTTCACATAAAAAAAAATTGGTTCGATTATAGATTCAGTCGCTACCGGACAAACTATTTTTGCATTTTTCGAATTAAAAATAAACATCCTTTTAGTAACCTTTCCAAAAACTGGATTTTGTAAAAAAAATACGGTGTATTAAGTAATGACAGGTGTTAAATAGCTTAAATTTTTCATTCATATTTTGGACTTGCTGTTGAAGATCGTACATTAGGACGCGTTCCCGAAATGACTTTCTATGCATATATATTGATATAGTTTAAAATTTACTTAATTTATAAATTGTATTGTTTGATGTACACACAAAACAAGTTAGTTGTAGTATTATATTAGTTTTATTTTCTCAATAAAGTCAAGATTTAAGATGATAGACTTCGCTTTTCGGCCCATACGAAAAGGACGCCCGGGAAAAAACACTTTTCTACATCGAAAATTGCACAAAATTAATATATTTTTTTATACTGCCTTCTAGAGGGTCAAAACTATATCGGTATGTTTTCAAATTTTAGATGCGTTTCGTATTAACGTAAACATTCACTGTCAAACATGTACGATTTATCAAAAAATATTATTTAAGGAAAAAGTGCTGCTAACTCAACTATCATAAATAATTATAAAATTATAAAAAGCTACCGACATAGCTTCTTCTTTCAGCGATTTCTGTAGGTAAATTTGAGCGTTGTCTCATTCGCACATTTCGCATTCGCATGTATTGTAAGTGTGCGTGAGCTTATTGTGAGCGGGACAGAATGACAGACGCGGGTGTTCCCCGTGTGGTTCAAAGTCTAGCCTCTTAAAGCCAGGGACACACACGGCGTTATAAGAGCTAGCATTATTTGGCTTGGCCTATTTCAGCATATTCCTCGCCATGCATTTCAATCGCAAATGTATGGCGAGCGATATGGTGAAGTAGGCCAAGCCAAATAACGCCGGCGCTTTTAACGCTGTGTATGTATGTCCCTGGCTTAAGACATTAAATTGCTAGCAAAGCCAGTTCACCTTGATGATTTTGAGCCATAGACAGAGGGAGACAAGACGATAAAATTATTACAAACAGTGAGGATACATTTACATTAATATCTCCAAATGAATTGAGAAAAAACCAACAGATAATTGTAGACTAATGGGTTATCGAAAGTGACAAAACGAAATAATTAAGAGTGATTGACCAGCGGCTGAGAGCAAAAGTTTAAAAAGCTTGCAACTGTACTGAAAGACTCCAATGAGAAAGATCGATTTTTTTTTTTTTTTTATAGAGAATACCTCACAAGAGTCCCAACTGCTCCCGTCTGGAGCCAGTGAGACTATGGCATCCCCAATTGGGGTATGTTGTGAGGCTGAAGGAAAGTGGGGAAGGGAAGGAGATGGGGAAGAGGAAGGTAGGAAAGTACCTGGCTATTCAGATCTAGTCACTAAACACGGCTAAAGCCATTATTAAGCAACGTTTCAATTCTGAATGGTGGTCTTACACCAGGGCGATACTGACAGTATCTTCCACTCTGGAACGTGCCGCAAATGCAGTAAATATTATTTTTATTAATTAATTGTGAAATAACACAAATTAATCAAATAAAATTTATTTGCGCACGCCGGGTTCGAACCCGCAACCTTCCGATTGGGAGTCAAGTGTTGTTACCACTCGACCACGGACAGTCGTCAATTATTCCCCGTTTATTATTCCCCGATTATTCCCGTCTCAAATTTTATTCTTTCATTCTAAACTTGCTTTAATATATACCTATAATACACTCAAGGAAGCAATAAAATGCTCAAAACGCACGATGATGAATTACTAAATATCGTGTCCTTTTTTTGATCATAAATATCAATAATGTCTAAACATAATAAGTGTGTAAAATTTTTTTTTAATATTTTACTTTGTTAGACCTCAAATAAATACAAAAACTGAGGTATTTTTTAATGATTTTGTATAAATTATGTATTGATTTATTTTGTTGTATGATTATATGATTTGAAATTTGTGTTGTTTAACAGAATCTATCGTTTGAAAATTGAACAAATCTGCCAACGACCAACGGGATAACCTTAGTATATTCAAAATACACTTTTTTCAATTTTTTAAAACTGCGTGTACCAGATAAAATAACAATCTTTCAAAATCTATTTATGTTTTTTTGTTAAAAAGAGTCGATACGTCTAGAATTTGATTTAAAGGGGAATAATTTCCGGTATTCTCTGGTAATACCCTCTTAACAGTTTAATGGAAACACAGCTAATAAATTGGAAACATTAGAAATCAAAAAAACCAATTGTCCTGTACTTAATAATCTATTAGAGATATCTAGTAGCCCAATATTAGATATGTTTCCACTAAACTATTAATAATTTCATTTTGTCACTTTTGATAACCCATTAGTCTATAATTATATCTTGGTTTTTTTACCAATTCATTTGCATTAATGTAAATGTATTAGTCTTCTTCCGATCCGGCCCGCCACGCAGTTTCTAGGCAGACGCCTCTCTACCATTCATAGATCTTTTCAATGAGCTATATTTCGTAACTTAGCAGAGGTGCACGAGTTCATAGGGATAGGTTTGTCAAGGACTTGGCGGAGGATGTTTCTGCCCACCGACTGCGTGGCGGACCGGATCGGAAGATAATGGTTAAAGGAGACCTTTTGACCTCTCCAGCCAGACTCTCTCGACCCATCGCACTGCACCGCAGTATGAGAGATGACATTATTATTACTGAACTCACACCATACACTTGAATCCTTCCCAGAACTTCCTCTCTTTCTTTTCCTTAACCCCTCAGGCCAATTTGTTCGCTTTTTGTAACAACTCGTATAGGTCTCGTAGAAATCGTTGTGTTTCCCTTACTCACATGGTTAGAAATAAGTACGCTTTACATTCAAACCTAAAAATTAACCACAAAATGAGTGAAATGTACTGAATACCTTATAAAACCAAATTTTCCGACGGAATATATATAAATATAATTTTTACATGAAACGACAAAAAATTGAGTTGACGATAACGTTTACAATACATTGTATTTAAAACCTTATGTGTTTATTTCGAATTATCAAATTTGATAGCTTATTTCATCACCTTTCAAAAACAGTTTTTAGTTTTCAGTTGCGTTCAGAAACATTTTATTTATTTGGATTTTATTGAAATATTTTGAATTTCCGACAAAATATGAGGCCTGTGAGGTTAAAAATACTCTCCACACAATATCCTCAAATTTGACATAGGTCCTGACCGAAATTAATTTCCTCGGGGCCCATTGCGAAAATTAATAAATTTACTTCTGAACATTTAATCTTTATTTATTTATTTTATTTATTTATTTATTTTATTTATTTATTTATTTACATTTGATACATTTAAAGCCAAAATAACAAATAATATTACATAATACGAGAATATATTTAAAATGAATACAAGTGTTATTACATTGTTTTAGGTCGATATTAGTTCCTAGCTAGGCAGATTGCCTATTCTAAGGAACCAAAGTGTGTAAAGTGCCAAATGCAATTTAAATTATAATTTTTTTTTTAATTAATACCTATGTACTAAGTTCTTACTAAATGTGCCATTCATAGGTAACCATGTATCGTTTTAAGTCACATTATATAATAGTTTTTCAGACTCCTCCCTACCCAAGCCAATTTATAAAAATTATGTTTCTTTTTTTGCCCCTTATTCGTTTCTAAATATTCATCCGATTGCGATGAAACTCTGGTGAGGTGTTTGCGAATGTTTTATATACTATGGTGAGCTTTGGAGTTGTGAAATTATTTTCTGTACCATTCATCCGATTGCGATGAAACTCTGGTGAGGTGTTTGCGAAAGTTTTATATACGATGGTGAGCTCTGGAGTTGTGAAATTATTTTCTGTACCATTCATCCGATTGCGATGAAACTCTGGTGAGGTGTTTGCGAAAGTTTTATATACGATGGTGAGCTCTGGAGTTGTGAAATTATTTTCTGTACCATTCATCCGATTGCGATGAAACTCTGGTGAGGTGTTTGCGAAAGTTTTATATACGATGGTAAGCTCTGGAGTTGTGAAATTATTTTCTGTACCATTCATCCGATTGCGATGAAACTCTGGTGAGGTGTTTGCGAATGTTTTATATACTATGGTGAGCTCTGGAGTTGTGAAATTATTTTCTGTACCATTCATCCGATTGCGATGAAACTCTGGTGAGGTGTTTGCGAAAGTTTTATATACGATGGTGAGCTCTGGAGTTGTGAAATTATTTTCTGTACCATTCATCCGATTATGATGAAACTCTGGTGAGGTGTTTGCGAATGTTTTATATACTATGGTGAGCTCTGGAGTTGTGAAATTATTTTCTGTACCATTCATCCGATTGCGATGAAACTCTGGTGAGGTGTTTGCGAAAGTTTGATATACGATGGTGAGCTCTGGAGTTGTGAAATTATTTTCTGTACCATTCATCCGATTGCGATGAAACTCTGGTGAGGTGTTTGCGAAAGTTTGATATACGATGGTGAGCTCTGGAGTTGTGAAATTATTTTCTGTACCATTCATCCGATTGCGATGAAACTCTGGTGAGGTGTTTGCGAAAGTTTTATATACGATGGTGAGCTCTGGAGTTGTGAAATTATTTTCTGTACCATTCATCCGATTGCGATGAAACTTTGGTGAGGTGTTTGCGAAAGTTTTATATACGATGGTGAGCTCTGGAGTTGTGAAATTATTTTCTGTACCATTCATCCGATTGCGATGAAACTCTGGTGAGGTGTTTGCGAAGGTTTTATATACAATGGTGAGCTCTGGAGTTGTGATATTATTTTCTGTACCATTCATCCGATTACGATGAAACTCTGGTGAGGTGTTTGCGAAAGTTTTATATACTATGGTGAGCTCTGGAGTTGTGAAATTATTTTCTGTACCATTCATCCGATTGCGATGAAACTCTGGTGAGTTGTTGTGCTCACGCCCGCGAAGTTTCTATGTACAATGGTGATCTCAGGAGTTATGAAATTATTTTCTATACCGTTCAACCGATTGCGATGAAACTTTTTTACAATATTGAGCTATGGCGTTATGAAATTTGTATGAAAAAATTACATGTCAATTAAAATGTTTGTAATTCATATAGTTTAGCGGCAGGGAGGGGAATCCGGATGGGAAAGGGGTTAGCGGGACGCATGGAAAAGGACACGCAGGAAGAAACAATTTCTTTCTTTAAGTGGCATTTCAACGCGCCGGGTACTCGCTAGTTTCAAATAAAAATGTAACTTACCGTAAAAACTTTCGTTGTCTACGGGTTCTGCTTTCACGGCGAAGAGTTCGTATCCCAGCGAGTTCAAAATGTCACTGAAAATATAAATAATTCATTTTTAACTAGATACCTATCTGCTTATAACTTCATTATATGTATTAAACATCACCAGGCAAATTGGTTCTTTTTTCGGAAAAACTCTCAGACAACGGTCTCATAGAAATAGTTGTGTCTCCCTTACTATCGTGGTTAGAAACGTGATCTAAACGGCTTTAGAACGAGAAAACACCACGCAAAGACCGCCACCAAGATCCGGACAAACCTCACCCCATGAAGCCAGGCCAGATCAGGTTGTCCGTGTTGAAAATAAATTACTTTCAGGTGTCTACATAGCTCGTTAAGAGGCCAAACGTAGCTAACCGCTTGGGGTACCTATGACGGAGGTGTTGATTATCCAATAAATGGTTCCCGGGCGGTGGTACCCATACGAACCTCTTGGAAGGTTAGTTTTGAGCTTAGTAAACTTATATTAGAAAAGATAATGATTGAGTTAGGTTATGTTGCAAAGGTTTGAGTTATGTTAGATTGAGGATAGATTAGAGTATGTTTAGTTTAGGTTATGTTGGTCAGATTTGAGTTAGGTTAGAGTGAGGTTAGATTAGAGTATGTTTAGTTTAGGTTATGTTAGTCAGGTTTGAGTTAGGTTAGATTGAGGTTAGATTACAGTATGTTTAGTTTAGGTCATGTTGGTCAGATTTGAGTTAGGTTAGGTTAGGTTAGATTAGAGTATGTTTAGTTTAGGTTATGTTGGTCAGGTTTGAGTTAGGATAGAGTGAGGTTAGATTAGAGTATGTTTAGTTTAGGTTATGTTGGTCAGATTTGAGTTAGGTTAGAGTGAGGTTAGATTAGAGTATGTTTAGTTTAGGTTATGTTAGTCAGGTTTGAGTAAGGTTAGATTACAGTATGTTTAGTTTAGGTTATGTTGGTCAGATTTGAGTTAGGTTAGAGCGAGGTTAGATTAGAGTATGTTTAGTTTAGGTTATGTTGGTCAGGTTTGAGTTAGGTTAGAGTGAGGTTAGATTACAGTATGTTTAGTTTAGGTTATGTTGGTCAGGTTTGAGTTAGGTTAGATTGAGGATAGATTAGAGTAAGTTTAGTTTAGGTTATGTTGGTCAGGTTTGAGTTAGGTTAGAGTGAGGTTAGATTAGAGTAAGTTTAGTTTAGGTTATGTTGGTCAGGTTTGAGTTAGGTTAGATTGAGGATAGATTAGAGTAAGTTTAGTTTAGGTTATGTTGGTCAGGTTTGAGTTAGGTTAGAGTGAGGTTAGATTAGAGTAAGTTTAGTTTAGGTTATGTTGGTCAGGTTTGAGTTAGGTTAGATTGAGGTTAGATTAGAGTAAGTTTAGTTTAGGTTATGTTGGTCAGGTTTGAGTTAGGTTAGATTGAGGTTAGATTAGAGTAAGTTTAGTTTAGGTTATGTTGGTCAGGTTTGATTTAGGTTAGAGTGAGGTTAGATTAGAGTAAGTTTAGTTTAGGTTACGTTAAGTCAGGTTTGAGTTGTGTTAGGTTTGGTAAGAGTTAGGTTATGTTAAGTTAGGTTTGAGTTAGGTTAGGTTATGTTAGGTTAGGTTAGAGTTAGGTTTGATGGTGTGATAACATTCAAACTGTATGAATTTGGGAACAATTCAGAAAACATTCAGGTAGATATCGTAAACTTGGCTTCACGACTTTCGCAACCGACTAAGGGAAGGTTCTCACCTATTCCAGAGCGATCTGTCCTCTGACATGACTCCATTTCCGACTGTATATAGACCACTTCCTTCAGACACCAGGCGAGATCTGTGGAAAACACAACATGTCAATTAGTCATCTTTTTAAGTAACAAAATAAATAAATTGTTAATAAATCATCTGAAGTTACTTAATCAATAATATTTTAATAATATTTCTTTTCAAGTAACTAAATAAATAATATGTTAATAAAACTTATTTTTAAGTAAATAGATAACATGTTAATACAACTACTTTTTAAGTAACTAAATAAATAACGTGTTAATAAAACATAATTTTGCGTAACAAAATAAATAACATGTTTATAAATCATTTTTATTAAAGTAACTAAAAAAAGAACATGTTAATAAATCATTTTTATTGAAGTAACTAAATAAATAACAAGGTAACTAAATAAATAACATATTAATAAATCATTTTTATCAAAGTAACTATATAAATAACATTTTAATAAATCTTTTTAATCAAAGTAACTAAATAAATACATGTTATTAAAACATTTTTTTCAAAGTAACTAAATAAATATCATTTTAATAAATCATTTTTAAGTAACAAAATAAATATAATGTTAATAAATCATCTTTTCATCTTATTCTAAATAAATATCATGTTAATTAATCGTTTTTAAGTAACAAAATACATAAAATGTAACAAATCGTATTTTTGTAACTAAATAAATAACATGTTAATAAATCATCTTTTTGGTAATAAAATAAATAACATGTTAATATATCACAACATGGGCATGTGCCTAGCCTGGTGGTTGTAAAATCATCAAAACATGTAATTATCAGTTTAATAAATAAATAAAATTTTAAAAACAAATATCGTCTTTTTAAAAGGCTAAATAAATAACCATCTTTTTATTTTACTAAGGGGGTTTCTCACCATCCTTCCAATAGCTTAACTCCCCTAATAACGAATATTATTAAAAATAAAAATAAAATACTCGCAGAGGTTAGAAAACTCGGCCAACTTATCCATTATATAGCCACTATTCATAGGTTCGAGTACCGAATTATAATCTCCAACTTAATAAATAAATAAATCGAAAATATTCGTTATTAGTGTAGATAAGCTATTGGGAGGATGGTGAGAAACCCTCTAAATAAATAACCATCCCAACAGAGAGGATGGAGCGCCACACAACACACTCTGTATACCGTGCCACATTGTCATACACATTCGAGAAGATAAAGGTAGCGACAGACTCGCAGCTCACATCAAAAAGTTATTTATAACACAATAGCGCTCGCCATACAATCCCATGAGACCCGCCAGACGTAAAAAGATGATGCGCTGTGATCGCGGTTTGAATCTTCGCTAATCGGAATTATTTTTCGTATTCGCTACAGTGGCGATATCAGAAAAGTTATGCGACCCCCTCTCTACCGTAAACAGGAGAGGGGGTCATTTTTAATACACGGAGCATGCACGGAGCTGTCCAGTTGACATATCCAGTACAAAGAAATGATATTCTCTCGACCGCTTCCGATTTCAACTGACCCCTTCTCCTGCCGTAGGAAGGAATATTTTTTAACGTAGTGTGTCGGTAGAAAAGATACTTATAACGCAGTATCTTTTTGATGTGAACTTCGCGTTTGTCGCCCGCTTAAGAAAAACAGAGAAACATAAGAAAGAAATAAAGAAAAAACATAATAAAACAATAATTACGTATGTAAAAATTTCGGTTCGATGATAACTCAGAAACAAGAGTTTTCCAGTCACCAAAAATTTCATCTCACGTAAAAAAATCTTTGGTATCTCGTCAAAAGGGGGTAAAATCTGAAAGTGGATGTTTAGGTTAGGGTTGATTCAGGAACAGAGAGTCCCCCTCGCACAGAGGCAGTTTGCAGCGCGGGGAGGACAAAGCAATAGACTTACTAAAGTACTTCTTACTGATCCGATTTTTTGAGCACTGTGCATTATTTCTACAAAAATTTGGTCAAAATTTTTTTTAGTTTCTTTAAATATAAAAAATTAATTGTAAATTTCCTGACAATTGATTTTATTTTATTTATTGTTATCAAGTTTAGTTTGTAGAAATCAATTTTTTTTTTTTTTAATATGTTCTTATATATTTTTTTTTATAGATTTTCAATACACTTTTCCATATAAATGATCATCTAGTAAATCCACGCTATGCAAGTGTATTATTTAAGTATAATTAATACAAAACAATACAAGAACAACATGTTAATATAATTCAACGACTCCAGATATTTTCATATCAGAGGGTTCGGCTCGGTGGAATTCCTAATTTGACCGATAAATCCTACAGATCCCTCAATATAAATATTTAAAAAATCTTTCGTAATCCTACATGTATTTAAAATGACTGATTTTATATAATAATATCAATTATTAATTTATAAAATATTATTATTAAACTGTCCGTGACAGACAGTGTGATAAAGCGTTTTATCAACTAAATAAAATATTATTGAATTTAAAAAAATATATTTTAATTTTTTGTGTAAACCAACAGTAACAATATTTTAAACAAAATGGTAAATATGTAGTTATGATAATTGAATTATTAATAGGTTATCACTGATTTCTTTAAATTTATTTATTTTTAATGTGAATACCGCACAAGAATCCAAACAGCTCCTATCCGCCTGGAGAAAGTAAGACTATGGCATCCCCAATTGGGATATGCTGTGAGGCTGAGATAGTGGAGAGGAAAAAAAATGAAACACCCCTGCCATAGGTCACTCCCCGGGTTTATGGGGTGAGGGGTGTCTAGATCTTGGCGGCCAATGTGTTTGCCCTAAGGAAGTACCTGGCTTCTCATATCTGATCACCAAACACGGCTAAAGCCATTTTAAGCTACATTTTAATACTGAATGGTGGTCTCACATCAGGGCGATACTGAGAGTATCTTCAACTCTGGAACGTTCCGCAAATATTTTTAATTAATTATTTGTGAAATAACGCAAATAAATCAAATAAATTTTATTGGGATTGGGAGTCGAGATTCGATTAGTATGATATATAAAATAATAAGGATGAGATTAAAAATTATAATATTTAATATGTATGGCCATGGTTTTTGCAGAAATGTCCCTCTGTGCATTCATATTTTTAAGATTCTTGAAAAGGCAACATCACATCTCTTGACGCACAGCGGGTCATCTTTGATATTTAAGTCGAATTCTGCGGCTGACAGTACCCGCTGTGGGTCTCAAACCACGCCCCATACTTGTATAAAGACTTGGGAAGACTTCTGACATGTCCCGTCATATTCCTCAGTCGATATAATCGATAAAGAATGAATTTACTTTGGTTTCGATTAGTGACACAGTGTACGGAAAATACATCTAGAAGTGTGACCTCAGCCTAAGAAAAAAAAGATTACTAAAGTTTTTTTTTTTTTTACATTAGTTCCGTGTCATCTTTAAGGATGCTGTGTGGAGGGTCTTTTTAAATCAAGGAAGTTCTGAATCTAAAGAAGTCAAGGACGCCCGAGAAAGACGTGGCACGATCAAGTGAATCAGATACTCGAGTCGGGCCATGTCAGGAGTCAGAATAATGGAATAGTATTTATGAGAAGATACATGAATGTGAATGAGGCAAGAGGTGCGTACCCCTGCGGGGAAACGGCGTAGTGGGTAGTTAGTTATAACATGTTAAATAACAGAAAAAATGTTTTTATAACAGATATTATCTTAAAAACTCAAAGTGTTCAAAAGAAACATGTAATAAAGGCAGCGTTTTGTCCATACAAACATATTCAGACAGTGCGCCCCATTGTTGAATTTGGCAGCCACCTCTGGGCTGGAGCCCCAAAATATCTGGTGGTGCAGTTGCCCGTTTCGCTAAGTAATCGGGTGAGTCGTAAAAACGACCCGTTCTCATTTGTTGTGTTTGATTTCACCCCTGTTGTGTCCCTCGACCTTCCCCAACCCCTTCTCCCGGACTAAATGCAACATCCGCTCCTTTCTTCTCCCGAGAGAGAGTTACACGAAGAAAATACTACATCATAATACTGTTATAGTAAGGAAGGACAATAAAGTTTTATGAATTCTTTCTGAAATTAATGTGAGTGAAGTCTTGTATAAGAAAGTAATTCTAACTAACTGAAATGAAAATCTAGTCTCCTTCAACGGTAGCATTCTTCCGAACAGGTCCTCCATTGATATGCTCGGTGTAATTTTAAGTGGCCAGCTCAGGTACGGGGGCTCCATCGAGGCCAGAGTTAAGTTGGCCTCTCAGAAACTGGGCGTACTGTACAGGGCCCGCAGATACTTTATTAGTACACAACTGCTAACCCTGTACAAATCGCAAGTGCGCCCCACGGTTGAATTTTGCAGTAACCTCTGGTCTGGAGCCCCAAAGTATCTGAATAAACACCCTCGACTCTGTGCAGAAACGGGCGGTCCGTTTGATAGATTCTCCCGTCTTAACAAATGGATTGCAATCCTTAGAACACAGGCGTCGGGTGGGAATTCTATCCTTGTTCTACCGGTATTTCAATGGAAGATGCTCCGAGGAACTAGCGTCATTGATCCCCTCGGCACCGGTTCATAATCGGGAAACACGCCAAACGCTCGCCCAACATATGTACACGGTTGATATTTGTCACATGAGAACTGGTCGTTTTTACGGCTCGTTCTTGAGTTCAACAGCTCGGCTGTGTAACGATTTTCCGGCTTCTGTGTTTCCTCCTTCCTCTCCTCAAAAAGACCCTCCACGCAGCATCCTCAAAGATGACATAGGCCCCGACGGAAATTATTTTCCTCAGGGCCTCCTGTATGTTGTTAATATAAAACCCGACTTCTTCTACCTTTCACATTTGTGTCATATATTCTCTTTACACTCCTTTTGTCAATCATTCTCTCTACATGCCAAACCATCTAAGCGTCCCTTTCTTAATCTTACGCTTACATCCGCCTTGCATTCTTTTCGAACCTCCACATTTGTCACACGATCATACATGGTTTTATTACACATACGCCTCAAGGATCTCATTTCTACAGCATTCAGTCTACTTTCATCCCAGTTTCATGCTTCACTGCCGTACATCAGGGTAGGTACCAGCATTCCATAGTGAACTGCTAGATTCGCTTATTTTGAATAAGTCTTTCAAATAAATCTTATTTACTTAAGTAATTTAAGTTGTTTTCCAACTAAGCCTAATACATAAAACAAAGTCTGGTTAGTTACACCATTTATATAACTCAAGAACGGCTGGACCGATTTTTATGATCTTTGATATGTTGAATTTGTCTCCTTCTCGAATAGTAGAATAACGAGCTCCAGCGTTATGAAATTTGCATAAAAATTTGAAATAAGAAATTAAAAACTGGCTTTATTTTGTGGAGATTAGCGTCAGGGAAAAAAGACGGGAGGGTGTGGGAAACTGAAGGGGCAGAGGGGAATTAAGGAAAAGGTTAAGGAAGGCGGGAGGCGGAAACTGAAGGGGCAGAGGGGAATTAAGGACAAGGTTCATGGGGGGGAAGCGGAAACTGAAGGGGCAGAGGGGAATTAAGGACAAGGTTCATGGGGGGGAAACGGAAACTGAAGGGGCAGAGGGGAATTAAGGAAAAGGTTAAGGAGGGGGGAGGCGGAAACTGAAGGGGCAGATGGGAAGAAGGACAAGGTTCATAGGGGGGAGGCGGATACAGAAGGGGCAGAGGGAAATTAAGGAAAAGGTTAAGGAGGGGGGGGGGTACTGAAGGGGCAGAGGGGAATTAAGGAAAAGGTTAAGGAGGGGGAGGTGGAAACTGAAGGGGCAGAAGGGAATTAAGGAAAAGGTTAAGGAGGGGTAGGTGGAAACTGAAGGGGCAGAGGGGAATTAAGGAAAAGGTTACGGAGGGGGGAGGCGGAAACTGAAGGGGCAGAGGGGAATTAAGGAAAAGTTTAAGGAGGGGAGGAGGCGAAAACTGAAGGGGCAGAGGGGAATTAAGGACAATGTTCATGGGAGGGGGTGGGGGGAGGCGGAAAAGGTGGAAAAGGAATGCGGAATTCGCTAGAAGGTGAGACAACGGGAGAGGGGTGGGGGAAGGTGGAAGGCGGGAGGGGAAGAGCTTTTTGTAAAAGTCTAAATGAATATTCAAATATTTTCGTTAAGATTATTAGTATAATCTTCCTCTTCAATGATCTATTAAATTTAATTTTAATTATTATCTATTTATTTTAATATTAAATTCTTGTGACATTTCAGCCGCTCTAAATACAGTAATGCGCTGTGGATTGTTTCTGCTTTATAGAGGGTGATGCATAATTTAGTGCTATTTAATGCTACGTGTCCTCGGGGAGTTGTATAGATACAGGGTGTAGATATTACAGGCTACAGTGTTGTGAGTCTATTATTTAACTCCCAGATTTGTAAATGTAATACGGTTTGTTCGCTATTTAGCGATTTATTAAATATGCACGTTACATTTAGGGGAGTTAATGTCTTTCATTTATTTATTTATACAACTTTATTTATTATATTTCATTGCTAAGTAAAGAAGATCTACAGTCTCTCGTGTCTAGAATGAACCAAGTTGTATGAAGAATGAATTAATGATGAATGTAAGCTAGTCTAAAGTCATGGTGTTTGAAAGAGAGAGTACGAAAACAGTGTGCAATATATTTGTTAATGGTGAATACTTGGAGCAGATGAATGAGTTTGTATATTTGGGAAGTATGTTTATGAGAGATGGGGAGATTGATAGAGATATTGAAAGAAGGGTAAATGCAGGTAACTGCATTAATGGTGGACTGAAAACGCCGTTGGAGCCAACAAGAAGCTGACCAAAGAAGCGAAGCTAGCAGTCCACAATGGAGTGCTGGTATCTACCCTGATGTAAGGCGTGGAACAAATTCACAGTGTTTCTTAAATACTACTTCAAACATTTGTTGAGAGATTTGTGCTCTTTTTTTTATAGAGAAACCTCACAAGAGTCCCAACTGCTCCCTTCTGGAGCCAGTGAGACTATGGCATCTCCAATTGGAGTATGCTGTGAGGCTGAAGGTAAGTGGGGAGGGAAGGAGATGGGGAAGAGGAAGGTGGGAAAGTACCTGGCTATTCAGATCTAGTCACTAAACACGGCTAAAGCCATTATTAAGCAACGTTTCAATTCTGAATGGTGGTCTTACACCAGGGCGATACTGAGAGTACGAGTACGATACGTTCCACTCTGGAACGTGCCGCAAATATAACACATATTATTTTTATTAATTAATTGTGAAATAACACAAATTAATCAAATAAAATTTATTTAAAAAAATCTATTTTAAAGAAGTCGTGCTTTACTAAATATTTTTACTTCCGCACTTCAATTACTATCTGTTTTATATTAACGCGCTCCCTCTAAAATTCGTATTTAAATATCTCCCTATCACTGTATTAACTGTACATACGAGTATGTGAAACACGTGATTGTATTAATTGAACATGTATGAAATATAAACTCTTCTTCCATCCACAAGCAAATGCTCTTAATGGAAGACCAGTATGAATTAACATGTACCATTCTTAAGTTAATAAAAAAATATATATATGTCATCTTACGTTTTTAGATTTTCACGGCCAAAAGTATTTTCTTTGTTTGTTTTTGGGGTGTTATGCCGTGTTGCGCTACCTTCTTCTTTAGCCGACGTTTCGGACAGCGTTGCAGTGTCCATCTTCAGGGCAGATCCGGCAGATCCGACGATGTGTAATTGTTAGTGTTAAGAGGCTAGACTTTGAACCACACGCGGAACACCCGCGACTGTCATTCTGTCCCTCTCACAATAAGCTCACGCACACTTTCAATACATGCGAATTCGAAATGTGCGAATGAGACAACGCTCAAATTTACCTACAGAAATCGCTCGAAAAGGGGTTTATGGAGAATACACTTTTCTACACCGAAACTTTCACGAAATTGAAATTTAAAAAAAAATATATTTTTTAGAAAGAAGAAGCTATGTCGGTAGCTTTTTATAATTTTATAATTCTTTATGAGAGTTCAGTTAGCAGCACTTTTTCCATAAATAATATTTTTTGATAAATCGTACATGTTTGACAGTGAATGTTTACGTTAATACGAAACGCATCGAAAATTCGAAAACATACCGACATAGTTTTCACCCTCTAGGCAGTATAAAAAAAATATATTCATTTTGTGCAATTTTCGATGTAGACAAGTGTTTTTTCCCGGGCGTCTTTTTTGTATGGGCCGAAAAGCGAAGTCTATCATCTTAAGTGTGTGCTTATTTACTTGGAAGCGATACTGCCGGATCTGCCCTGATGATGGACACTGCAGCGCTGTCCGAAACGTCGGCCAAAGAAGGAGGTAGCGCCACACGGCATAACACCCCAAAAACAAACAACGAAAAAATCATCTTCTTCTTCTTTTTATTTACTTATTTATTTATTTTATTTTACACCCAGAGGGCTTTTACGTATAAAGGCAGTACACTTTAAGACAAGAAAAAAATATGCATATGTTATATGAAATAAGAATAAAATCAACAAAAAATTGAAATACAGTGAAAAATAATACGATAAAGTTGTGATAAAAAAAATACATAGGTACATGCGATAAAAATGCAAGCAACAAAATTTAAAAGTACGGTTAGTAAAGAATTTCAACATTTTTAACATGTTAATGACACCATGTCCTAGGAACATTCATTTTGAAAGCTTACTAATGTAAAATGTGAAACAAACTCAAAATATAAAAAAAGTTCTTGCAATCGGACAGAAAGATAGCAGCCAATAAAATATGCTTTAAGAAAGTGAAGATAATGTTGGTAGTTCTCAGTCGAAGTATGATACAGTTAAATATGACCGAATCCGATTGGGATATATTAGCTCAGTTGGTAGCCGAAGGTCCAGATTTGACCGTATCTTTTTCTGATTTTTCTGTTTCAGATTTTCGATTGTCTTCATTAATTAAAATATACAATTTTATTAAAGTTTCTGTTCAGATTTCAGCCCAATAATCTTTGAATCAGAAACCGCGCAATGTCCGACAACTCAACAACATGGCATTTCATCTCTCCTTGATGAAATGCCACATTGATGAGTTAAAATTGATAAAAAAAACTCGGCTTTTCTTTATGGTGAATACCTCACGAGAATCCCAACAGTGAGGCTATGCCAACAGTGAGGCTATGCCAACAGTGAGGCTATGCCAACAGTGAGGCTATGCCAACAGTGAGGCTATGCCAACAGTGAGGCTATGCCAACAGTGAGGCTATGCCAACAGTGAGGCTATGCCAACAGTGAGGCTATGCCAACAGTGAGGCTATGCCAACAGTGAGGCTATGCCAACAGTGAGGCTATGCCAACAGTGAGGCTATGCCAACAGTGAGGCTATGCCAACAGTGAGGCTATGCCAACAGTGAGGCTATGCCAACAGTGAGGCTATGCCAACAGTGAGGCTATGCCAACACTGAGAGTATGGCAACCCCGATTGGGGTAAGTTGTGAGGCGGAAGGTAGGTGGGGAAAGGAAGGAGATGGGGACGATGAAGGTGGGTAAGTGCCTGGCTATTCAGATCTAGTCACTAAACACGGCTAAAGCCATTTGGAGCAACGTTTCGATTTTGAATGGTGGTCTTACACCAGGGCCATACTGAGAGTTTCTTCGACTCTGGAACGTGCCGCAAACATAGTATATATTATTTTTAATTAATTCATTGTGAAAAAACACAAATTAATCATATAAAATTTATTTGCACACGCCGGGTTCGAACCCACGACTTTCGGTATGGGAGTCCAAAGCCTTACCACTGGTCAAAGGCTAAATACAAATAGATTTAGTTAGGTTAGGTTATGGGCTATATTTTTTCTGTCACTTTAAATGACTTTTCAAGGAGCCACTAAGTTTATTTTTTATGTGAATACCGCATTAGAGCTCAACTGCCCCCGGGTAGGGTTACAGGATCCAAAAATGAGTTTTCCTGACAAAATCCCTGACTTATCGCTTAATCGCTGTAAATTCCGTTGCGCACAAAATTCTATAATTTTTTTTTCTTATATTTTTTAAAATTCCTGACAATTTCCATTTTTTTTCAATTTTCTCTGTTTCCCTGACAGACAGCTAAAATTCCGGGAAATTGTGGGAAGTGGCGAAGTGTCGAATATTGTCGGGTTATTCCTAACATAATGTTTGTCTTTTTTAAAATTGTTTTAATAAAAAAATATATTTCCTATTTGCCCAACTCAAAAAATATGATATTAAAAATGAATATTTTTCTAGCGAAGTTTTTCCGACTAAATTTCAATCCTAAATTCACATTATTTTTTTGTTCGAACACAGAACGTTTAATTTTTCTAGAATTGTGTTCGTTGCATAAATGAAAAAACCGATGTCGCCAATTTAAATGATGACCTTTCGGCTCCTAGGCCCTACAGTGATCAATAATATCGTGGATGAATGGTTACAAACCTCGGGTACGAATCCGGAGGTCGGTTTAATTTGTTTTATGTAAGCCGCACAAGAGTCCCAATTGTTCCCAAGTGGGTGGAGCCAGTGGAGTCTACGTCATCCTCGATTGGTGTATATGAAGAAAATGTTGGGAAAGTATCTGGCTACTCAGATCTGGTCACCAAACACGGCATATTATTTAATTATTTTTGTATTTACACTTACCTCATACTTTTTTACATTTTATACCTACCTTTATATATATATTTAGCTCGTCTAGTTGATTAGGCAGTCATATCCGAAAAATCCAAATTAGAGTAGAGTTTATTTATTTATTTTGTTATTTCAAAAATACATTTACATTGTATGGACATTTTGACTGTCCAACTAGTAAGATCTCCCGTTCTAAAACAGTCAAATTTAAAAAACTTAAACAACAAATTTAACAAATCAAATTTAAACAACAAATTTAAACAAAACAGTAAAAGAATAAGAAAATAAAAGATAACAAAAATTTGGATCAAAAGAAATATTTAAGGCGCTGGTAGTACATAATTATAAGATAGCTTTTTTAATGGTATTTCTGGCCTAAAATTTGTAACCATTTTGTTATTTTTGGATACAAGAAAAACAGTGAAAGAAAAAGAAAATAAAAATAAAAATTCTGGAAAAAAAGAAATATATTAGGCGCTTGTGGTACATAATTATCCGATAGCTTTTTTTAATAATATTTCTGACTGTCCTGCCCAAAATTAGTAACCATTTTGTAATTTTTGGATGATACAAGAAAAAACAGTATACAAAAAAACAGCAATTGAAGAAAAGAGTATGCAGTTATATGTAAAAGTGTTCCCTCTATCTGGTACAATACTTAGATTACTTATAAACACCACCAAATCAATTATAAAGCACTAAAACATGTGGAATAGAAGAAATTAATGTTTCCTGGGTCACTAGTAGGATATTTCAAAACTGTCATACTAATGTACCGGACCGTAATGCCTCCCGGTGTTTCCCATCTCCCCCCCCCCCTCCCCCCCCCTCCCCCCCCCCCCCACTACCTTCAGCCTCACAAAACATACCAATAGGGAGTGCTTTAATCTCACTGGCTCCAGACAGTCGGGAGCAGTTGGGACCATTACAAAAAAATACATGTCGATCAATTTAAGTTAAAGTAAGATTTTAATTTGGTAGGCGTGTTTGGGTACCGCCGCCCCGCGAACCATTTATTGGATAACCAACACCTCTGCTATAGGTCACCCCAAGTGGCAAGCTACGTTTGGTGACTTAACACCCCGGGTTCTTGGGGTGAGGTTTGTCCGGGTCTTGGCGGCGGATGGGGATGGAATCATTCGTCCGTTACTCCGGTACACACTGACCCCTAGATTCCTACCCACCCCTCACACCTTTTTCCTTCCCAGAACATCCTTTCCTTCCTTTCCTAAAGAGAACCCTCCACATACATGACATAGGCACTGAGAGGAATTATTTTCTTCTTCCCGTGTGAGTGACAGAGCTCACTTCGGGCACGCAAACACGCCCATAACTCCCTCGATTCTGTTGGTAGATTTGTTCACTGTTAGAATCCTAAACAAATATTTGTTCTAAAAGGTTATTAAGACAAGTAATAAAAATCGTCCGGATGTTTTTGCTAAACCAATTTCATATCGACTTTTAAGGGGAGATTTTTTAGCTGGGGGAATTTTTTGAAAAGTAATGTCTGTACCTTAGCTGTCAGTCGGGAAGCAATAAACAGCATTCACAGCAGTTAACATCAGACTGAATGCTATTGAAATGAGACCCCTAAGGCGTAGGTGTGTTTCTCTTCCCCATCTCTTTACCTTCACTGCTTACCTTCAGCCTCACAACCAGAGATGTTCAAAATGGCTACCCAAAACCATTTGAAATGCAATATGGAAATGGGTCAAAACTTTTCCATTTGGAAATGCAAAATTCAAAATTGTTTTTAAAGCCCAGTCTACACGAGCGGTGAGCCCGCCGCACAGTGGGCTGAAAATCGCCTTTCATAGATATAGAGACTTGAATTTTCAAGGCTCTTTTTTTGGCTAGAAATGGATTCCGCTGATCATTACTATGCTATAGAATTTCGTATGAAGCAATTGCGTGTATAAATGAAGGAGTTATCATTTTTTAAAGAAAAAATTGTATGGCACTGACAATAAAATTGAGGCTATCTCTGGAATCATAAGGTTGGCCATTAGGTATATCCTTACACACAGATATACTACCATTTATTTGTATTTTTTTGACATACTTCGAATTGCTTCATACTAAATTTTATAGCATAGTAACGATCAGCAGAATCCATTTCTAGCCAAAAAAAGAACCTTGAAAATTCAAGTCTCTATGTCTATGAAAGGCGATTTTCAGCCCACTGTGCGCCGCGAGAAATCGCTCGTGTAGCTTGGGCCTTAAAACCTCCAAGAAACAACTACTGTAAACTGTAATTATGTATAGATCGATGTGACAAAAATTGCATTAAAACTCCAATTTTATTCGAAACGACAGACCTAAATATGAAAAAAAATGTTTTGAGATAATAGGAAAAATGTTGCAAAAATGCATTTAAAATGAAAAATGCATTTAAAATGCAAAATGCATTTAAAAAAACATTTAAAATGGAAATGGGTGACAAAAAAACCAATTTAAAATGCAAAATATCCATTTTGCATTTCCATTTGAAATTGATTTATTTGAAATAAAGTACATCTTTGCTCACAACATACCCCAATTGGGGATGCCATGGTCTCACTGGCTCCAGACGGAAGTAGTAGAGACTCTTGTGAGGTGTTCACTATAAATATATATAGGGGCTTTTACATATTGGTATTAAATGTGTGAGGAATGTGGAGATCCGAAAATAATGCGAGGCTGATGTGGGCGTAATAAGTAAGATTAAGAAAGGGACGCTTAGATGGTTTGGGCATGTTGAGCGACTGAATGAAGAAAGGAATGTAAAGAGAATTTATGACGCGAATGTGAACGGTAGAAGAAGCCCAGGACGCCCAAGGAAGACGGGGCACGATCAAATAAATCAGATACTTGGGTCTGGCCATGTCAAGAGTCAGAATAATAGAAGAGTATGTATGAGAAGATGTATGAATGTGAATGAGGCAAGGAGTGTGTGCCAAGACCGAGTTGTTTGGCGGTCCGTCCTCTCTGCCTACCCCTGCGGGGAATGGCGTGATGGTTGGTTAGTTAGTTAGTTAGTGAATTATACAGAATTATTTGTTTATACATTTATATTTGTTTAGTATACATTTGTTTCTGACGAGGTGAACATCGTTCACGAAACATGTAGATTGTGTATAAATAAAAAGTGATGAAAACAAAGTTATTTTGTCTTTATTAAAATAAATAATGACATCACAAAGTGAAAACCTTTCCGAAGAAGTTTTCTTCGAAAAATTAAAAAAAATAAATTATTTATAGTACATAATTGAACTGCTTCAATAACAACATTTTGTATTTGTTTAGTGAATTGGTATAATTAATTAGAATTCTGTGCAAAGAGGAATACATATGGTGGTTAGTCCCAGAATTGCTCTACTGAACCCAACTTCTAGTATTATCTACGCAGTGGAATCCGAAAGCTAATCATTAATTTCATTACCTAATGGAAGACTGAATGCCGAAAGCGAAGCAAGCATTCCACAATGGAGTGCTGGTACCGACCCTGAGGCCCTAGCACGCTTGCTCTATATCGATCGGTAGGATAACTATCGGTAACTTCTCATCGTTCCCTAGGACAACTGCACATCGCTAACGTACAAACAACAGTTGATATCGAATATGTTAAGGACACTTAGTCATTGTGAACTGTCACTTATTCGTTGGCGATCTGTAGTCATGCTAGAGAACGATGAGAAGTTACCGATAGTTATCATATCGATCGTTGTAGAGCGAGCGTGCTGGGGCCTCAGATGTATAGCAGTGAGGTATGAAACTGATAGAAGAAGGATGAAAGTACACTGAATGCTGTTGAAATGAGATCCCTGAGGCATATGTGTGCTAAAACCATTTACGATCAAGAAATGTGGAGAACCGCAAAAATGAGTAAGATTAAGAAAGGGACCCTCAGATGGTTTGGGCATGAGGCACGAAGAAAGAAGTGTAGGGAGAATATATTACGCAAATGTGAATGGTGGAAGAAGCATGGCACGATCAAGCGAATGAGATACGTAGAATACGATACATGGCAAGAGTCAGAATAATAGAAGAGTATGTATGAATGTGAATGAGGCTAGGAGTGTATCCCAAGACCGAGTTGTTTGGAGGTACGTCCTATCTGTCGTCCTATAAACGGCGTGATTTTTTGTTGTTTGAAACATTTATTGGATAACCAACACCTCTGCCATAGGTCACCCCAAGTGGTTCGCTACATTTGGTGACTTAGCAGGGGTGCCCGGGTTCATGGAGTAAGGTTTGTCTAGGTCTTGGCGGCGGATAATCTAGATACACTGAAACCCAGATTCCTACCCAACCCTCTTACCTTTTTCCTTCCCAGAACTTCCTCTCCTTCCTTTCATTAAAAATACCCTGCACACAGCATCCCCAAAGATGACATAGGCCCTGAGGGAAATTATTTTCCTCAGGGCATCCTGTGTGGACCTAATGTAAAAAAATATATATATATAACATTACAGATATTGCCGCTGGAATGTGCATACACTTCCATTAAAAATGTTCACAGCATGCGTAATTAAGTTTTAGTTGCAGGTATTACCGGGCCTTAATGATTTTCTTCAATTTCTCTTAAAATTTAATTTTTATGTTTGATTTTAAAAGAATTCCGGAATCAGTGATAGCGCGGATGAGGAAGTTATCAGAGGTAGTATTGGAGGATAGAATTCCTACAGAAGTTGTGAAGTAATCCTGCAGGGATATTCAATCAGGGCCCGGAAGCGAGTTGCGGGAGACAATTTGGTTTGCGGCGGAAATGACTAGGTCTGAAGAGCGGGACTCCCCCCTGATTCGGTTAGGCGACTCGCGATGGCAGTTTTTTTCAAACTGAATTTGTAGTATAATTATTTATTTTTGAATTAATCATATTTTCATAGTCTTTTTAGTAAAAGGAAGGAGAGGATGTTCTAGGAAGAAGGAAAAAAAGGTATGAGAGGCGGGTAGGAATCTGAGGGTCAATGTGACCAGGAGTAGCGGACATATGAATCCATCCCTCCCACTGCGGTGCAAGGCGATGGGCCGAGAGAGTCCTGCTGGAGAAGTTTAGATTAGGTCTTGCTCAACCAGTCTCTCCCTATCTCCGGCCTGCCACGCAGAAGGTAGACAAACGCATGTGTCATCAGGACCTAGACAAATCTTACCCCGTGAACCCGGGCACCCCTGCTAAGTCACCAATTGTGGCGGACCAATTGGGGTGACCTATGGCAGGGGTGTTTTTATACAATAAATGGTTCCCTGGGCGGCGGCAAAGGGCACATACACTCTCAATTATATAAATAATAAATAGTATATAGATATTTGGGAGGCGGTGTGGGTACCGCCACCCCAGGAACCATTTATTGGATAACCAACACCTCTGCCAAAGGTCTGGTGATATTTATAAAAAGATTTCACAATATTTTATTAAAAAAAAATTCCAACCATTGAAAAACCAACCTTGAAATAATATCAGAGTTGAGATTGCAAGGAAATAAGTCTCTTACATTCTACTAACAACTTACGACTTACAGTACTGTGTAAGTAACTGCTGAGGAATGTACCCCACAAAACAGGTGCGCATTCTGATCGTAATTCGGCAGTAACCCCTCAGGCCTCGTCCTTATTTTGTCGGAAGGTCAAAATATTACCACTTTGCAATAAAATCCAAATAAATGGATTATTTCTGAATGTATCCGTAAGCTAAAAACTGTTTTTGAAAGGTGATGAAATACGTTTTACATTTTTAAATATAACTAACTAACCATCACGCCGTTTCGCCGCAGGGATAGGCAGAGAGGACCGACCGCCAAATGACTCGGTCTTGGCACACACTCCTTGCCTCATTCACATTCATACATCTTCTCATACACTTACTTCTCACCTTCCTCTTCCTCGTCTCCTTCCTTTCCCCACTTTATCTTCAGCGTCGTAACATACCCCAATTGGGGATGCCATAGTCTCACTGGCTCCAGATGGGAGCAGTTGGGACTCTTGTGAGGTATTCACTATAAAAAAAAATACTCTTCTATTATTCTGACTCTTGACATGGCCCGACTCAAGTATATGATTTACTTGATCGTCCCACGTCTTCCTTGGGCGTCCTGGGCTTCTTCTACCAATCACATTCGCGTCATAAATTCTCTTTACGCTCCTTTCTTCATTCATTCGTTCAACATGCCCAAACCATCTAAGCGTCCCTTTCTTAATCTTACTTATTACTTATTACGCTCACATCAGCCTTGCATTCTTTTCGGATCTCCACATTCTCACACGATTATACATGGTTTTTCCACACATACGTCTCAGGGATCTCATTTCTACAGCATTCAGTCTACTTTCATCCTTTCTCTGCCAGCTCCATGCTTCACTGCCATACATCAGGGAAGGAACCAGTACTCCATTGTTAACTGCTAGCTTCGCTTCTGTGGACAACTTTTTGTTGGCTCCAACGGCGTTCAATCCTCCATTAATGGAGTTACCTGCATTCACCCTTCTTTCAATATCCCTATCAGCCTTCCCATCTCTCGTAAACATACTTCCAAAAACACAAACTCATCCACCTGCTCCAAGTATTCATCATTCACAATTATATAGCACACTGTTTTCGTACTCTCTCTTTCAAACACCATGACTTTAGATTTACTTACATTCATCATTAATTCATTCTTCATACATACTTCGTTCATCCTAGATACGAGAGACTGCAGATCTTCTATACTGTTAGCAATCAGCACCGCATCATCAGCGCATCAATTTTAAATATAATTCTTTAAATATAAAATTTTCGAACGCAAACATACAAAATAATAAAAAATTGCCCACCTTTCGTTTTTTAACTAAAATTACTGACACCGAAAAAAAAATATTTTGTTAGGAAAATGTAAACGTTATCTTTAATTCATTTGTTTTGTTGTTTTATGTAAAAAATAATTATGTCGAAAACTTTGATTTGTTTGAAGAGTTTGAAGATACTCTCAGTATCACCCTGATATGAGCCTACCATTCAGAATTGAAACTGAAAATGTCTTTATCCGTGTTTGGTGACCAGATCTGAATAGCCAGGTACTTCCAACTACCTTCATCATCACAACATTATCCCAATCGATAAAGCTATAATCTCACTGGTTCCAGATTGAAGCATTTGGTAATCCTGTGCGAAATTCATATTTTAAAAAAAAACATAAATATTCTGAATATTCTGAATAAGGAAACTTACATACATGTTTAGATGTTTATGTGATATTTTAAACGAAAAATTACTTAGAACCACATACTTCGCATTCTGTCAATCAATTATACAATACGGCATTACAGGATGGGGCGGTACATATAAAAATCAAACACAAACAATTTACATATCACAAAAACTAATAATAAAAACAATTTTAAAAAAACCCTGCTCATATTCGTCAAAACTTTTATTCAAATAATTTAAGGTCAGAAAATTAAGTGCATTATACTTCTACCATGCAACATTACAAATTTATAAAGATAACATTCAAAATAAAACTACACCCTTTAAAAATAAGAAAAATCTTAGACAAACATCAATACTTCCTACTCCAAAATGTAAAAAAACAATAGGACAGTTAAATCATAAATATCTCGGAGTAAAATTCTTTAATTCATTACCAGAAAAAAACAGAATTTAAAACTCACCTTAAAAATCATACTCAAAACCTGAACTAAATCATATCAAATAAAAACTATATAATAACACCCCCCCCCCCATACACACAAGCACTATGGGGTACATCAAACATATATATTATATAATTAATTAGTGTATAAAATGTATTTGTAATTTATGTATCTTTTTTCAATTATTAATAAAAATATATTTTTCGGAAATGGTATTACAGGGTGACATAGTTATATGCGCAGCAAATCAGCTTTATGGCTTTGTTAATAGGTGTCGTTATGTGTTTACATTCACCCCCGCTGATAGCACTCTGTTAATTAGCCAGGTCGGTCCACCCTAACAACTTCCCAATGTCCAGTGGTCTCTGTTACAGTAGGGTGGACACACTGCAATGTATGGAAGTTATTTGTTTTGAAGAGTTTTATTCTACACGTTCATTTGTTATCTTAATATATAAATGAATGTTTCTTTGTTTGTCCCTTATGCGGTACCTAAAGAATTCATCCGGTTGCGATTAAACTTTGGTAATTTGTCGTGTACCTGCCCGTGATGGTTTCTGTATATAGTGCAAATGAGCTCTAGTGTTGTGAAATTACTTCCTTTTTTTAAAATTAACTCCACACAGGAGGCTCGGAGGAAAATAATTTCCCTCAGGGCCTATGTCATCTATGAATATACTGTGTGGAGGGTCTTTTTGAGGAGTGAACATGTTGTAGGAGGGAGGAAACACAGAGGCCAGCAAATCGTTCCACAGCCGAGCTGTTGAACTCAATAATGAGTTGTAGAAACGACCTGTTCTCATTTGACAAATGTCAACGGTGTACATATATTAGGCGCGCGTTTGGCGTGTTTTACGACTATGCACCGGTTCCGAGGGGATCAATGATGCTAGTTCCTCAGAGCACCTTCCATTGAAATACCGGTGGACAAGGACAGCATTCACACCCGACGCCTGTGCTCTAAAGAATGCAATCCGTTTGTTGAGTGTTAGCGGACCGCCCGTTTCTGCAGAGAGTCAAGGGTTTTTTTTTCAAGTATTGTAGGGCTCCAGACCAGAGGTGGCAGTCAAATAAATCCATTCATCTGATTGAATTCTGTACCATTTATCCGATTGTGATGAAATTTTGGTAAATTATTATGTGCACACTCGCGAAATTTTTCAATATATAATAGAGAGATCTGTGCAATATAGTTGTGAATGATGAATACTTAGAGCAAGTTGATGAGTTTGTGTATTTGGTTTGGGAAGTATGTTTACGAGAGATGGGAAGGATGATAGAGATATTGAAAGAAGGGTAAATGCAGGTAACTCCATTAATGGTGGACTGAATGCTGTTGGCACCAACAAAAAGCTGTCCAATGAAGCGAAGCTAGCAGTTCACAATGGAGTATCGGTACCTACCCTGATGTATGGCAGTGAAGCATGTAACTGGTAGAGAAAGGATGAAAGTAGACTGAATGCTGTTGAAATGAGATCCCTGAGGCGTAAAATGTGTGGTAAAACCATGTATGATCTTGTGAGGAATGTGGAGATCCGAAAAGAACGCAAGGCCGATGTGAGCGTCATAAGTAAGATTAAGAAAGGGACGCTTAGATGGTTTGGACATGTAGAGCGAATGAATGAAGAAAGGAGTGTCATGAGAATATATGACGCTATAAATGTGAATGGTAGAAGAAGTCGAGGACGCCCGACGTCAACGTCGTTGAGTCGGGCCATGTCAAGAGTCAGAATAATAGAAGAGCATGATAAGATGTATGAATGTGAATGAGACGAGGAGTGTATGCCAAGACCGAGTTGTTTGGCGGTCGTCCTCTCTGCCTACCCCTGCTGGTTAGTTAGTTAGTTAGAGATCTGGCGTTATGAAATTTGTGGCATCAAAAAACCAGTTTCATTCAACAATTACTGCTTATTACATTTTTTCACCTGCAAACAACCAACTTTTATTTTTATATGAGAAAGTCATTGTAAGTGCTAAATCTCCCACTAGATGGCGTCGAGACACATCATGTCTACATTTTTACAATGGTCAAACAACCATGTATGAAGAATCCTTACTAATTAAGAACTGACAAAAAATTGTTCATGGAAAGATATGTACATTGCTTACACGGCCAAGGAGGGTAGTTTATCTGTTGTATATATTTGTTCCATTTGTAATTTTCAACGAATTTCGAATTTTTTTTTAATGTCCTATATATTTATTCTTTTTTGAGATATCGTAAAAACAAATACCATTTTAGAACCAAAATTTAATTACCTTTAAGATTTTCATATCTAAGATATACTGAAGTGTTTAAAAACTGTAGTATTTTAAGCTTCAAACATCAAGTTGAAAAAAAAAACTTACTTACCCCAAACACTTTCTTTTAAAACATTGTAATATTTGGAAAAATTCAAAAAACACAGTCCTTTTATTTAATGATTTTGAAATAAATCTGTCACCTCACTTTTTATTCCTTCACACAATAAAAAAATATAAAAAAATCTTGAAATTCGCTTTTCATTCCCAAAAATTTACAATAAAAAAACTCACGTTTGAATACATTGCTTGCACATCTTAAGACATTCATTTCTTTGATACGTTTATTAAAATATGTATTAGACATTTTAGTCACCAAAAAACATCACATTCAAGAATTTATAATAAAATAAAGATCTTAAAATGCAAATTATTTCTGAATATAACCTATAGAACCATTTTCTGACAGTTCAATTTAGAACACACGATTTTAGTGCCACAATTTGACTTAAACTAACGAAAAACAACACAAATTAATAGTTAATATATTGAGTACATGAATATAAGTGCGAATTAGTCATAAGGATTGAAATCATTAACTAAAACATCATCTTAATCACACACACATTCGCGACCGACTTTTTTTCGTAGAGTCCGCGCATTCGCGGCTATTTTTTTTCAGCGGGAAAGCAATGCGCAGGCGCATCAATTACACCACCTAGCGGATTATTATGAAAACTCCAATTTAAACAAGTAAAAACAGCGTTGCCAAATCTAAAGATTCACAAAAACACCGTTTAAAGGCCGCGGAGTGTTCTTTTTTAGTAAAGGCTGTACATGTTTAAGGTTACATTTAATTTTCGTGATATGAAACAAGTTGGGATAAAGCTGTGAAAGAATATATATTTGTTTTTTTAATAGTGTTAAGAACTTATATATTCTTTGAAGAAAGCTCGTCCCCTTTCAAATATCCAATGTTGCGTACACGGGCAGTAAAGGGGGATTTAGAATTGATAGACATTATGTCGGTACTCAACGCATTATATATTTTTGGAGCGATGAACCAGAAGTGTCGTTGACCGAATGAGGTTTTAGTTTTGGGGACCACACAACCCAGGTTTGGTGAAAAGTGGGTGTGTGCGTGATGTTGTGGAGCCATCAGCAGCTTATTTTTCCGTATGTCACATAAGCTTATCTTAGTAAATAGCTGTCAATTAAAAATAAGAAACACTTTTTTGAGTGGCATCGTATAGCTATCAATTGAAAATAACCTTTTTTTAGTGGCATCGCAACGCAAACCAGAGGCCCTAGCACACCCGCTCGATAACGATCGATAGGATAACTATCGGTAACTTCTCGTCGTTACCTAGGACAACTGCACATCGCTAACGTACAAACAACAGTTGTTGTCCAATATGTTAAGGGCACTTAGTCATTGTGAACTGTCACTTATTCGTTGGCGATCTGTAATCATGCTAGGGAACGATGAGAAGTTACCGATAGTTATCCTATCGATCGTATTCGAGCGAGTGTGCTAGGGCCTCAGGTACTCGCTAGTAATATAATAAAACAAATATAAAACTCATTTCCACTTTAATTTATTTGACCGTAACCGGAGTCATCTTCAGACTGGTACAAGTTATTCTTAACCTATGGTTTATACAGGTACGTAACATATAAGGGAGTGGGGTGGTCTGCAAGGATTTTATTAAATCTTATGGGTTTTGTTGCATTTGTTGCCAAGTAAGTAAATAGTCATGTAGATAGTTAGTTATTTAGTTGTCCAGTAGTCCAGTTCAGTAAGTCGTTATTTAGTTATCTAGCTGTAACGGCCCAGCCTGGTTTCTAGGTCCAATAGTAAGTGGGAGATGTTACACGTGTGGGGATACCAGACACCACGTGAGCCGGCACCACGTGGAGAGAGGTGGGACCGCCCGAGGGATGATTCACAACACACAACTAATTTAGATGTCCGACAATTGATCGATTTTTACGCCATTAACGGTGAAAAGAATTTTGACAAGATTTTTAGGGTGCGATAAAGTTAATAGCCATATTTTGATTTTGACGTTTTTTTAAGATACATTTTAAATATAATATAAAATATACGTAGATTATATTTGTAGTCCTCCTCACCAGGAGATCCTGTGCTGAGGGAGACTTTGTGTAAGGTTTTCCTGAAACTTCTACGACGATGTTTTTAATATATTTAAGTCTTTTTTTCAATAGTTCATTATGATCCACTGGTCCTTGACTCATTCGGAATCGGGCGGAGCGAACGATTTTTGGGCGTTTACCAATAAAAACCCTAATCTCTAGCAAACAACAGTGTTTTGTTATTCGGCAAGTATATTTTTAAATATCGAAGCGCCGCGTAGACTAAGGCATGTCCGTTGGCCCCGGGTTCTGGGCGTAGACTGAGCGACGGGCTAAAATCCTTCTGTACATGGCATAAGGATGAAATTCGCACTTACAAATTCGTTGGGTACAGCCAATTTTTATTCACTTAAAAGAAACGTCGCCAAAATGCACGTTTTATTTTATTTTGTGAAGTTCAGATAAAAATATTAAAATGTTTTCCGATCACTCTATAAAAAACTTAATTAGCTACATTATTCAATAAAACAACACCAGAAAAAGGATTTGTAAGTAGTAGATTTTTCACTTTTCACCATTTTTTATAAGTCAAACGCATAATTTTTTTCTAAGCTTATCAAAAAATACTCGATCACTTCAAAGGCCAAGAGTGTTCTACTCAAAGTATTTTATTGAAGCATCTATATTATTTCTAAGCGATCAAATTTTCAAAACTAATACACAAGATTTTGTACGAATTTGCATTTTTCCGCATGTCTTCAAGAAGTTTCATACAAATTTTAGTTTTGAATTTGAAGCCAAAATACCCAACCAAACCGAAAAATTACTTTTACTATTATACTAGTTAGATATTACATATACCTTATTACTTTATTTATTTTTGATTTTATATGATGACTTAAAGAAATTAGTTTTGGTTCATTTTATAGCTTCCTTAATAATTTCACTTTTAGCTTCCTTAATAATTTCAGGGAGTTCAATAAACATTTTAAAACCTTTGTAATAAATATTGTTTTGTGTTCCCGATAAATTTGTTTTAAGAAGCCTAAAATCGTTGCACTTTCTCGTGGGATAGTAATGAACTGAATTATTAATTCTAACATTATTCAACAAATAATCTGCTAACATTTTATTTTTTAATTTAAAATAAATTCTAGGGTATTATGATCTAATCGTTGCCACACACTTAAGAGGAACGGCTGCGCGACCGCTTTCATACAAAACGTATGAAAGTTTTGGATTTGAGGCCACAATACCCAACCAAATTGAAAAATTATTTTTTGTTATAAAAAGGTAGGTTTAATGTCGATCTCGGTTAGGAGCTACTTTTTTTTGCTTTTAAATGATGACGTATAGGTAATTAAAGAAATCAATTATTGTTCATTTTGGAAGCATCTTTGGAATTTTTTTGTGAGTTATTTAAAAAGTCTGCCTAATCCTTGGTTTTAAAAAAATTAAAAATAATATAAAAAAATAAAAAATGTTAAAAATTCATTGTACTTAGTATGAAATTTTAGTTAGAAAAAACGTAAGTCAAGCAATGTTCAAAATTATAAATGATATTAAAGACAGTCCTGATTTAATTTACCTCAATGAATTTCATATACATTCGTTCTTAAGTATTTGTGAATCAGCCAACGGCCGGTCAATTCGCTATTACAAGTTTTGGTGCAATATAATAGATTTGGTGGTGTCTATGAGTAATCTGAGTATTGTACCAGATAGAGGGTAGAGCAACACGGCATAACACCCCAAAAACAAACAACGAAAATGCTTTTGGCCGTGAAAATCTAAAAACGTATCCAGATAGAGGGTATCTACACTTTTACATATAACTCCATACTCTAATCAAATTTAGATTTTTCAAAGATGGACGATTTAATCAAATGGACGATCTACATTTTTGGCTTGTGGCAGTCAGTGATTTACACATCAAAATACAATATAAATCGGTTAAATTCTTATCTACGTTGCTTAAAAGGGGGAGATGTGGCTCCTACCTGGTAGTGGGGTAATGACGGGGCAAGATGTCTCATGTCCCCTCTGCTCTACCCGCCCCCCCCCCCCCCCTATATAACCTGCTAATGAATTAAATGGAGCGAAACTGCAAGTTCATTATCCCGATACTTTATTAAAGTTAGGCATTGTTGCGCGTATAAAAACATCTACTTAAAGACAACTAGATAGGCTATACACAATTTCATCTTGATTTTTCAGTAGAAGCAAACACATTGTGACTTGATATTTTAAATAAATGAAAAGAAAGTACCTACTTTGTTTTAACCCTTAAAAAAATTGGCGTATTTTGTGAGAGGCTAAAAATATTCCCGCTTTGCAATAAAATCCAAATAAATGGAACATTTGTTAACGTATTCGAAAACTAAAAACTGTTTTCGAAAGGTGATGAAATAGGCTTTCAAATTTCTATATTAAAAATTACTATGTATTTTTTTAATTAATTTTTTTTTTTGCGAAAACTTTAAAAAGTGTTCAAAATGGCTCACTTTACTTTTTTTTCTAACTGAAATTACTGATAATGAAAAAAAAATAAAACACATACTTATTTTATTAGATAAATTAATTATAAACCTTACTGTCACCTCACTTTTTTTCGTTTCATGTAAAAAAAAATCTTTTCAAAATTCACAAAATTCCATAATTTTTTTTCAAATTGCTTTCGGAAACTTTGGTTTCAGAAAGGGGTAAATTTAAATTTTTTTGTGGTTTTCTTTTAGATTTGAATATATAGTTTGTTGTATTCTCTTTCCAATACCGTTTAGATCACATTTCTGACTATGATAGTAAGGGAGAAACAACGATTTCTGTGAGACCTATGTGAGCTGGGACAAATATGGTCTCCTGTGATTAAACGGGTTGTCACTTTATTTTTATTTAACGTCTACCGGTTTCAGTACCTCCGTACCATCATCAGGACTGTTACAAAAATAATGTCTAAAAATCCATAAGTACACATATGCATAATGTTGTGAAAGAAAGGGACAGTATACTAGAGTGGGACAGAGCGTCAGTTGTTGGAGGGAGGAGGGGAATGGGGGATAAGTGAAGACACGGGGAACATACTTAAAATTGAACTGAAGGTTAAATTTAGTTGATTATTAATGATTTCTTCTTTTGAATTTACTGATTTTTTTAAATTTATTTCTAAAGCTTCCAAATTGTTAAGTCTTAAACCTATTCCGTTCTTATGTAGGACTTTAATTTCCGAATCGTAGTTAAAAGTATGATCTTTATCAATTTTATAATTATTTTTGTAACAGTCCTGATGATGGTACGGAGGTACCGAAACCGATAGACGTTAAATAAAAATAAAGTGACTTAAAACAAAGTATTTTCTTTTCATTTATTTATTTTCATCTTGTTCTTCTTGTGGCCTCTCCTTTTTTATATGACAATTTTTTATATTAGAGTCACGTGGGTAAGTGTTCGCAGTGATGTTTCCAACAAGATCGTGCCTGTTTCGCGCCCGCGCGTTCCTTAATTGTCGAATTGCAGCAGGACAGGTGTACAGTGCATCCTAATTTGAAAATAAAAATTGGTAGGTATTACTTTTTTCGTGCTTTTCTTAAAATTTTCATCTCCGTTACCGATGTGTGCTATTGTGTAACCAACTGTGTCAGAGCGATGTGGTCTATGTGAAGCCACTCTGCGCATGGTGGCATGAAAACTCCACTGACTATAAGTGTGATAATTGCAATAGGGGTAACTGTTCGCGGTACTTACCATACGGTATGCGAATACTTACCCCGCATATGGGGTGAGTGTTCGCAATCGGCAGGCATGTAAACTTTTTTGTATAACTTTTTGATTTATGAACTGTATGAGATTTTTGTGGTTGTTTAAGATGCCTTAATAATCAATCAAATTAAGAAACAAAAAATTAAGTTAAATACCTAAAGTTTTTTTAATACAAAAATCCGAATGTAAGAATTGCGTACGGTTACCCCACGTGACTCTACAAAAAATAATAATTAGTCACATAATTTCATCTCGTTCTTCTGTTGGTCCCTCCACCAGCTCCACTTCTGGTAGGTATTCTGTTATTTCCTCTGATGAATTTGATTCTATTTCACGTGTTGGAATACTCGTAGATAAAGAATTACTTATAAAATTCTTCAAATATTTTTTTTTCTTCAATATTCGCAAAATCACTTTGTGGCATCATTCTAATTAAATGAAACAAATTACTTTGTGTAAACCACTAAAATCACATCTTATAATATCTACATGTTTCAAAACATGATATTTGTCTGTTTCATATTTTCCATTGAGTGTTGCTAATATTATTTTCATTAATTAAAATATAACAATATGAGTTTTAACTCATTGTGTTAAAATAAAAATAAATATTCATCCCAGACTTGCAGAAAAGTCAATAGATGTCGCATATTAAAATAAAAATGGATACATTTATCCAAGACACTATCTGGATGGCATTTAGTTCGAGTTGAATCTTGCAATCATACATAAAGATAGCATCCAATAAAATATGTGTTAAGAAAATGAAGATAATGTTGGTAGTTCTCATTCGAAGTATGATACAGTTAAGAATGATCGAATCGGATAGGGACACATTAGCTCAGTGGTCAGAGCATCTGCCCGGAAAGCCGAAGGTTCTGGGTTCGAGTCTCAGATGTGACCCGATCTTTTTCTGTTTTTCTTGTCTCAGATTTTTGATTGAGTTTCGCTTATATTGTCTTCATTAATTAAAATGTTGATAATATTTCCTAATCTAATTTTGATATATTTTCAATGTGTCTGTTCCATTTCTTATGTTGGTCTATCATTACACCGAGGTAGATACGTTTTTAGATTTTCACGGCCAAAAGCATTTTCGTTGTTTGTTTTTGGGGTGTTATGCCGTTTTGTGCTACCTCCTTCTTTAGCCGACGTTTCGGACAGCGTTGCAGTGTCCATCATCAGGGCAGATCCGGCGGGGAGATCAGACGATGTGATGTGACGTCGGCTAAAGAAGGAGGTAGCACAACACGGCATAACACCCCAAAAACAAACAACGAAAATACACCGAGGTACTTTATTTCAGTTGTATGGTTTAATATGGTACATGAATTATTACAGACATCTCTGTTACATTTGTTGTTATGTATAATAGGGTATTTTCACAAACGAGAGATTCTGTTGAAAATGTATGGAATATTTTATAAGGATAATTTTTCTGATTTTAATCATCCTGTTAAAAATGTTTGTTTTTTATGTTCATGTCATTCTAATTTATTGATTTCAAAAACGAACCGACAAAAACAAAACATGTCAATAAACAACAAAGTACTACTGTCATTAATGTGTCAGAAGCCGGCCGACGCTCATGACGTCACACGATATACAACCTAAATACAATTCAAAAGGGAATTATAAAGACCATACTAAAAGTACTCATTAGAACGCCTTCGATTGAAAATTTCAACAGCTTTGACGTACCAAATGTACAACGAATTAAGATATTACAATTTGAGTTTTGAAATATAATCATTGAAGCTATTCAAAAATACTGAATCTTCAACTAGACCGTGCATCCATCACACTAGATCAAACAAAAATACTGAATCTTCTACTAGACCGTGCATCCATCACACTAGATCAAACAAAAATACTGAATCTTCTACTAGACCGTGCATCCATCACACTAGATCAAACAAAAATACTGAATCTTCTACTAGACCGTGCATCCATCACATTAGATCAAACAAAAATACTGAATCCTCTACTAGACCGTGCATCCATCACACTAGATCAAACAAAAATACTGAATCTTCTACTAGACCGTGCATCCATCACATTAGATCAAACAAAAATACTGAATCCTCTACTAGACCGTGCATCCATCACACTAGATCAAACAAAAATACTGAATCTTCTACTAGACCGTGCATCCATCACATTAGATCAAACAAAAATACTGAATCCTCTACTAGACCATGCATCCATCACACTAGATCAAACAAAAATACTGAATCTTCTACTAGACCGTGCATCCATCACACTAGATCAAACAAAAATACTGAATCTTCTACTAGACCGTGCATCCATCACATTAGATCAAACAAAAATACTGAATCCTCTACTAGACCGTGCATCCATCACACTAGATCAAACAAAAATACTGAATCTTCTACTAGACCGTGCATCCATCACACTAGATCAAACAAAAATACTGAATCTTCTACTAGACCGTGCATCCATCACATTAGATCAAACAAAAATACTGAATCCTCTACTAGACCGTGCATCCATCACACTAGATCAAACAAAAATACTGAATCTTCTACTAGACCGTGCATCCATCACATTAGATCAAACAAAAATACTGAATCCTCTACTAGACCATGCATCCATCACACTAGATCAAACAAAAATACTGAATCTTCTACTAGACCGTGCATCCATCACATTAGATCAAACAAAAATACTGAATCCTCTACTAGACCATGCATCCATCACACTAGATCAAACAAAAATACTGAATCTTCTACTAGACCGTGCATCCATCACACTAGATCAAACAAAAATGACGTAAAAAATATTCCAAGTTATAAAACCACATTTGGACAAAGAAACTACACATACTTTGCAATAAAACTCCACAACATTCTTCCCCAAGACATAAAACTGATTAAAAATTTAATGAGTACAAATCAAAAATAGAAATATGGCTGAAAGAGGTCAATGAAAAAATTCGAATGAAAACACTAAAAACGACAAATAAATTATAATTAAATAACTTTAGTCCGCCTCGGCACAGGACTCCCTAGTGAGGAGGACTAAGAAATACAATATATTATATACTTAAATTCACCTTTATATTTTGTATGTACAGTTATTTTATATTGTCGCTAAAATACAAAATCAAATAATGTTAAAAAAAGATAGCTCCACCCCAAAATATCGTTTTGGTGGTATTTCTAAAAAGGAAAACATAGACTCACTGTATAAAATTTATTCGTCAACATAAAAATAATTTTAAAATGCCGTAATCATCGTAATTTTTTGCTTAATTTTTTTAAGCAATTAAAAAGCGGAAATACCCTATTATAACAATGTTAGTGTAAGTTCTGAACATGTGTATTGAGAAAGGAATCTAACTGTGAGACTAATCAACAGTCCAATGCGCTATGGAGGTCTGCAGGAGAGAAGTAGGGACCAATCTAGTCCAGTCTCTCCCATCACAGGTAAATATTAGCTATTGCCTCAGGTACTATAGAATAAGGGAGACGCGTTGTTTGTTCAGAGATATTAAAAGCTGTCAGGTTTATTAGGTATGGATTTCTAAATTATAATTGTTCCTTGTATTGTTCCCACCACGTCGCTTCAGTTCGTTTTTATCCAACAGACCAAAACGACTATCGGGAGAAAAGGCACTTTAAACTTTTGTTTACGATAGAAAGACTTACATTTTGGAGGACGTAAGATAAAGTGCATTTTGAAAACCCCTTAAATAATTGTTTATAATTTTTTTTAACAAGTATTGCATAAATAAAGGCTTTTTGAGAACAATTGCATACTTAATTCAATTTCACGTAAAATGGTCTGTTGGACAAAAACGAACTAGAGCGACGTCCAAACAACGAACCCCCTGTACGTACCTTGGAAACTTTGACGGCCAGCGTGGTCGAGAGGTAAGGTTCGAACCCGCCGTGCGCAAATAATTTTCATTTGTTTAATTTGTGTTATTTCACAATTAATTAATTAAAAATAATATATATTTGATCTAGTACAATATTTGCGGCACATTCCAGAGTGGAAGATACTCTCAGTATCGCCCTGGTGTAAAGCACTATTCAGAATTGAAACGTTACTTGAAATGGCTTTCGCCGTGTTTGGTGACCAGATCTGAATAAGCAGGTAATTCCCCACCTTCCTCTTCCTCTTCCCCTTCGCCACCGCGCTACCTCCAGCTTTACAAAATACCCAAATGGGGATGCCATAGTCTATCTGGCTCCAGACGGAAGCAATTTTTTTTTAAAATTTACTCCACACAGGAGGCCCTGAGGAGAATAATTTCCCGCGGGGCCTATGTCATCTTTAAAGATGCTGTATGGAGGGTCTTTTTGAGGAGAGGAAGGCGTGAACATAAAGATACCCATGTTGTGGGAAGGAGGAAACACAGAAACCCGCAAATCTTTCCACAGCCGAGATGTTGAACACAAGAACGAGTCGTAGAAGCGAACCGTTCTCGTGTGACAAATGTCAACCGTATACATGTTGGGACTCTTGTGTTCAACCGTTGGGACTCTTGTGCAGTATTCACATCTTCTAGGTGGCTCTGAGGAGAATAATTCCCCTTAGGACCTATGACATCTTTGGGGATGCTGTGTAGTGGATCTTTTCTAGAGAAATGAAGGGGAGAAAGTTCTGGAAAAGAACAATATAAGAGGGTAGTGCAAGTCCATGGGTCGAGAGAGTCCTGCTGGAGAGACCAATAGGTCTCCCTCAATCATCCTCTCAAAATCAAGTAGACGATCAATTAACCTTATTTCATGAACTCGAGCATCCCTGCTAAGTCGCCAAACGTAGCCTGTCACCTGGAGTGGCCTATGGAAGTTATATATCATCTTCCCTCCCCCATTACCTTCAGCCTCACAACCAGTTTAACAAATACGGTTTGATTGATGTCGTTGCAGCCGAAAAATACTTTTTATTTTTTTTGAAAATCTGTTTTTTGTAGTGAAGATTTAAAAAAAATTTTTTTTTTCGCCCAACGACATCAATAATGTAATTTTTTAAAAATCTGTTTTTTGTATGAAGATTTAAAAAAAAAAAAAAAATTCGCTAACGACATCAATAATATAACAGTCACGAACCGCCACTGCTCACAACATACCCTAATTAGCCTAATTGCCATAGTCTCACTGGCGCCAAATGAGAGCAGTTGGGACTATTGTTCGATATTCATATAAAAAAATCTAATAAATGGTTCTTAGGGTGGGGATATCCTTACCCGCCTCCCAAATTACAATTTTCTAGATATTTCTCTTTGTGAATATGTCTGTCAGATTTAGAAAAAAAACTCAGAGTAAAGCCCGGACAATGACTATGTGTATTTATGCCAACAAAATTTTGTAGGCAAATATGGGTACCGCCGCCCCGGGAACCATTTATTGGATAACCAACACATCTGCCACAGGTCACCCCAAGTGGCAAACTACGTTTGGTGACGTAGCAGCGGTGCCCGGTTCATGGGGTGAGGTTTGTGGATGCGTCTACCCACCAGATCGGGAGAGACTGGTTGAGGGAGGCCTTTTAACTTCTCCAGCAGGGCTCTCTCGGAACTTCACCTAGCACCGTAGTGGGAGGGATGGAATCATTCGTCCGTCACTCCTGGACACACTGACCCCCAGATTCCTACCCACCCCTCATCCCTTTTTCCTTCACAGACCAACCTCTCCTTCCTTTCCTAAAAATAACCCTCCACGCAGCATCCCCAAAGATGACATAGGCCCTGAGGGGAATTATTTTCATCAGGGCCTCCTGTGTGAAATATTTAAAAAAAAAATAACTTCCACAACTTTGTATGAAAATTACCTGTATAAAATGAAATTATAAATAGTTCCTACTGAAGCATTTTGTTCCACAACAAAGCTAACAGAGTTCTATGAGAGAATGACTCCTTTGTTAGCGCTAAACTTTCTTGTGTTCTCGCCTATTGTGTTACCTCCCTCTTTCTTGCAACTCGCCACCGACTTGTACAAATAATAGTTGCGTAACAATTTCATTAACTAATTGGCTGACACCCCGCAGGGGTAGGCAGGTAGGTAATCACATCCCTTTGTGTTTATATTGTTATGAAATTGGGGTAAGAATTTTGTAACACAGGTTGAATCTATTTATTTATCTATTATTTGAAACATTAACAGAATGTTAATAATTGTTAACTAACTAACCATTACGCCGTTTCCCCTCGGGGGTAGGCAGAGAGAACTGACTCCCAAACTACTCGGTCTTGGCACACACTCCTTACATACTCTTATATTATTCTGATTCTTGACATGGCCCGACTCAAGTATTTGATTTACTCGATCGTGCCATGTCTTCCTCGGGCGTCCTCGACTTCTTCTACCATTCACATTCGCGTCATATATTATCTTTACACTCCTTCCATCATTCATTCGCTCTACATGCCCAAACCATCTAAGCGTCCCTTTCTTAATCTTACTTATTGCGCTCATATCAGACTCGCATTATTTTTTGGATCTCCACATTTCCATGTATCCAAAACGTAATTTTTTTTGTTATTCTCATGGAATATTTGTTATTACAGTAGAGAGAGATAAAAGGTGAAGTGATAGTTTTCTTGCAAATTCCCCAAATAAAAGAAATACGTTTTCATATTTTCGTTTTCTCCTAGAATAAGAAACCGAAACCAATATTATTATTAAGTATGTCAACTCTCCATCTTAAATGGTGAAGGTTGAAACAAAAAACTATCAAAATCCAACTCACTGAACCATTTTTTTTTCTTAATTCGTTTTGTTTGTTACAGGTTTGTTTTGTGTGGCTTTTCGATTACCAAACTTGGCAAATGCCCGTATTATGGTAGTCGAGATTCATAAGATGTTATATTAAGTATTACTATCAAAATGTACGTGGGCTTCGAACAAAACTAGATTACTTTAGAATTAGTATACCATCGATAATATGTGAAGCCGTGGTAGGTACTGACTGAAACGTGGCTAGATCCTTCCATCAATTCCTCCGAACTAGGATTATCCTCTTACAATGTTTATAGGATGGACAGAAACCGTGCTACTAAGTCAAGAGGAGGTGGTGTCTTCGTCCCAATAAAGAAGAAATTTACTTCTAAGAAATTAAACACAAAAACAGTAATTGTACTGGTGAAATGTAAAATGAGAAAATAATAATTAGTTCTGTGTGCATTAAGGTGTGTCATTTAAAAAAAAGTGTTAATTTCAAATTCTAAGAGCGATAAAAGGGTGCCAAATAGGTTCAAAACGACGTGTTTAAAATTTTTCAATTTTCTTCCTCCGGATTCACTTCAAAGTTTTAAAAAATTTTAATTTTAGGGGTTATTTCTAGTGTGTATAAAAGTTACTGTGAAACTTTTTAACCACATTTTTTGTAATCTTCCATGGCAAATGTAGTATATATTTAGAAAACCATTTACAAAAACTGCCGGCTTTGATTATTGGAGGCGTGAGGTGAGGGCGGGGGGAGCACCGATTGCACTAATACCGGAGAAAAAATGGAGGAATTCCGCCGCAAAAGTAAAGTGCCGTTTGATATTTCGTCTTGCAAATGCAAAGATTTCAGTAAATGTGACTGTCTTAGAGATCAAAAAATATCCTGAAAATGAATAGAGTTTCATTACTGACCAACGTACTACACGAAAAATTATAATAGGAAACGTGGATATTGCTTCAACAAAACAAATGAAAACTGCGTTGAAAGGGAAACTTTTGAAGCAAAAATTCTTGTGCCCCTCTAAAAAGGAAAGCACAGGTAAGCCAACTACCTCTCTACTCGATATTTCCACGTCATCTGCATCAAATGAATCTGATTGTAAAGATGTTTTCAAACCTAATGTTGTACCTCAAACGCTTCAGAAGCAGGCTGCGGTCAATATTGATCACTCCACACTGTCTAAAACTTAAAACTGATAGATATGGAGTGTCGGATAAGAGTGTCGGCAGCGGCAGCCATTGCCTTAGCAGTTCTGTATGACATCAAGTCTAATATTTCAGTTATTGACAAGAGTAAACTTTGCAGAGAACGAAAGAAAACAAGAGGAAATATTAAGGGCACAACACATAGTTTTATAAAAACCCGCAATATATTTTGATGGCCGGAAAGATAAAACATTCATTATCAGGGAAAGGGAGGAGACGCAATACAGAGAATGACGCATTGAAGAGCATATTTTATTGAAAGAAACAGACTCAATATATTTAGGTTTTATTGCACCAAACTCTGGCACGTCAAAAGTTATAAACCATTGCAATGGATAATTTGCTTGCTTCACATGAACGAGTTAATATTTTGGCATTTGTTCGCACATCTTGACGGTAAGACATCTGGACCTCAAACATATTCAGGCACAATAGGACTAGCTTTGGAAAACCGTGAAAAAAAGCCTATGGTTCTGATGATGGTATTTGTATAAAATAGTATCTGCAGTTACGGCGGGGGAATTACCTGAAGATTTATGCCACAAATCTCCCGGGAAAATGTCTCATGCCAAATAGCTTACGCGTGCTAACCGAATTCTTCATCTTTGTGTTTCAACCGAAGCTCCTTCAGAGAATCTTATTATTTTAGAAACGTACGTTGTTAAAGTTTATGCTCCGGCTTGGTTCAGCATTAAAACTCATTCCACCTGTAAATATGGAGAACGTCACCTGTGGTAGTTAATCTCAGCGCCTAGATACTTATCAGATGAACTAAAAACGGTAATTGAACCAGTTATAGAAAAAAAAGTTACTTCGCACACCCAGAAAATTTATTGCTTGAAATGCTGACTGACCCTCACAAACCATATCCGAGAATTAGCTGCGAGTCGTGTTCTAAAAGCACGCAGTAAGAAACTAATTAAAACAGGACTGTTGCATCTTCCAAACATAAACCTCGATCATCATATTATTTGGAAGCACAATGTAACCGAACTCTCAATACTGAAGAATATATCGGATGAAGATCTTCAATTATTTGTAGCTCATGGTGGAGAAGGTAGATTTCCTCTTCTGCGTCTGCCATGTCATACTCAAGCAGTTGAAAGAGGTGTAACGACTGTTATTGAAGCCTTGACTACTTTATGTATGAAGTCTGCAAGAGAAGGTCTTATTAAGGTGAAGATTGAGTCTCGCAAAATAATGCCGAAATTTGAGAGTAAGAAGGATTTTGCCGGTATTTGAATACACTACCTTGATATAATTTGAATTATATTTATATATGTTTTTAATAAAGATTTCGAAAAATTCCCTCTATTTTGCCTTTTATTAAAAAAATTTAAAGATTTAACGAGGGTGGGTTTATCTCTAATATGTGAAATTTCGAAGTCAATCCGGAGGAAGAAGATTATATCCAAATATTATTAAAATAATTACGTGAATTTTTATCTTCATTTAACACTCTTTTATCACTAGTAGACAAATCAAAACAAGATTTTTTTTCCCCATACATTCGTGACCCACCTTCGTATACATACCCCCCTCGGCCAAAAATGTTGTATTCAAAAACCATTATGAAGACGTAGAAATAATTGAAGCAAAATATCCTGATGCCAAATTTATTGCCGTAGGTGATTACAATCTTCCAAATGTAAATTGGGATCGATACCAAATATAGATACCAAATATACCAAATTTAGATACCGCTTCACAACACATTGAAAATATTTCAAAGAAGGGCTTAAAAATGTTAGGTTTTGTACTGAGGGTGGCTAAAGATTTTACCAACATTAAAACTTCTGTACACATCACTAGTGAGGAGTCAGGTTGAATATAATTCAACTGTATGGTCTCCCGACTATAATGTGCATTCTCAAATAATAGAAAGATTATCAAAAAAATTCTTAAGCTTTTTAAATTATAAACTAAAAATACCGAAAGAACAAAAAAACTACACTTAGATATCTACTACGATTATCTAATCTATTAAATTTGAGTGACAGAAGATCTAGTAAATACTATCTATTTTAAATCTTGCATAATACAATTGACAGCCCTGAATTCTTGGCGCTCATATATTTGAATGTGCCAGCCAGAAACACAAGGTCGGTACTACCGTTTTATTGTAGTAATACTACGACCGGGTGCTAGCATAGTCCATCGATAAGGATCGGTAGGATAATTGTCGGTAACTTCTCATCGTTCCCTAGGACAACTGCAGATCGCTAACGTACAAACAACAGTTGATATCGAATATATTAGGGACACTTACTCATTGTGAACTGTCACCTATTCGTTTGCGATCTGCAGTTGTTCTAGGGAACGATGAGAATTTACCGACAATTATCCTACCGATCCTTATCGATGGACTATGCTAGCACCCCAGAGGCCCTAGCACGCTTGCTCTATAACGATCGGTAGGATAACTATCGGTAACTTCTTATCGTTCCCTACGACAACTGCAGATTGCAAACGAATAGGTGACAGTTCACAATGACTAAGGGTCCTTAATATATTCGATATCAACTGTCGTTTGTACGTTTGAGATCTGCAGTTGTCCTAGGGAACGATGAGAAGTTACCGACAATTATCCTACCGATCCTTATCGATGGACTATGCTAGCACCCCAGAGGCCCTAGCACGCTTGCTCTATAACGATCGGTAGGATAACTATCGGTAACTTCTTATCGTTCCCTACGACAACTGCAGATTGCAAACGAATAGGTGACAGTTCACAATGACTAAGTGTCCTTAATATATTCGATATCAACTGTCGTTTGTACGTTTGAGATCTGCAGTTGTCCTAGGGAACGATGAGAACGATATCGAGCGACCGTGCTAGCACACCGGAGAACTCAAAACTTGGGAAATATGTAATGTATTCGCACATAGATGTATGGAATATGTCGCTGATACAATATAAAGGTCCTGAGTTAGTGTCACGGTTGTGACCGTATCTTTTTCTGATTTTTAGGTTTCACATTTTCGATTTTCAGTTTCGCTAATATTGCCTTCATTATTATGCTACGTCCAGACTGCGGCCAACTTCCAACTTCAAACGTTTGGTCGATTGTGTGGAGGGGTAGTTCGTGCGTTGGAAGCTCGAGTTGGAAGGTTGGAGTTCGAGTTGGCCCGGGATCGCCCCGGAGGCGATCGCGACGGCCAACTCACACGAACCAGCCTGCCGCAGCCACACATCATTCTGCGAACCGCTGGCGATCAAGACACGTGTTCCGCGTACCATTAAAATGAAAATATTATTACGGGAGAGTGGTATAACAATTGTTTGAAAACATGTCGTGTATATAGTTCTACGTAATAATTGTAGGCAACTGATAAGATAAGCGCCGAATCAGCTGTTCGACATCCGCCATGTTGAAATTCGGAGTTTGGAGTTGGAAGGTTGGCCGCAGCCACCACACGATCGGCCAATCTTCCAACTCCGAACTAAGTTCGAAGTTGGAAGGTTGGCTGCGGTGTGGAAGTACCATTATATATTCCGTTGCAATAATTTAAACGTGAAACAACATACGAATTGACTAGTTGTTAAGTAATTTGGTCGCTTCTGTTGGCAGGTTTCTTCGCACTGCTTTACTTTGCCTTATACTATCTACACACCATGCTGCGAACAGCAGCTTTTGGCAGCTGGCTAAAAATCGAAGGTTGGAGAATGTCTCCCGTCTCTTTTTTTCCCATGCGAACCCGTAACACTCTGATTCACGTTGACTGCAAATTGAAAGAAACCGTCTGCCGTTAGTGCCAACCGAGGAAATGAGATGGTGATATTGAATTTGTTGTGTTAATAAAAGAGACAGAAGACAACGTGAAACAGAATGTTACGGGTTCGCACGAGGAAAAGGGAGACAGGAGACAATAACCAGCTGCTAACAGCCGGCTGTTCGCAGCACCGTGTGTAGAGCCCATTAATTGAAAGAACCCAGTGCTTACAGTTCTGTTCACTTGAGTTTTCAGGGAAAAACCAGTGTTCAGATTGATAAAAGCATAATAAACCTACAAGTACCTACAAGTTGTACAGAACTTGAATAGAACTTTGGGAGGCGGGAATGGGTACCGCCGCCCCGGGAACCATTTATTGGATAACCAACACCTCTGCCATAGGTCACCCCAAGTGGTTATCTACGTTTGGTGACTTAGCAGGGGTGCCCGGGTTCATGGGGTAAAGTTTGTCTGATCTGGACACACTGAGCCCCAGATTCGTATCCAACCCTCATACATCTCATACCTTATTCCTTCAGAGAACTTCCTCTCCTTTCTCCTTCATTTCCTTAGAAACATGAGGGAAATTTTCCTCAAGGCCTCCTGTGTGAAGCTAAAGTAAAAAAGAAATAACATTCACAGAACGTGAAAATTTACGTATTAATTAATTTTGAATTATTGTTAATGATTCATTGAAGAAGAAGTTAAAACTAATAATTTAGACGAAAATATGTAAAAAGAACAAGACACAGAAAATAAAATATAACGGTCGCAACTGGGACTCGACCCCAGAACCTCTCGTCTTTCCGGGACAAACGCCATTCCTATTAGGCCACTGCCACCACAATATTATCTTTGAGTATTTTTTCCATGTTATTGGCAGTTACCTTTTTATTTGGAGTCGTGCGTTCTATGAACTGTTTTGTAACCTAGATAGTGTCTTAAATAAATGTATCCGATTTTGTTTGTATTGAACACCTTTTGACATTTTTGTAAAAGTCTAAATGAATATTCAATTTTTATAAGAACAACTCTCTTTTTATAAGTTTTGAAGGTTATTCCCATCAATGAAGAAATACACGGAGAAAAATGTTATTCTAAAAAACGATCATTTTATTCGTAATTTCGTACGTATACCAACAAATTATTATTACATTTTCCCGCCAATAGACATTGAAACACTGTTAATTTGTTCGTAAGAACTTCAGTCCCGTTTTTAATCGTTTTTACGAATAAAATGATCGTATTTTAGAATAACATTTTTCTCCGTGTAGTAAAGAAGAAGATAACTTTTTTGTGTCTTGTTCTTTTTCATATTTTCGATTAGATTATTGGTGTTATCTTCTTCTTCAATGATATATTACACTTATGGGAATAACTTTCAAAAGTTATAAAGGAGAGTTATTCTTATAAAAATTGAATATAAATGATTTATTTATTAGAAGATATTTTTGTATAAACATTACGAAATCGACGGCAAATAAGTGGTTTGCGGATACTATAATTGGCTACGAATCCGGAGTTCGCGGATTCAAATAACACGGCGTGCGCAAGTAATTTTTTTATTATTTGATCAACTTGTTTCATTTTAAAATATCCAGAAATTTAAAAGTACATAACCACTGGAGCGACAGAGCAATTAAAATATTTTTTCTCGGATTGCCAGAGGAAATTTTTCCGCCCACATTAAAAAAATCATACCTCCGAATTTGAATATGGAGACATACAAACTGATTATAGTTCTATGTAGCCAATGAATTCCCCTATCTTTTGTCTATTATCACATATTTGTAGGATTTATTTAAAAAATATAATTAAATCTTTAACCTTAAAAGATTTAAAAGAATCTAGAGAATATTTGTATTGTTATATTTTGAATGTACAATATATTATATAGTCATATAAATAAAAATAAAAGAATTTTAAATTTGCCACATTTTGGCAACAAAGCAATCCGAGGTTTTGTAAATAGTGCCATAATGTGGCAAAAAGCGCTCGAGTGGTTATATTTACGGCATGTTTCAGAATGTTAAATACTTTCAGTATCGCACTGACGTACAGAAACATCGAAACGTTACTTTAAACTGCTTTAGCCGTGTTTGTTGACCAGATCTGAATAACCCACCTTCTTCCTTCCATCTCTTTTCCCTCCCCACTATCTTTAGCCTCACAACATACCCGAATTGGGGATGCCATAGTCTCACTGGCTCCAGAAGGACAGACTCAAAATTTGGAAGTCGAGTAAGGGTACCGCCGCCCGTGAATCATTTATTGGATGATCAACACCCCTGCCATAGGTCAACTCAGTTGGTTTGCTACATTTGGTGACTTAGCAGAGGTGCCAGGGTTTATACGGTGATGTTTCTCCCGATCTTGACTGCGGATGCGTCTGCCCACCAGCTGCATGGCGCGCCGGATTGGGAGAGACTGGTTGAGGGCGAGATTTTGTTCTCTCTAGCAGGACTCTCTCGATCCGTCGCTTTTCCATAAAAATACCCTCCTACACAGCATCCCGAAAGATGTCATAGACCCTGAAGGTTTTTTTTCCCCAGAAACTCCTAAAGTGTGGAGATAATGTAAAAAACTCGCCGTCTGGAGACAGTGAGACTATGGCATCCCTTATTATGGTATATTGTCAGGCTGAAGATAGTGCGGAGGGGAAGGAAGATAGAGAAGAGGAAGGTGGGGAAGTGCCTGGATATTCAGATCTGGTCACCAAACACGACAAAAGCCATTTTAGGCGACATTTCTATTTTAATGCTGGTCTTACACCAAGACGATACTAAGAGTATCTTTCACTCTGACACATGCAGCAAATATATCTACTATATATTATTTTGTAATTAATTAATTGTGAAATAACACAAAATTAATTAGCGCACGCTCGAATTTGAACCCGTGACCATCGGATTGCTAATCGAGAATCTTACTCCTCCACCACGGTATCTATTATTACATTAAAATTATTATAACAATTTTTTTTTTTAAATCTTACCTTAACTTTAAGCCTTTTTTAAATTCAATTCACTTAGAAGAACAAACACTTTATTTTTTATTAAATATCACAGAAACAATAAATTTTGATTAGTAAAATTGTGACGCCTATTATTGCAATTTATTTATTATTAAATCACCGTAGACCTAAAAAAATACATAATTTTGAAAATGACTCTTATCAAAATCAAGTTTCTTTTAAAATAATATTCTATTGTTTTAACGCTAGTTTGAATTCTTTAAAATCACAATTAGTAACAAATTCTGAAAACGACACTTAAATTTAAAGCAAAATTGAGTTAATTACAACGCACATCACAGACGACCTCAATTAGTATAGCTATTTGTAATTACAATGATTTAAAATGTTTATTTATTAATTTTTTAACTAACAAATATTTTTTAAATCAATTTTCACTTACAATTCACTGTATAACATTTTTAAACGATTTTTCACCAATTTTCGTGCGAAATTTGAAGAAAACGCGACTTTGTTTGGGGAATTTGAACGCTAGAGGGCGCTGTGACCTGTCAAACTGTTTGAAATTCGAACAGAGGGGGCGTGGTCCGACACCAAAGTGGGCGGAGATAAAAGAAAACTCGTACATAAGTCCGTCTCGCTCCTACTGCTTGGAAAAGCGAGACGGCCAAAGAAATGGGTGTTTATCAGTGTTGCTTTCTCGCTCTGATTCATTGATGGAAATGTGTAAGAATGGGACGCACGATTTTCGCAACCTTTCAACGGCACAATATCGCAAAAAATATATATATACGAGTGTATATATATAATTAACGAATTAACCATCACGCCGTTTCTCAGCAGGAGTAGGCAGAGAGGACGGATTGCCAAACAACTCGGTCTTGGCACGCACTCCTTGCCTCATTCACATTCATACATCTTCTCATACATACTTTTCTATTATTCTGACTCAAGTATCTGATTTACTTGATCGTGCCATGTCTTCCTCGGGCGTCCCCGACTTCTTCTACCATCTACATTTGCGTCATATATTCTCCTTTCTTCGTTCATTCGCTCTACATGACCAAACCTAACCTAATCTTACTTATTACGATCACATCATTTCTCACAAGATCATACATGGTTTTACCACACATACGCCTCAGGGATCTCATCTCTACAGCATTCAGTCTACTTTCATCCTTTCTCTGCCAGTTCCATGCTTCACTGCTATACATCAGGGTAGATACCAGCATTCCATTGCGGACTATATATATATATATATATTTTTTTTTTTGTTTATGTGCCTAACGTTGAGTCGTACTACATAAATCCTGGCCAATGGGACTAGAGGAAAGATGTAGGTACCTGGCTAATCAGATCTGGTCAACAAACATTGCTAAATCCATTTCAAGCAATGTTTCGATTATGATTGGTGGTTTTACACCTTACACCAAGGCGATACTGAGAGTATCCAATATCCACAAACGGTAGGATAGTACCTTTCGTAAAATGGGGTGAATTTAATCAATTTTCAACATTTACATAAAGCTATAGACTAACAAACCGAAGGTAGCGGGTTCAAATTTATTTTAATTTTTTGATTTCACAATATATTTTTTTTTAAATCGTGATTTATTTTTTGCATTAATATGCTCTCAGTATCAAAATGATGTAAGACTTTTAGAGATTTAGCCGTGATTGGTGACCAGATCTGAATAGACAGGTCCACCTTTCTTTTCATCATCTCCTTCCCCTCCCCACTACCTTCAGCCTCACAACATACACCAATTGGGGATGCCATAGTCTCACTGGCTCCAGGCAATTGTGAGCAGTTGCTTTGTGAGCAAATTGATTTATATTATGTAAATGTGTATCCTCTATCTGGTACAATACTCGGATTACTCATAAACACCACAAAATCAATTTTTTTTTTTTTTTTTTTAATTATAATGCACTAAAACTTGCAATGGTAAATTATCATTTTCTGAGTTACTAGATGTGGGATATTAATTACAATTCAAAGAATTATTATAAAAATCATCCTGAGAAAACCATACGACTTTCCTACCATAGAAATATTTCGAGAATTTAATGTACCATCTATCAGAATTGTATAAAAGAAACGCCTTTTATCAAATTTATAAAGAATATTTTATCCAAAAAATTCACCCCTGATAACATCAGCAATAGATTCAAAACTAAAGGCTTAAGAGGATACCCGGCGGTGATTTTTCCATACAAACGTATTCCCTATTTATCGCTCTGGATTTTAACCCTAGAGAAAATATTGTTTTTGCATAAAATAGATATCAACTACTAGCGTGTCGGTACTTTTTGTTTTTTTTTTATAAGTTACTTTTTATAGAAGTTATGACCTTCCAAAAATTAATAAAATTGACTGGTTTAAACGCCGTCAAAAGATGTTCAGTATACAAACCAGACAATGTTTTTTTTAAAAAAAGCAAAACGTACAGACATAGAATAGTTTTTTCTTATGTAGTTGGTAAAAAAAAAATTGAAAATCAGTCCACTTATGGAGGAGAAAAGTGGGGAATACAAAACCTCCATTTTAGTTAGGTGTCAGTGCATTGTCCCTTTCGCTCAATATCCGGTGGAGTAAGAGCAACAGTGACAGCAATATTTTAGTAAAATCTATTTCTGCACCACCGGGTATCATCTTAATAACAATACCTATGCTTAGATCCACCACGGCTCAGCATCACTACCTGTATTTAGGTGTGAAATGGTACAATATATTATTGTCCAAAAACAAAATTAGTATAACCGAAACTTTGAAATATGAACAATTCAAAAAACAAATTAAGTCCCTGAAATTTGATAATGATATATTGTAACCTTAATTTACACTTAGTTTACGCTTACTTAAATTTTAATATTCAATGTAAAATGTATATATATTGATTTTGTCTTACAATAACAATTCTTTTCTAAATTGTATACCTATGTTAAATAATATTTGTATTTATTTCATAAGTCTTTGATTATTGTTTACATATTTAATTAGAACATTATTTTTTGCATGTAAATACTCCTCCCATAAACACGAGCTCCTAGAGCTCAACTTATGGAGTAGTAGAATAATAATTGTATAACTTTGAATAATGTAATCACTTGTAATGTAAAATCTTTTTCTTATAAATAAATAAATAAAAAAATCAAAATGTCATACTAATGTACAGGACCGTTGTGCCTCCCGCTGTTACTTTATAGCATATTTAATACATAAAACAAAGACAGATTTGTGGTGAGCATTGGAATTTTGCTTTTCTCAAAACTTAGTATTTGGAGATGCCTGAATGACTAAACAACTGGACTATCGACATTGTATCCTTGGTTCTCTGCGGTACATTATAATGGATTTTATGTGAAATATATTCTTTATTAATTTTAAATTAATCAATAATTTTATTGACACAAAAATGCCTATAAAACTAAAAGGAAAGGTATACCAGACTATTGTTAGACCCGCGATAATGTATGGCTCCGAATGCTGGACCATGTACAACTCCTACACCAGGCAACTTGAATCAGCAGAAATGCGAATGCTTAGATGGTCGGCAGGAGTGTCACTAAAAGATAAAATTAAAAGTTCACGCAATCGTGGTATTCTGGGTGTCACGGACATAAACAATAAGCTAAAGGAACGACAGTTGAGATGGTATGGTCACATAAAACGGAGACCACCAGACCACACAGTGAAGCAGGCAATGTCTATGGAGCTTAATCGACAGTCATCCAGAGGAAGACCAAAGAACTCCTGGATGACTCAGTGCTCCAAAATCCTAAGTAGAAACGGCCTGGAAGAAAGCGATACCCAGAACCGAAGAAGCTATAACCTGAGAACGAGGAGAGCCGACCCCAACAGTAAGGTGGGTCATTTAAAAAAAAGTGTTAATTTCAAATTTTAAGAGCGATAAAAGGGTGCCAAATGGGTTCAAAACGACGTGTTTAAAATTTTTAAATTTTTTGATACGATCTTCTTCCTCCGGATTCACTTCAAAGTTTTGAAAAAATTAAATTTTAGGGGTTATTTCTAGTAAGTATAAAAGTTACTATGAATCTTTTTAACCATATTTTTTGTCACCATATCTTCCATAGCAAATGTAGTATATATTTACGAAATCATTTACAAAAAGTCCCGGTTTTGATTATTGGAGGCGTGAGGTGAGGGCGGGGGGAGCACCGGTTGCACTTATACCGGAGAAAAAATGGAGGAATTCCGCCGCAAAAGTAAAGTGCTGTTTGATATTTCGTCTTGCAAATTCAATGATTTCAGCAAATGTGACTGTCCTAGAATTCAAAAAATACCTTTAAAAAAAAAAAGTTTCATGACTGACCAACGTACTACACGGACAATGCTAATAAGAAACGTGGATATCGCTTCAACAAAACAAATGAAAACTGCGTTGAAAGGGAAACTTTTGAAGCAAAAATCCTTGTGCCCGTCTAAAAAGGAAAACATAGGTAAGCCAACTACCTCTCTACTCGATATTTTCACGTCTTTTGCATCAAATGAATCCGAATGTAAATATGTTTTCAAACCTAATGTTGTACCTCAAACGCTTCAGCAGCAGAATGCGATCAATATTGATCATTCCACACTATCTAAAACTTGTGATAGATATGGAGTGTCGGATAAGGCAGCGGCAGCCATTGCCTCAGCAGTTCTGTATGACATCTAGTCTAATATTCCAGTTATTGACAAGAGTAAACTTCGAAAGAACGAAAGAAAACAAGAGGATATATTATGGGCATAACTCATAGTTTTATAAAAACCCCCAATATATTTTGATGGCCAGAAATATAAAACATTAATTATCAGGGAAAGGGCTGGGACGCAAGACAGAGAATAACGCATTGAAGAGCATATTTTATTGATAAAAGAGTCAGACTCAATATATTTAGGTTTTATTACACCAAACTCTGGCACGTCGAAAGTTATAAACCATTGCAATGGATAATTTGCTTGCTTCACATGAAAGAGTTACTAATTCGGCATTTGTTCGCACATCTTGACGGTAAGACATCTGGACATCAAACATATTCACGCACAATAGGACTAGCTTTGGAAAACTGTGAAAAAAAGCCTATGCTTCATTTTCAGAAAATTGACGGAGAGTTGCATGAATTATTTACCAAAGACGTGGATACAGATCAGTTATATTTGTATAAAATAGTATCTGCAGTTACGGTGGGGGAATTACCTGAAGATTTATGCCACAAATCTCATGGAAAAATGTCTCATGCCAAATAGCTTACGCGTGCTAACCGAATTCTTCGTCTCTTTGTTTCAACGGAAGCTCCTTCAGAGAATATTTTTACTTTAGAAACGTACGTTGTTAAAGTTTGTGCTCTGGCTTGGTTCAGCATCAAAACTCATCACACCTCTAAAGATGGAGCACCTGTGGTAGTTAATCTCAGCGCCAAGATACTTATCAGCTGAACTAAAAACTATAATTGATCCATAGAAAGAAACAGTTAGTTCGCACACCCCGAAAATTTATTGCTTGCAATGTTGACTGACCCTCACAAGCATATCCGAGAATTAGCTGCGCGTCGTGTTCTAAAAGCACGCAGTAAGAAACTAAGTAAAATAGGGCTGTTCCAACTTCCAAACATAAACCTCGATGCATCATATTATTTGGAAGCAAAATGTAACCGAACCCCCAATACTGAAGAATATATCGGATGAAAATCTTTAATTTTTTGTAGCTCAAGGGGGAGAAGGTAGATTGCCTCTTCTGCGTCTGTCATGTCATACTAAAGCAGTTGAAAGAGGTGTAACGACTGTTATTGAAGCCTAGACTACTTCATGTACGAAGTCTGCAAGAGAAGGTCTTATTAAGGTGAAGATTGAGTCTCTCAAAATAATGCCGAAATTTGAGAGTAAGAAGGATTTTTGTGGTATTTGAATACACTACCTTGAGATAATTTGAATTATATGCATATATGTTTTTAATAAATAATTCGAAACATTCCCTCTATTTTGCGTTTTATTGAAAAATAGTTCATTTTTACTTGTTTATCTAACATTTTTTTAAGATTTAACAAGGGTGGATTTTTCTCTAATATGTGAAATTTCAAAGTCAATCCGGAGGAAGAAGATGATATTCAAATATTATTAAAAAAATTACGTGATTTTTCTTCTTCATTTAACACCCTTTTATTACTATTAGACAAATCAAAACAAGAAAAAAAAATTCCCCATACATTCGTGACCCACCTTACCCAACAGCCTACCTAGGCAATGAGTTGGGACAGTGTAAGGAAGAAGAATAATTTTATTATTTAATTACGTAGATAATAAAAAAATGTTTTCCTACTGGCTGCTTTTTTTAAAAAAATTTCAATTTAATTTGGGAGACGGCAACCATTTATTGGATAACCAACACCTCTGCCATAATAATAATAATACATACTAATGTTTGGATGATTTCGTGAGAAAATCACCTCAAGGACGCTAAAAACCCCATGTGAATCGCTACGTTTAGTGTCCGGGTTTCGGGTTTCGGGTAATGGCCATGGATGCAGCTGCGTGGCAGGCCGGATTAGGAAAGACTGGTTGAAGGAGACTTAATCTAGACCTCTCCAGCAGGACTCTCGGAATACTGCCTTACAGCGCAATGGGAAGGATGGATTCATTCGTCCTTCACTCCTGGACACACTGGAACCACATTCCTACCCAGCCTTTTTTTCCTTCCCAGAACTTCGTTTATTTTTCTTAATAACTAATAGACTTAATAACTAATCTAATTTCTCATGAAAAGGGGTAGATGTCACAACATAAAAAGATGGCCTTGTACTCAATTCTTAAAAAAAACATTGCCTTCAGAATGGTTTTTTTTAATGTCAGATTTCGCAACGCACCCTCAAAGGGTAAAATTTTTAACCGAAAAGTTTTAAAATAAAAAGAATAACCACCTTACGATTTCAGTAGGATAATTTTTTAATACTAAAAATCGTCGTAAAAGTCTTCCTCAATTTTTTTTTCTAGGAACCGAACCTGTCGGCTGGAAATATAACTTCCGGATGAATTTCTTCGTCGGATAATGTTTTCGCCGGAGGCGTCTACTAACATCTACAGGAATTTCAAAAACTGAACAAATCGGACTAATATCTATGAGAATCCATGTGTTGACTAATAATATCTATAGGAGGTATGTTGGAACAATATCTATGGGAACCAAAGTGAGGACGAATATCTACAGCTCAAACTGCCGACTAATATCTACGGTACAGGTGATGTAAACGAATATCTTCAGTACTGGCAGAGGTTGGATTTGCAATTATGTATAGCATATTGGCATAACGTAATATTGCGTTTGCAGTTTAAAGAACTTTCTTTTGTATCACAAACCATGTTACACAAACCTAGCGTAGCCGCTAAACTACTCGAAAACTGGGATGTTTTCTTTGCCTTGACGCAAGCAGGCGCTACGAAGGGGGCACTTTCTTTTGTATCACAAACCATGTTACACAATCCTAGCGTAGCCGCTAAACTACTTGAATACTGGGATGTTTTTCTTGCCTTGGCGCGAGCAGGCGCTATGCCAATTTCAACATTACAGCAAGATACGTAATATTATGCAAAAACTTCATGTACGTACTTTCGTAATTGAAGTAGTGTATGCTTTTCTGTACAACCTCTTGCTCAGCTGCCCTCTGTAGATATTAGTCCCACCTACGCTCCATAGATATTCGTCACCACTGGGACCATCATAGATATTAATCCGACCTTAGCTCTGTAGATATTAGTCTTCACTCTGAAGGTCATAGATATTTGTCCAACATATGAGCTCAGCTGTAGATATTCGTCCGACATACAGGCTGTAGATATTAGCATCTGGAGTCGTTTTCGCCGCTAGGGCTGGGACTCGACTCCCCAAATTGTACATTGTGGTCTAGAAGTGGGAAATTTTGATCACATATTTTTTGGCTGTCCCTCTCTAAACAAATATCCTCTCTTCTATCAAGCCTTATCAAAAATTACCTCTCATCCATTCAATATCTCACCTCTTCTAAGTTCTTCAAAGTGAATATTTAAATTCAGGGAAATAAAGACAGGGAAACTCTGTCCCCACCCGTTTGTGCAGAGTTGTGAGGCGGGTTAAGGTAGGGGCTGTAGGAATGGATTTATTAATGCGGGTCTTGAAAGGCTCAGATTACATCAAGGAGGAAGAACAGATGCCGGTAGCTCGTTCCACATATGACTGACTTACACAAGGAGGAAGAACAGATGCCGGTAGCTCGTTCCACATATGACTGACTTACACAAGGAGGAAGAACAGATGCCGGTAGCTCGTTCCACATATGACTGACTTACACAAGGAGGAAGAACAGATGCCGGTAGCTCGTTCCATATGACTGACTTACACAAGGAGGAAGAACAGATGCCGGTAGCTCGTTCCACATATGACTGACTTACACAAGGAGGAAGAGCAGATGCCGGTAGCTCGTTCCACATATGACTGACTTACACAAGGAGGAAGAACAGATGCCGGTAGCTCGTTCCACATATGACTGACTTACACAAGGAGGAAGAACAGATGCCGGTAGCTCGTTCCACATATGACTGACTTACACAAGGAGGAAGAACAGATGCCGGTAGCTCGTTCCACATATGACTGACTTACACAAGGAGGAAGAACAGATGCCGGTAGCTCGTTCCACATATGACTGACTTACACAAGGAGGAAGAACAGATGCCGGTAGCTCGTTCCACATATGACTGACTTACACAAGGAGGAAGAACAGATGCCGGTAGCTCGTTCCACATATGACTGACTTACACAAGGAGGAAGAACAGATGCCAGTAGTTCGTTCCACATATGACTGACTTACACAAAAACGAGGACGAAACGACCCATCCTCACGAAGCCAATATCAAATGTGAATTTGTGTTTGGCTCGTGTCCGTCGAGTTCCCGCACATGCACCGGGGATCAATGCTGCTAGCCCCTTAGAGCAGGTTCCATTAAAATACCCTAGAACAGACTCAGCATGCCTACATAGCGTCTGTGCATTAGAGATGGCAATCAGTCCGTTAACAACGGATTATCAATCAGACGGACCGCATCACTTTGCATAGTATCAAATAGGTTTATTAAGTATTTTGAGGCTCCTGTCCAGAGGTGGCTTCCGAATTCAATTGTTAAACTAAGGAAAATTCTATTTAAGAAATAAATTACGAATGGAATGGAATGTAATGGAATGGAATATAATGGAATGGAATGGAATGGAATGGAATGGAATATAATGGAATGCCATGTAATGTAATGGAATGCAATGGATTGTAACATAATGGAATGCTTGGAATGTAATTGAATGGAATGTAACATAATGGAATGCTTGGAATATAACGGAATGTAAAAGAATGGAATGTAACATAATGGAATGCTTGGAATGTAACGGAATGGAATGGAATGCAATGGAATGTAAAATAATGGAATGCTTGGAATGTAATTGAATGGAATGTAACATAATGGAATACTTGGAATGTAACGGAATGGAATATAATGGAATGGAATAGAATATAATGAAATAGAATGGAATGTAACATAATTAAATGCATGGAATGTAATGGATTGGAATGTAATGGAATATAATGGAATATACTGGAATGCCATGTAATGTAATGGAATGCAATGGAATGTAACATAATGGAATGCTTGGAATGTAATGGAATGGAATATAACATAATAAAATGTTTGGAATGTAACGGATTGTAACATAATGGAATGCTTGGTATGTATTTGAATGGAATGTAACATAATGGAATGCTTGGAATATAACGGAATGTAAAAGAATGGAATGTAACATAATGGAATGCTTGGAATGTAACGGAATGGAATGGAATGGAATGGAATGCAATGGAATGTAAAATAATGGAATGCTTGGAATGTAATTGAATGGAATGTAACATAATGGAATACTTGGAATGTAACGAAATGGAATATAATGGAATGGAATATAATGGAATGTCATGTAATGTAATGGTATGTAACATAATGGAATGTGGAATGTAATGGAATGGAATATAATGGCATGGAATATAATGCAATGGAATGGAACATAATGGAATGGAATAGAATATAATGAAATAGAATGGAATGTAACATAATGGAATGCATGGAATGTAATGGATTGGAATGTAATGGAATATAATGGAATATACTGGAATGCCATGTAATGTAATGGAATGCAATGGAATGTAACATAATGGAATGCTTGGTATGTAATGGAATGGAATATAACATAATAAAATGTTTGGAATGTAACGGAATGGAATATAATGGAATGGAAAGTAGAAATATAATGGAATGGAATGGAATATAATGAAATGCCATGTTATGTAATGGAATGTAACATAATGGAATGCTTGGAATGTAATGGAATGGAATATAATGGAATGTCATGTAATGTAACATAATGGAATGCTTGGAATGTAATGTAACATAATGGAATGCTTGGAATGGAATGGAATATAATGGAATGCCATGTTATTTAATGGAATGTAACATAATGGAATGCTTGGAATGCCATGTAATGTAATGGAATGCAATGGAATGTAGCATAATGGAATGCTTGGAATGTAATGGAATGGAATATAATGGAATGGAATATAATGGAATGCAATGTGACGTGATGGAATGCAACGGAAAATTTTCAAAGAACCGCCTTTTACGATGTTTTATTTTTAATATTTTATAGGTTGAATAAAAATAATTTAAAATTTAAAAAAGAATCATGAAACCTTCCTCTGCCCTTCTTCAATCTCATAACACCTCCATGGTCAAGCAGTTGTGAGTGGCAATTCCCTTCAGGGGTAGGCAGAGAAGATTGATAACCACACAACTCTATCTAGTCTCTCGGCACATGCTCCATTCTTCACCATCTCATACATAATTCATAAGAAATTTCAAATACATTGCGTCTAAAATATACAATAACCTACCTGACAAAACAAGACAATCGAATAATATTAAAAAATACAAAATCCTGATCAAACAATGGATCATCGAAAAAGGTCGTGCAATAATTAGTCACCTCACCCAAATATAATCGTATATCTCATTATTGTTACCACTAACTACCAACGTGAAAATTTTGTCAAATATTTTTGCTTTATTGAAAAATGTACTTCATATAATAAAAAAATAAAAAAAATTTAACTAGTCTGTCTCGACACAGGAGTTCCTAGTTAAGACAGGAAAGGCCAAAAAAAAATGTAAACCTTATGATGATTCAATAAATAAATAAATAAATAAATAAATACACACTCTTCTGTTGTTCAGAGTTTCCTCGGAGATCTGACTTCTCTTACTGTAATTCTCTTGGCCATTATTTCTCCATTAATCTGCCCTACATTTCAAAAACCTCGCATATAACCGATTATTTATAAATTTAAAAAAAAAATTAAAAGTTCACGGGGTGAGTTTGGTCTGGCTAGGTCTTGGCGGCGACTGCATTTGCCCACGTACTGCGTGGCGGGCCGGATCCGGAGAGGATGATTGAGGCAGACCTAGCCTAGACCTATCCAGCCGGACCCGACCCATCGCCTTACACCGCAGTGGGAGGTTTGGTTTTAAACGTCCATCACTCCTGGACACATTGACCCCAGATTCCTAATGACCCCTCAACTAACTTGCTCTTCCCGAAAAATACTATCCACACAGCATCCCCAAAGATGACAGATAACAAAAACTAATAAGTGATGCACGCAACGGATGTAAAGACAACTTTTATTTACAACAGAATTATACAGTTAATAAATAATTCTTACAAATTAGTATTTCATTCAGAGTTGGGATGTTTCAGTTATGTTAGACAGATCGTTGTTAGAGATTTTCTTTTCTTTTTCATCTTTTTTCTCCTTTCTATCTTTTTTATCTTTCTTCTTCTTTTTCTTCTTTTCTCCGGCCACCTTGCTGTGGATCTTCACCAACTTCTTATACATCTTCATCAGTTGTCTGGCGTCCTTGGCCATGGCCTTTTTTCTGTTCTCTTCAATATGGTCAATAACGGGGTCCACATACTTGGTGCAACTGGCAAGGGTCATGTAAAGATCGACAGACCCTTCGATCGGCATCAATTTGCTTGGTTCAATGTCTATTCCACCTTCAACAGCACCTTCTTTTGATTGGATGTCAATTTCGGCACCTTCAAAACGGCTCTCTTTTGTTTCGACTCCACTTTTGATACCTTCATTACAGCTCTCTTGTGTTTCGACTCCACTTTTGATACCTTTGTTACAGCTCTCTTTTGTTTCGACGCCACTTTTGACACCTTCAGTGCAGCCTTCATCTATTTTGACATCACTTTCTGTATCAATTTTATCAGTAGTTCCTGTTTTAACACCAATTTCAGGAACATCGAAAAGACGTTCATTTGCATTGTCTTCAACATTCAAATTGTCTACTCTTGTTTTCAATTTATTAATTTGTTTTAATTTGATTTCTTCTTCTTGTTTCTGCTTCTTGATCAATGCTTGTTCGGCTTTAGCCTCTTCAATGAGTTTCAGTTTGATTTCTTTGTTCTTCTTCCTCAGAGCGTTGCATAGATTGGAAGTGGCCAACACCTTCTTCACCTTGTCGCTTTTGAGCCAACGCTCCTTCCACGAACTGTCTGTGAGCTCTTCAGCACTCACACCCACGCTTTTCAATATCTCCTGTCTCATTTCCACATCCACCATCTCTCCGGTTACTCTTCTTTCGAAGACAATGTCTTCCCGATCGATCTCTGAATCTATCTTTTTACTTAATTCGACTATTTCTTCGGTGGTTGGTTCTTTGGACATACTGGTAACTTCTTCATCGCTGGAGTCATCGGAAATTTCAAATACTTCATAATCGTCTTCTTTCATTGCATCTGTCACTGAATCTGAGTTAATTCTATCTTTATCTAAATCCATTTTCTCAGTTTTCATTTCGATGACAGCTGTTGTATTAAGTCCTGGATCCTTTGTAGCTAAATCTTCTGTATTTTTGGTTTGACTTGAATCTACTTTACCATTGCCTGAATCTTTTTTAGATACTTCCAAACTGACTTCATCGATTTTCTCTTTACATGTTTCATCTTGTGCTTCGGAAACAGATTCAACTTCTTTGTCATCATCATATTTACCTAATTCCTCTTCTGTGTTATTGGCATTGTCGACATTTTCTATTTCGGACATTTCAAAACTGGGGTCTTTCCTTTTTCCACAATCTTCTGAACTGTTACTGTCTTGGCTAGATTGAGATTTCCTCCGCTTTCTGAATTTTTTCTTCTTCGGTCTCCCTTCCTCCACGCTGTCCACACTGACGGCATCATCTGATATACAAACAACTTCATGCTTCATCTCAGTGATTTCAATACCATCAGAACTGTAACTGCATTCTCCTTCAGAGAGTTCTTCCTCTGGTATTTCCAAACTAACAACTGAATCATTGTTTTCTATTGATTCTAAACCTATTCTAATATTTAAACTATCACCAATTAAAACCTCCTTTGCTGCAGTATTCGGCTGTAAATTTTCTAAGTCTTTTGCACTATTTTGGCGTTTTTTTTTACCCACACTTTCACGATCTTCAAGATTTTTCTTTGTCTTTTCGCTCACTCCTCCTTCGCTGCTCCTCCTGGATTCTCTGGATGACTTTTTAGATTTCTTCTTCTTCTTTTTACTGCTTGGATTCTTATCTTTAGCGTTTTCAGGTTCTGCGATCTTTTCACACGGACTTACTTCTGCTTCCACAGCTAAGCTTTGGTCCAATTCTGCTTTATCGGGACTCTTCCGAGCTTCAACATCTTCTGCAACCGTGACTTCAACACCTTTCGAATCATCCACAACATCAGAAGTAGAAACATCTTTAATTTCTTTTTTTTCCGCAGCATTTTTGTCAACTTCTCCTCCACTGTCCAAATCAATAACCTCACTAACGGAAGACGAATGGACCACACCTTCATTTTGACTCTCAACAATAGCTTTATCAACGTTGGGGCCTTCAACCTCATCATCAGGATTCTTGGCTTCACCAGTTACCGTCATCAATTCACCATATTCACCAGTTTTCACCATTTCATCATTTCTGTCAGTTTTCATAACTTTATCATCTTTAGTCGTCAATTTATCAACAGTGTCTTTCCCTGGATCGACTTCCGGTTCTTCATCCGAGCTTTCTTCACTGCTGCTGGACTTGGAATCGAAACTGTCCAACAAATCGTTTTTCTCCGTATCGGAGAGTTCAAGCATGATTTCGTCTTCGTCAATGCTGGTCTTGCTCTTTTTCTTGCTGGCTTTACCTGTTCCTTTGTTCTTAGGCCTCTTCATCTTCCCCAACCTGTCCTTAACTGACTTTCCGTCAATTCTGCCATCGAATGGAACTGTATTGTCCTTTTCTCCTTTGGGTTTGGATGATTTAGCACCATCGACAAACTCTAAATTATCCATCTTTCTTTTTCCATTGCCTTGTTTGGTTGCGTTGTCTTTGTCGGCATCTTTTGGAGTGTCCTTTATAGCTTCTACATCTTCTGCTTTATCCAGATCTATAACAGGACTCTTTGCAGCAACATTCACTTCTTCTTGAGTGGCTTTACCAGAACCAGTGGCCACATTGGCTACGGAGACCAGAAGGTTGTTCCTTTTGAGTTTGATCTTCCTGGGGGGATTTTGAGTGGCAATGACAGGCATGGAGACTACCAAAGTTGGAGCCGCTTTAACGTGGTCATTTTTGGATTTGTCTTTAGAAGAAGCGAGTGATGTTGACGACTTTTTGGCATTTCCTGACTTCTTTATATCTGAAAAAAAAAAATTACCAAATGATTTTTAAGGAGTATAAATTGAGGCCAGAGGGTAATTCATTCAATTTGGGAGGCGGGTATGGGTGCCGCCGCCCTGGGAAACATTCATTGGATAACAAACACCTCCGCCATAGTCACCCCGAGTGGTTCGCTACGTCTGGTGATGTAGCAGAGATGCCCGGGTTCATGGGGTAAGGATTGTCTAGGCCAGCGGTTGTCAACCTTTACAAGTCTGCATGCCCCTTGACTCTAACTACAAATGTGTTGTACCCCGTACCCTCTACCTATCTTGTGTACACGTGTAATGTTACACAAGTTAGAGAGTTACATGTTTTATTAGTAATTTTTTAATTCTCGCATTTTTACATGAATTTAATTATCAAGTCATACAAATACAATTAATCCAATTTTATACGGATTGTAAGATGACTTCGGACATTTTTGACCATCCAAAATTGAACAAATTTATTCCACGTAAAAAACAATTCATGTTCTTCATGCACAACTCCAAACTGTATTGAGAGGATGAATTTTTTTAACCTCCAAAAATCTGTAGAATAAACTTTCTCATATATCAGTGGTTAAAATAAATGCTCGGTTTCCTGTTTCACTCTGTATAATTAATGATACACTGTTAAGATGATCCCGGTGGTGCAGAAATAGATTTTACTAAAATATTGCTGTCACTGTTGCTCTTACTCCACCGGATATTGAGCGAAAGGGACAATGCACTGACACCTAACTAAAATGGAGGTTTTGTATTCCCCACTTTTCTCCTCCAAAAGTGGACTGATTTTCAATTTCTTTTTTACCAACTACATAAGAAAAAACTATTCTATGTCTGTACGTTTTGCTTTTTTTAAAAAAACATTGTCTGGTTTGTATACTGAACATCTTTTGACGGCGTTTAAACCAGTCAATTTTATTGATTTTTGGAAGGTCATAACTTCTATAAAAAGTAACTTATCAAAAAAAACAAAAAGTACCGACACGCTAGTAGTTGATATCTATTTTATGCAAAAACAATATTTTCTCTAGGGTTAAAATCCAGAGAGATAAATAGGGAATACGTTTGAATGGAAAAATCACCGCCGGGTATCCTCTTAACATACAGTCATTGCGAATCTTGATCTTTACAAAGTTTGGCTAAATTTCGGTAGAGCCTCAATGGTAGTGCCTGGTTCAGCACTCAGGTGTTTGCGATATTTATTTTTAATAAATATTTATAGCGTAAACCACCGAAATTTGAAAACGTTGAGCTGAGTTTTAAAACCTACATTAGTGCCACAATATTGCGTACCCCCAATTTGATTGTTTTACCCTTTTAAAGATAGTCAATGTGGATTATTATTATTACAAAAAACGGTCGCCATAACTTTATTGACGGACAAACCCACCTTGGCCTTCTTTGGCGCCGATTCACCCCAAGAAACCTGTTTCGACAGCTGTTTGGTCTCTGGTGTCTGTGGTGGATCCAAAAACTCGTCCATATTACCGCAACTCCCGCAAAGTTGTCACACTATTGGGTTTGTGGCCGATTGTGAGCAAACGCCGCCTCATCTTGCGGAAAGTTTCTCATACCCAAGTGATCATTCAAAATTGAAACCACTGAGTCATGTGTTATGCCTATGGCCCCCACAATCTCTCGCACTTTCAATCTCCGAATGGCCAACACCATATCGTGAATTTTTTCAATTGTTTCGGGTGTAGAGATCTCAATTGGGCGTCCAGAACGTTCGGCATCTTCGGTGCTTGTATGGTCACAAGGAAATTCAGTAAACCACTTTTTTACCATTTAAATTGATGGTGCAGAGTTCCCATAGTATTCAAAAAGCTTGGCCTGAGTGATGGTTTTTTTCCGCAAAAAATAATGGTCAATGAGCACACAAAATTCACTTTTTTCCATTTTTTCCTCAAATTACGCGGTAGTCTGCTATAATGGGTGTCAAACCAGTGACTAAATGGCGCAGCTTGTTAACATTTTGACAGGAGTCAATTGACAAGAGCGGTGTTGCCCTTTCAGTTAAGAGGCGGGATATTCAAAAAGTCACGGACTTATTGACTCACCCTCTCATGTGCAGTACTTGCGGGCCCTGTACACTGTACAGTACGCTCAGCTTCTGAGAGGCTAACTTAACTCTGGCTTGGATGGAGCCCCGTACCTGAGCTGGTCACTTAGAATTACACCAAGCACGGTATCAATTGAAGGCCTGTTGGGAAGATTTCTTCCGTTGAAGGAGACTGGCATGTTAATCCGACTGACCTGATGGATATTCCTGGTCGCTGCTGGAGCTGACTACTTCCACCACCTCCGGGGGTTCCTCCTTGATGACCACCTCGTCTTCATCTTCCTCTTCGTCTGCGCTCCCTCCCTCTCTCTTTCCCACCGCTGACACTCCTTGTTCTTCTTCCGGATCGGAGCCTACAACACAAAGCACCATATTATTTTAATTTTACATATTTGTAAAAAGCATTAACTTTGGTTTGGTTCTTGCAAAAAAAATACATAAATTTGTATTATACATTAAAATGATTTTTTTTTAAATTCCGGTATCTGAATTGATTAGTACTCGTTAGTATCTAACTACTACAATTTTTTTTATTTTTTTTTAGTGCATAAAAAGCGTGTCGCAGTTTTGTATAAATTTACCATATGTATAATGCAATTCTAATTTTGAGATCAGAGGGTATCTATATTGAATGAAAAAATATTTTTCCAACTTCTATGTGTTTTTGTTTTTTTTTTTTAATTGTAGCTTACACAGCTCTACATTTCCACCGTGTGTTATAATTTTAGTATTGCCATTTGAAGAACAGTGGCGCCATCCTATGTTTTCTACTCTTATTTGACAGACAATACTCACTTTAGTTTTAATTATTACGACATTTAAAAGTGTTTAAAACATTGATAATTCAATCATTATTACACTGGTATATTACACTGGTATATACTGGTATATATTTTGACAGTTAGTGGTTTGAAAAAAAATTTACAAAACTTTGAAATCAACTGAATATTACATCGAAAAGAAAACGAAGAATATTGAAATTTATTGATCACCACCAGAAGTAGGCTTTCAGTTTTCAAATAACGTTATCTGCAGGACGCAGTTTACGAAAGGTAGGAAAATGTGGTCTAATTTTGGACTGATATCAATCGCAGAAAAATAAAAGCGGTTCAAATTTGGACATAAATTGCTCCAGTGGATAAATAAATACATTATTGGGTCTGTTAAATAATAATAATAGCAGATTGAACCTATGTTAGCGTGTACCGCCTGTAGCTGTGCACGGATAGCCCGGGCCCTGGCCTGTAACTCCAGCAGCTCCAGGACTGTCATACCGGCCGGGCCGCGCTCCTCCTTTTCCTTGCCGCCGCCGCCTCCTCTCTCACCCTTTGCACACCGCGGCCCAGCTGGCCCGGGCGCGCCCGGCTCCGCCTGCTGATGGCGCCGGTGATGTTTCTTCTTCTGCAAATATACCACAGTCGACAATCAGCATCAATTGATTAATTATTTATTAACTCCTTGAAGACTTTTACTTTTATAGCCCACATACTTTTTGTCGGTGTGAGAAGCATGGATTTTACAAATTTACTCCCTGATATCCCCTACCGCTACTGTGTCTCCTTTGCAATCCCTCCGTCTGCCCTTCCCTCATCTCCCATCCCTCCGTCACCCCTTCCCTGCGTGTTCTTTCTCATGCGTCCTTGTTCCCGCTCTTCTTCCCCTTCTGCGTCTCTTCCACTTTCTCCGTCTTCCCCCCTCCCCCGCGTTTCATAACGCCAGAGTTCACCAATATATATATAGAAACCTTACGGACATGCTCACAACAAATCACCAATGTTTCATCGCAATCGGATAAGTGGTTTAGGAACGCATAAGGGACAAACAAAGAAATATTCATTTTCATTTATTAACACATTTTTAGCGGGGTGTTTTTTAACCCTCCCTTGCCTGCGATGTGTATCTACTACACATTGCTTCTTGCACCTTTAATATCTCCGTAAATATGGAAAATTCTGGGTTCAGATTTTAGGTAATCCTCCGTTATATATTTGCTCATTAAATAAAAATTTAAAAAAAATAATAATCAGTACCTTTCGGGCACATAAGAGGTATTTTGTGAGAATCGAAAACAAATTCACCAATACAATCAAACGTCTGGCGTATTATCAGTGCTGCGGGTGAGATGTACAAATACGTGAAGCGTGCGGCTAGTGCTACACTATGAACGTCTCACTCTCACCTACTTCGATATAAGTGAGCGCGAGAAAGAGAACCGTGTGGTTACTGGTCAGGCGTCAATCGTGTTTGTTCTTTCGGTTTCCCCGCGGACGGTGCCGCCAGTCCGGCCAGTAGCCGCTCGGCATTCATTCGGTGTGGTCTCTTCGCATGTTGTATGAGCATCGTTTCTTTGAGCTACCGATGTTTTTTTTTTTTCATGTTTTCAGCAATTAAACATCAATTATTTTCATTTTTGACTTCAACTATAACGAAATATAGCGATTTGCTATGAATAAAAAATTTTTTTCGGCTTTTAAATCGACCATTTCTGCTTGTGTAGTGATTACACAGCACCGGAGCGCGCGGATTTTTTCAGCTCAGTAAGGGAAAGGTTAATCAATCTACCACGTAGAGCGGGCAATTTTTAGCAGGTTCGCGCGCGAAATTACGTTTCATGTAAAATAGCTGTAACTTCTGAACTATTGATCAAATTTAAATAAAAATGTCAATATTTTATCTTATTCAAAATCTTTTATCACAATCTGGTCACAACTTTTTATATTTTTTGATAAATAATTATGATATTTAAGGTTAAATAAAAAAAAAATTAAAAAACTGCACTTTTGTCGTGTTGTCGATTTAGTCACTTTATGCACGTTCAACATTCACTAAAATCAAATTCATCATCTGCATGTTTTTCATAGTCACTATCACAAGAATAATTTGACAAATTATCAGCACACAATTCTCCGTCACTCTCATCATTACCGTGGTCCATTTTTATTGGGTATTTTTTATGAAAATTTACTACTCTTTATTATGAAAACAATATGTAACAAATAACTTTTCAAGCACAACACACAATTAACTTTTCAACACACATTAGGAATATATCATACAATGATAAGTATTTTGTACGAAATTTTTAAAGCGGAAGGTAGCCAGAAACGAAAATAGAGAACGTCTTGAACGAAACAATATCTCAATAACACTGACGAAATTTGAAGATAAAAAACGAAATGTTCATCCGACAGCTTTTGTATTTAAGTGCATGTTTTATGACAACAGTCGGTCACCCGACCCTAATTCCACAAATTGCTGGGTACCTAGTACACGCCCACGAGAGCTGACGCCTAATTTTTACTTAACAGAATAACCGACATCATACGTTCCTACTAATATAAATGCTGTTACTCTAAGTGTAGAACGCGTTTTGGCGTCTCCCGCGCTTTACCAATAATATACAAATTCAAAAAAGCTTTTAAGCGTCTCCCGCTCTCTACCAACAATATGCAAAAGACGCTTTTACGCGTCTCCCGCAAACAATGTGTTAAGATTATAGAAAGTTGTACAAAGGAAGTGTATGACATAATAAAATGAGTATGAAAGATATAAGTAGGTACAATACAAGTTATAGAATTTTAAAAAAAGCATCGAGCGCAGGAAGTGTGGCGAACCCATCGCTCGGGAGTTGAAACACCATCCTAAGCTAAGGTGTGAGTTACCGTGCTCAAGCTGAATGACCTTGGGAACAGTGTCACAAACGGTGCCTCCTAGATACAGGATCGCAACTCCCAGTATTTAGATAGTAGTATAAAGAACGAGGTCTTTGTGGAACCTAGAAGAGCTAAGGCCACCTCCGTGGACTCTTCCCTCGTGGGGCCTTCAGGGAACCAAGGGAGAGTGGAGATGAGATATGAGGTTCTCTTCGTGGATCCTTCATGAAACCAAGGAGGAGTGGAGAGGACAGCCTGTGAAGTCTTCCCTCGTGGGGCCATCAGGGAACCAAAGGGCAGATTGAAAAAAGGAAAAAAAAACAAAACAGGAGAGATTGGACCCGGGAAGACAACTTGTGGAACCAGAAGACATAGTTGCATTACTTATTCAATGCCAACCCTGCTGAACTTTAACCCTCCCTTGCCTGCGATGTGTATCTACTACACATTGCTTCTTGCACCTTTAATATCTCCGTAAATATGGAAAATTCTGGGTTCAGATTTTAGGTAATCCTCCGTTATACATTAAATAAAAAATTTAAAAAAATAATAATCCATACCTTTCGGGAACATCAGAGGTATTTTGTGAGAATCGAAAATAAATTCACCAATACAATCAAACGTCTGACAATACGATCAGCGCTGCGAGTAATACGTACAAATGTGTGAAGCAAGCGGCTAGTGCGACGCTATGCGAGTCTCACTCTCACCTACTTCGATATAAGTAAGCGCGAGAAAGAGAATCGTGTGGTTACTGGTCAGTCTTCAATCGTGTTTGTTCCTTCGGTTTACCCCGCGGACGACACGACGCAGGCCGCCAGTCGCCGCTCGGCATTCATTCGGGGTGGTCTCTTCGCATGTTGTATGAGCATCGTTTCTTTGAGCTACCGATGTTTTTTTGATGTTTTCAGCAATTAAATATCAATTATTATCATTTTTTACTGTTACTATAATGAAATATAGCGATTTGCTATACATATTCATTTTTTTCGGCTTTTAAATCGACCATTTCTGCTTGTGTAGTGATTACACAGCACCGGAGTGCGCGGATTTTTTCAGCTCAGTAAGGGAAAGGTTAAAGAAGGGACCGCGTTACTGTTAAAGGAATGAGGTAAAATAGGAGATAGGAATTGGCTGGGTAGTTTGTATTAGGAAATGACTCATCGGTGGTGTTACTTTTGGATTGAAGTAAAGTATGGGATTATGGTTATTCTATCGATGGGTCGAATACGTTGGAACTGATAAAGTGCAGTTGTGATAAAAGGAAATGAGTGTGTCGGTTACCTTCGGCTTGGTGGAAGCCTGCGCCAGAGGAGGCTGTCCTTCGTCCGAAGAGATGCTGTCCAGCGAGATGGTCTCCAGCGCCAAGTCCCTCGGGGCAGAGTCCAGACTGCCCTCGGAGCTGTCGGTGTCCGAGGGGCACGAACAGCCGTCCAGGATGGAAGCCAGCCTCGTGGAGCTTATACCCAGAACCTGACGATCAAGACGGATACATAACTCACTTCACTGATCCTCAGGGCCTATGTCATCTATGAAGAAGCTGTGTGGAGAGTATTTTTGAGGAAAGGAACGAGTGAAAATGGGTATTAACACAGAGGCCGGCAATTCATCCACAGTCGAGCTGTCGAACTTAAGAACGAATCGTAGAAACTCATGTACCCACGTAGTTCTCACGCGACAAATGTCAACCGTGTACATATGTTGGGCGCGCGTTTGGCATATTTCCCGACTATGCACCGGTGCCGAGGGGATCAATGAAATACCGATAGAATAAGGACAGCTTTCCTACCAGACACCTGTGCTCTAAAGATTGCAAACAATTTGTTAAGACAGGAGAATCTATCAAACGGACTGCCCGTTTCTGCACAGAGTCGAGGGTGTTTTTCAGGTACTTACAGAGGTGGCCGCTTACCTTCAGAGCTGTCGGTGTCTGAGGGACAAGAGCAGCCGTCCAGGAGGGATGCCAGCCGCGTGGAGCTGATGCCCAGTATCTGATGATCAACACGGATATATAAATCACTTGACTACAGAGTTTTATCAGACATGATTTTCCCTAACCCGTAAAAACCACCTGAAAAAATCCCTGGGACTGCAGATACGTTAATAGTACACAACTGCTAACCCTAAGTGCACCCTATAGTTGAATTTTGCAGCCACCTCTGGTCTGGAGCCCCAAAATACCTGAAAAAATCTTGACTACAGAAACAGGGGGTCCATTTGATAGATTCTCCTAATTTGTTTCCTTTTCAGAACAACTCACATATGTAGATCTCGTATAAATCGTGTCTCCCTTACTATCATGGCGAAAAATATGATCTAAACTCTAAACGGTGTTAAAGAATATTGTTATATGTAATTATTGTTTAAGTGTGGGGGTGTGATATCTGTTTGAATATGTATGAGAGCAAGCGAGACAGTATGCTTGCGTGAATCTATATAAGGCGATGCGTGCTCGAGGTATGTCTCTTTTGTTACTAGCAGCTCCTGAATAAATACCTGTACATAATACTCACTCGCTCTTCATTGTACTACCGACTCCACACTGCATATTACAAATATACATTACAGAAAGGGAAAACTACGCGGAATAAGGAAGTTGAGTCCTTTTTTTTATTTTTTTTTATCAATGTTCACAGTTCCTAACATAGCGGTCGGTGAAAAATGACATTTCATGTTTTTAAATTTAAAAAATAACCATTAAAATGCACTTTTTTTGAATTTCCGGTAACTGAATTGATTATTACTAGTAAATATCTAACTACTACAACTTTTTAAATTATTTTTTTTCGTCCGTATTAAGCGTGTCCCGGTTTTGTAAATATTTCCCTTATATTTCACACAAGCAAGGACCGGGTTACGTCACGGACTCTGCTGTGCTCTTGCCGCCGTTTTGGCGTCATTGTATATAACTAATTGTGTAAAAATGTAAGCAAATTCTTATTTGTAAGCTTTCGTGAATGTAATTTCATACAAATTCTCCAGTCCTTCAAAATAAATATAAACTCTACTTCGGCATTAGTCTTCTTATAAATGTAATATGAACTGTGATGGGGGGTGGCAAATGTAAAATCCAATGTTTTAAATATAATGTCCTCCGCGTGCAAAGTCGTAACTTCTCCAAGCATTAACATTCTAATTAAAGTGTGTTTATAGGAAGTGACCTGCCGGGTAAGTGTAAGTGTAGGTAAGTTTACTATATCTATTTGTAAATAATAAATTTAGAGCCTAAGAACTCATAATAAATTGAACAGCGTCCTTGAGGTGATTTCTCATAAAATGGCGCTTTACAAATTATGCAATTATTATTATTATCAGCCTTGCATTTTTTGCTTATATCCACATTTCTCACACGATCATACATGGTTTTACCACACATACACATCAGGGATCTCATTTCTACAGCATTCAATCTACTTTCATCCTTTCTCTGCCAGTTCCATACCTCACCGCCATACAACAGGGTAAATACCAGTACGCCATTGTGGACTGCTAGCTTTGCTACTTTGAACAGTTTTTTGTTAACACAAATTGCGTTTAGTCCTCCATCAATCGAATTACTTGCATTTACCCTTCTTTCAGTATCTCTATCAGCCTTCCCATCTCTCGTAAACATACTTCGCAGATACATAAACTCATCCACCTACTTCAAGTATTCATCATTTATAACTATATTGTATATTGTTTTTATAATCTCTCTTTCAAATACCATGACTTTAGACTTACTAATATTCATCATTAACTCATTCCTCGTACATACTTGGTACATAGTTTATCCTAGACACTAGAGACTGTAGATCTTCCATACTGTTAGAAATCAGCACCGCAAGATAAACTAACAAGTAAATAGTTGAACAACTAACCTCGTCCAAACATAATTCTTGTAAATCATCCACTTTAACAGTCCTCAGGCACTGGGGAGCCATTGCAACCAGTTCTCTATCCTTTAGAATGGAGAATATCTGCCTCATCAACTCCACCCGGTCCCTAATGTAATAGGTCAGGTCCTTCTCGGTGTCATCTTCAGCGACCACCAATGGCGCAGCCGGTGCCACGGATTGCGGCTTCTCCACTCTCTCCTTCTTTATCTTGGCACGCTTCGTCTTCTTCTGCCTTCCGCTCAACATTGTAAGCGATCTTTTTTAATAAAAAACAATAATAAATAACATCAAACTGTAACATAACCTAACAATCTGCGCTTTGAGTTTTGATTTGACAGGACGCTCCATAGATAAATTTGACAGCACGACACTTAGAAACCAAAACAGTTCACCTAATAATTATGTTACACAATAATAAACTTTAAGACATAAATGCTTAGAGCTTGTTATCAAATGGCGTTTTTATAATAGATAGTACTTTGTTGTTATTCTGATTGTTAGAGACTAGAGAGTAGAGACAGCATCGATCAAATCTTAATTTAATTATATATACGATTCTAGCTTTTATTCAGTTTGGATAAGTTCTATTTCTGCATGTTAAAAAAATAATAAATCAATATTTCGTTTCATCTCTTCGTGCAAATTTATCGATAAATCGATTAAATATCTTTTAATCTTCGTTTTTAAAGGCTATTTTACCGTGAAGTGAAAAAATATTTATTTTATGTTTTCTAAGTTTTGTCACGGACATAATAAAAATATGTTATTCGATTTTAAATTAAATCTTCAAACACAGCAAACTTATTTTGTGGACTGATTTTAATTCAAAATTAAAAGATTAGGTACTATTAATAGATTACCCGTTATTAAATTTGAATGAATGAAGAAAGGAGTGTAAGGAGAATAAATGACGTTAATGTAATAATGGTAGAAGAAGTTGGGGACGCCCAAGGAAAACATGGCACAATCAAGTGAATCAGACACTTGAGTCAGGTCATGTCAAGACAGAGTCAGAATAATAGAAGAGTATGTTTGTATGAGACGATATATATATATTTTTTACAATAGCTCCACACAGGAGGCCCTGAAGAAAATAATTCCCCTCAGAGCCTATGTCATCTTTGAGGATGCTGTGTGGAGGATTATTTATAGAAAAGGAAGGAGAGGATGTGTTGGGAAGGAAAAAGGTATGAGGGGTGGGTTGGAATCTGGGGGTCAACGAATCAATTGGTCGAGGGTCCGGCTGGAGAGGACTAGGATAGGTTTCCCTTAACCAGTATCTCCCGATCTTGCCTGCCACGCAATTGGTGGGCAGGTGCATCCACCGCCAAGACCCGGACAAACCTCACCCCATAAACCCGGGCACACCTGCTAAGTCACTAAACGTAGCGAACCACTTGGGGTAACCTATGGCAGAGGTGTTGGCTATCCAATAAATGGTTCCCGGGGCGGCAGTATCCACACCCGCCTACCAAATTGTGAATGATATGTATGTGCATGTGTTATAGTTTTTTATTATTGTGACAGCTGTTTCGGCTTGCAAGGCCATTTTAAAACTGTGCTCAGTTTGAAAATGGCCTTGTAAGCCGATACAGCTGTCACAATAATAAAAACTATAACACTAGCAGAACTTAATAATAAACATTATTAAATTTAATTTAAATAAAATAATAAAAAATTAAAATTAAATAGAGTTCTACGAATTTAACACAAAAACAAATAAATAAATATGATTTTTTTTTTTTTTTAAAAAGACAAACATTTCCGGGTTACGAATAACCCAACAACATTTGAAAATCTCCTACTACCACCACACTAAGCGGAAGATGTTGCTTGTGTTGTGGTGGAGGACTTAGCCAGCCGAGGAATCGAACACGGAACGCCTGGGTGAGACCCAAACGCGATGCCCACTGAACCACTGACCGGTGATATGTATGTGAATGAGGCAAGGAGTGTATGCCAATACAAGTTCTAAGGCGTCCCGTCTTCTCTGCCTACCCCTGTCGGGAAACGGCGTGATGGATAGTTAGTTAGTTATTAAACGTGTTCCCTTTGTTAATTATTCCCTTTTACCCCTCCCCCCCCCATTCACACCTATTCATTGACACCTTTAAGTCTATGTCTCTATTGTGGTAATTAATTTTAAGTAAACCCAGATGAAGTAAGCATTGCTTACGAAACATGTTGTTTTTTTAACAATAAACGTGGTTAAAACTAAATAATCTGATTTCGAATTAAATTAAATATTTTTCCGAAACAATGTTTAATTTTAAGAGCTTATATAATATATACAGAAAGTAAAAGAAGTTGGCAACGGCCGAGAAAGACATGGCACGATCAAATGAATCAGATACTTTTGTCGGGCAATCTCAAAAGTCAGAATAATAGAAAAGTATATATGAGGTGATGTATGGATGTGAATGAGAGAGTAGTTTGGTGGTCCATCCTGTCTGCCTACCACTGTGGAAAACGGCGTGATGATTAGTTGGTTAGTTTACAAAATAAATAAAATAAATTAGTTCTTACCGAACTTTGCCTGTCTGAAAAATCACGCAATGAACCGCCATAGACAAAATAAAAATGTCAATGTTTTGATTGTTCGACATTTCGGCTGTCTGTTTTTCGACTACTTGTTTTTATTTTGCACAATTTGCCGTTGATTTGCCAATGAAAAGTTTCGCGAATCGCCCAAATCACTTCTTCACAGTGCGTGTCGGACATTTCGTCAATAAAAAAGTGATCATTTGACAGTTTTCGTTGATTAATTACCGAGATGCTGTCAGATTCGTAAAGCGATAAAACTAATTCAAAATACACATTTGTTTTAGCATTTTTATGTTGCTGGTTCAATCTACAAAAAAGTGCTACGAAACATTGACAATCTAATAATAATTACAAAACAAACAGTTTAAAACATTGTAATTTTCTTAAAAAACAATCAATTTTGTTATTTTAATTTGTAATGTCTGTCCATTTTTCAAGTTTGTTATCGTTTTGTTATGTTTTCGTCGACGATGTCGGCGGACGATCAAGGAATGGCTGGCACCAGCTTTAATAACTTCGATAACAACAACAGCTTAAGCAATAACATCAATGGTTTAAGCAACATTAATGGCTTAAGCAATAACAATGGATATGACACCAGTCAATTGTTACTGGATGATGGTAGCTTGATTCTAAACAGTGTCAGGAATAGAAAAAAAGCTAGTGGACTACCTTGCTGTCCGATTTGTTCGTGTACCTTGAGAGCCAATGAACTTCAGAGTCATCTTGGACTAGAGATGGAGAAGTTATCAAAGATCTCGTGTTCCGGTAAACGGAAGAGTGCCGGTACTCCAAATTCCTCTGGTTCTAGCTCCAACGGGCTTAACGAAGATGTGGATATCTCAGGAAGTACCGGTAGCGAGGTGTACGAGGTTTGTACACAGTTTTGTAATTACATTATTATCAACTAACTAAACATCTCGCTGTTTGCTACAAGGGGTAGGCAGAGAGGACATACCGCCAAACAACTCGGTCTTGGCACACACTCCTTGCCTCATTCACATTCATACATGCTCTTCTATTATTCAGATTCTTGACATGGTCCGACTCAAGTATCTGGTTCACTCGATCTTGCCACGTCTTCTTATACCATTCACATTAGTGCCATATATTCTCCATACACTCCTTTCTTCGTTCATTTGCTCTACATGCCCTAACCCTGAGTGCTTACATCAGCCTTGCATTCTTTGTGAATCTCACACAATCGTACATGATTTTACCACACACACGCCTCAGTGATCTCATTTCTACAGCATTCAGTCTACTTTTATCCTTTCTCTGCCAGTTTCATAACTCACGATTTCTCAATTTTATCGACACCGGGGTAGGTACCAGCACTCCATTGTGGGCTGCTAGTTTCGCTTCTTTGGACAGTTTTTTGTTAACGGCAAGTCACTTCCTATAAACACACTTTTATAAAGTTTTTGATTACCAATTTGATACCAATTTGCATGCAGAGGACATCATATTTAAAACACTGGACATTGCATGATTTTACATTTGCCACCCCCCATCACAGTTCACATTACATTTATAAGAAGACAAGCCTCTGCCCGCGACTTCGTCTGCGTAGGATTAGTACTTCGAGTAATCTATTTTCTTTTGCTAGGTCCCATCTACGTTTATACCAAAATTCTTAACCTATTTATTTAAAATATGTATAATTCGATTCAAAGTATTAGGCGAGTACTTCAAATAAATTCACTAATTTAAATATTTTCCAAAATATCATTGTTTTGCAAAATGTCATTCTCAAATTTCGACGTTTTCTATTAAACAATAATTTTTATTTTCAATACATTGAAAATAAATAGCTAGCTTTATAAATTATAGCCTATATGTTATTCTGATGTATGAGATATATTATTGTGAAGTTTCATTAAAATCCATTCATTAAATTTCGATTTAAAGAGGAACAAACATACATACATCCATACAAACTTTCACGTTTATAATATTAGTAAGATAGTAAGATGTCGCTAGCTGTGAAGGTGACAAGGTGAGATTTGTAATATGTCTTGATGATGGACACTGTAACACCGAGAGTATCTTTCTTGCCCACCGGGATTTAAACTTGCGACCTTCGGATTGCTAGTCGAAGGCCTTACCCCTCGACCACAGAGGTTGCTATTGTGCACAATCCTCAATGGTCAAAGGCTAAGGCTCTCAACTAGCAATCCAAAGGTCGTGGGTTCAAATCCCAGCGTACGCAAGTAAATTTTATTTGTATTATTTATTAATTAAGCAATAAAGCAATGTAATTCTATGACTAAGGTTAAATATTTGGTGAAAAATTGGCTATCGAAAAAAAATATTTATATTAATATGTATGAAAAAATGTTGAATCTGTAGATATAAGGCGCTCCGCTGACGAGGCAACTGAAACCAAACTAAAACCGGCCGGTTTCTATGTCTTGATTGGTCAAAAAGCTTGTTTAACCATAGACGAAGAACAATCAGCTGGCAACTAGCAACGGCCGGCCACGGCAATCAGCGGTGCGAGTCGCGAGTCACCGCTTGCGTTACCATTGACAACGAGTTTTTGAGTGATTGTGTAGTGTGCGGGCCATCACATTGTCATACAAAGGCAGTTGCCAGTTTTCAGTTGGCTCAGTGAGCGGATGGCGTAAGATGTAAATTAATTTTTTTTTAATGTATATGTAAGTAAAATAAAAGCACCTGTTGAAAAGCCAATTGAATTGGTTTAGCAGGACTTGTTTGTTGATACTATGTATTCAATTATTCTTTCAATAAAAATAAAAAAATTAATTATTAAAAAATAATATACGGTATATTTGCGGCACATCCAGAGTGGAAGATACTCTCGGTATCACCCTGGTGTAAAAACCACCATTCAGATTTGAAACGTTGCTTGAAATGGCTTTAGCCGTGTTTGGTGAACAGATCTGAATAGCCAGGTACTTTCCACACCTTCCTCTTCCTCTCCACACTACCTTCAGCCTCATAACATACCCCAATTGGAGATATCATAGTCTCACTGGCTCTTTTACGGTGTTCACATTAAAAAAATATATGTAATGAATTAAGCAGAATAGTGTGTTTTTAACATGATTGTTTGTGTGTTTTTTCAGCGTGTCAGACGCAACAGATCCCGACGGCTGCGAGTGGCTCGGGGCCGCGGCGTTACTTGCCCCGTTTGCGGGGAACGCCTGGGCTCCGGAGCCGAGAGCCACGTCGATGCCTGTCTCCGCTCTCAACAAGAGGAAGAAAGCGTCGATGTGGAGGTAATTATAATTCAGTGCACTATCTTATGTTATCTGGCCTCGCCCACTTTCATAGACAATAAAATGACATCAAAGTAAGAACTTTCGAAGTTAAATTAATATTATAGAGTTAATTGTTGTATTTATTATTAATACAGGTAATTTATTTAAAATATTTTTATCCATAAACTGACATTTTAAATTTTTTAAACAAACGTATATAAAATAAAGTGTCAGCTTGACTGATTATATAGATATAGATGGTACTGGATTGACACTTGGCTTGGCGAATATTCAAATACGACATAGTTTTTCGCATAAATTAACTGTTTTTCGTCTCTGCTCCGCACGCATCCGAACTTCTCAATCCATATTAATTAAAATGATAATTGATAAACGCAATACAACAGAAGTGAAATGAGCGCGAAACTGTGTCTTCTGTCAAAGTGAAATGTCATCGACCATTGTTTTCGCGGTATTTTTTCTACTCTGTTGACACTTTTAAGAACTAGTCCAAAACTAAGGCGGCCGAAACGAGTTTAATCCACTAGTCCGGCTTCCTTAGGTTAAGATAAATGCTTAAGCGATACTTGCGTGTTGGAAAAAGCGTAGTTAATAATCAATTACTAAGCCAAAATTTTGGCTTAGTAATTGATTAGTAGGATTGGGAACAGCGGTTGTTAATGTTTGAAGGTCTATAATGCAATAATTAAGATCTGTGAACAGTATATTTTATGACTTCATTCGTTTTTGGCCATAGACAAATATGTCAATTTATGAATATATTTCAATTTATCCTCTAAAGTAAATTGGACTCCAGTGGTTTTGTAATTAGTTAAATTAGTTAATATACTGATTATGGATTTCATTGTTTCATCCAAAAATGTAATGAAATACAGAAAAATTTTCTGCATATTCAACTCAAACCTGCCCAAAAGTGGACTTACGTGGTTTATTCTTTAAGGGACAGAATTATATTAAAAACGTATTGTCACCTCATTTTTTTGTCGTTTCATGTAAAAAAGTTTAATAAAAAATGCTCAAAGTTCATTATTTTTTTATAAATTGTGGTCAGAAACTTTGGATTCATTAAGATGTACTTTTAGATTTGAAAATATAGCATGTTTTTTTTCTCTTTCTGACACTTTTTTAGACCATATTTCTAACAATGATAGTAAGGGAGTGACCTACATGAGTTGTTCCGAAAACCGAAAAGAACTGAGTTAATATTCCGACTGCCTAATGTACTGTATTGTTTCCTTATAGGGTGACCAGCCAGGTTTCGGCACAGTGTACTCTTGGTGCTCCGTGGAACGCGTGAGGGCAGGAGCGCTGCAGCTCGCCGAGGGGGGAGCCCTGCCTCAGGGGGCGCTCAGAGTCCGCCGAGCCTCCACCGATTCCGAGCTGGTGAGTCCATTACACTCCTCGCAAATTGTCGTATTTCTCAATTTTACTGGGTTTTGATTAACTGTTGTGTTAAATAAGGGTTGAATTCGGGATTCGGATTAGCGGATAATGCAGGTAACTCCATTAATGGAGGACTGAATGCCGTTGGTGCCAAAAAAAAGCTGTCCAAAGTAGCGAAGCTAGCTGTCCACAATTGAGTGCTGGTACCCACCCTGTTGTATGGCAATGAGGCATGGAACTGGCAGAGAAAAGATGAAAGTACACTGAATAGTGTAGAGATGAGATTGAAAATGATGAGAATTTTTTCTTAAAAAAACCATTGTGGAACATAAATATGTTTTTTTAACATGATGGTGTTTATTTCCAGGTGGTTGATGGAGACGAGGACACCCTGCTGTACGGACCTAGTCAGTATTCGCCTGAGAGAATTGCGCAAGATGTACGTACCCAACTTGATAATTCTAATATGTTTTTAAGATCCATTGACCAATTAAAGTTCCAAAATGCTTGCAACTGTACAGGGAGGTTCCAATGAGAAAGATCCATTATCTCCCGTATCAAATATTTTAAACTAAAAATTTAATATCGATTTATTTCATTCAAAACTTGCTTTAATATATATGTACCTACATTCAAGTAAGCAATAAAAATGCTCAAAACGCATGATGATTTTTTTTTTTTTTGATCATAAGTATTTATGATTTTTCAATAATGTCTAAACAAAATAAGTGTGTAAAAAAATCTGAAATATTTTTGTTTGTAATACTGGTTATAGAAAAACTGAGGTATTTTCGTCACAAAACACGTTCTTGGATTTATTTTTTAATTATTAATTGAACTAAAATTAAAATTCTGAAAAAAGTGTCTTTACTAGATTATGTATTGATTTATTTTGCAGTATGATTATATGATTTGAAATTTGTGTTGTGTAATACAATATTTAGTTTGAAAATTAAACAAATCTGCCAACGACCAACGGTATACATAACCTGAGTAGATTAAAAATAAACTTAGTTTTTCAAAATTAAAAAGTGTGTTTACCAGATAAAATAACAATCTTTCAAAATCAATTAATGTTTTTTTGTTAAAAAAAGTCAATACGTCTAGAATTTGATTTAAAAAGGACAAATTTCCCGTATTGTCTGGTTATACCCTCTTAAGCTAAAATGAGATTTGACAAGAGGATTTGTAAATTTGCTGGAATTTGTCTTTAAAGTGTACTCCCAGAATTATACCGGAAACGGAGAATATTGAGGGAATTTTAGTTTAAAGGATTCCTACCCACGTTTTTCCTTGCCAGAACTCCTTGCCTTCCTTTCCCTAAAAAAGACCCTCCACAAAAGCATCCCCAAAGACGACAAAGAGGACATTTTTTTTCCAGGTGGCCTCCTGTGTTAAGCGCATGTTATAGCCTTGGAACAATCCATTTTCTGTCAAAATGTCTTTATTTTTACATCGCTAGGTGGCAGTAACCGTCCCTTCTCACACTTGTCCCTTCTGTACATTCGACATGCGTTATTGCACTGCATTCTGTATCCACATACAATTTCCACTGCCTTCTGTATGAAATTGCCATTGGTTTGATTTTATAAACGTCGTTTGGAAACTCGTGCTTCACATTTAAAGTCGATTTAATGTTTTTTTTATTTAACTTCTAAATATTCAGCCTTTTATTGTCTTTTAAACTATTTTCTAGAACTCATCATTATGATTACTACAGTAGAAGCTAGTTAATTCGAAATCCATGGGACATCGAAAATCGAGTTCTTCCGTTCCGCTGACGAGGCAACTGAAACCAAACTAAAACCGGCTGGTTTCCATTAAAAAGCTTGTTTAACCGTAGACGAAGAACAATCAGCTGACGGCTGGCAACTACTTGCGTCACCACTTGCGTTACCATTTACAACGAGTTTTTGAGTGATTTTGTAGTGTGCGGGCCATCATATTGTCATACAAAGACGGTTGCCAGTTGACAGTTTTCAGTTGCCTCAGTGAGCGGATGGCGTTATTCCCGTGAAAATCGAAAATTTTTCCGCGTAAATAAAATCTTCGCTGCCGATTTCCGGCCCTTCATATTCAGATATTCTAAATAAATTCCTTATAAATAAATTTTCGCTGCCGATTACCGCCGCGGCCTGCCCTTTAAATTCATAAACTTATTCGAAGTAAATTCGTAAAAATATGACATGCCAAAGGAAACCGATACCGATTTACAAAATAATACGAATTGGGATTATGTCCAATAGGGTATTTCCACGTTTTTTTTTATTGTTTAAAAAAATAAGCAAAAAATTACGATGATTATGGCATTTTTATTTTATTTTTATGTTGACGAATAAAGTTGCTAGAGCGAATCTAAGTTTACCATTTTTGAATTACCGCCAAAATGATATTTTGGGGCGGAGTAATCGTGTGACGTCATAACGGTTGACGCTTCAGTAGTACAGTGTTTATTTATGCTGTCAGATGGCTGACGACACGCTTAATATACACAAAAAAAAATGTAGTAGTTAGATACTAACGAGTACTAATCAATTCAGTTTCCGGAATTAAAAAAAAAAAGAATTTTAATAGGTTTTTTTTTACTTTAAAAACACAAAATGTCATTTTTCATCGACCGCCATGTTACGAATTACGACGGTAAATACGAACTTTTAAATGAAAAAACACTTTGTATCAGTTGCATAATAATAAGAAGTAAGTATTGCAATTTTCAGAAATGAAAAATAATGTATATTAATCACTATTTTCCTCGACTTAACAAACACGAAAACTCATTGCTCGCGATATTTGATCTGTGCGACCGCCATGCTTTTGCAAATGGCCATTGCCAACAGTGCCATCCTAAGAGAACAGTAACAGTTTTTTTTTTTCAAAAATAATTACGTGTTTTTTCGAGTTAACGGGATTTTACTGTATCCCCAAATATATTTATCCTGACGAAAAAACTATCGGTTTTGAAACATGTAGATATTTTAACATGTGATTATAGTGGTTTACACAAAATAATTTGTTTCATTTAACAATATTATTATTATATACGTGAATTTGCAAAGATTGAAGAAATAAATGATTTACTACCAGACACCGCGTACACTTAATGAACTCTCGCTTGGGCGCTTTCAAGAAACATGAACTGAGTAACAGACTGTTCTGAACAGGCGCATGCGTATTGCGTATTGTGACATGTGAAAAGATGCGAGTAGGATATTTACATGAAATAACAGAATTTGTGTTACTCATTGTTTTTGTAGCTTTTGTAAATTATTCCAATGCATTAAGTGAGTTGGTATCCTTCTTTTGGACCCATTTATAAAACATTTTGACGGCATTTTCGAAGTATATGTGCTGTCAAAGACGGAGCCCGTAACCTCACTCTCGACCTCGGGAGTTTCCGGCCCGTAATGAACAAACGCTCTGAAGTGTGAGATAATGTGATCCAAAATGAAGTATTTATTTAATTTTTAATATCAACAGATATCATAACGACAATATAAATCCGTACTTCGACAGATATGTGTATTACGTACATATTTTAAATTAAAGATATTGTTTAAAATCATTATTTATACGGAAAGTCATAAATTGAAGTTTGAAAAGTGGGTTTTATGGTGTATCAATGTTTTTATTTTTTATGGTCGAATGCTTACATCAATTACAAAAAAAATTCAGCAGTTTAGAAAATAATAATCCATTATTTGGTAACAAAAAATATCAAGTCTGACAATGACATACGAAAGGTAGTAATTCAGCTGTTTTAGAGGGCCGTTTTGCAGCAAATCACCTGTTTGCCCTATAACGTACTCTTAAGCCATTGTAAAAAAAGAAACACCTCTGCCGTCACTCGTATCTAGGATGAACGAAGTATGTATGAAGAATGAGTTGATGATGAATGTAAGTAAGTTCACAATGGAGTGCTGGTACCTACCCTGATGTATGGCAGTGAAGCATGGAACTGGCAGAGAAAGGATGAAAGTAGACTGAATGCTGTAGAAATGAGATCCCTGAGGCGTATGTGTGCTAAAACCATGTATGATCGTGTGAGGAATGTGGAGATCCGAAAAGAATGCAAAGCCGATGTGAGCGTCATAAGTAAGATTAAAAAAGGGACGCTTAGATGGTTTGGACATATAGAGCGAATGAATGAAGAAAGGAGTGTCAAGAGAATATATGATACTAATGTGAATGGTAGAAGAAGTCGAGGACGCCCGAGGAAGACATGGCACGATCAAGTGAATCAGATACTTGAGTCGGGCCATGTCAAGAGTCAGAATAATAGAAGAGCATGTATGAATGTGAATGAGGCGAGGAGTGTATGCCAAGACCCAGTTGTTTGGCGGTCCGTCCTCTCTGCCTACCCCTGCGGAGAACGGCGTGATGGTTAGTTAGTTAGTTAGTTAATCCTGGGGCGGCGGTACCCACACCCGCCTCACAAATTGAAATTCCACCCAAAGTGTGTTATCCTCTCAACGCTCTTTTCGCTTTGCAAGTAAAATTAAAATAAAAGGAATATTTTTGAAAATTAAAAACTGTTTTTGAAAGGTGATGAAATACGGTTTCAAATTTTATAATTAGAAATAAGCGCATAATTTTTTAAATATAAATTTTTTTAATGCAAACATGAAAGAGTTTTAGAAATGGATGACTTTACGTTTTTTTAACTAAAATTTCTGATTAGCCACTGGAGCGACACAGCAATTAAAATATTTTTTCTCGGATTGCTAAAGGAAATTTTTCCGCCCATATTAAAAAAAATCATACCTCCGAATTTGAATATGGAGACATACAAACTGATTATAGTTCTATGGAGCCAATGAATTCCCCTATCTTTTGTCCATTATCACATACTTGTAGGATTTATAAAAAAATATATAATTAAATATTTAACCTTAAAACATTTTAAAGAATCTAGAGAATATTTATTTTGTTATATTTTGAATGTACAATATATTATATAGTCGTTTTAATAAAAAAAATTTTTAGAAAATTTGCCACATTTTGGCAACAAAGCAATCCGAGGTTTTGGAAATAGTGCCATAATGTGGCAAAAAGCGCTTGAATGGTTAGGAAAAATAATAAAAATACATATTTTATTAGATTAATGTATTATAAACACTATCGTCAATTGAGTTTTTTTGTAGTTTCATGTAAAAAAAATTAATAAAAACTTGCTTCATAATTTTTTTTTTCAAATTGTGGTCGGAGGCTTTGATTTCATAATGGTGTACATTTGAATTATTTTGCCGGTAACTTTTAAATTTAAATATATAAAGCTTGGTGTTTTATCTTTCTAACACTGTTGAGGTCATATTTCTAATCATGATGGTGAGAGAGACATAACGATTTCTGTAAGACCTATATGAGTTATTCTGAAAACTGAACAAATTCGTCTGGAGGGGTTAATATAACAAAATACCTGTTTTTTGGGAAAGCGTATTGGATCAGAGAATATTCCAGAGCGCATCACTGATTTGATAAGGTAATAATGTTATACAGGAGGGAGTCGACCCCGCAGAGCCTGAAGCCATGGAAGTCACGGATCGCCCGGCACCCACCTCCTTCCCCTCCCCGCCCGCCGCAGAGGAGGTGCCACAGCTCTCAGAGGTACGTCCTTTCTCGTCTATTTATTTTATTTATTTAGTTACTACATATATCTATAATATAAAAATTAATGTTTGTTTGTTTGTTCGTAAGTTATGAGCAGCTATACTGTTCATCCTATTGCTATGAAACTTTGGGAATATGATGTGCGCATACCCGGGATGGTTATAGGATAGTGAGCTCGGGCGTTATGAAATTATTTCCTGTACTATTCAAACGATTGCGATTAAAATTTCATCTGCTATTAATTTTTTTTTTAATTGTTGTGAACATGCCCGTGAATACTTCTATATATATACTGGTGAGCTCTGGCATTATGAAATTTGCATAAATTTAAATAGGTCACTCGAGTTGTTGAAAAAATGGGTGTATTTTATGGGCTGGGGGGATGGGTATGAAAGGGGAGGGTCGTGGGGGTCGAAGGTCGAAGGTCGAGAAATGCGTGAAGGGGGAGAGGGTTCGCGAGAAAGGGGAAAGATGCTCCGAGAAACTAGCATCATTAATCCCCTCGGCACCGGTGCATAGTCGGGAAACACGCCAAACGTGCGCCCCAACATATGTACACGGTTGACATTTGTCACATGAGAATGGGTCGCTCCTAAGACTCGTTCTTGAGTTCAACAGCTCGGCTATGGAACGATTTGCCGGCCTCTGTGTTTCCTCCTTCCTACAACAACTCCTTCCTCTCCCCAAAAAGTCCCTCAGATGACGTAAGGAAATTTTTTATTTTTTCAGGGCCTCCTGGGTGGAGTTAATATAAAAAAGTCACTACATATTATGTTACTTTTTAGAAGGCCTTATTTTTATTTTTAGGATAAACAAATCAATATGGCAGTTATCTTGCCAGCGGACATACGGCAGAGGAGAGACGTTTTCATGACAAATTCAATTGTTTTAATTTTTTTGTTTACTTCTATATCGCACTTGAACTATTACAGTATTATTAAATTAGAGCAGTAGAGACAAAATAAATTAAATGAATTTTATAACTTACCAGGGTAGAGACACAATCACCTTGCGAAACCACTACACTGCACTGTCGCGTCGCAAAAACTAACAAATGGCGGCGCTCTAACAGCTTGTGTGTTTGGTATTGCTAACTTCACGCCTTTAGGTGTACTTGAAAGTTATTTGGAATATGGCCATCTTATATTTACAATTGTAGTAGCAGAATGAAATTTGCTAGGGTGGATACACAAAAAAAAAACAGTACAAAAGTTAAGTTAAAAAATTATTGAAAACAAACAAATATTATATTGTTGTATTCTCCTTAATAATACTCAAGTATAGTTATTTAAATTTGTGCTGAACATACTTTAATTTAGTAACTGATACAAAAATGGTACGTACTGTCTGCAAGTTAAACTGAAACCGACAAGGGGACTTGCCAGGGTAGAGACTTTTTTAGATTTTATAATGAATTTCAGAAAAATGTGTTTTAATTGGACGTTTAATCGTAATGTATTTTATAAAGTACATTAAGATAATGTAATTCATTGCTAAAAATAACAATACAGGATGTGCGGGGGTAATGTGCAGTAACTTCGGGAGGTGATTCTATATGATAATATAAGTAAAAAAGATCAATGACTTTTCAAAATTCCAAATTCCCATACAAAAAAACCTGTTAAAAATCCTTACTGTAAGGTACAAACTTACCGATAAATTTGCTGTGCGCCCGCCCACGACGTTGGATTGTTGGATTGTGAGTCACCCGTATCGTAACAGCGTAAAATTGTACCTAGTGCTGGTCGCAGTCTGATTTTATCATTTTACCTAAAAAGTACCCCTTAACCTCTCGTAGGCCGCAGTCCCCCGGCTGGTCCGGAAGTTTGAAGCGATTTTGCCCCTTATGTATAAAGAAATTGTATGAAGAACAAGGTCAGAATTGCTTGGGCCATTCTCGTACTTGACATTACAAATTACTGGATAGCATTTAGCCACTCCGAATAATTCATATTAATTGCTAATGACCCGCCGGGCACCAAAGATGGCGGATAAAATGGCTGCCGCTTGATAATATGATAGCTTTCACATTCGAAGTATATATTTATTCATTTTTTTTTTTATATAAATCCATTGTGGAAAGCATAGATTTGAGTGATTATTAGGAAGTTCGTTTTATCTAAATTATTTTGATGTAATTTTTGTTTTATATCACAAAAGAAATGTTATAAAAATTGAATTCGTAAGAAAGGTGAGAACTGTCAAATATTTTACGTCGTATTGAAAAAATATATTTTTTGTATGCTGGCCTTCAACAAGTTAAAGCTGGAATTTCCAAAAAAGTCATTTATCTTTTTTACTTATATTATCATGTAGAATCACCTCCCGAAGTTACTGCACTTTACTCCCGGACACCCTCTATATAGAATAAAAAATCTATTTTAAACTGATTGCTTCACAAGGTTATCGTAGAATTACCCCTATACTAAACTCTCTGAGGCTTTTCAGAGTTTTTAAAATCATTTGTAGACAATGGTTATTTTGTTGTAACCCCCTCAGGCCTCTGTCATATTCTGTTAAAAAGTCACAGCATCTCCGTTTTGCAATAAAATCCAAATAAGTGGAATATTTCTGAATATTTCCCAAAACTAAAAACTCATTTTAATTTTACCATATATTAGAAATAAACATATAGTTTTTATTTATATAAAAATTTTGCATGCAAACATAATTTTTTTTTTTAAATGGCTCACCTTAGGTTTTTTCTATCAAAAAATACATTTAATTACAAAAATGTAAACATTATTGTCACCTCACATTTTTGATGTTTTACGTAAAAATAATTTATAAAATAGTTTCATAAATTTTTCTCAAATTGCATACGAAAACTTTGGTTTCATATAGGTACATTTTAAGCCTTTTGTGGTTAACTTTTAGATTTGAATATAAAGCGTGGTGTTTTCTCTTGCTAACACCGTTTAGATCAAATTTCTCACCATGACAGTAAGGGATACATCGATTTCTTCGAGAATATGAACTATTCCCAAAAGTGAACAAAAGAGTGATTAAGCGTGCAAAATTTCATTCATTATATATATTTTTTGAAGATAGTGCCTTTTTTACTTGTACCAATAATTTCTGGACACCATGTATTATTATTTTTTTTGGAAATTCCTACTTTAGGCCTGTGCTAATATTTTGTACTATGTCTTTACTGTTTGTTCTTTGCTGTAGCCACAGAGCGCAGGAGCGCACGAGATGGTGGTGGGGGCACTGAAAGAGCGCGTGCGCGAACTGGAGCAGCGTCTGGCGCACGGTCACTCCACGCCCGAGGTCAGTCACTACTCACACAGTCCCTTCATACCATGCACGGCATCAAAAACTATCTTACATCGAATTGTTGTAGTACCCATTGATTACAAATCCATCTGAATTTATTTTTAATTTAACCTCTCGATTGCCGTTCGCCCACCGGTTGCCGCGGGTCGAAATTAAAAAAAATAAAAAAATTTAAGCAATTTTGTCCCTTATGTATAAAGAAATTGTATGACTAACAAGGTCAGAATCGTTTGCGCCGTTCTCGGTCTTGACATAGCAAAAATCCGCATAGCGCCAGCCCACCTGAATAATTTATAATAAATATCTATGGTCAACTTGTCGTCACTTTTACAAACGGTTTTCAACTGTCATTTCATTTTCCAACAAGTATTTATGTCGTTACTTCTTCGAATACACCTTTGAATTGGTTTTTTTCATGTAGGGTGTCTATTCAGGTTTGTAGAGAAATAAAAAAAAAATTATCATTTTCGTATGAATATATTATTTACATTTTTTTGTCGAATGGGAAATATTTTCATACATTTTTTTGTTAAAAATAGCTATTCTGGGAAAACTTGTTACGATATTATCATGAAATATATATGAATAATAAAGTACATTATCTGGCTAACAGAAAACAATCACAAAAAAAAACAATTCCTTTGTTTTTATACGATATTTGAGCAAAATCCGGGAAGCTAATTTCGCGCAGTTTTTTCCAAAAACACCTGGCTTGCTAAAGGTTAATCAACGAAAGCAATCTAGCTATACGAGGTGTGGCTATTAAATAACGAGACAGACGCTGTAAAACTTTTTATTTTGATTTTGTGCATATTTACTTATTGCCATCTTCAATATACACCCCTCCTCTATCCCTACAACGCTCCATGTTAATCTTCCATTGTTCCAAACAGTGCTGGAAGTCTTCTTCTGTCAGCTCCTTCAGGACGCGTGCCGCTTTCTCTTGCCCAGCTTCAACGGACTCAAATTTTGTTACTTTTAATGCAGATTTCACCTTAGGGAACAGATAGAAGTCATACGGTATAAGATCTGGCAAATAAGGCTGTATCACAGACATATTATTCATAGACTAGAGAATCAGGGAGAGGGGTAATAACCAACTGTAGCGGGGCGGAAAGGAATGAGTTGACGGTAACGATATGTGATTCGTTAATACTTCAATATGACAGTATATAGGCATCACGCATTATAATATCACCATTTAGCTCTTAAAAGTAAAATCTGCTTTTGAATGAATAGACCTTTTTACATGGGAGCGCGAATTGTTCGCCCGGTTTGAACAAACTTGTGTAATCCATATAAAATGAAGAAAGGAGTCGAATATTTTGTTACCGTGTTTAGTTAAGACACTTTTACAAATGTTTCGTAATTTACTTATCCCAGTAAACTGCAACGTGCACACGACGGGACCGGGAATTTCGGTTGCTTACGCTTCATGTCTCTCGGTGTGATAAAACTGATCATATTATATGATGTGAATAAGCTTAAAATAATGACAAATAATGCCTGAATATGGAAGGTAATACGACAATTGGGTTTATACTCTTTTTCACTTCTATTTTTACATGTTTTAATAGCACAAGTTACCATTTTTGCCGTGTTATTTCGTAAAATGTACCGATGAGAGCTCGACGCTAGTCCGCACAAGAATGATGACGTCACATTTTCTAGATTCACGCGAACCTATATGCCAGCCCGGCCGGTTCCATGGAACCCAGAATTAAGGAGGGGGAAATAATACGCTTTTATCACTTAGGGCAGGTCTATACATATTCATATGTCTATGGGCTGTATAAAGTGTCAGTACAAACATTTTTGTGAGCTCTTGTTGAATGTGAGAATTTTAGGCACCATTTTGGCACACATTTTTTGCATGTCAAAATTGTTATGTAAAATTTTTCCGAACGCATTCTCTGTCAATTTCTACAGTTTTAGCAATCGCACAAATACTTAACAACCGACGGTCAAATCGTACCAGATTATCGATTTTTTTTTCGTTATTGTCATCCATTTTTGAGGTGGAAGGGCGACCCGGGCGTGAATCATCTTCAATGGCTTCTCGGCTATTTTGGAAATGCTTGAACCACTCAAAAACACGTACACGTGATAAACATTCATTGTCATATACTTCTTTCAATAAATTATAAGTTTCAGTAGCGGTTTTTCCAAATTTCATGTGCAATTTCACAAGAAATTCATTGCTCTATTATTATCCTCTTGAATGTGGGATGACATTTGGCGACATGGTGGCCGGGTACCATAAAAACTAATAACAAAGAATTCCGAGGAGCTAGATTACTGAAATTAAAAGCAACGTCTGGAATGATATTGACGCAAGCGATTCTGACCTTGTCCTTGCACAGTTTCTTTATACGTAAGGATTAAAATCACATTTCAAAAAATAAAAAATTTCCCGACGCCGGCGTCCGAGCGACAGATGACACGTTAAACTTAAAATTTTTCTGGCAAAACAAAAAAAACAACTCTAATGCGAACAAAGGCTACGGCTATATGGGTTTGTTTTCAGAAGCGAGAGGTACTGCATTAGAAAGAGAAGGCTTCACGCCAAACATATGTCGGTCGCTGGCGTTTTCCGGATGCGTATTTCTTCTGTAGCAGCAACTGTCTCAATAATTAATAGCCACATCTCATATATTAAAAAATCATTAAAATATACATATATATTTATAAACGAAATAACTTTGAAAATAAATATACATATTATTTTCAAAGTTATTTCGGTTTAAACAAATTCCTCGCGAACGGGTTCCTTGTTTTCGCCCAACCGAATTTTGTTAATGTTTAAAAAAAAATTATATAAGGTCTTTCAATGAGGACAATCGATTTTAAAATGTAAATAAAACAAGTTGTGTGTGAGATATCTACTCAAATTTTTCTTGTATTTAAAAATATATTTTATGGCAATAAGTGTGGAATATAAAGTCATTCAAATGTCTGCCGCGGCTTTGCTTGGTGGCACGTACTTATTCGGGAGGTCCAATTTTCAATGACTTTGTTGCATAAATCTGGCTGAATTTGCTGGATGGCTTTTGTTATGGCGAATTGAGGGCGTCAATTGTTTGCAGTTTTTCGCATAAGCAATATAAGATAGCCCCAAAGGAAGAAGTCTAAAAGCGTTAAATCACATGACCTCATTGACCGTCGCCATTCACGTCGTGTTAAGTTCACGTCCAAACCTAACCTAACAAAGTTCGAGCGTCCCTATTGAAAGACCCTACATAAATTGAAGAATCGAGAGTGACCTGTTGTATTGAATTAAGTATTTTTGTTTCAGACCAAGTGCCTGATATGCATGGGACCGTATGCTGAACCGGTGGTGTCCATCCAATGCTGGCACGCTCATTGCGAGGTTTGTAATCAGCTCTCTCTTCCCTCGAGTACCGAGGGAACCCTTCATATCACCCCGGGTTCACAGGGAGAGGTTTGTCGGATGCGTGGATCATTATTTGATCTCTCGACCCATCACCTTGCGCCGCAGTGGGATATACGTCCATCACTCCTGGACACATTGAATCTATTTTCCTTCCCAGAATTTATCTTCTTCCTTTCCTTGAAAAGAACCTCCACACAGTATCAAAGCATCTTAACCCCTCAGGCCTCGACCGTATTTTGTTTTTAAAACATTTCCATTTTGTAATAAAATCCAAATCCTGAATGTATCCGAAAACTAAAAACTGTTTTGGTAAGATGATGAAATACGCTTACAAATTTTATTATTCGAAATAAACGTAATTTTTTAAATATATTAAATTTTGCTGGATTATGTTTAATCTAAATAAAATTAAATAATTAATAAAAAATTCACAAATTTTTTTCAAATTGCGCTTAGAAACTTTGGTTTCAAAAAAGTCTGTGTGAATTTTAATATAAAGCGTGGCGTTTTCTCTTTCCAACACTGTTTAACATCATAATTCCAACAAAAATAAAATAATAAGGTAGACACAATGATTTCTACACGACTGTAAAAAAAAATAATTTATTATTGAAGACAATATTAGTGTAACTCAATATCACATCTGGTACTCGAACCCAGAACCTTCAGCTTGCCGGGGCGCAGCTCTACCAACTGAGCTAATGTGTCCCTATCCAATTCGGTCATATTTAACTATGTCATACTTCGACTAAGAACTACGAACATTATGCTTCTTTTCTTAATGCATATTTTGTTGGCTGCTATCTTTATGTATGATTATTGCAGAAAAGCCAATATATTAGATCCTTACATATGAAATTGGCGTTTTGCCGTACTGGCAACTTTGATTTTTATCTTTTTATGATTAATCGCTCTAGGCCACTGCTGCTTCATGATAACGCTAGACCACACACTGCACAACAGACGGCTACCAAATTAGAGGAGCTTCAATTGGAATGTCTAAGACATCCACCGTACTCTCCGGACCTTGCCCCAACAGATTACCATTTTTTTTTCGAAATTTGGATAACTTCTTGCAAGGGAAAAAATTCAACTCTGATGGAGCAGTCCAAACCGCCTTCAAAGATTTTATTGATTCCCGTCCGAATGGTTTTTTTAGTAAAGGGATTGATGAACTATCTATGAGATGGCAAAAGTGCATAGATAGCAATGGTATATACTTTGATTAAATAAATATATTATATTTAAAAAAAATCGACTTTATGTTCCTCCCATACAAAACGCCAATTTCATATGTAAGGACCTATTATGTCGCATATTAAATAAAAATTGATAAATTTATCCAAGACACTAGCTAGATAGCATTTAGTTTGGGTTTGAATCCAATAAAGATAGCAGCCAATAAAAATATGCTTTAAGAAAATGAAGATAATGTATAAGTTCTTAGTCGAAGTATTATACAGTTAAATATGACCGAATCAGATAGGGACACATTAGCTCAGTTGGTAGTGCTGCGCCCCGGAAAGCCGAAGGTCCTGGGTTCGAATCCCAGATGTGACCGTATCTTTTTCTGATTTTCTGTTTAAGATTTTCGATTTAATTTTTCTAATATTGTCTTCTTTAATTAAAATAATACTTTATTACATTTTTCCTTTTTTGCAGAATTGCTGGCTTGAATCTCTGAGAGCAAAGAAGACTTGTCCACAATGCAACGCCATCACAACCACCTCCCACCTGCGTAGGATATACATCTAGACGTACTTCCATCCATCCATCCGTCAAACAGACAAAGCATCCACCTCTCGTCTGGAACCCCAAAACACCTGAAAAAAACCCCAACTCTGTGCAGAAACGGGCGATCCGTTTGCAATCTTTATAGCACAGATATCAGGCGGAAATGCTGTCCTTGTTCTACCGGTATTTCGATAGAAGATGCTCCGAGTAACCAGCGTCATTGATGCCTATTAAACTTTTGACTTTAATTGTCACTACGATTCATTGCTGTGTTCAACAGATCGGCTGTGGAATGATTGATCCACCTCCCTCCTGCAATATTCCTAAAATACACTCCACACAGCATCCCCTAAGATGACTGAGGCAAATTATTTCCAGGACATTCATCTACTTCGATTTCACTAGTGATTTTTAACTACCTGGCTATTCAGATCTGATCACCAAAGAGTATGCTGTTTCAAACAATGCTTGTTTCCATTCTGAATGGTGGTATTTAGCCAGGGCGATACTGAGAGTATCTTCAATTGTTGTCGTCTCTTTGTTGAGATTTGTCTTTTTAAAAGTTACATACTTTTACTTTTGAACCATCTTTGTATTGTCATTTAAAAAACTGCAACGCCGTGCATTTTTTTCTAGATTTTTTTAAATATAAATTTATTATGTACAAATAATATTTAGGTACTTATAAAAATAGCTATTAAAATTTAAATCATGTATAAAAATGAATGTTTTTTGTTTGGCCCTTAAGCATTCTTATACCATTCATCTGATTGCGATGAGGGAAAGAGAGGGGGAATCCGGTAGGAGGAAGGTGGAAGAGGAACACAAGAGGGGAGAGGGGAACTCGGGAGTACTTAAAACAGATACGTTCTTTGAGTGGCATTCCAACGCATGCCGGGTACTCGATAGTATATTATAAATTAAAATGTTAGGATTTTAATGTTGCAAAATTCTGTACTATGACATCACACACATATTCTTCTCAAGGCGGTTCCTCATTGCTGCGGTTTGTGACCATGACAATTATCTATATGTCTGCATTATCCACTGGAGCGATTTTTGGCTTATATATGCGCCTTTTTAAATGTCTAAGATTGCTTTTCAGATAAAAAAAGCCAATTTTGAGCTATTGTGCCTTGTTGCGCTACCTCCTTCTTTGGCTTTTGATGTGTAATTAAAGTTTTGTATGTTTTTATTTTTATGAATACGGCACAAGAGTCCCAACTGCTCCCGTCTGGGGCCAGTAGACTACGGCATCCCAAACTAGAGTATGTTTTGAGGCTGTAGGGAGGAGAAGGAGATGGGGAAATACCTGGCTATTCAGATCTGATCACCAAACACGGCTAAAGCCATTTCAATTCTGAATGGTGGTCTTACACCAGGGCGATACTGAGAGTATTTTCCACTATAGGCAAAACGGTATCGTATCTACATTCCCATGTAGATGCGATACCATTTTGCCAGCTACAAACCTCTCAATCTGGTATTACCGTATGATTTAAAATGGTTTTCGTGGTTTAGTTTTGCTGTAGCCGTCAATTACCGGGGATATCAAAAACCATTGAGTTTAGCCCTGTCTATTAATATTAACGGGATATTTATGAATTTCGTTTGCTTTTGCAATTATATATGCGCCTTTTTAAATGACTAAGATTGCTTTTCAGATAAAAAAAAGCCAATTATCTCTTGATTTCGATTCTTTTTTAATATTTGTAGCTCCCACTTTTGTTATTTCGATCTTAAAACAAAGCTATTTAAATGCTTTATCTATTATAACCATGGATGTCGCAAATCCAAACTTCGTAGACCATTTTAGAACGATGTAAAACATAATTTTTTAAAATATTTTTTCGAGCAGAATTTCTGATGGTTTTTTACATTTAAAATTAAGTCCTTTTTCCAAAGATATGTACCTTTCATTATCAAGTATACCGCAGACAACATACAGAAATCTAAAATATTCTATGTTGACTCGAATAAGTACCTCTGACGGCAGTTTCAAAGTATCAAACACGCAAGTGCCGCGCGGTTACAAACTTTACGATTTTTTTATATATATTTTTTTAAATATCTGCAAATATGAGATAAATGGTAAAATACAGGTTAATTCATTGGCCATATATCACTTTAATAAGTTTTATGTCTCCATGTTAAAATTCGAAGGTATGATTTTTTTTTAATGTTGGTGATAAATTTAAAAAAGGATCATCTGGAAATCTCTAGCAATCGAGGCAAATTTATTATTTCGCGTGGTCGCTCCAGTGGTTATAATGGAAATGTAAAATTCATAAAGAAAATATCCCCATCTGACCTGTCGTTTTTTTTTTCAATGCCCCGAGTTCTTCTTAAGTCGGGTTTTTCATTGCTGAGGATCGTGACCCCTACTCCAATTTCCATGGTAGACAAGGCAATGCTCCTCCACTCCTCACGGTCCTGTGCTGCGTATCGGATGCCAGTGATATTTGGTAACTCCATCGCATTGGTGACCTTCCTCTGCTTCTTCTGTCAAACACTGCAGCCAGCGATAATGATTTTCTCTTCTTTAGTTTGGCGACCAAAGTATCTTAAGATACATTGTAGGCAGATAGTTGAGAGCCTATTGTATTTGATGCCTAGCTCTTCCAGGATGGACACACTTGTGCGTTTGGCTGTCCATGGAATTCTGACCATTTTTCTCCAGCACCACATTTTGAGGGCGTCTATCAGTTTTCTTTCAAATCTATCAGGGAAAATCAATGCCCGGTTAACCAAAAAGCGCTTTTGTCTCACAAAATGTTGCACGTATACTTCCAGTTAATTCTTAATTCAAACATTCATTCACATGTGACAAAGATGGACATTAAAAAAATGTGTTTATCCGGTCAGGCTAATTTGTACGATATATCGTACCGAAATAAAATTGACATAAAGTCAATTTGTACGATATATCGACCAGCATGAGCACCATATGAATGGTCTCATAAAAACCATCTTATCTCCCTTAATCTCGTAATGAGAAATTTGATTTAAACAGCGTTAGAAAGAGACAAGATGACATTACGTATTTACATATTCAAATTTATCACGAAAAAATTTAAATGTACGACTTTTTGAAACCAAACTTGCGCCGCGAAATCGATGCGCCATTATTGGTAATGCGCTTTACGACCGCAATGTGTCATCGGAAAATTATCAAGTTTTCTGAGTTAATTCGAAAAAAATGGAAAGCTAACTATTTGATTATTGTAAAACAACATATTGCCTACTCATTTGTATTATTTTTTCGTTGTTTATATGGTTTATCTCTCGTAAATCTTACATTTCACATACGAGTGTCGTGCTATCGAGCGTCATTGTCAATTTAGAAAGACATTTTGCCCCACAAAATTGTATAATTTGAATGTGTTTTAATGAAAAATCATTAACACATACATTCTAATTCTCTATTCAGTAAAAACATGTAGCAATTCCATAAAAAAAATGTGATTTCTTTACGTTTTATCTAATTCTGGTAATCAGTCAAAAAGATGTGCGAATTAGAACAATAGAGATGTGTACTTCCGACTTCCGGGTTTCGACTTCCGGCTTCCGAAAATCGAAACATTGTCATTTGATTATATATGGAGAGTTTTGGCGAGTGGCGGTCTAATGCGGTATATTTAACTTATGCCGCCGCGTGACAATCGTGCACCCAATGTTTAAAAATATATTATTGTAATAGGTATAAATTATTCATTTATTTTTGTTTACTTTTTGTTATTTTATAATAAATAAGTAAATAAAAACTATCATGGGATTTTATTTTTGGGTTCCTTAAAACCTTTTCCACTACCACCATTTTTTCACAGAACCAATTTGCTACTCTGGTTTAAATTTTTTTAACTGTTTAAGATAATATTTTTATTTAAAAATGAAATTTTCGATACTTTCGATAATTTTCGGAGCACCTTATCTGATAATTCGTATGACCATTAAGATGTTTGATACATTTGGTACATATTTTGCATAAAGTACTTGCTAAATCATACATATGTGCTATTAATGTGTTTTATTTGCATAATTCCTTCTGCTGCGTAGCATTAATTTGTATAATATAGGAGAAATACACAAACAAACTAATGTAAATCCTGGTATTCATTCCTTTCTAATTGTCCTGTACCGCACTGGGGGTGTCTACCTGAACTCGTGAACGAATGATTGGCTTAGGTTTTATGGCCAGTAAACGGGATCTTATTTTGCATTGGTCACTTTACTTTAAGTTTCGACCTTCATACAGGAAACAAAAGATAGACCAGCCCACAAGACATGCAATAAATAACAAGTTTCGATAACATTCTACACGGCGTTTACAAGGTGTGCAAAACTGTGTACATATGAATGTAACTTTCTGAGTATTTTTATCACAATAAAATAAGCTGACGATTCGGTCCAATGTTATTAAAAATGTATGTCTTACTTACGTATCGTATAATCACTTATATTTTTTAGAGTATGATATTTTTCAAAGCATTCTCCCACATGAAGTGCCGGTTTGTTATCACAACTTTTGAGTGATACATTGTTCGTTTTCTTTGCCTTCCTTCTCTATCAGAACCGCAAACGACGCAATCCCTATACATTTTCTTCGCATTAGGCGTTATGACATGATTTAACCGCTGTTCTGGGTCTACCGAATGTCTTCTTTTCTTGTCTTTACACCTTCTCTATGATTTCCAACCATCTGAATAATTAGCCTATCCACAAATTGAAGATTACCCATTGGGTTTTCATTGTTTTTTTTTAATCTTATTTTCCTTGCACAAAATATATGAATTTACAACCGAAACTTCTAAACCCCCTAAAAAAAGCTCGCGCCACCATTTTATGCAGCTCCAGTGAGGAATATTACCCCACAACACATATAAATTCGCACATGCACCGACCGAACAAATAAATCAGAAATGGCGGCTGGCCGGCAAGCACAACGAGACGGCTTGAACTATGTAATCGAACAATATAACGACAATCGTGCTACAAAGCGGGGGTTTTAGTTAACACACAGTTGAAGATGGGCTTCTGAAATATTTCAAAGTAATTATTTCGGCACATACCTTGTATTTTTTAATTTTTTTACAATAAATCCTTCTATTTACACAATGACAACTACAACACGCTTGCTATGATGGACGACTGACAAGTTGCAATGACTCGTGGAGCCATTTCTGTATTGGTATCGAAATTAGAAGGATAACATCTAAGTGCGGTATATTACCCATGGTGTCACCCACTTTACCTCATATTGAATACTTTACGAAAAAATTCGAATAATTTATTATAAAGGTAAATAAATATAATTTTAAATTGAGTTTATGTTATTTTTTAATTCTTATATTTATAAACACGTAATATTTTATATTTATTTCAATTAAATCTCAATATTTTTACGATAAATAACAAACTCGTAATAAGTACGTACTTCGAATCATTATCGTAAATTCGCGATCCCATCACTAATGCGAATTGACATTTTAACCGGGAATCCCTAAAGTCCATACATTTGCAAATGTTTATATTGCAGAATGGTCGCGAAATTCGCTCAATTCGGCTGCTTTATGTTTGTTATAATAGTATTGAATATTGTGATAACTCGCCGGTTTTTAGTGAATACACATAAAATTATGTATGCATTATAGTGTTTCATAAATATAACATTGTTATATAGTGGTTTAGCGTGTGTTTCTATGTGATTCTTGTAGGCCTCGTGCAGCAATAGTTTGAGGTTATGTGACAGTTTTTAACGAAAATATGGTTCACGGTTTCGTAAATTGTCATATAAATGATGTGCTTTGATCATATAAAACCATAATGAATCGATTTATATCAATTTTCACAGTAATTTCGTAAAAAAATCATTAAAAATCGTGTGTTGAAATTTTCTACAAAAAATATACAAACACTCACGAACAAGAAAAACTTTTAAGATTTTGTGAATTTTTTACTAATTATTTTCGTATAAAACGATAAAAAAGTGAGGTGATGATAATGTTCATAATACATCCGACTATTAAAAAATGTGCTTGTTTGGTCGTTATCAGTTAATTTCGTTCAGTTTTTAAAGAAAAGTATGTCAGGTGAGCAATTTTAAAAACTTTTTTATGTTTGCATTAAAAAATTTAATATTTCTAAAATAAGATGTTTACTTGTAATAATAAAATTTAAAAGCGTATTTAATCGCCTTCCGAAAACAGTTTTTAGTTTTTGGATACGTTTAGAAATATTCGATTTATTTAGATTTTATTGTGATGTGGAAATACTCGAGAATTCTCCGGCATTTGACAGAGTAATTAAGAGATATAATAGTCAAATAAGCTCGAGGCTTGGAGGGTTAAGAATAAAAAAGATATAGGATTGGGCAGCGTTTTTGTACATAAGAGTTGCATTGAATCCTAATAACCGAGACCCAACTGCTTCTGTCCGGAGCCAGTGAGACTATGGCATCCCCAAATAGGGTATGTTGTGAGGCTTAAGGTAGCGGGGAGGGGAAGGAGATGCGGAAGTACCTGGTTATTCATATCTTGTCCCAAACACTGCCAAAGTCGTTTCAATTCTGAATTGGTGGTCTTACACCAGGGCGATACTGAGAGTATCTTCCACTTTGGAACATGCTGCAAATATACTATATTATTTTTAATTAATTAATTGTGAGATACACAAATTAATCTAATTTATTTGCTCACGCCGGGTTTGAACTCGCGACCTTCAGATTGGTAGTCGAGAGCCTTACCCCTCGACCACGGAGGCCGTCAATACCTGTTTTATTGCTTGCCTGAATTGTTTGCTTAAATATGGAATGTGAATAATTTCACGCAGGAATATAATATCACATAACAAACAACCAAAATTAGTATGTTTGATTAATAGTTTGAAATTTTATTTTTATTGCATATCTAGTTGATAGGTCAGACATCTCCAAATACTTACTGAATATTTGAATGCTCATCATAAATCAAATATTATTTACAAACGTGTCTGCGTGCTTTACATACTGAATATGCTATAAAATAACACTGGGAGGCATAACGCTCTGGTACATTAGTATGACATTTTGAAATATCCTACTACTAGTGACCCAGAAAACATGAAACATTTTGTTTAACCTCTTGAATGCCAGGTGTTTTTGGAAAAAATCGCGCGAAATTATCTTCCCGGCTTTTGCTCAAATATCGTATAAAAACAAAGGAATTGTTTTTTTTGTGATTGTTTTCTGTTTGCCAGATAATGTACCTTATTATTCATATATATTTCATGATAATATCGTTACAAGTTTTCCCAGAATAGCTATTTTTAACAAAAAAATTTGAAAATATTTCCCATTCGACAAAAAAATGTAAATAAAATATATTCATACGAAAATGATAATTTTTTTTTTATTTCTCTACAAACCTGAATAGACACTCTACATGAAAAAAACCAATTCAAAGGTGTTTTCGAAGAAGTAATGACATAAATACTTGTTTGAAAATGAAATGACAGTTGAAAACAGTTTGTAAAAGTGACGCCAAGTTGACCATAGATATTTATTATAAATTATTCAGATGGGTTGGCGCTATGCGGATTTTTGCTATGTCAAGACCGAGAACGGCGCAAGCGATTCTGACCTTGTTCTTCATACAACTTCTTTATACATAAGGAACAAAATCGCTTCAAAAAAATTGTGTTTTTAAATTTCGACCAAGTTTTAAGTTTTAGTGCATTATAATTGATTTGGTGGTGTTTATGAGTAATCCGAGTATTGTACCAGATAGAGGATACACACTAACATAATATAACTGCATACTCATCTCTAATTTAGATTTTTTGTAGATGTCTGACTAATGAACAGGACTATTGATATTTTGACCTCTATTTATAAATAATGTTGTGAAATAATTTTTCATTTTGTATCTAGGTTTACAATGCGAATCACAGTAATTTAATAATGTAAAATAACAATAATAAAAATGTATTATAAACAATGTATGAATTGTTTTAATTTATTTTTGAGCTATTGTGCCTTGTTGCGCTACCTCCTTCTTTGGCTTTTGATGTGTAATTAAAGTTTTGTATGTTTTTATTTTTATGAATACGGCACAAGAGTCCCAACTGCTCCCGTCTGGGGCCAGTAGACTACGGCATCCCAAACTAGAGTATGTTTTGAGGCTGTAGGGAGGAGAAGGAGATGGGGAAGTACCTGGCTATTCAGATCTGATCACCAAACACGGCTAAAGCCATTTCAATTCTGAATGGTGGTCTTACACCAGGGCGATACTAAGAGTATTTTACACTGTAGGCAACATGGTATCGCATCTATATTAGATGCGAAACTGTTTTGCCAGGTACAAACCTCTTCAAGCTGGTATTACAGTATGATTTAAAAAGGTTTTCGTGGTTTAGTTTTGCTGTAGCCGTCAATTGCCGGGGATATCAAAAACCATTGAGTTTAGTCCTGTCTATTAATATTAACAGGATATTTATGAATTTCGTTTGCTTTTGCAATTAGGCATGCTCTCTGCGTTTTGGGTCTTCCCAGGACTTCAGGATAAAATTCAATGAAGTGGCCTGTTTCAATTAAATGCTCGGCAATTGCCGATTTGTCAGGGTGGTCGAGTTAACATACTCTTGAAAGTGTTCTGATGTCCTTTTGGAGATCCTAAACTAAAGGCTTTCCTCAACCAGTCTCTACTGATCTGGCCCGTCACGCTATAAGAGGCAAACTCATCCGTCGAGGATCGTTTAGATCTAGAATCTAGACAGACCTCACCCCTGCTAAGTCACTGAACGTAGCGATCCACTTAAGCTATAGCAGGGATGATGTTATAAATGGTTCCCTGGGCGGCGGAACCTGAACCCGCCTCCCAAATTGAGAATTTGCTGGAAACAAAAAGAGTGTTTCTTACTCGCTATATTTTATCTAGAATTTGCAAGACAACAGCAAGTCTAGTTATATTGTAATATCATTGACGTGAACCAATTTCCAAGAACAGATTGTTAAAGAATCGACTTGTTCATAGTATATTATTTATTTATTTAAAACGGCGTTTACATTAAAGTGATACAAGAGATTGTAAGTATACAGTGGTACACGGGAGGGAAACAGTATTATATTTAGTCAACAGTTGGAAAACCTCCAGTGATTTCAAAAAGCCATTCCAGGATATTTTAAACATGGACATACCAGAGTGGGTTTTGGATCCTTTTTTTAATGTCAACACAGCAGGATCATCCCAACTAGAAGAAGAACTAATAGAACTGATGACAAATGAGGAATTAAAAATTAAATATAAGAATGTTTACCAAGAATTTTGGCTGCAGAAGCCGATTTCGCAACTGTACCCAGGTCGATTATTTAACGATTTCTGATACCATTCTCATTGTCCTATTTGTCTGAACGTGGATTTAGTGCTGTAGCAATTTTGGTAAATTAAAAAGTTAAATCAGTTCCATGTTTCCGTACGACAACTTGCGGTTATGTAAAATCGAGCCTGATATTAACAAACTTCTTAAAATGCATCAAAATCAACCTTCTCATTATTAGAAGATAAGTTATAAATTCAATGTCTTCTGAATGTTCATAAAAATTCTTCTTAATATAATTAAGTATGCATTTTAATTGTTCTCATTGAAACATTCTTCTTTAAACTCGGAAATAGGATTGGAGTCATATCCTATCTTACGACTATATAACACTACAGAGTAACTACACATAATATAATCGTGACAATAGCTATTTCGGATTCGCGACAGATGGTAAGTAAAAAAAAAAGTGGGGTCTAGGAAAAAAAATATTCTCAAAGTGGACGGAGGGCAAAATAAGGTTGAGAACCTATGCTTTAACTATAGCACACAATTGGATTAAGATCTGGAGAGTTACCTGGCCATTCAAGGCATGTAATTTTTTTGTCTTTGAAATATTTCATCATGATCTTGGACAACCGACATGGAGCTGAATCTTGTTGGAAAACTGGCTGAGGCGGAACTTACAACAATCATGTAAAACCAGTGGCGGTTCGTGGTCTTTTTAACGGGGGGTTCAGAAATTCAAGAGAAGATATATCTAATCGAAATTTATTTACTGACTAAAGTTAGTGGGAGGGGTACCTACATAGGTACTATTGTTTTTAAATAACTTGACACTCCTCGACAAAATTATTAGATAACCAGAAAAGTTTTAGAAGAATTAAATTGTTTAATGATTTTTACAGCACTCAATGTACGTTGCAATTTTTTGTTTTCAATAAGAAAAATAATGTATATTGTAGGATATATACATAATTGATATTTTAAAACATAAAAAACCAAAAATGAAGGTGGCACGAAATAAAATTAGAATTTTTCACTTATACAAAAAATCCATTACACACTTGTACAAAAAAATTATCCAACCTTTTTTCATTAGTATTAGCGTTATTTTTTGTACATATCACACTGTATTCCGCCATTGTAAAAAAAAGGGGGACAGAATATTCGCGACAATCGATAAACGCAACCGCTTTCAATTTGAAAGCCGAAACAATACTGGAGAAAGCTCAACACAAAATTCCATAACTAGCGACGTTTACCGAAACTTTAGTAAATGTACTCGTAACTAAGGGATATAAAAAATTATCTAAAATAATTTTTTTTTTAATTAAAACAAATAACTTTGTTTAAACCACTAATATAATCACAATTACCTACATGTTTCAAAACCGATGGTTTCTTCGTCAGGGTAGTAATGACATTAATAACAAAATAAACAAACAAGTATAGACTAAAAAGAACTATGGACAAAAATATTTTAGATAGAGGTGATTAATTAATTAAAAATATTGTAAAAAATAATTATTTAAAATTAAATATAAAAATTATTTTAAAATTATGAAAAATTACATTATATAAATTATCAAAACATAATAAAGATGTTTAAACAACAAAAATAAATTATTTTAAATATAATTATTAATAAGAAAATAAATTTAAGAGATGGCTATTCTTAAAAAATATTTGGTTATTAATAATATTTAATTTACTATTAACACTTTTTCTAATTTCTAAAATTTCTAAGTTTGCTAATTGTAAATCTGTTGAGTTTTTGTGTAAAATTTTTAACCCTTTATTTATATCAAAAGAATGATTTGTTTGTAAAATGTGATTGGCAAATTCAGAATAATTATTATTATTCAAACACCTTAGATGTTCTTTAACTCTAATATTAAATTACTACCCTGACGAAGAAACCATCGGTTTTGAAACATGTAGGTAATTGTGATTATATTAGTGGTTTAAACAAAGTTATTTGTTTTAATTTAATTCAAAATGACGCCACAAAGTGATTTTGCGAAGTTTGAAGAAATTTTTTTTTACCCATTTTCCACATTGAAGGTTTAAAATTCTTAAAAAAATATATATTATTCTATATGATGTATCTATACATTCCCCACGCCGAAACGGTAATTATTTGAAATTACCTCGATAGGAATAAATCGCAAAGTATGCTCTGGAAATTATTATTTACCCATTTGTTTCTGTTATACGTTTGGAAAAAAAATCATAATATTTCTTTAAATGCTACTCGACACAACCCAACGAGATATTTGCTCGTTTTTAACCAAGTCGTGTTTTATTAAAAAAAATTATAATTTTCGCTTGAATATTATCGTTTTTAATATTAGCGCGCTCCCTCCAACATTCGTATTCTCGTATCTCCCCTTCTTCTTCTTTTTGAGCGGGTAATACCGGGACTTAAGACGATAGACTTCGCTTTTCGGCCCATACAAAAAGGACGCCCGGGAAAAAACACTTTTCTACATCGAAAATTGCACAAAATGAATATATATTTTTTATACTGCCTTCTAGAGGGTGAAAACTATGTCGGTATGTTTTTGAATTTTCGATGCGTTTCGTATTAACGTAAACATTCACTGTCAAACATGTACGATTTATCAAAAAATATTATTTAAGGAAAAAGTGCTGTTAACTCAACTCTCATAAATAATTATAAAATTATAAAAAGCTACCGACGTAGCTTCTTCTTTCTAAAAAATATATATTTTTTAAAATTTCAATTTCGTGAAAGTTTCGGTGTAGAAAAGTGTGTTCTCCATAAACCCCTTTTCGAGCGATTTCTGTAGGTAAATTTGAGCGTTGTCTCATTCACACATTTCGCATTCGCATGTATTGTAAGTGTGCGTGAGCTCATTGTGAGCGGGACAGAATGACAGTCGCGAGTGTTCCGCGTGTCGTTCAAAGTCTAGCCTCTTAAGAAACGTATTTATGCTGTAAATATGCACTTTATCCGTAATAAACGAGACAACTATTTCGACCCACGCAAATCTACACAAACGTAAAATTAACATTCGCCTCCAACTCCTCCCGTCCTCAGAAGTTGACTTCAATAATAATAATAACCATAATAACAAATGAGTTTTTCTGATATATCGGTTGAATTGTTAGCTAAAATTATTAAAAATACTCCTAATTGGAAAGCCACGGGTTGCGATTGGATACATAATTTTTGGTACAAACGTCTGACTACTTTACATCCTCTTTTGGCAAAACATCTTTCAAAATTTGTTAGACAAACTCAAAATTTTCCAAATTTTCTAACTAAGGGCATTACTTATATGTTGCCTAAAAGCGAAAATATTAATAATCCCTCTCAGTATAGACCCATTACATGTTTACCGACAATATATAAAATTTTAACTTCTTGCTTAACAGATTTAATATATAATCATTTAGATGAAAAAATATTTTATCTGAACAACAAAAAGGTTGTCGCAGAAAACATACGGGATGTAAAGAACAATTAGTTATTGATTCTGTAATTCTAAAACAGATTCAAAATAAAAAACGTAATTTACATAATTGCTATATAGATTACCAAAAAGGCTTTTGATAGTGTCCCGCACTCGTGGCTTATCAAAGTATTAAATATATATAAAATTAATCCAATGATTATTAGCTTTTTAGAAAATATTATGTCTTTTTGGAATACAGATTTATTTACCAATTTAAAGGGTAAGAAAATAGTAGTACCGGGCATTTCAATAAAAATAGGAATTTTTCAAGGAGACTCGTTGAGTCCTCTTTGGTTTTGCTTAGCATTAAATCCTCTATCTAAAATGTTAATAAAAAGCAAGTTTGGAATAAAAATTAAGGGAAATACAGGAGAGAGTAGTACAATTTCGCATCTATTATATATGGATGATATAAAATTATTTTCAAATTCTGAATCAAATTTAGAGAAAATGATTAAGGTAGTTAAATTTTTTTTCAGATGATATTAAAATGACTTTTGGTTTAGATAAATGTAGAACGAGACATATAGAGAAAGGCAAAATTATAGATGGAGATGAGGGTGTATTTAGAAATTTCAAAATTAAAAGTATGAAAGGGGATGAGGTTTATAAATACTTAGGATACCCGCAATCGAATAGATTAGATCATACTAGTATTAAAAATGATATTAGGATTAAATTTCAAACTAGGATAAGAAAAATTTTAAAATGCAATCTATCTGCTAAAAATTTAGTAAAGGCAATAAATAGTTGGGCAATACCTCTATTAACGTACTCATTTGGAATATTTAAATGGTCTAATTCAGATTTAGATAGCTTAGAACGATTAATTAGAACTACGTTAACAAAGTTTAATTGTCATCATCCAAATTCAGCTATAGAACGAATTAATTTACCTAGAAATTTAGGAGGTAGAGGTATAGTCAAAATAACTTCTTTAAAACAAAATCAGGTAGATGTGTTAAGAATTTTTTTCCATAGAAAAGCTAATAGCTCCGAGCTGCAACAAATAATTTGCTAGGCAGACAGAAATATTTCACCTTTAAATTTATACGACGAGAATGCCAACATTTTTATAAATACCAATCAGGAATTATTAGATTCCTGGTCAAATAAAATTATTCACGCAAAACACTTCAATTATCTCAACCAAACGTATGTTGACAAACTTTCGTCAAACAAATGGTTGAGTATTGGAGAGTTGAGCGCAGAAATAGAAGGATTTATGCTTGCTATTAATTTAATTGTATTTATTTTATCTTAATTTTATTTTCTGTCTTTTATTGGAGGCACTGCGGAAAACCAGCTGCATTCCAGGAGAAATCCTGAATTGCAGCTGAGCAGTGACCTTTTCGTCAATAAAACCAATGTTTAATCAAAAATGTATTTATTTCGTAAAAAAAAAAATCTATTGATGAATAAACAATTTTATTATTATTAGGTAAACTTACCTAATAATAGAGAATGTATGGCTTTTCCGTAGAAAATGTATGGCTTTTCCGGAAACTATAGAACACATTATATCAGGATGTTCTATATTAGCGCCGTCTGAGTATACATTTAGGCACAATCAGGTTTTAAAAATAATTTACCAAAGTTTGGTAATTAAACATAACTTGATTGACTGTCATAATATAGTACCATATTATGAATACGAACCAAATTCATTTTTTGAAAATAATTTCTTTAAAATTTACTATGATAAAACTATACTAACAGACAGACCAATTGGTCATAATAGACCTGATATAGTTTTACATGACAAAATTTAAAAAAAATAACTTATATTATTGATGTAGCTATTCCAAATTCCTGTAATATTCAAAAATCTGTTTCTGAAAAAATAAGAAAGTATACAGATTTAGGAAATGAAATTAAAAGAATTTGGCATTCTCAGACTATAAAAATATTACCTTTTGTTATTTCGGCTACTGGCATTATACCTAGCTCTCTTATTAAAAATTTAGGCATATTAGATTTGTCAAAGAATTTGTATATAAAAATGCAAAAATCAGTCATTTTAAATACATGTTGAATTACGAAAGATTTTTTAAATATTTATATTGAGGGATCAGTAGGATTTATCGGTCAAATTAGGAATTCCACAGAGCCGAACCCTCTGATATGAAAATATCTGGAGACGGTGAATTATATTCCCATTTAATAGTTTGGTAGATTAACGTGTTGTTCTTGTATTGTTTTGTATTAATTATACTTATATAATACACTTGCATAACGTGGATTTACTAGATGATCATTTATATGGAAAAGTGTATGAAAGGGTTTAGTTTTTCCTATGGGAATATGGCCATAAATGAACCAATCTATAGATTGATAACTTCCCGCTTTTTGTATAGAGACACTTTCGACGCTATTTAACCATAGACTTGGCAATAATTTGATACTTTTTTTTTGCCCTATAGTTATGACGTCACACACACCATCGACAAGGATAGAGGAAAACCCAAAAAAGGGTGGGACCATAGACAATATAGTTCTCTTTCGGTATCTACGCAATTCACCAGCCTAAAATATTATTTTTTTTTTAAATGTGGAAACATCAAAATGCTCCCTCAGAACAAAAATGAAAACTCACAGTTATATGTTTTAGTATTTTATTATAAACAGGTAGAAACACAAAATACAAGAATGACTAACAAACCATCACGCCATTTCCGCAGGGGTAGGTAGTAGAAAACAACCCAGTTTTGGAACACATTCTTTGTCTAATTTAAATTCATACATCGTCTCATACATACTCTTCTAGAATTCTGACTTGACATGGCTCGACTTGAGTATCTGATTCACTCGATCATGCTATGTCTTCCTCGGACGTCCCGAACTTCTACCTTTCACATATTCTCCTTACACTCTTTTCTTTGTTCATTCGCTCAAACCATCTGAGCGTCCCTTTCTTAATCTTATTCATTACTCTTACATTAATCAGCCTTGCATTATTGGCGGATCTCCACATTTCTCACACGATCATACATGGCTTTACCACACATACACCTCAGGGATCTCATTTCAACAGCATTCAGTCTACTCTCATCCTTCTGCCAGTTCCATGCCTCACTGCACTACATCAAGGTAGGAACCAGCACTCTATTTGGGACTGCTAGCTTCGCTTCTTTGGACATTTTTTGTTAGCGCCAACGTCATTCATCCTACATTAATGAAGTTATCTGCATTTACCTTCCTTTCGATATCTCTATCAACCTTCCAAATAATCATCATTCACAACAAGCAGGTTCTATTTCTGTAGAGAGTTGCCATATGAAGGTGTTGTTTTAAAGGTAAACCCTTCTTTTGAACATATCGACGCTGGAAAGGATAAATGACTAAAGCGCCATGGAGCTGGAAAGGAAGAGGTGGATGGCGCTTTGGTTATTTATCCTTTCCAGCATCGATATATATTGGTCTAAAATTAATTTACCATATTACCAAGCCAAGGGTAGATATGACCAAGGTCCACAGAGACTTCGTTCGCACAAGATGTTTGATGCTTTATATGGGCACATAAATATATTACATGTGTATTTCAATGTGTACTTTATTGCTGCCAGCTCACCATATTTGTCCTGAAATCATAAAATTATCATATTTTTTAAAAACTATATTGGTTCACATTTGTAATGGAAATTTGTTGAAGTATGCAATTTTTAGGGTATGTACATACTGGGTCGACTTACGTACGCCACGCATAACAATATCTGGACTACTTAGCAACCATAAATTTTATTCTAGGATTACCAACTTATATAAAGAAACCTACTCAAATGTGTTAAATTTATCTGACATTATTAGGTAATTTATAAATAAAAATAATAATTACCTCTGTATCAGCACCATAACTGTCAGTATTTTCCATAACCTCATGTTATCACCAATACTTCCAGAACAGAAGCGAATGGGGGTTGCGGACAGAATGTTACAAGTTACCTAAATATGCGTTTAGAGTTTTGTCAGTTCAGATCCCACTGAAAGATAAGAACAAATTTATTAATACTAATAAAAATATAAAAAACAGTGCAAATATAAAGTACAGAATAGAAAAGTAAACGTACTGAGAATGATTGGTTCTTGTCGCGTCCAGTCCATGGAGCACTCTTCCTTGGTTCTCCTGTGCAGGCCCCAATCTCTTGACACGACACCACAACGTTACTGTCCTGCATACCTACAACAATCATGTCATCACTAAATTGCTAAATTATTGCTTTTAGATGTGCATCAATGAGCATCATGAAACACATCTGACATAATATCAAAACAAAGTAAGATAAATAAGTGAAAACAGGATTAAACTGTGCAAATGAATGTATCTTCGACATTATGAAATGGCTGTAATTATTCACATTATGATAAAAATTTGATATTTCATGCCTCCTCAACTAGAAAAATAACAGTACGAAATGAGCTTAGAATTTCATATAAATAATCAATATTATTTGTACCTGCACTTTGGTCAATAAATCCTGTTTTCACGAGGATGGTGTGTCTGATTTTAGGAAGTTTGGTGGACAGTGCATTACTTTCCAATACGCATTTTGCACTCGATCTCGAAATGAGCCATTTCATGTAGTATTAGCCTCAAATACATGCAAAATCGGGTAATCAATATATTCAAGTGTGCAAACTTCACACGGCACTGATATTGGAAAAAATTCGGTACTTGGGAAACACTCCGAAAAAATAAGTTGAATTATTTTTATACTAACTTTGGGCTGGAAAATCCGAATCTGAAGGAATTAGGTTGGGGAGGTCAATATCAACTGAGTTACAGGACTTTAAAGTTTCGTACACAGGAACAAATCCGCAATGCATTTTTGACATATTGTACTGAAAAGTCAAAGTGATTCAATGATGCCAACCTCAGAAAATTGCAAAGTGTTGCCATTAAGCAATAATATGCTAGGTTTGTGTAACATGGTTTGTGATACAAAAGGATGTTCCCCCTTTATAGCGCCTGCTCACGTCAAGGCAAGAAAAACATCCCAGTTTTCAAGTAGTTAAGCGGCTACGCTAGGTTTGTGTAACATGGTTTGTGATAAAAAAGTGATTGACACATTCTATTCACATAATAACATTGATATTATTGCTTAATGGCAACACTTTGCAATTTTCTGAGGTTGGCATCATTGAATCACTTTGACTTCTTCAGTACAATATGTCAAAAATGCATTGCGGATTTGTTCCTGTGTACGAAACTTTAAAGTCCTGTAACTCAGTTGATATTGACCTCCCCAACCTAATTCCTTCAGATTCGGATTTTCCAGCTCAAAGTTAGTATAAAAATAATTCAACTTATTTTTTCGGAGTGCTTCCCAAGAACCGAACTTTACCCCTGATATTTATTAATTTATATAAGTATTTTCACATTTGCGTCGAACGTATTGGTGTGAATGTGCGTTGCAAGCGTCCATTTTGATATTATTATAGCGCTCAGTTGTCAAGAGTTTTTCCCATAGAAATTCAAAAATTTCCTATTGGTCCATATAGATATTACGTCACACAGTCATGGATATTTCGCATCTTCGTTACGGTTGAAGTTTTGGATCGGAGTTATACCCCCCTGAATATGGCGTTCCTGAAAATATGGTGATTAAAAAGAATAAGAGTACCTACCTAGTATTTAAGTACCTACCTAGAAATATCTAGGATTCCTTTATATTTGAATTATGAATTTTATTTTATTCTATTGTTTTTTTCAAGTGTCATTACTTTGGTTACACTATGTTATGTGGCTGATATTTTTAAAACATTATAAAAACAACCTCTATATGACAAATAAACTTAAATTGTCGTTTCTTTATACTCCAGAGCAACCATTGACGTATATACTTGGTCGAAGAGAGCAACACATTGTTTTATTTGTCATTTAAACCCTAAAGACAACAAACAGTCTTATAAAACGACAATTTTTAGTGAAGAGAAATGGAAAAGTTACGATTCACATTTACAGTATTAGCGGCATCGGATGGAAAAACCAACGTGTTCTGCATAACATCAATCGAGACACCCGATAGACATGTATTTGATATTCCTGATGATTTGAAAATTGCAAGCAAACACACCGCCATAACTACTACGGATGTTTTTACCAAAATTAAGAATTCTCTAAAGAAAAGACATCAAACACGGAAACTATGGATTCCATTAACCCAAGGCAAATTTACTTAGATGAAGGTGGGAATTTACAATTTGGTGACCAATACCTGGACGAATCTACCTATGAAATGAAATTTTCTGACAATAAAACTAGTAAGGGCACTGAAAATAAAAATCTTGGAAAAATAGCAGAAAGATTTTTACTCGAGAAGCTTTCAGAAAAAACAAAACATCAAATGTAAACCAATGGATCAGCGATTTTGAGAATGAATGTACACGTTTCAAGATATTAAAGGAGGCAGAAAAAATTGAGGCTTTAAAGTATTTACTTGAAAAACATTGCCTAGATTGGTACACTAGTATGTTAATAAAATGTACAGTAAACGCAGGATGAGCAATATGGAAAACAAATTTTTGTGAAACATACGGAAACAAAGGTTGGTCACAAGTTAAATATGCATTTGCATTTAAATTTCAAGGAGGTTCATTACGGGAATATGCCACAAAAAAAGAAAGATTGTTATTAGAGATAAAATAAAATATTGACACACAGACATAACTCATATATAGACATAGTATAACTCCGATCCAAATTTTCAACACAATTCAAAACAAAAATATTTATGGTTGTGCTACGTCACGATTCCCCAAAACCAATAGGAATCCTTTAATTTCTGTATGTGTCTCTGGTTTATTGTATTGAAAATAATTTCATTCGATGTTCATTTGTTTCGCTTTTGACATTTACTTGCGACGCAGTAGTGGAAATAAATAATAATAAGTTGCGAATTCGCGATCGCGATTGGAGAAATGCGAAAACAGGAAGAAGAATGCAGGTGGGAATCATTCTTTGGTTGTTATTTCAGTGTCCCTTATGTATGATGTATGTTCCTTATGTGTAACTGTGTTATATTTTCGTTTTCAGAAGTTATCCATGTTCTACCTGGATCTCATTCACTTTGTTCATATCGATGCTCGAAAGGAAAAATGCAGTGCAACTGTGATATTATATTAAAGATGAAACCGAGGAAACCGGGCGGCGTTTTGTTCACACAAACGTATTCTTTGTATCTGGATTTTGACACTAGTTCAAGTGTTTTTTTATATCCTGTTTCTGGAGATGGTTACATGAGGTTGAGGGAAATACTACCAGTCATGGTGCATGATGCAGGTAATTATTTCATATTACATTAATTTCAAATAACAACTACTCAATAATGTCAGACAAATTTTTCGCATTTGAGTAGGTTTCTTTATATAAGTAGATAGCTCAGAGCTTGATTTAATACGGGAGTCATAAATTAAAAGGAATGAGACGAAATGATGTCTCCTGTAATATTATACATAATTTACGCAAATACAATAAAAACTGCATACTTTAACAAATTCCCATCACAGATCAAATATAATTTTTAGAAAATATAACTTCCTAAGTCCCATTTTTTATTATTTCAGGACAAATGATGAGCTCAGCCAAACTAAGCTGCATGTGCAAATATTCAAATTCAAATATAATGTATTTATGGGCCCCGTATGAAGCATTAAACATCTTGTGCGACGTTAATTATATAGGTATTCTTGTATTTTTCGTTTCTACCTGTTTGTAATAAAATACTAAAATATGCAATTATGAGTTTTCATTTCTGCTTGCAGAGAAAATTTTATTTTTAAAATAGTATTTTAGGCTAATGCATTGGGTAGGCTCCGAAAGAAAATTATATTGTCTATGGCCGCGCCTTTTTTTAGTTTCCTCTATTCTCGTCTATGGTGTATGTGACGACACGATTCCCCATAGAACAATAAAATTGTGTCGAAAATTGCGCAGAGCAAAAAGCCCGAAGATATCAATCTAGTTATTGGTTTATTTATGATTCACTTTCCTCCGTTCTCTTGGCACACAGAGATTGTTCCTAGCATTACCAAAGGAGTATCATGTAAACTAAACAATATTTGTTTTAAATTTATAGCATTTGAGATTATTTCAATATGTATCACAATTGTATAGTAAAGTTTTAAAAATTCAAAAGCTTCTACTTTTCAAGTGACGTTTCTTCAACACTTTGGAACAGATCACGGAGCTACTACGCCTCGTAAGTGCAAAATAAGTGAGTTCTTTATTACTGTTGCTTATTTTTTGTCCGAAAATATATCTTAACACTTGATTGATCAATTCGGAATTCGCGATATATCTGCTTAGCTACTAGTGATTTACAGAAGTACCTACATGAATTTGTTGATTTACGGCCTCTGTCACTTGTTAAAACCTAGCTAACATACTTAATTCAATTAAGGTAGCGACAAACTCGCAGCTCACATCAAAAAGTTATTTATAACACAATAGCGCTCGCCATACAATCCCATGAGACCCGCCAGACGTAAAAAGATGATGCGCTGTGATCGCGGTTTGAATCTTCGCTAATCGGAATTATTTTTCGTATTCGCTACAGTGGCGGTATCAGAAAAGTTATGCGACCCCCTCTCTGCCGTAAACAGGAGAGGGGGTCATTTTTAATACACGGAGCATGCACGGAGCTGTCAAGTTAACATATCCAGTACAAAGAAATGATATTCTCTCGACCGCTTCCGATTTCAACTGACCCCTTCTCCTGCCGTAGGAAGGAATATTTTATAACGTAGTGTGTCGGTAGAAAATATACTTATAACGCAGTATCTTTTTGATGTGAACTTCGCGTTTGTCGCCCGCTTTAATCTTTAACATAAGCGAAGAAGTAAACCCGATTCCATTTAATAAATATCATTATTACAACATCTCTGTCTTGCATTTACACTCAATAATAGACGTCTACAATTGTGGTTAATTTTTCTTGTTTCAACAGAGATAAATTGAACAACTGTATTCATAAATTTAATTAAATGTTGTTTATTTAAGGTACATATTTACAGTGTTAATGTGTAATTCGTAAGTAATGCATGCGATAACTATTTTGACCCACACAGAACTAAATAAACGTCATATTGACAGTTCTCCAATGACTATAGCGAAAATTGGGAAAACGTTTAATAAAACACGACTCGTTTGCAACAGAGCAAAAATCTCTCTTTCACACCTTAAGTAGCATTGAAAGAAACACTGTGAATTTTTTTATACATATAACTTGTAAAATAACAGAAACAAACGTGTAAATAATTATTTTCGGAGCATACTTTGCCATTTTTTGCTGTCGAGGGAATTTTATGTAATTTATGTTTCGGCTCTACACATATTCATACATTATCTTAAAAAATAACATATATTTTTTTAAGAACTTAGAAACTTGTGATCGAGGGACAAAAGTTGTAAATCGGTTGAAAATCGAAATTCCGGCCCTTATAGATATTTTATGTCATTTCTCGTTTTCTGCAGAGTGGTACGGTGTGTTAATAATAAATACAGAATCATTTTTTTTTATTTTTGCAAAATTACTTTGTGGCATCATTTTAATTAAATGAAACAAATTACTTTGTGTAAACCACTATAATCACATGTTATAATAATTACATGTTTTAAAACCGATGTTTTTTTCGTCAGGATAAATAACGTGAATAACATCTGATTATAATGGTTTAAACAAAGTAAAGAATCACGTAAAGTGCGCTTGAACCGCCAATGGTTCAGGTTTTGTTTTCATATGTTTGTCGGTTTTTTATGAAGTTAGGAGCTGCTTTATATACACTCAAATTGAACTTATTATTGAGTTTTTTGTTACAGTTCTATTTTATTAGACCTGAGACCAATTACCATCACACAGGGGGACGCTACCACAGCAGTGCCATGGATATTTCCAAACCAGAGAGTGTTTCCGTCAAGACGGAACCAGAGTCCCAGGAAAAAGGCGTAGGTGAAAAGCCGTACTGGGAAGTGAAAATCGTCCGTGAGAGTGTTCAGCAAACTAGTAAGTTGCATTACGTACAATAAAGAGGTGTTTCAGATGGACGCAGTCAAGACTACTGCTTGTTTCCTACTTCCCCTCTTGTCCATCGATCTTTTTAAATATTGCTTTACCTTTACAGGAAACTGTCTAATAGTGTCTAACTAAGAAAATCTTAAACTCATTATGGCGACCAACAGATCAAATTTCATCATGCTGTTGCCGCACAATTTTATTTTATCACTCAAATAAAACATCTAACATACTCTTTTCATACTTATTATTCCCATTCCATTCATCAAGATGACGCGTTCTTAAATATGTTTTTTTTCTTCGAATATTCTTGGCTTTAACTCATCAAGGGTTTTTCTAGGCCATATTTTCAAATTATAGAAAGAGGGAAAGTTAATTTATATACGAGTACCTTTTAAGTTTATTTATGTAGGCAAATTTCGTAATTGTGTGTATAATTGGAGTCGAATTCAGACTTTGAAGAGATCAGACGTTGAATGGAGAGAATGCAATTTTAAACAAGGCTTGAAAGAAAAGAGAATATTTGTTTAGAGAGGTCCAATAAAAAATTGTTAAATTGTGTTCTTTTTATTGCGTTTTCAAAAGCGCAAAAACTTATTGCGCGCCCTACAATGGAAATTTGCACCCCTTTATCTATACTAGTGCAAGTAGTCACTTATCAGAAGAAACATAGTTAAACAATATTATATAATCCAACTATAAATACAAATAATCATAAAATTACCACCGTCGCGCGTCGACCGTATTTTTTAATGTAATAATAAGCCTTTCTTGACATACCTATCAATGAATTTGTGTTATTATTCTAGGTAGCATGCATTTGGAAACTGTTCCCATCAAGGCAGAACCAGAATATGGAGGGGAAATCCCTTATACGGACTTTGACATCTACCTGCCGGATGTTAAAAAGGAATGCTCAGAGCGCTCTCAAAGTACTGCGCAGACAACAGGTAACATTAATTTTTGGTCTGAATTTTTTTTTATAATTTTCTGTTTTCAATGTTAATATCTTCTGAATAAGTTTTTACACCTTCTTTTTCAGACTCTAAAACGGACCTCAAGAAGCATCCACTACCAAAGCATTTTTCATGTTCCCATTGCAGCTATTCGTGTTCTAAAAAGGGATATCTAAAATATCACATGTTAACCCATACTGGAGAAAAACCCTTTTCATGTGCCTACTGCAATTATTCATGTTCTCGAAAGGGATATTTAAAAATTCACTTACTTACCCACGATGGAGATAAACCATATTCATGTTCTTTCTGCAACTACTCAAGTTTCCAAAAAGGACATTTAAAATATCACATACTCACCCATACTAGAGAAAAATCTTATTCATGTTCCTACTGCAGTTATTCATGTTCTCAAAAGGAAACATTGAAATCTCACATGCTTACCCACACGAGAGAAAAACCTTTTTCATGTTCCTACTGCAGTTATTCATGTTCTCGAAATGCCGGTTTAAAACTTCATATGATTATCCATACTGGAGAAAAACCTTTTACATGTTCCTACTGCAGTTATTCATGTTCTCAAAAAGGATCTCTGAAAGATCACATGTTTACCCATAATGGAGAAAAACCTTATTCATGTTCTTACTGCAGTTCGTCGTTTTCCCGAAAGGAACATTTAAATCGTCACAAACTTATTCATACTAAAGAAAAACCGTTTTCTTGTTCTGAATGTCCCTATACCTGTTCACGAAAGGAATATATAAGACGTCACGTGCTGACTCATTACTTACCCATTCTGGAGAAAAACGTCACTTACCCATCACTTACCCATTCTGGAGAAAAACGTTTATCATGTTCCTACTGCAGTTATTCGTGTTCTCAAAAAGGATATCTAAAAGATCACATGTTTACTCATAAGGGAGAAAAATCTTATTCATGTTCTTTTTGCAGTTATTCGTTTTCTCGGAAAAGAGATTTTAATCGTCACATACGTATCCATAAGGGAGAAAAACCTTATTCATGTTCTTACTGCGGTTCTTCGTTTTCACGAAAGGAACATTTAAATCGTCACATACTTATCCATACTAAAGAAAAACCGTTTTCCTGTTCTGAATGTACCTATACATGTTCCCGAAATGAATATATAAGACGTCACTTGCTGACTCATAGTGTAAAACTACAATTTATATGATGGGCTGGAAGCCAAAATTTATGACTTGGGATTTTACTCTTACGTCACAAAAAGATTTAAACAATATCTGAATTCCCAAATTATTTAGATGCCAAAAGTTAAATTAAATAAATGTAGTTACAATGCGATTACCACATTTGAACAACATAGTTACAGAACTGCTTTAATACAGAAGATGCTTTATTCTTATGAAAAATTCTGAACTGTTTTTTTTATGACTGCTGTAAACCGTCATGTCTGTTAAAAACCTTATCAACTAATCACTAGGCTAAATGTTTTATTCTGCAACAATAAGACTGAGACTACATAACACGCACCTACTCATCGCTCTCACACTCTTGGAAAAAATTCACTTCAAACATCGACATTTTTAACATAAGTTTACCATTATTAAAGAGATACCTGAATGGTATTTTTATGCAGCATATTTTTGAGCATCACATAAGATATGTTGCATATATTTTTGTATTTTTTTTATTTATCTAAAATGTTAAAATGTGTCTCTTTTCTTTTTCTTTGTCACTTGAAAAATTGTATCATTATCCTACACTTGTGATAAAACACTTTAATCAACAGGGGAAATAAGTTTTCATAGCTTTTCACCATGTAATTAATTAGAATACATCATGACAGCAGGGAAAACAGTAACGTCCGCGACATCTCTTGGATTAAATCTGATTGAGTTTATATTGAAGGTAGAGATCTGTAATAATTCAAATTATATCGAGTATATAAAATAATACATAGGCAATGGAAAAAGGATGAACTTATCAAATTTCAGAGATGTGGTAACAAAGAAACGTCTGCTTATCCAATCACAGGGCGAAGGGCGTATCGTTGTGAGTAACGATAAAGCGGACTTTGAACTTCAATCATGAATAAAGAACTTAATGGTTTCGGCCTTGGAAATCATTTCGGATGAATTGAGATGATTGAACTTTTGAATAAACAGAAATACCCGCTAGATCTCTCATTAAAAATTTAGGCTTATTAGATTTGTCAAAGAATTTGTATATAAAAATGCAAAAATCAGTCGTTTTAAATACATGTAGGATTACGAAAGATTTTTAAATATTTATATTGAGGGATCAGTAGGATTTATCGGTCCAGTTAGGAGTTCTACCGAGCCAAACCCTCTGATATGAAAATATCTGGAGTCGGTGAATTATTTTCCCATTTGGTAATCAGGTGGGTTAACATTTTGTTCTTGTATTTTTTGTATTAATTGTACTTATATAGCACACTTGCATAGCTTGGATTTACTAGATGATCATTTGTGGAAAAGTGAGTGGAAGGGTTTAGTTTTTTCCTGTGGGGAGGATTTAACCCGGACATAAAATCTGGTGACTAAAAAATAAAAATTTAGCTGCTTTCTTCAATATGTTTTCTTTCAAACATTCCCCTGGCTTTCGTCCTTCAAGGTTGTTCTAGGCCAGTGTTTCCCAACCCATAGTCCGCGGACCAGTACCGGTCCGCGAAGATTTCCTGTCGGTCCGCGAAAGATTCGGACGCTACAGATAACGGACCACTCACCAGCTTCGTCCAGAGTCCAGACATCCTGGACAATACACGTGCGCGCTTCACAACTAGTAAATAAAAAATTAAGCACTCCAAAAATAAATAATTAAATAAAGTGTACGAAAATGAATTGTGATTCTTGTAATACATTCAGGCCCTCCCACCCATGTTTAAGTATTTCTTAGTTTACTTGCTAGCTGTCATCGGTCCACCCCGCTACCCATGTTATCCACAGTTTTCTGTGTGTTTTTGAATCTTCATTTAGATGTAGTAAGAAAAATATAAAAAAATACAATTTAAAAGATGCAGTTTCATTTACTAATAGGTTTTAAAAATTACATGAGAAAATTCATTTAAAAAATCAAAATTAAATTTAATAAAATTTGTTGGCATTAAATGCAGAGTAAATATTATGCGGCCAGGAAGATCAAAATAGTGAAAAATTTAATATATTAACTTATTACTAGAAATTTGTATCGGCTCTCGTAAATTGGGAATCTCATCCGTTGAATTGAGTCAGCAAAGGATTTCGCATCTCGAATTTTTACGAGTCCAAAAGCTTAAATAACAGGTAGACATGGAACAGTCAATTTCTCAGAATTTTGCAGCATACGGTGTGCAACTCAAATACAAAGCTTCACTCGGTACACAGGCAGTGGCGGCCAGTTAATACGAGCTCCCGTGCGGCGAACAGCCCACAAAAATTGAAGATCAAAACAAAACTCGGTTCGGTTATAAAGTATAATATTTTCTCAAGATCTCGTACTGTGGATAGGATAGGTAGGTAGGTAGTTCGTTTTCGGTTGCGTTAAACAATCTTAGTACATACCTTTGTTTGCCTGTTCCGTGAACAGTCGAAAGCGTGGGCACATATGAAGCACGGTACAGACTCGAAGCTCAAGTATCTTTTCTACGACTCCAGATACTAATATCTACAGCCTGTATGTCGGACGAATATCTACAGCTCATATGTTGGACAAATATCTTTGACCTTCAGAGTGAAGACTAATATCTACAGAGCTAAGGTCGGATTAATATCTATGATGGTCCCAGTGGTGACGAATATCTATGGAACGTAGGTGGGACTAATATCTACAGAGGGCAGCTGAGCAAGAGGTTGTACGGAAAAGCATACATTACTTCCATTACGTAAAGGCTTAAACGTTTAAAGTACGTACACGAAGTTTTTGCATAATATTACGTATTTTGCTGTAATGTTGAAATTGGCATAGCGCCTGCTCGCGTCAAGGCAAGAAAACCATCCCAGTATTCAAGTAGTTTAGCGGCTACGCTAGGTTTGTGTAACATGGTTTGTGATACAAAAGATAGTGCCCCCTTCGTAGCGCCTGCTCGCGTCGAGGCAAGAAAAACATCCCAGTTTTCAAGTAGTTTAGCGGCTACGCTAGGTTTGTGTAACATGGTTTGTGATACAAAAGAAAGTGCCCCCTCCGTAGCGCCTGCTCGCGTCAAAGCAAGAAAAACATCCCAGTTTTGAGTAGTTTAGCGGCTACGCTAGGTTTGTGTAACATGGTTTGTGATACAAAAGAAAGTTCTTTAAACTGCAAACGCAATATTGCGTTATGCCAATATGCTATATATAATTGCACATCCAACCTCTGCCAGTACTGTAGATATTCGTCTACATCACCTGTTCCGTAGATATTAGTCAGCAGTTTGAGCTGTAGATATTCGTCCTCACTTTGGTTCCCATAGATATTGTTCCAACACACGTCCTATAGATATTAGTCAACACATGGATTCTGATAGATATTAGTCCACTTTGTTCAGTTTTTGAAATTCCTGTAGATATTAGTAGACGCCTCCGTTTTTAGAAATTAGATTAAATAAGAACTGTCCGGTGCTTACTTCGGGATTATTTGTTTATTTTCTTTAATTGGCGTTTGCCTATGGATATGTCAATTTTTGCAGTCTCATTTTTTACTTTTTCTTGCCACGCGATATGCACGCGATGATCGTTCCTCCGCCTTTCTAAAGAATTATTGTGTAAACTACACAATAATTGTGTTAAATATATATAACTTGAGATTACTTCAATAACCATCACATTATTATGGTAAAGTTTTTAAGATTCAAGAGCTTCTACATTTTCTAGTGACGTTTCTTCAACACTTTGGAATTGATTGCCGAGCTACGCCTTAAACGCACATTGTAAGTAGGTTCTTTCTTAATTGGCTATATTACATCTAATCCCCTTAATGTTGGTTATTGTTTATTGTAAGAATATATCGCTTAACACTTCTTCTAACAGTCTTTACACTATTCGCGATATAACAACATACTGAGCTACGCAACACCAACCAGGTTAACACGTGACAGACGAATAGTGCGTGAGTTTGTTTATTCTTGGTTTACGGCCTCTGCTACTAATTAAAACAAAGTACTTATTAAAACTTATTCATTTCTTTAATTAATATTTAGATTGAGTGAAAGCGTCAACCCGTTTAGGGAAATATTTACCCCCGTTTTATTATTACAACACATTTTTTTGTTGCATTTACACTCATGTCAATAATGGACGTCACCAAGTGTGTTTGATCTTTAGTTGTTTAATTCATAAGCCAATACTGTTTATAATTGGTTATTATTTACTTCGTACTTAATACATGACAGCATGAGATAACCGTTTCGACCAACGCAAAACTACAATAATGACAAATTCTCTACAATGTTTGTATTCTCTTAGTGAATCATGTTTTTATTTTAAAAAATGTCAAATAAGCATAGTTCAATATATTTACAACTTATTTGCATTATTTTTTGTTAGTTTTAATTTAAAAAAATTATACAGTAATTGTGTGTTGTAAATTGAACTTTCGTGCTGTCAGAAAGTGTGGAATTACTGTAACATGTTCAATTTTGGTCTATTAAACTATTTCTTGAAAGTGATGTTTTTTATAATATAAATGTCTAATGCATGTATTGGTAAACGTAACAAAGAAATTCATGTTTTTTTATATGCAAGCAATTCTTCAAAATGTCAGTTTATTTCTAGGTTATTTTTTGGGAATTAAGAAGTGCAACTAAACATTTTATATATATATATTTTATTTACTAAACGAGGAAAAAGTGAAGTGACAGTTATCTTGCAAATCCCTTAAAAGGGGTGTTTTTTTTCTTCTATTTTTGTCAAGTTTGAAGATTAAATTATGATAATTTTTAAACGCAAGTGTAATAAAGTTCATCGAATTAAAAAATCTAACCTGTAATTCCGTCTATTTTATAACTGCTATTTGTTTTTACGAAAAGACATAAAATACCGGAATAATTGTTATTACATAAAAATCGGAATAATTTTTATCAACACTTTATACAATAGAAAGAAACTTTTTTGGCTAGATAAGCAATGAATATATCTTTCCATGAACTATTTTTTGTCAGTTTCTAATTAGTAAGATTTTCACATTCACGGTCGTTGATCAATTGAATAAAATATTCACGACGGTTTTTTAGTAGGGCTGTAATGTTTTGTTACAGTTCTACATTATTACAGCTGAGACCAATTACCATCACACAGGTGGACGCAATCACATTAGTGCCATGGATCTTCCCAACTCAGAGAGTGTTTCTATCAAGACGGAACCAGAGTGCCAGGAAGAAGGCGCAGACAAAAAGCCGTACTGGGATGTGGAAATCCTCCCCCCGGATGTAAAAAAGGAATGTTTGCAGTACACTGAGAGTGTTCAGCCAACTAGTAAGTTTCATTACGTACATCAGAAAGGTATTTCAGATGAACTCAGTTAGGGCAGTGGTTTGTTTTCTACTTCTCTCTAGTTCAGTCGGTATTTTTTATTGTATCCTCGAAATATTGCTTCACAAAAAACTGTCGAAGTAAGATAATGTTAAACTCATTCTCATTATGGCGGAGAACAGTTCCTATTTCCTCAATCTGTTGCCGTACCATGTGATTTTATCATTAAAATAAAACATCTCACGTTCTCTGTTCTAAAAATGGTTTTGGATTGTAATGTAATGCATATTTCCTACGATACCTAGATTTTCGACTCATCGTTCCGAACTTATAGTGTCTTGGATAAATTTATACATTTTTATTTAATATGCGATATCACTACCTGCATAGAAATTAGTTCGAGATGAATCTTGCAAACATACATAAAGATAGCAGCCAATAACAATATGCGTTAAGAAAATGAAGATAATATTGATTGGTCTTAGACGAAGTACGATATTGTTAAATATATCCGAATAGGTTTGGATGACATTAGCTCAGTGGTAGAGCTCCGCCCCAGCAAAGCAAAGGTCCTGGGTCGCTGTTTTTATCAATTCAATATTATATATACAAATAATCGTAAAAAGGGAAAGGAGCATTTATGATCCAAGTGTGAATGGTATAAGAAGTAGGGGACTCCCGAGGAAGACATGGCACGATCAAGTGAATCAGATACTTGAGTCGGGCCATGTCAAGAGTCAGAAAAATAGAAGAGTAATGTGGCAAAGAGTGTGTGCCAAGATCGATTTGTTTGGCGGTCCGTCCTCTCTGCCTACCCCTGCGGGGAAACGGCGTGATGGTTAGTCAGTTGTCGTAAAATTACCTTCGCCAACCGTAATTTTGAACTTAGCATTTCTTGAATGTTTGTTGTGTCATGAATTTTTTATGTGTCATTCCAGGTAGCATGAATTTGGAGACTGTTCCCATCAAGGCAGAACCAGGACCCCGAGAAAATGTTGGAGGTGGAATTCCTTATACGGACATTGACATCCACCTGCCGGATGTTAAAAAGGAATGCTTAGAGCGCTCTCAAAGTACTGCCCAGGCAGCAGGTAACATTGATTTTTATTGGTCTGAATTCGTTTTAATAATTTTCTGTTTTCATTGTTAATATCGTCTGAATAAGTTTTTACACCTTCTTTTTCAGACACTAAAGCGGATCCTAAGAAGCCTCCGCTACCAAAACCGTTTTCATGTTCCCGCTGCAGCTATTCGTGTACTGTAAAGGGATATCTAAAATATCACATGTTTACCCATACTGGAGAAAAACCCTTTACATGTTCCTACTGCAGCTATTCATGTTCACAAAGAGGATCTTTAAGACTTCACATGCTTGCTCATACCGGCGAAAAACCTTATTCATGTCCTAACTGCAGTTATTCGTGTTCTCAACGAGGAAATTTGAAACTTCACATGATTACCCATAGTGGAGAAAAACCGTTTTCCTGTTCAGAATGTACCTATACATGTTCACGAAAGAAATATTTAAAAAATCACGAACTGACCCATAGTTCCAAATAACCATTCATGTTATGATGGATTTTACACTCGTTTTTTTTAACGTCTATGTTTTCATCGCAAAATAGGCGATCTACGCATTCTGTCAATATGTGTGTACACTGTACAAAATCAACTGAATCCCCACATAATTTAGATGCCAAAAGTTGAATTAAATAAATGTAGATACAATACCATTGCCACTTTTAAACAAAAGAGTTACAGAACTGCTTTACTACAGAAGATGCTTTATTATAATGAAAAATTGTGAACTGTTTTGTCGATAACTGCTGTAAACTGTCATATCTGTTAAAAAGGATTGCATTTCGTTGCCCAGAACGTCACACCAGTTCGAACTATTTATTTTGTATATACTACAGCGTAAATTAAATGGTACGTAGAAGTAGAATCTGCGGATTAGCAACCATGTGGCGGCTTCGCGGAACTACCTATTTATTGTCTATGTCTATACTATGTACTTTGAAAGTGTTTTTGTTAGAAATAAAAATATGCGAAACAAAACGTAACTGAAAACATACAATACTTTACGAGATGTAGACATTTTCAACTGTACCTACCTCGAAAATGTGTCAAGTTAATAACTGAATTTATTAAATGATGCAAAATTTTTTATCATTTTACTGTTTTCGCCGATATTATATATCAGTAATATTTTTTGTTAGTTTTTTTCAAAAACCACAATACTGTGTTTTTTAAACGGCTAAATTAATGGAACTCTGGTTATCTTATGTTTATTATTCAGTTATCGGATGGAAGAGTTTTACTTAATTGATTTCCTTTTGTTATTCAAAATTATAAAATCTTTAATTGACAGCCCTAATTTCTTGGAACTTATTTGCAATAATATACCTGCCATACAAACTCGCAGTAAAGATACTTTTAAATGCTGCAATAACTTCAATACAAATTACTCTGTTTATTCACCAATTCCCAGAATTCATAGCCTGGCGAATAAATATTGTGAACTTATAGATATATTCAGTGTTTACAAACCTGCAAGTTTCAAAAGGCAACTAATTTCAATTCTATCTGCTAATAATTAACTTTTATTTGTTTTATTCTTTTATAACATCTTTCATTCTAAACATTACGTGTAAATTATATTCTTATTTTTTGTTGTATTTTAAATAATGTACACAAATGATTTTATGCTTTTAACTACTAACTAGCATTTATATATTACACCTTGTTGTATTTTAGGTCTTATTTTATTTTATTTAACTCTCTATATTTATATATATTTTGCTAAATTGTATTAGTTTCTTTTTTAATTTTTATATGTTATACTCTTATTATTTTATTTTCAATTCTCTGCTATAATGTTTCTTTACAAGTATAGTAAATAATTACTAGTTATACTTAATTCCTAGTTATACTTTGTATAATGTATACACTGTTATACTTAATTACTGTAATCATTGTGTAAAATGTTCATGAAATATCCCATTAAGGCGTAAATAAATAATAATAAAAATATATATATATGTAGCTGTTTTATTGAACGTATGTTTCTAATGAAAAAGGAAGTTGCCCATAATATGGAAAAAAATATTCGAAGAAAATATTGTTAATTCTGAAATTTGGAGTATGAGATTTTTTTTATAGTGAATACCTCACAAGAGTCCCAACTGCTCCCGTCTGGAGCCAGTGAGACTATGGCATCCCCCATTGGGGTATGTTATGAGGCTGAAAGTAACTGGGAAAGGGAAGGAGACGAGGAAGAGGAAGGTGGAGAAGTACCTGGCTATTCAGATCTAGTCACTAAACACGACTAAAGCCATTTCAAGCAACGTTTCAATTCTGAATGGTGGTCTTACACCAGGGCGATGCTAACAGTATCTTCCACTCTGGAACGTGCCGCAAATATACTATTTATTATTTTAAATAATTAATTGTGAAATAACACAAATCAATTAAATAAAATTTATTTGCGCACGCCGGGTTCGAACCCGCAACCTTCGGAATGGCAGTCAAACGCTCTACCGCTGGACTACGCCGGCCGTCAAATTGATCAAGATGACGTTTAAAAAAGAGGTCTAAGTGGCCGAATTGGTATAAGTGTCTGTCCCGGTAAGACGAGAGGTTCTGGGTTCAAGTTCCAGTTGCAACCATTATATTTATTTTTCTATGTGGATGCTCTTTTTCATATTTTCGTTTAGTTTATTAATGTTATCGTCTTCTTCAATGTTCACATATATTTGTCAGAAATAATTATTTCAGAGAATTCTTTACTGTTTATTGCACTTTTGAAAAAGAAAACAATAAAAAATCTATAGAGCATGCCGCGGCGGTAAACATAGTCCATAGCAAGTTGCCAATGTATATGTTCTAAAATGCCCAAAAGTTCCAAACAATAATTCTACCTCCAAAATAAAACAAAAAATGTATTGATTTCAGTATTTATTTATTATTTGTCAATTTCCGTTTTTTTTTATTCGATCAAGCAATTAATGTCTTTAAAAATTTACCGCTATATATAAATATTATTTTTCAATGTGGTTGGACAATCGTAGACAAGGATGTCGTATTACGTCTGAGCGAGATATAAGCTATAATCTACGGGAATTCTACAATATTTTGATAACCGACGTTACGAGTACCCATGGGCAGATTGAGGGGGGGGGGGGTATTTTTATACGTTATTTTGGTGTATTGTGGAGATTCCACCACATAAAAGAAAACTGTCTTTATTTAACATTTAATTTTTCTATTATTTTGACACCGTCATAAACCTTCCTATACATACTCGAACTTGTAGAAATAAACTTAAAGTAAACAGGATACTTCAAGTTTATTTCTAATTGTTAGGTTTTTGCCCCCTTGTGCCTTCCCCAGAAAAGAAAATCCTTAATCCGCCCTTGCGAGTACCTACCGATAAAAAGTGCATTCCCGATTGTCTAACCTCTATTTCAAAAAATAAAACAGTATAGCAGTTAATTTTCAAAAACAATTTTTTCAAGCCTTTCCAACAAATATTAATTAATAATTTCCAAATATAGTCTCAAGAGATCTGGAAAACACATGGGATTTGACAGTTCTAAGGATTTTCTAGAAACGCCTTTTAGAATGCGACATCTAGCAATAAAAATCGTGCGAAAACAAACCATGCCCTGGGCCCAAAGGCATGAATGCTGCATACCAATATCGTATGCAGTATTCAGAATTCAGATAAATAGAAACTGTCCGGTGCATACTTCAGGATTATTTTCTTCAATTGAAGTTTGTCTATGGATATGTTAGTTTTCGAAGTTTCATTTTCCTTAATTTTCTTGCCAGGCAGTGATTGTTCCTCCACCTTTCTAAATAATTATCGTGTAAACTAAACAATAATTGTGTTAACTATATGTAGCTTCAGATTACTTCAATAACTACCACATTATTAAAGCAAAGTTTTTAAGATTCGATCTTTTCTATTGACGTTTCTTCTACCATTTGGAATTGACCACTAACTACTCTACGCTTTAACCTTGTACGTACGTAAAAATTAAAATGCATCATTTTCCGCCACCCGTAACGCAAAAAGTTTCCTTTTATAATGATTAAGGCAAATCTAAAGTTTTTTTCTAAAAATTATTCGTAATAAGCATGGACACTCATTACTAAAATTTACCGGGTTTTTTAATGCATGTATTATAACCTAACCTAATCTTACATATCCTCACCTAACCTAACCTACCTTCCATTGTCAGTAGAATTTTCACATTCACTGTCGTCGAACAGTTGAATAAAATGTTCATGACGTTTTTTAGCAAGGCTATGGTGTTTTGTTTCAGTTCTACTTTATTTGAATTGCGGCCAATTACCATCGGGCAGGAGGACGCTATCACAGCAGTGCCATTGGTCTTCCCAACCCAGAGAGTATTTCCATTAAGACGGAACCAGGGTGCCAGGAAGAAGGTGCAGGTAGAACGCCGTATTCGGATATGAAGAAGGAATGTTTGCAGTATACTGAGAGTGTTTAGCCAACTAGTAAGTTGCATTGCATATCTCACAAAGTCTAGAATACGTGAAGTCAGGCAGCTGCTTGTTTTAGTCTTTAGTTTTTCGTTTTCCCCTCTACTTGTTTACTCGTCGGTATTTTTGATTTTATCCTTCAAATATTGCTTTACAGAAAACTGTCAAAGTAAAAAAAAAAAGTTAAACTCATTATGCAGGCACACAGATCCTATTTTATTAAGTTATTACCGTGCAATACTTTTTTATCTTTCAAACAAAATGTCTTACGTTCTCTGTTCTAAAAGTTGTCATGGATTGTAAGATGTTTTTACATTAACTCAACACAGGAGGCCCTGTGGGAGTTATTGGGGGACCTATGTCAGCCGAGTTATTATAGGGCCTATGTCATCTATCAAGATGCTGTGTAAAGGGTCTTCAAGAGACCTATGTTGTAGGAGGGAGGAAACACAGGCCGGCAAATCGTTCCACAGCTGAGCTGTTCAACTCAAGAACACTCATTCTCGTGTTCATATGTTGGGCGCGGGTTTGACGTGTTTCCCGACTATGCACCGGTGCCGAGGGGATCAATGATGCTAGTTCTTTGGAACATTTTCCATTGAATTACAGGTAGAACAAAGACAGCATTCCCACCTGACGCTTGTGTTCTGAAGATTGCAATCTATTTGTTAAGACGGGAGAATCTATTTTATTTCTGCACAAAATCGATGGTTTTTTCCAAGTATTGTGAGAGTTAAATAAAATAAAATAATACCTAAAATACAACAAGGTGTAATATATAAAAGCTAGTTAGAAGGTAAAAGCATAAAATAATTTGTGTACATTATTTAAAATACAACAAAACATAAGAATATAATTTACACGTAAAGTTTAGAATGAAAGATGTTATAAAAGAATAAAACTAATAAAAGTTAATTATTAGCAGATAGAATTGAAATTAGTTGCCTTTTGAAACTTGCAAGATTGTCAACGCTGAATATATCTATAAGTTCACAATATTTATTCGCCAGGCTATGAATTCTGGGAATTGGTGAATAAACAGAGTAATTTGTATTGAATTTATTGTTTCATTTAAAAGTATATATGCTGCGAGTTTGTCTGGCAGGTATATTATTGCAAATTAGTTCCAAGAAATTAGGGCTGTCAATTAAAGATTTTATGATTTTTAATAAAAAAAGCAAATAAATTAAAACTCTTCTATCTGATAATTGAAGAAGTCTAGTTTCATCACGTAAATTATTATAATTTATAAATTCAATTGGAATTTTCATTTTAAAATGGATGTACCGAAGGAATTTGTTTTGTACCTTTTCTAATAATAATATAATATTATCCAACTATAAATACAAATCATCGTAAAAGTTCCTCCTCTGATCGTAATTTTTATTGTAATAATAAGCCTTTCTTGATATACCTTACAATGAATTTGTGTTTTTTTTTATTCCAGGTTGCATGAATTTGGAAACTGTTCCCATCAAGGCAGAACCAGGAGATGGAGGAGGAGTTCCTTATACGGACATTATTATTCATCTGTCGGATGTTAAAAAGGAATGCTTAGAGCGCTCTCAAAGTACTACCCAGGCAGCAGGTAACATTTTTCGGTTTTTTTTTTGGTTTTGTCGGTCTGAATTCTTTTTAATAATTTTAGTTTTCATTGTAAATATTTCTGAATATGTTTTTACACCTTCTTTTTCAGACTCTAAAACAGACCTGAAGAAGCATGCGCCACTAAAACCGTTTTCATGTTCCCACTGCAGCTATTCGTGTACTGTAAAGAATTATCTAAAATATCACATGTTTACCCATACTGGAGAAAAACCCTTTTCATGTTCTTACTGCAGTTTTTCATGTTCTCGAAAGGGAAATTTAAAATCTCATTTACTTACCCACGTAGGATATAAACCTTATTCATGTTCCTACTGCAACTATTCAAGTTTCCAAAGGGGACATTTAAAGTATCACATGCTTACCCATACTGGAGAAAAACCTTATTCATGTTCCTACTGCAGTTATTCATGTTCTCAAAAGCAAACATTGAAATCTCACATGCTTACCCACACGGGAGAAAAGCCTTTTTCGTGTTCTTATTGCAGTTATTCATGTTCTCGAAAGGCCAGCTTAAAACAACACATGCTTATTCATACTGGAGAAAAACTTTTTTCATGTTCCTACTGCAGCTATCCATTTTCTCAAAAAGGATCTTTAAATCGTCAAATGCTTGCCCATACCGGTGAAAAACCTTATAAATGTTCAAACTGCAGTTATTCGTGTGTTCAAAACTATCATTTAAAACGTCACATGCTTACCCATAGTGAAGAAAAGGCGTTTTCCTGTTCTAACTGTCCCTTTACATGTTCACGAAAGGAATATATAAGACGTCACGTGCTGTCTCATAGTTTAAAATAACCATTCATGTGATGCAATGGATGCCAAAATCAGCGTAATAAGAACTAGCTGACACCTCGGGATTTTACGCTTATATCGCAATACAGACAATCTGTTAATATCTCTATGTTTAAAAATCTCGCTTCAGGATGTTTTTTCGAGATAAACCCTGATGAAATTGAGCTTAGTGCGTGTAATTTGGTCCAAATTAAAAGTAAGAATAGTTTTTATCGTGATTCTTGACCTCAATATTTATCATTGCGAATTAAATGTTGATTAAATATTTGTTATTTGACAATAATTTGAAATTATTCGTAAGTTTCATTAGTTTCTGACAAATGGTTGTGTGAGTTTATTTGCGTTTTGGCCATGAATTGGTTACCTAGGTTATGGCGTTGGTTACAATTGGTTACCTAGGTAATGGCGTTCTGTTTCGACTTCGCACTATAACTACTGATTTACAGCAACGCATGGCGGGGTCAGCTGGTATCTATATATATAATAACTGAAGCCCGAATATTTTTAGATGCCAAAAGTGATATTATATAAATTGAGATTTAATACCATTGCCACATTCGAATACGACAGAGGTACATAACTGCTTTAATAAAGAAGATACTTTATTCTTGTGAAAAATTATAAACTGTCTTTGGTGCTTTTTAAGCGCCTTTTATGTTTTTTCTGCGGATGGATATTTTCTCTGCTACTCGCCTTTGCAATTAAACACGTTTAAATATGTATGTGGTCGTACTTTTATTTTATTCAATAACATATTCCACTGACATGCTTTACAATTGCAGGTTTTTTCTTATGAAATGAAGTCCGTAGACTTATTTTGTTTTGGAATTATTGACAATAATATGCAATGCAAATACCAATTCGCTTTTTTTTTAAGCGTTTTTTTTTAGAAGATAAACCTTTTATTTTATTATTATTATTTAACAAACAATAGTTATTTTTGTGTTTTAATTGGTTATTTTATTGTGTCTCTTCTCTTTTTTCTTCTTCTTATTTTATACAACACATATATGTACGTGTGTAGGACTATAATATGCAATGCAAACATTAGTTTGTTTTAAATGTTTGTCTGTCATAATTTATTTTAATTATCTGTTATTAAATATAACTACCTATTATTAAATCTCTACGTAAAATGTTTTTATTCATTTTATATCTATTCTTTATCATTTATTTATAATTTCTCACCGTACATTTATTATTTCTCATTAATTTTTTTTATATTTTGAAAACAAATGTACACCCCTATTAACACAATGGAACAAGTTGACGGCATTATTATTACTAAAACTTTAAATTGTCTCAAGCGGCATAGAAAATTTATGGGATTTGACAGTTCTAAGGATTTTCTAGAACCGCCTTTCGATCGAATGCGGCATCTAGTGACAAAAACCGTGCGAAAAAATCCATTATTAGGGATGTCCTGGCCCCACAAACATGTATGCCGTATTAAGAATTCAGTTTAAAGTTTAAATAGAAGCTCTCCGGTCCAGTCCGGTGCCTACTTCGGGATTATTTTCTTCATTTGGCGTTTGTCTATGGATATGTCAATTTTCGCGGTCTCATTTTCCTTCATTTTCTTGCCACGCAGTGATCCAAGTGATCGTTCATCTACTTTTCTAAAGAATCATCGTGTAAACTAAACAATAATTGTGTTAAATATATATAACTTGAGATTACTTCAATAACCAAAACATTATTATAGCAAAGTTTTTAAGAATCAATCGCTTCTACATTTCTAGTGACGTTTCTTCAACACTTTGGAATTGATCGCCGAGCTACGCCTTAAACGCACATTATAAGTAGGTTCATCCTTAATTGACTATATTACATCTAATCCCCTTAATGTTGGTGTTTGTTTCTTGAAAGAATATATCGCTTAACACTTCTTTTAACAGTTTTTACACTATTCGCGGTATAACAATAAAACTACTGAGCTACGCAACACCAACCAGGTGACAGACGAATAGTGCGTGAGTTTGTTTATTCTTGGCTTACGGCCGTTGCTACTAATAAAAACAAAGTACTTACTAAAACTTATTAATTTCTTTAATTAACCTTTAAACTGAAAGAGTCAACCCGATTCATTATTACAGCACTTGTGTTGCATTTACACCCATTTCAATAATGGACGTCAAAAAGTGTGTTGGATCTTTATTTGTTTATTTCATAAGCCAATATTGTTTAGTATTGGTTAATATTTACTTCATACGTAGTACAGGAGATAACTGTTTTGACCAACGCAAAACTACACAAATGTCAAATCGACAATTCTCTACAAAGTTCGTAATCTCTTCGTGAATCATGTTTTTATTTCATAAAATGTTAAATTTCTTGTTATATTTGCGTTTTTCAATATATTTACAATTTATTTATGTTATTTTTTGTTAGTTTTAGTCAAGAAATTATACAGTAACTGCGTGTTGTAAATTGAACTTTCGTGCTGTCAGAAAGTGCCGTTATCACCCGGACGGTCCCAATTTCAGGCAGCGTGTCCCGGTGTGCCCGAACATAGCTTCGGGACGCCAAAATGTCCCGTTTTCGGAAAGAAAGAAACTTGCAGTAGAATTTTTAAAATATTAAAAAAGCGCGCAAATAAGAATCCTAGCGGTAAAATCTAGTACCTAATAGTAGATGAAGACGTATAATCGAATAATCCATGCGCTTGGTAGCTGCAAGACGAGGTGCAATCTAGCCCCTACATAGTAGGTAAATTCACTCGTCAAATCCATGCTAAGTTTAGTCACAAACATTTTTACTGTAGCATATTGCTTTATTTCGTTTATTAGTAAAAAAAAAATATGTCTTTAAATTTGTCAATTTTGAACAAGGATGTAAAATTCCAATCGTCCTTGGTAATCAATTGGTAGCTGCAGGATGAATTGTAATCTAGCCTCTTTTGTACAGCGCTCTTGAGGCGATTTTTCGCGAAAACAGCGCTATATAAGTTTTCCAAATTTATTATTATTATTAAGTACCTACCTTTAACACTCAAAATTGTTATAGATAAACTCGTAAGCATATTTTCTATTTATCGATCACCGGCCACATCCAACATAACCCATTTTCTAAATTCACTAAACCAAGTTTTATCTTGGTGAGTAATTGTGATAATCTCCTTTATTATTGGTGACTTAAATATAAATATAATTAATTCCATGCATCCTCAAGCTAATGATTATATAAAGCTGCTAACTCTTCAAGGTTTCGTACCAGCTATCACAGCACCCACCAGAGTATCTGGCTCGTCTGTAAGTTGCTTTGATCATGTATTTTCAAAAAGTAAATTAAAAACTATATCACTTGTTTACCAATGTACGGTCACAGACTACTACGCTACCATAACTTCTCTCTCACACGAAATAAATAAACCACAACCTCATGAAACTCCACAAAATAAAATATCTTATACCACACTTTTTGAGCTGGTCTCATAAGAAAATTGGTTAAATCTCTACAAAGAAAGTAACCCTAATTTAGCCTGTGAACCTCTTGTCCAAACACTACATACCCACCTAACCAACGCCACATCACAAAACAAAACATGGCAATAAACTCAAACCTTGGATAACTGTCGGTATCCTTCATTGTATACGTAAGCGCGATAAACTTCACGCAGCCTTTAAAAAAAATCCCAACGACCATGAATCCCACATATTTTACTAGAAATACAGAAACGTTTGTAAAAAAGTTACTTCAATGGCCAGAGAAGATTACTATAAAAAACAAATTACAAATGCCGAAAATGACAAAAAAATATGGAGTATTATTAAGGACATTTCAATGAATTTTTCACCTCAGTCGGATCTAACCTTTCCAATAATATTTTAACTAGAAACAATGTTTCGGAACATGACCTTGCAAACGAAATATCCCTGTCTCATCTGAGCTATACTCCATTTATTTTCACTCCTACTACAGAATTAGAAATTACAGAAATCAACTCATCACTAAAAAATATATCCTCAACAGGAATAGATAAAATATCTACTAAACTCAATAAGCATTTAAAAACCCTTATTGCCAGCCCGCTCAAACATATTATTAACTTAAGCCTCCAATCCGGCATATTCCCAAAATCTCTTAAACATGCCTCTATCATCCCTATTTTCAAATCAGGTCACAGATCTTTCCTAAATAGTTACAGGCCTATATCGCTATTGTGCACTATCTCCTAAATCATTGAAAAAGTAGTAAAACGTAGACTCCTCAAGTTCCTCGAGGACAACAAAAACCTTTCAAAAAACCAGTACGGTTTTCGCAAAGATCGTAGTACTGCTGATGCAATTGCAACCTTCACCAAACTAATATCAGATAACCTTGATAAAGGCAAGAAACCTCTTGCTGTCTTTCTAGATCTCTCTAAAGCCTTCGATACTATTTCTCATCACATTCTTCTAAAAAAACTGCAACAGATTGGGATAGAAGGTACTGCCCTGAAATGGTTTAAAAACTACCTCACACAGAGATCACAAACAACCGACATCCACTCCAGTCAAGAATATAGGAGTAAATGTTTACCTATATCCTACGGCGTGCCCCAAGGAAGTGTTCTAGGCCCGCTCTTATTTCTCATATATATGAACTCCTTATTGAATTTATAAATTGACGGCAATATTATATATTTTGCAGATGAGACTGTTATCATATTTACAGGTAAAACATGGAAAAAATCAATTGAGAAGGCAAATTGTGGATTGAACAAGATTAAAAAATGGTTAGACTCTCACCTCCTCAACCTAAATATTCAAAAAACACAATACATACTTTTTTCATCCGAAAAATCACTCTCTCAGAAAATCTCCCTTCACTAATCATTCACACTTGCCCCCAAAATCTAGACACTCCACCACCATCTCTTATTAACAGTTGTTCATGCCTTAAGCCGTCAAATGAAATAAAATACCTAGGTGTCATTATAGATAACCAATTACGCTGGGAGGCCCAAATTAACTCCATAATAAAGAAACTTTGTAAGTTATGCTATATTTTTTATTCTCTTCGATCAATCCTTGATATAAAAACACTAAGAAATGTTTATTTTGCTCTCTTCCAATCTATAGCAACGTACGGCATTATTGGATGGGGAGGTTGTGACATCATAAAAGGTGTTAAGCAAGGTTGCGTAATGTCACCGTGGTTATTCAATCTATACATGGATAATTGTATGCAAGAATTGAAAGAGGCGGGATTGGGCGCGAAATTGAATAATCTGATAGTATGTTGCCTGTTGTATGCTGATGATGCGGTGCTGATTGCCAACAGTATAGAAGATCTGCAGTATCTCGTGTCTAGGATGAACGAATTATGTATGAAGAATGAATTAATGATGAATGTAAGTAAGTCTAAAGTCATGGTGTTTGAAAGAGTGAGTCAGAAAACGGTGTGCAATATAGTTGTGAATGATGAATACTTGGAGAAGGTGGATGAGTTTGTATATTTGGGAAGTATGTTTACGAGAGATGGGAAGGCTGATAGGGATATCGAAAGAAGGGTGAATGCAGGTAACTCCATTAATGGAGGATTGAACGCCGTTGGAGCCAACAAAAAGTTGTCCACAGAAGCGAAGCTAGCAGTCCACGATGGAGTACTGGTACCTACCCTGATGTATGGCAGTGAAGCGTGGAAATGGCAGAGAAAGGATGAAAGTAGACTGAATGCTGTAGAAATGAGATCCCTGAGGCGTATGTGTGGTAAAACCATGTATGATCGTGTGAGGAATGTGGAGATCCGAAAAGAATGCAAGGCTGATGTGAGTGTAGTAAGTAAGATTAAGAAAGGGACGCTTAGATGGTTTGGGCATGTTGAGCGAATGAATGAAGAAAGGAGTGTAAAGAGAATTTATGACGCGAATATGAACGGTATAAGAAGCAGAGGACGCCCAAGGAAGACGTGGCACGATCAAGTAAATCAGATACTTGAGTCGGGCCATGTCAAGAGTCAGAATAATAGAAGAGTATATATGAGAAGATGTATGAATGTGAATGAGGCAAGGAGCGTGTGCCAAGACCGAGTTGTTTGGCGGTCCTATCCTCTCTGCCTACCCCTGCGGGGAAACGGCGTGATGGTTAGTTAGTTAGTTAGGTTGTGCAGCATCCATTCTCTACCCTCTCGTGAGCGTTCAAAAACCTTTGTTAAGAATTATCTTCAAATGTTCCCCTTCTCATCCATCAGAGCCACTTTTTAAGAAACTCGCAGTTAATACACGCTACTCAACACATGGAAAGTGCAAAATCCCCACAACAAAAACCACTTTTTCGCAAAGACAATACACACACATCGCACCCATTTATTATTCAACGAACTAAATAACGACATAAAAAGATCTAGTACAGTGACTCACTTTGCAACCGGTGTCCAAAAATGGTTATCCGAAAAGGGACGAAATTTTTTTATAGAGTTTCTCTAAGGAATTTCTTTGAGGAATTTCTTTAGAGAATTTCTTTGAAGAACGTAGGTTTATATACCACCAATTAAAGTCTCTGGTTGTAAATAAATATATATGTATCTATGAATTATATTATAATAAAATAATAATAATAGCTGAAAGTTTAATTATTTTTTACATCAATTACTTATAACTGTTTGGCGCCTCTGATTTCCTTATACCTACTCAGTGCCACTCTAGTCTAGTACTCTAAGCGCCTCCGCCCACTGAGGCAACTGAAAACTCTCAACTCCCAACTGTCTTTGTATGACAATGTGATGGCCCGCACACTTCACAATCACACAAAACCCCGTTGTCAATGGTAACGCAAGCGGTGACTTGCGACCATCTTGCGACTGTCACGGCTGATTGCCCTGGGCGGCCGTTTTTAGTTGCGAGCTGTCAGCTGATTGTTTTTCATCTATGGTTAAACAAGCTTTTTGACCAATCAAGACAGAGAAAACAGCCGGTTTTAGTTGGTTTTCAGTTGCCTCAGTGGGCGGAGCGCCTACCAGTACCCACTGAGAAATATGCTTATCACAATAATGATTCACACCGTTTATTCGGAGGACTTATTTAAACATGAATTCAAACATTTATTCGTTTAAATATTGCTAACAAATGTGCTTACCTACCAACGTACTTAACATGCACATATAAAATATCATTATCTATATTATTGATACGCTAGTAATAATAATTCTTCCTTTTCTGCTCACTCTATTATAATTACTTTGATTTTTTATATTTTTTCATATATATATGCTTTTTATGTTCTATCCTTTTTGTAATTTACTATATTCTTTCATACTCTTTTATATTACTTTAAAGCCGTTTACATTATTTTGTATTCTTTAATATTGTTTCATATTATGTGAATTTATATTACTTTATATTCTTTCACAATCTTTTATAGTTCATATGTTAATGCACTCTATAGATAACTGACCACCACAACACGGGCATGTGCCTAGCGTGGTGATCGTAAAATTCTCAAAACATGTAACTAGCAGTTTAATGAATAAAAAAATAATAATAAAAACGCAAGGCACTCTTTTTAGGGTGAATTGCCTCTTTTCAAAAAAAATAAAAGTACCTACCTTTTAAGGTTTCCTGGTTTGGGGGAAAAATAAATGGTCACGTTAGATATACCGTTATACCAATATTCAAATATGAATTTTATTGTGTATATGTTAAGAGTATATCTCGAAAGTGATGTTTTTTTTATAACATAAATGTCTGATACATCTGTTGGTAAACGCATTAAAGAAATTAAGGTTTTTAGATGTGCAATCCTTTCAAAAAGTCGATTTATTTCTAGGTTATTAATTGGAAATTTAGAAGTGCAACTCAATTTCGTTTATAATATTTTAATGAATGAAAATAATATTAACGAAAGTCAATCGGAAATCAGAAACAGAAAAATCAAAAAAAGATACGGATACATCTGGGACTCGAACCCAGGACCTCTGGCAATCCGGGCCAATTCTTTTTATAATTTTTTTATTTATTTTATAAACGTGGAAAAAACGTATTGACAAAACCTTGCAAATCTTGTACCTTGCAAATTCCTTAAATAAAAGAATTGTATTTTTTTAGTTATTAAATTTTTTTTTGAGATTTTCATTTAAATGTTTGTGATATTTTTTTTTTTCTAATTGAGATTAAAATATGGCAATTTTAAACGCTTGAGTATATTTCAAATGAAAAATCTTATACTTTATTTCGTCTATTTTCTAACTAGTATTTGTTTATACGACATATATAAAAATATTTAATGTAAGTGACATTTAAAATACCTTGGAAAATCTCCTTAATTCGATAATGAATTATTTTTTAAACAGATTAACAACCTCTTTGGCTGCATAAGCAATGTGTATATCTTTCAAAGAACAATTTTTTGTCAGTTTCTCAGACAATTAGTAAGATTTTCAGACATGCACGGTCCTTAATCAATTGAATAAAATATTTACGACATTTTTTAGTAAGGCTGTGATGTTTTGTTACAGCAGATATCAATTAATATTACACAGGAGGACGCTATCACAGCAGTGCCATGGATCTTCCCAACCCAGAGAATATTTCCGTCAAGATGGAACCAGAGTGCCAGGAAGAAGGCGCAGGTGAAAAGCCGTACTGGGATGTGGAAATCCTCCCCCCAGATGTAAAGAAGGAATGTTTGCAGTATGCTGAGAGTGTTCAGCCAACTAGTAAGTTGCATTACGTACATCAGAAAGGTGTTTCAGATGGACTCAGGGCAGTGGCTTGTTTTCTACTTCTCTCTAGTAGTCGGTATTTTTGATATTATACTTGAAAGCTTTACTGAAAACTGTCAAAGTAAGAAAACGTCAAACTCATTAACAAACCGTTCCAATTTCCTCGAGCTGTTTCCGTACCATATAATTGTATAACTAAAAAATAAAGGATTCTAATATAATGCATATTTCCTACGATACCTAAATTTTCGTACTTATCGTTCAGTACTTATAGTGTCTTGGATAAACTCATCAATTTTTATTTAATATGCGACATCACTATCTAGATAGCAATTAGCTTGAGTCGAATCTTGCAATCATTTATAAATATAGCAGCCAATAACAATATGCGGCGTTAAGAAAATGAAGATAATATTGATAGTTCTTAGGCGAAGTACGATATTGTTAAATATGACCCAATCCACTAGGGTCACATTAGCTCAGTGGTAGAGCTCCGCCCCAACAAGGCAAAGGTCCTAGGTTCGAGTTTCAGATGTGAGTGTCGTTAATATTGTCTTTATCAATTTAATATTATATTATCTTTTTTTACTTTTTTATGAAAAGTTTCCTCCTCTATTTTTTTTTTAGATTTTCACGGCCAAAAGCATTTTTGTTGTTTGTTTTTGGGGTGTTATGCCGTGTTGTGCTACCTCCTTCTTTAGAAGGCTAATTAAACAAACAACGAAAAAGCTTCCTCCTATGTTTTACTTTTTAGTACTAGCGCAGTATCATCGGCAAAAGTTATTATATTGCCATCAATTTGTAATCCACGTGAGTTATTAACGTACATGAGAAAAAGTATGCGACCGAGTACACTGCCCTGTAGTGCACCAAAATTTTTTCTGGTTGGTTGAGAATATTTGTTTGATGGTAACTTAATAAATTGCTTTCTGTCTGTTATTTCTGTCTGTTAGGTATGATTTGGATGGAAGAGCGTGCAGTTCATACCGACAACACGTCTTTTTGTCGCTCCATGTATATATTATTGTAACTCTGGCTTTTCTGGCCGAATATCGTTGAAAATGTGTCAAAATACGTATTTTAGTGAAAGCTTTTTTATGAGATCTTGAAAATTGGTTTTGCATCGTGCTAAAAGTGCTAAAAAGCACGATAAAGATTGCAGCTGAATTCGATTGGGGACAAAGGATCTTCGCTCCACGGCATAATAAGATAAGACCTTCTCCTATTTCAATTTTGTTCATAACTTAATGATTTGTTTATTTATGCTAGCATAACGAGCTTGGGTAGAGGTGTTCAACTATTGGAACACTTGACGTTCCACAAAGTGCTACGAATTGTTGCTAATTTCAGCTTGCAGCACTCAGAAGGAAAAGGTTGCGATGCACTGGAATTCCGACAAACGTTTGAAATTTTTAGACGTTGACAGACACGGTTCAATTGGTCTTGTATTTTTTATGTAGACTGCTCTTTGTGCCCAGATGAAGACATTCATAACATCAATAGTAGGTAATAAAAAAGTCACATCGAGCCCATGAAGGGCGACGCCTAAATGCGTATTTGTTTACTGGTGGATCTCTTTGTCTACAAGAAAAACTCACCTAGCAAATGCAAATGGCAGTATTATTTTATTAAATGTATATCTTCATTTTAATTTAATTTGTTCATGTTCACTTAAATTTACTAATTGTTCACGTTTATTTTCAGTCGGTTTTTATTTTGTTCTATTCAGTTTAATTTCGGCACTTTTAGTGTATTTCAGAAGTTATTCCTTTATCCGTTTACAGATATCCGTCTACATATTCATGCATATATGGGATTTGAATAGTGATACGAAACGACACATGAGCCAAGAAGAGACAAGAAGGATCGGTAAGCAGTTAGAAGATTCAAGAAGAGCCTAGAGGAGACAAGACGGGCCAAGAAGGGGCGAGAAGATACAAATAGAGCCCGGAAGAGATGATAAGAAAAATGCAAGAAGAATCAAGAAGAGCCTGGAAGAGAGATGGGTTTATCCAAGATGTGGCAAGAAGAGACAAGTAGAGGCAAGAAGAGACGAGACGATCCAAGATGCATGAAGAGCCAAGAAGAGACAATAATCAGAGCCCAGATGAGATGAGAAGAGGCAAGAAAAGACAAGAATAAGTAAAAAGGGCCAGGGAGAGACGAAAAGATCCCAGAAGAGACAAGAAGAAGCAATAATAGAAAAGAAGATACAAGAAAAACTACGAAGATCCAAGAAGAGCCGAGAAGAGGCAAGAAGAAGGAAGACGTAAAGAAAGGAAATACAAAATCATAACGCTCAATCCATTCCTTTATTCCTGCCCATCCTAAATTCCAATATTGGCTTATTAGGTTGCCATGTATACCGGTCGATTAAACGCCAACCTCCTTCCTATTCTCAGAGCACTTGTTCCTAGTCCTAACAAATCAGTGCCCCCTGGTGTACCGGTCTCACCGGGACAGGATTGCTCCTGGCTGGGGTGGTACAATTGTATCGTATCGTATATATTCTGTCTGTTAGGTATGATTTGAACCACTCAAATGCCTCATTCTTTATTCCGATTTTCTGTAGCTTAGCTAGAAGGATTGGACGAGAGACTGTGTCAAATGCCTTAGCCAGGTCCAGAAATATTGCTATACATTTTTCACCTTTATCTAGGGCTTGCGTTATGTGTGATGTTAATTCTAGAATAGCTGAATCTGTACTTAGCCCTTTTCTGAAACCATACTGTTTTGACGGGAGAATGTTGTAATTTGTAATATAATCGATAAGTATATATTTTCAAGTACGATTTTTTCAATAATTTTTGACAGTGGATGATAAAATGGAGATAGGTCTATAGTTCGATATATTAGTAGAAGTTCCAGCTTGAAAACTTGGTTGAACCGAAGCAAGTTTGAGTTTATTTGGAAATACACCTTTATTGAGACTGGGGTTAATGATATGTACTAATGGTAGATTTATAAAATGATTTATTTACAAATAATCGTAAAAATACCATTGCGACTGTATTTTTGAAATTATATGTATGTCTTGACATACCTGTCAATGAATTATTATTTGTTTTTCTTTCCAGGCAGCATGCATTTGGAGACCGTTCCCATCAAGGCAGAACCAGGACCCCGGGAAAAAGATGGAAGGGGAATTCCTTATACGGAAATTGACATCCACCAGCCGGATGTTAAAAAGGAATGCTTAGAGCACTCTCAAAGTACCTCCCAGACATCAGGTAACATTGATTTTTGTCGGTCTATATTCGTTTTCATAATTTTCAATTTTCGTTGTTTATATCTTCTGAATAAGTTTTTACAACTTCTTTTCCAGACACTAAAACGGACCTCAAGAAGCATCCGCTACCAAAGCCGTTTTCATGTTCCCACTGCAGCTACTCATGTTCTGAAAAGGGATATCTAAAATATCACATGTTTACCCATACTGGGGAAAAACCCTTTTCATGTTCCTACTGCAGCTATTCATGTTCTCGAAAAGGATATTTAAAATATCACTTACTTACGCATACCGGAGAAAAACCGTTTTCATGTTCTTACTGCACCCTTTCATTTTCTCAAAAAGGACATCTAAAGGATCACATGCTCATCCATACTGGAGAAAAACCTTTTTCGTGTTCCTATTGCAGCTATTCATGTTCTCAAAAAGGATCTTTAAGACTTCATATGCTTGCCCATACTGGCGAAAAACCTTATAAATGTCCTAACTGTAGTTATTCGTGTGCTCGAAACGGTCATTTAAAACGTCACATGCTTACCCATAGTGGAGATAAACCGTTTTCTTGTTCAGAATGTACCTACACATGTTCACGAAAAGAATATTTAAGACGTCACGAACTGACTCATAATACCAAGTAACCATTCATATGATACGTTGGTTTTTACACTCTTCTTTTTTAACGTCTCAACTTACATCGGAAAAGAGGAAATCTATACATTCTGTCAAACAATAACCGAATGCTCAAATATTTTCAGATACTTAAAGAAAAATTATGACAGTTAAATGTGGATAAAATATGGTTACCACCTGCTGATGTACTCATACTAAAGAAAATATCCAGGTCCATAGTAGATTGTCTGGAACTTTTACAACATTGTTCCGCCCACAGCGGTTGTGTGTGGACGTATCTAAATAATTTCGTATTCACAATATTAGAGAAATTGTTACATCGCTACTGGTATTCGCCGCGAGTGAGGTGACCGCGGTCACTAATCCAACCCATTATGGACGTGATACAGATAATTGAGAATATTAAACTTGAAATCTCAAACATATCTACAAAACAAGACTCCAAGGCCAAAACCAATCTGGAAACAAACATTAAACTTCTAGAAGAAAAATGGATGCATGAAAAAACTACATTTCAAAACGAGATCGTTTCTCTGCAAACCAAACTAATAGAAAAATTAGAAAAAAAAATTGAGAATTCGAGCAATATGGAAAAAAAAACCTATGCAAGTCGACTAAAAGAAATCCCTGAACCGAAATACTCATTAATTATTAAAAGCGAAAATACAAATATGACAGCAGACGCAATAAAAGAACAAATTGTCAAAAAAATAAAAATAGCTAATTTAGGTATTGCAGTAAATGGAGTTCGCAAAGCCGCTCAAAACAAACTGATCATATCTTGCCCTTCGAAAGTCCACGCAGAAAAATTGACGGATGAAATAAACAAAACGCTCAAAAAAAATATGGTTGCGGAAGAACTAAAAAAGAAAAACCCCAAAATTTTCGTAAGAAATCTACAGGCAGATCTGACAGAAGAAGATATAATCGAGGCTTTAAAAACCCAAAATGATGGTATCAAAGATATCATGGAAAATAATACAAAAAACACTATAAAACTAATAAAAATGTTTAAACCTAAATCACAAAATGGACTCACAAACTACATTCTGGAAACCAGCGGTGCACTGAGGTCTTACCTCATTGAAAAGGAAAAAATTAATATAGGATTCAGCAGAGTACGAGTTGAAGATGCCAACCCCCTGACGCAGTGTTTCCACTGCTTGAAATATGGACACACTGCACTTAAATGTTTGAGCAAAGATAAAAGCGCGACCTGCTTACATTGTGCCATGGATCACGAATGGAAGGATTGCCCAAATAAAAACTCGGAAGAAAAATGCAGCAACTGTATATATCAAAACACTACTTTCAAGATGACCCTTAACACTAATCATAAAGCAAACAACACAAACTGCACTTACTTTAAAAAGATGATGCATATCGCGCAAAGTCGCATAGACTATGATTAGGTATGTTTGTATAATTATTATTCTAAAAAAACCTAATTCAATGCTTTTAACCAAAGCTTTACTCAAATACTTAAAATCTTTTTCTGATAAGCAAAATAATGTATATGTTTTACTTCCGAAATATGAGTATCTCATATCCTTGCAATTTTTTTCTTATTTAAATATATCATATTCTAATTTATTGTCCGGTAACCACAGTGTTAACACGAGAATATTGAAATGTATATTGATGTTTATCTATCCTTGGTATATTCATGCATGTAGTAAGAATATTTATTGTTGTCAATTATTTAACCAACCATGTTCTGAACTAAACCAAAATCTAATGACAATGTTTACTGCTGTAGTAACATTGATATATATTATCTGCCTTTGTAAATCCTCTGACATGTTTACGTATTGCCGCCTATTAAAATATTATTCAATGTGGGTGATTTGAACGGAGATTTTGACACCTCAGAAATTGATTATGAACGTACTCAAAATTTTGAAGACTGGTCCAATAAACATGTATTAGGAAATAATAATATAACTGCCATTAACCTAAACATTCGATCCTTATCAAAATATTGGGATACCTTTCTCCTAATTATTTCTAGTTCGTTGCGAAATATTGACATAATCACGATATGTGAAACGTCTATAAATGAAAAAAATGTAAATCTCTACAAAATATCGGGTTTTAACTCTCATTATTTTTGTCGTACAAAAAGATCGGGAGGCGGAATTATTGTATACGTGAAGGATCATCTTACATTTGAAAAAAATAATATAGTAACAACTAATTTTGAATGCGTTTATGGAACTATTTCTATCTACAAACATAAATGTATACATCTATTGGCAATTTATAGACCACCAAACACAAATAAAAAATTATTTCTCCATGAGCTGGAAACTATATTGGGCAATGTTGACATTAAAGAATCCATTTTAATACTTGGTGATATGAACATAAACACATTAAATGAACTCGATCCGATAGTAATTCAGTATGAAAACCTAATGGCTCATTTCGGAATGGTTAAAACTATAAACGATGTGACACGAGAAGCAGTATTGTCAAACCATGTGACGGCTACTTGTCTAGATCATTTCTATATAAGAGAGAGGGAGACCGTTGAAATCTGTTCGTGCGTATGTGAAACTATAGTAGCTGACCACTACCTAATTGCAATGACGATTCATTTCTCCACCTACGATAAATACACTTCAAGCAAATCGCACACTGAGTACTATACTTCACTCTCTGAAAAAAAAGTTGAACTATTTATCTCAATCACCGATTGGAATGAAATGCTAAAATTATCAGAACCTAACTTATTGTATGAAGAAATTAAATCGAAATTTAAAAATATTTATGAAAAAAGTAGCATCACACAATTAAAAACTAAAAAACGTCGAAATTACCAAAAAACCTGGATGAATGATAGCCTCATTGAAAATATACAAACACGAGATACACTTTGGAGGAAATGGAAAAACACACCTACCAACAAAAAATATGAAATTGATTTCAAGAAATACAGAAATAAATTAAATAAACAAATATTAATCACAAAAAAAATATATTATAACAATAAATTTAATCATTGTTTCAAAGACATTAAAAAAACATGGAATGAAATTAATAAAACTTTGGGAAGGAAAGAAAAATCCGGCTGTGATGAAGTCATATCAAAATATTTCTTGAAGTCCCAATCGACAAATGCAGTGGCAGAAAATTTTGCTAACTTCTTTGATGACGGAGTAAATAAGTTATTACACGAATGTGATATCCGAGCGTCGAAGTACCTGCAGGATGGTTTACCTCATTCAATGTACCTACCAAGCGCAAATACAAAGCAGATTGAATTGATTATCGGAGGTATGAAGAATTCTAAGACACCAGGCGTCGATTTAATTCGTATGTATGATTTAAAAAAACATGTAAAATTACTTAGTCCTTTAATTACGCACTTAATAAACAGAATAATTGATACGAGCCACATTCCTGAGGAACTAAAATTTAGCATTGTAAGGCCCATCTTTAAAAATGGAAATCACTCCTTAATAAATAATTACAGGCCTATTTCCATACTACCTGCATTAGAAAAAATTTTAGAAAAATATATATCAATAAATTTAGATAAATATTTAAATAATCTAAGTATTATTGATGAATGCCAGTATGGCTTCCAAAAAAAAAAAAGTTGCGATAAATTGCTCGAAAATTTTTCTAATTATATAAATTCACAACTTAACTCTAAACAACATGTACTGGTTCTATTTATTGATTTCTCCAAAGCCTTCGATACACTCAGCCATATGCAAATAATTAAAGTACTTGAAATTATAGGAATCCGGGGTAAACTCCTCTTATTCTTCAAAAACTATTTGTCTAATAGAAAAATGAGTGTGAAGATTTTAAATATAATTAGTAAATCAAGATATATCAAATCGGGAGTACCGCAAGGGTCAATTCTAGGTCCAAAATTATATATTATATATGTTATTGCTATGAGTAAGATTTTCAAAAAAGCTCGTAGATTCATTTTTGCTGATGATACTGCTCTTGTTTTATCACATGAAAACCCTGAAATTGGCATACAAGAATTACAAAGAGATTTTAACGAGCTTCTCAAATGGGCTCATGATGTAGGACTAATTATTAATGTTAAAAAAACCAAATGCATGTATATAAGATCACCGAGTTTGAAAATGTGGAATATACCTAAAATAACTGCTCATAGTTTCGACTGTATTCATAATGAAATCACTAATATTTGCGACTGTGAAAAAATTGATTTTACTAATGAATATACTTATCTGGGAATAATTGTTGATAATAATTTTAAATGGGATAAACAAGTGGCAAAAATTTGTAACCAGCTACGATCAATAGCTAGTAACTTTTACAAATTAAAATTTATTTTGCCTCATTGCACTCTTAAACTCATATATTTTTCTATGGTCGAATCCATCCTTAGATATGGAATTCGAACCTGGGGACAGGCAAGCACTATTTACATTAAATATATTCAAAATTTACAAACTGCCATAATAAAAAAAATTGTTACACCAAATATTTACAGAGAGAGAAATAACTTAAAACTATTATATGGCTCAGAGAGCATACTTACAACAAAAGGTCTCCTTTGGTTCATTACTATTATGGATAACGCGGGGGAAAGCTCTTATAAACACCCAATGGTACACAAACATACCACAAGATTTAAAGAAGGAAAGGGCCTAAAAACTCCTCGAATATTAAATAAATATGGAAGCCGTACTCTTGAATACCAAATACCAGTGATTTTCAATAAAATAAATAAAAACTTAAAATTTGAAAAAAATGACAGATTATGCCCTAAAATGATAAAAATGTGGTTAATTAACGAAAACTCCATGTATCTTTAAATATATTGAATTGATTATCTTAATGTAGCTGCCTATATATCTATTTATTAGGCATGTACATTGAAATGTCTTATAGATGTAATTCAAATAATCTAATATTATTATGTGATCTATCCTAATGTGTCCTTAAAACTATATAATATGTATTAACAAATATTTCCTTATGTCTAATATTAAGAGTGATAAATTGTAGAACCTACAGACAAGCTGCCATTTGACAGCTTTGTGGGACTACCCTTATTTTGTAAAAATGTATTTTTTGATAAATAAATAAATAAAAAAAAAAAAAAAAAAAAAATCCAACTACGAGTTCAAAACAAACGAACCATACCAGACTAAATGCTTAGGCTCCCTCGATGCAACACGAATTCAAAGCCAAACTTCTTTATTTATCACGCATCACACACTTTCAATACATACTATACACAATTTTACATTTTTAACTCTGCACACTCCTTATAGTCACACAGGCGATCTCTCGATACTCAACAACTATAGAACTTCCTTTTTTAATACATTTTTTTATTAATATTCATACTATACCTCAACTAGAACTCCTTGCTCGGGCTTATCTGCAAATCTGATATTACCTTAAGAGATATTGACATTTTCCACTACACCCTTGAATCGTTTAAATTCAAATTAACCTTACAATGTACTTAAATCATAGCTATTTTATCTGTGTTGTTTATTATTTTATTTTAAATAATTTTTTACTCACACTATCTACTATTATAACTTTTAATTAACTTCTTGCTTCATAATCCGTAACCATAACACAATTTTATAAACGAAACTTCACTGGTTTATATTACATTCACTATTTTATGTTTAATAATTTTATATACAACTGTATGTTTCCTAAATAAACTTATTTACTTATTTGGAATTTACGGCACTAGTGCCATTTACATACGTATATTTTTATTTTAACACAGACATAGCACAGTATTACAATTTTATAAATGAAAAATTAGGGGAACAAAGAAAATAACATGCATTTGTAACTGAAAACATATCAACAGACATAGCACAGTATTAAAATTTGATAAGTGAAAAATTATGGGAACAAAGAAAATAATATACATTTGTAACAAGTTTATGAAAGACAGTGAAAAGAAGTGTAAACCAAAATCTGTTATGAAGTGAAATAAGTGGCCTTAAAGTGTTTAATTTTTGCAGCTTTATACTTTCCAAGAGGCATATTAAATACATCAGCGATTTTAGCACAAAAGTTCCCAATGGTATGTAATCTATTTATAAATGAATCATATCCTGATACTGTGGTGTAATTGTCACAATAATACATACTAGGGGACCTTGATCTAATCGTAGGTACATGAAATTGAATCAACATTAATATATCAGGGCTATCCAACTGATTATTTACATTATTGTAGAAAGCAATCACTTTGTGGTTTGACATATTTAATAAAAATAAAACACTGTTTTTGTTTTAAAACCACGATGTTTATTATTTTACTTTACCGACCGGTTTCGCTTTACTCAAGCATCTTCAGGGTACAAATTAATACTAAACAATAACTACAAAATGTGTGCTTATATATACAAATAGAGAGAAACAACAATATAAAATTATTACAAACAGTGGGGATACATTAATACAAATGAATTGGAAAAAAAATCAACATATAATTTTAGGCTAATGGGTTACCAAAAGTGACATAAGGAAATTATTCATAGTTTAATGGAAAAATACCTAATATTGGGCTACTAGATACCTCTAATAGATTATTAAGTACAGGACAATTGGTTTTTACAGCTTTTTTAATTTATAATAATTCCAAATTATTTATCCGGTTACCATGCCCACTTTTATGGAGGATTTTAGCACCGGTGCTTTGACAGAACCTATTAAACTTTGACAGTACTTTTGAGTCAATTCCACAATAACCATTGTCATGTAAATTATTTACATGACATGGCCAGTTATTGTTTGTTTGATTAGCCTTCGACTATTTTTTTTCTACTGGCAATGTTTTAGAGACAAGAGGTGGACAATTTAGCCGGTTCCGAGCACTTCTGGAAACAATCGCACGGAGGAGCGCGGTGGTTTCAATTGGTCAATCACTTTTAAGTAATTTAAAAAACTGTTCGACATGTAAAATTTGACTTCTCACTTTTTGTTTTAATGGCGTACTTTTGGCCAACCGAGTTCGAGGTATAATCTATGGTACTTCCACACCGCAGCCAACCTTCCAACTCCGAACTTAGTTTGGAGTTGGAAGATTGGCCGATCGTGTGGTTGCTGCGGCCAACCTTCCAACTTCAAACTCCGAATTTCAACATGGCGGATGTCGAACAGCTGAGTCGGCGCTTATCTTATCGGTTGCCTACAATTATTACGTAGAAGTATATACATGACATGTTTTCAAACAATTGTTATACCACTCTCTCGTAATAATATTTTCATTTTAATGGTACGCGGAACACGTGTCTTGATCGCCAGCGGTTCGCAGAATGATGTGTGCATAAATAAACCAATCCCGATGTGTGGCTGCGGCAGGCTGGTTCGTGTGAGTTGGCCGTCGCCATCCCGGGCCAACTTGAACTCCAACCTTCCAACTCGATCTTCCAACGCACGAACTAACCCTTCACACAATCGACCAAACGCTCGAAGTTGGAAGTTGGCCGCAGTCTGGACGTAGCATAAAGCTATCGGGGGCCATCCGGCAGATTACGCTCGAGGATTGTTATGACCGTTTAAACCTGGCAAATTGTCGCTCTCGCCCCGAGGTTCTGGGAACGTTGTTACGGCTGAGCCACGAGGTGACGTGAAAGTTGCTGGACCTGTACCATGAAGGATGCCCTTGGCCTTCCCCTGATGTCGAGTTCCCCTGAATGATGGACTCGACAGCCCTTCCCCTGGTGTGGGATGATGTACTTCGTCCTTTCACACTTCAAGCTATCATTCCCGCCGTGGCTTCATTCCCAGCGTGTAATTGTTTAGCATAGGTTATCATCTGGTCCATCGGGTATGTTTTGTTACTATTCCATTTTGGTAATTTCTTTGATACACTTTATGTATGGATTTGTGATTTACAATACATTCTTTTTTTAGTTACATGACTACCTTTTTAATTCATAAATTTGCCTCCCACTTAAAAGAAACAAATATCCCACTATCCTGTGATGGAGCCTACCTACATTTGACACACACCTTGGTTTTAACCCTTGCACCATCTCTACAATCATATTATTAATTATAGTTTCACAGGCACATCTATTTTTGTGAAAGTCTTACTGCTGATCTCAAAGACGAGGATGGATTTGATAAAGATATATAAATGTAAACATCATGTCTTCCGACCATTTCAGAGATTTTTTCAGCAAAGCAGATTCCATGATGGAAGGTACGTAACTACTCACTTCAGACCGGTGGTCAGACGTGACGATTCGGTGTGATCTCGAACGATGAGTCATACTTGAACAGCAAAAGTGGACGGCAATTAGTTGTTTAACTAAAAACATGATCTACTTTATCCACTGGAGCGGCAGAGCAATTAAAATATTTTTTTTCGGATTTGCTAAAGGAAATTTTTTCACCCACATTAAAAAAATCATACCTCCGAATTTGAATATGGAGACATTCAAACTGATTATAGTTCCATGTAGCCAAGGAATTCCCCTATCTTTTGACTATTATTACATTTTTGTAGGATTTATAAAAAAATATAATTAAATCTTTAACCTTAAAACATTTTAAATAATCTAGAGAATATTTATTTTGTTATATTTTGAATGTACAATATATTATAAAGTAGTTTTAATAAAAAAAAAATTTGAAAATTTGCCACATTTTGGCAACAAAGCAATCCGAGGTTTTGGAAATAGTGCCATAATGTGGCAAAAATCGCTCGAGTGGTTATTGAAATTCACACTTGTCAATAATCTTTCAAGTGTCATTCAACAGAGAGTTGATCAACTAAAATTGAACCGTTTAACGTATAAACGGCCTCCGTGGCTGAGGGGTAAGGCTTTCGACTCCCAATCCGAAAGTCGTGGGTCAGAACCCGTCGTGCGCAAATAAATTTTATTTGATTAATTCGTGTTATTTCACAATTAATTAATTATAAATAATATTTGGTGTATATGCGGCATGTACCAGAGTGGAAGATACCCTTAGCATAGCCCTGGTGTAAGTATACACTGGTAAACAGGGGGGGGGGGAGTATTTTAAGAACAAAATTAGAATGTTTAAGTACTCAAAAATAAAATTTCTGATGTGATGAAGTTGTTATAAGAAGTACATTGAGATAATATTGAAAAGAAATACGTACTCATGTAATAGTAAAATAATTAGTTAGGCGAAAAGACCTGATATAAAATAAAGTACCTATGATGTATCTTCTTTATATAAAACAAATTCGGGTTAGTTACACCATTTATAACTTGAGAACGGCTGGACCGATTTTTATGATCTTTGATTTCTTGGATTTGTCTCCATCCCGAATAGCAGAATAACCATTAAAAAATCACGGGAAAAAGTCACGAAGAAAATTATTTTTTTCATACATTTTGTATGGAACGGCTTTTCAAATAATGTACGTGGGCCGACATCATTTGAATCACTTCGAACTATCAATGGTGTAGTGCGCCCAACATTTCTTGCTGCATGTCAACAGCTCAATTTGCTTGAAAACGATGCTCATTGGGACATGACGATCGCTGAAGCAATTTTTTCTGCATCTCCAAGTCAGATACGCAATACGCACAGTATTTGCTATCATTATTTCTGCATCTCCAAGTCAGATACGCAATACGCACAGTATTTGCTATCATTATTTCTGCATCTCCAAGTCAGATACGCAATACGCACAGTATTTGCTATCATTTTTTCTGCATCTCCAAGTCAGATACGCAATACGCACAGTATTTGCTATCATTATTTCTGCATCTCCAAGTCAGATACGCAATACGCACAGTATTTGCTATCATTATGTCTGCATCTCCAAGTCAGATACGCAATACGCACAGTATTTGCTATCATTATTTCGACATAGATACTTTCCATCGAATCCACGTGAACTGTAGAACAATTACAATTATTACATATCTGAAGACATTTACATCGAAATTCGTGTCAGTTCAGGGAATCCTGAACTCTTTTTTATATGAATACCGCCCAAGAGTCCCAACAGCTCCCGTATGGAGCCAGTGACACTATGGCATCTCCAATTGGGGTATGTTGTGAGGCTGAAGGTACTCGGTAGGGGAAGGAGATGGGAAAGGGGAAGGTGGGGAAGTACCTGGCTATTCAGATCTGGTCACCAAACACGGCTAAATCTATTTCAAGCAACGTTTCAATTCTGAATAATGGTCTTTCACCAGGGTGATACTGAGATTATCTTCCAATCTGGAATGTGCCGCAAATATATACTACATAACATTTTAAATGAATAAATGTGAAATAACACAACACATTGTGAAATAACACAAATTAATTCAATAAAATTTATTTGCGCACGCCGGGTTCGAACCCACGACCTTCGGATTGAAAGTTGAGAACCTTGCCCCTCGACCACGCCGGCCGTCGAAGTGAATGAGGAGATACATAACCAGGCTTTGCTTTTGATCGAAGACATATGTCACCTCATGTGTGGCAGTTGTTTAGTCCAGTTAGGAATGCCAACGCCAGATCTTGGAATGAACGACGCTTTATCGAGAATTGGAAAGTGAACGTGAATATGATCGAGATGCATTGAGTCAATCAGTTTGATCGAATGTACTGAATTGCACTGTCGAACCACCATACGAGGGATAAGTATTGCTAGTGGAAGATGGTGGTTGTCTATCAGAAGAATAGACTCCAAGGATTCATTTCTAATTACGTTGTTCTCATTGGACAAAACTAGATCAAGAACACGATTTAAATTGGCTTAAATTAAAAAGTAAAGTTAAATTAAATGTTGCTCTATGTGAAGAATCTTCAGCTGACGACAAGCGTGCGATTTATATTGCTAAACGATTCATCTGCCGAAGATTTCTCCACGCAATTATCGGTAACGGCCATGTTTCTGTCGAATCGAACGGATTGATTTCTTTTCCGCCGAATTTTTGCAATTTCGTCTCACCGAGGGACGACCTCATCAACAAAGTGTTCCCGAACTTCATTGCTAACCATAAAAATAATAATTGGTTGAGTGAACGAGCAATTCTTGCGGCAAAGAACAAATATGTGGATCACTTAAACTTCACAATTAAAAATCAAATCTTTGGTCCTCTGCATTCCTTCAAATCTAACGACTGTGTAACAAACGAAGACGAAGAAACCAACTATCCCAATTTTTGTTTAAACTAATTGGATCTGCCTGGCTTGCCACCGCACAATTATAACTGAAGGTTGGCTCACTAACCATCATGCTTCGAAATCTGAACCAACCAAAACTATGTAACGGAACGCGTTTGGAATTGCTCATGAGCAATCTGATTCACGAGACGATAATCAAAGGAACGTTCAAGGGTGAGGAAGTTCTCATTCCCAGATTTCCAATGATCCCAACCTATACCTATGCCATTCGAGATTAAACTAATTCAATTTCCGATTCATATTGCATTCGTCATGACGATCAACAAATCACAAGGACAATCCTTAAAGGTACTGACACATTTGCTTATTACAAGCCGGCTTATGAGTATGCTCTTTAATGAGCATGCTCACACAACTGTACACACTTGCTCATAAATGAACAGGCTTGGCTTGAGCTTTCTCATGAAAGAGCATGCTCGAAGCCAACAATTGAACACACATGCTCTTTAAAGAGCATGCTCATGTCAAATAATAACTGTCATCGTATCTATAGAGACAATTCCGTTCGGCCAGAACATCTTATTGCTTGCAACGCAATTATTAATTATTTAAGAAAATTATAAGGATTATAAAAGATTTTATTTTATTAACGCGGTTAATCACAGGATACCATATTATTTGTCCCAGCTCTCAAAGGTCTCATAGAAATCGTTGTATCTCCCTTACTATCATAGTGAGAAGTATGATTTAAATGGTATTGGAAAGATAATACAACACGCTATATATATTCAAATCTAAAAATAAACCACAAAAAAATAAAATGTACACCTTTTTGAAACCAAACTTTCCGATCAGAATTTGAATAAAAATTATGAAACTTTGTGAATTTTTTAAGTTTTTTTTTTTACATGAAATGACAAAAAAGTGAGGTTACCATTTTTAAAACTTTTAAAAGTTTTCATCCAAAAATTTTATATTTATAAAATTACATGGTTATTTCCAATAATATAATTTAAAAGCATATTTCATCACCTTTCGAAAACAGTTTTTAGTTTTCGGATACGTTAACAAATATTCCATTTATTTGGATTTTATCTCAAAGCGGGAATATTTTTAGCCTCTGACAAAAATCGCCAAATTTTTGAAGGGATAAGAAAATTAAAAGATCGATTTGGGTTCGTAATCGGATCACTAGAAGAGCAAACCTTGGAACAAGTAATCATTTGTAGTAGAAATGCGAGATGTCAACGGATATAAAAAACATTTACGAATGCTTCCGCAGTATTTGACGAGCTACTCTCTAAAATTGCATACAAAAACGAGATACTCAAATGCGGAATGCTATTCCGAAATGAGATCGGATTGAAATGAGTATGCTCATAAGCCAGCCTGTCCACACATGCTTAGAGGCTTCCCCTTACATCCGATAATCCAATGAGCATGCTCACAAATCAAACGTCTGTCGATTTGAGAGTATGCTCTTTTGGCTTCAAATGAGCATGCTCATTACTAGCAACGTCACTGACACACATGCTACTAGGTAGCAATTGCTACTAGGTAGCATGCTCTTTGGCTTCAAATGAGCAAGTGTGTCCGTAGCATGTGTTGGCGGCCTGAATCTATAAAATGAATGTTTCGCTCACGGTCATTTGTACGTAGCACGTTTGCGTGTCGGCAAATCATCCGCTTTGTTCGTTCTCGCACCTGACAACAAAACGAAAAATGTCATATATCACACGGTGCTTCAATGAAGGGAATCGACCCGCATAGTTTAACAGAAAGTAGTGCAACAATAATGCGCGAATTATTTCGATTCGCTTCAATAAAGCAAATTCATTGCTGCCACACGAATTACATTAATTTTAGTATAGTTAAAATACTTTTTATTTGGATTTTATGAACTTAATTCATTTTGAGTATTATCATTTTAACTTAATAAAAAACCGAATTTAATATAACTAATAATTAAACATTTATTGATTGATTTATATATCATAAAACACAATATTTATTGATTCTGGGGCGGTACGAAGTTCGTCGGGTCAGCCTGTATCTGATAAAAGCTAGAATTTAGGTACAGGATACAATTACTAATGTGTGTTAGATATAAAAAAGAAGTACTCTTAAGGTATAGAATGCTATAATAATAGAGATCTTTTTTTTAAACAGAAATAATATGTAATATATCTAAAAATTAAAATGAAATATATAGCTAATAATAGTTACTTACATAATAATATATCATAAATAAAAAATAAACAATTATCAATTATAAGTATAAACAATTATCCTAACCAAACGTATGTTGAAGAACTTTCGTCAAACAAATGGTTGAGTATTGGAGAGTTGAGCGCAGAAATAGAAGGATTTATGCTTGCTATTCAAGATAGAGTCATTAAGATGATACCCGGTGGTGCGGAAATAGATTTTACTAAAATATTGCTGTCACTGTTGCTCTTACTCCACCGGATATTGAGCGAAAGGGACAATGCACTGACACCTAACTAAAATGGAGGTTTTGTATTCCCCACTTTTCTCCTCCAAAAGTGGACTGATTTTCAATTTATTTTTTTACCAACTACATAAGAAAAAACTATTCTATGTCTGTACGTTTTGCTTTTTTTAAAAAAACATTGTCTGGTTTGTATACTCAACATCTTTTGACGGCGTTTAAACCAGTCAATTTTATTGATTTTTGGAAGGTCATAACTTCTATAAAAAGTAACTTATCAAAAAAAACAAAAAGTACCGACACGCTTAGTAGTTGAAATCTATTTTATGCAAAAACAATATTTTCTCTAGGGTTAAAATCCAGAGAGATAAATAGGGAATACGTTTGTATGGAAAAATCACCGCCGGGTATCCTCTTAATACCAAAAATTGTAGGAAGCATATACTCAAAGATACAAATCAAATTGATGATTTATGTAGAAAATGTATGGCTTTTCCGGAAACTATAAAACATATTATATCGGGATGTTCTATATTAGCGCCATCTGAGTATACATTTAGGCACCATCAGGTTTTAAAAATAATTCACCAAAGTTTGGTAATTAAACATAACTTGATTGACTGTCATAATATAGTACCATATTATGAATACGAACCAAATTCATTTTTAGAAAATGATTTCTATAAAATGTACTATGATAAAACTATACTAACAGACGGACCATAAATAAACCATTACCAGACGGACCAATTAGTCATAATAGAACCGATATAGTTTTACATGACAAAATAAAACAAAAAAAACTTATATCATTGATGTAGCTATTCCAAATTCCTGTAATATTTAAAAATGTATTTCTGAAAAAATAAGAAAGTATACAGATTTAGGAAATGAAATTAAAAGAATTTGGCATTCTCAGACTACAAAAATATTACCATTTGTTATTTCGGCTACTGGCATTATACCTAGCTCTCTCATTAAAAATTTAGGCATATTAGATTTGTCAAAGAATTTGTATATAAAAATGCAAAAATCAGTCATTTTAAATACATATAGGATTACGAAAGATTTTTAAATATTTATATTGAGGGACCAGTAGGATTTATCGGTGAAATTAGGAATTCCACCGAGCCGAACCCTCTGATATGAAAATATCTGGAGTCGGTGAATTATTTTCCCATTTAATAGTTTGGTAGGTTAACATGTTGTTCTTGTATTGTTTTGTATTAATTATACGCATATAATACACTTGCATAGCGTGGATTTACTAGATGATCATTTATATGGAAAAGTGTGTGAAAGTCTGGTGCGTATTTTAAAATTATTATTATGTAAATAATGTGTAATGTAGTTAAATTGGTAAAATCAAAGTACCTACGTGATGGGCCGTTTTCTGAGTAATTCCAAAATATCCACGAGATGGCAGCACGGTCGTTACCGGTCCTCCTGTCATCTAATTTGTGGACCAAATCTATGGACTGACGTCTTTCAATGATCTGTCATTTCGATAACTTTTTGCGATTTGTTTTCCGAAAGTTGGCTTATTTATGAGTTTAGCCAAATCTGTTTGCTCTATTTGTAAGTAAAATGCACAAAAAATACGTCAGTGGACTATTTTCCAATTGAAGGAAGAGTTGAAAGGACGTAATGCCAAAACTTTTGGTAAAAAAAACTATTCTCGAAGAAAGGTTAGTAAATACGCCACTATTGCTTATTTGTATTGCCTACGATAATTTCTTTTCTAATTTATCACTAAAAGTTATTATCATAATGCGTTTTATTTAAGACTCGAAGACTATGATAAACATCATAATTTTAATCCTGCTGGCATTGCGGACGAAGATGTCTTGGAAATGGTTACGCCGAAGCCAGAAGATTTTCAAGACATCAACATGGCTTCCAATATTCCAGCACAGACGCGGGAAGAACTTCATAAATGCAGTGTTTCCTGGGAAAGTTTGAAGAACACCGACAAAGCGGTAAGTATGTGAGTGCTGAGTGTTCGAAGTGCACATGAATATGGCACAACCGATATTTTAGGAAAGTGTGCTTCGTAGTACAGGAAACATCTTTCTTATGCTGTCTATTTACATTATAATTGTAACACTTTACGGCATGCTAATGTGAGTATGTAGCTGGCGTATTGGCACATTGCAAGCACGCATTTGTAGTTCTACATGGAATAGTAGATTTTAGTGACAATAAAAAAATCGTTGTTCAACAAAGTTGTACAAGCATGCTACAAAATTTTCATACACCGAGGAAATATCATGGTGTGCCTATAAAAGCGGAATATCTGCAACTAAAAAAACAGCAGTTGTCTCAACAACAGCTCCTTGATTTTGATCCTAGGCCTACTACTTGCAATAAGTCTACTACTTTCCGTCTTGTGTATATTGTAAGCACTTGCATACTGCTACCTAACACCATATGCACGGACATTGGAGGTCTAGCTTCGTTATATTAAATGTAGAATCGTTCTTATACAAAAAAAATTGCATCCTTGCGAGAGCCTTGAAGGAGTGACCTTATGTTACTTATACCAGGGCGGGTAAATAGTGGACAACCTCCAATGACTCTATAGAATGTAAATAAGTAGTAATTAAATACATGTCATCCTAATATAATTATTGGAAAAATAATATCTTGCATATTTTTAATATAATTATTTTAAATCAAATAGGATTTAAAATATTTTACTAAGTGTATCTATTACTATGCATGGCAGCTGTTTCGCCTCCTGAAGGCATTGATTTGACAAACTCACTTGAAAATATTTATGTTTTTATTCTACACTATTTTTACACGCATATTTAATTTGCTAATCTTATTTTCTTTATTTTAACAGGTTGACTGTTCACAAAGTTTATCACGCGTTGACCGATGCTACCACAACCATATAATATTTGGATGTAAAAAAATAAAATAAGTGCCAAAACAATAAATAATTTATGTATAATGTTAACTATTTGCTGTACTGATATGTTCTTCTATGTGTATAATGTTTGTAAATGTTTTACGACATATTTATATTATGTCTGTAATCTTGTTCTTTTCATATTGACCTCGAGAAATAAAAGAATGTTTTTTTTATTTATTTATATATTTGTTAAATTATTTTGTGTTATTTAGTACAATTAAACAACAATCTTTTTTAACCACGGCAGTAGCTGTCGTGCAAGGTCGCAGAAAACCATGACAAAACTGCACCGACACCCACACTTTATTTTAATAAAACAAATATAATAATGATCGTTTATTTCAGAATGTTGCGCAATGCAATACTATCCATATTTTAAAATAGCACAAATACTGACAAAATAACAATGCATTCATACGTAGAATGAAACAGAAAATAAATGAAAAATATAGTAGGTATATAATAATAAATCCAAAAAAATATGCAAAATCCGTTCATGGGGGATATTTGACAGGCTCCCATTTCCAGAAGGGCATCAGGAGGGACTCCATCTCCATCCAGGCAACCATGGCAGTGATGATGGTATTCTTCGACTGACTGGCGTAGTCTGCGCCATAAGCTTCCCCTGAGGTGAAACAAAAGTTTATTTTAATATACACAGGGTGTTAAGGGACGTACTTGACTTACTTTAAACCAGTGATTCCTGACATTTTTCGGAGAAAAAATGGAAATAAAATGTTGGTCCCCTGTGACTTTCAAAATGTCACATTGAACATCGAAAATATCACCGGAGACCGGGATATATGACTTCCACTGCCTCGTCTTCTAGATTCACAGGCAACGCCGCTTCATCTTGTGGTTTTGGTTTTGTAGAATTTATATAATATGTTTTTTCATATATCAGACGCCTTTCCCGTCTGTTTCTTAATTCTAAATTACCTACTTCTACATTTAGAAGAAACTACACCTTTCAGTAGCTTTTGCCTATACAGTACATCTGAAAATAAATTAGGTTCAAATTTCCATCCTTGCATGATATAAAATACAAAACGGTCTACGTTAAGAAATAATAATAATTAGTTTTTTTTCCTAAAACACTCCTACTGAATATTAAATTACAATCACAAGATACACAGACATGGGACGAGAAATGAAAGCAAATTAGATCGCCAACAATGAAGAATCAGCCGCCCAGAAATCTCGTGCCAGACAGTTTGATAAACGTGTAATAAAATTATTGCAATAATTGAAAATATGGTTAATTTATAAAAGGGAAATAAGATATTATATCTACCACAATTATTAATGTTAGCTGTGATTGAGTACACTTATATTAAACGTTTGTCAAATAATGTCAGCTGCGAAAGAAGGCAAAATTTTGTGCATTGTTTGTCAAATGTTTTTTTACGTGTTCATTATACTATACAAGTACTCTATATATTATATTGGGGATTCAATTATAGTAAGATATTAATTAAATGAGTCATGTAATTACTGTTATGGTTAATATTATTGAAAACACAATCTGTATCCCTGAAATGAGCTTTACAGACTTCAGAAGTACGAGAAGGTGCCCATTTGGAACGCCTGATGGAATGATTCCATTTCGCTTTCAAGTCTCTATCTTTGGGAAACTGGTGCCCACTCCTATTTCTACACATTAGAACACTACAACAGGTTGAAGGCATTATTATAATATTTAAAAACACTAAATTGCGTCAAACGGCCTAAAAAATGTATGGGATCTGACAGTTAAATAAAATAGTTGGACCGGTAGGACTATGAGCGAACCTAGCGGCCAAAATCGTGCGAAAACGGCCCATTCTATCGTCTTATAAATATTCCGCCACGGAAACTGTCCAGTACCTACTTTGTAATTAATTTCTTTAATTTGCTGTTTTCTACGGATAGGATAAGTCAATTTTCGGCCTTCTTTTCTCATTCTCCTGCGACGCAGTGATTGTTTTTCCGCTTTTCTAAAGGATTATCATGTTGACTGAGCAATAATTACATGAAATTTTTACTTCTTGAAATTATTTCAATAATCATCACATTTTTATGACAAAGTTTGTAAAATACGAGTGCTTCTACTTTTCTTGTGACGTTTCTTCAACACTTTGAGATTGACCTCCGCGCTTCGTCTTCTAAGTACATAAAAAAATAAGTTTCAATTTTTTAATACATAACACCTAATCTCCTTACTATTGGTGCTTGTTTATAGTGTTTTTTTTTTTCATTAAACAAGCACAGGAGAGCCTGAGGAAAATAATTTCCCTTAGGGCCTATGTCATATCATGTATGATTGCTTGCAGGGTCTTTTTGAGGAGAGGAAGGTGTTCAAATTGCAAGTACGCCCTATTGTTGAATTTGGCAGCTACCTCTGGTCTGGAGCTCCAAAATACCTGAAAAAAAACCCTCGACTCGGTGCAGAAACGGGCGGTCCGTTTGATGTATTCTCCTAACCTAACAAACGGATTTCAATCTTTAGAGCACAGGTGTCAGGTGGGAATGCTGACCTTGTTTTGCTGGTATGTCAATGGAAGATGCTCCGAGGAACTAGCGCCAATGATCCCCTCGGCACCCGTGCATAGTCGGGAAACATGCCAAACGCGCGACCAACATTTGTGCACGGTTGACATTTGTCACACGGTCTTTACTGCGACTCGTTCTTGGGTTCCACGGCTGTCTTCTGTATTTCCTCCCTCCTACAACATGGTTATCTTCAAGACCCATGTTCACTCCTTCTTCTCCTCAAAAATACCCTTTACACAGCACCTTCAAAGATGACAGGCCCTGAAAAAAATTACCTTCATCAGAGCCTCCCGTGTGAAGTTAATGTAAAAAAAAATAATCTTGTTCACTCTTCCCGAAAGTTTACTCAACCGATAAGAAAAACTGGTGGCGGAACCTTTCGAAACAAGTGAAATTTTTATCTTTAAAAAAAAAGGAACCTTAATGTATATTTTACCATCTCCCTCGACATAAATATTGGTCTCTTATTTGTTGTTACACTAGTTCCACAAAAATAATTTCCCTCAGGGTCTATGTCATCTTTGGGGATGCTGTGTGGGGGTTCTGGCCGTGAAAATCTAAAAATCATGTCCAAATATTTTCTTATTTCCTTTTTCAGTATTTTGCGTTCACCTCCTCCCTCTCGCATTCCGATCAACGTTCCCCGCCTCCCCACTCACTCATCCCCTCTTCCAGCGAACCCCCGTCCTTCGTTTCTCTCTATCTCTTCTGAATTCCCCACCCCTCCCGCCTTCCCTCCCTATCGCTAAACTACATTAAATACACACATTTTTCAACGCGCGGCATTTATTACAATTTTTTTATGCGAATTTCATAATGCCCGAGTTATTGAATAAATAGTATAGAAAATAATTTCATAACGCTAGTATGCCACATCAAATCCCCAAAGTTTCATCGCTATCGGATGAGTGGTTTAGGAACATATAAGGAATAAACAATAATTTTGAGATAAATTATTTTTTGTTTCAGAACTACATTTTTTGAGCTGAGACCAATTACCATAGTATAACCGGACACTATCACAGCAGTGCCATGGATCTTTCCAACACTGAGAGTGTTTCCATCAAGGTGGAACCAGGGTCCCAGGAAGAAGGCGCAAGTGAAATTCCGTGTACGGATATGAAAATCAACCTTCCGGATGTAAAGAAGGAATGTTTGCAGTATGCTGAGAGTGTTCAGTCAATCAGTAAGCTGCATTGTATATATTACAAAGGTATTTCAGATGCACGAAGACAGGGAAACTGCTTGTTTTAAACGTTTCCTCTTGTCTGCCATCATATTTTCAGGAAACTTCTTAAGGATTTCTTTTTAATATTATCATAAATAATCAGCCCCATTATTTTGCGGCGTAGGGGTGGAATACGGTGTTTCATAAAAGCATTTCTAACAAGGTGTGTGCAACCAATTATTCACACCTTATTTATGGTTTTGGTGTGTGGCCTATCCAATACTTTGCACATTGATAATTGTGATTGGTCAGATTGGAATATTTTGGGGTAGATCTGTTGTCAAACCTGCAGGCAGGATTCAAATCTGCAGAATTCAAATGAAGCCTCTTCATTATTTGCTTCATCTTTCTTCAGGGCATTGGGCGATCCTCTGGACTGACCTACGATGAATCAATTTAAAATCGCAAAAATTGTGATCCTACATTTTGGAAGTAACTCTCGCCATCTTGGAGATTTACTGGAAGTCACACTGGGCTGATGACATCCGCCTGTCCTGCTTCTAAAGGACTATTTTGGCTAGTAGCCAAAAAAACGTCAGACGTTCCATTCTTACGATGTGAGATTCTTTTCATAATCGAGGAGTTTTCAACAAGCCACCTTCAGCTTTGCATGACTCATCACGGTGTCACCATCAACTTATTACATAATTACATAAGTAAGCCATTAATGCCAAAAGGTTTTAGATTCAGGATATCTTTTTTTATAGACCAATTATTTATACAAAAACAGTAATTTTAACAGGAATTAAATATTCAGCCTGTCTTGACTTATCGTTATAATATTGTTTTGTTATTCCAGATAGCATTAAAGTGGAGCCAGTTTCCATGAAGGCAGAGCCAGGACTACAAGAAGAGGATGTATTGGAAATTACGTATACGGAAATAGACATATCCATGCCGGATGTGAAAAATGAATGCTTTAAGCGCTCTGAAAGTATTACCCAGACAGCAGGTAAAATCGGATTTTTTTGTCTGAATTCATTTTAATAATTTCCTGTTACTTTAAATGTGTTCTTATTAAGCTAATCTGCCATCTTTTTCAGACTTAATGCCGGACCTAAGGACTCAACCTGGAGAAAAGCCGTTTTCATGTTCTTACTGCAACTATTCGTGTTCACAAAAAGGACATCTGAAAGACCACATGATTACTCATACTGGAGAAAAACCTTATTCATGTTCCTACTGCAACTATTCATGTTCACAAAAAGGACATCTAAAAGATCACATATTTACCCACACTGGGGAAAAACCTTATTCATGTTCTTACTGCAGTTTTACATGTTCTCTAAATGGTATTTTGAAACGTCACATGCTTACCCATACTGGAGACAAATCTTTTTCCTGTTCTTACTGCAGCTACTCATGTTCTCTACGTGGAAATTTAAAGCGGCACATGCTTACCCATTCTGGAGTAAAACCTTATTCATGCTCATACTGCAGCTATTCATGTTCTCTTAGCGGAACTTTGAAACGTCATATGCTTACCCATTCTGGTAAAAAACCTTTTTCGTGTTCCGAATGTAAATATTCATGTTCTCTAAACGGAACTTTAAAGCGTCACATGCTTACTCATTCTGCAGAAAAACCTTTTTCATGTTCTTACTGCACCTATTCATGCTCTCAAAAGGCTTCATTAAAACTTCACATGCGTAACCACCCTGAAAAAAACCTTATTCATGTTCCGAATGTAGATATTCAAGTTCTCAAAAAGGACATTTAAAAGATCACATGCTTTCAGATGTTGGAGAATAACCATATTTATGTTTCGAATGCTAAAATTCATGTTTTCAAAAGGGAACATGCTTTTTCATAGTTGAGAAAAACCTTATTCATTTTACACGCACTTTCAGTAACTGTTAATGGATGTCGATAGGTTAGAGTTTCTGCCATATCCCAACATATGCCTGCTGAAGTAATACGAATCAGAGCAGTACCACCTAAAGCCGTTCATGTCTTGAACACGAACAGTTACGATGATAGCAAAGGCTTTCGGTAGAATAAGCCGCCGCCATCATTCGGGTCGAACTTCAGATCAAATTCCTAGCCAGTCTGATAAGGACATCTGTCCAGTGTAATGTAACATTGTAAAGTATACAATAATGCATAAACAGCTTGTAACCGAGTAAACAATATTCATTGGAAGATTCCAACACTTAAACACTTCACAAGATGTCTGAATGTGAATAAAGTAAACATTAAATTTTCAGAATGTATTCATGTTCTTGAAAGGAATGGTTAAAATATCACAGGTTTTCTCATAATGGAGATAAATCTTTTTCAGATTTAGGCTGCAAATTTTCACGCTGTCGAAAGTGACTTTGACGTATTACAAGTTCTAAATATGTTTATCATTTTATGTTATCTTATATTCAATGTTATATCATGTACTTTTATAGATTTATACTTTGATATTGCAGACCGAGTATTGCATTTAGTCTGCCATATAAAGCTGAAATAAATTTAAAAAAAATTATTATTGTTACCTTTATTCAAAACTTCGCACGATTACCCATGCTGAAGAAAACCTTTTTCATGTTCCTACTGCAACATTTCATGTTCTCTGAACGTAACTTTAAAACTTCGCATACTTAATAAGATGGTAAAATTATTGTTATAATATAATATTGAAAAACTACAGGAAGACATAAAAATAAAGTTCTGTGAAAAATATGCAACGAACATCTATAAAAGTCGTTGGAGGTGTAAAAAACTTACGAAGGTAGAATATAGAAAATTCTGTTGTTTTAATTTCGTTCCTAAACTTACGAAGGTAGAATATAGAAAATTCTGTTGTTTTAATTTCGTTCCTAAACTTACGAAGGTAGAATATAGAAAATTCTGTTGTTTTAATTTCGTTCCTTGCTCTAACTATTGCTCGGTTGAGGATTCCCCGAAATATTCCTTCCTTGTCACCTGTGTCATTCAGATTTCTTTCGTACGTTGTAATTGACGTGGACTCGTGAAGTCAATTGTTACATATTGATTGATGTGAATTGGTGATTTATTTTTTTATTCTGTTATAGTTTTTATAAACGTTAAGATTAATTAATTAATCTTAATTTTTTAATTTTTTTTATATCTTTCCAAAAACAAGGTAAGTGGATTGGATAGTTAATTTTTTTGTAATGAACTAAAACTAATGAACGCAAAACCTGAATACAGTGGTAGCAGAATCAATCGATAACTGATTGAAAAAAAAATCTGTCCGTATCTGTAGTTCATTGTTATTTGTACATAAATAAATAATTAAGGAAATATAATACGTACTTTAGAGGATTTCAAAAACGATTTTAAACATTTGACTATCTAGTTATGTTTTTAATTTTTATCAAGTCAAAATTTGCGTTTTGAATTTCTTTAATGTCTCTCTAACATTGGGTCATCTGTCACCTTTGGCGAGCGACCGGTCGCTTGCCGCAGGCGACAGACGAAGCGCTATTTACACTGAGTACAACTGCTGACAGTGACTTCACCGGCGACTTCGACTGCGGATATAGTTGTCCAACGACTGCCTAATTACAATGGGGTAGTATCCCACCTTCGCCTTCGCGGGTCCGTTTATAAAAATATTGGGTGATACTACAAATATCCAAACGGCCCCGGACGCAAAAAAGATTCCCCTCAGATTTGAACAGGGTTCAAAAAAATACAATGTATAACAACTGTATTTGTAAAAAAAAAAATTAAATAAAAAAAAAAGGAACATTTGAAAGTCCACAAACACACTCAAGGTGGATGAAAACCTTTTTCATGTTCCGTTGCAACTATTCTTGTACTACAAACGGACAATTGGGGAATTCGCTGATACATAGTGGAGAAAAACCGTATGTATGTTCGGATTGCAACTATTCATGTTTACTAAAAGTGGAAAAAAAATCGTGTTCCGACTGTAACTATTCGCATTCTCGAAAAACATATTTAAAAAAACATATTTAAAAGTACACAAGCTGACTGACAGTGGAGATAAACCTTTTTCATGTTCCGACTGCGGATTTAAAATCCACTTGCTGACTCACGGTGGAGAAAAACCATTTTCATGTTCGGACTGCAATCATTTTTGTTTTATAAAGGGAAATTTAAAAATCCACCCATAGTGGAGAAACACTTTCGTATCCCGACTGCAACTATCCATGTACTAGAAAGGGACACTTGACAAAACGCACGCTGATGCACAAAGGAGAAAAACCTTTTGTTCCAATTGCAATTAATCATGTGCCAGAAAGGCGACCTTAAAAACCACAAGTTTACTCACAGTGAAGAAAATCATATTCATGTTCCGACTGCAACTATTCATGTACTGCAAAGGGACAGCACAGTGGAGAGAATCCTATTGTATGTTCCGGTTGCAATTATTCATGATCTAGAATGGATTCCTAATCCACAATTTTACTCAGGGTTGAGAATTCATGTTCTGGAAAGGATTTTTTAAAAATAAATATACAAATAATTACTGAACACAAGTTTGAAAAAATGCACATGCGAAACTAACGTGCTGGCGGAACAAGTGCTAACCAGAGACTGACGCACTGGCGTGGAAGTCCCGGCTAACAAGTGAGTGAAATGAAAATGGAACTTTCCCTTGCGTCACACGTTATCGAAATGTCGCTCGTTAAGGAAGCATCTTTTTCAAAATCGGTTTTGTTCGTTATGCTAATTACTCGTCATGAGAGGTTGCACTGTATTGTACCTTGATACTCTCAGTTTATTAATTATTAAATTAAATCATTCTTTTACTATACATTTTAAAAGTTTTCGTTATAGGGGTGACACCGCGGTTATTCGCCCCGGGTGTCACCCACGCTAGCTAGCCACTAACACACGGAACAGTCCATTTTTTAGAATTTGGCAGTATATGGTGCGCAACTCAAATGTAAAGTTTCACTAGCTACATGAGAATGAATTACTTTGATGAATCTGCAACTTTTTATTTAATTTTTCTTTATATTGTGAACCCAACACTGGTTTAAGTTAATCTGTATGCGGTAAACGAAAACTACACTCAGAACATGAAATTGTTTTTTTTTCTATTCTGGCAGTATCTACATACATAGTATTCAACTTGAATTTTTAACTGCACTTGAAGAAGAGACTAATTTCCTTCGAAATGTGTCAGCAGATGTATCCACAATTGAAATTTAACTGTTAGGTACATTCTGAAGACAAAACTGGTTTTAAATAAAGAGTAAATCTGCATGCAAGTCCTCAGCTTTAATTAGTGTTACTCTCATAATATGCGTTTGGTTTTCCTACGAATTACGAATTTTGCAGCATATGTTTTAAAACCAAAAAATTAACTTCACTCGAAAAATTAGATTGGTTTTCTCCGAAATGGGTAAGCATATAAATCCGCTACCAATTCCAGAATTTTAACAGATCATTCGAAACATGAAACTGGTTTTAACTTAACCTTTCCCTTACTGTGCTGAAAAAATCCGCGCGTTCCAGTGCTGTGTAATCACTACACAAGTAGAAATGGTCGATTTAAAAGCAGAAAAAAATTAATATTTAAAGCAAATCGCTATATTTCATTTTAGTTGAAGTCGAAAATGATAATAATTGATGTTTAATTGCTGAAAACATGAAAAAAACATCGGTAGCTCAAAGAAACGACGCTCATACAACATGCGAAGAGACCACTCCGAATGAATGCCGGGCGGCGACTGGCGGCGACTGGCAGCGTCGTCCGCGGTCCGTGGGGGAAGCCGAAGTAACAAACACGATTGACGACTGACGAGTAACCACACGGTTCTCTTTCTCGCGCTCACTTATATCGAAGTGGGTGAGACGTGCTTAGTATCGCATTAGCCGCACGCTTCACGCATTTGTACATCTCACCCGCAGTACTGATCATACGCCAGACGTTTGATTGTATTGGTGAATTTGTTTTCGATTCTCACAAAATACCTCTTATGTGCCCGAAAGGTACTGATTATTATTTTTTTAATATTTTTATTTAATGAGTAACTGTATAACGGAGGATTACCTAAAATATGAACCCAGAATTTTCTATATTTACGGAGATATTAAAGGTGCAAGAAGCAACGTGTAGTAGATACACTTCGCAGGCAAGGGAGGGTTAAGGTGAATCTGCATGCGAGTCCGAAAGCTTTAACTGATACTACTCCCAGAACATGAAAATGATTTTCCTCCCATTGCACTTTATCACATGAATGGTTTCCTTCGAAATGCGTCAGCAGATGAATCAGCAAAAGGAATTTGCATTATGAAAACAATAGTGGTTTTCACTTAGTAATGGATCGAGACAGGAGTACACCAGCTTAAATTATATTGTACTCAGAACACGTGAATGGTTTTCCTGATTGCGAGCGACGTGGTAATGAGGAGACGAGTCGGGTAGCGTGTTCATATCACGTCGGGGTCACCACTTTGGAGGCAATATTTTTGGAGGCAGTTGATGCGTCTCCTATGTGAGGAGATTTGGGGGCCTCCTTGATTGAGGAAATTTTGGGCCCCCGGTTGGAAGAGGAGGTATCGGTGGGTCGTGATATCTCCGCGTGCTGTAGGACGGGATAATAAATGCGACGATGCTTGTTGATGATGATGATGATGTTTATTTATAATATTTACAAATGTACAGTATTTACATATTGCGTAAGTTATATTATCCCGACCGAACCGCAGATTGCGTAGTTGTGTTACCCGGCCGCTTGCCGCGCGAGCACTGCGTTGAGTGAAGACTGTGTGAGAACGACTACTACTTGGATTGCTCGAGTCCTTATATAGGCTGGGACAAAGGTACTCGGAAGGTAGGTCAAACATGCACACGCGAGAAGTTTCTCGATATGGCTAGGCAGCGCTGTGTGTAATGTACCGCAGAACCGAGCTCTTTCCAGAAGGTGGTCAACAACAAAAAGGTAGGTGCAGCGCCGGACAGTGCCAATTAGTGCGGCGTAGATATCGATAGGTAAGCCGCTATAACTGCAATAACATAATTTTATTTTTATTTAACTATCTATAATCATTTATATATTTTTTTAATTAAACTTTTTTATGGTAGAAGTTTGGCAATATATAGAGATAACACATCATTTTGTAGCCTTCCCGAATATACAAATATCAACAATACGAAGATTTTTTTTCAATATATTCCCTATCAATATATACCCTGTATAATAATAAGAAATTAAAATAAAACTAAAAAAGCATGTTGGACCACGTATTTATTTGTGCAAACTGATTTCAAGTAACATAGGTGCATTTGTAAGCACACATACCTGTCAGCTAGGTTATAACTTTCTCCGATAATTTTCTTTTTTTCTTTCTCTGTAAGAAACACCGTGAAAGAAAACTATTCTGCTTTCCGAGTGTAATTTTTTTGTAGTGCTATTATGGCGGAATCAGACAGTTCGCTCAAGTGAAGGTTTACGCCATGTTTTTTCGGCGTAATGTTCAATCTTCGTTTCATTCCATGTTCAGATGGCGCTATAGAAATAACGTTCACTCGTCCATTCCCACTACAGCGTCGCCGGGCGAGGTCCAGGCGCGCTGGAATTCGTTTGATTTCCAGCGCGGTCCGGCCTCGAATTTTAAGGAAAAACATGTCAGATGCATCGATTTTTACGCAATTTTGTTGACACATTAAATAAAATAATTTAAAAAAAAAAAGCATTGTTTCGTCTTATAAACCTTTTTATTTTTTATGACATAATAACACAATTTGATTTTACTTTTTTTATTACGAACATTTTCCTACAAATTAATAATCTTACATTCTCCAATACTCAAGCATTAGTCCATCTGTTCACGGGGCAACTGAAAAAAAAACAGTTGGCAAATTAAGTCACTATCCTATTTATTTCAATGGCAGTCCGAACACACCAGTAACTTCTCAAAGACCAGTTGTCTGGTCGTAGTGGCCTGCGAGTTTCAGTTGCGAGGCTGAATGGTTACCATCGTTGCGCCTCACGACCTGTCAGTTTTCGAGTAGTTTGCGATATGTCCGATGCAGTTGCCAACCAGTTTTACTTTAATTTCGGTTTCTCCATGAGCGATGGGGCTTAATGTGAAAAATACAGTGCGGTTTAAGGACCCTTAGCACGGTCGATCGATAGGGATTGTATCGATAATTTTTTGGTAATTGCACTACTTCAGATCGCTAACGTACAACAACAGTTGCGTCGAATCTATACATTATTAATCACTTTTAAATATCTGTAATAAAATAATGTACCTACACTCCTATTCCAGCCACAAGCTAATGCTTCTATGGAAGAGTAGTTTAAAAAAAAAACAATGTAATTCATATTTATTATGTACTTACCTTTTTTAATAAATAAAAAAAAAACTAATTGATTGTTAACTGTAATTTATTCGTTGGCGATCTACATTCATGCTAGGGAACGATGAGAAGTTACCCAAAGTTATCGATACAATGCTTATCGATCGACCGTGCTAGGGGTCCAGGGCAATGATGTTGTCAATAGATTACGCACCAATAATAACTATTTGGCTAATGTGGCATATATCTTTAATATGCCTCTATTGATTGTTGACAATTTTGCTTGATTCTACATTTTTACCAAGTCACCTTTTTTATTCTGTTTAAAAAGTTCCTTACTAATATAACATTCTTTACCTTACGAGTACTTCACATTCTTTTTTATGTAACACTGTAAACTATAACACACGTTAAATAATTGTATCCTGTACCTAAATACTAGTTTTTGTCATATGTTTGTTTTATGTCAGGTTTTATATAAACCTAACATATTATTTTACACGAGTACATATTTATTTTCAATATTATCTCAATGTACTTCAGCAATATTACTTCTGAGTACTCACACATTCTTACTTTGTTCTTAATATAATACTGTTTCCCTCCTGTGTACCACTGTATACTTATAATCTAATTATCACTTTAATGAAAAGCTTTTTATGGCGTATAAATAAATAAATCTATACTAATAAACACTTTAGCAGTGAATGTTTCAACAAAGTGACTGCAATACAGGTTTTTTGTTTTTGATTTTCTCTCCGTCAATTCGTCTCTCCCGCTACAGCTTGCCACACAGCTGGTCGGCAGATGCATCAAACACCAAGACCTGGGCAAACCTGAGCCCATGAACCCGAGCTAAGACCCATGATAGAGGTTTTGGTAATGCAATGGTTCCCGGGACGGCTGAACCCAAACCCGCCTCTCAAATTGAGTTTTGGAATTGGCAGCCAGCAATTTACGCAGAAGGAAACAATATTGGTAAACGCATTCAGGGTGTAAAATAAAATTTAAAAAATTCCACAATAAGTACATTAGCATTTAATACCTGTTTAGTAAATATTAAAAGTTTTACTAATGTCTAATAGCATTTAGTGAACGCTAAGTTAAACAATCTATGAAATATGCGTATTAAACAAGAACATTGTTTTTTACTTAACTTAGCATTCGCTCAGTATTCTTTAGTGAGAGCGAACATAAAAGTCTATTTCCACATCATTTACGGGAGGGGGCTCTGGTCCAGCCGAGTGTTTCAGTTTTTTTCAAGGATATAATTTGTTTTAACGAAATTTTTGTTACATATAAATATACATTTGAACAAGAAAAAACATTATTGAAAATTTGACTTGAATATCTATGTACATAGCGGCCGCAAGCGGAGGGTTTGACCAAATCGGTTGGAATCCTAGAGTCCTAGGAAATTATCTGAAAGATGAAATTCAAAAAAAAATCTTTATAGTATGAATGCAAAAAAAAATGTTGATTGCAGAAATGGCGGACATGAAATGACAATTGACGAAAAATATCGGTGTTAATTTTGCAATAACTTTTTCCTAAAATAATTTCGTAAATCGAGGTTCGTCTGCATGAGAAATTAATTTTCTTTTATTTAAACCTTGAATGAAGTGAATCGGGTGGAAATTCAATCAGCAAGGATTCCAAAACCAGTTGAAAAGGGCGGTTTTGAGAAAAAAGGCGTTTAAAGTTTTCGCTTGTAACCAGATTGCTCGGTTACCAATCTTCCTGCTTGGCGCGCGCCGCTCCTAACTATATTTCAAGGTCAAATTTGATGCCATAACTTTGGGAATGTATTATCTATATGTACAGGAAGATTTTTAGATAAGATAAAAGTCGATTTTTTAGATCGACTGGACCAGACTCCCCTCTTAACTTAGCGTTCGCTCAGTATTCTTTAGTGAAAGCGAACATAAAAGTATATTTCCACATCATTTAAAAAAGCAGACTAAATGTATAAACGTACTAATTTACCTAAAAGTACAAGATTACTTGGTTGGCACAACGAATATCTATATAACTAAATTATTTAAACCTTTAATGTTCCTATTAGTCATTAAATGTAAATAACTACTCATATTAATTTTTATAAAGAAAGACAAATATTCGCAGGTTAACAATAAACTAATTCCTCGCACGTTGGGGTGTGTTTTGTGTAATTTTGTATATCGAAGGACCATTGAAATGTGTGTGTGTGTTGTGTGTGTGTATTATTTAACCACTACACAAGTAGAAAATATGCACCTACAGGTAAGGAAAAAATAGAAATGACTTACTGCGGGAAACTTTCTTCTGTCGAGCTGGTTCATGAATTGCACCGCATTTATGGCGGAAATATTTATATTAGTTGCCGTGCGTTTTTTAGTGGAGACGAAGAGCGAAAAGGCGGATTATTGATGCGGAGATGTTCACGCAGTGAGGATCGATTGATGACTCGATGTGGGTAATAGAAAAAATGATAGGTCTATATGAAAAGGGTAGGAAGGACATTAACAATACTAACTGCAAGTTCATTAATTGCACTGCATTTATGGCGAAAATGTTTATGTTAGTTGCGGTACGTTCTTTAGCGGCAGCGAAGAGCGAAAAAAAGGATTATTGATGCGTAGATATTTTACGCATTTATGGGTAATAGAAAAAATGACAAGTCTATAGGAGAAGGGTAGGAAGGAAATATAACAATACTAACTACAGGTACAACGGTTCATGATATATAGATGTTTGTAGGTAAGTGTAGCTGTGTATTGTGTAAAGGACTAATCATACGACCGTCATTATATGGGAGAAATACTTCTCGTACAGTGCTGGAGGACTTGGATAGAAAAGGATTGAACCACATAACTTCAGGCTTCTCAAACACAACCGACTATTGAAGGATGATGACTTAACTAACCATCACACCGTTTCCCCGCGAGAGAATGGACCACCAAACAGCTCGGTCTTGGCATACACTTCTTGCCTAATCCACATTCATACATCGTCTAATACATACTCTTTACATGGCCCGTCTCAAGTATTTGGACAAGATATCCACATTTCTCACACGACCATACATGGTTATACCACACATACATCTCAGGGATCTCATTTCTAAAACATTCAGTCTACCTTCATCCTTTATCTGCCAGTCCCGTGCTTTACTGCCATACATCAGGGTAGGTACTAGCACTCCGTTGTGGACTGCAAGCTTCACTTGGACAGCTTTTTGTTGGCGCCAACGGTAGTCCTCCATTAATGGAATTACCTGCATTTACCCTTCATTCAATATCCCTATCAGCCTTCCCATCTCTCGTAAACAAATACACAAACTCATCCACCTGCTCCAGGTATTCATCATTCCCAACTATATTGAACACTGTTTTGGTACTCTCTCTTTCAAACAGCATGATTTTAGACTAACTTCATTAACTCATTATGCATACATAGATCGTTCATCCTAGACACTTGAGTTGAAATGTCAAGCCATGTGTCTATGCCTATTCCTTCTAAGGCAAACGTTTCCTAGAGATTTAGTGGGTGAAACGTTGGATAAACAGTAGATGGCTGATCGTGAAAATCGGCCCACATTCAGCCTGGCAAATACATGCAGAAAAGACAAGCTGAGAGACGCACTGAAAGCGTGCCCGATTTGTAAATATTTTCCGCGTCAGAAAGGGTCGCTTTAACATTCACTCTGGATTTTCAACAATTTCTCATTCATTATGGGTCCTTTCGAGACTAGCTACAATCCTTTCTTTTGTTCAACCGACTCCCAGTACAGCATCCACTAAAAACACAAAAAGTAGCTGTAATAAACAATTAAAATACAATTTCCGCACTGTTAGCGGTTCAATTTCAAAATAATCAAACTAAACTGCCATCTTTAATTTCAATGGAAGATCCTCTGAAGAACTAAATGCTAGTGCCATCGATCCCTTCGGCATCGGTGCATAGTCGGGAAATACGCCAAAACGCGCCCAACATTTGTACACAGTTGACGTTTGTCACATGGGAACGGGCTGTTTCTACGACTCACTCTTGAGTTCGGCAGCCAGCTTCTGTATTTCCTCCCTCCTACAACACCGATCTCTCCGGGACCCATGTTCACTCCTTTCTCTCCTCAAAAAATACCCGCTATACGGTATCCTTAAAGGCGATACAGACCCTGAGAAAAAAAATCAGAGCCTCCTGTGTATAACGTAAGAAAAATAGAAACAAAAAGTTTTCTCAATCAGTCCAGGGGATCTAGAGGCTGATCCAATGTATCCACATTTCAAATCCTTCCACCTTCAGTGTTTATTCTTTGTTTAGTGATCAAGTATCCATGCTATAGAGAGAAAAACAGAAAACTTAACAAATCAATCTGTTTTTTTTTTAAATTTAGCCTTAAATTTTTAATGATAAAAGAGATTCATTTCAGTGAAAGCGCTCCGGGCCATTTCAATATGAACCTCACTTCTTAAGATGAATTCCATTCAATCAATGAATCAATGAATGAAGTCCAATAATCACTTTTTTAAAGGAAAATCCCTACTAATCTAGATAGAAATAAAAAAATAATAATAATACAAGCTTACATAAAACCTTTCGAATGTCAGGCTGCTGCCCGGCCAAATTTGATCAAATTCTTTAAAAAAAAATAATCGAAAAATTATTGTAACTTGTGTGTCCGCATGTGTTTCTTCAGCGTGTGCCTATGCCTCCCGCGGTAGCTGCACTCTGAACACGGGAATGGCCGCTCTCCCGTGTGGATCAACATGTGCCGACGCAGGTTGTTTTTCTCGTTGCATTCAAAGGGGCACTGCGAACACGAGAAGGGGCGCACCGTGGCATGGCAGAACATGTGTGTCTTCAGCGAGACCTTGTGGCGGCAGGTGTAGTCGCAGAGAGGACATTTGATCGGCTTCGACTCCAGGTGCATTAGCATGTGTCTACGGAGGTGCACCCTCTGGGAGCAGATATAGCTGCATTTCTGACATGAAAACGGTTTCTCTTTAGTGTGCGTGAACATATGGCTGTTGAGGCTGCGCTTGGTGTGACTAGTATAGGCGCAGTGCGCGCATGCATACGCTTTTATATCGGTGTGCGTTATCATGTGCGCCTCCAGCGAGGATGTTCTCTTGCATCTGTAGCAACATTGGGGGCACTTGAAAATCTGCACCTCCACGTTGTTGTGAACCTTCATATGGACTCTGTGCGCCTGTTTCGTGACGCTCAGGAAGCCGCAGTGTTTGCAGTAGTGAAGCTTGTGGACCACCAGGTAATGTCGCTGGATGTCTTTCTTCTTGTTGATCTTGAAGTCGCAGAGCGTGCAGGGAAACCACTCGACCGCCGTGTGTTCACGCATGTGGCTCTGCAACTTGTATTTGAGGTTGCATGTGAACTCGCACACGTCGCAGCGGAGCTGTTTATCCTCCGCGTGGGTCTGCATGTGGAGTTTGACACTTGTTTTGGTTCTGCCGGTGAAGGAACACTTTTGACAGGCGAAAGGTTTTTCCCCGTTGTGGGTGAACATGTGGGATTTGAGGGTTCTGCTCATGGCGCAGCTGAAGTCGCAGTCGGGACATGAGAACGGTTTCTCTGTGGAGTGAGAGATGAGGTGGTATTTAAGCAGCGGCTGGGTCCTGCACACGTAGCTGCAGTGTGGGCAAGCAAATGGTTTCTCTCCAGTATGGACTAAACCGTGGTTCCTCAGTGTTTGTTTGGAAGCGCACGAGAAGTTACATTCATCGCACGAGAACGGCTTTAACCCGGAATGAGACAGCATGTGATTCTCCAGCCCGCGTTTCGTCCTGCTGCTATAGCTGCAGTTCTCACACGGGAATGGTTTCTCATCTGTATGCAGCATCATGTGCGTCTTTAAGGTACCTTTTTGTTTGCACTTGAAATCACACTCGGAACATGCGAACGGCTTGAGATCCGTGTGGATGATCATATGCGTGGCCAGGGAAGACTCCTTTTTACAGACATAGCTGCAGTGCGGACAGATAATATGCCTCGTGTCCGATCTGCTCCATTTGTATTTGGATAATTTCTTAGATGCTTGGCGAATGTTTTTGATCTCAACGTCGGTGTCTTCTTCTTCTTTAATGTGGTGGTTGGAGAAAGACATCTCGCAACTGTCGTCTGGTCTCTCGAACCAGTTTGCTAAAAAAAAAAACAATACAATACGATTTGTACAAAAGCCATCATTACTAATAATGAAAAGTGTGGCTAAAAGATTTAAAAGATGAGTCAAAAGATCAAGCAAATCGGCAATATCAATCATTTTCTTTCATGTCGTTACCTTTCTAGTTCTTATGAAGAGGAACAAAAATTCATTTTGAATTTAATGTCAAAATTCCCAATCAAAAATAATTCCCAAATTTTCCTATAAAAATCGTGAAAAATTTAATTCTTTAATGGCCGATATTTTATAATTTAAAGCATAAATAAATAAAAATAGATCATATCCGTACTAGTTAATATTTGCCATAACTTTGGACTAAAAAAATCAGTTTCTTTTCGGTTAGGTATTAAGGTCTCAAATCTATCATTCAATCAAAGGCTAAACATTATATGAAAAAGGCCTATAAGCCATTCCTCTTGAAGAGTGTCTGAATTTATTTTTTATGTCAAATTTCTTACCACTCTCTTCGTCTGAACCGTCAAAATATTTTTCTCCTTCCACAACTTGTCCCAAAATGGCATTGGACATAGCAGCGGTACCAATTTCTTTGGTATCTTCACAATTATTTGGCTCCACATTCTCGAAGTCTGCTATCAATTTGGACTCAGTTAAGTTCAGGTTTCCTGTTTTGGTGTCGAAGTCAAGTAGTGTTCCCGGATCAGTGTCGATGTCAGGTAGGTTTTGAGCTGCCAGATTGGTGTCGAAGTTAGGTAGGTTTTGAATTCCAGGATTAGGATCAATGTTATGTAGGTTTTGAGCTTCCGAATTGGTGTCGAAGTCAGGTAGGTTTTGAATTCCCCGATTGGTGTCAATGTTAAGAAGGTTTTGAGCTCCCGGATTGTTGTCAATGTTATGTAGGTTTTGAACTCCCGGATTGGTGTTAAAGTCAGGTACGTTTCGCATTCCTAGATTGGTATCAGTGTTATGTAGGTTTTGAGCTCCCGGATTAGTGTCGAAGTCAGGTAGGTTTTGTATTCCCGGATTGGTGTTAACGTAAGGTGGGTTTTGAGCTCCTGGATTGGTGTTAACGTAAGGTAGGTTTTGAGCTCCCGGATTGGTGCCGAAGTTAAGTAAGTTTTGAGTTACTAGATTGGTTTTAACGTCAGATAAGTTGTGTGTAACCGGATTGGAATCCATGCTAACTACGTTTATTTCCTGGATAGGTCAATGTCGGGTAAGTCTTGTGTTCTTAAACTAGGTTCAATGTCAAGTAGCTTTTTAGTTTTAGCTTTTTATAAGTCAAATCCATTTTGTTTTACGTATACTTCGACGAATCGTAGAATCGGTGATCTAAAAAAAAGATATATATAAATATACATTCGTGCAATAATAATATTGCGAAAGTTTTTTTTTAACAAATGCAAACTTTCCCGGGTTATAAATAACCTGACAATACTTGAAATCCCTTAATTAATTAAATAAAACAAATTACTTTGTGTAAACCACTAATCACATGTTGTAATATCTACATGTTTCAAAACCGATGGTATCTTCGTCAGGATAATGACATGAATATTATATATATATATAAGATATTCATGTTATTATCCTGACGAAGAAACCATCGGTTTTTAAACATGTAGATATTATAACATGTGATTAGTGGTTTACACAAAGTAATTTGTTTTATTTAATTAAAATTATACACTTATAACCTAACCTAGATTTTGAGTTTTCTTGGTTTGTGATACAAAAGGAAGTGCCCCCTTTATAGCGCCTGCTCGCGTCAAGGCAAGAAAAACATCCCAATTTTCGAGTAGTTTAGCGGTTACGCTAGGTTTGTGTAACGTGGTTTGTGATACAAAAGAATGTGTCCCCTTTATAGCGCCTGCTCGCGTCAAGGCAAGAAAAGCATCCCAGTTTTAAGTAGTTTAACGGCTACGCGAGGTTTGTGTAACATGGTTTGTAATACAATAGTGAATGTATTATTAATAAGAATAGATATTTGCGGTATGGCAATCTTTTTTAAATTCTAGCTATTAGTACCGTTGAAAATGTGAAAGATTGATTGTCTATGAAAATATAAATAGAATATGGTGAAGAGTTTGTACACCGCGTAAGTGAATTAATATAAACAAAATTAAAATGTTAAACGCATATTTTTGCATGTTTTTTCGTCTCCCTCGACATTAAAAACTCATCTTTCTTAATAATAAAGCTAAATCTAACTGTTTGACTAAAAAATATTTGTTATTAACTGTGAGGCAGAGAAGTAAATAAATAATTATTTATGAAGCATGTTCAGTCATCCCGGAAGTTTGTCATGCATTCACGTAGTTGTCTAAGTCAGTTGTGAGAAAATGCTCCTAGCATAATATAAAATCGATTCATTTTTACAATTATAAAAAAATTTTGATTTAGCATATTATCAAATAATATATATTTTACTTACTGTGTTATTAGTTCCCATCACAAACACAAATTTTAATTAATAAAAACGGTTTCGTTGTGTATTGTTGACAGTAAAAGTCTTCAGGTGTAAAGAATATCGATTAAATTAAATTGCAAAGTTCACCGATAATTTTGCTTTTAAAACGTTTAAAAAGATTCATTACTTGTCGAGAATGGTTCTCGCTACATGATTACAGTTTTTTTATTCATTGAAATGCTTTAATTTGAGTTACAATGGTAAAAAACTGACGGAAAAACCATCGCCTTCCGACCAAAGGATATGTCAGAATGGCGTCGGTAAGTTAACCATAGATAATGCTGTAGTTGGAGTTGCCAGACTAAAAAAATAATTGCGTAAAAGTATAATTTTATTAATTTTAGTTTACAATACCATCATCAATCACATCTGTTGTGGCTGAATCAGACGGTTCACTAATCGTTTATTTCTGTATTTCATTCCGCCCATTTCACTTGGAATGACCCGTCTGAACAAGAAATGAAACGAAGATGGGAACATTCGCTCGAGTAACCATAGAGTAAACCTTCACTCGAGTGAACCGTCTGATTCCAGCCTTATCTTCGTCATTAATCATGATCAAAAATACTTTTTTAGGTAGTGTGTCTGTCTGAAACTTTGGTTCAATACTCAAAAGCTCGGATTTGCTTTGAACTTAAATGTCATTTTCAAAACTGGAACAAACTAACTAACTAACTAACCATCATGCCGTTTCACCGCAGAGGTAGGCAGAGAGGACGGACCTCCAAACAACTGGGTCTTGGCACACACTCCTTGCCTCATTCACATTTATACATCGTCTCATACATGCTCTTCTATTATTCTGACTCTTGACATGGCCCGACTCAAGTATCTGATTTACTTGAAGTCCGGTATATGGTATACGGACGGGGAAATTTCAGGCGATCACACAATAAGAGGTGGGGCTGGGGAATTAAATGTTTCGCCAGAATTCGATATAATTTATTTAATATCTAAAAAAGTAGTAATGTTATATACATTTTTTAAATGCAGATCGAAAACTGAATAGTTTTTCTAGGATTACCTAAATTATTCAGTATGTGGTGTAAAAAACCACTCAGATACAGGGTAAAACTCTAGTTAGTGTAGATGTGTAACCCCGGTCCGGTGTAGAAGTGTTAAGAGTTATATTTTCTTTTTAATCAATGAAGATTTCCAATTTGTCAGAAGACAAAGAAATCAGGTGTTTGTATTCATTCATTCATGGTAGAGGTCTAAAGCTCTTCCTCACCATCTCCTTCCTCTTGTGTGATGAAAGTGTTTTACCGGTATATATGGAAGAAGCTCCGAGGAACCAGCGTCATTGATCCCCTCGGCACCTAAGCATAGTCGGGAAGCTTATATGGAATCTATACCTCTACACAACGCTGATGACGTCAGCGACCGCGTTGCCCTCGGGTACATTTTCAAACACAAAATTCGGAAATTAACTTATCAAAGTATACCTTTACACAACATTTGTGATATTGCTGGTCGAGTTAGTTCCAGGTATACTTTCAGATTAGGATTTCGCGCGTACGTATTTAAAAATATACCCGAGCACAACGAAGCAATCTTTGGTGCTCTTCTTGTTAATTCCATTTTCACCCGCTAGCTGTCACAACATTTGTTTACTTACATCAATCTTGTCATGGGTTAAGTTAGGGTAGGTAAGATTAGGTTAGGTTCGGTTATTGGAGGGGAGGCTGGGAAATGGAAGGGCAGGTTAGGTTATAGGGGGGGAAGGCGGAGAAATGGAAGGTTAGGTTAGATTAGGATAGATATTATAAAACTAAACATCCCTATGTCTCTCCACTCGTTGGCGTAATTAAAAGTCGAGAGACAATTAACGGGTATAAAAGCATAGAAATATGGAGTTGCCAATTAATACTCCAATAAAGTGTTGGGGTCGTGTATATATTAAAATCCTTAACACATCCGGATGAATTTTTAATGTATGCCCAAGCTCAACACTATTGAGCGTTGTGTAAAGGTATAGATTCATGAAACATGCTCCCAACATATCGTCGCCCAAGTGCTTAATTGTCCAAATGACCATTTTGGTTTTTTTATCATTGAAGAAGAAGATAAAACTAATAATCTAAACGAAAATATGAAAATGAACAAGACACAGAAAATAAAAGATAACGGTCGCAACTGGGGACTCGTATTACTAATATTATCGATAGCAGGCGCGGTCGGTCCATACATGCGGTGGAAGCGCCGCATCCCTTTGTTTTCTAGTCAAAAAGCTTTAATTTATTTATTCTTAATTAATAAAGTAGTACACAACTGCTAACCCTATACAAATCGCAAGTGCGCCCCACGGTTGAATTTGGCAGCCATCTCTGGTCTGGAGCCCCGATGTACCTGAAAAACATCCTCGACTATGTGCAGAAATGGGCGGTCCGCTTGATAGATTCTCCCGTCTTAACAAACGGATTGCAATCTTTAGAGCACAGGCGTCGGGTGGGAATGCTATCCTTGTTCTACCGGTATTTCAATGGAAGATGCTCCAAGGAGCTAGCGTCATTGATCCCCTCGGCACCGGTGCATAGTCGGGAAACACGCCAAACGCGCGCCCAACATATGTACACAGTTGACATTTCGTCGCTCTAGTTCGTTTTTGTCCTACAGACCATTTTTAGTGAAATTGAGTTAAGTATGCAGTTGTTCTTAAAAAGCCTTTATTTATACTTGAAAAGTGAAAAAAAAAAATTAAAAAAATTATTTAAGGGGTTTTCAAAACGCATTTTGTCTTACGTCATCCCAAATGAAACAATATTCCGTTCGTGTGTCTCCAACATCCACACGTTGGCCAATATCACCCCTCGTTTTTAAACCGACCGTTCAGTTGTATTTCATACAAATGTGTCTAACATCCAAGCCGCATCTTAGCCTACGTACCAAATTCAAACGCTCTGTTACTAACGTATTACTCTAACAGACCAAACAGCCAATAGCAGCGCAGCGGAGGATCACGTGATTGCTCTCATTTCAAACTTTCGTTCAATAGCGCCGAGGAAGTAAATATCTTCATTTGTGATTTTGTTATTTACAAAGTTATTTTAGTGGTTTTCTGGGAGATTTCTCCCCATAAAATGCCTAATGATGTACACCGTAGAAAAGGATAAAATTTACCTAGGAAATTATAGCAGTCAACTAATTATTTATTATTTTCTCTGCAAATTGTTTCAACTGATCGTTCGTTACAGCTCTACACAGGGTGGTTATAATAACATTGTGTTTTTCGATTATTATAATCATAAATACATAATATATTAAAATACTTCCCAAGTTCTACATTATGGTGAAATATCGTGGTAAAAATTGAAATAACCTAATGTCGACCCCCTTTTAATCGCAAAATTAATATTAATTGATTGAATACAACATGATTGAAGTTAAATCAATTTATTGAAACAAACGACAGTATTTTTTTAATTAATAAAACTTAATTTTATTAACTTTACGTACCTATTCGTTTTATAAAATTTAAATTTTATTTTACCCCGACAAAGACATAAAAGAATGGTAAAGGTAGTTTCAAACCAATGTTTTTTTTTTATTTGTTACAAAATTGACAATGCTAAAAGAATTATGAACTTTGATTTTGTAGCAGGCGATCATGACCAAGCTGTTATTTAATTAAATGATTTAATCTCGTAAGACTTCAACCTGTGATATTTAAAACAAGCCAATTAATATAATAAGGAAACGAAGGAGTTTTTGAACTCACTAACTAACCATCACGCCGTTTCCCCGCAGGGGTAGGCAGAGAGGACGTACCGCCAAACAACTCGGTCTTGGCACACAATCCTTGCCTCATCCGCATTCATACATCTTCTCATACATACTCTTCTATTATTCTGACTCTTGACATGGCCCGATTTACTTGATCATGCCACGTCTTCCTTGGGCGTCCTCGGCTTCTTCTACCATTCACATTCGCGTCATAAATTCTCTTTACACTCCTTTCTTCATTCATTCGCTCACATGCCCAAAGTTTGCCCAAGTTTTTGTTTTCGGTAAATTTAGTTAACTAACTAACGCCTAATATGTACCTAAGTTTATTTACCAAATCTCATTTTAAGAATTATACTTTTTATATTTTAAACCAGAAAATTTATATAACATAGTGCCTAATATTTCTTTTATGTTCATTTGTTTCTTACCTATTTCTTTATTTTTTGTGCAAGTATTATATTTTAGAAAAAAAGCGGTGTTTATCGCAAAGCTAATAAAAACGTTATTTTTATTCGTACATTATTTAATGATGATACTATTTATTTAATTTAATTACAAACATCCATTTCCAATCTATTCCATTCCAGCCCCTTTCGTAATCATTCTAATTATATCACCCAACTAAGTGGTAAAACATAATGGGTGGTCGATATCTCAAATACCGCAACAGTAAACTTGTTAAGGAGACAAAATGTGGTAGGAAAGGTTTTATGACCTTTTTGTTAAAAAATCTATATTGTGCAGTAGATATCCCAAACCAGGCCTGGCCAACTCAAATTGCACCACGGGCCGCATTGACGACCTAAAATTTTCCAAGGGCCGCACAGGTTATTCTGTTACTATTGCTATTCGGTTATTCGGTGAACATCATAACTCCTTACCGGATAATCTGAAATAAAATAATCTAAATGCGTTTAAAAGGTGATATATGTTTTCCTAGGTAGTCAGAGGGAGTTTTTTTCTTTTTGTTTTTATTTTTGGCATCATTTTGAAGTGAATAACGCGATTTTTGCTAAAAAATTTCGATGAATTTGTTTTTTTAAAATGGAAAAATGTTGATTTATGTGTAGAAATAGTCTACAAATTTTCAAAAAGGATCGGTCAAGTAGATGTTGAGTTATGATGTTCACGAACTTTTTTTATACTCGAAAATCCTGTCGAAAATCGAAAAGGGCCGGTCGCTTGAAAAGCTGTATCTTCGTTAGTTTCGCCGCGGGCCGCAGGTTGGCCAGGGCTGTCCTAACCCATGTGTTCCAACATAAAATCATTTTAAAAAAGAATTCGTCATCTATTGTTCTATATATTTCTAAAGATTCGTAGGTACCTATTGTGCTTCGAAATCCTTTGAAATATCTTATTGTTTTTATTGTTGGGTCGAAGGGTAACTCTTGACTAGCAATTCGGAGGTCCCGAGTTAAAATCCCGGCGCGCACAAGTAAATTTTATTGTATTGATTTGTGTTTTTTCACAATTCAATTATAAAAAAAATATAAACCTCTGTGCAAATAACAATTTTTAAAAATATCGTTGTATTTGCGGCAGGTTCCAAAGTGGAAGATACTCTCAGTATAACCCTGGCGTAAGACCACCATTTCGTATTGAAACGTTGCTTGGAATGTGTTGATTGTTTGGGACTAGATCTGAAAAGCCAGGTACTTCCCAACCTTCCTCTTCCCTATCTCCTTCCCACTACCTTCAGCCTCCCAAAATACCCCAATTGGGGATGCCATAGCCTCCACTTACTCCAGGCGGTTGGAAGCAGTTCATTACCGCCATTTTAGTGCAAAATCACTTCCAGGGCGCTTTATAATAATGATGATGAATATTTGTAGGATCTTACTAAAAACTTACTTTTTGCACTGATTGCATTCACCGACTGCTGCTCGTAAACAATAAAATAAGCAATGAATTCACCGAAGAGTGCAATGCCTGCTGAAATATAATTTTTATTAGTATGATTGTCTAAAAATGTAAGTTTTAATTGGTGATTTTACAACGCTATTATTGCACAAAAACTCATTCTAAAAACTTGTTTCCCAATCAAGTACCTAACAAAAAAAATTTTTTAAATTGTCGCAAAAAAAATCTAAGAATCTGTTTAAAAATCACAACTGAATTTTTCAGTCTCACCTCAAAAATATAACTAATAAGTTAATATTATTATAACCGCTTGGACATATAAGCTTGTTTTCACGATAATTTAACGTGGGTAGACATAGGAATGACGTATGCCCCATACCTGAGTTATTAACAATTAAGCTAAACCCAAAAGTAACAAAAGTTTAATGATATTAATTTGAAATGCTTTCCGATCTCCCTGTAATACCTAGCTTGTTAGATAAATGAACCTCACGCAAGAGTACGCGCTCTTGTCCAACATCCAGTGTCCTTTCTCCTATATCCATCTTGTACACACAAGATTTCGTCACTTTGTCCTACATCCAATTAAAAAACGCGTTTTCTGCTTAATTTTAAACATTTAGAACATATCTCACTTAAAAATAATATTTTCTATTATTATACATCATTTCCGTAATCTTAAATTGGAGCTCATTTCATTTTATATGCCTTTTTCGTAAAAAAAACTTTGAAGCGCCTTTTCTCCCGATTTACGTTTTGGTCTGTTGGAGAAAAACGAACTAAAGCGACGATTTGTCACATGAGAACGGGACGCTTCTACGACGCGTTCTTGTGTTCAACAGCTCGGTTGTGGAACGATTTGCCGGCCTCTGTGTTTCCTCCTTCCTATAACATGGGTCTCTTCAAGACCCACGTTCACTCCTTCCTCTCCATCTTCAAAGATGACATAGGCCCTTAGGTAAATGATTTTCCCTGTGTGGAGTTAACGTAAAAAACGGTAATATAAAAAAACTCAATAAAGTAGATAAAATTCAATTTATTAAAATCATTCAAAATTAATTAATTTTTCTCATTTTATATAATAAAAATAATATGTTTCATTATTGCTATAAGCGTGTTTTTTTTATATTTTAACAAAAATAACCTAAAACCAATATTTTATTATTATTATTATTTACAAAATCTTAATTTAACTAAATTATTATGGCCAAAATTAGGTTTAATTTTAAATTATTTATTTACAAAATTACCACTGATTTAGTTGATTTGAATATAAATATATAGAATATTTTAATAAACATAAATTCGCACATTTCGTAAAAAAGTAAATTTTACAGGAGAACGAAACAAATTTTGACCTTTATAAAATCAAATTATATGAATACCGCACAAGAGTCCCAACTGCTCCCGTCTGGAGCCACTGAGACTATGGAATCCCCGATTGGGGTGTGTTATGAGGCTAAAGATAGCGGAGATGGGAAGGAGATGGGGAAGTAAACACGGCTAAAGCCATTTCAAGCAACATTTCACCAGGGCGATACTGAGAGTACTTTCACTCTAAAAAGTGCCACAAATATGTCTTATATTATTTTTAATTAATTAATTGCGAAATAACAGAAATTAATAAAATCAAATTTATTCGCGCACGCCGGGTTCAAACCCGCGACTTTCGGATTGGGAGTTGAGAGCTTTACCACTCACAGAAAATTTTGACTTACGACTCTTTTCTATGGGATATGTAATATTTTTAATTTGATCAAAGAAACTTATGCATTATTTTAAAAAATTTCTCAAATGTAAATAAAAATATTTTTTAAGTAAAAAAAAATTGCAAAAAATTATATTTACACATAAAATTTTAAATAAGTGCGATCTATACTTGAATGAAACTTTTCGGCTCCTAGGCCCTAAACAGGCAAATTAAATCGAATATTTTCTAAAAGAGATTAACCACCTCAGTGCTTGAATCATACCATATCATAGAAAAGATCAAAAAATATATAATATATATTGTACAGCTGATTAGTCAAACATCATCAGTTAAATGTAAAAGTATACCCTCTATCTGGTAGAATACTCAGATAACTCATGAACACCGCAAATCAATTACAAAGAACAAAAAATTGTAATAGTCAATCAAATGAAATTTTGATGTTTTTTAGTGAGATATTTCAAAATGTCATGATAATGTACGGGACTGTTATGCCTCCCGGTGTTATTTTATAGCATATTTAATATGTAAAACACAGACTTACGATGAGAATTCGGATATTGTTTTCTTAATTACGTAAAAATCTGGTATTTGGAGATGTCTGATTTATCGGCCGGACGATCGATACGTAGATGCGATACCGTGTTGCCAGCTCCCATCCTTTACTGTATAATTTCTTAATGTCAAAACCTCAATAAATTTGACCACAATAAATCACAAATTATTTAAAAATAAAATTGCAGTAATAAAAACATCTCTTACATAAAAATAATGTTTTGATTTTAAATATGCAAAAACAATCAATTTAATTAATAATTACTAATTTCTATTTACAATTCAAAATTTTTAACTACAGTGAAACCCTCTTAAGAAGTTTTCCAAGGGACCGGAAACAAAAAACTTCTTAGGCGGGAAAACCTTTTAAGTGGGAAAAATTGGGCCATTTGGTCTTCAAGGGACCGAAAAAACCAAACTTCTTAAGCAGGAAAACATCTTAAGCGAGAACTTCTTAAGAGGGTTTCACTGTAATAATTTTTAATAAAAAAATTTGCAATATTCAAATATGGGAGTGTTCAAAAACAACTCACAATTGGAATTTTTACAAAAGCAAACAATTAGAAAATGTAATATGTTAAAAATACACTTTTAACTTTGTGATCATTCTTCTGGGCAGTAGAAATAGAGATCTGCAGAGTCCGGTCGGTACCGCAACCCCGAGAACCATATATTAGATAACTAACACCCCTGCCATAGGTCACCCCAAGTGTTAGCAAGTGAGACCCTGAGGAAAATAATTTCCCTCGGGGTCTATGTCATTTATGAAGATGCTGTGTGGAGGGTCTTTTTGAGGAGAGGAAGGAGTGAACATGGGTCTTGAAGAGATCCTAGAGGGAGGAAACACAGAGGCCGGCAAATCGTTCCACCGCCGAGCTGTTGAACTCAAGAACGACCGTAAAGATTGCAATCCGTTTGTTAAGACGGGAGAATCTATCAAACGGACCGTTTCTGCAGAGTCGAGGGTGTTTTTCAGGTACTTTGGGGCTTCTGACCAGAGGTGGCTGCCAAATTCAACCGTGGCGCGCACTTGCGATTTGTACAGGGCAAACAGTTGTGTACTATCTGCAGTATCTGCGGGCCCTGTACAGTACGCCCAGTTTTTGAGAGGCTAACTTAACTCTGGCCTCGATGGAGCCCTCTCTTCACAGAAAGTAAAATCTTGTTAAAACATATTAGCTTTGTAATTAATTGAAGTATTTAACGTGAGAGAATCTTTGTAATAATTTCTATAAACGTTTTAAAATATCTCTTCAAATTGACCACATTTTGGTCAGCGATCGCTCGAGGATATTTGCAAATTGGTCAAAATGTGGCCAAAAACACTCTAGTGGATAAGGAATATATTTGATTATTATACAAGTTTCTTAATGCTATATAATTCTACAATATGGCAATTGTGCAATTTGAACTTTTCCCTTCAGATCTCAAATAAAGCTAAATAATTATAATATTCCCGTATTAAAATTCAATAATGCCTTGTCGTTGTATTAATAAGCCACAGCTCGGCCTAAACGGACAACTTTGCTGTTTCCAAAGTAAGTTACGCTAATCGGTACACTTAAGTGTTAGAAAATAAAAAGTTTTGTTTTAATGATAATATTTACAAAGAATTGAAACCCTCTTACTAGATCACTTCTCATAAGAAAGTTTCACCTTTTGATTTAAAGTGATTATTTTACAATATATTTACAGTAAAACACTATTTGCTTATAAATTCACAGTGAAACCCTTGTTTATACTTTGATATTCACAGTGAAATCCTTGTTTATACTTCGATAGTCACAGTGAAACCCTTGTTTATACTTTGATATTCACAATGAAACAGTTTTCTTTTGGTTGTTTGTTTTTGGGGATCCGATGTGTCGATATGCCGGATCTGCCCTGATGATGGACACTGCAACGCTGTCCGAAACGTCGGCTAAAGAAGGAGGTAGCAAAACACGGCATAACACCCCAAAAACAAACAACGAAAATGCTTTTGGCCGTGAAAATCTAAAAACGTATCAGTTTTCTTTTGATTTAAAGTGGTTGTTTAACAATATATTCACAGTAAAGCCCTTGTTTACATTTCGATATTCACAGTGAAAAAGTTTCATTTTGATTTAAAGTGATTGTTCTACAATATATTAACAGTAAAATACAAGTTGCTTACATATTATAGTCAAACCGTGATAATAATATATTCAAAGTGAAACCCTTGTTTATACTTTGATATTCCCAGTGAAACAGTTTTATTTTGATTTAAAGCAATTGCTTTACAATATACAGTGAAACCCTCTTAAGAAGTTTTCCAAGGGACCGGAAAAGAAATCTTCGTAGGCGGAAAAACCTTATAAATGGGAAAAATTAGGCCATTTGGTATTTAAGGGACCGAAAAAACCAAACTTCTTAAGCAGGAAAACATCTTAAGCAAGATTCTTAAGAGGGTTTCACTGTACAGTGAAACCCTCTTAAGAAGTTTTCCAAGGGACCGGGAAAAAAAAATTTCATAGGCAGGAAAACCTTATAACCGTGGGAAAAATTGGGCCATTTGATCTTCAAGGGACCGAAAAAACCAAACTTCTTAAGCAGGAAAACATCTTAAGCCAGAACTTCTTAAGAGGGTTTCACAGTAAAACCATTGTTTATACTTTGATATTCATAATAAAACTGTTTTCTTTTGATTGTTGTTCTACAATATATTTACAGTGATACCCTCATTGTTCATTCATGAATATTCACAGTAAAATCCTCATTAATTTGATATACAGGGGGAGTTGGTTTTAAAATTATTTACAGTGAAACCGTTTTAATTTTGATTTAAAGTGATTGTTTTAAAATATATTTACAGTGAAACCTTTGTTTTCCTTTAATTTTCTCAGTGACACCCACATTGTTTATCAATGTTCACATTTAAACCATTGTTGTTCAACAAAAATCGAAGTGAACTTATATATTAACATGTTCTAATATTTCGCTGTTTTCCATATTCACAATAAAACCATAGATTTGATCTATGGGTGTTGTTTTCCAATATATTTATGGTCAAACCCTTGCGGTTTTTAAATTATCTCCGTGCAATCATCATTATTTCCAATATATTCACAATTAAACCATGATTCTTTTGATTTTAAATGGTTGTTTTGCAATATATTCACAGTAAAACCATCATTATTTTGATTTAAAGTGGTTGTTCTACAATATATTCACAGTGAAATAATCATTCTTTTAAAGTGAATGGTTTTTCTACAATATATTCACAGTGAAACCATCATTTCGATTTAAAGTGGTTGTTCTACAAAATATTCACAGTGAAACCTACATTCTTTTGATTAAAAGTGGTTGTTCTACAATATATTCACAGTAAAACAATCATTATTTAGATTATAAAATGGTTGTTTCACAATACATTCACATTATTTTGATTTCAAGTGCTTGTTCTACAATATATTTACAGTAAAACAATCATTATTTAGATTATAAAATGGTTGTTTCACATTATTTTGATTTCAAGTGCTTGTTCTACAATATATTTACAGTGAAACAATCATTATTTTGATTTAAAATGGTTCTACAATATATTCACAGAGAAACCCACGTCCTTTTGATTTAAAGTGGTTGTCCTACAATATATTCACAGTGAACCGCACATACGTTTGATTTAAAGTGGTAGTTCTACAATATATGCACGGTGAAATCCACATCCTTTTGATTTAAAGTGGTTGTTCTACAATATATCTACAGTGAAACCCTGATGTAGTGATAATTTCTAGTTGGCTGTTCATTCCCAGATACCTCCAACTTTCGGTGTACGTGTTTGAAGTGGATGATGGGTCTAGTGATTGATTGACAATGTCATCGTGTGCATGGCCCATTGTTCAGGTTAGGCTAGTGGTTGTGTCTGCGCTGGGCGCTGGCCCGGTGCAGACGCATGGCGGGCAGGTGCTGCGGGTCCAGCATGGCGGTGTACCCGCCGCAGATGGCGGGGTGCCTCCTGTGCAGACGGCAGTAGCCCCCGCGCAGCAGGTACAGCTCGGGATGGCGCAGACGTGGGTACTCGCTGGCGTGCAGCGCCCTGTCCAGCTGACGGAGGTAGCGGCATCTGGAAATTTGGATATCATTAGTCTTAGTCTATAAAGTGAAACGGTTTTTTGGCAAAAATTATATATATATACAGTACCTATTACTATCCGACAACTACTGGAAATACTCTAACGGGTTGGGTACACTTAGTTTGAAAGTTACTATGCCCGCTACCGTGGTTACACCGACGGGTTGGGTTATTACAGTATTTACATATTGTAATGTGAATTTACAAATTGCGATGTGTACTCACAGGTTGGGTCCTCGCTGTGTGCTGAACTCACAGTGGAAGACGAGCACCTCTCGGTGGAGCGGGCCGTCCATCGCAGGTGTGGGCGGCACCAGTCGCTGGCGGACCATCTCTTCCGTGTACAGATTGAGCGCGCCAGGGATGTGTCCACCCTCAAACTCGTACGGGTAGCGGCAATCAATTATCTGACAACAAATATATATTATTATTAAATATGTCAAGAGTCAGAATAATAGAAGAGTATGTATGAGACGGTGTATGAATTTGAACGAGGCAAAGAGTGTGTGCCAAGAGGGAGTTGTTTGGCGGTCTGTCCTCTCTGCCTACCCCTGCGGAGAAACGGCATGATGGTTAGTTAGTTAACAAGCTCATGTATTGAGTGGTGTACCTTATAGCTGTCGACCTGTTGGCGAAAACCTCCCGCGATGAGAGTGGCGAGAGTATCGCCGCTGATTGACTTGAGGTCTTCGTGCTCACTATCGGCAAGCGGCAACACGTACGGCTTGGAGAAATCTCCAATCAGGTCGGGCTCCGAAAAAGCTGGAACGAAACAAACTGTCAGTATTGTTTACAAATTACAGTTTTAATATACAGTTAACTATAAAAATTGGGAAAGATCAAGCACCAAACAGTTAAGTCACAATTAACCACTCTGACCCCTAAGCTTGTTTTCACGATAGCGGTCAAGTCCCATAAGCTTGTTTTCACGATAGCGGTCAAGTCCCATAAGCTTGTTTTCACGATAGCGGTCAAGTCCCATAAGCTTGTTTTCACGATAGCGGTCAAGTCCCATAAGCTTGTTTTCACGATAGCGGTCAAGTCCCATAAGCTTGTTTTCACGATAGCGGTCAAGTCCCATAAGCTTGTTTTCACGATAGCGGTCAAGTCCCATAAGCTTGTTTTCACGATAGCGGTCAAGTCCCATAAGCTTGTTTTCACGATAGCGGTCAAGTCCCATAAGCTTGTTTTCACGATAGCGGTCAAGTCCCATAAGCTTGTTTTCACGATAGCGGTCAAGTCCCATAAGCTTGTTTTCACGATAGCGGTCAAGTCCCATAAGCTTGTTTTCACGATAGCGGTCAAGTCCCATAAGCTTGTTTTCACGATAGCGGTCAAGTCCCATAAGCTTGTTTTCACGATAGCGGTCAAGTCCCATAAGCTTGTTTTCACGATAGCGGTCAAGTCCCATAAGCTTGTTTTCAAGCTAACGCGTGTGTTCCCATAGAAATCTTTATAACTCCGTTTTTGTTCTAATTACAAACCTAAAACAAAAAGGAGAATATCTATAATAAACCACGCTTCACATTTCTATGTGAGTTGTCCACAGAAATTGATAAAAAAAAAAAAATTATTTTGTAGAAACAGTTTACACCAGCAAAATCGTTAGAATAAATCCAAATTTTATTTGAATTACTTAATTTTTGAAAAAATTATTATATATATTTTTGTGTGAAATTGTAGAAAAGTGAAGTGATAAAATTGTCTATCATCCACTGGAGCGACAAGGCAGTTAAAGATTTTTTCTCGGATTGCTTGAGATTTTCTTTGGTGATCATTTTGAAAATTTGCCACCCAAATTTAAAAAATCATATGTACACTTTGTCAAATAAGAGTAAAAAAATAGAAAAACCGGAACTAAAAATATTGTAGGCTGGCAACACCAATTTTACTGTCAAAATGACAACAAAATGACGATTACAGTGTTTATGTAGAATACAGTAACATTAAAAAAAAAAAAAAATTGAATATAGATATTTTTTAGTTAATAACAATTTTAAGGTGCTTTGTATAAATATTTTCAATGATACATGTTTTAAGTATGATTTTATTCTATTTACTATTGTTAGCTATCACAGTTTTATTTTTTTTCGCAGTTAATTCAGAAAGTACCGGAGTAAATTCAAAACTCCAGGCAAAATAAAATTGTTTAAAAATGTGTTTTTGTTTATTTTTACAAAATTGTAGGTTGCGCAGCTTTACATTTCCACCGTGTGTTATAATTTTAGTATTGCCATTTGAAGAACAGTGGGCGCCCTCTTATGTTTTCTACTCTTATTTGACAGACAATACCTCCGAAATTTAATACGGAGACATATAAATCGAATGAAGTTCTTTATAGCCAATGAATTCACCTACATTTACATAATGATCCCATATTTTTAGGATTTATAAAAAAATCATTAAAAAATCATAAAAATTTTAACCGCTGGTGCGATTTTTGGCTTATTTATGCTCTATTTTAACGTCTAGGATTGCTTTATGGTTCTAAAAAGCCAATTATCTCTTGATTCGGCAAAAAAAGATTTTAAAAATATTTGTAGCTTCCACGTTTGTTATTTTGGTCTTAAAACGAAGCTATTGAAATGCTTCATCTATTATAGCCGTAGATGTCGCAAATCCGAACTTCGTAGATTAATTTAGAACGATGTTAAAAAAAAAAAAAATTTATATATTGTTTTGCGCAAAATTTATGATCAGTTGTTTACAGTTAAAATTAAGTCCCTTTTTCAAAGATGTGTACCTTTCATTACCAAGAATACCACAGACAACATGCAGAAATCGAAAATATTTTATGTTGACTCGAATAAGTACCTCTAACGCAATATTCAAGGTATCAAACACGCAAGAACCGCGCGGTTATAAAATTTTTACAACTTTTTAATATTTTTTTCATACATCCAAATATGAGATAAACGGTATAATAGAGGTTAATTCATTGGCTATTAGCATTTTAATAAGTTTTTATGTCTTTATGTTAAAATTCGAAGATATGATTTTATTTAATGTTAGCGAAAAATTTTAAAAATGATCGTCCGGAAATCTCGAGCAAACGAGGCAAATTTATTTATTTCGCGTGGTCGCTCCAGTGGATAAAATGGATATTTAAACACGTTGAATACATTGATAATTGCGCGCAGAGATTCTTTCTGGAAGAAGAAAAACTACTTGTAACCTTATAAATATATTTAAAAACAAATAATAACTTAGTAAACACCACTTTTCGTTTTTATATATTTTGTAATCCTATCTAACAACGTATAACTTTTTTATTGTAGAAAAATTATGTGCACAGTATTAATGAATGAAAATTATCAACCAATACTAATGAATGTAGATCCCCAAACTGTAAAATTCACCCGCCATAACACAGGGTCATCCCTAGCATGGAGAGTGCAATATCACAGTAAACTGTATGTACTTTCAATAAATCATGTAATTAAATAAATAAAATAAATAATTCAATCATTATTACACTTTTATACAAATATGTTAGAAAAATCTACTAAAACCGATCAATGACATTTTAGAGACAGTGACCGGTTTGAAATATTTTTGATAATATCAAATTCTGAAATCATTAGTCGCCTATAAACACTGAAGAACGGTGACATCTATTGGGCAGAACAAGGCTTTTAGTTTTCAAATAACGTAAACTGCAGACAGCGGGAACATTTGAAAAAAATTCAATTTTTTTTTAAAGAATCTAGGGAATATTTGCCAAATTTGGCAGCAAAGTAATCTGAGGCTTTGGAAATAGTGCTATAATGTGGCAAAAAGACTTTTGAGTGGTTATCGTACATTTTATCCATCAAATGGTTCCCGGGACGGCGGTACCCATAACATAACAACAATAATAATAATAATACTAACATCTGGCAAGAGCCATCTTGATGCTGGCTTCGTTCTCTGAGTGCGCTCGATGCAGGGCTGGTCGCTCCGGCCTCCTGCGCTTCCCCCCCTCCCCTCCCCCCTGCCCACCCTCCCCCAGCAGCGCCAGAGGACTGGCGTCCCCCGCCCGCTTGCAGCCCGCCAGAGACAGCGACACGGACTTGCGCAAAGCGGGGCGACGGATCACGCAAGGAGACAGAGCCGCGTGCGGAGATTCTTTCTGGAAAAAGAAAAACTACTTGTAACCTTATAAATTTCTAAAAACAAAAAATAACTTAGTAAACACCACTTTTCCTTTCTATACACTTTATGCCGACCGGGTTTCACTACAACCGTAGCTTCTTCAGGGCAGTTTGTTAAATTATTTGTAAGAATAAAATTATTCGTAAGAGATGGCGGTGTGAGTTAATTTATTGACACAATACTTGGTTATCTAGGTTAGGTAACCATCCAGTAGACGGCGTTGTGTTTCGTTAGCCACAGCAACGCGTGTGCGGGTCAGCTAGGCATGTGTAAAATAAATGAGTTTTTATTTACCTCATTTTCTTTGATCTCTCTCTGAATGAGATTACTGAAGCCCTGCGGCAGCGGAAGGTTTCCCGACTCCTCGCTATCTGCCTCCAGAGTGTCCTCCTCCTCCTCGGACAGGCAGGAAGACCCCACGGAGCACGTGGACAGAGATGGGAATAGTCGAGAGCGTCGAGAGCCGAGACCTCCACAGGAAACCGGGAGATTGCGGCTCAGCGGGGAATCTGACGAACCTTCTTGAACAAAAGACACACAATCAGTTTAAAATAACAAAACAATTGGTTAATGATAGAAGACACAAGAGTCCCAACTGCTCACACTCCCGACTCTCTGGAGCCAGTGAGACTATGGCATATGTTGAGAGGCTGAGGGTAGAGGGGAGGGACTATTCAGATCTGGTCACCAAATCCATTTCAAGCAAAGTATCAATTCTGAATGGTGGTCTTACACCAGGGCGATACTGAGAGTATCTTCCACTCTGAAACGTGTCGCACTAACTAACAACTAATCATCACGCCGTTTCTCCGCAGAGGCAGGCAGAGAGGACAGACCGCCAAACAACTCGGTCTTGGCATGCACTTTTTCCTTCATTCACATTCATGCATCGTCTCATACATACTCTTCTATTATTCTGATTCTCCACATGGCCCGATTCAATTATCTGGTTCACTTGATCGTGCCATGTCTTCTTCTACCAATCGCAATTGAGTCATATATGTATTCTTCTTACGCTCCTTTCTTCGTTCATTCACTCTACATGCCCAGACAATCTGACGGTTCCTTTCTTAATCTTACTTATTACGCTTACATAAGCCTTGCATTCTTTGCAGATATCCACATTTGTCACACGATCATACATGGTTTTACCACCCACACGCCTCAGGGATCTCATTTCTACAGCATTCTGTCTACTTTAATTCTTTCTCTGCCAGTTACATGCTTCACTGGGTAGGTACCAGCACTCCATTGTGGACTGCTTCGCTTCTTTGGACAGCTTTTTGTTGGCTCCAATGGCGTTAATGGAGTTACCTGCATTTACCCTTCTTTCAATATCGCTATCAGCTTTCCATCTCTCGTAAACATACTACCCAAATACACAAACTCATCCTTCTATAGTATTCATCATTCACAACTATATTGCACACTGTTATCGTACTCTCTCTTTTAACTTGTTGAAGGCCAGCATACAAAAATTATTTTTTTTCAATACGACGTAAAATATTTGACAGTTCTCACCTTTCTTACGAATTCAATTTTTATAACATTTCTTTTGTGATATACGTATTAAAAAAATACATCCAAATAATGTAGATAAAACGAACTTCCTAATAATCACTCAAATCTATGCTTTCCACAATGGATTTATATCAAAAACAATGAATAAATATAGACTTCGAATGTGACAGCTATCATATTATCAAGCGGCAGCCATTTTGTCCGCCATCTTTGGTGCCCGGCGTGTCTTTAGCAATTAATATGAATTATTCGGAGTGGCTAAATGCTATCCAGTAAATCGTAATGTCAAGAACGAGAATGGCCCAAGCGATTCTGACCTTGTTCTTCATACAATTTCTTTATACATAAGGGGCAAAATCGCTTCAAACATCCGGACCCGCCGGGGGGCTGCGGCCTACGAGAGGTTAAACATCATGAGGTTAAATGTTTTGTACATACCGTTGGTGTGGCTGGTGGAGGTATTTGCGGGCGGAGTGGGTGTGGTGAAAGAGAAAGAAGAGGACTGGTCCAACAGGTCAAAGTTCAACATGCGCGTGGTCTCCGTTCGCGCCGGCATTCGACGCCAGATCTTCTGCAAATGTTACATCAAGTTATTAAACAAATCAAACAAAACGCAACACATAATTTATAGACATAATTTATAACATCACTTTTAACGAGGTGGAGGCAAACCACTTGACCATATTTTTGGCGCCAGAAGCGACTGGATTTTCGAAGCGATTTTGTCCCTTATGTATAAAGAAATTGTATGAAGAACAAGGTCAGAATCGCTTGGGCCTTTCTCGTTCTTGACGTAACGAAATACTGCATAGCGCCTAGCCTCTCCGAATAATTCAAATTAATTGATAAAATGGCCGCCACGTCATAATAATAAGAAGGGAGCCGTAGTCGGAGTCTAAATTTTTTCATTGTTTTTTATATTAATCCATTGTGGAAAGCATAGATTTGAGTGATTATTAGGAAGATCATTCTATCTACATTATTTTCATTTAATTTTTGTAATACATCACAAAAGAAATGTTATAAAAATTGAGTTCGTAAGAAAGGTGAGAAATATCAAATTTTTTATGTCGTATTGAAAAAATATATTTTTCCTATGCTGGCTTTCAAAAGGTTAACGGAAATGACTTTTGATTTATATTTCATCATATTAACATCGTAGTTATGGCAACCATGAGTCTGAAGCCTAGCAATGAATAACAAAACGTCAAAGCAAACTCAAACGTCAGACATCACCCGTTTATTTTTGTTTACTAATGTATAACAGGTTTTTGTTACGTTTTGTTGATTATTATATGATTTAATTAAAGATTTTAGTTGAACCTTTTGATTTGCCTTATTTAATTCTAGATATTGAAGTAAAAAGTGACAGTAGTGTGATGATAAAAATAGTTTTGTTTAGAATTCAAATGGCTGAATTGCCAGAAAATTTTAGCCTTTTGTTTATAAATAATTATAAACAAAAAAAACCAACAACCTAATCATATATTACGCGCCCAAAAATGTAAGTTTTTAGTAAAAAAAAGTTTTACTACGCACAAATTTTTTTGTTTACATGTTAATAACTCAGGTACGATACGTCATTCCTATGTCTACCTGCGTTAAATTGTCGTGAAAACAAGCTTATGTGCCCAAGTGGTTAAATATGCTATAAAATAACACCGGGAGGCATAACGGTCCGGTACATTAGTATGACATTTTGAAATATTCCACTACTAGTGACCCAGAAAATAATAACATTTTGTTTATTTTCGTTGTTTGTTTTTGGGGTGTTAACCAAAAATAAACAACGAAAATGCTTTTGGCCGTGAAAATCTAAAAACGTATGACATTTTGTTTAATTCACTGTTACAAGTTGTTGTGCTTTATAATTGATTTGATGGTGTTTTTGAATAATCTGAGTATTATACCAGATAGAGAGAATACTTTTACATATAACTGCATTTTTCGGACATGTCTGAATAATCAATTGGATGATTAGTATGCTCACTACAGTCAAACTTGTGTAATACCAAGTGACCAGCTCGGGTACGGGGGCTCCAACGAAGCCAGACTAAATTTAGCCTCTCAGAAACTGGGCGTACTGTACAGGGCCCGCAGATACTGCAGATAGTACACAACTGCTAACCCTGTACAAATCACAAGTGCACCCTACTGTTGAATTTGGCAGCCACCTCTGGTCTGGAGCCCCAAAATACTAGAAGAATAGTAGAAATAAAATAATAGAAAATGGCGGTCCGTTTGATAGATTCTCCCATCTTATTGCAATCTTTAAAGCACAGGCGCCGGGTGCAAATGCTCTCCTTGTACTACCAGTATTTCAAATGAAAGATGCACCGAGGAACTAGCGTCATTGATCCCCTCGGCACCGGTGCATGATCAGGAAACACGCCAAACGCGCGCCTAACATATGTACACGGTTGACATTTGTCACGACACGAGGACGGGTCGCTTCTACAGTTCGTTCTTGAGTTGGCTGTGAAACGATTTGCCGGCCTCTGTGTTTCCTCTTTCCTACAACATATTCCTTCCTTCATCTACTCAGAAAGACCCTCCGCCCAGCATCTTCCAAATTGTCATGTGTGGAGTTATGCAGTAAATAATGTGATCAATAAAAATTACCTGCGGTTGTGATACAGCTCCAAAGTTTTCCGAAGTTTCCATGTCTCCAATCGGGGATCCAAATTCGAAGTTCCGTGCCAATATTCGTCCGACATGTCCGGTGGGTCGAGCCATGGTGATATCCGGACTATCCGTGCTAATAATCTCGTATTTCGACACTGACTCAGAAGCAATCCCAGTGTCAAATTCATCTTCCAAATCGTGCAGAGTGTCAAATTCATAATCGTCCACGTCCGATTGCTTCTTTATGCCGAAATCATCAGCAAAAGTCTCATAATTTGAGCATTTCTGCGACGGTTCGTCGATTCCTTCAAACGTCTTAAAATCTCCACCGAACGAGTCGAACTTCAGAGTGTCATTTTGCGATTTAAACGAATTAAAACCGTCGAGCGACTCGAAATCGTGCTGCTTCGAGTGAGAAGCTTGATTCAAGCCGTCAAAACCGTTAAAATCAACAAAATCATCGCATTTAGGTTGCGGTTTAACATTGTCGAAGCAATCGAACGACTGTAAATTGTTAACTGTTGATTTCTGCTTCGTTTCTGCAGATTTGAAGTCGGTGGCGAAGTGAGTTTTCGAGCCAGATTCGAAGCCGGTGCTGTTTTCAAAGCCGGAATCTCTGGAAGTCAAGTCGACCAAAGAAGACACGTCTTCGCGTGGCTTGGAGGGAGTGTGAGAAGCATTCGTAAACGGAGAAGACAGATTTCTGACCATGGAGAACTGAAAATAAAAAAAAATAATTAATTTATTTGAATTGGTATTAAAACTTTTGTTACGAATTAATTTTATGGTAAACCATATTATATTTAACGCAACATTTTTAAACAGCTCAAAAGAACAGGTGAATAACTTAACATTATAAAAACTTATGGCTAAAACACTTCATCCTCCGGTTCTTCAGTGATACAAAACTATATGTACAATGCTGTCTAAAATGTATATGTATAATTTTATGTTCTGAGACAGTTGAAAGTCAGTTAAGGTTAGATTAACCTCTCATAGGCCGCAGTCCCCCGGCGGGTTCGGATGTTTGAAGCGATTTTGCCCCTTATGTATACAGAAATTGTCAGTCAGAATTGCTTGGGCCATTCTCGTTCTTGACATTACGAATTACTGGATAGCATTTAGACACTCCGAATAATTCATATTAACCGCCGGGCATCAAAGATTGCGGACAAAATGGCTGCCGCTTGATAATATGATAGCTGTCACATTCGAAGTCTATATTTATTTTTTTTTTTTATATATAAATCCATATTAGTGGAAAGCATAGATTTGAGTGATTATTAGGAAGTTCATTTTATCTACATTATTTTAATGTAATTTTTGTTTTATATCGCAAAAGAAATGTTATAAAAATTGAATTTGTAAGAAAGGTGAGAACTGTCAAATATTTTACGTCGTATTGAAAAAATATTTTTTTTTGTATGCTGGTCTTCAACAAGTTAAGGTTAGGTTAAGATAGATTAGGTTAGTGTACCAAGCCAAAGTCGAGAAGTTACTGAGTTATGAAAAATTCCTTTCCGTTGGGTATGTTGTGTGGAGGTTCTTTTTGTGAAAAGGAACTTGACAAAGTTCCGGGAAGGCAAAAGCTATGAGGGGTGGGTAGGAATCTTAGTGTTAGTGTGTCCAGGAGTGACGCACGTATGAATCCATCCCTCCTACTGTGGCTCAAGGCGATGGGTCGAGAGAGTCCTGCTGGAGTCTCCCTCAATCATAATAAGACCCAGACAAACCCGGGCAATCCTGCTAATTCACCAAACGTCTTATCGTTAGTCAGTTACAATAATTATTACAAACCTTTGAGGGCGTCCTTCCATTTTCTCCTGCCATATATCCTCCGAATCTTCTACCAAGAACAACTTTCCTTTTAAGCGGACTATCCAGTGCGTTATTTTCAGCAAAACATGTCGGTGAACGAATATTCCCACCGAATTTCATGTCGGCGTACATCGAAAGCGATCCGGCATCATTTGCCGCCACAATGCCATTTTTAAAACTAAGATTTTCCTTATCGTCTTCGATTGAATCAAAGTTTAAACAATTTGCCGAAGAGCACATCATAGCGAACTTGTTCGGACGTGTTTTTACTTGCAGATCGCTTGTTTTTAAGCTGTTTTCGATTGATTTGAGCGGTGAATTGAATGAAAGACAACCTTTTTTCATGTTAACCCCACTTTTATCGCAGGAAAATGCTTCGTTATTGAATTTTACGCTCTTTTCCAAATGGTTTAAAGGTGATCCGAATAATTTGGCATTTGCGATCGTAGTTTTGCAGTCCGGTAAACAATCGTTTGGAGGAGACAGAGGTAGTTTGCGTTCAAAGGAGAGAATGCTCGGGTTCATTCGGGAAGAGAACGAACGAGCTGCTGATTCTATGCGCCTCGATTGCGGACTTTTTCCGGCGGAGTGGATATTGAAGTTATCGGTAATCAACCTGTAAATAAATAAATAAAAAATAATTAGTTTTATGCTTTTTAAACAATATTAATACACATACACATTTAGTCTTGAAAATGACACTGGAACTGAAAATATTGGTTTAAGAAAACATTAATTTATCAAAAAGAAAGTGCATTATCTCACAGTGAAAAGATTGCACAAAGCGTTGGTTTGTACCTTTTGTTGGTCTGCGTTGTCGCTGACTTTATAATTAAAAATTTAATCAGTTATAGATTCGAGGGTGACCAGGGGGCCTAGGCTATATCTCTCACAGCGCCCGTAACGCGGGTTTAGCTACGTCACGAATCCGTATTAACCCTCCTCTGACCGTGCTAAAAACTTTCTCGCGCTCCGATGCTGTACACTCAGTAAATATTAGTGTAATGTATTTATTTAATCCAATATATAAATGTATTGTGGAGGAATACCTAAAATGTTAACTCTATGTTTAGTATATTTACAAAGATATTTCAGTAAATACAAACCGTGACCGCTTAGTTGACAGCACCGTCAAGAAAGGTTAAACGGCAAACGTGCTTGTTTGTGAAACCGAAAGATCGAGACTAGGCCCCCAGAATGTTCAGTGGAAACTTTTTAAGTGTATGAATATTGAGTACAAAATTTTCATCGGATGTTAATTCCTCACATGATAATTCATTATGTCTCGAAGCGTCGAAAACTGATAATTGGGGTTTTTATCCTTAGGCTAGGTTAGGTTAATGTGAGTTGTGATCAGTGGCGGCCAGCTCTAAAGAGCGCTAGTGCGACGCACTCCCAGAATTTCTGCCAATCCAAAAATTCCCTATCGTCGAATAATATATTTCCGACACGCCTCGTCACAAATCACAATACACACTTCGGTTATAATGCATACATAATATATCCATATAACTGTGTGCGTATCGAAGCAGATCGTTGTGTGTCTATATTCCGAGCGCTGGATCGTTTTTAAAATCGATCCAAACAGTCATGAAAATCCCTTCATAATTATCTACTAACTTCAAACCGTGGGTAGGTATAATGTGGGTTATATCCTTAACAGATCTTACGTGTACGAGATCGGCGATCTGAAAATTTCCACCACATCAAAAGGAACAGTTTGTTCACCAGCAGATTAAAAGGGGACACGTTTGTGTAATATTATTTTAGATATTGTGTATTTAATTTAACATCTAATCTTTCATTTAATGTTCCGCTTAGCATAATTAACAAAAACAATGTAGACATGCTGTGACAGGTCACAGGTCCAATACGCCATTGCGATTCGTTTCTTGGATGAGTAAGGAAGATTTAAAAATGCGCTGAACTTTGAAAAACGGTTAGAAATTAAACATTGTGATCAATATATATTTTACAACTCTTTTATAATTAGTAACGGATTATCAGATGCTTTTTCAAATTGTGTTAAATTGTTAAAAATCGTGTGTACAATCCTTATGACGTCGCACAGTGGGCTGAAAATCGCCTTTCATAGACATAGAAACTTGAATTTTCATGGGTATTTTTTTTGGCTAGAAATGGATTCTGCTGATCATTACTATGCTATAAAATTTCGTATGAAGCAATTGCGTGTACAAATGAAGGAGTTAAAATTTTTTAAAGAAAAAATTGTATGGCACTGACATTAAAAATGAGGCTATCTCTGGAATCATAAGGTTGGCCATTATATCCTTACACACAGATATGCTACTATTTATTTGTATTTTTTAGACATACTTCGTATTGTGGCGCAACTTGTGCGTTTTTTTTAAATCTTCAAAGTTGAAAAAAAAACTTTTTTTATGTTGATGATTCATTTTAATGCAAAAATGCTTAAATGCTTTACATATGAGTATGCTTTGTCTAGTTTACAATATTTTATTGACAATATAAACCAAAATTTTGCATTAAAATGAATCATCAACATAAAAAAAGTTTTTTTTTCAACATTGAGGATTTAAGAGACAACGGAAAATCGACCTAATCTACTAATAGGTAGGATATTTTCATATTTAAATTGTTTTAAAGGAGAAAGGAGTGTAAGGAGAATATATAACGCAAGGTTGAATGGTATAAGAAGTAGGGGACGTCCGAGGAAGACAAGGCACGATCAAATGAATCAGATAGTTGAGTCGGGCCATGTCAAGAGTCAGAAAAATACAACAGTATGTATGAGACGATGTATAATTGTGAATGAGGCAAAGAGTGTGTGCCGAGACCGAGTTGTTTGGCGGTCTGTCCTCTATGCCCACCCCTGCGGAAAACGGCGTGATGGTTAGTTAGTTAGTTGGTTAAAAATTATTTTAATTAGAACAGGTATATGTACAGATTTTTAGCGCACCACCGATTTTTGTGAGCACCAGCCGCCACTGGTTGTGATGTGATGAATTATCATGTGAGGAAGTATCGTGTCTGAATAAATTTACTATGGGAATTCAGACGGTAAGATCTCATAATAGTCCGATTAGACATGGAACCAGATTGAGGCAGCGTTTTGAGAAAAGTAACATTGGAACTTCCTAGCAAAACAACTACGTCACGCAAGAGATGCGATGGAAGTCGCGATGGTAGTGTTATATTATGAAATGAGTGACAGGTGGTGCTAATGTTGGATTGAAATAAGGTGTGGAAGGACTAATCTTCAGTTATTATATGGATGACTTGCCATAACATAAAATTTAGTTGTCAATTCAAATTTTTTTTTTTTTTACATTAACTACATCTCTGTGAGTTAATGTAATTTGTACCTATGTCATCTTTGAAGATGCTGTGAGGAGGGTCTTTTTGAGGAGAGGAAGGAGTGAATGTGGGTCTTGTTGTAGGAAGGAGGAAACACAGAGGCCGTCAAATCGTTCCAAGGCCGAGCTGTTGAACACAAGAACGAGTCGTAGAAGCAATCCGTTCTCATGTGACAAATGTTAGGGGATCAATGACGCTTTTTCCTCGGAGCATCTTCGATTGAAATACCGGTAAAACTAGAATAACATTCCCACCCGACGCCTGTGCTCTAAAGATTGCAATTTGTTTGTTAAGATGGGAGAATCTATCAAACGGACCGCCTGTTTCTGCACAGAGTCGAGGGTTTTTTTCAGGTAAATTGGGGCTCCTGACCAGAGATGGCTGCCAAATTCAACCGTGGGGCGTACTTGCAATTTGTACTGTAAGTATCTGCGGGCCCTGTACAGTACGCCCAGATGGAGCCCCCTTACCTGAGCTGGTCACTTAGAGTTACACCGAGCATATCGTTGAAGGAGACTAGATTGTCATTTTGATCCCTTTTAGAAGTAATCAGACATGATTTGGTCTTTGAAATATTGAATTAGACGAGATTATTCTTACCCCAAGAGAAAATGTACACCACAAAAGAGTCCCAACTGCTCCCGTCTGGAGCCAGTGAAACTATGGCATCAACAATTGGGGTATGTTGTGAGGCCGAAGGTAATAGGGGGGGAGGAGGAGATGGGGAAGAGAAAGGTAGGGAAGTACCTGGCAATTCAGATCTGGTCACCAAACACGGCTAAAGCCATTACAAGCAATTTTTCAATTCTGAATGGTGGTCTTACACCAGGGCGATACTGAGGGTATCTTGCACACTGGAACGTGCGGCAAATATACTATATATTACTATTAATTAATTGTTAATGAAATAACACAAATTAATGAAATAAAAATTATTTGCGCACGCCGGATTGGAACCCACGACCTTCTGATTGGGAGTCGAGAGCTTTACCCCTTGACCACGCCTAGTATTTTAAAGGAAAATGTTTAAAAAATACAATTTTAGAACCATATGCAACCGGCTAGGGCATAATAATTCATTGCATAAGGTTTTAAATACATTTCCCTAATGCTATTCTAAGCTAGTGTAACATTCTAATTAAATATTTTCCTTCAAAATAACTAATTAACCATTGCACTGTTTCTCCATTATCCACAACTCCTTCTACCAATCACATTTGCGTCAAATATTCTCCTTAAGCTCCTTTCTTTGTTCATTCGCTCTACATACCCAAACCATTGAGGAGTCCCTTTCTTAATTTTACTCATTACGCTCACATCAGCCTTGCATTCTTTGTGGATCTCCACATTTCTCACAAGATCATTCATGGTTTTAGCACACACACGCCTCAGGGATCTCATTTCAACACCATTCAGTCTACTTTCATCCTTCCTCTGCCAGTTCCGTGCCTCACTGCAATACATCAGGATAGGTACTAGCACTCCATTGTGGACTGCTAGCTTGTGCAATTAATGATATTGAAATAAAAATGTTCTATTATATTATAAGACACCATATATTTTTGCTTGTAATGGATTTTAACCGTGTTTTTTGACCAGTTCTGCATAGCCAGGTACTTCCCAATGGCCTCCGTGGTCGAGGGGCAAGACTCTGACTAGCAATAGAGTGGAAGATAGTCTCAGTATCGCCCTGTGTAAGATCACCATTCACATTTGAAACGTTGCTTTAAAAAGCTTTAGTTTGGTGATAAGATCTGAATAACCAGGTACTTTCCCATCTCCTTCCCCTCCCCACTGCCTTCAGCCTCACAATATACCACAATTAGGGATGCCACAGTCTTACAGGCTCCAAACAGGAGCAGTTGGGACTCTTGTGCAGTGTTCACATAATTTTTTTTTTTTTTAAACACAATGTTTAATAAAATTTTAACTTTGCAGAATATATGTTTTAGACACTTTAATAAGTTTTTTTTATTGACACGATCTAAAGTATCGACGCCCCTAACTGAAAACACAATATTGGGAATCAAATTTTATACACACATAATATTTGCAATAGGTAGGTACGTACAGAAAAAAAAATCTCAACGTTTATAGTTGATATTTTCAATAGCTTTAGCTATGTATAGAGACTAGATCTGTATATCCAGGTACCTCCCAATCACCCTCTTCGCATTTCCTTTTCCTACAGATGTTAACGTCATTTTTTCAACACGAATTCCAACGCGACAAGTATTATTTTTAATTTAGTTTTCTTTTTATATAATAAATGCAAATAAATATAAATTGTTTGTTAATAGTGATAAATTAAATATAAATTAATTTTAAATGTTTTATAGTCGTGAACAAAACACATCTATGCGAAACGACTTATGTAAAATTGGCGTGCAAAAAAAAACGAAAAACCGTTGAGAGCACGTCTTTAAAATGCAAGAACAGTTAAAGAATGTATCAAAATTTGAACATATATAAATGGAAAAATATTCGCAATTGAATTTTGCACAATATATTTGAATATGTTATATAAATAACGTATACTTTTTAAGTTATTGGTGTTTTAAAATAGTGAAAAATGTGCAGTCGACGTGTCAGATTGCGTCAACATTTTTATGGTTTTATCACAAACAATACGTGCTTAAATAAGCCGATAACAGTTTTAAAACACAGTTTTAACGTTTTAAAGTGGATTTAACAATCATTCAACAATGAATTCTACGTATTTCTATTTGTAAAATACATTTTAAAACAAATAATAGCGAGCAAAAGTCCGCCATTTTTTGCCGCGTTTCCGCAACCTGTTTAGCCACCAAATTTCATAGGAAAAACGCAAAAAATCCAACAAAATAAAATGTAGATAGTTTATCTATAAATAAATCACTAAATAAATAACATTTAAACAGAATTTAACACGTTTAAATCACTTTAATCAAAAACATAACCCACCTTTCAAGATCCGCCATCTTTATAAAACTGTGTTTGTATTTTTTTTAAACGTTAATAAAACTTATTAAACTATGTTTAAAACACTCGAAGATATTTTTTAAACACGTGTTAACATCTCGTTAACTGCTTTTATATTAGTTTTAGTGTATATACAACGTAATGTTAGGTAAATTAAATGTTTTTGCGGAACTAAAGCGACGCGTCGCCGACCGCCATTATCGTCAATATGAAATATAAAATAATCCGCCAAAGTCCGGCAAACAGCTGAGTCTGCCAACCGGAGGATACTAGAGAGGGGCGGCACATACTCGAGGCTCTCGAACCGAACATAATATATCGATTATTCTCGAAACGGTACTGTTTTAAAGGAAAGCCGATGTTTATGGCGATAAGTTTGGGGCTTGCTTTACTTTTGAAAGGGTATGCAGTTTTATTGAGTTGTCTGTTTAAGTGATAGCATTTAAATTTTTTGGGATTTCTGTGTAGCAAGTTATGACCCATTGACCAGCAGCTGAGAATTAAAGTTCCAAAATGCTTGCAACTGAACGATCGATTTATTTCATTAAAAACTTGCTCTAATATACACCTACATTGTGCTACAAAATGCTCAAAACGCATGATGATAAATTATTAAATATCGTGTAATTCTTGTAAGTATTTATGATTTTTCAATAATGTCTAAACAAAATAAGTGTGTGAAAAAAATCTGAAATATTTTAGTTTGTAAGACCTTAAATAAATAGAAAAACTGAGGTATTTTCGTCACAAAACACGTTCTCGGATTTATTTTGTAATGATTTTAATTGAACTAAATTTAAAATTCTGAAAAGTGTATTTATTGGATTATGTATTGATTTATTTTTCTGTATGATTATATGAATTGAAATTTGTGTTGCATAATACGACAACGACCAACGTTATAACCTTAGTATGTTAAAAATAAACTTAGTTTTTCAAAATTTAAAAAGTGCGTTTACCAGATAAAATAACAATCTTACCAAATCAATTTATGTTTTTTTGTAAAAAAGAGTCAACACGTCTAGAATTTGATTTAAAAAGGACACATTTCCGATATTGTGTGGTTATTATACGTAAATAGCGATTTTTATCTTATGGCCCAGATTTCCGCATTTTTACCGATTTATAACATATTTTTCTTGAAGGCTTTAAGTTTTTAAGTTCCTGGAAAAATATTATTTATTTTTGAAGATAATATCTGTAGACTGTCGAGCCAAAACTGTAAAGAAGCATGAAAGAGTCGTGTTTTATTAAACATTTTCACAATTTTCGCTTGAATATTATCGTTTTTAATATTTTTAACATTCTTATTTACGCGTCTCCCCTTCTTCTTCTTTTTGAGCGCCTACCACTGGGCCTTAACCCCTAAGAAATCTGGCGTATTTTTTCTTCTTCTTCTCGTGCCCTGTCCGGTCAACGAACGTTGGCTATCATGTTGGCTATGCGGACTTTGTTTACTACGGCCCGGAACAGCTCTACAGTAGACTGGCCAAATCACTGTCTCAGGCCAAACTGTTTTTTTTCTATGAATTTCTATGAATGTAAAAATATTTCCGCTTTGCAATAAAATCTAAATAAAAAATAATATTTCTGATCATATCCGAAAACTAAAAGCACCTTCCTCCTTGCCGCTAAAATATATTAAATTCACACATTTTTTTAAACAATTATTCTAAAAAAAATAACTAATTTCATAATTCCAGAATATATAGAAACCACCGCGGACGTGCGCACAACAACTCACCGAAGTTTCACCCGGTAATTACTAAATATAACTAACTAACCAACTCGCCGTTTCCCCGCAGGGGTAAGCAGAGAGGACGGACCGCCAAACCACTCGGTCTTAGCACACACTCTTAGCCTTATTCACGTTTATACATCGTCTCATACATACTCTTCTATTTTTCTGACTCTTGACATGGCCTGACTCAAGTATCTGATTCACTTGATCGTGCCATGTCTTCCTCGGACATCCCCTACTTCTTATACTATTCACATTTGCGTCATATATTCTCCTTACGCTCCTTTCTTTCCAAAATATACACAACGCAAATAAGATATTACAAAGAAACATATCAAAGGTACCCACTATGAAATATTATTTAATATCTGTAAACTGTCTCATCACACTGTAACCAATGTACTGTTTGTTTCTGTAATCTTAATATATAAAAACGAATGTTTCTTTGTTTGTCCCTTATGCGCTCCTAAACCATTGGCGATTTGACGTGTGCATGCCCGCGATGGTTTATATATATATATAGAGAGAGCTCTGGCTTTATGAAATTATTTCCTATTCTATTCATCCGATTGCGATGACACATTGGTGTTTTATTCTGCCCACGACCGCGAAGGTTTCTATATTCAATAGTGAGTCGTGGCGTTGTGAAATTTGTGTAAAATTTTTGCAATAGTTTGCGCGCGAGTTATTTGGAAAATGAATGTATTTCATATAGTTTAGCGGCAGTGAGTGAACACGGGATATGAAGGGACGCGGGAGGGAAACGGGGGCGGAGATGCATGGGAAAGGACACGCAGGGAGAAATAATTTCTTACTTTTTGTGGCAATTCAACGCATGCCGGGTACTAGCAAGTTGCTAATACATATAAAATAAAAAATAATCGAAAACTATTCTATTATAAAATAGTTGAGTGCAATCACTAGTCTTCCCTCCAAAACAGCTGAGCAATACCAACTTGACAGAGGAATGCGAGACGAAAAAACTAAATAAAAAAACACTTTTGAAACTGTTTTGTTCATGATAATATACCTGAACAAGACAGGTACGCGCACCCAGCGGCAGTATACTAGCTCTCTACACTCTGGGCGTGTTATTTGTATCCACTAATATAGCTTAATTTGCCCTTTTTCCGGTAAAATTGATAAAAAAATTCTTCAGTAGCTAGGTACTTATCATAATTCCTAGAATTCAAGGAATTGCAAATAAAAATGCGAATATATTTACTCTGTTGACAATTTTACACGATTCTACTTGCTAACAAGTCACCTTTTTATTGTTCTCTATTATTATAACATTAAAATGTAACAAACATTCAATAATTATTGTATCCTGTACTTACCTAAATACTAGCTTTTATCATACATACATCATACTTTGTTTTATGTCAGGTTTTATATAAACCTGACATATTATTTTATTTCGTTGTGCTTCGCCCAGTTTAAGTGTTGGTGACTATAAGACATCACCCTTTTGAAAAACCAACTACTTTTAACATTATGGGGGTTTCTCACCATCCTCCCGTTAGCTTATCTACCCTAATAACAATAACGAATATTATTAAAAATAAAAATAAAATACTCGCAGTGGTTAGAAACTTCCGACAACTTATCCAATATATAGCCACTATTCGTAGGTTCGAGTACCGAATTATAAACTCCAACTTAATAATTAAATAAACCGTAAATCGTAAATCGAAAATATTCGTTATTAGGGTAGATAAGCTACTGGGAGGATGGTGAGAAACCCCCTAAACTACAGAATACTTATTTAATAGGTAGATATATAAGAGTAGACATTATTACATTGAGACCGTGAATAATGAGAGGAACACTCTTCACCCCAACATAAATCTTCTTATTATTGAATGAAAGCGAAAAATGATTCTTCTTCTTCATACTTTTTTCCTTAAATATAGTATTATAGATGGTACCACTTCCGTTTGCAAATCGCATATGAGCGAGAGATAAGTGTGCACATTACGGCAGCAGCTCCGTGGAAAAGGGCACGTTCATGGACGGGTCAGAACGGTTTCCATACAGTGTGGCGTTGGAGATTTACTCGGAGTCGGGTTCCTTAAGATGATAGACTTCGCTTTTCGGCCCATACAAAAAGGACGCCCGGGAAAAAACACTTTTCTACATCGAAAATTGCACAAAATGAATATATTTTTTTATACTGCCTTCTAGAGGGTAAAAACTATGTCGGTATGTTTTCGAATTTTCGATGCGTTTCGGATTAACGTAAACATTCACTGTCAAACATGTACGATTTATCAAAAAATATTATTTAAGGAAAAAGTGCTGCTAACTCAACTCTCATAAAGAATTATAAAATTATAAAAAGCTACAGACGTAGCTTCTTCTTTCTAAAAAATATATATATTTTTAAATTTCAATTTCGTGAAAGTTTCGGTGTAGAAAAGTGTATTTTCCATAAACCCCTTTTCGAGTGATTTCTGTAGGTAAATTTGGGCGTTGTCTCATTCGCACATTTCGCATTCGCATGTATTGTAAGTGTGCGTGAGCTTATTGTGAGCGGGACAGAATGACAGACGCGGGTGTTCCGCATGTGGTTCAAAGTCTAGCCTCTTAATTTGAACCATACGGGCATTACCGTATTAATATACTTCGATTACACGAGTAGGTATATAATTTTATTTCTTTTCAATATTATCTTCCAATAACAAGTGTAACACTTCAGCAATGTTATTTCTGTGTACTGGTAGGTATATACTTACAAAATACTGTTTACTACTGTAGGTATACCTACTTATAATATCACGTATACTTTTTATGGCGTTACTAAGTAACTAACCATCACGCCGTTTCTCCGCAGGGGTAGGCAGAGATGAACGACCCCCCAAACAATTCGGTCTCGGCATACATTCCTTGCTTCATTCATTTTCATACATCTTCTCATACATACTCTTCTATTATTCTGACTTTTGATATGACCCAACTCAAGTATCTGATTCACTCGATCATGCCATGCCCTCAACATCTTCTACCATTCACAACGTTGCGTCTATATTCTCTTTACACTCCTTTCTTAATTCATTCGCTCTACATGCCCAAACCATCTACGCTGACATCAGCCTTGCATTCTTTTCAGATCTCCACATTTCTCACACGATCATACATGGTTTTACCACTCATACGCCTTGGCGATCTCATTTCTACAGCATTCAGTCTACTTTCATCCTTTCTCTGCCAGTTACATGCTTCACTGGGTAGGTACCAGCACTCCATTGTGGACTGCTAGCTTCGCTTCTTTGGACAGCTTTTTTTTGGCGCCAACGGCATTAATGGAGTTATCTGCATTTACCCTTCTTTCAACATCGCTATCAGCCTTCCAGCTCTCGTAAACATACTTCCCAAGTACACAAACTCATCCACCTGCTCCCAGTATTCATCATTCATTAACAACTATATTGCACACTGTTTTCGTACTCTCTCTTTCAAACACCATGACTTTAGACTTACTTACATTCATCATTAACTCATTCTTCATACATACTTCGTTCATCCTAGATACTAGAGACTGATATAAATAAAAACATTATTCCCAAAGTATCTCCCAGAAAGAGGCGGGGATTCCGATTTGGATTTTTTCAAGGACTGGGGGATCACCGTTGTTTTTCCTACTGTCCATCCTGATTAAGAACTCCGTGCACGCCTATGCAGGACTCCAACCACTTCTTTCTCCCACTTCCTCTTCGCACATACACACAGACTCACAGACTCACACAGACTGTAGACTGTAGTATTGAAATAGCCAACGGTTCTGGACGATAGGGAAAGTGGTTTCGCGGCATTCATTGCTTGATGTTATTTGGATTTTGTTCACAGATCGTCTGTCGTTACCAGGGAAACTAAATAGGATATGAGGAAGAAAAATATCTTCTTTGTAGATAGTAATAATAATAAAAATAATACATGTTCGTAATAAGCATTAACTTTGTGGCTCGTTATAATTTACTATAAAATATATAAATTTGTTTTAAACCACTTTAATTTTAATTACACTCTACCGGTTTCGGAAGAACCCTTCCTTCGTCAGAGAATATTAAAACTGAGAAAAAATCGGAGAATATTAAAACTAACCTATGATACAAAATATTGATAGATATATACCAAACATTTAGGTGCTGGAGTGGGAGGTCAGAGGGGGAGGGGGGTAGTTGCGGGAAATCCAACAATAACAGAGCGGTTTATTGGAAACATATCTAGAATGGGACTAAACGATAAATTAATTTGGTTATTCAATATATTAGCGTTATTATTTAGGGATTTTTTTAAATTTCAAGTGCTTCCAGGTTATCTAATTTTTTGCTTATGATGAAAAAAAATAAATTCACATACACAATTTATTAGGCAAATGTAAATAATAAAAATCGGAAATTTTGGATTCAAGAAGGTGTTAGTACATTTTAATTATTTGGCAGTTAACTTTTTGATTTGAATATAAAGCGTGGTATTTTCTCTTTAAAACAATGTTTAGATCATATTTTTATCCGTACTCGCTAGTAAATTATTAATTTGTACAGCGCCCTTTACCCGTCAGGTCAGGTTTTCGGAATGACCCATGGTCTCATAAAATCGTTGTGACTCTTTAATATCATGGTTAGAAATATAATATAAACCGTGGTAGAAAGAGAAAACATCACGCTTCATAAATAAATAAAAAAGTTAACCACAAAACTAGTAAAATGTACACTTTTATAAAACCAAAGTTTAAGATCAAAATTTGAAAAAAAAAAAATTATATTTAATAATTTTTTATTAATTATTTTTACATGAAATGACAAAAAAGTAAGCCGACGAAAACGTTTATAATACATTTTTCTAACAAAATATGTGTGTGTTTCGTTTATTCTTTTTTCATTATCGGTAATTTTAGTTTTAAAAAAAAGTAAGGTGAGCTATTTTTAAAACTTTTTTTATGTTTGCATGCATAATTTTTATATTTCTAAAATTAAATGCTTATTTTGATTTATAAAATTTGAAAGCGTATTTTATCATAATTCTAAAACAGTTTTTATTTTTCGAATACGTTTAGAAATTTTCCACTAATTTGGATTTTATTGAAAAGCGGAAACATTTTGAACCTCTAGAAACGTACTAAACTTGTCTAGTAGGATGTTCGTTATAGTCGACTTTCGATTTCGTCGGGAGCCGTTGGGATACGCGGGTTCAAAATCCTCAGATGACGGTTGGATATATTCCACTTAACCACACCACACACAAGTAAACAACCACACAGCATATAACCACACAGCACACAACCACACAACATTCAACCACACTGGCAAACACAAAACTTCTATTGGCTGTCATGGTAGGATTATAGTGATTTTCAAATATAAGAATCATTGTATTGTGTCGTTTGAATTTATCCGACAGGTAGAAATAGTGTATTTCTATGAACGGTGGTAGACCCAGGTCCAAAATAGCATGCTAATAGAATACTGTTTAGATGATTGACAATATCAAGGAGGATACTGTGTTTTTACTTATGTCGGCAGAATATCTCTTAATCTTAAACATGCGAACACCTCAGCACAGGTTCTTCCAGTGAGGTGTTCACAAAATGCTACTATTAGCCTTCTTACATACCTTTTTACATCCTGTTACTGAATATGAACTTTTTTTTTGTACTACTATGTAAACTATTGTAATTATGTACAAGTATAGAAATAAATAAATAAATAAAAGATTTGTATAGCGCCGTTTTTGGAAGAAATCACCTCAACAACCACCGCTGTAAAAAAAATATACTTACTAATGCTTTTCTAATAGAATTCAACTGCTAACCCTGTACAAATCGCAAGTGCGCCCCACGGTTGAATTTGGCAGCCAACTCTGGTCTGGAGCTCCATAATACCCGAAAAAAAACCTTCGACTCTGTGCAGAAACGTTTGCAAACAGTGTTTGATAGATCCAATCTTTAGAGCACAGGCATCGGGTGGGTTCTACCGGTATTTCGATGGAAGATACTCCGAGGAACTAGTGTCATTGATCCCCTTGGCAGGTGCATTCTACGGCCGGCGTGGTACAGAGGCAAGGCTTTGGACTCCCATTTCGAATAATACTAATAAGAATTTCGCGTCTGTTACGAATATCATGGCTAGCAGTCCACAATGGAGTGGTGGTACCTACCCTGATGTATGGCGGTGAAGCTTGGAACTAGCAGAGAAAGGATTATAGTTTATTGAATGCTGTAGAAATGAGATCCCTGAGGCGTATGTGTGGTAAAACCATGCATTATCGTGTGAGGAATGTGGAGATCCGAAAAGAATGCAAGGCCGGTGTGAGCAGGGACGCTTAGATGGTTTGGGCATGTAGAGCGAATGTATGAAGAAAGGAGTGTCAAGAGAATATATGACACGGAAGTGAATGGTAGAAGAAGTCGAGGAAGCCCAAGGAAGACATGGCACGAGTGAATCAGATACTTGAGTCGGGCCATGTCAAGAGTCAGAATCATAGAAGAGTTTGTATGAAAGTGAATGAGGCAAGGAGTGTGTGCCAAGACCGAGTTGTTTGGCGGTCCGTCCTCTCTGCCTACCCCTGCGGAGAAAAGGCGTGATGGTTAATTAGTTACGAATAACATTGACGACAATATGGTAGGATTCTTTAAAAAAATATTCATATTGGTATCACGTGTTATATATTTTTTTAAATGCGTAAAGTCTCGAGGGTGTAATGCACCGAATTATAAATACCTAGAACGGTAATCAATACCGGTTTAGAAGATTTATAATGAGACCTTTCGAACGTAACCTGTCCCGATCAAAATTTAAAATCTTTTTTTACATTAGCTCCACAAAGAAGGCTCCAAGAAAAAATTATCCCCCAGGGCCTGTCATCTTTGGAGATGCTCTATGGAGGGTCTTTTTGGGGAAAGGAAGTTCTGGGAAAGAATAAGATATAAGTACGCGACCAACGCATCCGCCGCCACGACCTAGAAAAACCTCAACCCAGGAACGTACGTGATGTGTAAACCATACATTTTTGTGTGAACTGTATGTGGATACTGTAAATGTTTGCGTAAACTGTAAATTTTTGTGTAAACCGTAAATACTGTAAATTTTTGCGTAAACTGTAAATACTGTAAATTTTTGCGTAAACTGAAAATACTGTAAATTTTTGAGTATACCGTAAATACTGTAAATTTTTGCGTAAACTGAAAATACTGTAAATTTTTGAGTAAACCGTAAATACTGTAAATTTTTGCGTAAACTGTAAATACTGTAAATTTTGGCGTAAACTGAAAATACTGTAAATTTTTGTGTAAACCGTAAATACTGTAAAGTTTTGCGTAAACTGTAAATACTGTAAATTTTTGCGTAAACTGAAAATACTGTAAATTTTTATGTAAACCGTAAATACTGTAACTTTTTGGGTAAACTGTAAATACTGTAAATTTTTGTATAAGCTGTAAACGGTGTAAATGTCTGTGTAAACTGTAACACTGTATATGTTTGTGTAAGTCGTAAATACTGTAATTTTTGTGAAAAACTGCAAACATTTGTGTAAACTGTAAATACTGTCAATATTCCAGTAAACTCTACACGTTTGTGTAAACCGTACATGTTTATGTAGACCGTAAATAGTGTAAATGTCTGTGTAAACTGTAAACACGGTAAGTGTTTATATAAGCTGTAAACGGTGTAAATGTCTGTGTAAACTGTAAACCCTGTACATGTTTGTGTAAGCTGTACAACTGTACATGTTTGTGTAAATACTGTAAATGTTTGTGGAAAATAGAAAACATTGTAAACGTCTGTGTAAACTGTAAATATTTCTCTAAACTGTACCCGTTGTGTAAACTGCAAATGTTGTGGTAAATACTGGAAATGTTTGCGTAAACTGTAAACACGGTAAGTGTTTGTATAAGCTGTAAACGGTGTAAATGTCCGTGTAAACTGTAAACCCTGTACATGTTTGTGTAAGCTGTACAACTGTACATGTTTGTGTAAATACTGTAAATGTTTGTGAAAAACAGCAAACATTGTAAACGTCTGTGTAAACTGTAAATATTTCTCTAAACTGTACCCGTTGTGTAAACTGCAAATGTTGTGGTAAATACTGTAAATGTTTGCGTAAACTGTAAACACTGTAAGTGTTTGTATAAGCTGTAAACGGTGTAAATGTCTGTGTAAACTGTAAACCCTGTACATGTTTGTGTAAGCTGAACAACTGTACATGTTTGTGTAAATACTGTAAATGTTTGTGGAAAACAGCAAACATTGTAAACGTCTGTGTAAACTGTAAATATTTCTCTAAACTGTACCCGTTGTGTAAACTGCAAATGTTTGTGTACACTGTACGTATTTGTGTAAACTTTAATCAGTGTAAATCTTTATATTTTGCTGTATTTCAGCAGGAATTAGGCAAACTGAGTTTATTTCGTTCGTCCTGACACGCCCGCAGAACACTTCTGTCGGTTTTTTCGGTTGGGTGGTGTTATCCGACACTGTAGGAAAAGTGCATAGCGGCGGAAAAAGGAAGTTAATCACGTCAGCATGAGATCGATGTCATGCACACATCACACATGTTGCGCATCGTATCGGTTTCATGTCGTTCGTGGAAGGACTGAAAAGTAGACCGCACAAGAGTCCCAACCGTCAAAAACAAATGGGGGGGTGGTAGGGGAGGGTTCAAATAACAATAATAATAATTGGATAATTTGTAGAGCGCCGTTTTTTGTGAGAAATCACCTCAAGGGCGCTGTACATTTTATTATGAACTAGCTTCTGCCCGCGATTCCGTCTGCGCAAGATTAGTACTTCGATTAGCCTATTTTCTTTTCGTAGGTCTTATCCACGTATATACCAAAATTCTTAACCTATTATTTTTAAAATATCTATAATTCTTGATTTTATTCAAGGGCTCCTTCAAATAAATTCACTAATTTAACTTTGGTTTTAGAATCATTTTTTTTTCAAAATGCCATTTTCAAATTTTGACATTTTCTATTAAACAATAATTATTATTTGCAATACATGAAAATAGCAAGCTATGGGTATAAATTATAGCCTATATGTTATTCTGATGTATGAGCTACATTATTGTAAAGTTTCATTAAAGTCCATTCAGTGGTTTTTGCGTGGAAGAGTAACAAACATACATACATCCATTCAAACTTTCGCGTTTATAATTTTAGTAAGATTCTTAGACTCTATCTAGATATATTATTTACAAATAGATACAGAAACATACTTACCTGGTAGGTCACTTCCTATAAAAACACTTTAATGAAAAAGTTTTTACTTGGAGAAGATACGACTTTGCACGCGGAGGATTTTATATTTAAAACACTGGTCATTGCACGATTTTACATTTGCTGTTCATATTGCATAACGCCGTTTTCCGCAGGGGTAGGCATAGAGGACGGACCGCCAAACAACTCGCAATTTACATACACGCCTTGCCTCATTCACATTCATACATCTATTATTCTGACTCTCGAAAAGGCCGTCTCAAGTATCTAGTTCACTTGATCGGGACATATCTTCTTCTATCATTCACAACACTGCGTCATATATTCTCCTTACACTCCTTTGTTCATTCATTCGCTCTATATGCCCAAACCATCTAAGCGTCCCTTTCTTAATATTACTGATTACGCTCACATCAGCCTTGCATTCTTAATTGCGGATCTCCACATTCCTCACACGATCATACATGGTTTCACCACACATACGCCTCAGGAATCTCATTTCTGCAGCATTCAGTCTACTTTTATCTTTCCTCCGCCAATTCCGTGACTCACTGCCATACATCAGGGTAGGTACCAGCAATCCATTGTGGACTGCTATTATACTTGCAAATACGAATTTACTTACATTTTTATACAATTAGTTACAATGCGGCGGGCTGTGAGGCTGAAGGTAGTGACAGACATGCAGCTCACATCAAAAAGATACTTATAACATAATAGCGCTCGCCATACAATCCCATACAGACCCGCCAGACGTAAAAAGATCATGTGTTATAAGCGCGGTTTGAGTCTTCGCTAATCGGCGTTATTTTGCGTAACCGCTAGCAGCGCGATATCAGAAAAGTTATGCGACCCCCCCCTACGCCGTAAACAGCAGAGGGGGTCATTTTTAATACGCGGAGTGTCACGTAGCGCCGGCAAATTGACATATCCAGTACAAAGAAATGATGTTTTTCAAAGGTGGAGAAATACGCTTTCTGTTTCCCTTGGTCACGCCATAACTTCAGAACGACTTTACCTATTTCATTCATCTTTTTTTTAAAGTTTTCTAATAGTTTGTAGAAGGTTCTTACAAAAGGAAAAATTAAGAAAATTGGATAATTTCAGAAAATTTAACGACTATTTTAACTTCGTACGTTTGGCAGTTCGTGCGTTTGATATATTTAGAGATATTTCCTATACTATTCATCCGATTGCGATAAAAAATTTGGTGAGTTGATGTGGACATGCCTGTGAAGGTTTATAAATTATAATATAATATATTGGTGAGTTATAGAGTTATGAAATTCGCAAAAAAATGCAATAGGGCATACGCGAGTCGGTTGAAAAATGAGTGTATTTTATGGAGTTTAGCGGCAGGGAAAAAAGTCGCGAGTTGGATGGCAATCCGGGAGGGGCGGAGAGGAATGAAGGAGGGGTGGTTCGCGGGAGAGAGGACGAGGGAGGGGAAAAGCGGAGAAGGTGAAAGGGGAATTCGTGAGGGGGGAGGTTCGCGAGAAGGAAAAGAACGCGGGAGGGAAAGGTGACGAGGATGGGGAAGAGGTGGCGGTAGGGGAACGGGCACGATTGGGAAAGGACACGCAGGGAGAAACAATTGGCAATTGAAACAAAGGCTCGCCGTATGTTTTGTCTAATTAAAATTACTGATAACGATGAAAAATATAAACAAACCCATATTTTATTAGACAAATGTATAATAAAAACGTTATCGTCAACTCACTTTTTGCCGTTTTGTGTAAAAATAATTTATAAAAAATTCAGGTTAGAGTTTAGAGTTTATTTATTATTTTTTTTTTTCATTTTTAGGTCGAAAAATTGGTTTCATAAAGGTCTAGGTGAATATAAAGCATGTTTTTTCTCTTTCTAACACATATTTCTAACCATGCTGGACCCGACTCTTCAAATAGATCAGTATCGCCCTGAAATACCACCAATTTCGGAATGGAAATTTAACCCCTCAGGCTAATTTGTTCTCGTTTCGGAACAACTCATATAGGTCTCATAAAAATCGTTGTGTCTCCCTTACTCTCAGAGTCAGAAATATGATATAAACGGCGGTAAAAAGAGAAAACACAATTAACGACAAAATAAACAAAATATACCTACACCTTTATAAAATCAATGTTTCGGATCGCAGTTTGAAAATAAATTATGAAACTTTGGGAATTTTTTAAAATTATTTTTACATGAAAAGACAAAAAAGTAATGTGGTAATAAAATAACGTATACTACATTTTTTGTCTAATAAAATATGAACATGTTTTTTCATTATCAGTAGCTAGGTAATTTGGGAGACAGGAATTGGTACCGCCGCCCTGGGAACCATTTATTGGATAACCAACACCTCTGCCATAGGTCACCCCTAGTGGTTCCCTACTTTTGGTGACTTAGCAGGGGTGCCCGAGTTCATCAGGTCAGGTTTGGGGGCGGATGATCTGGACTCATTAAACGACAGATTCCTATACACCCGCATACCCTTTTCCTTCCCAGAACTTCCCCTCCTTCCCTTCCTTAAAAGTACCCTCCACACAGCATCCCCAAACCTCCCCAGAACTTCCCCTGGGGTGAGGTTTGTCTAGGTTTGGGGATGGATGATCTGGACTCACTGAACCCCAGATTCCTACCCACCCGCATACCTTTTTCCTTCCCAGAACTTCCCCTCCTTCCTTTCCTTAAAATACCCTCCACACAGCGTCCCCAAATATGGCATAGGCTCTGAGGGATATCATTTTCCTCAGGGCGTCCTGTGTGGAGCTAATGTAAAAAAAATTTTAGTTGTATAAAAAAAATCTAAGGTGAGTCATTTGTAAAACTTTTTATGTCAACCTTATTTATTATCAACCGTTTTTTTTACTAATTACTGTTTTTTTTTTTATTACGCCATTTTTTCTAACTAAAGTGTGTCGTGGTTGTGATTGGAATTTCCGGCACGTGGCAAAAGGATGACTAGGTCTGAATAGACAGGTGCCCCCTTAGACAGGATACACGCACATTAAATCACATCCTGCGTAAATTAAAAAAAAAAAAAACTTGGAAACTGGCCCCAAATTAAGGCCGTTATTTTCGTCTCAATAAGTTGATATGCAATACAAAAATATATATATATTTATTGCAAAATATTATTCATAACGGATAAGCGATAGTTAGCCCATATAAGTTGCATTACGTAACCTTCAGTTGTCCGTTAACGATTACGCGTTGAGATAAGATGACATAAAAAAAAAATTCAACCATAACCGGCCGCCGAAGGTTAGCCCTTACTATAATGTATGGGGTAATCGGGCGGTCGTAACCGACGGCAGCCGGTTACACCATACAAAAATGTATGGCATAACTGAGCTATGATAACCTGGCGTAATCGGTTACTCCATATAAAAATGTAAGGCGTAACCGAGACATTATAACCCGTGATACGAGGTTCGCCTATACAAAAATTAAGGCAGCAATCGGCGGTTGAAGTTTAAATATATCTGAAAAGGAGATGTTGAAAAGATGAATGGAATCCGAACGTTAGCCGCGTGAGAGGGATGCAAATAGAGAGGATACACTAGTGTGACAGAGAAAGAGATATGCGATAAAAAAATGTATGCGGGCGTTGTACTGTGTAAGTTCGAAAGGGATGGAAATAACATTCCAGAGAAATTACGCATTTAAAACCTGTGAGAGTGAAAGAGATGGGTGTATCAAGTGTGACTGTGGGAAAATTTTTCCTGGACGTTTATAAAAAGTGATGAAGCATTTGTAGGAAGTCATTCCCTATGTTCGGGATGCTGTGGGGAGGGTCTTTTTGAGGAGAGGAAGGAGTGGCCCGTGTTTTATGAGGGAGGAAACACAGAGTCCAGTAAATCGATCAAAACCCGAGCTGTTGAACTCAAGAAAGAGTCGTAAAAACTACCCGCAAATGTTGTGCGCGTTGTTCCAAATATGCGCCGGTGCCGACGCGAGTTCCTCGGAGCATCTCCCATTGAAATACCGTTAAAACAAGGACAGCATTCCCACCCGACGCCTGTGATCTAAAGATTGCAATCCGTTTGTAAGAACTCTATTTTTTAATTTGGGAGGCCGTTATGGATACCGCTGCCCCGGGAACCATTTATTGGATAACAAAAACCTCCACCACAAGTTACCCCAATGGTTCGATACGTTTAGTGACTTAATGACTGCCCGGGTTCATGGGGGTCAGGTTTGTTCAGGTCTTGGCGATGAATGCATTTGCCCACCTATTGCGCGGCAGGCCGGATCGGGAGAGACTGGTTGAGGGAGACCTTTTGACGTTGCCAGCAAGATTCCTATCCACGCTTCACACATTTTTCCTTCCCATAACTTCCCCTAGTTCCTTTTAAAAATACCCTTTACACAGCATCCCTAAAGGAGACATAGGCTCCGAGTGGAATTATTTTCCTCAGGGTTCCTGTGTGTAGCTAATGTATACATTATAATATGAACATATTTATAATGTATTTTTAAAAAATTATTAAAATATTAAAATAAAAATATATACCTGCCTTATATATGTTTTTATATACATACATTATATTATATCACCAGGCCCCCTAGCACACTCGATCAATAAGGATTGATAGGAAAACTTTCGGTAACTTCTCAAAATTCCCCAGCATGACTGCAGATCGCTAACGTACAAACAACAGTTAATGTCGAATATATTAAGGACACTTAGTCGTTGTGAACTGACACTTATTCGTTGGCGATCTGCAGTCATGCTAGGGAACGATGAGCAGCTATCGAAAGTTGTAAATTTATTTTATTTTATTTATTTGCGTTATAAATTATATATGACACTGGATAAGTATGTTTATGTCATTGACCAATAAAATAACGACATTTAGATACAGGACCATAATTTAAAAAAAATGCAACAATATACCTAATACAAACAATAATTCTGATTAATGCATCATCAATTTATAAAATGTTTTATGATATACATATTTCTAAGGTTTACACTTAAATTTTAAAGCATATCAATAATATCTTTGAGGAAAAGATTTTATTAAAATATAAACTACTAAAAGTAAAAGAGAAAATGTGAGGAATTAATAAAAAAAAATAATTTACAATGATATTAAGTTTTTGGTTAAACATATGGCAATCATTATCGATCGAGCGTGCTAGGGAGCCAGGTGATTATGTTTCTTCTTTTCTTCTTCTTCTTCGATGGCGCTACAGCCCATATCGAGCTTTGGCCTCCCGCAACATTCGCCTCCAACTACTCCTGTCCTCAGCAGCTGACTTCCAGTTTGTTATCTGGAGAAGCTGTGCTGCATCCCCTTTTACTTCGTCTTCCCACCTCAGTCTGGGTCTTCCCACTTTTCTCTTTCCACCTGGGTGTCCAGCCATAATTCTTTTTGGGACGCGTGTGTCCGGCATTCTCTGTACATGTCCAGCCCATCTCAACCTGAGGAGTCTCATATGGGCTGAGATATTGGGGGCCTGATATATGTCATACAGTTCTTTGTTGTGCCGGATGCGCCACTGTTCCCCCTCTTTCACGGGTCCACATATTCTTCTTAACACTTTTCTTTCAAAAGTATCCAGCATTTCAGCCATCTTTGCAGTCAGTGTCAGCGCCTCACATCCATATGCCAAAACAGTTCTGACAATGGTCTTATATATGGTTACTTTCGTTTTCCTGTGGACGCTACGTGACTTAAACACTGGCAGCAAAGAGAAGTATGTTTTGTTGGCTGCTGTGATTCTCCTTCTGATTTCTGCTGGATCCTCATTGTTCTCTGTCAGACTGGAGCCCAGGTAGGTGAATTGATCGACCACTTCGTATGAGTAGTTGTCTTTAAATTGTGCACTACCTCTTCTTCTATGTGAAGGGTTTCTGCTCTGTATCATCATTTTCGTTTTGTCAACATTAATCCGCAGTCCTACTTCCCGCGCCGCTATTTCTAAAGGGTCGAACACCTCCTTAATAGCTGTATTTAATAGCTTTTATTTATATATAATAAACTTATTTAAAGCCTAAGAATTCATAATAAAATGTACAGCTGACGTGATTTCTAACAAAAACGGCGCTCTACAAATTATCCAATTATTGTTATTATTATTAAATGTCGAAAGCTGATAGAGATATTGAAAGAATGATAAATGCAGGTAACTCCATTAATGGAGGACTGAATGCCGTTGGAGCCAACAAAAAGCTATCCAAATAAGCGAAGTTAGCAGTCCACAATGGAGTGCTGGTACCTACCCTTATGTATGGCCGTGACGCGTGGAAGTAGCAGAGAAATGATGAAAGTAGACTGATGCTGTAGAAGTGAGATCCCTGAGGCGTTTGTGTGGTAAAACCATGTATGATCGTGTGAGAAATGTGGAGATCCCAAAAGAGTGCAAGGCTGATGTCAGCTTAGATGGTTTGGGCATGTTGAGCGAATGGACGAAGAAAGAAGTGTAAAGAGAATTTATGATGCGAATGTGAATGGTAGAAGAAGTCGAGGTAGTCCGAGGAAGACATGGCACGATCAAGTGAATCAGATACAAGAGTCGGGTCATGTCAAGAGTCAAAAAAATAGAAGAGCATGTATGAGAAGATGTATGAATGTGAATAAGGCAAGGAGTGTATACCTGGTGTATGGCAGTGAGGCATGAAACTGGCAGAGGAAGGATGAAAGAGATCCCTGAGGCGTATGTGTGGTAAAACCATGCATGATGGAAGACTAATATAATAACGTAAGCATAATGAATAATGAGTAATGAGTAAAATTAGGAAGGGACCCTTAGATGGTATGGGAATGTAGAGCGAATGAACGAAGAAAGGAGTGTAAGGAGAATATATGACGCAAGTGTGAATGGTAGAACAAGTCGGGGACGCATGAAGAAAACATGGCACGATCAAGTAAATCAGATACTCGAGTCAAGCCATGTCAAGAGTCAGAAAAATAGAAGAGTATGTGTGAGACGATGTATGAATGTGAATGAGGCAAAGAGCCGAGACCGAGTTGTTTGGCGGTCCGTCCTCTCTGCCTACCCCTGCGGGAAACGGCTTGATGGGTAGTTAGTTAGTTATCACAGGGAAATTTGCGTTTGGGTCGATTTTAAAAAGAAACATCACATTCGTATAGGAACTTTATTTTAGTAGCATATATGAAATGGCCTTTTCGCAAATTGTGCTCTTGACTAGTTTACATGGGCCTGTTTTTTAGTCGCTTGGCTAACCATAACGCCGTAGGCAGAGAAGACAGACCGCTAAGCAACCCGGTCTCGGCACACACTCATTGCCTCATTCACATTCATACATCGTCTCATACACACTATTCTATTATTCTGACTCTTGACATAGCCCGACTCAAGTATCTGATTCACTTGATCGTGCCATGTCTTCCACGGACTACCTCGACTTCTTCTACCATTTACAATCGCGTCATATATTCTCTTATATTTGTCATAGGGTCAAAATATTTCCACTGTGCAATAAAATCCAAATAAATTGAATATTTATGAACATATCCAAAAACTAAAAACTGTTTTTGAAAGGTGATAAAATACGCTTCAAAATTTTATAAATCAAAATAAACATATCTTTTTGAAATTTAGCAGGCAAATATAAAAAGTTTTAAAATTAACTCACTTTACCATTTTTCTAACTAAAACTACTGATAACGAAAAAAATAAAAATACATACATATTTTTACTGTTATGATTATTTATTATGAAAGTTATTGTCACCTCCCTGTTTTGTCGTTAATTTTTATTTTCAAATTGCAATTCGAAATTTTGGTTTTATAAAAGTTTACAATTTAGTTCTTTTGTGGATATTTTTATATTTTAAAATAAAGCATTTTCTCTTTCTTATACCGTTTTATCATATTTCTCATTGTGGTAGTATGTAACAACTCATGTAGTGAGCCTATATGAGTTGTTCCGAAAAGCGATCAAAAAGGCACGATCAAGTGAACTAATATTATATCAAACTTATTATAATCTACTAACGCTGATGCACTTCCCAATGGTGATCCTAAAAATGTCGATATAATATCATTCACAGTCATAAATACAAAAAGGTTTAAGGCAACAGTTATAGCGATCCGAAGATCGTGGGTTAAAATCACAATTTAATCACTTAAAATAATATAAAGTATATTTGCGGCACGTTCCAGAGCGGATGATACTCTCAGTATCGCCCTGGTGTAAGAACACCATCTCCTACCCTTCCCTACTTACCGTCAGCCTCACTACATACATCCATTGGGAATGCCAATTTGCTAGTCGAGAGCGTTATCCCTGAACCACGCAAGCCATAATTTATATATGATACTGTATAATTTTTACTATTACTATGTACCCTTTAAAAGAGTGTTAAACGAAAGGTTGTTTAAAAAAATATATTAATTCATAGAATTTTTGTGGATGTTTTTCATGTTCTGTGTAAGTTCTATTTAAGTTCTATATTATTTGTGTTGCTCTTTAATTAATTGCTTAGATTAAGGGAATACCCGGCGGTGATTTTTCGGCGGTGAAAGAAAAAGAATAATAGAAGAGCATGTATGAGATGATGTATGAATGTGAATGAGGCAAAGAGTGTGTGCCAAGACTGAGTTGTTTGGCGGTCCTTACTCTCTGCCTACCCCTGAGGGGAAACGGCGTGATGATTTGTTAGTTAATTAGTTAATAATTTGAATAACTTTTACAGCTTATAAGTACAATAGCTCGTATTCTTACACATTCGCAAAAAAATATGTTTTTATTTAATAAAATAAATTTGAAATCTTTTCTTGGCCCATGTAAACCGTACTGCTGTTGTATCGTTTGGTTGTCGTTATCAGCGGAAATGAGACAGAGCATAAATCAGTTGAATTTTAAATGGGAACAACACGGGAGCGAGGGAGAGAGAAATAGTCACGAGCCTGCGAGAGAGAAATCCGATACCAATTTTGAGACAGAAAGATATACAATATTACATCATTTGCTATAAAAAAACAAACAGCTGATAATTAATTAAAAGTTAGAAAGAAAAATAAATATATTAAAAACACAATATTTATATATTTTTATGTTATTTTTTTGCCAACAGTTGTTCGGAACAGTTGACGGCCAGCGTGGTCGAGGAGTAAGGCTCTCGACTCCCAATCCGAAGGTCTCAGGTTTGAACCCGGCGGTGCAAATAAATTTTATTTGATTAATTTGTGTTATTTCACAATTAATGGATTAAAAATAATATATAGCATATTTGCAGCACGGAAGATACTCTCAGTATCGCCCTGGTGTAAGACGACCATTCAGAGTTGAAACGTTGCTAGAAATGGCTTTAACCGGGTTTGGTGACCAGATCTGAATAGGTACTTCCCCACCTTCCTCTTCCCCATCTCCTTCTCCTCCCCACTACCTTTAGCCTCACAATATACCCCCAATTAATGCCATAGTCTCACTGGCTCCAGACGGGAACAGTGGGTTTCTTGTGCGGTATTCATATAAAAAAAAGAAAGATTAACCTTTGGTCACTGGACTTTAGTCATTGTATTGATATTATTTTCAACAATTCATTAATATAACAACTAATAAATGTCATAATAATCTTTGGGGGTGCTGTGTGGAGGGTTTTCTCAAGGAAAGGTTGGTGAGAAAGGAGTGGGTAGAAATCTGGGGATCAGTGTGTCCAGGAGTGATTTACGAATGAATATATCCCTTCCACTGCAGTGGGTCGAGAGATTCCCGCTGGAGAGGTCAAAGGGAATTTCAGAAAATTTTTCAGGCATTTCGGTAGGCAGGTACCATAATTTTGAAAAAAAAAATCTTTACTAAACCATTAAAACGGCCATCATCTTAAGACGATAGACTTCGCTTTTCGGCCCATACAAAAAGGACGCCCGGAAAAAAACACTTTTCTACATCGAAAATTGCACAAAATGAATATATTTTTTTTTACTGCCTTCTAGAGGGTAAAAACTATGTCGGTATGTTTTCGAATTTTCGATGCGTTTCGAATTAACGTAAACATATACTGTCAAACATGTACGATTTATCAAAAAATATTATTTAAGGAAAAAGTGCTGCTAACTCAACTCTCATAAAGAATTATAAAATTATAAAAAGCTACCGACGTTGCTTCTTCTTTCTAAAAAATATATATTTTTTAAAATTTCAATTTCGTGAAAGTTGCGGTGTAGAAAAGTGTATTCTCCATAAACCCCTTTTCGAGCGATTTCTGTAGGTAAATTTGAGCGTTGTCTCATTCGCACATTTCGCATTCGCATGTATTGTAAGTGTGTGTGAGCTTATTGTGAGCGGGATAGAATGACAATCGCGGGTGTTCCGCGTGTGGTTCAAAGTCTAGCCTCTTAAAAGGGAACGGAGAGCATAAACAACAGACATATCAAATGCCAAACAGTCGAGTTAAAACATTACTTCGGTATGATGATGAGTTTATAATTATGCAGTAGGTACATAAAAAAAATATATTTTCTTCGATTCCTAGACCTGTAAGGCCCAGAAGGTCTAGCATGGTCACAGCAGGTTATTCCCATTATGTAATATATCATTGAAGACGAGAGGTTCTGGATTCGTGCCCCAGTTGCGACCGTTATATTTAATTTTTCTCTGTCTTGCTCTCTTTCATATTTTCTTTTAGATTATTGGTGTTATCTTCTTCTTCGCTGATTTACCTTGACGGAAATAACCTTTAAAAGTTATAAAAAGAGATTTGTTCTAGGTAATAAAAATTGAGCATTAAATTTTGTCAATATCTAATATAAAATATTATAAACGCGAAAGTTTGTATGGATGTATGTATGTTTGTTACTTTTTCACGCAAAAAGCACGTAATGGATTTTAATGAATCTTTACAATAATATAGCTCATACATCAGAATAACATATAGGCTATACTTTATACTCAAAGCTTGCTATTTTCCATGTATTACAAATAATAATTATTGTTTAATAGAAAATGTCAAAATTTGAGAATGACATTTTGAAACCAATGATTGTAAAACCAAAATTCTATTTTAGAAAATATTTAAATTCGTGAATTTATTTGAAGTAGGTACTCACCCTTGAATTGAATCAAGAATTATAGATATTTTAAATAAATAGGTTAAGAATTTTGGTATAAACATAGATGGTTCCCACGAAAAGAAAATAGGCTAATCGAAGTACTAATCCTGCGCAGACGAAGTCGCGGGCAGAAGCTAGTATCTAATATTTGTGAATTTGTTGTTGGGGTGCATTCACTTTCCCCGGGCAACTACGGGTCGTTTTTATTGCAATAGTTCACAAAGGGGGAAGGTTCGTTGACACTAAGGGGGGATACAAAACGACCCCAAAAGCACACATGCTTAAAAATGCAACGTTTCACACACATATATTATATGGTATCTATGTACATCGATATAGTAACAATAGATTAGCCCTCCCATACCTTATTTCAATCCAAAAGTAACACCACTTATGAGTCATTTCATAATACATAATAAACATCGCGACTTCCATCGCATCTCTTGCTTAACAAGGACTTATGTAGGCCCGGTATATAAGTTGATTTTAATCTCAGATTGGTTGAAATGTCGAGCTTAGCACAGCTTGGAACATAATACGTATATAGGTCGAAAGCCTAGATATCAACAATATTAAGACGATAGACTTCGCTTTTCGGCCCATACAAAAAAGGACGCCCGGAAAAAAACACTTTTCTACATCGAAAATTGCACAAAATGAATATATTTTTTTTATACTGCCTTCTAAAGGGTAAAAACTATGTCGGTATGTTTTCGAATTTTCAATGCGTTTCGTATTAACGTAAACATTCACAGTCAAACATGTACGATTTATCAAAAAAAATTATTTAAGGAAAAAGTGCTGCTAACTCAACTCTCATAAAGAATTATAAAATTATAAAAAGCTACCGACGTAGCTTCTTCTTTCTAAAAAAATATATTTTTTTTAAAATTTCAATTTCGTGAAAGTTTCGGTGTAGAAAAGTGTATTCTCCATAAACCCCTTTTCGAGCGATTTCTGCAGGTAAATTTGAGCGTTGTCTCATTCGCACATTTCGCATTCGCATGTATTGTAAGTGTGCGTGAGCTTATAGTGAGCGGGACAGAATGATAGACGCGGGTGTTCCGCGTGTCGTTCAAAGTCTAGCCTCTTAAGTGTATTGTCCATGAATTTAATAGAGGAATGTGTATCTTTTTTAGAGTAGTATCGCTTAAATTAGAGCGAGGAATGTCTTCCATAGCAAGGATACGGACTGGCTTATATACCGGGCCTTAGTTGCTTTGCTAGGAACAAATTAAACATTTTTTATCGAATGTTACTCTTTCGATACGCGCTCTGCCTCGAATATATATGTTACGTATACATGTTTTATTTAAATATTCATATAACTGATTAAATTGTTAATAATAAAGTCCGCGACGGTCCATACCTAAAATATTTCTAACTGCCTCAATTTTGTGTTTTAAAAATGATCTTTGCAAAGCTAGTCATTCCTTTGCAGCCTATGCGAATTTTTATGCGTATAAACATATAAGGTCATATTTTATAGTTTTGTACAATCCAACGCCAAGCTTCCTGGATATATTGTTATAAATAAATAACCATGAATTTCCGGCCCCGTGTAGACTGTAGGTGGTATAGGCAGAACACACCCTCTTACGATGCATTTATTAAATAAGTACATGACACGTGCTAACCTAACCTAACCTTACTTTATATAACTGAAATTGGACAGCTGAAAGTGAAAGCACATTTTATTTATACGCAGGATGCATTATTTTTTGTATAATATGAGGATTGACGCTAGTAGGCGCTCAAAAAGAAGAAGATGGAGAGATACGACAATACGAACGAAGGAGCGAGCGCGCTCACATTAAAAACCATAAAATTCATGAGAAAATTGTGAAAATGTTTAATAAAAGACGACTCGTTTGAAAAAGAGCAAAAATCTCGCGGGGGCTGTGTCAAGTAGCATTGAAAGAAACATTGTGATTTTTTTCATACACATAACTTGTAAAATAACAGAAACAAACGTGTAAATAATAATTTTCGGAGCATACTTTGCAATTTATTTCTATCGAGGGAATTTCAAGTAATTACCTTTTCTGCGTGGGGAATGTGTAGATACTATCTTAAAGAATAACAAATATTTTTTTAAGAACTTAAAAACTTCAAACGTTTATGGAAAACATGTAAGAAATCGGTAGAAATTGGCAGAGCGGCCCGTTTAGTTATATTTAAAGATAGCATTGTGAATTTTTTCATAGATATAACATGTTAAACAACAGAACGAAATGTGTTTTTGATAATTTTTGGAGCAATTTCTTCTATCCAGTGAATTTTATAAAATTACTGTTTCGGCTCTAGAATGAACAGAGTTTAACAGAACAACTACATCTTTAAACTTAACAAATGTTTTTTTAGGAACTTAAAAAATGAAAGTGTTGAAGAGACATATTAATATGTTTTAAATCGGAGAAATGCGGAATGCCGCGGCTTAAGGACATACTCAATTTGTGGATTATTTGGTCAGAGCCTGTGTCATCTTTATGTCTTTAGGGATGCTTGTGGTCCTTCTAGAGGGTCTCTTTAGGGGAAGTAAAGAGAGGAAGTTCTTGAAAAGAAGAAGGTATGAAGGTGGGTAGGAATCTGGGGATCAATGTATCCAGGAGTGACGGACGTACGGATCCATTCCACCCACTCCTGCTGGAGAGGTCTCCCTCAACCAGTCAATCCCGATCCGGCCCGCCACGCAGTAGTATAGATCGGCAAACGCATTTTTCGCCAAAAACTAGCCAAACCTCACCCTGTGAGGCCGGGCACCTCTGCTAAGTCATCAAACGTAGCGAACCATAAAGGGTTGCATATGGTTTTCCAATAAATGGTTCTCTAGGCGGAGGTACCCATATCCATTGGAAAAAAAATATCGCAAACAAATTTAAATATTCCGATAATTTTATTATATTTACATAGTATGTTGTGGAAGACTTTTTTATTAAGTTAAAAATCATGGAAATTTAAATCCTTTAATGACCTATATTTTGTAAATTTAAAGACAAAGTAGCACATTTTCTTACTAGATATTTGCACTAAATGATTTTTTTATCACCGTTTACCCCTCTCAGGCCTCGAACAAATTTTATTAAAAACTCACAGTATTTCTATTTTGCAATAAAATCCAAATAAATATAATATTTCTATCGTATTCGAAAACTAAAAACTGTTTTTGAAAGGTGATTGATGAAATATGCTTTCAAATTTTATAAATCGAAAAAAACATAAACTTAATTTTTGTAATATAGAAATTTTACATGCAAACATAAAAATATTTAAAAATGGATCATCTTACGTTTTTTCTAATTAAAAATACTGATAACAGTGATAACGAAAAAATAAAATGACATGCATAATATTTTATTAAACAAATGTATTATAAACATTCTGGTAAGCTCACTTTCATATCTTTTAATGTAAAAATAGTTAATAAAAAAATTTCATAAATTTTCTTAAATTGCAATCGTAAACTGATTTTATATATGTATACATTATAATTCTTCTAACTTTTAGATTTGAATATAAAGCGTGGTGTTTTCTCTTTCTAACACAGTTTACATCATATTTCTCACCATGATAGTAAGGGAGACACCACGATTTATTTGCTGTCCGATGATATTTTTTTCGATTAAAAACCAAAAACATATATTTTTCTTTATTTTGCAGAACACAAATAATCTATCATCCACCGTGAAGGAAAATGTTACATAATTGCTTTATGTGGAGTAAAGACCGCTATCTTTCTATCTAATCAGTATAAGTATAGCAGATGACATCAAGAGAGGGGCACATAGTTTAACGAACTGAGCATATGTCGCCAGCAATTTTAATAGGATATATACAACTACCGCCGTATAATTACATACAATAAATTATAATTAAACGATGTACAGGATGGTGCAAAATTTTTACCCTATCGGAAAATGCCATAATTTTTGTAAATGGCAGCAAATGTCAGTTTTTTCTTTGACATTTGTAAAGTAAACAGATACAAAATACACGTCAATAAGACATGAATCGCTATACCCCTCAAGAACGCGTAAAATTTGTTTTTTTGATTGACACCGGCTAGCGTAAATCACCATAACTCTCGTTTGGTGAGTTGCGCCAGACGGCAAAATCCATTCGAGACTTCTTTTTGTGGGATTTCTTGAAATCACGAGTCTATGTCAACAAGCCTCAGACTCTTGAAGCCCTCAAGAGAATATCCGTCAAGAATGCGAGAACCTTTCGCCGGAAGAGTGATGGAAAATGCCATAAATCGGGCCCGTATGGTCACAATTCTGGCGGCGCACAGTGGGCTGAAAATCGCCTTTCAAAGACATAGAGACTTGAATTTTCATGGGTCTTTTTTTGGCTAGAAATGGATTCTGCTGATCATTACTATGCTACAAATTTTCGTATGAAGCAATTGCGTGTACAAATGAAGGAGGTGTGTAAGGATATAATGGCCAACCTTATGATTCCAGAGATAGCCACATTTTTAATGTCAGTGCCATACAATTTTTTCTTTAAAAAATGATAACTCCTTATAAATTTTATTATTAAATTTTATAGCATAGTAATGATCAGCAGAATCCATTTCTGGCCAAAAAAAAGGCATGAAAATTCAAGTCTCTATGTCTATGAAAGGCGATTTTCCGCCCACTGTGCGGCGGCCACTTGGCCGATATCATTTTCTCAACTTAATAAAAGAAAAATGAACACATTATATAAACACAATCCAAAAGCAGAACAATTTTTTATAATTCAAAAAAAAAAATTACAGATAAAGATCACGGGGTGACAACATTTGTGCCATCCTGTATATGTTTCGCTTGACCGAATTGGAAAAAAGATTTTTTTTTTTTTTTTTTTTTTAATAAATTTTTACAAGTTACAGTTTTTTACATTTTTTTTAACTACCATACTAGGCTACTGCCCGTGTTGTGGTAGTCATACATAATGAATAAATGAACTAAAAATACGAAAAAGATCTTATTATGTTAGAATTGTAGGTACGAACATATTGTAAATGCGAACGAAGTGACCGCAAGCGGCATTTCACGCCCTGTTAGCGGCTGAGTGAACGGATACGTTGGTTTCCCGTTGTCACTTGTCACTATTTACTTACATATTTTCATATCGTTCGTCCTGTTGATAAGCAGACATCTCCTAAAAATCGATATATAAGTTGAGTGTTGAGTATGCAGTTATACGTAAAAGTGTACCCTCTATCTGGTACAATACTCAGATTACTCATAGACACCACAAAATCAATTATAATTGACTAAAACTTGCAATCTTACTAATATAATAAACGCGAAAGTTTTTATGGATGGATGTATGTATGTTTGTTACTCTTTCACGCAAAAACTAGTGAATGGATTTTAATGAAACTTCACAATAATATAGCTATTAACTTTACAATAATATAGCTCATACATCAGAATAACATATAGACTATAATTTATAAAGCTAGCTATTTATTTTCTATACATTGAAAATAATTATTATTGTTTAATAGGAAATGTCAATGATATTTTGCAAATAAATCAAAATTCTATTTTTGAAAATATTTAAATTAGTGAATTTATTTAAAGTACTCGCCTAATACTTTGAATCGAATCAAGAATATTATATATATATTTTAAATAAATAGGTTAAGAATTTTGACCTAGGAAAAGAAAATAGATTACTCGAAGTACTGTAGGAACTGTAATTCGCATTTTTAAGCGATATAAACATTCGCGGCAGTTCCTACACTGGCAACCCTCCTGCGCAGACCCAAGTTGGTGACCCCGATCAGAAGGTTGCGTGTTCAGATCACGTCGGGGTCACCACTTTAGGGGTTATTTGGCGGCAGTTTCCTGGGCCTGTTACTAACATTGGTGCACAGTTTGTATTTAATAAAAGCACTTTATAATTGTTGGTTATTTATTTAAGATTACAAGGGTTATTACATTTACCGCGAATTGAATTTACAGAAGGAGAGTTTTTAATATCAGCTTGTAGCTCGATCGTCGAAGCTGGAATGTTCCAGTTGCGTCCCGCGCACTCGGGTCTGCGCAGGAGGGTTGCCAGTGTAGGAACTGCCGCGAATGTTTATATATCGCTTAAAAATGCGAATTACAGTTCCTACAGTACTAATCCTACGCAGACGAAGTCGCGGGCAGAAGCAAGTACACAATTATAGTGAAACAACAATGTTGATGTTTTCTGGGTCACTAGTGGTAGTGGGATATTTCAAAATGTCATACTTATGTATTGGAGCGTTATGCCTCCCGGTGTTATTTTATAGCATATTTAATCTGTAAAACACAGGTAAATAATATTTGCTTTATGGTGAGAATTCGAGTATTTCTTTCCACATTAAATTTTAACTTATTAACCAAAAAAGGGAATAAAAATCGCTTTTAAGCTTGAAATCGACCGTTTTTAGACTCTTGAACCCGGGCACTCCTGCTCAGCTCAGTCAGATCAGCTGCTGCAGCTTGATACTGTACTGAGACTGTATGAGTGGCAGTCTATCCTCTCTACGACTCCCAATGCGAAGGTCGCTGGTTCAAACCCGGCGTGCGCAAATAAATTTTATTTGATTAATTTGTGTTATTTCACAATTAATTAATACAAATACTCTCAGTACCGTCCTGGTGTAACACCATCTTGTTCTAACGGTATTTCAATGGAAGATGCTCTGAGGACACTCCAAACGCGCGCCCAACATATATATGTTCACGGTTGAATTTTGTCACATGAGAACGAGTCGTTTCTACGACTTCTACGATTTTCTACTACTTTTAGCCTCACAACATACCCCAATTGGGGATGGCATAATCTCACTGGCTCCAGACTAGAGCAGTTGGGATTCTTGTGCAGTATACACGTGTAAAAAGTACGGCCTTCGTAGTCGAGGGGTAAGGCTCTCGACTCCCCATTTGAAGGTCGCGGTTGATTAATTTCTGTTATTTCACAATTATATAATTAAAAATAATGTGTATCTAGTATATTTGCGGGACGTTCCAGAGTAGAAAATACTCTCAGCATCGCCATGGTTTAAGACCACCATTCAGAATTGAAATGAATAGATCCGAATAGCCAGTTATTTCCCCACATTCCTTTGAACTTACCTTCAGCCTCCCAACAACCCCAATTGGGGAATCCATAGTCTCACTAGCTCCAGACGGGAGCAGTTGGGACTCTTGTGCTGTATTCATATAAAAAAATATGAAATAATTCCAGTATGTTCCAGTTTTACGACATAGAATTGCGTCACTCAATTTTGGACCGTTATAAAAGACATAATATCAATTCGTTGAACTAAATATACGATAACGTTAAAGGATTATATATACACAATATTATATAGCCCAGAATTGAATGAAAATTATAATATATTAAGTATGTCAACAGTTTTGTCGATAGCGATAACAAAACATAAAGCAACCTTAGAGTAACCAACACACGAAAAGCAGAACTTCTCAAATTGTTAGCGCCTCCGCCCACTCAGGCAACTGAAAACTCTCAACTGCCAACTGTCTTTGTATGACAATGTGATAGCCCGCGCACTACACAATCACACAAAACCCCGTTGTCAATGGTAACGCAAGCGGTTACTTGCGACTGTCACTGCAGATTTCCCTGGGCGGCCATTGATAGTTGCCAACTGTCAGCTGATTGTTCGTCATCTATGGTTAACCAAGCTTTTTGACCAATCAAGACAGAGAAAACAGCCGGTTTTAGTTGGTTTTCAGTTGCCTCAGTGGGCGGAGCGCCTAAGTCTTACTTCTTTGGGCGCATTACGACGAGTAACCCAGATCTTTTTGGATGGAAGTAACATTTTAAATCGAAAATGATGTTCAAATGTGTTATTTTTAAATTTTTTTCTTATTTTATTTGAAATACATATATTTACAAAAGAAAATCATGGGTCTTAAAAGCTAATTACAATAAAATAGTTTGTTAACGAATCTACCCAATTCAATAGAGAAAACATTTCTCGTGTTTGAATTGGGGAGTAGTGCCATTACAAAGGTAAAATAAAAAAAGAAGAAAAATTTTGAAGTAAGAAAATAAATAAACTTATATAGGATGTTAACAAGTATAGATATTGAGATTGAGTATCATATCAGTTACAGAATAGATTAATTAAAAGTAAGAATATATATGTACCGAAATAACATACATTTAATTTATATTTTCTTCACCAGATTTTCATACACTTTTCCATATAAATGATTATCTAGTAAATCCAGGTTATGCAAGTGTATTATATAAGTATAATTAATACAAAACAATACAAGAACAACACGTTAATCTACCAAACTATTAAATGGGAATATAATTCATTGTCTCCAGATATTTTCATATCAGAGGGTTCGGCTCTGTGGAATTCCTAATTTGACCGATAAATCCTACTGATCCCTCAATATAAATATTTAAAAAATCGTTCGTAATTCTAGATGTATTTAAAATGACTGATTTTTGCATTTTTATATACAAATTCTTTGACAAATCTAATATGCCTAAATTTTTAATAAGAGAGCTAAGTATAATGGCAGTAGCCGAAATAACAAAAGGTAATATTTTTATAGTCTGAGAATGCCAAATTTTTTTAATTTCATTTCCCAAATCTGTATACTTTCTTATTTTTTCAGAAACAGATTTTTGAATATTACAGGAATTTGGAATAGTTACATCAATAATATAAGTTATTTTTTTAATTTTGTCATGTAAAACTATATCAGGTCTATTATGACCAATTGGTCTGTCTGTTAGTATAGTTTTATCATAGTAAATTTTAAAGAAATTATTTTCTAAAAATGAATTTGGTTCGTATTCATAATAATGGTACTATATTATGACATTCAATCAAGTTATGTTTAATTGCCAAACTTTGGTGAATTATTTTTAAAACCTGATTGTGCCTAAATGTATACTCAGACGGCGCTAATATAGAACATCCTGATATAATGTGTTCTATAGTTTCCGGAAAAGCCATACATTTTCTACATAAATCATTCAATTTGATTTATAGGTAGGTATTATTATTATTATTATATAATTAACGAAGGTGTTAGGTACATGGATTTGATTTTAGCAGTTGAGTAGAGGAGCTGATAATGCTGTAAAAGCAGTACATAATATTGAGTTGTAACAATAATCCTTTGATTCTAGTTCAATGTGATGGAATATTTTTGGAGGATATGTTAAAAAAGGAAAATATATTTATTTATTTATTTTTTGTTAATTAATTATGAAATTAAATAATTAATTATATACTAAAGTACAATATAGTATAATAAAAAATAATGTATCTGTTATGTTGGTACTTGTCAAAACCTGAGAGTTGAACGTGTAAACAGTGTCAACAAATTTAAATTTAGGTCTGTGAAAATGTTTTTTTAAATTCCTATATTTTATTGAAGAAGAGTATAAAAATAATAATCTATTTTTTTTAAATATGAAAATTAGATTATTACTGTTTTCTTCTTCTTCAATGATATATTACATTGATGGGAATAACCTTCAAAAGTTAAGAAGAGAGTTTTTCTTATTAAAAAAAAATGAATATCCTATATTTTACACTAGCTGATTCCCGGCATGCGTTGCAATGCACCTTCAATAAAAAGATTTTTTTCTTCCTATGTGTCCGTTCCTTCCCCTCCCGCATCTCCTTCCCCTCACGCATTCCCCTTCCACATTCTCCGCCTTCTCCCTCCCCTGAACCTCCCCTCCCTTCCCTCCGCCCCTCCCGGATTCCCTTCCCCCTCCCGCCCTTTTCCCTACCGCCGAACTCCATAAAATACACCCATTTTTCAAACAGCTCGCTTGTGATCTATTGATTTTTTTGCAAATTTCATAGCGCCAGAGCTCACCAATATAGAAACCTGCTAAATAGAAACCTTCGCAGGCATGTTCACAACAACCCAAAACCAAATTTTCATCGCAATCGGATGAATTCTATAAAGGAAATAATTTCATAACGCCAGAGCTCAACAGCCTATATGTTATTCTGATGTATGAGCTATATTATTGTAAAGTTTCATTAAAATCCATTCAGTAGTTTTTGCGTGAAAGAGTAAACAAACACGTATACATCCATAAAAAACTTTCGCGTTTACAATATTAGCAAGATAAGTTTTTATCATATTAGTGTCGTGGGTATAGCAACAATGAGTGCGATGCCTTTCAGCGAATTACAAAACGTCAAAGCAAACTCAAACGTCAGACGTCATCCGTTTATTTTTGTTTACTAATGTATAAGGTAAGTTCAACATGTTTTTGTTATGTTTTGTTGATTATCATATGATTTAACTAAAGAATTTAGTTGAAGTTATCGATTTGTGTTATTTTTTATTATGAATAAGGGAGATGGTTGCCCCATTTTCAGTACAGCACGCGCAATTCTAAATTCACATTTTCTCTCTGATTCTTGTGAATTCTAGCTATCGGAGTAAAAAGTGGCAGTATTGTGACAATAAAAATAGTGTTGTTTAAGAATTCAAAAGGCTGAATCGCTGAATAAAAACAAACACAGACTGCAGTAATTGTACCATTTTAGTAATACCTGCCTCAACAGCGAAATAAGTTTTAATTCAACCGTGCGTACAGGTTAGACGAGCTCATTTTTTTTATTTATATACCAATCGTCTAATTGATTATTCAGACATCTCAAAATACCAGATTTTGAGATGATTAGGAAACATATAGATATTCGAATACTCTCCAGAAAATAAATATTATCTACACGTATCTATCTGTGTTTTAAATATTAACGATCTAGCTAACCATCATGCCGTTTCCCCGCAGGGGTAGGCAGAGAGGAGGGACCGCCAAACAATTCGATTTTGGCACACACTTCTCGCTTCATTCATATTCATACATCGTCTCAAGTATCTGATTCACTTAATTGTGCCATGTCTATACCATTCACAATTGCGTCATGTATTCTTCTTACAATCCTTTCTTCATTCATTCGCTCTACATGACCAAAGCATCCGAGGGTTTCTTTTTTAATCTTACTCATTGCGCTTACATCAGTCTTGAATTATTTGCGGATTTTTACATTTCTCACACGATCCTCCATGGTTTTACAACACATACGCCTCAGGTCTTTGAAAGAAGTCTTGAAATCCAAAGAACTAAGCATGCAAATAAAAAGGAAAGTTTTCAACACGTGTGTACATCCAGTCATAACCTATGGATGTGAAACTTGGGCACTCACCAAACGCCACAGAAAAAAGTTGGAACGCTGCCAGAGAGCCATGGAGAGAAGTTTGACAGGAATAAGGAAACAGGACAGGGTGAGATGTAACATAATAAGGGAGAAAACTAAAGTTGCCGATATAGTTACCCGAATAGACCAACAAAAGTGGAGATGTACAGATCACATGATCCGCGATCCACAAGAGAAATGGTGCAAAAATGTCACTGACTGGTATCCCAGAGATGGCAAGAGAAGTAGAGGACGTCAACACATAAGATGGGAAGACGACCTAAAACTCACGGCTGGACATCAATGGAGAAGAGTAGCGTGTGACAGGTCCCAATGGAAAATGTTAGAGGAGGCCTATGCCAAGAGGCAAACTGAGCTTCGGGACATATTATAACAAACATATTATAAAAAACAAAAAATGTTTAAATTCATATACCTAACCAAAGTCCAGAATAAACGGGCCACCATAACACGGGCATGTGCCTAGTATGGCGGCCATAAATTCCACAATTGTTATATATTTACTATTCAAAGAATAAAGAAACATTAAAAAAAAAAAAAAGGCTTATTATTATTATATTATTATACGCCTCAGGGATCTCATTTCCACAGCATTCAGTCTACTTTCATTATTTTCTCTGCCAGTTCCATGCCTCTCTGCCATACATCAGGGTAGGTACCAGCACTCCATTGTGGAATGCTAGCCTCACTAACAATAGTTGTTGTGGAAGGGGACGCGGGTTTGGGGAAGACGGGAAAGGTGAAAGAAGAGGAGGCGGGAGGGGAACGGGGCGGAAACGGGGAAGCGTGGGAAAGATAAAACAGGGAGATACTTTATCAGAAAGTTTTAGAAGCACTGGAAAAGTTTCACGTAATTGACGTTATTTGAATGATAGATATGTTTGTCATACGAAGGTCGCCTTTCAAACTATTAAACTGTGGACAATCGATAAGGATTGTATAGATAACTTTCAGTAACATATCATCTAGCATGACTGCACATCGCCAACGAATAAATAACAGTTAACAATGACTAAGTGTTTTTAAATGTTCGACGACAACTGTTCGGTTGTTAGTGAAGCTAGCAGTCCACAATGGAGTGTTGGTACCTACCCTAATGTATGGCAGTGAGGCATGGAACTGGCAGAGGAAGGATGAAAGTAGACTGAATGCTGTAGAGATGCAGCGCCGGATCTGCCATACGTTCAAAAACGTGCAAAAAACCTGGCGCCCACTACGAAGGGGCGCCGTGATAAAAGAAATATTGTTTTAAAATTCAATTAAAATATTCCCCGAATCGTTTAAAAATTACTCGTAATACGGAATTATTAGTTCGCGCTGGCAACACTCACTTTCCATATGCGTGAACCTAATGCGCGCGCATCGATGGTTAAAATTTAACGAAATACGGATTTGACTTACGTCAAGGAATTTTTTTCCAAATACAATATATTTCATACGAACGTAAGACCTATTTTTCCTTGTTGCTCTTACGACCATTGTATCGTTCGAAATTCAACAAACATTGTGATTGGTTCATTAATCGCTTCTCATGCGGAGGTCCCTTCGTTGATTACAAGTTGCTCTTTGATGATAGTTCGTCGCTTTCGCCGCGTTATTGGTTTATTTATGTTGCCATTCGCGCGCGATTTGGCACCATATTAAACAAACTGATCAGAATATTATTATTTCTGAACTAAACTGCCTCATGTTTTATATTATATTTGGTATGATGTTATTATTTTGTCCAGTGTCATAGATAGCTACCGCCAGGTCACTTGGAAAAGTTACTCTTGATTCTTGTTGGCGGGATATTAATTTATTTTAAACGTATTGCATAATTTTTTTTTTTTTTTTATATGTATATAAATTTTTTATCTGAATTTTAAAAAAATGTTGGGGGGGGGGGGCGCCATCGGTACTTCCTGCACAGGGCGCCAGATTTCGTAGAACCGGCGCTGTAGAGATGAGATCCCTGAGGCGTATGTGTGGTAAAACCACAATGTATGATCGTGTGAGAAATGTGGATATCCGCAAAGAATGCAAGGCTGATGTAAGCGTAATGAGTAAGATTAAGAAAGGGACGCCTAGATGGTTTGGGTATGTAGAGCGAATGAATGAAGAAAGGATTGTAAAGAGAATATATGATGCAAATGTGCACAAGTGCCGAAGTGCACATCTTCCATTGAAATACCGGTAGAACGAGGAAAGCCCTCCTGACGACTGTTTTTAAAAGATGGTTACTTGAAATCTGTATGTTAAGATGAGAATCTATAAATCTATCGTTACTGCATTCAAGCGTTTTTTTTTTGTATTTTGGGGCTGCAGATCAGAGGTGGCTGCCAAAATCAACAGCGTGGCGCACTTGAGATTTGTACAGGGTCAACAGTTCATACACACATAACAGAGACGATAATATGAATAAATAAATAAATAATTCGAATGCTGCACAAGAGTCCCAACTGCTCCCAATTTCGTAAAGCCTATGGCATCACCAATTGGGGTATGTTATAAGGCTGAAAATAGTGAGGAGGGGAAGGAGATGGGGAAATGAAAGGTGGGACTATCGTTTATTTTTCTGTGTCTTGTTCATTTTTCATATTTTAATTTAGATTATTAGTGTTATCTTATTACGTTGATGGGAATAATCTTAAGTTATAAAAAGAGAGTTTTTCTTATAAAATATTAAAAATAATAACTTACCTAGAACATTGACAAACTTCACAACCATCTTGTTGTTCGATTCCTTCCCAAATTGAATCTGTGACTTCCATTTTGTAGAAATATATTTTTATGCAACACAAATTTAAACTAAACAATCACTAATAAACAAAACGTACAAAACTACTTCATCATTTAAAAAAACAATAAGTTATTTTTTAATGTCAACGGTTTCTTACGAATTACACCTTTTAAAATTATTTTAATGTGTCTTAAAATGTCACTTTTGATTTTTTAATACAAGTTTTTAATAACTTTAAACGACATTGCAGCAGTTTTTTTCTTTCTTTTCTTAATTGAATAATAATAAAACTATCTATTTAAAGTTAGGTTAGGTTAATAATAATAAAAAAAAACCTTGTCACGGTCTAAATTTAATAAAAACACACTATGTAATAATTATATCACTTTTTTAAACTGATTTTTAATTTTTCACTTTTACTTTACAGTTTTTTTTTTTAAATTTATTTTAATAATTGGTATATTTTTGACGCTGGAAACCGACGGACTAAACTGTTTTATATCAAACTTATAACTGTTTTAAAGTGTAGGGATTTTAGAAGGTTTTTTTTGCAACGTTTGACAGTTAGATTTCTAGGTAGTTAAAATGTATGCGAAGTCCTATCCGTTGGTATTTCGCCAACGAACTGTTTTGTTATTTGTTCCGTGCGGTTGGTTGCTTGACTGAAGTTTATACTGTGTGGTTTATGTCTGTGACGTGTGTGTGTATGTGCGTGATGTGGTGCTACCAATACCGACAGAGCAAGCGGTGGGTAAAAAGAGGAATGATCAACCTTTTGTAATACGGCACAACGTTGTAATTTTTTTCAACATCAAGTCAAGTTTTGTACATATTTTGATTCTGTTTATTCCGCAGGGGTAGGCAGAGAGGACGGAACCCCAAACAACTCGTTCTTGGCACACACTTTTCGCCTCGTTCACATTCATACATCGTCTCACACACACTTTTCTATTTTTCTGACTCTTGACATGGCCCGACTCAAGTACCTATCTGATTTACTTGTGTTACCTCAGGCGTCCCCGACTTCTTCTACCATTTGCACTTGCGTCATGTCGCTTTTTACTTCGTTCATTCGCTCTACATGCCCATAACCATCTAAGGGTCCCTTTATAATTTTACTCCTTTATAATTTTATTCCATCATACATGGTTTTACCACACATACGCCGCAGGGATATGATCTCAACAGCATTTAGTCTACTTTCATCCTTCCTTTGCCAGTTCCAGGCATCACTGCCGTATATCAGGTAGTTACTATGCCTTTCCCTCGGCTATCACCTCTTCGTCACTCTTCCACTGTTTGTCCTTTCTCCGTTTTCACCTCCGATTTCCTCCCGCGTTCCCCTTCCACTTTTTCAATCCCCCCCCCCTCCCTCTTCTCCCTCCCTCTAACCATACTCCTTCATTCCCCTTCCCCCTACCGAATTTCCTCTCCCCCTCCATCCTTCCCACCCTACAGCTCAACTATATGAAATACACACATTCATCAACAACTAGCACGCTACGTATTGTAATTTTTTATAGACATTTCATAACGTCAGAGCTCACCTTTATATATAGAAACGGCCGGGGCGTACGCACAACCAGTCACTAAAGTTTCAAGGTTTCATCGCCATCGGATAAATGATTTATGTATCGTGTAAGGGACAAACAAAGAAACATTCAATTTTATATATAAAGATTTGCTTTCAAAACTTTACATATATATTAAACAATATATGATTAAGTAGGCCTCACTGGGTGCTTTACTCTTGCTGAGGCCCCTATTTTACAATTTAATGAAATTCAATAAAATATAAAATAATAAATTTGAATGAATAAAAAAATAAAACTAAAATAAAATATTATTATATTTTTAGTATCCTTCTTTTTATGATTTGTTTATTGATGTTTGACAAATAAAAAAAAAATCAAAACTCAAAAAGTAATCGGCTGGTTAAGTGGGGGATCCAAAAAAAACGGGATGCCCTGGCGTACATGATTGTAACCCGTCTGGTCATCTGAAAAAGAAAATCGAACGGATTCTTAACAAGTAAGGAAGTCGCTATCGCCGGCACCACGGAGGATTAAAAAATTATATTTTTTAACAAAATGGCGGCCGTTTGAAAAAAAAACATGTTTGTTACTTTTTTTTTGTAGTAAATTTTTTTTTAAAATAAATAGTTTTTTCTTTTGATTCCACGCGGTGCCATAAAGGGATGTGTAGAGAAGGTTCATACCAAATTTCAAATAAATCGGTTCAGTAGAACTCTAGATATCATGCACGTCAGCTTGAAAAAAGTAGTATTGAGAAAAGTTTAGAATAAAGTTTCAGACAGTTTTATGCATCTTTAATGCTACGATTTATTTATTTACTTTTATTTATTTACTAGGATCATCAGTTAAAAATACATTTTATTTGCATTATATTTACGTTTTATGGGGTATTCCATCTGCAGGTAGTCGGGCAACGTCTACTTTCTATTGTTCAATTTGTTCCGGCCAGACCGGTTTAATTGGCGCGCCACAAAAATAGCTATAACTCCGAAAATAATTTGATTTTCAATGACATATTTTTAAAGATCTAAACATTGATAATCTGCAAAAAAAATTGTTTAGATATTCTGGACTAGAATAAAAATAAAAGAGTAATAAAATCGGCAATTTTTGTGAGGTACGGATGTATATAAATATGTTTATATTATTTGTTAAGTTATAATTTTTTTGTAATATGAGAAAAAATATATATTTTTTAAAATTATATCTTTTTGATAATATTTTTTTCAGTTAAAAACAATAAAAATATATTCTATTAACGTCGCAACTGAGCCCTGCCAAGCGGGTCACGTGTTGATAAACATTCCGTCTCGTTCCAACAGCGCGCGTTTTACGTGATCTAGGGTTGAGATCAGTGGCGTCTGGTGAAAAAAATGCCACTGCACAGTAAAATAACTCCAAATATGCTAAGAGTGGGGCGCGAGTACTTAAAAATGTGTGTATTTTATAAAGTTTAATGGCAGGGTGAGAAGGTACGAGGGAGAGAGGAAACCGGGAGGCGAAGGGAATGCAGGGGGGAAGGGGATGCGAGAGGGGAACTGACAGAGAAATGACACACATGGGAGAGGTATGAAACGAGGAAGGGGCAGAAGAAGGGATTGCAAAGGAGACGTAGTAGCGGTAGGGGGTAGATTTGAAAAATCCATGCTTCTCACATGGACAGCTGTATACATACAGCTGTATTGTGGCCTGCTCATGGGTCGGAAAACCTTGAAAAAATTATATATCCAAAAGCACTTCAATAAACATAATGAAAACACAAACACATTCTTTTTTTGAGTGGCATACAAAATTATCAATTGTTTCTCGGGCCGATTCGCAGTCCACAATTGAGTACTTGTACCTACCCTGATATATGGCAGGGAAATGATGAAATTTGACTGAATGCTTAGAAATAAGATCTCTGAGGCGTATGTGCGATAAAAACGTATATGATCGCATGAGAAATGCAAGGCTGATGTGAGCCTAATTAGTAAGATTAAGAAAGGTTCGCTTATATGGTTTAGGCATGTAGAGCGAATGCATGACGAAAGGAGTATAAAGAGAATTCGAGGAAGAAGTCGAGGACGCCCGAGGAAGACATGACACGATCAAATGTATAAAGTACTAGAGTCGGATCATGTCAAGAGTCAGAATAATAGAAGAGTACGTATGAGACAAAATATTATGAATGTGAATGAGGCAAAGGTTATTCAGACATAACATAAAAATGGATCAAAGAATAAAAAGGCAAAAAATAAAAAAAACAAATACGTAACACACAAAACTATTCCCGCCGCAATGCTCTATCGCGTGGATAGGTGCGGGTAGCGAGGAGGGGGTAGCGAGGAGTTGTGGACAGTGATGGCGTGTGGAATATTTTTTAATTGAAAAAAATAAACGTTACCGGAGAGCAAAGTCGCCATAACATTTTTTACTCTAAAAATGATCTGGAATTAAAGTAGTCGGATACGTGCCGATACATCTTGTATATATATAGATGTATTTTAAAAGTATTATGTATAAGGTTTTTTTTTGTATATAAAATGGAGGTCTCAGTACGGGTAAGACACCAAGTGAGGCCAACATTACAGGATTGTACTATGAAATGTAAAATATTGTATCAAAAAAAGAAGAAAAGAGTGTGTGTCAAGACCGAGTTGTTTGGCGGTCCGTCCTCTATGCCTACGCTGCGGGGAAACCGCGTAATAAGTTAGTTATTTTTGTAATTAATATAAAAAAAATATTTCTCGGGCTGAGGGTTGCCAATTTCTGCCTCGTTTTCTCGGTGTAGTGTTCGACCGTTTGACGGATGTACTGGCACTGGCAGTGCGGTGTCTTGTATAGTATATATATATATATTAAAGTAGTGTAGTAAAGAGAGGTGAGGTAGTGTGCGAGTCTCAACGGTTTTCAGACGTCAGCCCCCCTCAAAGTTAAGCTGGTACTCGTATATCTAACTCGCGAAGTACTTTAGCCATGTTTACTAAATGGCCGACTGATTTAAAGGTATAATTATTGAGAGGCAGTTGAGAGTTAATTAGTTTTGATGATGCTGCTGTTCTAATCTAACCTAACCGAAACTAACCTAATCTAACATAACATAACCTTACCAAAACTAACCGAACCTAACCTAACCTAACATAACATAACCTTACCAAAACTAACCAACCTAACCTAACCTAGCATAACATAACCTTACCAAAACTAACCCAACCTAACCTAACCTAACCTAACATAACATAACCTTACCAAAACTAACCTAACCTAACCTAACCTAACATAACATAACCTTACCAAAACTAACCCAACCTAACCTAACATAATCTAACCTAACCTAATCTAACCTAACCTAACCTAACCATACATAGTATAACCAAGGAAAAATGGACCGCCACACAATTACAACAACAATTTGGTAGATGGGTGTGGATACCGCCGCCCGGGAACCATTTATTGCCACGCTAATAGGTCACCTCATGTGGTTCGCTACTTTTGGAGACTGCATGGGGTGGGATTTGCCTGTGTCTTGGCGGTGGATGAATCTGCTCAACAGCTGCGTGGCAGTCCGGATCGGAGAGACTGGTCGAGGGAGATCATTGGACACATTGACACACAGATTCCCACCCACACCTCATAACCTTTTCCTTCCCAGATCGTCTCCTCCATTTTTTCAAAAGACACTCCAAACAGTAGATATCACCAAAAATGACGTAGGCCCTGAGGGGAATTATTTTCATCAGAGCCTTTTTGCGAAGCTAATGTTAAAAAAATAACACGTATGGAATAACAACTTGGGGCTACCCCGGAAGAAATTTTGGCATAAAAGCAATCGTAGAAAGCAGAGATCCCTGAAGCTTGTGTCTGGTAAAACCAGATACATTCGTATGAGAAATTATTGCGGAGATTCGCAATGAACGTAAGGCTGATGTTTCGGAGCGTATAGCGGATGAAGGAGAAAGGAGTGTAAGGAGAATATATGACGCGAATGGCAGAACAAGTCGGGGACGCCCTAAGAAGACATGGCACGATCAAGTTAACCAAATACTTGAATCGGGTCACGTCGAGAGTCAGAATAACCAAAAGGTATCAGTGATTACGACCATCCACTACGAATGCGGATGTCGCTATTTAAAATTTTATATTATTTTACATTTTTCAATAAAAATAAGTGTTAGTTATATTTGCGGCACGTTCGAAACTTTCAGTATCGCCCTGGTGTATGACCACCGTTCACAATCGAAACGTTGCTTGAAATGCCTTTAGCCGTGTTTGGCGATTTGATTTGAATAGCCAGGTTCTTTCCCACCTTCCTCTTTCCCATCTTCTTCTCCTCTCCACTCCCTTAAGCTTCGCAACACACCCCAATTGGGTTGCCGTAGTCTCACTAGGTTCAGACGGGAGAAGTTGTGACTCTTGTGCAGTATTCAGAAAAATATAAATTAAATAGGTTAGGATATGTCAGGTTAGGTTAGGTTAGATCAGATTAGGTTAGGTTAGGAAATGTATTTAGCCGTGTTGGTGACCAGATCTAAACAGCCAGGTACTTCTCCACCTTCCTCTTCCCTGTCTCCTTCCCCTCCCCACCACCTTCAGCCTCACAATACACCCAGGTAATATACAGGTAAAAAACTAGTGGGGCGATATGTCCTCTCTGCCTACCCCTGCGGAGAAACGGTGTGATCGTTAGTTAGTTGGTTAAGTTATATAGGGGTGAATGACTTACTTCCAATTGCTGTACACTGTGTCTGGAAACCCGTGGTTCAACCGAGAAATTGTGAATGTACATCACAGTGGATTTCGATTTTCTAGTATAATTTGAAATCTTTTATTTGAAATCCATCAGGCTAATTTTTGGAACCACTTATAATAGATAGGTCTCAAAGAAATCATTGTGTCTCCCTTATTATCATAGTTAGAATAATTATTATCTAAACAACGTTAGAAATAAAAAAGGCAACGCTTTATATTCAAATCTAAAAGTTAACCGCAAAATAATTGAAATAAACACCTTAATGAAACCAAAGATTCAAAAAAAAAAATTTGGTACATGAAACAAAAAAAAAGTGAGTTTACGAAAGCATTTATAGTGTAGGTACTAGCTGATACCCGGCACGCGTTTAATGCCACTTAAATAAGTAAATAAATTGTTCCCCTTCCGCCTTTTCTTCCTCTTCCCCTCCCGCGTTATTTGTCCAACTTCCCTGCGTTACCCCTCTACTCTCTCACTCTTCCCTTTCTCACACCCCCCCACTCACGCATTCCGCTTTCACCTTCTCTGCCTTCCCCTCTTCCTCGCCCCCCCTCCCGCAAAGACCCCCCACTTATTTCCCCATCCGACCTTCCCGCATACCCCTTCACCCAGCCTTTTTTTCCTGCCGCTTAACACCATAAAATACACTCATTTTTCCAACAACTCACGTGACCTATTTAATTTTTTATGCAATTTTCATAATGCTAGAGCTCACCAGTATATACATAGAAATATTCACAACAATTATTAGCAATCGAAAGAAGGGTGTTTTCGAAGATTCGGCAATGTTTGCTGATAGTATTGGCATATTGCTAGTCAATCCAAGGGAGCCTGCTATGCCTCAATACAAAGGATTATCCCATCAAAGCCATGGTTTCAACAATTCCACCATTTTTCCAAAAATGACATTTCCTCACTTATTCGAATGAGAATCGGACATTGTTAAGTTCCTTCGCACCTTTTTAAAATTTACGTCCTTGACTCCCCAGATTGTACATTCTGTGGTCGAGAAGTGGAAATGTAATAACATATTTTTGGTTGTCCTTATGGAACTATGATTCTTGTCCCTCTCTAAACAAATATCCTCTCTTCTATCAAGCCTTATCTAAAATTGCCTCCACTCCATTCAACATCTCATCTCTTCTAAGTCTAAACTTGACTCCAATCTTCATTATAATTTAGAAATTTGCGTATGTAAATAAAATTAAAATTAATCTTTATTTTCTCCATAACTTTAAATGATGGCCTAGAACACGTGAAAGCCAGTAATAATAGAGAAAAAAAAATTACATATTTATTTATTATTCCGTGAACCATTTATTGGATAACCAACGCCTCTTCCAGACGTCATCTCATGTGGTTCGCTACGTTTGGCGGCTGCATGGGATGAGGTCTGTCCGGGTCTTGGCGGTGGATGCATCTGCCCACCAACTGCATGGCAGGCCGGATAGGGAGAGGTTGGTTTAGGGAGACATTCACACTCTTGACATGGCCCGTGTCAAGTATTTGGTTCACTTGATCATACCATGTCTTCTTTGGGCGTTCCCGACTTATTATACCTTCACAACATTGCGTCATATATTCTCCTTACACTCCTTTCTTCGTTCATTCGCTCTACATGCCCAAACCATCTGAGGGTCCCTTAATCAATACACTTACTTCAGCCATGCATTCTTTGCGAATCTCCACATTTCTCACACGATCATACATGGTCTTAACACACATACGCCTCAGGGGTCTCAACTCTTCAGCATTAAGTCTACTTTCATCCTTCCTCTGCCAGTTCCATGACTCATTACACATCAGGGTAGGTATATGTACTCCATTGTGGACTGCTAGTTGCGATTTCAAAATTACACAAAAATACACTATATTCAAATGTAGGTATCGACGGCCGGCATGGTCTAGGGGCAAGACTCTCAACAATTTTATTTGATTAATTTGTGATAAGTCACAATTAATTATTTAAAAATAATATATAGTATATTTGCGGCACGTTCCAGAGTGGAAGATACTTTTAGTATCGCCCTGGTGTAAGACCACCATTCAGAATTCAAACGTTGCTTGAAATGGCTTTAGCCGTGCTTCGTGACCAGATCTGAATAGCCAGGTACTTCCGCACCTTCTCCTTTCTCATATCCTCTCCACTACCTTCAACCTCACAACAAGAGCAGTTGGGACTCTTGTGCAGAATTCATATTAAAAAAAAATCTCTACTGCATTCAGTCTAGTTTCATCCTTCCTCTGCCAGTTTCATTACATACATCAGGGTAGGTACCAGTACTCCATTGTGAACTACTAGTTTCATTAGATTAAAAACTTATTCATTAGATTAAAAATCTAGTTGCAACTAGATTAAAAAATTACGTTGCATATAAAACAAGAATTAAAATATGTGTTAAATCTATATTCCTCATCTTTTCTCTTTTATACTCTTTATCTTCTCTCTTTTGTACTTTATACTTTCTGTTATAGTTTTTTCAACTTCATTATAATTTTTTCTTCTACAACTTTTCCAATTTTCAAGCATGTTTATATACTAAATCCATATATGTTTACACTAGACTTCATAAAGATAAAGTAACCAATTAAACTTATATATATAATTGGTCACCATAAAACAGGCAGCCGCCTAGTATGGTGATTTAATATGTCATTTATATGTAAATGTTTTTACAGACTCGGCGGAATTTAGAGCTAAACTTAAAACTCATCTGTTCGGACTGTCTTATCCATAAAGTCAAAACCTTCTCACTTTCACATTCACAGCCCGTGACATTGTAAATAACTAATTGTGAAAATATGAGCTAATTCTTTTTTGTAAGCTTTTATAATGGTCACTTGATGAAAATTCTCCAGTCGTAAAGAATCATTACATTCTCTAGTCTTTCAAAGTAAGTATTAACTACCTTTGGCATTATACTTCTTATAAGTGAATACCAAAAGTGGTGGGGTCAGTAAATGTAAAATCATGCAAAGTCCAGTGTTTTCAATATAATGTCCTCCGCGTGCAAATTGGTATCTTCTCCAAGCATAAACTTTCTTATTAAAGTGTGTTTATCGGAAGTGACCGACCAGGTAAGTATGTTTCTGTATACAATTGTAAATAATAAACTTAAATATAGCCTAAGAATTATATTTTAAATTGTACAGCGCCCTTGGGGTGATTTCTCACAAAAACGGCGCTATACAAATTATCCAATTATTATTATTATTATTAATGTATATCATGTATTTTATAAATAAATTACATTGCATACAATACAACAATATTGCAAAATTTTCAGTTTCTTGTTTGAATAGTATTTTCCAGACGGCGTGTATAGGTTTGTTTTGTTACACTATTCAGGTATGCGATAGGCACATACTTAAAGTAACCAACTCACTTTTAGACAAACCCGTTTCTGAGGAACCATAAATTGTTTTTTTTTTAAATATTTAATCCAAAGGTCCGTTCTAACCAGGGATACTATAATAATCCTTTTTTCCCAAGAGTTTTAAATGAGGGCCCCTCGCTCATGGAGAAACTGAAAACCAAATTAAAACTTAAATTATTTATTTATTTATTTTATTTTCGGGAAATCAACAGTTCACAATGTGGTTCATTTCTTATTTAAACATGTTTAGTGTTACAATATTTTCAATATAACATTTGAATCACTCTCCTAATAAAGCAGATGCTTGTGTTTAGGAGAGGACAAATATATATTTTTGCATCTATTTAAATTACAAATATTATTATAAAAACTAATATCTAATTTTATAAGAAAATACATCGAAAGTAATAAAAACATATGTGAGTTATAAATGATACAAGACAAGAAAATACGATAAAAGTAATACAAAGGTAAGTTATAAATGATACAATGACAAACGTAGGCAATATCAAACAATAAGAAATGTTATGAGGTGGTATTAGAGAATTTTTTTTTTTTTTTTGTAATTCTCATAGTTTTCTTCCGTTCTTATATATAGGGGAAATTTGTTAAATAATTTTATACCCTTAAATATGTAGTGATGCTGTGCTGTTGAAGTTCGTACACGGAGAAAAATGCTATTCTAAAATACGATCATTTTATTTGAAAAATGGTTTAAAACGGGACTGAAGTTCTCACGAACAAATTAACAGGGTTTCAATGTTTATTGGCGGGAACATGTAAGAATAATTAGTTGGTATACGAATACGAATAGAAATTATTGAAATTTGTACAGCGCCCTTGAGGTGATTTTTCACAAAAACGGCGCTATACAAGTCATCCAATTATTATTATTATTATTACGTAATTTCGTACGCATACCTACCAACAAATTATTCTTACATTTTCCCGCCAATAAACATTGAAACACTGTTAATTTGTTCGTAAGAACTTCAGTCCCGTTTTTAACCGTTTTTACGAATAAAATGATCGTATTTTAGAATAACATTTTTCCCCGTGTACTAGAGGTACGGTTAGCCCTCCAACTGAAATAATTATTTTGCTAATATTAAATTGTGGGATATTATTTTTATCAAAGAATTCTTTATGTAATTGAAGTAGTGCAAACATTTTTTCATAAATTTTTGAAAGAGAGGGAACTGAAAAATCTTTCAAAACATTTGTTGTTAGATAGTAATAAGGCTTTTTTAAGATGATTTTCATTAATATTTTTTGAATTGACTCAAGTGGAAGTAGTGTAGATTTAAATGCACCCCTCCATGCCACGATTCCATATTGTAGTACAGAATGTGCAAGTGCAAAATAGATATCTTTTAGTATTTTTAATGATACAGTAAGTCTAAAAAATACTAGTATATAGATGAGTTTTCTCATTCTGTCTACTGTGGAGTATATTTGACTTTCCATTTGATGTTATTATCGATAATTATTCCAAGATATTTCATTTTTTCTTTACTCGTAATGTATATACAGTTTGAGTTGCAGGGTGTGATTCTGAGAAGACAATTTCTTTCATGAATTTTTATGTTTATATTTATATTTGAGATATTCCCTGTTAGGCTATAAGGTAGGAAGTGCGTCTTTACAGCATTTAGTGACAACAAATGTCCGCTGTTTATAACTGCCTGTAAATGTATTTTATGCCTTTGTATTGTACTTACTTAAAAGTTATTATTGTGTATTTTATTTCTTTATTGCGGTGTCTTGTAATATATGGGTGCTGAAAAATTATAAAAATATAAATAAAACAAAAGTTCACTATTAGGACAGCTGTGTCTTATCGACACATTCTGCAATATAAATACGGCACTTGAAATAAAGCACGCAATTCCCAACTGCCAAAAAACCCCTTATCTAATGTTAGCTGTTATCATTTCTATCGTATTCTATTTCAACAGCCGCAGCCGGAGTGAACTCCGAATCCCCTGGGGCCATAATAATAATAGTATTTTGATGATTTGTATAGCGCTGTTTTTGTGAAAAATCATTTCACGCACATTTACGTCCGGCAGGTCTGTATGGGATTGAATGGCGAACGCTATTGTGTTATAAAGTATCTTCTGAGGCCCTAGCACGCTTGCTGTATAACGATCGGTAGGATAACTATCGGTAACTTCTCATCGTTTCCTACGACAACTGCAGATCGCAAACGAATAGGTGACAGTTCACAATGACTAAGTGTCCTTAATATATTCGATATCAACTGTCGTTTGTACGTTTGAGATCTGCAGTTGTCCTAGGGAATGATGAGAAGTTACCGACAATCGGTCGGAAGAATGAGAAGTTACCGATAGTTATCCTATCGATCGTTATAGAGCAAGCGTGCTAGCGCCACTATATAAGCTTCGTGCATAAATCACACTCCGAAGCGATAATTCCTAGATATGTAAGTCGCCTCCTTGGTTGGACAAGGTTCTAAATGACTTTTTTTTTCAAAAAGGTCCTTAGAATGTTTAGTGACTTGAATAGCACGTAGTTTCAGTTGTTTTTGATAGATGTCGGTAGGCTTAAAGGTTACGTCAGGTTCCGACAGATGTCTGGCTATTAGAGTAGATTCGTCTGAATTATATTATACTGTAAACACGTAAATATCAATAATAAACCAGTTTGTAACAATTTATTTTTTATTTTATTATTATTTTTTTTTTTATTTACAAAAGAAAATCATAAGTCTAATAATTACATAATTCTTTGGCTAATTACAATAAAAATAGTTTTTTTAACAAATCTACCCAATTCAATAAAGAAAAACATTTCTCGTGTTTGAATTGGGGAGTAGTAAAAATAATGTTTGGATGATATTTATAGCGCCATTTTCGTGTGAAAATCACCTCAAGGGCGCTTAACAAGCACCTATTGTTCTTAGAGAGCCTAATACATTTACTAATGTCTGCATGTGGACAAGGAATACACTACACAACGAAAAGGCGTAGGGGAGGGGGAACGCGGGATAGGTGAAAGGGGTACGCGGGAGGGGAAAAGGAGGCGGAAGGGAAACGGGGACGAATGGGAGAGGACAAGCAGAAAGAAACATTTTCTTTATTTAAATATTTTTAATTTTTAAACTAATGTTATAGACAAGACTTTATGCATGGCACAAAGGGTAACAATTATTATAAGCTATAATAAAAACTGAAACACTCATCCACATTTAATAAATCTTCCGAGAAAAGATACATGCCGCCGACGGGGCCTTTCTAATATTAAAAAAAATGTAATAAAAAAAAAACAATTAAATAAATAAATAAAATCGGATATATTTATCCGAGACACTATCTAGGTAACAAATACATTCCTTGAATACTTGTTTCCAATAATAAAGGTAGCTGCCAATAATATGGAAAAAAACATTAGTCGAAGATAATATTGTTAATTCTGAAATTTGAAATATGAAGTTGACAATTACGACAGTCTCGTGTAAGATCGCAGTAGCCCAATTGGTAGAGGTGTATGTCCCGGTAAGACGTTAGGTTCTGGGTTCGAGTCCCAGTTGCGACCGTTATCGTTTATTATTTTTCTGTGTCTTGTTTATTTTCACATTTTAAAAAATTAGATTATTATTGTTATCTTATTCTTCAATAAAATAAATAAAAATAAAGTTGGTTGTTTGCAGGTGAAAAAATGTAATAAGCGGTAGTTCTTGAATGAAACACTAGTATGTATTGAATCATTTGGCGGGTAAGAGGTAACCCGCCGTAGCTCAGTGGATTAAGAACACCTGACCGAACATCAGAAGGGCGCGGGTTCGTGTCCCGTCGGCGGCATGTAATAAAACAATTGGCATTCACGGTAAAAATAAATTAAAAAAAGAAACTTAACAATATCTTTATAAAATAATAATATGATTGTCTAAATATTGTTTCTAGTCACTGGTCACATGAATACTACTGTACATATTTCGTAGGTTGCCACTGGTGGCATGCCTTGTTGCTAATTGCGCAGATCAAATATAACGATCGATTAGTTTACGTGTTTGAAATCGACCAAAATAATGATTAATTTACATTATTTTTATTATTATCTAACTGATATAATTTTTTTTCTTTTAAATATTCGTATTTACCGTCGTAATTCGTAACATGGCGATCGGTGAAAGCGACGTTTTGTGTTTTTAAATTTAAAAAATAACAATTAAAATGCAATACTTTTTCAATTCCGGTTGCTGAATTACTTACTACTAACTATTATGTATCTACTGCAATTTTTTAAAAATTTTAATGTTCATATTAAGCGTGTCCCCACTGGAGTGATTTTCTGCGATTTTAATCGGTCCAAAATTTGACCACATTTTCCTACCACTCGTAAAACCGTTTTTGAATTTTTTTTAAATGTTCCCGCGTCGTGCAGATAAGTTATTTGAGAACTGAATGTCTATTTCTATTAATGATCCAAAGATGTCACTGCTCTTCACTTTAAATACGTCGCAGTGTTCAGTTGAATTATCAGTTTATTAAATATTTTTATCAAACCGCTAGCTGTCAAAACCTTATACTGTAAAATATTGTATTTATATGTTTTTTGGTCGCTTTTTCTAATATATTTCCTAATATACCAGTGTAATAATGATTGAATTATCAATATTTTTAACCTATTTACATGTCGAAATAATTAAAAATGAAGGGAGTTATCTTTAAAACAGTGGATTTTTTTACGTCGCAATAGATTGTTCGGGATGGTGATGTTTGCAAATGGATATTTTTTCAATAAATAAAAACATAAATCGAGTTAATTCTTATTGTAGAATAAAGATAATGAATGTAGCTATGTGGTATAATGCAGTTTATTTGTTAACTGCATTAAAAATCATATTTTATTACAATCTAATTTGTGCTTTGACGAACAAAATTTCTTACGAAATTTTTTTCTTATGAATCATTTCATCTCTTGAGAACTTATCAAAATTCAGTTTTATTATAGATCTTTCTATATGGGATTATTATTTAAACTATTCACAAGAAACTCTATAGAAAATATTTAATGTGGATGCAAAATTAAAGTTTCCACGGCAGATTTTAACTTGAAAACCCAGAAAACATATCCTTTTGGAATGTTTACGATTTTTAATAATTTTTCTATAAATCCTTCAAATTTAGGATGATTATTTAAATCTAGGAGAATTTATTGGCTGTACAGCACTATAATTTGTTTATGTGTTTACGTACACAAATGTGGAGTAATGATTTTTTTTTTAATGTGGGCGGAAAATTTTCAAAATTAATTTTCAAACGTGGCGAGCACTCAAGGTGATTTTTTTATGATTCTCTCCAACTATGTTGCTCCAGTGGTTAAGATGGCCACTTGGACAATATAATTTTAAAAACTTTGATATCATTAACATTTCCATTGATTGTAGTTTCTGATATACCATCTGAGGCCCGTGGCAAATTCATTGGATGGGCCCCCCCCAGTGCAAATCGTCACGTAGTAATTGAATTTTAACAAATCACTTAAGAAGTTACCCATTAGTTTACTAATATTATACGCATTTTAAATATCTAATACATTTTATTTTTAAAAGCAATACATATTTAAAATAAAATAACACTTTAATCTTTACGAGATATTTATCAATAACATTTTTTTCATCGAGCTTTCTGTTTCCGCAAAATGACTTAGGTATGACTATGTTATGAGTAGACATCGGATTATATGCAATAACAAAGTGCCAAAATATGCATGCAAATATGCACTAAAAAAGACCGAAATATGCACTAAAATCTCTTGATATGCACAATGCAAAATCAGAAAACCATTTGTGTTTTTATGTATTTTAATTAAAGACGGAACAAAAACAGTGAAATATTCTTAAAATTATGCATAGTTTTTGTGACAATATACAATTAAGTATTTTTCTAAATTTTAGATCGCAAATTTGTGACGTTTGCCACCAAGTATTAAATTGTACGCCGAGAACGACCGTCAACTGACGTCAATGGACAAGATTTTAAATTTGACGCCATTTCTGGAGATACCTGTTTAGGCAGACTTCAAGACTCGGGTTTTTAAGCAAAATAGCGTCTAACTTTTTACGAATCCTTTCTGATATTAGAAACGTTTATTGATTATGTATGTATATAATTTTTTATACTTAGCTATGTGAATAATCATAAAATTTGGATAGGTATTTACAATGTGTTTTTTTTGATAAGTTTATTTAAAAAAAAAAAAATTCCAGGGGTTTGTACGGATTGTACCAGCTATCGAAATTAAAAATATTAACTTTGACAGTCTGCTTCCTGTAGCCGGTCTCCTTAGTCCTTTGGGGGTATTTTAATTTAGGCGGTTTTTCGATATTTCGATACGATACATTGAGTTTTGATATATCGATATTTTTAGGGATCGATATTTATCGGTTTTCGGATATATCGTTGTATCCCTAGGCCTGGGTCATAACGAGTCGGTTCCGCGCCAAAACGCGACTGGATGTCGCGTCAGCTATTTTGGCGGGAAACGATAATTGTTTTGGCGCGCAGTTTTGGCGGCAAAACGTCACTTTGACAGTTCGGAGAAAACCTATTCGAGAATTACTTTTAGTCTTTATACTGTGTAACTAACTTTTATACCGCACAAGAGTCTTAAATGCTCCCGTTGGAGCCAGTGAGACTATGGCATCCCTAATTGGGGTATGTTGTGCGGCTGAAGGTACTGGGGAGGGGAAGGAGATGGGGAAGAGGAAGGTGGCTGGTTAGATCTGTTTACCAAACACGGCTGAAGCCTTTTAAGCAACGTTTCTATACTGAATAGTGGTTTTACACCAGGGCGATACTGAGAATATCTTCCACTCCGGAACGTGACGCAAATATACTGTATATTATTTTTATTTAATTAATCGTGAAATAACACCAATTAAATTTAAAAAAAAACTAACTAACGGGTAGGCAGGGAGGACGAGCGCCAAACAATTAGGTCTTGGCGCACACACTCCTTGCTTCATTCACATTCATACATCGTCTCATACGTGACATGGCCCGACTCAAGCATCAGAATCACTTGATCGTACCAAGTCTTCCTCGGGCGCTCCCGACTTCGACCATTTACATTTGCGTCATGTTACACATCCTTTTCTCTACACGCAAACCATTTGGGAGTCCCTTTCTTAAACATACTCTACATATTTAAATATGTTATTTTTAACATCTCATCTATTGTGCTCAAGAGTGCCCGGAATGCAGCTGGTTTTCAGCAGTGCCAATAATATTTTATACATATATTCCTATGTATAAAATGAATATCAAATGAAACAAATAACTTAGTTTTAAACCACTTTATATTTATTATTATTTTTGTATGTATTCAAACGTGAGTTTTTTTATTGTAAATTTTTGGGAATGAAAAGCGAATTTCAAGATTTTTTTATTGTTTGAAGGAGTAAAAAGTGAGGTCACAGATTTATTTCAAAATCATTAAATAAAAGGACCGTATTTTTTGAATTTTGAATTTTTCCAAATATTTCAATGTTTTAATAGAAAATGTTTGGGGTAAGTGAGTTTTTTTTTCAACTTGATGTTTGAAGCTTAAAATACTACAATTTTTAAACACTTAAGTATATTTTAGATATGAAAATCTTAAAGGTAATTAAATTTTGGTTCTAAAATGGTATTTGTTTTTACGACATCTCAAAAAATAATAAATATATAGGACATTAAAAAAAAATCGAAATTCGTTGAAAATTACAAATGGAACAAATATATACAACAGATAAACTACCCTCCTTGGCCGTGTAAGCAATGTACATATCTTTCCATGAACAATTTTTTGTCAGTTCTTAATTAGTAAGGATTCTTCGTACATGGTTGTTTGACCATTGTACAAATTTTTCAGAAAGTTTATTAGTAAGGCTGGTAAAATGGCGACGTTGTCAGATCAAAACCATATATTTTGTTAAGTAAGAATTTGAAAAACGAAATGTACAGACTTTACACAACGTGCTACAGAAACACCGTGTAAGGCTGTAAAGAAATACAGAATCGTTTACTGTACAAAGCATACGACATCAAGATGTTTTCACAATTGCAATTTGGGTGGCGGGATTGGGTACCGCCGCACAGTGGGCTGAAAATCGCCTTTCATAGACATAGAAACTTGAATTTTCATGGGTCTTTTTTTGGCTAGAAATGGATTCTGATGATCATTACTATGCTATAAAATTTCGTATGAAGCAATTGCGTGTACAAATGAAGGAGTTATAATTTTTTAAAGAAAAAATTGTATGGCACTGACATTAAAATTGAGGCTATCTCTGGAATCATAAGGTTGGCCATTACATCCTTACACACAGATATACTACTATTTATTTGTATTTTTTTGACATACTTCGTATTGTGGCGCAACTTGCGCGTTTTTTTTAAATCCTCAATGTTGAAAAAAAAACTTTTTTTTATGTTGATGATTCATTTTAATGCAAAATTTTGGTTTATAGTGTCAATAAAATATTGTAAACTAGACAAAGCATACTCATATGTAAAGCATTTAAGCATTTTTGCATTAAAATTAATCATCAACATAAAAAAGTTTTTTTTCAACATTGCGGATTTATAAAAAACGCGCAAGTTGCGCCACAATACGAAGTATGTCAAAAAATACAAATAAATAGTAGTATATCTGTGTGTTAGGATATAATGGCCAACCTTATGATTCCAGAGATAGCCTCATTTTTAATGTCAGTGCCATACAATTTTTTCTTTAAAAAATTATAACTCCTTCATTTGTACACGCAATTGCTTCTTACGAAATTTTATAGCATAGTAATGATCAGCAGAATCCATTTCTAGCCAAAAAAAGACCCATGAAAATTCAAGTTTCTATGTCTATGAAAGGCGATTTTCAGCCCACTGTGCGCCGCTCCGGGAACTATTTTTGATTGGAGAGATTTGTGATTCGGGTTTACGGGGTGAGGTTTTTCGGTTCTTGGCGGCGGATGCGTCTGCCAACCAACTGCGTGGCGGGCTGGATCGTGAGAGACTGGATGAGGGAGGCCTTTTGATGTATCCAGCAGGACTCTCTCGGAACATCGCCTCGCATCACAGTGGAAGGGTTGGATTCAAACGTCATTCATAGACCCATTGACTCTCAGATTCCTACCCACCCCGTGTCCAGGAGTGACGAACGTACGAACATATAAAGCCATACAATGGTAATTATTCTTACTCTGGCATGACTTACTCGACCGTTGACTTTCGCGACTGCACTATTCCCTTTGCACTGCTTTCTTCCTAATTCCGTCCACGTCCTGTGGTTCGCTGTTTGAAGACTTAGCAGGGGTGCCCGGGTTCACGGGACGAGGTTTATCTAGGTCTAGACGGGATCGGGAGGGACTGGTTGAGATAGATCTGACCTAGACCTCTCCAGCTGCACTCTCTCGACCCATCGCCTTGCACCGCAGTGGGAGGGATGAGTTCATTGGTCCGTCACTCCTGGACACATTGAATCCTATATTCCTCCCCACCCCTCTTACCCTTTTATTGCAGAAGGTTCACTCTTTTGTTCCCCTAAAAAACCTCCACATAGAATTCCCAAAGATGACATAGGGCCTGAGGGATTTTATTTCCTCGGGGCCTCCTATATATAGCTAATGTAAAAAAGCTCCACACTTTCATCCATATATTATTTCCAGACCTCTACACATTTGTCATTCGGTTATTAGTACATGGTTTTACCACACATCTGCCTCGAGGATCTGATTTCTAAAGCTTTCAGTTCACTTTCTTTTCCATTCTTTCTTGTGCCAGATTCACCCCTCACCGCGATATTATACACTCCATTGTGAACTTTACTGTTGACTAAATATTAAACAATCTCGCCTCTCGAGAAGTTTAATTCCGTTGTAATAAATACAATCAATTGGATTAGCTAGTGACATCTATTTAATTTAACGGAAAGTTAAACGTCAGCTGTATAATAATAAGTTAAATCGCAGTTTAGTAAATAGTTACATAGTTTCTCCAATAGATGGCAGTAATATTTATATTTTTTAAAACTGATAATTATTATTCGCAGTGGATTTCCATTATCCATATGTATATATATATATATATAAATATATATTTTTTTAAGGTGAAAACATCATTTTTTTTTGGTTTCTACACCAATTAAGAGAACTGGCTCTTGAGCTTGGTGTAGGAGTTATGTAAGAATATACAATTTTTAGTCCATAAATGTGGTGAACAAATCTGATAGTATTATTGTTCTAATGCCCGTAGGCAAAATTTGAGAATCCCACTTCGATGACATCTCTGACGTCGCGGGTTACCAAAACCCTCTATTCCATCTCTGTACGTAAAAGTTTGGGACAAACTACTGCTGTGATTTATCATAACGCCTATTCGGTTGAATTTAAGAACCCCACTCTAATTACATTTCTGACGCCGCGGCTTATCTGAACCCTCTCTTCTATCGCTGTGCGGGTGCAAGTTTGGGACTAAGCTGCTTTTGTGATTTGTGGCCGCCCGTTTTTGCTAGGTTTCGTGTTACTGCCGTATGGCGTAATGAGCGCTGCAGTCGTGTTGGTTCATTTATGCTGCAGTCGAGATTGGTTCATTTATGTGCAGTCGGCACTGTCGGCAGTCGCCAGGGGGGTATAACCAGGGGGGTATAACTCCGAACAAAATGGCGTACCGGCTCAAAAACGTTTATCTATGGTTTGTGACGTCAGAGCGTCCATCCAATAGGAAGCTTTTTAGCTTTATATGCTAATTCTATGGTTGCTCACCTGTCAAAAGTCAAAACGGGTACACGATTCGCGAACGACGATTTCCCGGCGCGAACATATTTATCGAAATACTTGATAATGCAGTGTCAAAGGCTCTACAGATTTTGGTTCAAGTCACATAATAAGGGACACACAAGATTATGAAGGTATACGTCGGTTTTATATTATGTGAAAGGAAATATTTTACATGTTTTGTTCGCGAAATTTGGTTAATGTATAATGTTAATGTTTCAGAGCGTGACAGTGACTTCAGAGTCATGCACTGTGTCGATTGCTGCCAGAAGGATTACAAAAGATTACGAAGCAAATCTGTGTTTCATTTTCCATACACATGCATCGGCTCATTCCAGGATTCATCGTTGCAGCATTTTTGTTTAAAAGGTATTACAGACTACCGGACGTTCTGAATAATGTTAATCATCTTGCTTTGGTGATCCACGATCACATGAATTCATTCATATTCACTAGCTAATATCGTCCCAAAGAGAGACTGCATCAATATTCTTGTATTTCTTGTTTCTGTGTTAGGTATCTATATTAATATATAATAAAATTGTTAAACATACTATTATGAGTTTTCATTTTTCTGTTTTAAGCAGAGGAATGTCAAAATTCGATAATATCGCAAGAACGACCAATTATATTTGAAAATATCCTTCTACAGGAATTGAAATTTCAAGTATTTTAAGGTTAATTTAACGATATCTCGATTTCTTTACAGAGCAACGGGTTCCTATCTGACACAGCGTTATTCTGAGAATATGAGCTGTAAAGAAAGATACTTTAAAGCTCATTTTCTCAGGACAGCACTTTGTCAGATGAAACCTTCTTGTCCTGTAGGAACATTTTGACATTTCATTTTTAAAATAATATTTTAGGCTAATGGATTGGGTATGTTCGGAAGCAGGATTATATTGTCTATGGTCGTGCTTTTTTGAGTTTCCTCTATCCTCGTCTATGGTGTGTGACGTCAGAACTTAGCTTTATTGCCATATCCATGGTAAAATATTGACCAAAGTTGCCAAGTACAAAAAGCCCGAAGATATCAATCTAATAAGTGGTTTATTTATGGGTATAACTCCGATCCAAAACTTCAACCGTTACGAAGATGCGAAATATCCATGACTGTGTGACGTAATATCTGTATGGACCAATAGGAAATTTTTGAATTTCTACGAAAAAAAAGTGTGTTGCGTGTGTTGTTTCTATGGTTTATTTGTGTTTGGTTATGGTTTGGTGTGTGACATGCAACGGTTATAACGTAAACAGTAAATATTTACAGTAAAATTAGTGAAATGTGTCCTACACGTCCTAAATATAATTGCTGCGTGAAAGGTTGTCTAGACGTACATTCAGTGCGGCATAGGTTTCCGTCCTGGGAAAGGAAGGAGAATTTGTTTCGGGAATGGTCGATAAGAATTGGCAGACTGGGATATATTGATATCCCGATTTTGGCATCTCGTGCGTATGTTTGTGGATTACATTTCGCGATCGAATGCAAATTCAGTACCGGATCGTTAAGAAACAATGCATTGCCCACCCTTCATCTTCCTCAAATCCGAGAATATCCGGATTTTCCTCGTGAAAACAGAATCGGAAAACAGAATCGTGAAAACAGAATCGGTCATTGTAACCAGCGTGCAGGTAGGAAGCTCTCTTTGTTATTTTAGTGTTCCTAATCTATTGTGTAACTTGATCTTGGAATAACCCTTGATAATAAACTACAATATAACCTTCATATACAACAAATCACAAATAAAGCTGCTAAAATGCTAGGTTTCATAAATTGTAACACAAAACTTTTTAATAGCATCAGCATCATCAAGCAACTATACTTTTCCTACATAAGAAGTCATCTGGATGCATCAGTTGTTTGGACTACATTTTATAAAATCCACGTAAAAAAAATCAAAGCAATTCAAAACAACTTATTATGCTGTCTTATGTAAAGTCAAAAAAATAAATAGTAACCGTAATGTATCTATTTTCGTTTTTCAGACCGTATTTATGTTGAACCAGGACTATACAGCACGAATTTTGATGTCGCCCAAGATCATAATTACATCTTAAAAGGTATAAATGTCTTCTTATTGAATCGGATTCCATGAAAACTCAACAAAGTGGCATTTTAACAAGAGTTTGCTACTTTAGATGCAGATAGGGCTTCCTTGATTTTCCAGGAAGGTATTCAGCCATCGTTAATGTAATGAAAATGTTTATTTCAGAGCCCAATATATCACCTGGGCCCATCAGTGTGCCTCTTGCGGCCATATGGGACACAGGAGTTCATGAAGGTATACATCTGTTTTATATTTTATCAAGGGAAATAATATTCTAAGTTTGGTTCGCAAACGTTGGTTAATGTGATAAAAATGTTTATTTCAGAGCCCAATATCTCTCCTGGGCCCTCCAGTGTGCCTCTTGCGGCCATATGGGACACAGGAGTTCATGAAGGTATACATCTGTTTTATATTTTATCAAGGGAAATAATATTCTAAGTTTGTTTCGCAAATGTTGGTTAATGTGATCAAAATGTTTATTTCAGAGCCCAATATCTCTCCTGGGCCCTCCAGTGTGCCTCTTGCGGCCATATGGGACACAGGAGTTCATGAAGGTATACATCTGTTTTATATTTTATCAAGGGAAATAATATTCTAAGTTTGGTTCGCAAATGTTGGTTAATGTGATGAAAATGTTTATTTCAGAGCCCAATATCTCTCCTGGGCCCTTCAGTGTGCCTCTTGCGGCCGTATGGGACACAGGAGTTCATGAAGGTATACATCTGTTTTATATTTTATCAAGGGAAATAATATTCTAAGTTTGGTTCGCAAATGTTGGTTAATGTGATGAAAATGTTTATTTCAGAGCCCAATATCTCTCCTGGGCCCTTCAGTGTGCCTCTTGCGGCCGTATGGGACACAGGAGTTCATGAAGGTATACATCTGTTTTATATTTTATCAAGGGAAATAATATTCTAAGTTTGGTTCGCAAATGTTGGTTAATGTGATGAAAATGTTTATTTCAGAGCCCAATATCTCTCCTGGGCCCTTCAGTGTGCCTCTTGCGGCCGTATGGGACACAGGAGTTCATGAAGGTATACATCTGTTTTATATTTTATCAAGGGAAATAATATTCTAAGTTTGGTTCGCAAATGTTGGTTAATGTGATGAAAATGTTTATTTCAGAGCCCAATATCTCCTCTGGACCCAGAAGTGTACCTATTGCTGCCACATGGGTCACAGAAGATTACGAAGGTATACATGGGTTTTGTATTTTGTGAAAGGAAATTATATACTAAGTATGGTTTATGTGCTTAGTTTAATCTGCTGAATATATTTATTTCAGAGTGCAACGTCCCCCCTGGGCCCAGCGTTGTGTCTTTTACTGCCACAGTCGCCACACGGAAAAAAGATGGTTCCTTGCGTAAGTATATTTTTGCTTTTTGTTTGATCACCTTTGTTTGATATCTTTTGTTTTGAATAATGTAATCATTGGCCTTAAACATTGCGTTTTTCTAGGTAAGAGGATGTCATGCTATGGGCCAACTATAAACCTCACCCCAACAAAAAGAAAAATGAAGTTGGAGATTTTGGCGACGAGGCGAAAACTGCAATATGTCCAAAAGAAAAACCTTACTCTAGAACAACGACTTCGAATAGCATCTCAGTTTAGAAATAAAATCTGCTTGGAAGATTCTCTTTCAAGTTTAAATCCGGTGCTCCGTAACTTCATATTGTCTCAGACAAAGCTAAGCCCGCGTCATAATAAAGGTCGAAGATATAGTCGCGCGGATAAATCTTTGGCCCTGGCTGTTTATAAGGCTGGACCTAAATGTTACAGATTTTTGTCGAAGCTTTTGGTTTTACCTTCACCTATGACCCTGAAAAACGAGTTGGCGGCAATATCTCTTAAACCGGGAATAAATCAAAAATTTTTTGACCACTTAAAAAAAAAAGCAAAATCTATGAAGGATAAACAAAAATTTTGCATCTTAATGTTTGACGAGATGAGCATATTTCCACATGTACATTTCAATGTGCGTACTGGAAACATTGAAGGGTTGGAGGATAAAGGTGATGCAAGAAGAAAAAAATTTGCTGACCATGCTCTAGTTTTAATGATTAAAGGCCTTACCGTTCCCTATAAGCAGCCAGTTTTTTTTTCGTTTGCAGAAAGTGGAACTAATTATTTTGACTTGAAAGAAATTCTTCTTACTGTTTTAGCCAAATTGTTCGATTGTGGTCTCAAGCCCGTCGCAACTGTGTGCGACCAAGGCACTGTTAACTGTAGGGTGGTGAAAGCCTTGCTTGAAGACACTCGAACAAGTTGCCTAAGGGATAAAACAGAATATAGGGGTGGATACTTCATGGTAAATGAAAATAAAATTTTTCCCTTGTTTGACGCACCTCATCTTTTGAAGTGCGTTCGTAATAATCTTTTAGATAAAGATATGATTTTTTATGAGGATGGGGTGAAAAAGTTAGCTTCATGGGATAATTTGATGACGTCTTACAAAGTGTTACCGACTGAAGTTTTTAAGAGGTTGTCCAGAATGACGGACAGCCACATTGTCCCAGAGAAAATTAAGAAGATGAAGGTGAAATTGGCTGCACAAGTTTTTAGTGACAGAATGTCTGCCGCACTGGAAGCTCTATATATTTTACGTCCAGATTCTTTTAGTAAAAATCCTAAGGACACAGCGAGAATTTTACGATTTTTTGATGTATTATTTGACAGCGTTAACGGAACATCAATTCATCCCAAAGGGGGAAAAAAATATCGTGTAGCTTTATCGAATACCTCCCCACACATTAAATTGTGGAACGAGTCATTGAAAACAATGAGCACGATGAAATATGTCCATCAGACAACAGGCGCAAACATTAGGACTTTAGCTCCAGTTTTAAAAAATTGGGTATTTTCTATTAATGGAATTATTGAATTGTGGCATTTTCTACAAAGTAAAGGCTTCAATTATTTGAAATTGCGGTATCTTAATCAAGATCCCTTAGAGAATTTTTTTGGATCCATCAGAAGTCGTGGTGTGCGGAATCCATCCGCTACATTGTTTACTTCGGCTTATAAGTCATTAATGATTTGTAATTTAGTTTCGGGACGTTCACCTGGTACTAACTGCGAGGCCGACGATTCAACCATCCTTTTGACAAATGTGGCAGACTTCATTTACTCTAATTCTACCTCTTTCATTTTAAATTCAAATTTATCTTCTTTTATAACTATACCGGACATAGATGTCCAATTTAAGAAAATTTTCGATTCATTTTCCACACAAACATTGAGTATCGACGCCTATGTTGCAGGATTTTTATTAAAGAAGTTAATGAAGGATATCCGAGGTTGTGATGAATGCAAATCATCTTGCATTGGTGATCCTTATGATCCCATGAATTCTTTTACATTATCGCGAGAATACCGCATGACAGAGTGGCTTTGTCTAAATTATCCAACAAAAAATTTTGCTCTCAACCTTCTGGAAATTCATCATGTTGTCGAGTATGTACTAAATTATAATTGCGAAAATTTACATCTTGTGCCCATTATTAATAAAACTATTGCCCAATATGTATGTTTTGATTGGATTCACTGTGAGGAACATAAAAACAAATTGATGAAAAAAATTATTAAATTCAATGTGCCCTTCATAATTAATGCTTGGTGTGCAGATATTAATAAAAAATTATGTGGCAAAGATACAAGAGAATATATTGGACCAGATTCCATGAGGAAAATGGCAGTTCTGCGATATATAAAATATTCTAAATATAGGAAGAAATGGTTGTCCTAATTTGGATATTTTATTTGTCTAGAACTTTTTTATTACGTACTCGACATCATAATGATAATCTTTCAATACCTTCTTTAAAAGTTTTTTCTGTTTATAAATTCTTATATTCCATGTTTCTGTCTGCCTTGATATACTTTCCGAATATGTTTTTTGCTTAAATTATATTCTTGTATTTCCTGTTTATGTATTATCTGTATTAAAACATAAATACTTAAACATATTATTAATTATATGTTTATCATTTTTCTGTTACAAGCAGAGAAATGTAAAAATTTATGTATACCAAGATATCTTTTGCAATTAGTTCTTCTACATTTCACTTTGATGTATTATAATTTTGAATACTAGTTTTGATATTACACACCTTCTAAATGGTTTTTGTGCTAGAAACCAAACGGGTGTTCCTTTTAAAATGTTGACCTGTATATATATATATATACCAAGCGAAGCTCAATCGAAAATCTGAAAACAGCAAAAGATACGGCAACATTTGGGAATTGAACCCAGGACCTACTCCTTGCCGGGGCTTAGCTCTACCAACTGAGCTAATGTGTCCCTATCCGATTCAGTTATATTTAACTGTATCATACTACGACTAAGAACTACCAAAACACTATGATAAGATTTTAGACAAATAACAAAAATACCAACACTGTCTTCATTTTCTTATTGCAAATTTTTATTGGCTGCTGTCTCTGTGTATGATTGCAAGATTTAAACCCGAACTAAATGCTATCCTATGTAGCTAATTTTAAATTCTGGTTTTGATTTTAATTTATTGATAGATAAAGCGATAATTTTGTTTTTATGAGTGTTTTGTGCTTATATTATATTGTTTTTCCTGTTTATGTGTTATCCACTTTAATATATATAAATACATAAATAAAATACTTAACATTTAATTACGAGTTTTTCTGTTTTTAGCAGAGAAATGTCAAAATTCGATACTGTCTGGGAAAGTTAAATTATAATTGAAAATGTTCTTTCTTTAATTTCAAGTAATTTTTGGCTACTTTTATGACAGTTGGTTTGTTCACAGGACGACGAGTTTTCATCTGACAAGCGCTGTCTGAGAAGATGAGGTGTAAGATACTTTAAGCTCATTTTCTCATGACAGCAAGCACTTTGTCAGGTGTAGGTTTGTTGTTTTGGGATATCATTTTGACATTTCAAACATTTTAGGCTAATGAATTCGGTAGATAACGAAAGAGAATTATATTGTCTATGGTCGCACTTTTTTTTTTGGTTTCCTCTATCCTTGTCGATGGTTTGTTTGACGTCATACCTGTTAGGCAAAAAAAAAAAATCAAAATATTGGCAAGTCTATGTTAGTCAATGATAGTCTATGGTTAAATAGCGTCGAAAGCTTCTCCCTACAAAAAGCGGGGAGTTATCAATCTATAGATTGGTTCATTTATGGCAGTCGCTGTCAGAGGATTGTCTGGAGATGGTCGATCATATTTATGTGGTCTATATTCCTGTCACGGTTACTTCGATTTATTATAAAAGTTGAATACATTGTAGGAGAATAGATTTGCTTTTATAGTTTTTTGGTAAATTCATAATATTATTTCAACCAAATGTAGATTTTTTATATATTTAAAAAAATGCATTTACTTTGATAATATTTTGGTAAGAGTAAGTTTAGCTAGATTTCATGTAAAATTATTATGTTATTATTATTATATATATATATATATATATATATATATTAATTTCCGTGAACGTTTATATAAATTTTACAAATTTATTTCGATAAAAAGAAATCATTTCAGAGGTATTTTTTTTAACATTAGCTCCACACAGGAGACCCTGAGGAAAACAATTTTCCCTCGGGGCCTATGTTATCGTTGGGATGCTGTGTGGATGTTCTTTTTAGACCCTGAGGAAAACAATTTCCCCTCGGGGCCTATGTTATCGTTGGGGATGCTGTGTGGATGTTCTTTTTAGAGAAAATAAGGAGAGGAAGTTCTGGGAAGGAAAAAATATGAAGGGTGAGTAGGAATCTGGGGGTCGATGTGTCCAGGAGTGACGGACGTATGAATGCATCTCTCCCACTGCGCTACAAGGCGATGGGTCGAGAGAGTCCTGTTGAAGAGGTAAAATGTCTCCATCAACCAGTCTCTACCAATCCGAACCGCCACGCAGTAGAGGGCAAACGCATGTGCCGCCAAAATATAGACAAACCTTACCCTATGAACCTGGGCACCCCTGCTAAGTCACTAAACGTAGCGAACCACTTAGAGTTACCTATGGCAAGGGTGTTGATTATCCAATAAACGGTATTGGGAAGAAACATTTGTCTCTTTCATTCATTACTAAGAAGATACAATTTATTATTCGTGTTTTTGTTTTTGATTTGATTTGATTACTACATTATTTATTTTGACTATATTTTATACTTGACGATTTTATTTTGAGTTTTAATTGAGAATATTTTATTCGAATTGATTTTATTATTTTTTTGAGTTTTAATATTAAGATTATTGCCTTTAATTTGAATGCCGATTTACATTATTAATTTATAGTTTTTTATATATTGTATTGTGTGTATTGAATTGGAGATTTGATTTAATTATTTTTATGTAATTTAATTTAATTGTATTTATTTTATTTTGATTAATTTATTTTATTTTCTGTTTTATACTGGAGGCACTGCTGAAAACCAACTGCATTCCAGGAGAAATCCTGAATTGTAGCTGAACAGTGACCTTTACGCTAATAGAATCAATGATTAAGAGGCTAGACTTTGAACGACACGCGGAACACCCGCGTCTATCATTCTGTCCCGCTCACAATAAGCTCACGCACACTTACAATACATGCGAATGCGAAATGTGCGAATGAGACAACGCTCAAATTTACCTACAGAAATCGGTCGAAAAGGGGTTTATGGAAAATACACTTTTCTACACCGAAACTTTCACAAAATTGAAATTTAAAAAAATACATATTTTTAGAAAGAATAAGCTACGTCGGTAGCTTTTTATAATTTTATAATTCTTTATAAGAGTTGAGTTAGCAGCACCTTTTCCTTAAATAATATTTTTTGATAAATCGTACATGTTTGACAGTGAATGTTTACGTTAATACGAAACGCATCGAAAATTCGAAAACATACCGACATATTTTTCACCCTCTAAAAGGCAGCATAAAAAAAATATATTCATTTTGTACAATTTTTGATGTAGAAAAGTGTTTTTTCCCGGGCGTTCTTTTTGTATGGGCCGAAAAGCGAAGTCTATCGTCGAACAAAATGTGTAATGTTGTAATAAATCTATTGATGAATAAATATTTTTATCCTTATCAATTTTCTTTTTTGTCATTGACGTGGATGAACGAGATTTAGGTATGCTGAGTTGATTCTTTTCCGAAATTCTACTCACTGTCCGCGGTCTTATAATACAGAATGTCTACTGTTATATATCCACATATTAAATGTAAGTGTTTTGTAGTTTTATATTCACAGTTGTTATTTTTGCGTAAGGGCGGAGCCTTATAGATGGTCACCAACACTTGGCGAAATTGGGCGAAGCCCGAACAAAAGCCGCCCGCAGGGCCTAGCAGCAAAAACCCGCGGAGCGGGTTTTTAACTGCTAGTTTAGCATTAAATGTGTCGAAGTTTAAATTAAATATGTCAGCGACATCTGTTAGTTCATTGCCCAACCTATGTATTCTTTCCATCACAGAATTTATAGCGAAGTTATTGTTGTAGAATAAAATATTCCGTCTGGTATATTTTGGAGGTATATGTATAGAGAAAATCTGAAACAGAAAATATACGGTCACATCTGTGATACGAACCCAGAACCTTCGCCTTTCCCGGTCGCGACTTACCAACTCAATGGTGTTAGTGGCGCACAAGCTGCTAAATGGGCACATTTGCAATCCTCATATTCTGGAACCAATGTACCCGATAATTTCACCAGAGTTAGACAGCGCAGACTATTTATTTTTCCAAGAGGCAGGACCAACCTATCAATAAACAATATGAACATGCCTTTGGGGAGAATGACTACTTTGCTAAACCACATTTCTTCTGTAATTGACATTTTCAATTAAAACAAAAGCGAATTTAAGATCGCAATAAATATATTCTTTAACATAAGGCTCCATCTCATCTGATATGATAGAATACCTTACATGAGTCCAAATTGCTCCCGTCTGGAGCCTGTGAGACTATGGCATCCCCAATTGGGGTATGTTATGAGGCTGAAGGTAAGTGGGGAAGAGAAGGAGATGAGGAAGAGGAAGTTGGGAAAGTACCTGGCTATTCAGGTCTAGTCACTAAACACGGCTAAAGCCATTTCAAGCAACGTTTCAATTCTGAATGGTGGTCTTACACCAGGGCGATACTAAGAGTATCTTCCAATCTGGAACGTGCCGCAAATATACTATATATTATTTTAAATAATTAATTGTGAAGTAACACAAATCAATTCAATAACATTTATTTGCGCACGCCGGGTTCGAACCCGCGACCTTCGGAATGGAAATCCAACGCCCTACCGCTGGACTACGCCGGTCGTCATGTTAATGTAATTTGCGAAATGTATGTTAAACGTAATTTGTGAAATGTATGTTAAATGTAATTTGTGAAATTTAATTGGATTATACTGTTTTTCAAAATAAATAAATAAATAAATAAATTGAGCTAATATGTCCCTATCCGATTCGGTCATATTTAACTTTATCATACTTCGACTTAGAACTCCCAACATTATCTTCATTTTCTTAACGCACATTTTTATTGGCTGCTATCTTTATGTATGTATCCGATTAAAATTAAATAAATTTCAAATTAAATGTATAATGTTTTCCTTCCCAAAATGAGTTTTATTAAACTCATTTGGAATAATGAACTATTTTTAATATTATTTTATGATTTTGTAATACCTATATTATCACATATAAAAAATAAATAAAATTTTTTGGAGTAAAAAATATAAATCAAGCTTTGGTCTTTGGTCAGTGAGCAGACGTATCCGCCACCAAGATCTGGATAAACTTCACCCCTGCGAATCTCTGCTAAGTCATCAAAAGTATCGAACCACTGCGGGTGACTTACGGCGTAGGTTTTCCAATAAATGGTTCCCGGGGCGGCGGTACCCAAACCCTCCTTCCACGTTATAAATGATGTAATAAAACAAACTTTACATTGTTTTAATATTTATTTAATGTGAAATTACACACATAATTAATAATAACATAAAATAAATTTGCGCACGCCGAGGTTAGAACCCGCGACGTCTGGATTCATAATCGAGGATTTTAACCGCTTCACTACAAAGGTCTTCAAAAATGTATGAATTTTAAACATTTTTTTTTATGTGATGCTCACGAATCAACATTTATGTGACACAGGAGTTCATTCAAATCATTAATAATTCCTGATGAACAAAAACGATTCGACATTTTCACGGTCAAAAATATTATCGTGATTTAGTTTTGGTATACTATGCCGTGTTGGGCTATTTCCTTCTTATACGCCAAATTACTATTTAGATTTATCTTTATGATGAATCGGTTTATATTATGAATATGAAAAAATATGCTATGGATACATTGAAGCTTTTCCTGCCTTCTTTATTTATTGGAAATAAAATACAATAATTAATTACGCTGCAAAAAATATAAGCCTGAAGTATTAATAATTAATTTTTTTTCGAAGATTATTTTGACTCAATTATTGGCTAACTTTTTTTCATTCTTATAAAATTATTCTTAAAAAAAAATAATAACAGCTTTGGCGCTACTTTCCTTGTGCAGATAATACTAAAAACACGCGGAGTTTTAAAGGGGTAAAAAGTCAAATATTTCTGGCGTTTATATTCTTCTTAAGATGATACCCGGTGGTGCAGAAATAGATTTTACTAAAATATTGCTGTCACTGTTGCTCTTACTCCACCGGATATTGAGCGAAGGGGACAATGCACTGACACCTAACTAAAATGGAGGTTTTGTATTCCCCACTTTTATCCTCCAAAAGTGGACTGATTTTCAATTTTTTTTTACCAACTACATAAGAAAAAACTATTCTATGTCTGTACGTTTTGCTTTTTTTAAAAAAACATTGTCTGGTTTGTATACTGAACATCTTTTGACGGCGTTTAAACCAGTCAATTTTATTGATTTTTGGAAGGTCATAACTTCTATAAAAAGTAACTTATCAAAAAAAAAAACAAAAAGTACCGACACCCTAGAGAAAATATTGTTTTTGCATAAAATAGATATCAACTAGTAGCGTGTCGGTACTTTTTGTTTTTTTTTTTTGATAAGTTACTTTTTATAGAAGTTATGACCTTCCAAAAATCAATAAAATTGACTGGTTTAAACGCCGTCAAAAGACGTTCAGTATACAAACTAGACAATGATTTTTTAAAAAAAGCAAAACGTACAGACATTGAATAGTTTTTTCTTATGTAGTTGGTAAAAAAAAATTGAAAATCAGTCCACTTTTGGAGGATAAAAGTGGGGAATACAAAACCTCAATTTTAGTTAGGTATTAGTAGACCGAGGTACATTCTCCCTTTCGCTCAATATCCGATGGAGTAAGAACAACAGTGACAGCAACAATTTAGTAAAATCTATTTTTCAAATTTCTCCACCACCCGGGTATCATCTTAAGATCTCCCAGATGTGAAAATGTTTATGTTTGCCAGACAGAACGGACGATCTCCAAAAGGACATCAGAACATTTTTGAACTTGCAAACTCGGCCACCCTAACAAATCCGTAATTGCCGTCCATTACTTTGGATTTGTTCGTGAAGTCCTGGGAAGACCCAAAACACATAGAGCACGCCTAAATACAGAGCAAATTGAAATTCACAAAAACCATATTAATATTGATAAAGACGACGGAGCTAAGCTCAATAGTTATTGGTATCCGGTAATTGATGGCTACATCAAAACTAAACGCAGAAAATTATTTTTAATTATACTGTAATGCTTATCTAAGTTCATAGATAAATGATCTTCGATTACACATTTGCCCTGAAAATGGAAACTTCAATGCTGTCCGAAAGGTTGGCCAAAGAAAGGAGTGGCGTAACACGGTACAATACCCTAAAAATAAATCACGATAAAATTGTTTTATTTTACAATAAAAATAAAATTTTTGAAATTTTCTTTTACCACGCGAACAAATATGGGATATTTTTCGATATTTGTTTTTTGAGAAATCAGTATTTTAATACGCATATTTGAGACCACTGACGTATCAAAATTTGACAAAAAAATGAGGGCCCACCCTAGTGTACACTCGATAGGAGAAACAGGGTGGCCCTAGCTACTTAACTAACGAATTTATCTTATTTACTAATTATTACTTTATTTCAGTCAATCACTTCGAACCACACTGTGTCCAGAATTATAATTAAATCTTAATTTTAAATTCACCAAGTCTCGCTTTTGTTAAATTATTACATTACATTCTGTAGTTTTATTTTAATACTGTTAAACTATTTTTTATTTTTACGTTTTCTAATATGAACTTTTTACATAGAGCGCACGATAATTTAAAAATTTTTGGAATTTGTCAGCTGTCGTGTACATTGCCTCCTATCTGATATTCTGCAATTATAAGATGTTATTTTCGTGTGGCTGTGATATTTTGTAATCATTTGACGTGTTTTTAATATGACTGTGACGTCCTGCGGTTGTGAGATGTGATTTTGACATTGCTGTGATATTCTGCAGTTATCAGATGTGATCCTCACGTGGCTGCGATATCCTGTGACCATTTGCCGTGTTTTTAACATGACTGTGATATATAGCTGACAGATGTTATTTTCGGGTGGATGTGATATTCTGTAATCATTTGACGTGTTTTTAATGTGACTGTAACATCCTGCGGTTGTCCGATGTCATATTCTGCAGTTATCAGGTGTTATTCTCACGTGGCTGAGATATACTGTAACCATTTGACATGTTTCTAACATGACTGGGGCCTTCTGCGGTTGTTACAGTTGATTTGACGTTGCTGTGATGTTCTGATTCTGACGTGCTGTGTTATCCTTCGACCATTTGACGTATATTTATCATTACTGTGATATTCTGCTGTTATCAGATGTGTTTTCGACGTTGCTATGATATCCTGTGGTTGTCAGATATGATTCTTACATGGTCGTAATGTCTAGTGTCCATTTGTCGTGTTTCTAACGTGACTGTGACATTCTGCGGTTTTCCCATGTATTTCTGACGTTATCCTGCGGATATCAAAGATTCTAACGTGTCTGTGATATCTTGCGTCCTTTAGCTGATCCAACGCCCTTCAGATGTGTTTCTGATAAGAATGTGATCTACTGCGTTTATTAGATGTGTTTCTGACATGATGTCATATCCTGCGGTTATCAAATGTGTGTCTGATAATGGCTGTCACATCTCGCGGTTATCAAATGAGATTCTAACATGGCTGTGATATCTCGAGTCCTAGTTAATCCAACGCCCTTCAGATGTTTTCCTAACGTGACTGTGGTCTTCTGCGTTTATCAGATGTGTTTCTGACATGATATCATATCCTGTGGTTATCAAGTTTGTGTCTGACAAGGCTGTCACATTCTGCGGTTTTCATGTGAGATTCTAACGTGGCGTGATATCTTGCGTCCTTTGACTGAGTTAATCCAACCCCTTCAGAAGTGTATCTAACATGACTGAGATATCCTGTGAACATCTGGGGGGTTTCTCACATGGCCGTGATATCTAACGCCCAATAGATGAGATTCACTGACAGCTGTGAATCCTTGTAGCAAGCGGGTGGAGGCATTGTGTTACAGGTGGATGGCAGACGGAATGGAGGGACCTCTCCTGACGGTGATATGCTCGCTGTGTTCCAGGCACCGGCTAGACGGAGAGAGTAGCGAGGATAGCTGCCTCTACGTATCGCAACATCCTGAAATCATTGAAATGGATTATTATTGAGGTGATCCCCTAGTCCTTGAAAAATTCCACATCGGAATCCCGCCTCTTTTTGGGAGGGATTTAAAAATACTTGACAATACTCTTTTAGAGTTGTTTTTACAAGTTGATTTCGTAAAGGTTTGTAAAAAACATTTACTCCTTTCTTTCGCATTGTTTATAATAATAACAAGGATATTTAAAATCGAGTTCACTGAACCAAGCGACGCAGGGCCTAAGGACTTCCATCCGCCACCACATCCGGGCGGTAACTAACGTAAAATGCACATAGTCTTAAGGCGGACGGCATAAGGCTTAAAAATTAACTTATTAAAAAAGAGCGCGAAATTGCATTGCTTTGTTTTATTTTGTAAAATTCTGGCACAAATATTAAATTGGTTCTCCGAATATTTTCTAACAAACTTAATTTGACGCATTTTGTATTGAAATTTTATCCGAAAAGGGTTTCATAAGTAGGAGATTTGGCACTTGAAAGAATTGTTTACGTCCTTTATACATTATTAGCATAAAAAGTGAGGAGATAGTGACGTTTAATATACATTTGTATAATAAAATATGTGTGTATTTTTAGTTATTGTGAGCCATTTAAAAAAAAAATTATGTTTGCTTCCAAAATTCCTCACTGAAAAAGAGGGTACAACAGCGCTTAATGTTCATAATATTAATAGTAAAATATCTAGGAACATTTGACATGTGCTCAATATGCAGGGTTTGTAGGGTTGACAGCGTAATCGTAATTATGCTGTCGTAGTATTTTTTTAAATTACTGGGAACATTTACTCTAATACTGATTTTACTTTAAATTAAAACAAAGGTTGAAATATGCACTTACTCTAATCCCAGGAGTCCAGCCTCGACGATCGCTACCACGCTGATAAAAACTGATAAAACGTGTTTGACGGGTCACCACTTTAGGGGTTACCATTTTAGGGGATATGTTCGACGGCAACTTACCTGGGCCTAACATTGATTCACGGTTTGTAAATAATAAAAGCACTTTATAATTGTTGGTTATTTATTTAAGATTACAGGGTTATTACATTTACCACGAATTGAATTTACAGAAGGAGAGTTTTTAATATCAGCTTATAGCTCGATCGTCGAAGCTGGAATGTTCGAGTTGCGTCCCGCGCACTCGGGTCTGCGCAGGTGGGTTGCCAGTGTAGGAACTGCCGCGAATGTTTATATCGCTTAAAAATGCGAATTACAGTTCCTACATGATATTTAAATTAATTTATAATAATAATATTTGGAAGCATATTTCATCATCTTTCAAAAGCAGTCTTTAATTTTTGGGTGCATTCAGAAATATTCCATTTATTTGGATTTTAGTGAAATATTTTGAACGTAAACAAAATAGGTCCGAGGATTGAGAGGTTAAAAATAACATATAAGAGACTCACACTAATGCCAGCACGACCGCGGCCATTGTGAGCGGGTGGGTTAGGGGTGGTTTGCGCGCGCTGCTGGCACTGTCGCCTCGCCAGCCCTCCCCCGCCCCGCCCGTACCTCCCATACTGCCCTCAAGACCGCCCCGAGTGTGAAACTGGAAGATATCTGACACCTGCAACAGAGTAGTTTTTTCATATATGAATACCGCACAAGAGTCCCAACTGCTCCCGTCTGGAGCCAGTGAGACTATAGCTTCCCCAATTGGGGTATGTTATGAGGCTGAAGGTAGTGGGGGGAAGGATATGAGAAGGGGAAGAAGATGGTGGAAAGTACCTAGCTATTTGGTTTGTTATTATTGTTGGGTATTTTGGTTTGTTATTATTGTGACAGCTGTTTCAGCTTACAAGGCCATTTTCAAACTGCCTGATTTTATTATTTATAGAAAACTTGTTTCCAATGAAAAAGGTACCTGCCGAAAAATTATTCGAAGATAATATTGTTAATTCTGAAATTTGAAACGTGAGATTGTAGTGACCTAATTGGTAAAGGCGTTTGTCCCGGTACGACGAGAGGTTTTCTGTTTCGGTTTTTTTTTAAAGATAGACAAACATTCCCGGGTTACGAAAAACCCAACAACATTTGAAAATCTCCTACTACCACCACACTAAGCGGAAGATGTTGCTTGCATTGTGATGGAGGACTTAGCCAGCTGAGGAATCGAAAACGGAACGCCTGGGTGGGACCCGAACGCGATGCCCACTCAACCACTGACCGGTCTTGTTCCAGTTGCGACTGTTATTTTTTATTATTCTGAGTCTTGTTCTTTTTTTCATAGTTTCGTTTAGATTATGAGTGTTATTTCTTCTTCAATGATATATTACATTGATTAGAATAACCTTAAAAAGTTATAAAAAGAGACTTGTTTTATTGAATAAAAAACGTCTAATTTTTAATCAATTAATGTCAATTTCGAGTAGTAATTTAATTTTTTTACCTATGGCAGAGGTGTCGGTTGTCTAATAAACAGTTCCTGTTCCTGGGGCAGCAGTACCCATTCCCGTCTCCCAAATCGAAATTTTTCTTACCTCGTTCCATCCGTATCTGTTTTTGGCCTGCACGATGACCTCGTAGATGGCCGAGGGGCGCAAGCCGCGAAGCTCGTGCGTGACGCGGTGGGTGAGCCCGCCCTGCGCGCCCTGCACGCCCGGCGCGCCCGCCACGCCCGGCGCGCCCTGCACGCCCGCCACGCCCGGCAGCGTGACGTCGTGCCACCGTCCCGGCTGTTGGAAAGACTCGTTCACCTGCGCAAGGACAAATATGCACTCTTACTCGTCGATTTAATAACTGCAACTATTGATTAGCATCTGTCCTGAGATAATCGTTTAGCCGGCTAAAGGGCGTGGACCTCGGGATTCGTCTGTAGTCAGGCCGATCGCCATGCACATTCTCATTGGGACTGCCGGGTGGTTTGCTGAATACCTTCTCTGGCTATTCTTTCTTTTTCAATTTTTTTTTGTTCTTTCCGTTGTCAGTGTTAGTACTTTTTTTACGCACCAGATTTTAGGTCCGGGTTTAGTTTTTCCCATAGGAAAAACTAAACCCTTTCATACACTTTTCCATATAAATGATCATCTAGTAAATTCACGTTATGCAAGTGTATTATATAAGTATAATTAATACAAAACAATACAAGAACAACACATTATTCTACCAAACTATTAAATGGGAATATAATTCACCGTCTCCAGATATTTTCATATCAGAGGGTTCGGCTCCGTGGAATTCCTAATTTTACCGATAAATCCTACAGATCCCTCAATATAAATATTTAAAAAATCTTTCGTAATTCTACATGTATTTAAAATGACTGATTTTTGCATTTTTATATACAAATTCTTTGACAAATCTAATATGCCTAAATTTTTAATGAGAGAGCTAGGTATAATGCCAGTAGCCGAAATAACAAATGCTAATATATTATATTATGTTATTACTTCTTCTTCATTATTATTTGTATTTCTAGAAGGTTTCTTCGACGGGTTACTGCTCTTATTTATCTTTCCCTTTTACTAACACTTTTACGTATATTTTAAACTATCTTTTTCAGAAGAATTCTTCCACGAGCAGCTACTTTTATTTCTCTCTCGTAATATATCAATGTAAGTACTTGCATACTGCTTACTCACCTCGTATGCATCCCGGACTTTGGAGGGTCTAGAGTCGTTCAAAATAAATGTAGCTTCGTTAAAAAAAATAATTTAGAGTCTTGACGTGTGCGGTAAAGGAGGAAACCATATGTTTCCTTATAATGCCGTTGGGAAAGTGGTGGGGTCCCCTCCAATGTCCTGATGATGGACACTGTAACGCTGTCCGAAACGTTGGCTAAAGAAGGAGGTAGCGCAACACGGCGTAAGACCCCAAAAATAGAAATATGGGAAAACACAAACATCACATATAAACGAAATTCAAATAATACAGAATAAAAATATAACAAAACTTTTTAAACTATAGACCAGAAACCCCCACCAAAAGAGTATACCAATAAACGAACTTAATGAAAATCAAAAACTTTACGAATACAACATATACCTATTAATCTACAAAATCCAAAATGGCTTTATACACACAAATACTACATTTATGAAAACATCACAAGTACATGAACACCACACAAGACAACATAATAATTTATACCCAAATTCAGCAAAGACAGAGCGGGGCAAAATAAACATAGGCCATGAGAGTGTAAACATATACATATCTTCCCGGTAGCTTGACAACCGTAAATAGAATGAATATATTTAATAAAAAAACGTTTGCTCTTTAGATTAATGAGCAAAACCAAAATGTACTTGTCCCAGCTCACATAGGTCTCACAGAAATCGTTGTTTTTCCCTTACTATCATAGTCAGAAATGTGATCTAAATGGTATTGGAAAGAGAATACAACAAACTATATATTCAAATCTAAAAGAAAACCACAAAAAATCAAAATTTACCCCTTTCTGAAACCGAAGTTTCCGATAGCAATTTTCAAAAAAATTATGGAACTTTGTGAATTTTTTAAGATTTTTTTTTACATGAAACGAAAGAAAGTGAGGTGACAGTAAGGTTTATAATTCGTTTATCTAATGAAATAAGTGTTTTTTTTTTTTTTCATTATCAGTAATTTTAGTTAGAAAAAAAAGTTAATTGAGCCATTTTTTAAACTTTTTAAAGTTATCGCAAAAAAAATTATATTTAGAAAAATACATAGTAATTTTATAATATAAAAATTTGAAAGCTTATTTCATCACCTTTCGAAAACAGTTTTTAGTTTTCGAATACGTTAACAAATGTTCCATTTATTTGGAATTTATTGCAAAGCGGGAATATTTTTAGCCTCTGACAAAATATGCCAATTTTTTTAAGGGTTAATCCTATCAATGTATACTTAAGTTAACAAAGCAATATATGTATATTTCTTTTAACTTAATAAATAAGTAACTAAAAAAAATAAATTCATGTTCAAAGTCCGACTAATAATACTGGAGTAGATTATTGTTATTATTATTGCCACAGTAGTTTTTCTCAACTGGTACTAGTGTGACACTGAGTACATGAAATCTATATCCTATATAGTACATGAAAGCTATATAAACCTACGTTTTTTAAAGAAATTTCGCCCCTATTCGTATATCCTTTTTTGGATACTTGTTGCAAAGTGAGTAAGTTTTTAAACGGTCACTAGAGGGTAGAGAATGGATGCTGCACAACCTCCCCATACTATAATGCCGTACGTTGCTACAGTTTTGAATAATACACATTTAGTGGCGGATAGCTGTCCAGCTGAAAGGCGAGCGGTGTGCGGCCGGGCTTGGTCTGCCGGACACCTCCACGTGCTGACGTGCGCGGCCCAATGAGTTGTCCGCCGCGCAGCTATAGAGGCAAACACATGACCATACGTGTAGGTACTGACCATGAGCTGCCTGTAGAGAAGACGTAGCTCGTCAAGTGGCGGATAGCTGTCCAGCTGGAAGGCGAGCGTATAGGTGTGCGGCGAGCGCGACAGTGGCGGGGATCTGAACACGGCCGGGCCCGGTCTGCCGGACACCTCCACGTGCTGGCGGGCGCGGCCCAGCGAGTTGTCCGCCGCGCAGCTGTAAACACACATTTGCAAACAATCAAATTTATTTATTTATTGTTCGAAATAATTACATAGTGTTAACAATTATAACATTCTAATACAGTTTGAGGTTTAACTCATTAAGTTAAAAATAAAATTAAATATTTATCACAATCCGGAATTCCGGATTCAAATCAATCGATATTTTAATCTAGAAATCCTGTGATCCGTATTCCTATCCGCCAATACTCTAGCCTTATGAATACTGGACAAGAGTCTCAACTGTTCCCGTCTGGAGCCAGTGAGACTACGGCAATCCCAATTGGAGTATGTTGTGAAGCTGAAGGCAGTGGGGAAGAGAAAGGTGGGGAAGTACCAAGCTATTAAAATCTGGTCACCTAACATTGCTAAATCCATTTTAAGCAACGTTTCAATTCTGAATGGTGGTATATTACACCAGAGCGATTGGTATTACACTCGGAGAGAGTGTATCTTCCACTATGGAACGTACCACAAATATACTTTATATTATTTATAATTAATTAATTATGCAATGACACAAATTACACAGTAATACAACTTAAGGATTCGAACCTGCGACTTTCGGATCTGGAGTTGAGAGCCTTACCTCTCGACCGTGCTGGTCGTTCAATCAAATTCACGAAATCATGTTCCATCAATAACATCTGCATACTCAAACTTTGCATCTATCAATTTTGAAAGTTAAGTTAGGGCAGTGTTACCTGTAATTGCCAAAGTCCTCTGGTTGGACATTACTGATGAGCAGCGAGTGGTTCTGTTGATGTTGTCCCATGGTCAAGCGGTCTGTCTGCGAGAGCGGGAATGAGTTTTGATACCAGGATACCTGTGGGCAAGCAATGGCACGGTTAAGGGGACTGTTTGAAATCGACTTTTTTGTAAATCTAAAAATCTTCCTATGCGCGTGGAGAATACAATTCCAAAGATATGGCATTAAATTCCAACTGGAAATATGGTTAGGGGCGGTGCGCGCCAAGCAGTTTAAATGGAGAATGGACCGATCCAGTTACAAGCGAAAAGTTTAAACGCATTTTTCTCAAAACCTCCTTTTTCGAATTATCTAGAATCCTAGCTCATTGAATTTTCTCCCGATTCACTTCATCCAAAGTTTAAATAAAGTAAAATAAAATTGTTATGCGGACGAACCTCGAATTACGAAAAATTATTATTTCAGGAAAAAGTATTTGCAAAATTAAGGCCGATTGTTTTCGTCAATTTTCATTTTATGTCCGCCATTTTTGTAATCAACATTTTTTTATTGAGAACTGACATTCATACTTGAACGATTTTTTTTATATTGCATGTTTCACATAATTGCCAAGGACTTCAGAATTTCAGCCAATTTGGTCAACCTTTCGCTTGCGGCCACCATATTGGAGGCACTGCTAAAAACCAGCTGTATTCCAGGAGAAATCCTGAATTGTAGCTGAGCAGTGATCTTTTCGTCAATAGAATCAATGTTAAAAGAACAAATTGTGTAAATACATAGAATTCAGTCCGAGACAATCAACAAATATTATCGATAAATGCAGGAATATGAGGTTAATTAATATGAGGCCGTGGGGAACTGGGCACACTTTTAAGTAATCAAGGAAACAATTAAAAACCAGTATTAACAAAGAACAATAAAAAATGTATATTTCTATATTAACAAATTATAAGTATTAAATTACAGAGATTGATAAGTGAACCGATAATTAACTTACCCTTGGATCAACCATTTTATTACACTAATCTAGCTATGGTGAAGCTAATTATCGTGGAAAACGCCCACCCGTCTGATCCTCTGGTATCTGGTAGTGTCCCCAATGAAAAGTTCGCTCCAACGACGATGGTGTCCTGGCGAGCCAAAACTCTCCGTAGATTGGTGCAGTTTCCGAATCCCAGATCTCTTCGTGGGTGGCAGTGTCTTTTAAAATAGTTCTTTGCTTTGGCTTCTATATAAATTATAAATTGGATTGCCTGCGTAATCCAATTAGTTTTGTATACAATAATACAAGCGCGAATTGCGCATATGGCATCTTATGTGTAATATTGTAAAAAATCATGAATGGACTTTATTATTATTATTAAAGTGTTTTTTCTTGTTCAAATGTACATTTAATTAACCAACTAACCATCACGCCGTTTCCCCGCAGGGGACGGACCGCCAAACAACTCGGTCTTGGCACACATTCCAGCATTTGTGGAATATTTCGATGGTGACGAATGGTCAATTGAAGATGATGTTCCATTGTCAGACGTGGCAAGAAAAAACATAAACTTCTATCGTATAGTATATCTAAAGTAACACAAGCCATCGACAAAACAATTTAAAAAAAAAAATGTTTACTTATAATTAAATTTCTTCTTCGGAACCAAAATTGTTACGGTAGGGCTAAGTGGGTTAAAGAAGAAAAGAGTTACCTCGGCCACCGGGTCAGCTAGCACCGTGCAGACCAACTCCGCCCTGAATCCCTCACCGCTGTGTACCCAGGAGCGCTCTACGGAGATCTCCGGCGGATCTGAAATATACAGAGATCTTTATCAGTTGGCAGCCACATGGTTGTTAGGGAGCAGCTAGGTAGCCATACAGTTAGTTGTGGCAAGTTCAGGACCCTGGACGGGATAGACCGTTCTCCTGACGGCGCGTAGATGCTGTGTGCAGGGTCTTTTCAGGAAAGGAAGAAGTGGAAGTTCTAGGAAGGAACAAGGTACGATAGTTGGGTAGTAACCTGGGCGTCAGTGCATCCAGGAGTGATTTTAATTTAATTTTTTTAATTTTATTTATTTGCGTTATAAACAGTCTATACATTTATATATGACAGTGAATAATATGTTTATGTCATTGACCAATAAAATAACGACATTTAAATATAGGACCATAATAAAAAAAAAATATGCAACAATATACCTAATACAAACAATTCTGATTAAGTGCATCTTCAATTTACAAAGTGATGCATAAAATATATACACATTTCTAAGGTTTACACTTAAATTTTAAAGGATATCAATAATATCTTTGAGGAAAAGATTTCATTAAAATACAAACTACTAAAAGTAAAAGAGAAAATGTGAGGAATTAATAATAAAAAAAAAGAAAGCAATGAAATTAAGTTTTTGGTTAAACATATGGCATTCGATGGAATGTCATTTTTTTATGAATGTTGTGAATTTAGCAAGGTTCGTGTTAAACACATCGATGTTTGGGCATAATCTATTAAATGTGCTACAGCTTCTTCTTATAAATACATTTTCAAGGTAATTCGTTTTGCTCTTAGGAATATAAAAGGTATCCATAGATCGAGTAACTCTTTTTGGACATCTAAAATGAATATTTTGTAGTAAGTATGGGCTGTCAATATAGTTATGAATTATCTTATAGAGCATTAATAGGTCTCTGGTATCTCGGCGTTGATCAAGAGATTTAAGGTTTACGGGGACATAGTTTACATTATTTCGTACGCGAAAAGAGACATATTTGACAAACTTTTTCTGAACTCTTTCTAGATTTGCTTTATACGTAAAACAATGGGGGTTCCACACAGTTGAAGCGTACTCTAGGTGGCTTCTGACATAGGATATGTAGAGAATTTTAAATGTTTGTGGATTTTTGAAAGCTGAACTTACTCTAAGTATAAATCCCAACATTTCCAAAGCCTTCGACGTGATATGCTTGACGTGAGATTGAAAAAGAAGCTTACTTACTGTGATGGAAGTATGAATCCATCCCGCTCACTGTGGTGTAAGGCGATGTTCCAAGAGTCCTGCTGGGGAGTTCAAGGGGCCTCCCTCAACCAATCTCTCCCGATTCAAAAGCCAATTCATGCCCATCTATCATACCTTTTCCTTCCCAGATCTTTGCCTCCTTAAATTTCTTAAAAATACCCCCACTCATAATTTCCAAAGAATACAAGAAAACAGGTAATCCCAAGTGGTTCGCTGCGTATGGTAACTTAGCAGGATTTGCCCGTGTTACGAGGGTGAGGTTTGTCCGGGTTTTGGCGATGGATGTGGTAGTCCACCTGCTGCGCGGCGAGCCGGGTCGAGAGAGAATGGTTGAGGGAAGCCTCTTCTCACGACCCATCGCCTTGCACCATAGTTGGAGGGATAGATTCGTATGTCCGTCACTCCTGGACACAGTGACCCCCAGATTCCTACCCACCCTCCTCCTACCCCGCACTACTTTTCCGACACTCTTCTAAGGACACAAGGGCGCCGATGAACTGGTAATTTCTGGTAAGACTTATCTGTGAAGAGGGGGAATGTACTTGAAGACCCTGAGGATATTTTAGAGAAATCATCAACGGGAAGACTGCTTCCCCCATTTCCACATGAAAGTCACAAGGGGTGGGGGCGAGCGTTCGATGTCGGAGCTTAGCCGTGGGGGGGGGGGGGGGGGGGGGAGAAGAGCGAGGGCTTCAGTGTCCAGCTTTCAAAAAGGGCGGTTGTCTGCCATCTTTGGCTAGAATTCGACTATTTCTTTGCAAAGAAGTTTGGACTTTTGATAAGTAAATATAGTTGAAGTGATCGAGATATTACCAGATTTAGAATCAGTGGTCCTGCGCGTGTCTCTGGGTTTCATATTTAACTCATGTTAAAGAGTGCATGTCTCGAGTACCTTTCAAATCCCATGGTGTTGTCACACGTGTTTAACAATAGAAGCAATCGACGGAGTGATAATGGCATCTGCTTTCCACGACAACAACCACGCAAGGTAAAGTACTATAATATTCGTTATCTGTTTTATTTTGGCTTTGACTTAATAATTTAAAATCAGTCTTTCGTTCCGCAGAGAGATAAAAGCTCTTTTCCTAGAAGCGTAGATTCATTTTGCTAAATATAATTTAAGAAGTATTTACATGGCAAAGAGATCGTTTTATTTAAATAATCCTATCTCTTCATAATCCTTCAAAACCCTTTGGAATGGTATTATCTCGAGTCTCCCAATATATCGAACTTCCAAACATGAGAACCCAGAGACAATTACTGATCTAGCTATCGGGGTGATGTAAGTATATGTTTGTGATTATAATATGTCTGTATTAAACATGTAAACACGTTCTACATAAACGGGTCGATACCATTCTGCTATGTAACAAGACCTTTATCTTAACGGAAATAGGTTCATCTTAAACACCTAAATGTTTAATTGAAATAAAGAAAGAAAATCTTCTCCTCAAGTTAGGACAATTAAGCACTCGGGCGATGAGATATTTATGTCTTATAGTTAAAGGGTCACGGTGCGATGTGACTGTATTAACTGTACATAATATGTGAAACACGCGATTGTAATAATCTCCAAGCAAATGCTTTTAATGGAAGATCAGTAAAAATTACAAGTAAAAAAATTGTAAATTCTAATATTATGATACACTTTAACGATAAATAAAAAAATAATACAAAAAAAAAGGTTTTGCACGATGCTGGAAGCTTGGGACAATACTCACACAAGACCTGCAGCGCGAAGTCCCGATGCAGCGGCGCTCCCACACCATTGTCCACCGTACAGCGGTAACGTCCCGCTGCCGCGCGCGCCACATGCTCCAGCACCAGCTGCGGTCCTTCGCCAACTCGAGCGCTGTCGTTCTGTAATCAAACACAGTTTCAGATTACATAACTAACTAACTAACCATCACGCCGTTTCGCCGCAGGGGTAGGCAGAGAGGACGGACTGCCAAACAACTCGGTCTTGGCACACACTCCTTGCCTCGTTCACGTTCATACATCTTCTCATACATACTCTTCTATTATTCTGACTCTTGACATGGCCCGACTCAAGTACCTGATTCACTTGATCGTGCCACGTCTTCCTTGGGCGTCCTCGGCTTCTTCTACCATTCACATTTGCGTCATAAATTCTCTTTAGACTCCGTTCTTCATTCATTCGCTCAACATGCCCAAACCATCTAGGCGTCCCTTTCTTAATTTTACTTATTACGCTCACATCAGCCTTGCATTCTTTTCGGATCTCCGCATTCCTCACACGATCATACACATGGTTTTACCACACATACGTCTCAGAGATCTCATTTCTACAGCATTCAATCTACTTGCATCCTTTCTCTGCCAGTTCCATGCTTCACTGCCATACATCAGGGTAGGTACCAGTACTTTATTGTGGATTGCTAGCTTCGTTTCTGTGGACAACTTTTTGTTGGCGTTCAATCCTCCATTAATGTAGTTACCTGCATTCACCCTTCTTTCAATATTCCTATTAGCCTTCCCATCTCTCGTAAACATACTTCCAAAATATACAAACTCACCCACCTGCTCCAAGTATTCATCATTAACAACTATATTGCACACTGTTTTCGTATTCTCTCTTTCAATTCATTGCATAAGGTACTAACTACATTGTGGAAAAAGAGCCAAGGACGCACGACGAAGACATGGCACTATCAAGTAAATCAAATGCTTGAGTCAGGTCATGTCAAGATTTTGAATAACGGAAGATATGCATTGAATGTGAACGAATCAAGGAGTGCTGTCAAGACAGACTTATATGGCTGTCTATCGTATCCTATCTGCCTACCTCTCCAGTAAAATGGTGTGATGGTTAATTAGTTCTCTAACATACATGGTGTCCGTAAACCCATAGTATAAGCGGTAAACTGGTGAAACTTCATCACATTTGGAGTCGTTTTGGGGTATAACTTTTTTTGATTTGAGCTTTTGTTTTCAAGTAAGTCTATTAGTTGGAATTTTTTAAGTCAAATTATGAAAAATAATTGGGACTAACGGGTCCACACACACGAAGAAAAATGTTATTCTAAAATACGATCATTTTATTAGTAAAAACGGTTAAAAACGCGACTGAAGTTCTTACGAACAAATTAACAGTGTTTCAATGTTTATTGGTGAGAAAATGTAAAAATAATTTGTTGGTATACGTACGAAATTACGTATATAAGAAAGATACCCTATCAAGAAATCAAGACCCTATATCAAGAAAGATACCCTCAGATGGTTTGGGCATGCAGAGCGAACGAACGAAAGAAAGGAGCGTCGGGAGAATGTATGACGCAAGTGTGAATAGTATAAGAAGACATGGCACGATCAAGTGACTTCCTTACATTCAGATTATATCAACATTGGAAAGTCATTGTGTTGAAAGAGAGAGTACGAAAATAGTGTGCAATATAGTTGTGAATGATGAAAACTTGGAGCATGTGGATGATTTTGTGTATCTGGGTAGTATGTTTACGAGAGATGGGAAGGCTGATAGAGATATTGAAAGGAGGGTAAATGCAGGTAACTCAATAAATGGAGGACTGAACGCGGTTGGCGCAAACAAAAAAAAACTTTATCGAAGGTAGCAAGTACTTTGTGGTGTGACAAAACGAGTATATTAAATGTAAAAAAATACACTTTGCAAAACACCACATTTTGTTTAACCGGGTTTCGCTTAGCTCAAACTTCTTCAGGACTAATTATATCAACTAAAGATATTTACGTACAGATCCCTATATAGATTTAGGTATATAAGAAAATAATTCTCGTAGTGACATCATTCTTTCATTTTCCCAGGTTTTATACAAATGGTTGTGTCTCCCTTAGTAGCATAGTGAGTATGATCTAAATCTAAACGGTACTGGAAAGAGAATACAACACCCTTTATATTGAAATCTAAAAGTTAACCACAAAATAATTAAAATAAACACCTTTATGAAAAGCTTCCGAATGCAATTGAAAAAAAAATTCGAAACTTTATGAGTTTTTTAAGAACTATTTCGTCGCCTTATTTGAATAGGATTCTAACTTCACTTTACAATGGTAAGGACTTTGACTTTCCATCGTAAGTCCTTTCCATCGTAAGAAGTAGTTCTAAAAGATACAGGTAACTAGGGTTATAACCCTATCCAACCAAAGTGACAATTTTTACATGAAACGTTTATATTTCATTTGTCTAACAAAATATGTGTGTGTTTTTATTTTTTTTCATCAGTAATTTTAGTTAGAAAAAAAATAAGGTTAGCCAAGTTTTTAAAGTTTGCGTAATTGTTATAATATTTAAATACTCACATGGTCTATTTCTAATAATACAATTTGGAAGCGTATTTCAGAACATTTCGAAAACAATTTTTTTTTTTGTATACGATCACAAACATCCTATTTATTTGTTTTTATAGCAAAGCAGAAATATTTTTACCTTGCCACAAAATATGTCCATTTTTGCAGGGATAATTGACCAAGTTATACGATAGAAGAGGGTTGTACGTAGAAGCAGTTTTAATATGCCTGTTACTTTATTTTGTTCTAGGCTTATAGAAAAATTTATCAGAAAAGACTCGATTATTTTCGGCATCTAAAATATTTTTAAGTGATCAAATTTTTAAAAGAAAACACATAATTTTGCATTACTTCGTAGTGCTTCACCTTAATGACAACATGAAACGACTATTTTTTGGTTTAAAATTTTTTATTCCAGAAAAAAAGAAAATAACATTTTCACTTACTTAACTAGAATTTGCATAACATTATATTATCATACAACATATTATCATACAATATATTACAATACTATTCATTCACTTTCACCACATTGTTTTTTGTGAATAAAAATGAATAATTTTTTTTTAAATTTACACACACTTTTTTCGTTTTTAATATCAACTGGAAGGCAATTATATAAATTGCCCCCTCATAACTGATAGATTGCTTACCGTAGTTAGTATGAATGTAATCTGTTTTTTTTATGTTCATTGTTAGGATATTTGATTGGAGCCAACTGAAAATTTTTTCTAGGTCACTTTGTGCATTTTCTAGTAAGATGTTTAGGTCTTTACCCCAGTAGAATATTGCAGTGTCATCCGCATACAGAAAAATTTCACCATTTATGTCTAATTGCAAAATATCATTGATGTAAATTTGGAACAGTAGTGGTCCTAGTATGGATCCTTGCGGAACTCCATAGTTTATTGGAAGATGCTTGCTATTATGATTGTTGATGCTAACGAATTGCTTTCTATTGTTAAGATATGATTTGAATAGGTTAAGAGCAGGACCGACTACACCAATTTTCTCAAGTTTCTTGAGAAGTATATCATGGCTTACTGTATCAAAGGCTTTTTGAAGGTCAACTAGTATAGATAAGATATAATTTCCTCCACCAATGCCGCTCCGGAGTTTATTTGACGATTGGAAGCAGTTGAGACTCTTGTGCGATATTCACATAAAGATTAGTAAGGAACATATATAAATAAATGTGATATTTTGCAGAAGTGACGTATTTGTTGCTCACCATGCGAGTCCAGATGACGCTGGGCACCGGGTTACCGGCAGCGCGACACTCGAGCGTGGCGCCGCCGCCGCGACGCGCCACGACGCGCCCGCCCTCCGGCGCAGCGCGCACCGACGCCGGCACAAGGATCTCCACCGTATGGACCTGGTCGCGCGACTCTCGGTCGCTCACCTGGCACACGTAGTCGCCCGCATCCTGCATCACAAACAAACAGTCAACACACTTCATATAATCAATACAAAAGGTCAAAAACTACTAATAAATACAATCTAAGGTAAAGGGCAAAAAACTAGTATATAAAGCAATATATTTTTTTAATTAAATTCTCACATGAAGCCCTCATGAAAATAATTTCTCTCAGGGCCTGTATCATATTTTGGGATGCTGTGTAGAGGGTTTTTTTGTAGAAAGGAAGGAGTGAAAGTGGGAAGGATGCAGCGCCGGATCTGCCATACGTTCAAAAACGTGCAAAACTCAACTCGTGCCAACTCCGAAGGGGCGCCGTGATAAAATAAATATTGTTTTAAAATTTAATTAAAATATTCCCCGAATCGTTTAAAAATTACTCGTAATACGGAATTATTAGTATGCGCTAGCAACACTCACTTTCCATATGCGTGAACCTAATGCGCGCGCGATGGTTAAAATTTAACGAAATACGGATTTGATTTACGTCAAGGAATTTTTTTCCAAATACGATATAGTTCATACGATCGTAAGACCTATTTTTCCTTCTTGTCTCTTACGACCATTGTATCGTTCGAAATTCAACAAATGTTGTGATTGGTTCATTGATCGCTGCTCGCGAAGGATACCCTTCGTTACAATTTATGCCTTCGTTGTTCGTTGGCGTTCGCCGCGTTATTTTATGTTCGCGCGCGATTTGGCACCATACAGCTCTGTCAAGTCAAGGTAAGAATTTTAGGTTATAATTCGATTTATATTCATGCATTTAAAGATAAAAAGGAATCCAATTAAACAAACTGATTGGAATATTATTATTTCTGAACTTAAACTGCCTCCTGTTTTATATTATATTTTGTTATGATGTTCTTATTTTGTCCAGTGTCATAGATATTGCCTTGTCACTTGGAAAAGTTACTCTTGATTCTTGTTGGCGGGATATTAATTTATTTTGATCGTATTGCATAAAATTATTTTTTTTATTTTTATAGATATGTATATAAATTTGTTATCTAATTTTAAAAAAATTGTTGGGGGGGGGGCGCCATCGGTGCTTCCTGCACAGGGTGCCAGATTTCGTAGAACCGGCGCTGGAAGGATGTATAATACATTAAGCAAAATTAATAAATGGATTTTTTTTATTTTATTATTTTTTTTTTTTATTTATTTAATAAATTTTTACAAGTTACAGTTTTTGACATTTTTTTTAAAACTACCATACTAGGCTAATGCCCGTGTTGTGGTAGTCATACATAATGAATATATGAACTAAAAATACTTTTTTATAGAAGCAGATAATAAAAACTAGGTAATAAATAATAAGAAATAAGAATGCAGAAAAGAAAAAAAAAGATATTTAAGGATAAATAAAAGTAAATACAAATATTAAAATAATAGTGAGCTGAAAAATAAAGAGAAATAAATATTTTAAAGAAAGAAATAGAAATTAAAAATTTTAAACATTAAGATTATAAAACAAATAAAATTATATATTATATTGTTTTGAACGCAGGTTACATTATAATAGATATTATCTACAAGACGATTATGTTTATGGTCACATTCAATTTCAGTGATATGTAGCAAGATGGAATAAAGCTGTGACAGGATAAATTTTATAATTTTTTGTTTTGTTTTTAATCTTTAAAGAAAGCTCGTCCCTTTTCAAATATCCAATGCTGTAGACGGGCGGTAAAGGTGGATTCAGAATTATTTGACTTAATATCGGTACTCAATGCATTAAATATTTTCGGAGCTATGAACCAGAATTGTCGTTGAGCGAATGAGGTTTTAGTTTTGGGGATCACGCAACCCAGGTTTGATGAAAAGCGGGTGTGTGCTTGATGTTGTGGAGCCACCAGTAAGTTATTTTTCCGTATATAACATAAGCTTATCTTAGTAAATAGCTGACGAATATCTAAGACCCTGATTTTAGCAAATAGTTCATTTGAGGGATGGGTAGGTTGGCATTTAAATATAATTCTCAATATTAGTTTTTGTACAGTAATAATCGGATAGATAATGGATTCAGCACAACCTCCCCATCCCACTATACCATATGTTGCTACAGATTGGAAAAGGGCAAAGTATACGCTTCTTAGAGTAAGTAAATCTAAGATAGACCTAAGGGAGCAGAAAATATAGCAGAGTTTACGGAGTTTTTTTACTGTGTCACTGATATGGGCTTCCCAACGTAGTTGGTTGTCTATGAGTATTCCCAAATATTTAACTACATTTGATGATTTAAGGAAAGAGCACGTACAATTTATATTAGGGATATTATTGGGAGATTATTTGCTTATTGTATAAAATGTTATGTAGAAAAATAGGAATAAATTAGGTTATTTTTATTTGATTTTTTATTGTCAAATTTATATGTTTATATTGTTATAAAAGGGTTACACCCAAGAAACTAATTATTTTTATATATTTTGGGACTGCAGACCAGAGGCCCTAGCACGCTTGCTCTATAACGATTGGTAGGATAACTATCGGTAACTTCTCATCGTTCCCTAGGACAACCGCACATCGCTAACCTACAAACAACAGTTGATGTCAAATATGTTAAAGACACTTAGTCATTGTGAACTATCACTTATTCGTTGGCGATCTGTAGTCATGCTACGGAACGATGAGAATTTACCGATAGTTATCCTATCGATCGTTATAGAGCGAGCGTTCTAGGGCCTCAGGGGTGAGCATGGTCAGTCGATATGAAGTTACCGACCGATTGTCGGTAATTTCTCATCGTTCCCTAGGACAACTGCAGATCGCTAACGTACAAACGACAGTTGATATCGAATATATTAAGGACACTTAGTCATTGTGAACTGTCACCTATTCGTTACCGACAATCGGTCGGTAACTTCATATCGACCGACCATGCTAGCACCCCTGAGGTGCCTGTCAAATTCAATGCGATTTGTACAGGGTCAGCAGTTGTGTACTATCTGCAGAAAATGCGGGCCCTGTACAGTACGCCCAGCTTTTGCGAGGCTAACTTGATTATGGTTTCGATGGAACTCCGATTCGGTTACGGTCAGAAATAAGTGGGAAAAAGTTTAAAATTGTTTTAAATGTTATTAAGGTATAGGAATAAGGAATTGTTGGTATTCGTACCTGTGGGCCAACTTGAGTGATCTGAAGGTTGTATCCGTCCACTAGACGAAATCGGTCATCCCGGATTACCATGAGACTGGCTGCAGTCAACACCGCAGCGCCCCTTCTCCACAATAACACCAGGGATCCTGCGCAAACAAACACATATTTTATGATGTAAGAATTATCGTCGAAGGTACGTAGATCGAAGATGAACGAAGACCAAAAAGATGAGACTCGTCCGAGCGATGATTTCCCCATATTTCTGTGGAAACATGGACACTTGTAGCAAGCGAAAGAAAGCAGATACACGGAGAAAAATGTTATTCTAAAATACGATCATTTTATTCGTAAAAACGGTTAAAAATGGGACTGAAGTTCTTACGAACAAATTAACAGTGTTTTAATGTTTATTCTTACAAGTTCTACCGGTATTTCAATGGAAGAAGCTCCAAGGAGCTAGCGTCATTGATCCCCTCTGCACCGGTGCATAGTCGGGAAACACGCCAAACGCGCCCCCAACATATGTACACAGTTGACATTTGTCACATGAGAACGGGACGCTTCTACGACTCGTTCTTGTGTTCAACAGCTCGGCTGTGGAACGATTTGCCGGCCTCTGTGTCTCCTCCGTCCTATAACATGGGTCTCTTCAAGACCCAAGTTCACTCCTTCCTCTCCTCAAAAAGACCCTCCTCGCAGCATCTTCAAAGAGGACATAGACCCTGAGGGAAATTATTTTCCTCAGAGCCTCCTGTGTGGAGTTAATGTAAAAAAAAAAATGTTCCTGCCAATAAACATTGAAACACTGTTAATTTGTTCGTAAGAACTTCAGTCCCGTTTTTACGAATAAAATGATCGTATTTTAAAATAACATTTTTCTCCGTGTACAAGCTCTCGAAATGTGGTGCTGAAGAAAAATGCTCAGAATTCCAAGGACAGCCAGAAGCACAAATTGTCGCCTGAGTGCTTAATTGTCGAATTTCCATTTCAATTTTGGTTCAGTCTTTAAAATTAGAAATAAAGTATCAAATATAATAATTAATCACTAAGAATAATTTAAATTAACGAGACCTTTTTACCTTTACGAGAATAGCTTCATCTTAAACACCTATCATCTTCTTAACACCTATAACGTCATAACACAAGCATGTGCCTAGTATGGCGGCCATAAATTCCACAATTGTTATATATTTACTATTCAAAGAATAAAGAAACATTAAAAAAAAAAAAAAAAAAAAAAAAAAAACACCCCGAAAACATCATAATGTTTCATTGAAATAATGAAAGAAAACCTCCTCCTCTTGTAAAACTTACAAATAGTCGCTTGGACAATTAAGCACGCAAGCGACGAAATGTGTCCATTCTGTATCCACAATAGGCTTTGGACCATCTGCCTACAACGTATTTTAAAATACTTTGGACACGTTGCTCGCCAAACTGAGGACTCCAACTTGAAGAAACTCATAGTCAGTGTTTGGCAGAAGAAGCAGAGGAAGGACACCAATGCGCTGGAGTGACCAAGTACACTGTACTAGGATATCCTTGGCTCTCCGCGCAGCGCAGGACCGCCAGGAGTGGAGAAGATCATTGTTTAAAAATAACACATAAATATCATCGATGTACAATAGCAATAGATTTGACCTCTCATACCTAATTTCAATCTAAAAATACCACCACCTAAGATTAATTTCATGACATAACCCCCATTAAATTCCAATGCCCCACTTTGAAAACCTTGATACAAAAAAATAAGTTCCCTGCTATATAAAAAAGACCACAACAAATTCTCGCTCAAATACCATAGTTAAAAATTTATGAGCCAATAGCAAATCAATTGCGTCACGTCGAGATATAGAAATGATCTTAGCAACCCATCTTCATTTGTAGAAGTTTAATAATTTACAATAATAATACCTGAAATATTTCTAATTGCTTCAATTTCTTGCTTGGAAAATTTTCTTCACAAAACTAATAGTGAGCTTTGGGATGAACTAACTGGAAGACGAATTTGTTCCACGCAGACCAACAAAAGGTAAAAAGCAATGATTTTTTTCCTATCTTTCGACTGCGTGGTAAGGATTTTCGTGTAGATGTGACCCCGCGACAGGAATCTCTAAAATAAAGTCAAATTAATACTGACCCAAGTTTTGCATCTGACACGGCAGCAGCAAGGTATCCCGATGACCGCGCGGTAGGTGTGACCCCGCGACAGGAATCTCTAAAATAAAGTCAAATTAATACTGACCCAAGTTTTGCATCTGACACGGCAGCAGCAAGGTATCCCGATGACCGCGCGGTAGGTGTGACCCCGCGACAGGAATCTCTAACATAAAGTCAAATTAATACTGACCCAAGTTTTGCACCTGACACGGCAGCAGCAAGGTATCCCCGATGACCGCGCGGTAGGTCTGACCCCGCGACAGGAATCTCGGACTGTCATCTGTAAACAAAACTCTCATACTGATTAGTGCACAGTTTGGCAGTCGAGGAAGCAACAAATCACAGAAAATATAAATAAAATGTTCGTAATAAGCATTAACTTTGTGGCTCGCCATAATTTACAATAAAATATATAAATTTGTTTTAGACCACTTTAATTTTAATTACACTCTACCGGTTTCGGAAATGAAATTAAAAAATCCCTAAATATTAACGCTAATATATTGAATAACCAAATTAATTTATCGTTTAGTCCCATCCTAGATATGTTTCCAATAAACCGCTCTGTTATTGCTGGATTTCCCGCAACTACCCCCCTCCCCCTTTGACCTCCCACTCCAGCACCTAAATGTTTGGTATATATCTATCAATATTTTGTATCATAGGTTAGTTTTAATATTCTCCTGACGAAGGAAGGGTTCTTCCGAAACCGGTAGAGTGTAATTAAAATAAAAGTGGTCTAAAACAAATTTATATATTTTATTATAAATAAAATGTTTCATTCCTAATGTAAATAAAACAAGTTGTGTGTGAGATATACACTCAATCTATTTTGTATTTAAAAATATCTTTTATGGCAATAATTTTGAAAAACAAAGTTGTTCAAATATCTTCCGCAGTTTTGCTTGGTGGAACGAAAGTAAAATTTTCAATGACTTTGTCTCATACATCTGGCTGAATTTGCTGGATGGCGTTTGATATGTTGGCCTACGATTTATGAAAACTCCGAAGGAAGAAGTCTAAAGACGTTAAATCGCTCGATCGCGGTAGCTGTCGCCGTTCATGGCGTATATCACGTTATTTTTTTTAAAGTTGACAACATTTGATAAATGTCACTTGGCTGCTATAACCTAATAAACCTTACGAATCAGACTTTTAGGTCCGGGTTTAGTTTTCCCAATAGGAAAAACTAAACCCCTTCACACACTTTCCATAAAATTGATCATCTAGTAAATCCACGCTATGCAAGTGTATTATATAAGTATAAATAATACAAAACAATACAAGAACAACATGTTAACCTACCAAACTATTAAATGCGAAAATAATTCACCGACTCCACATATTTTCATATCAGAGGGTTCGGCTCTGTGGAATTCCTAATTTGACCGATAAATCCTACTGATCCCTCAATATAAATATTTATAAAATCTTTCGTAATTCTACATGTATTTAAAATGATTTTTATATACAAATTCTTTGACAAACCTAATATGCTTAAATTTTTAATAAGAGAGCTAGTATAATGCCAGTAGCCGAAATAACAAAAGGTAATATTTTTATAGTCTAAAAATGCCAAATTCTTTTAATTTCATTTCCTAAATCTGTATACTTTCTTATTTTTTCAGAAACAGATTTTTGAATATTACAGGAATTTGGAATAGCTAAATCAATAATATAAGTTATTTTTTAAATTTTGTCATGTAAAACTATATCAGGTCTATTATGACCAATTGGTCTGTCTGTTAGTATAGTTTTATCATAGTAAATTTTAAAGAAATTATTTTCTAAAAATGAATTTGTTTCGTGTTCATAATATGGTACTATATTATGACATTCAATCAAGTTATGTTTAATAACCAAACTTTGGTGAGTTATTTTTAAAACCTGATTGTGCCTAAATGTATACTCAGATGGCGCTAATATAGAACATCCCGATATAATAATTTCTATAGTTTCCGGAAAAGCCATACATTTTCTACATAAATCATCAATTTGATTTGTATCTTTGATTATATGCTTTTTATAATTTTTAGTATTAATGACTCTATCTTGTATAGCAAGCATAAAACCTTCTATTTCTGCGCTCAACTCTCCAATACTCAACCATTTGTTTGATGAAAGTTTGTCAACAAACGTTTGGTTGAGATAATTGAAGTGTTTTGCGTAAATAGTTTTATTTGACCAGGAATCTAATAATTCCTGGTTGGTATTTATAAAAATGTTGGCATTATCGTCGTATAAATTTAAAGGTGTAATGTTTCTATCTGCCGTAAATTATTTAATTAATTAAATTATTCAATTTTATATTATGAATAATAATTTTTTTAAATATTATTAATACCCTATATTTCATTAATCAAACACTAACTCAAAAAATATAATTATTTCTTTTTACAATATCTTATTTCTTTAACTAGGTACCTTAAAGATTTCAACAACATATTTTTTTATTACCTGTGGAGGTTAGGTTAGGTTAAGTTACTTGTTCGGGCAGCCAAGTATTGCCCTTATCTACACACCTGGAGGTAAAGGTACTTCAGATTTGGTTAGGTTTGGTTAGGTTGAGTTAAGTATTAATATATATGTGTTAGCTTAATAACGAGGCGCTCTCGGAGCAGCCAGCTGCTTTTTTAAGCGCTCCGTGTTTATCTTTAAAATATTGGAGAAGTTCTTAATTTTTCTTTTGTAAATATAGCTTAAAATAACCACGTTAAGTTTAAGCTGAGGTGTATAAAAATAAAATAATTTTTAGAGTCACGATTGCGAGATTAATGCAAGTTCTACTAGAAGTATTCTAATGTTTTAAAGTTAAATCACAAATATTGTTTCAAAAGGGCACTGAAAACCCATCGCTTCGAAAGCATCGGTCAATGGTCAGAGGCACTAGCCACATGTGTAAAGTGAAAGACTCTCGAACAGTGACAAGTGTTCTGTGACAGTGCAAAGTGATTTATTAGGGGTATTTTGGAGCTATGGTAGTTATAAACAGTATTGTTTATGACCGGACCACGCTTCTCAGTTTCAATAATGAAAGTGTATTGGACCCTATAATAGCTGCCAAAATACTGCTGTATAACCTCAGACCCAACAAGACGTTTACCATCAGAAGAGAACAATGTGGTACGATACTTGGTGATTTAAGAAGTGACAGTGTATTGGTGAACCCTTTGGTGCCTGCAAAAGTAACATTATACAATCGTGATCCTAATGTGAAATTTAGATATAGGGGGTGCCGCGGGGGGCAGAAAACGAAATACTTCCGTAGGAAGGAACAAAACGTTCCAAAAATTCATCATAATAATAGTAATAGTAATAATAATAACTCTCCGTCAATACACGATTTTCAGGAAGCTTCCTCAACCGACGAACAGAATAATCTAGGGACCAAATCCCTCCGCGATTCTGATAAATTCCACAACTTAAATCAAATTCGATTAGAACGACATGCTAACTATAAGAGTAGACAGCTTGCGATAGGTTCCTGGAATGCGCGATCCCTCAATAACAAATTAGAAGTGGTGGACGATATTTTCAGAGATCAAAAACTCCACATCCTTACCGTCACGGAAACCTGGCACGAGAATAGTGACTCGTACTCAATTAAGAGACTCCAAGCTCTAGGGTATGTGGTGCTAGAGGAGGCCCGACCTAGCGCGGAGGAACCATCAAATAGAATCTCTCACGTGAACCACGGGGGGGTAGCGATTATAGCCCGACAAGGACTGCGGCTAACTAAAGTTGCTCTTGGTACATTTAGCACGTTTGAATATACTGGTTGTAGGGTTTCTTCTTCCGGTACGTCGTTTCTGTTGTGCACTTTGTACAGGCCCGGATCGAAACCAATCTCTGTCGAATTTTATGATGAGTTTTCACGTTTTTTGGAACTCTCAGTCGGACTTTCTGACATACTAATTATAACAGGTGATATTAATATTCGTCTCGAACGCGTGTCATCACCAAACACCGTTAAATTCTTAGATTTATTAGCCAGCTTTGGATGCCGCCAATGGGTCGACGGCCCAACTCACGATGCGGGCGGTACATTAGATGTACTAATTTCAAAAAACAGAGGTTCACCGCTATCAATAGATATTCGCGATATAGGACTATCAGATCATCGGCTTGTTTGCACAGATATTGATTTTAACCCGCCTAAAGTACCATATAGAACAATTATATCGAGGGAATGGCGTAATTTCAGCTTTAGTGATTTTCTGGAAGAACTACAGACCTCACTATTATGTACACCCATTTTTTGGGAAACAAATACTCCAACAGAACTTGTCGATACTTATAATACAACACTTACATTTCTGTTAAATAAATATGCTCCGACAACATCAAAAACACGTAAAGTTCGAAAGTCTGACGGCTGGTTTGACGATGAATGTCGAAACCAGAAGAGACTAATGCGGAAATTAGAGAGGACCTATAGAAAAAACTGTACAGTAAATTCAAGGGATGAGTGGATGCTTGCTCAAAAACAGTATATGAGCAAAATAAATTCCAAAAGATCGGAATATTGGAATGAAAAGATTGACTCTGAGCGAACCAATCCACAGCGTCTCTGGAACTCCATAAAGACTGTTATTTCCGAAGCCACAGTTCCTACTAAAATAGATATTACCCCAGATGCGTTCTCAAAGTTTTTTCGGGAAAAAATTGAATCTATTCGTGCATCCACATCTCACGCCCCTCCGCCAATTTTCACTCTCAATTCCAAAGGAAATTTGTCTTCCTTCAAATCTACAACGCTGGAAGAAGTAAAAAAATTAATAGCAAGTTCGCCAAATAAGCAGTGCAGTCTAGATCCTATACCAACATGGTTATTAAAAAAATGTGCAATTGTCTTAGCTCCGTTCTTAGTTCATGTTTTTAATAAATCTCTCAGCACAGGTCACTTCCCTGAACCTCTAAAGTCAGCCATAGTTACACCCATATTAAAAAAGCCACAACTAGACTCCGATAACTTAGGTAATTATCGACCCGTTTCAAATTTACCTTTCATTTCAAAAATCCTAGAGAAAATTGCTGCAGCACAAATAACCAGTCACTTGAATTCAAATAAATTATTCACAAATCGTCAATCCGCATATAGAAGGTTTCACTCAACAGAAACCGGACTACTTCGTATGCTGTCAGATATAACTCTTGCCATAGAGTCAGGAAAATTAGCACTCATCTCACTCCTAGACATGAGTGCAGCATTTGATACGATTGATCACAACTTCCTCATTAACAGATTAGAGAAAACATTTGGTTTGAATTCCGACATCAAAAATTGGCTGGCATCCTATCTATCTAATCGCTTACAAGCCGTGAAGGTTGGAAATAAACTGTCTAATTTCGCTGCACTTTCTTCAGGGGTACCCCAGGGATCCGTTTTAGGTCCACTTCTCTTCATCCTTTTTACAAATGATGTCGCCAAAATAATCGAGTCATTTGGTCTCTTGTCTCACTGCTACGCTGACGATCAGCAAGTTTATTTTTACTGCTCTCCAAACGAAATCAACAGTCTCAAAATCCGTGTAGCTGAATGCCTAGAAGCAATAACTCGTTGGATGTCTTCAAACAAGCTGAAACTGAACCCATCTAAGACCGAGTTTCTCTGGGCGGCCACAAACAAACGGCAACATTTGGTAGACGATTCACCTGTTTCCATTTCTGGCAGCAATATTATTCCAAAGAGAACAGTTAAACTTCTTGGCGTTAATCTAGACTCGGACTTTTCGCTTAAAAGTCAAATAAATAGGACTGTAAGCACCGGATTTTTTCACCTAAGACAACTTAAATCAGTTCGAAGAAACCTTCCTATAGAGGCAACAAAATTACTCATCAACTCATACGTAGTCTCACGTCTCGATTACTGTAACGGTATTTATGCTAGCCTTCCGAAATGTCAAATCGACAAACTTCAATCCGTGTTTAATGCAGCGGCACGGCTCATAACCGGGGTCTCTAAATATTCGCACATTTCAGAACACCTTCGCAACCTTCACTGGCTTAAGTGCCCTGAAAGAATCCAGTACAAACTGTGCTGGATGGTGTTTAAATCCATCAATGAAATGGCCCCACATTACATCTCTGAACTATGCGTCCCGGAAAACATTGGTCCAAGGCAGTCAACCCTTAGATCAGCAACATCATCAGCTCTAGGTAGACTGATAGAACATAAACGAAAGCCAAATACTAAGTTTGGAGATCGTGCATTCGAAGTATCTGGGCCTAAGGCTTGGAACAAACTCCCTCCGGAACTAAGATGCATAACAAGCCCAACAGAATTTAGGTCAAAACTAAAAACCTACTTATTTAGGCTCTCATACCCTTAAATTTAATAAATCTATTTGTATTGTGTATTGCCTATAATTTATCTTAATCTATTTTCTTATTAGATTAACATCATTCGAAGCCTTCACAGCAATCCGTCGCTTAACGAGAGACTGAGACTTCATTTAAGAAAATAAAATTCATGTACTACTCTGTACCGCCCATTAATTAATTTTGCTTTTCCCAAACACGTTCATTAAATAACATAATATATATTAGTATTAAAAATATACCAGGATCAAATAATTACTTTTCCAACAACATGTGTTCGCTATTATGTCCTCTGCGCGCAAACTGTATATAAATAAACATCTTTTAACTTTAATCTCAAGTGACCTACCAGGTAAGTATGGTCCTGTACATTTTCATTAAAAAAAAAAAAAAAAAAAAAAAAAAAAAAAAAAAAAAAAAAAAACATGTACATTTACATATTTGGGCAGCACCGCGCTGGTTGTTCAGATGCATTGTACATATAGTTTTGTATCGCTGATCAAAGAACCGGTGGATTTGCATCCATTGTTTTAGCCATAGGTTTTTTATATTTTCTAGTGTGTAGTTAGAAGTAAGATTGTAGAAATTATTGAAATTTGTACAGCGCCCTTGAGGTGATTTTTCACAAAAACGGCGCTATACAAGTCATCCAATTATTATTATTATTATTATTAGCTATCTCTGGAGTTGAACTTAGTTCAGGTAAGGTTAGGTTAGGTTAGGTTCTATGAGGTTGGGTTAGATAAGGTTAGGTTAGGTCAGGTTAAGTGTGCGTGAGAGTGTGCCAGGTTGGGTCAGATAAGTATGTTGTCCTGTCGTGTCAGCTACCTCTGGAAGTGTGCTGTTGGGCTCCCACGGCCGCGGCGAGCAGCAGGGCGCCTAGCAGCGCCGCTTCCGCCCCCCTCATACCGGACCCAGCCGCATGCCTTGCACAGCCATACACCTGCAACCAAACAAACAAACAAACAAACAATACAATATCATCAATGGGACGGTACATTACACGAAAAGGTTGATTGGATAACTAACTAAATAACTAACTAACCATCACGCCGTTTCTCCGCAGGGGGGACCGCCAAACTACTCGGTCTTGGCATACACTCTTGGCCTCCATCACATTCATACATCGTCTCATACATACTCTTCTTTTATTTCTTGCAAGTGAGCCCTAGAGTTATGAAATTATTTCCTATATTGTTCATCCGATTGTCATGAAACTTTGGTGAGTTGTTAAGTGTATACCCGAAAATGTTTATATATGTAATAGTGAGCTCTGGCTTTATGAAATTTGTACAAAAAGAATTAAATAAGTTGTTTGAAAAATTTATTTATTTCATTATAGTTGCAGAGAGAGGGGGAGGGAAGAGGACGGGTAATTTAGTAGGGGGAAGGGGAATTAAATAGGAATGAGGGAGGGGGAAGGTGGAAGGAGAACGCAGGAGGGGAAGGGAAACGCTGGAGTTGTAGTCGCGGAAAAGAGGGAGGAGGGAGAAAAGGAAGGTGGAAGGGGAACTCGAGATGGGAAAGTGACACGTGAGGAAAACGGAGGTTTATTGGAAAGGACACGCTGGGGAGGGAAGACGGAAGGGTGGGGGACGAGGGAGAAACAGAGGGAAGGACGGCAAAGGAGACACAGCGGTAGGGGATAGCAGGAAGTAAATTTGAAAAATCCATGCATCTCACAAGGACAGCTGTGAGAAGGGCATGTATTTCATATACGGAATGTAGGGAGAGGAAATATAGAAGGGGGAGGGGAACAAGTGATAGGGGTTTGTGGAAGGGGGAAGCGGAGAAGGTGTAAGGGGAACGCGAGGGGGGAACGGGGCAGGAAAGATAGAAAAAACCCAGATGAGAGGGGTGACGGAGGAGCGGGGGATGAGGGAGAGCTTGCATAGGAGACATAGTAGCGGTAGGGGATATCAGGGGTAAATTTGGAAACTCCATACTTCTCACTTCTGGAAACTTTATATTCATAAAGTTATCTATTTTCAATATAACTTTTAGATTTGAATATAAAGCTTCATGATTTTTCTTTTTTAATACCGTTTAGATCATATTTCAACCATGATGATAGTAAGGGAGAAAAAACAATTTCTATGAGACCTATATATCCTAATATTAGACTGAGTTAAAACAAAAATAAATAAAATAGTTATAATAAATATAATTAAAAATATATTCTTACGCATTATGGCCTCAAATCTTAAATTAAGTTTTGCATGAAACGGGCCGCAATGTCTTTCCACTTAAAACCAAATATATAAAAACGTACAATAGACAAAATATATAAAAAAAATTGTACTACAAATTTATAATGAAATACAGTTAAATAACTTACCATTCAATTTATCTACAAGATATCAGAATAATGTTAAAATCCCAAAATTCAATCAAAAGCACATTTAAAATATCTCTCTCTAGTTATAACTCATTTTAACAACCTCCCATTATATCTAAAAATAGTCGAAAATATTCAGGAATTTCTGCTAAAATTAAAAAATTACCTAAAACTACCAAATTATCTATTAGAGCTGGGGTACCCGGCTTCGCTCGAGACAATATTCGAGAGTGTTCTGGAATTTTCCTGATTCCCTATTCCCGAATATTCCAAAATGTTCCAGAATGTTCTGGGATGCTATTCCGCGACTCCTTCCAGGACTTTCTAGAGTTTTATCGAACCTTCTAGAACTTTCCGGGAGAGTGTTCTTGAAATTTCTAGAGGCCGAAATTTCAACGGGACTTTAAAAACGGTACCCCTTATACTAGAGGAGGTATAGAGATCTACCACACCATATAACTCCCTTGATCGTACCGGGACTCGTTTCTGAGTTTTTGCGGGCCGCACGTTTTTTTGGCTTTCTTTTATTATATTTATTGATTATTATATCTTTTAAATGTTGAAATCTTTTATTGAGAAATCTTGAGTTTGTGTATTTGGGTAGTATGTTTACGAGAGATGGGAAGGCTGATAGAGACATTGAAAGGAGGGTAAATGCAGGTAACTCCATTAATGGAGGACTGAATGCCGTTGGCGCTAACAAAAAGCTGTCCAAAGAAGCGAAGTTAGCAGTCCACAATGGAGTGCTTGTACCTACCCTGATGTATGGCAGTGAGGCATGGAACTGGCAGAGGAAGGATGAAAGCAGACTGAATGCTGTTGAAATGAGATCCCTGAGGCGTATGTGTGGTAAAACCATGTATGATCGTGTGAGAAATGTGGAGATTCGAAAAGAATGCAAGGCTGATGTACCTAATCGTAATGAGTAAAATTAAGAAAGGAACCCTCAGATGGTTTGGGCATGTAGAGCGAATGAATAAAGAAAGGAGCGTAAGGAGAATATATGATGCAAGTGTGAATGGTATAAGAAGTAGGGGACGTCCGAGGAAGACATGGCACGATCAAGCGAATCAGGTACTTGAGTCGGGCCATGTCAAGAGTCAGAAAAATAGAAGAGTATGTATGAGACGATGTATGAATGTGAATGAAGCAAGGAGTGTATGCCAAGACCGAGGTGTTTGGCGGTCCGTCCTCTCTGCCTACCCCTGCAGAGGAAACGGCGTGATGGTTAGTTAGTTAGAGAAATCTTGCCTATTACTTATCCCCTAGTTTTGTTTAAATATTTTATTATTTTACTTAAATGATTTAATATAATTGAGCTAGAATTCCCTCACCAAACACAATAGCCTCGTCTCTTTATGGTGAGGAAAGGCTAATCCTATTTTCCTTTATAAAACTGTATAACATGTCAAAATTGTATATTTATTGTAAAAAACATACAAATATTATAGATAAAAATATATATTTTTACCGTTTAACTTAATGAGTTAAACCTCAAATTGTAATATTTTAATTAATGAAGATAATACTAGCGAAACTCTTTCGAAAATCTGAAACAAAAAAATCAGAAAAAGATACGGATGCATCTGGGAATCATACATAAACATAGCAGCCAATAAAAATATGTGATAAGAAATTGAAAATAATGTTGGTGGTTCTCAGTCGAAGTATAATACAGTTAAATTGAAAATGATCTACTTTTCCCTGGCGCAATCTTCTATCACTTATGGCATTATAGGTTGGGGTCATAGACATATGAATATGTCTAGACCTGCCCTAAAGCGCCATTCAGACGGTTCACTAATCGCTCATTTCCGCATTTCATTCGGCCTAGTTTACTCGGAATGACACGTCTGAATATGAAATGAAACGAAAGTGCCGAATACTGCCGAATGAAATCTTCAAGTGAACCGATCCAACAATGTTGGATATTTTCATTCGGCATCCTTCACTTGCGCGCGCATGCGCGCGTAAGAGAGTAAAGTGAAGCGTCTGAACACCGAGTGAAATCTCAATCAGTTTGTCTCGCGTCCTGTACGGGAAGGACCATGGAAGGACGCTATCACATCGCACAAAACGTCAAAATGGTATTCGTTCGGCTAATTTGTTAGCTTTTGGGAACACCTCTCATATAAATTTTTGGGTCTCCCTTATTATTCATGTATTTTATATGTTTTTTAATATATTTAAGACTATTAATTTGTAAGAAAATATAATAAGAAAGTAAAATCAAATTGTATTATTACGTCATAAAAAATAAAAAGGTTCATAAAACGAAACAATACTGTTTTCTTTATTTATTTTTATTTAATTGTGTCAACAAAATTGCGTAAAAATCGATGCATCTGACATGTTTTTCCTTAAAATTCGGGGCCGGACCGCGCTGGAAATCAAACGAATTCCAGCGCGGTTGATCTCGCTCGGCGACGCTGTGGTCGGAATGGACGAGTGAACGCTTATTTATATAGCGCCGAAAAAACATGGCGTAAACCTTCACTCGAGTGAACTGTCTGATTCCAGCTCTTAAAAAAATTGGCGTATTTTGTCAGAGGCTAAAAATATTCCCGCTTTGCAATAAAATCCAAATAAATGGAACATTTGTTAACGTATTCGAAAACTAAAAACTGTTTTCGAAAGGTGATGAAATAGGCTTTCAAATTTCTATATTAAAAATTACTAAGTATTTTTTTAAATAATTTTTTTTTTTGCGAAAACTTTAAAAAGTGTTCAAAATGGCTCACTTTACTTTTTTCCTAACTAAAATTACTTAAAATGAAAAAAAAATAAAACACATACTTATTTCATTAGATAAATTAATTATGAACCTTACTGTCACCTCACATTTTTCATTTCATGTAAAAAAAAATCTTAAAAATTCACAAAGTTCCATAATTTTTTTTCAAATTGCTATCGGAAACTTTGGTTTCAGAAAGGGGTAAATTTTGATTTATTTTTTTGGTTTTCTTTTAGATTTGAATGTACAATTTGTTGTATTTTCTTTCCAATACCGTTTAGATCACATTTCTAACTATGATAGTAAGGGAGAAACAACGATTTCTGTGAGACCTATGTGAGCTGGGACAATTATGGTCTCCTGTGATTAAACGGGTTAAGTGATAAAAGCGTATTATTCCCCCTCCTTAGTATGGGTTCCATGGAACCGGCTGGGCTGGCGTATAGCTTCGCGTGAATCTAGAAAATGTGACTTCGATGTATGTGATGTATAGATATATATGGTATATGTATTTAAAAACCAAAATAATTTCGAAATAAATGAAAACGAAAAGAGCAAAAGAATAAAAAATATATTTTACACCCCACAAACCAATACTAAATTAGTAGTAAGACACATAGTAGTTTCATTGGTCCTCGTACATTTAACCTTCTACCACTACAAACTCAAATGATAAATAAAATGATAAAATATGTAAAAGAGGTAAAATTATAACTGAATGATGCAGATATTGAAACGCTTTTTCTATAAATTTATCCAATTCTATCCTTCTACAACTCACTTTCTGTAATTTTATAAACTGTAGTACATATGTTTCTCCTTATTTTTTATAAAAACTAAAAAAAAAAATTCTCTGTATTTTCTTTTTTAATAACTAAAAACAAGCAAACAATTTTTTTTCACTTATTCTATTTATGTAATACTAACTTTTTATATTTTATAAGTCTATTTTATACTTTAGGTACTTGGAAATATAGTATTTGTTTTTATATTACCCACACTCAGGCAGTGCCTTACTGGGTTTACTATTTGTTATTATATTATGTTATTTGTATAAAAAAGAATTTGTTATTTGTATAAACTTTTAAAATCCCTTAAATTACTATTTTTGATTATTCGTCGATTAATAACCTCGTCATTCCTCATCGCTCGATAAATATAATAGTCCATACTTAAAAACTTATACAATTTAGGTACATTTTTGTGAAGTGGACTGACGTTGAAACTTTTTTAATCCCTTACCAGACTATTTTTGATTAATTAACAATTAATAACATCGACATTCCTCATCGTACGATGTATATAATAATATGATAGTCCATACTTGTAAACTTAGACAGTTTACGTAAATTTCGGTGCCATGGATGTATTCAATTATTTACGTAACTATATACGTAAATTATGACATGTATTTACGTAACTTGTGTTAGATTAGACATGAGACTGCTGGTGCCTTGACGTCTAATTAGTGAACTATTCTGCAGCTTAGCAAGGCTTGAGTAGCAGACTAGGACCGCTTAAATTTGAGCGAGGAATGTCATATATAGTTGGGATAGAGACTGACTGATATACCGGTCGCTAGATGCCATGTCACGAAAATGATACCCAAATACACCAGCGCCATCTGATCGCAGATTACCTGCTGTTGAATCCGTCGAAAAACCAAAGAAAAACATATAAATTATTATATTTCAATAAATGAAGACAAAAATTATTATAAGCAATAATTATTAGCCTGAAACACTCATCCATATTGAAAAAATCTTTCAAGAAAAGATACATATCGCCGACGGGACTCGAACCCGCACCCTTTTGATTGCCGGTCAAGTGCTCTACCATTAAGCTACGGCGGGTTACCTCCCACCCGCCAAATGATTCAATATATACCTAGTGTTTCATTCAACAATTACCGCTTATTAAAGTTGGTTGTTTGCAGGTGAAAAAATGTAATAAGCGGTAATTGTTGAATGAAACACTAGGTATATATTGAATCATTTGGCGGGTAGGAGGTAACCCGCCGTAGCTTAATGGTAGAGAACTTGACCGGCAATCAAAAGGGTGTATCTTTTCTCGGAAGATTTTTTCAATATGGATGAGTGTTTCAGGCTAATAATTATTGCTTATAATAATTGTTACCCTTTGTGCTATGCATAAAAAATCTTGTCTTAAATCAATTAAAAATAATAAGAGAAGACAATATGAGCGAAACTCAATTGAAAATCAAAAACAGAAAAAGATCGGGTCACACCTGGGGCTCAAACCCAGGATCTTCGGCTTTCCTGGATGCTGTTCTGACCACTGAGTTAAGGTGTCATATATATATATATATATATATATATATATATATGTGTCATATATGTGTCATATATAAATATATAATCATACTTCGACTGAGAACTACTAACATCATCGACATTTTCTTAACGCATATTTTTATTGGCTGCTATCTTTATGTATGATTGCAAGATTCAACTCGAACTAAATGCCATCATCAGGATAAATTTATCAATTTTATTTAATACGTGACATCTATTGAATATTGCAATCATACATAAAGATAGCAGCCAATAAAAATATGCGCGAAGAAGATTTATTTATTTTTATTTATTTATTTATTGACGACTTAATGGGCTTTTACATATCGAATACAAATTTATTTTATAACAACAGAATAACACAAATAAAAAGATTATAAAGTATATTAATAAAGCATAAACCTTATGCAATAAGTTAATAAGAATATATATATATATATATATATATCTATCTAATGCTAAATCCACATGGATGACTTTAGATAACTCGTAGGTATAATTCAAATACCTACGAACAAAAAAAAATCAAGACACATTATTTTTTACTTGACTCGAATGCAAACAATTAAAAAAAAAAAAAAAAACAAAATCAAAATAAAGTAAAATGATTTATCATTAATTTATTTTTATTTATATATTACAAAAAATACAATACAAAATGATCCTCTGTCTGTCCAACTGGGAAGGATTCCCGTTTCAGGACAGCCAAATTGTGTATTTAGTACATAATATTCTTACGGCAGAATGGCGATTCTGTCAAGACAACTTTTGAGAACATTAGTAATTGCATTCGTAGTGACGGGATTGTTTGTTCTTCCTTGAAAGAATCGCCAAGATGTAATTATTTTACCAGGGTCATTTTGGATAACATTAGTAATGTCATACAGAACAGATGAATGGTTTCTTTCGGGAGATAACAAGTCTGAGATTCTTTCCAGGGCATTTTGGAGAACATTTACAATTGCATAGTTAGAATTTCCACATTTATAAGCTAGTATAAGACATATTACATATTATGAATCCTAAAGAACTAAATTTTTTTGAAATTCTTAAGATATAGAAATTACACATTACTAAACCAGAATATATACTGTATGACACATGAATTTCCAATTTATTAATATAGAGGATTTCAAAACTTAAATTTTTGAAATGGCTAGTGGTTATTTTACAGTAATCGAAAAAAAAACTGCTCAAAAGATACGTAAATTTAAATTTAAATATTAAATATTAACAACAATGGAGATCAAGTTATTAGGAACCAAAATAGTCATTTTTAAAATTGAAATAAAAAGTAACTTTCCGATCCTTATCTCTCTTATGTATAAAATAGCCTTTTGGAAGAAAATATAATAAAAATTAACATAATATTATCAATGCTATTATTTTTTACTAACTTTTTAAATGTTTTTTACATTTAAACTAATTCGACTTTAATTGTGTCCAAGTTTAAAATAAATATGTCAGCAACCTCAGTTAGTTCATTGGCCAACCTATGTATTCTTTCTGTCAGAGAAGATAAAGAAAATGTTAGTAGTTCTCAGTCGAAGTAGTATGATACATACATGATGGTCAGAGCAGCAGCCCGGAAAGCCGAAAGTCTTGGGTTCGAGGCTTTGATTTAACCCGATCTTTTTCTGATTTTTCTGTTTCAAATTTTAGATTGAACTAACTAACTAACTAACTAACCATCACCCTGTTTCTCCGCAGGGGTAGGCAGAGAGGACGGACCGCCAAACAACTCGGTCTTGGTCCACACTCTTTGCTTCATTCACATTCGTACATCTTCTCATACATCCTCTTCTATTATCACTTCTATCATCCCGACTCAAGTATCTGGTTAAATTTATCATGCCACGTCTTTCTCGGGCGTCTAAAACTTCTTCTTCCATTCACATTTGCCTCATATATTCTCCTTACACTCCTTTCTTCGTGCATTCGCTCTACATGCCCAAACCATATGAGGGTCCCTTTCTTGGTCTTACTCATTACGCTTATATCAGCCTTGCATTATTTGCGAATATCCACATTTCTCACACGATCATATATTGTTTTACCACACATACGCCTCAGTGATCTCATCTCTACAGCATTCAGTCTACTTTCATCCTAACTCTGCCAGTTCCATGCTTCACTACCATACATCAGAGTAGGTTCCAGCACTCCATTGTGGACTGCTAGCTTCGCTTCTGTGGACCGCTTTTTATTGGCGTTCAGTCCTCCATTAATAGAGTTACCTGCATTTGCTCTTCTTTCAATATCGCTATCAGCCTTCTCATCTCTCGTAAACATACTGCCCAAATACACAAACTCGTGCACCTGCTCCAAGTATTCGATTGAATATCGCGAATATTGTCTTCATTTTAATATTATAATTTGAGGTCTTACCTATTAGGTTAAATATAAAAATAAATATTTATTAAATTTTATCAACATCAGTGTTAGAGTTCACTTATTTATAGAACACATTATCAGTTAATGTTGTACACAACTGTTATAAGCTGATTTGTTCGCTTTTCCGTTGTCTCATCGAAATCGCTAAACGGTGTTAGAAAGAGAAACCAACATGCTTTATGTTAAAAATTAAAAGTTAACAGCAAAATAATTAAAACATTATTTTGATATAAGAGGAAGGATGACAGTAGAATTAATCACTGAGGCGTATGTGTGGTAAAACCATGTATGATCGTGTGAGAAATTTGGATATCCGCAAAGAATGCAAGGCTGATGTAAGCGTAATCAGTAAGATTAAGAAACGGACCCCCAGATGTTTTAGGCATGTAGAGCCAATGAACGAAGAAAGGAGTGTAAGAAGAATGTATGACGCAAAAGTGAATGGAAGAAGAAGTTGTGAACGCCCGAGGAAGACATGGCACGATCAAGTGAACCAAATACTTGAGTCGGGCCATGTCAGGAGTCGGAATAATAGAAGCGCATGTATGATAAGATGTATGAATGTGAATGAAGCAAGGAGTGTATGCCAAGACCGAGTTGTTAGGCGGTCTGTCCTCCCTGCCTACCACTGCGGGGAAACGGCGTGATGGTTAGTTAGTTAAAAAAAAACGAATTTAACCTTTTAAATCAGCGACGTTACATTAAAACATGGTGGCATTTCGCCAGGGCGATACTCAAAGTATACAAAATCCTTAACATATTTAAAATATTGGTATATTTTATAAAAAACTTACCAAATATTCGACAATAGTTGTTCTAACAGTAAACCACTCCCAAAGCCAGAAATTTTCACTGGAGTTTTCTTAGAAAACCACTTTTTATTGAATTTTTCAAGAAAAACACTTTAAACAAATTTAATTAATATAGATAATTGTTCAATATGCAAACTGGTTTCCTTTGCAAGACGCTGTTTAAAGCAATATCCTCCGGTACGATGGCAAAAGCGAAAAAACCAACCAAGAAATATCACAATTCTAGACAGAGAGACGCCATGTTGAATTTTGTCAGACGAACTCAAATTTTCTTTACAAAATCAATGTTGTAAGATTTATTTTACGTTAAAACACTGCACTTTTTTTATTTGTGTGTTTATTAAACATTGTTTAAACATTAAATTGGTATTTTACACGTGAATAAACTGAAAAATTGTTGTTTAAACCGAGTTTGTCTGCGTCTTGAAAACTAGCTCTGAAAAGCGTACATACGAGAATATCTACATGTGTTTGTACGTGGCTTATTAAACTGTGGTTCCTTCAAAGAGAAAATGAAACTGGGGTGAGAATTTGTAGATTTTTTGTTTATTTGTTTATGTTTTTTTTTTCAATATAAATTCCACACTATGTAATCTTTGAAGATGCTGGGTGGGGGGTCTTTTTAAGGAGAGAAAGGAGTGGACGTATGTCTTGAAGTGACCCATGTTGTAGGAAAGAGGAAACACAGAGACGGGCAAATCGTTCCACAGCCGAGTTGTTGAACTCAAGAACGAGTCGTAGAAGCGACCCATTCTCATGTGACAAATGTCAACCGTGTACATTTGTTAAGAAGGGAGAATCTATCAAAATGGACCGCCCGTTTCTGCATATAGTTTAGGGTGTTTTTCAGGTTCTTTGGGGCTCCAGGCCAGAGGTGGCTGCAATAAATTAAAAGAAAGTTGTGTTTGTGGTTTAATTGCGTTTATTGAAGTTACAGTATTTTTTTTTGTTTTTCCACTCAGTATCAAAAGGTTTTCCGATCCATAAGCAGGCCACATACAATAGCTTTCAGTACGAGAAGTTGCTATCCCCTACCGCTATGTCTCCTTTGCGATCCTTCTATCTACTCCTCTCTCGTCCGCCAAACCCTGCCCCAGCGTGTCTTTTCCCATGCGACCCCGTTCCCCTTCCGCATCCCTTTCCCCTCTCGTGTTCCCTTCCGCGAATGTGAATGTGAATACCGCACAACAGTCTCAACTGTGGCTACACATACGGCTAAAGCCATTTTAAGCAGCGTTTCAATTCTGAATTGTGGTCTCACACCAGGGTGATACTTCCACTCTTCCCGTTTTATTATATTAGTATTTCTCCTTTACTTATCTCCTACTTTTGTTGGGAAAAAAAGGAACAGGAATGTATTTCTTTTGATTTATATATTTTAAAAGTATTACTTTGTTTGAACTACTATTTTTTTATGTGGCTGATTAGTTTCGGAAAAACCGTTACTTCCTCAAGACAAAATAAACTAACTTGAAATTACAAAACATTTTTTTTTGTAAATTTCATAACGCCAGAGCTCACTAGTATATAGAAACATTCACAGGAACGTTCACAACAATTTTAATTTGAATAAAAAAATTCCGATTGCGATAAAGAAGAAAATGAATGTCAATCGGAATTTCAATCAAATAAATAGTATAGGAAATATTTTCATAACGCCAGAGCTCACCATCATATAATCATCGCGGGCATGCGCACATCATTTCCCCAAAGTTTCATCGCAATCGCAAATCGGAATGGCAGCGCATAAATTACGAACAAACAAACAAACAAACAAACATTAATAATAATAAACAAACGCATCTTTACTCCTAATTTAAAGGAGTTTCTGTGGCGAGCGGGTGGTGTCTATTTGATTTTTGGACAAATCTACAGTTTTATTCCGAGATTGACGAAATTTTTCACAATTTTTTTTGGATTCTAGAGGAAGTTCATTATCTAAATGTGACTTCTAAAAACAACCCGATCTCATTTTATCACTGCTTAAAGAGGTATTTTCATATTAATTGATGTAATTTTGCACACTTTACCTTGAAAACTATAGGAACGTCACTGACATGAGATTTCAAGAAACAAGCCGATGCATTTTTCCCACTACATAAAGCAGTATTTTGGTACTAATTGATGAAATTTGGTACACTTTACCTTGAAAACTAGAGGAACGTCACTTGCATGAGATTTCTAAAAACAACCCGATCCCCATTTTCCACTACTTAAATCAGTATTTTGAAACTTCTTGATGAAATTTTGCACACTTGACTTTCAAAATAATAAGAAAATTACTGTGTGCGTATCGATAGCGGAAATTTGAGATGATGCAAAGGACAATAAATAAACGAATAAGAAATATCGTTAGATAATTTTTATTTAATTATTTTTTGTTGGCGATCCCCAGTTGTAGAATCTGTGGCGACAGACTGAGCAGGCGCGTACTATCGATTGGGTGCGTGCGCAACCCCCCCCCCCTCCCCCTCCCCCTCCCACAGGGTGGAACGTCGCTCGTCTTCAAGGGGGACGTACTCTCAGTATCACCCTAGCCAACTAACTAACCAACCATCACGCCGATTCCCCGCAGGGACAGGCAGAGAGGATCGATTGAAAACTATACAAATCTGTATCACCACATTCACATTCTGTTTTTAAATATATGAATACTGCACAAGAGTACCAAATGCTCCCGCCTGGACCCAGTGAGACCACGGCATCCCCGATCAGGGTAAGTGTGATGCTGAACGTAGTGTGGAGGGGAAGGAGATGGGGAAGAGGAAGGTCGGGAAGTGCCTGGTGCCATTCAGATCTGATTACTAAACACGGCTAAAGCCATTTCAAGCAACATTTGAATTCTAAATGGTTTTCTTACACCAGGGCGATACTCAGAGTAACTTCTAATCTGGGTGATTGGTGACTTCGCAGGGTTCATGAGTGGGGTTCGTCTAGGTCTTGGCGGCGGATGCGTTTACCCTCCAGCTGCGTGGCGGGCCGGATCGGGAGAAACTGAAGTCATTAAACGAACCACTCGAGATGACCAATGGCAGGAGTGTTTGTTATCCAATAAATTGTTCCCGCGGCGGCGGTACTCATATGCGTTTCTCAAATTGTTGGCGACATGCCTTTTCCGCCTAACAATTTCTCACAGCCCATATCTCTTGTTACTATTATCGATGTAGGTAGACACAACCAAAAAATAATGAATTAAATCTTCAATTTGTTAGGCGGGTATGGGCGCGCCGCCCCGGGAACCATTTATTGAATAACCAACACCTCTGCCACAGGTCACCCCATGTGGTTCGCTTCGTTTGGTGACTTCTTAGGGGTGCCCGGGTTCATGGGGTGAGGTTTTTCCGGGTCTGGATGCGTCTGGCCACCAATGGCAGGCCATATCGGGAGAGATCGGTTGAGGGAGACCTATCCTAGACCGCTCCAGCCAGATTCCCGACCGATGGATTCGGACACACTGACCCCCCAGATTCCTACCCACCCATCATGCCTTTTTCATTCCCAGATCATCCTCTCCTTCCTTTCCTAAAAATAACCCCCCACACAGCATCGCCAAAGATGATTCTATTGAGCTATTGGTGATGACCATTGATATTATGTTGGGCTATTGTAAAAAAAGGAAATAAAATTAGCGTATTAAAAAAGTTTAATAAAATACTGTAAGTATTTATTAAATTAATAAAATCATGGTGTCCGCAAAATTTTCAGAAAATTGCTAAATTAGTTAAAATTTTTTGAGTAGATTTCGTGGTAGGTATAATTTTTTAGAAATCGTCTCTCGTTTTCTTGAAAAGTTGAACATTTCCAGGTCAAATTTAAATAAACCGGGCGCTAGGGGTTAATACCAGCTGTTTAACCTCTCAGGCCTAGACCATATTTTGTCGGAGAGTTAAAATCTGCTTTACAATAAAATCCAAATAAATGGATTATTTCTGAACATATATCCAAAACTAAAAACTGTTTTTAGATGTGATAAAATACGCTTTATAATTGCAAACATAAAAAACTTTTAAAAATGGCTCACTTATTCACACATATTTTATTAGACAATGTATTATAATCGTTATTGACGCTTGATTTTTTTGTCGTTCATGTAAAAATATATTTTTTTTTCTAATTTTACAATAATAATTTTGCGGTCAGGAACTGTGGATTTATAAAGGTTAAAGGTGTTAAATTTAATTATTTTTATTTAAAAAATTTTTTATTAAAAGAAACATTAACATAATACATATATCACATTGTTTACAATTTTTAATATTATTTCATTTTATTTATAACAAGCTTCTGCCCGCGACTTTGTCTGCGCAGTATCTATTTTTACACCAAAGTTCTTCACCTATTTTTTTTAAATATCTATAATTCTTCATTCGATTCAAAGTACTTTAAATAAATTCACCAATTTAAATATTTTCTAAAACAGAATTTTTATGTAATTTAATTTATCATTGTTTTGCGAAATGTCATTATCAAATTTTGACATTTTTCTATTAAGCAATAATTATTATTTTCAATATATCTATTGAAAATAAATAGCTAGCTTTAAAAATTATAGCCTATATGTTCTTCTGATGTATGAGCTATATTATTGTAAAGTTTCATTAAAATACATTCAGTGAATTTTGCGTGAAAGAGTAACAAACATACATACATCCATACATGAGAAAACTCGTGTTTAGGGAGGGAGTTTTCCTTATGATTTAAATAATTTCTGGAAGTATACTTATAATTAACACTGCAGACATTCAGATTGATTAACTTATATATCCACTTAAAAGCAGATAAGTAAATGCATTGAAAAACAGACACTTTTTAAAAATATATAGGTAATATATAATTCCCTTTACGTGAGTTTAAAAGTTTGAAAGGGAAGGAAACAAGTACGTGATTCTAATTAGCAAATTCATATTTTATGGTTAATTTAGATTTGAATATAAAGCGTGGTATTTTCTCTCTCTAACACGATTTATATCATATTTATAACCATGATAGTAAGGGAGACACAACGATTTCCATAAGACCCTATAGAGTTATTTCAAAAACCAAATAAAACTGACGGTTTTGAAGCATAAATTTCAAAACGAGTTTTTCTCTATAATTATTAAATTCGTACCATATATGAAAGCGTCAATTTCTTTTTATTCTTTATTCCTAATATATTTTTGTATATATTATATTATTTACACGCTTTTCAACTACGACACTAGACACATGCCCATATTTTTGTATATGTCTATATGTATATATATATACAAACGAATCCCTGTTTCCCTTTGTTCACGTCTTAACTTCAGAACGACTTTACCTATTTCATTCATCTTTGTTTTTTAAGTTTTCTAATACTTTGTAGAAGTTTCTTAAGGAAAGAAAAAATCAGAAAATTGGATAATTTCAGAAAACTTAATCACTATTTCAACTTCGTACGTTTGACAGTTCGCGCGTTTGATATATTTATTTATTTATTTTTTTATTTATTTATTAATAAGAAAAAGATTTTACATTACAGGTGATTACATTGTGCAAAGTTTTACAATTATACATAATTATTCTACTACTCCATAAGTTGAGCTCTAAGAGCTCGTGTTTATGGGAGGAGTATTTACAGCAAAAAATAACGTTCTAATTAAATTTGTAATCAATAATCAAAGACTTATAAGATAAATATATTACATAGGTTTACAATTTAGAAAGAAATTTTTATTGAAAGACAACAATACATATATATTTTTTTTACATTGAATAGTGCAGATTAAACTAAGCGTAAACTAAGTGTAAATTAAGGTTACAATATATCATTATCCAATTTCAGGGACTTAATTTGTTTTTTGTATTGTTCATGTTTCAAAGTTTCGGTTATACTAATTTTGTTTTTGGACAATAATAAATTGTACCATTTCACACCTAAATACAGGTAGTGATGCTGAGCCGTGGTGGATCTAAGCATATAGCCGGTTCCCACGGGGCGACTTTTGTCGGTCAACTCGACAGTTGAAGGCTAATCGACACGTGTGAACACTTTGTCAACAAAGTTATCAACTTTTTTTGTTGCTAGCGAAAGTTGATAGCCCGTCTACTTTTGTCGTTCAAGTATGACTATCGCCATTTTGGTTTTACTAATCGTTCGATTTTTACATCGAATCGTCGCGTCTGAACACATGTTTCAAGTCGCTTATCATTTTTAGTTACTCGCGGGAAAAAGTAAACGTCAGGCGTTTCATTTATTCGGTACTATTTCCTACCGTCCGTTTCAACCAAAAAATATCTGAAATGGTCGGACGATTTAATGTTCAGATTAATTGATCTGTACCAAAGCCATCCCTGTCTTTCGGATCAAAAACAAGAAGTATACAAAAATAGAATATTATTTTTGAAATGTAAATAATATTATTTTGAAAAAAATTGTGTTGGATGCGCCTAATTCACTCCTTCTCATGATCCATTTTCTCATCCAAGTACGACGTTTTTTATATTTTTTCATAATCTCCAGCTCCTCTCACAGAACATCAGAAATTAGATAGACGCACGCACTAACAATTTCAGTTGACGCCATTTTGAATGTCAAAATCGGTTCAACTTAAATTGAAACGTGTGAACAAAATGTTGCTCAACTTTTTTCGTAAAATAAAAGTTGGTCAACAAAAATCGAAACGTCTGAACGCCCCAATAGGGATGGTTATAAAGCCTTTAGTTTTGAATCTATTGCTTATGTTATCTGAGGGGTGAATTTTTTGAATAAAATATTCTTTACAAATTTGATATAAGGCGTTTCTTTTATACAATTCTGTGATAGATGGTACATTAAATTCCCGAAATATCTCGTATAAGTAATAAGTAATAAGGGAAGGGAAGTCGTATGGTTTTCTCAGGATGATTTTAATATTAGAGGTATTTAGAGGTACTTCCTGTACTATTCATCCGATTGTTGTGGACATGCCCGAGATGCATGCAAGATGAATGTTTCTATATTGGTGAGTTCTGGAGTCAGACGGGCGGAAGGGAATTAAAGATTACATCAAAAATTGGCTGGCATCCTATCTATCTAATCGCTTACAAGCCGTGAAGGTTGGAAATAAACTGTCTAATTTCGCTGCACTTTCTTCAGGGGTACCCCAGGGATCCGTTTTAGGTCCACTTCTCTTCATCCTTTTTACAAATGATGTCGCCAAAATAATCGAGTCTGGTCTCTTTTTGGTCTCTTGTCTCACTGCTACGCTGACGATCAGCAAGTTTATTTTTACTGCACTCCAAACGAAATCAATAGTCTCAAAATCCGTGTAGCTGAATGCCTAGAAGCAATAACTCGTTGGATGTCTTCAAACAAGCTGAAACTGAACCCATCTAAGACCGAGTTTCTCTGGGCGGCCACAAACAAACGGCAACATTTGGTAGACGATTCACCTGTTTCCATTTCTGGCAGCAATATTATTCCAAAGAGAACAGTTAAACTTCTTGGCGTTAATCTAGACTCGGACTTTTCGCTTAAAAGTCAAATAAATAGGACTGTAAGCACCGGATTTTTTCACCTAAGACAACTTAAATCAGTTCAAAGAAACCTTCCTACAGAGACAACAAAATTACTCATCAACTCATACGTAGTCTCACGTCTCGATTACTGTAACGGTATTTATGCTAGCCTTCCGAAATGTCAAATCGACAAACTTCAATCCGTGTTTAATGCAGCGGCACGGCTCATAACCGGGGTCTCTAAATATTCGCACATTTCAGAACATCTTCGCAACCTTCACTGGCTTAAGTGCCCTGAAGGAATCCAGTACAAACTGTGCTGGATGGTGTTTAAATCCATAAATGAAATGGCCCCACATTACATCTCTGAGCTATGCGTCCCGGAAAACATTGGTCCAAGGCAGTCAACCCTTAGATCAGCAACATCATCAGCTCTAGGTAGACTGATAGAACCTAAACGAAAGCCAAATACTAAGTTTGGAGATCGTGCATTCGAAGTATCTGGGCCTAAGGCTTGGAACAAACTCCCTCCGGAACTAAGGTGCATAACAAGCAAACAGAATTTAGGTCAAAACTAAAAACCTACTTATTTAGGCTCTCATACCCTTAAATTGAATAAATCTATTTGTATTGTGTATTGCCTATAATTTATCTTAATCTATTTTCTTATTAGATTAACATCATTCGAAGCCTTCACAGCAATCCGTCGCTTAACGAGAGACTGAGACTTCATTTAAGAAAATAAATAAAATTCATGTACTACTCTGTACCGCCCATTAATTAATTTTGCTTTTCCCAAACACGTCCTTTAAATAACATCATATATATTAGTATTAAATATACCAGGATCAAATAATTACTTTTCCAACAACATGTGTTCGCTATTATGTCCTCTGCGCGCAAACTGTATATAAATAAACATCTTTTAACTTTAATCTCAAGTGACCTACCAGGTAAGTATGGTCCTGTACATTTTCATTGAAAAAAAATATATATAATAATAATAAATTAACAAATATTAAAAAAAAAAAAAAATAAAAATAAAAATAAAAAAAATACATGTACATTTACATTTTTGGGCAGCACCGCGCTGGTTGTTCAGATGCATTGTACATATAGTTTTGTATCGCTGATCAAAGAACCGGTGGATTTGCATCCATTGTTTTAGCCATAGGTTTTTTATATTTTCTAGTGTGTAGTTAGAAGTAAGATTGTAGAAATTATTGAAATTTGTACAGCGCCCTTGAGGTGATTTTTCACAAAAACGGCGCTATACAAGTCATCCAATTATTATTATTATTATTATTTATTTAGATTTTTTTTTTTTTGCATGTAAATACTCCTCCCATAAACACGAGCTCCTAGAGCTCAACTTATGGAGTAGACATCAACTGTTGTTTGTACGTTAGCGATGTGCAGTTGTCCTAGGGAACGATGAGAAGTTACCGATAGTTATCCTATCAGTCGTTATAGAGCAAGCGTGCTAGGGCCTCAGGAGTGACTGACATATCCATTCCTCCCACTGCGGCGCAAGGCGATGGGTCGAAGAGATCCGGTTGGAGAGGTCAAAAGGTCCCCCTCAACCGGTCTCTCCCGATCCAACCAGCCACGCATCAAACACACCTGCCGCCAAGACCTAGACAAACTTCACCCCATGAGCCCGGGCACCACTGCTAAGTCACCAAACGTAGCGAACCACTTGGGGTGACCTATGGCATAGGTGTTGGTTATCCAATAAATGGTTAGATTAAATAAATATAAATTCTCAAGTAAATAAATAATTTTACGTAATGAAATAATGAAAATAAAGATTGATAGTTAATTAAAAATTATTGTAAAAAATTTAAATGAAAAAAAAAGTGAGTGCGTCTAACCTTTATGCGTAGTTGAAGTACAACTTCTTTGACTAAAACTAAATGAAAAAAACTTGCATTACTTAGGCGGAGGGATGATCAGGTTGTTTATAATTATTTATTGAAGAATTTGTAAAATTTTCCTGCAATTCAGCCATTTGAAGTTTAACCACTTAAATATTTTTTGCCATAATATGGCACTATTTCCAAAACCACGGATTGCTTTGTTGCCCAAATATGGCAAATATTCTCTAGATTCTTTAAAATGTTTTAAGGTTAAAGATTTTATAATTTTTTTTTATAAATCTTACGAATGTGTAATAATAGACAAAAGATATGTGAATTCATTGGCTATACAGAACTATCATCAGTTTGTATGTCTCCATATTCAAATTCGGAGGTATGATTTTTTTTATGTGGGCGGAAAATTTTCCTTTAGCAATCCAAGAAAAAGTTTTACATTGCTCTGTCTTTCCAGTGGATAAACAACACTATTTTTATTGTCACACTTCTGCCACTTTTTACTTGAATATCTTGTTCTACCGGTATTTGAATGGAAGATGTTCCGAGGAACTAGCGTCATTGATCCCCTCGGCACCGGTGCATAGTCGGGAAATACGCCAAACGCGCGCCCAACATATTTACGCGGTTGAAATATATCCCATGAGAACGTGTCGTTTTTACGACTCGTTCTTGAGTTCAACAGCTCGGCTATGGAGCGATTTGCCGGCCTCTGTGTTTCCCCCTTCCTACAACATGGGTCTCTTCAAGACCCATGTTCACTCCTTTCTCTCCTCAACAAGACCCCCCCACGCAGCATCTTCAAAGATGACATAGTTGGGGTGACTGTGTGGAGTTAATAAAAAAAAAAAAAAAAATCACAAGAATCAAAGAGATAAATAAATAAGACAGACCAATATGTTCATTTAAATTAAAACATATAATAATTTAAATTAAAATTAAATTAAAATTAAATCATATAATAATCAACAAAACTTGACACTTGTGATATAAAGATTATAAGTTTTTGATTTTCTGATATATCTATCTACCTATAAAAAATAAAGACTCATTCCTCAAACTATCATCCCCATTTCAAACATCAACCAATTTATTATTAACAAATTAGTTTTATATAATACTATCTTCTGCCCGCGACTTCGTCTGCGTAGGATTAGTAATTCGAGTGATCTATTTTCTTTCCCTAGGTCCCATCTACGTTTGTACCAAAATTCTTAATCTATTTATTTAAAACATTTACAATTCTTGATTCGATTTAAAGTATTAGGCCAGTACTTCAATTAAATTCACTAATTTAAATCTTACTAATATTATAAACGCGAAAGTTTGTATGGATGTATGTGTGTTTGTTACTCGTTCACGCAAAATTTTCAAATTTTTCAAATTCACTTTGTGGCACAATTTTATTAATGACAAATTAAAACACTTTGTTTTTACCACCATAATCTTTATTTTAACAAATCGACATGTTTCGAGTACGATGTTCTCTTCCTCAGGACAAAAAATGTACTAAAACTAAATAATCAAGTATACAAAGCCATGCGTGGGTAGAAATTGAAGTAGTTGGGGGAGGGAGGTGGTGAGGGGAGGTGCTTAGAAGTTCAACAGGGAAGAGCGGGGAGGGGGGGGGGGGGGATGTGGAAAGGGGAGGTGCTTAGAACATCAAAGACAAAAAATTACAATGGAAAAATGTTTAAAATAGGGTTATTTACAAATTTGATTTGATTATTAATAATACTTAAATTTCGATTTAATTAAAACACACATCAAACACACATCAAAATATATTTTTAAAATTATTTTATTGCATTATTATGTATGTTATTATTTAATTCATATAAAAAAAAACAATTTATTTTTTAACAAAGTCTGCTATGTAATTATTATTACGCGTGACAGCTGTTTCGCCTCCTGAAGGCATTGTCAAACGGTCAGAAGGCGAAACAGCTGTCTCGCGTAATAATAATTACACGGCAGAACTTGTTTAAAAATAAACTGTTTTTAAACAAGTTCTGCTGATACTATTTTTTTTTTTTTTTTTACATTAACTCCACACAGGAGGCCCTGAGGAAAATAATTTCCTTCAGGGCCTATGTCATCTTTGAAGATGCTGTGAGGAGGGTATTTTTGAGGAGAGGAAGGAGTGAACGTGGGTCTTGAAGAGACCCATGTTATAGGAAGGAGGAAACACAGAGGCCGGCAAATCGTTCCACAGCCGAGCTGTTGAACACAAGAACGAGTCGTAGAAGCGTCCCGTTCTCATGTGACAAATGTCAACCGTGTACATATGTTGGGCGAGCGTTTGGCGTGTTTCCCGACTATGCACCGGTGCTGAGGGGATCAATGAGGCTAGTTCCTCGGAGCATCTTCCATTGAAATACCGGTAGAACAAGGATAGCATTCCTACCCGACGCCTGTGCTCTAAAGATTGCAATCCGTTTGTTAAGACGGGAGAATCTATCAAACGGACCGCCCGTTTCTGCACAGAGTCGATGGTGTTTTTCAGGTACTTTGGGGCTCCAGACCAGAGGTGGCTGCCAAATTCAACCGTGGGGCGCACTTGCGATTTGTACAGGGTTAGCAGTTGTGTACTATTAAAGTATCTGCGGGCCCTGTACAGTACGCCCAGTTTCTGAGAGGCTAACTTAACTCTGGCCTCGATGGAGCCCCCATATCTGAGCTGGTCACTTAGAGTTACACCGAGCATATCAATGGAAGACCTGTTCGAAAGAATGGAATTTTTTTTTTTAATTAAATACATTAAAAAAAAATAAAAAAATGGAGTTCTACATATTAAACTGGATTCTAATAAATAAAATAATTTAAAAAATCTTTTTTTATTAACTACTAGCTGACCCGGCAAACTTCGTACTGCCTCAGAATCAATAAATGTTGTGTTTAATTTATTAGCTGAAATGAATTAAGTTTTTATTAAGTTAAAATAAATACTCTAAGTTCAAAAAATGAAATTGAGCTGTTGACTAAGCACGAAATGTTCGGCACACTACACCATTGACATTTCGAATTGATTCAAATTATGTCGACCAACGCACATTATTTGAAAAGCCGTTCCATACAAAATGGATGAAAAAATTAATTTTCGTCATAATTATTTTTCCCGTAATTTTTTCCGATGTTTTAATAGTTATTCTGTTAATCGGGTCGGAGACAAATCCAACAAATCTAAGATCATAAAAATGGGTTCAGCTGTTCTTGAGTTATAAATGGTGTAACTAACCCGACTTTGTTTTATATATTAAGATACATTAAAATTATTTTTTTAAATAATTGATCAATTTGCCTCTAAAATCCCGAAACATTAAATCTTTAATGGCCTTTATTTAATAATTTAAGTATATACTATCCGTACTAGATATTATTGATTACAAAATTAATTTTTCTGTTTTGTTGGTTTTTTCATCTCAAATCCAAAATTAAGCTTTGTATAAAACAGGCCGAAACGTTCCTCATTATTTTTTTGTTTTGTTTTTTTATCAGACCAAATTTTCCAGGGTAATCCAGGGGTAGGGCTTTGGACTCCTATTCCAAAGGTTGCGGGTTCGAACCCGGCGTGCGCAAAAAAATTTTTTTTATTAATTTGTGTTATTTCACAATTAATTAATTAAAATAATATATACTATATTTGCGGCACGTTCCAGAGTGGAAGATACTCTCAGTATCGCCCTGGTGTAAGACCACCATTCAGAATTTAAAAGTTGTTTGAAATGGCTTTAGCCGTGTTTAGTGACTAGAACTGAATAGCCAGATACTTCCCCACCTTCCTCTTCCCCATCTCCTTCCCTTCCCTTCTTCACAACCAGTGGCGGCTCGTGACTTTCGGTGAGCTGGAGTGCTAATAATAACAAAAATGGCATTATTGATGTCGCTGTAGCCGAAAAATATATATATATATATATTTTTTTTTGATTATTTTTTTTTATAAAAATTTTCAGGAAATCTGTGCGGCGCACGGCAAAACTGAAATTTCCTGAACATACAATAAATAAATTTTCGAAAAAATAATAAAAAATATTTTTCGGCTACAACGACATCAATAATGCCATTTTTGTTAATATTAGCACTCTAGCTCAACAAAAGTCACGGGCCGCCACTGCTCACAACATACCCCAAATGGGGATGTCGTAGTCTCACTGGCTCCAGACGGGAGCATTTGCGACTCTTGTGAAGTATTCTCTATAAAAAAAAAATCAGAAATAAAAGGTTTTTTTTATTTTTTTTATTCATAAAATATTTTTGTATACACTTTTTAGACACGTGCCCAAATTATTGTAGATGTTGTTTTAAAAATTTAAAACATTTTAAAAATATTCAAAGCATTCCCCTGTAGGGTCACGAAATTGGCGTGACGTCACGGGACTACGAGACGGAGCGCGTGCGGTCGGACTGACTCGGCTGTCCAGAGGTCCGATGTGGGTTCTGCCACGCAGTGGTCCGTTGTGTGCTCGTTGGCTCTGGAATTCCTGTCGCAGCTACACAAAAAAAAAAAAAAAATATATATTATAGAAGCAGGCAGTACATGGTTACAGTAATGAGACAGTTTACATATTTTAAATAATATTTCATTGTGGGTACCTATGTATGTATTTATTCATAATATATTTATATAACAAAGTATATTGTCCTCAGCGCTAAGTTCACCTGTGTTGTAGAGGACATTTTTCAATTGTAAATTATAATTTGTACATACACGAAGAAAAATGAACGGTAAAAAACGGGACTGAAGTTCTTACAAACAAATTAACAGTGATTCAATGTTTATTGGCGGTAAAATACGTACGAAATTACGTACACCAACAAATTATTCTTACATGTTCCCGCCAATAAACATTGAAAACCTGTTAATTTGTTTATAAAAACAGTCCCGTTTTTACTATTAAAATGATCGTTTTTTCTATTAAAATGATCGGTTTTTCAAATAACATTTTTTCTCCGTGTAGTAAAACAAACAGTGGGCTAAGTTACAGTATATAAAAAGAGAAACAATAAAAAAATATATATATTTATTAATTTATATATTTGATGCAATATTTTTACATTTTATGATAAAATCCAATAATGTACAAATGACTCGCTGTTTCTTTTGCATAACGCATGACTTCAGAACGACTTTACCTATTTCATTTATCTTTTTTTTAAGTTTTCTAATACTTTATAAGCACTGGAGCGATTTTTGGCTTATTTATGCGCCTTTTTAAATGTCTAAGATTGCTTTACGGCTTTAAATAGCCAATTATCTCTTGATTCGGCAAAAAAGGAATTAAAAAATATTTGTAGCTTTCACGTTTGTTATTTTGGTCTTAAAACGAAGCTATTGAAATGCTTTATCTATTATAGCCGTAGATGTTGCAAATTCGGACTTCGTAGATTATTTTAATACGATGTTAAAAATACTTTTTTTAAATAGTTTTTGGCGCAAAATTTATGATCAGCTGTTTACGGTTAAAATTAAGTTCCTTTTTCAAAGATATGTACCTTTCATTATCAATTATGCCACAGAGAACATACAGAAATCGGAAATATTCTATATTGACTCGAATAAGTACCTCTGACGGCAGATTCAAAGTATCAAACACGCAGGAACCGCGCGGTTATAAACTTTACGATTTTTTAATATTTGTTTTATACATCCTAAAAATATGAGATAAACGGTATAATAGTGGTTAATTCATTGGCTATATAGCATTTTAATAAGTTTTTATGTCTTTATGTTAAAATTCAAAGATATGATTTTATTTAATGTTGGCGAAAAATTTTTAAAATGATCGTCCGGAAATGTCGAGCAATCGAGGCAAATTTATTTAATTTTTCAAAAGAAGTGAAAGAAGTGAAGAAGTGAAAGAAGCAAAAAGAAAGTGACTTAAAACAAAGTATTTTCTTTTCATTTATTCAAATTTATTTATTTCGCGTGGTCGCTCCAGTGGGTAGAAGGTTCTTACGGAAAGAAAAATCAAGAAAGTTGCTCAGAAAATTGGATAATTTCAGAAAACTTAACGACTATTCGTACGTTTGACAGTTCTCGCGTGTGATATATTTAGAGATTTTTCCTATACTATTCATCCGATTGCAATAAAAAAATGGTGAGTTGTTGAATATAGCAATATTTCTTTAATGGTGAGTTCTAGAGTTATGAAATTTGCAAAAAAAATGCAATAGGGTCTTTGAAAAATGAGTGTATTTTATGGAGCTAAGCGGCAGGAGGAAGGATGGGTAGTTCGTGAGAGCGAGGACGAGGGAGTGGGGAAGGCGCAGAAGGTAGAAGGGGAATTCATGAGGAGGGAGGTTTGTGAGAAAAAGCCTAGATAGGGAAGGAGAGGGGAATCCTGGAAGGGTGGAGGGGAATGAAAAAGGGGTGGTTCGCGGGAAGGAGAAGGAGGGAGGGGAAGGGCGAGGAAGGTGGAAGGGGAAATCGTGAAGTGGGAGGTTCACGAGAAGGGGGACAGCGGGAGAGGGGAGGGGGAACGCTTGGAAGATGAAAAGGAAACGCGGGAGGGGAAGGAAACGAGGGTGGGAAAGAGGTGGTGGAAGGGGAACAGGTACGAATGGGAAAAGACACACAGGGAGAAACAATTTCTGGCATTCCGTGTATCGGCTTGTAAAATATAAAAGTTAAAACATTAAGTCGATTTATATATATTTTCAACAAAATAGATGCTTGTTAATTTTGAGTATGGTAACAAAATTATAAATTCCGAGTTATTATTACAAGGATTGTAGCCAGTTCCATACGTGCTTTTTGTATTCTGTGAGATTAGATGTTTTATATTGTATTGGAAGTGAATTGTATAGTTGTATAGCCTGGTATCTGTAGTCTTGTTGTCCAAATGATGTGTTTGTTTTTGTGTATTTGTAGTTGGTGTGCATGTATTATTCTAGTATTGCGAGAATTTTGTGAAGTGTTAAATGTGTTCAGGTTCTTGTAAAGGAACATTAGTATTTTTTTTTAATTATAATTTTTGAATTTTCAGCAATGGAATTTTTTGAATATGATTCGCGTGGGTGTTAGTATTGATAATTTAAGTATTACTTTTATTAACGTTTTCTGAGCAATAAACAGTGTATTTATGTATTTTTTACTGGCGCAGCCCCAGGCAATGATGCCGTATTTCATTATCGATTGTGCTAATGCGAGGTATATACTTTTTTTATATCATTTTTGTTTAGAATATTTCTCACGTTTTTGATAAAATAAATCAATTTGTTTAGTTTTCATTGAAGACGAAGATAACAATAATAATCAATTTTTTTTAAAATATGAAAATGAACAAGACACAGAAAAATAATAAAAGATATTGGTCGCAACTGGGACTTGAATCCAGAACCTTTGAAACCAGAAAAAAATAGAAATTATAATAATCAAACTGAAATACAGAACATGAAATATAAAGCACGGTACAGACTACAGACTCGAAGCTCACATAAAAAGATACTGTGTTATAAAGTATCTTTTCTACTGACACACTACGTTATAAAAGATTTCTTCCTACGGCAGGAGAAGGGGTCAGTTGAAATCGGAAGCGGTCGAGAGAATATCATTTCTTTGTACTGGATATGTCAACTTGACGGCTCCGTGCATGCGCTGTGTATTCAAAATGACCCCCTCTCCTGTTTACGGCGAAGGGGGTGTCACATAACTTTTCTGATATCGCGATCGTAGCGGTCACGAAAAAAAACGCCGATTAGCGAAGATTCAAACCACGCTTATAACACAGACATAATCTTTTTACGTCTGGCGGGTCTCATGGGATTGTATGGCGAGCGCTATTGTGTTGTAAGTATCTTTTTGATGTGAGCTGCGAGTCTGTCATTATGGCCATTACACATGGTACTGCGAACAGCCGGCTTTTTGCAGATGGCTAGAAATCGCATCGTTAGTAGGCAAAACCGGCTGCCGAATTGTTATTATTCGTCTGCCGTATTATTATTTCTTTACTGCCGGAGCGATTGTTTCCACTTTCTGCCGCATTTGCGCGCAGAGTATTATTATTTTACTACTGCGGCGTCCGAATTGGTGCTGCCGCAGACGGATTCTGGCTGTTTGCAGCCAGAACGACATGGTCCGTACACGTGATCACAGCGCCCGAGAAATCAACTTACTCAGTGGCGTTTCTTCACAAGGGGACCATGGGGACAGTCCCTACTTATAAACGTTTAATGTTAATGGTATATTTATACCGTAGAAATGAAATAAATAAACTACTATTACATATACTCTACACTATTCCTGAAACCTAACAAGAAAAAAATTGACAATTCTTTGTGTTCACAAAAATAATGAATGCGTTCTGAACATAAAAGTAATTGCAGAAATATAATCTAAAAAATTACTTCGGTTAAGTAATTTTTAATTTCTCTCCTTCCTTCCTTGTAGCATAATAATAATTTATTGCATATGACGTTTTAGTAAAATAATAATATTGATATCGATTGATCGGATTATTTCTATAGCGCCGTTCTCGTGGTTAAAACACCTCAAACCGAAGTACAATTTGTCTTGTGCTATTTTTATTAAACTTCATATTTACATAATTGTAGAAAGCAATCACTTTGTGGTTTGACATATATAAATAAAACACTTGTTTTGTTTAAACCACGAGTTTTTGGTTGTGAACAAGTGTTTATTTTTATTTAAACTTAATATTTATTTACGCACCCTATTTGATGGTTCTGGTTAGGTGCGTGACTTATCTTCGTACCTCATAAAATTTTCTGTAAGAAATTATATTATTACTATTTGGGTATACCTATATTTGTATTGAGTCTCGTATCGTTACTTTCTGGCAGTGAGACGTCAGTATCTACACATAAAAATGACGGTCCCCGCCATCGAAAATGTGCTCGACCCGCCACTGATCTTACTGCAAATAGCATGGTCTTGTGGCAACCACCAATCTGCAGAACTTCTGTAGCACATTAAGCCGGGTCTTTTGCTTCAACAAAGGTTAATAAAGTAATAACAAAGCGTGATAAAGGTTTGTAATTTATAATTTATAAACAAACTTTACAAAAACTATTCGTGTTTATCGTTGAAATATTTTAACGACGTATATACTGTTATTCATATTTTAATTTGATTATAATTAGATGCTCTGTTATGTTATATTATCGAACTCGTATGTTCTTTCCGTAATAGTATGTACCTTATCTGACATTATTTTTTTAAACCTGAAATGTTCCATGGTAGCAGTATCAAGTATTTTGTCTTCTGAAATTGACTTCTTTTAGCAGAAATTCTGACGATAGTGTAATTGGTCAAAATGGAATCTCCTTTAATATTAATTTTAGTGCGTATTATACCTAACCGAACCCACATATTATATCGACCCATAATCGGCAGAACAGCGTAAGCGACAAACAGCAAAGTGTTCAGGAGAAGGTTTTTTTCTAAATAACTTTCTTAGTTGATTCAAAAAATGATTTTGGTTAATTACGACTATTGATATTTGGTTACTGCCTGTATAGAACTGATAATGCAATTATCTGAATGCCTTCAGTTGTGGAGATAGTGGCGGTTACGCTGTTTTGCCTATCACCCTGACAGATATTTTCCCTTAGAAATGTCGCTTACGCTCTTTGGAGTACATGGTTTTTTTATATTTATTTATTTACACATATACTGCACAACATGTGCCATTAACATAATTGACATACAATATAAATAGTACAACAACATGAAGAATGACTAACAGTATATTTGTAAGTTAAATATAAGGAAAAAAAATGTAAAAAGTAAGTAGTAAGATTATAAGTAGTAGGTTAAGGGTAAAATATAAATGTAAAGTGAAAAATATGGTATAAAGTATAAGTATAAGTATAAAGTACAAGCTTTAAATAAAGTTAAAAGTGAGAATAAAATAATAATAATAAAAAAAGTAGAAATATAAGATATCTTTAACAGGTACAATGATTTAAATATAAAATATAAAGTAAAAAGTCCTCATAGGAGCAATGAAAAATAAAAATAAAATAGAATAGTTAAGAGGTCGATATTATGGATTATAAATATTAACCGATATGATGAATTTTACAAGTACCTATGATTTCTAATGAATTAATGTTTTGCAAGTACTGGTAAGCATATTATGTTTACATGATCATTATGTTTACATGGTACTAGAAGACAAATTTTGTTTAATGCATCTTTTGTATGATGCCAGATTACCGGCGTGATCGATATTAGCATATTTATTGCCAAAAGTGTGTAAGCGATTTATTGTTGCATTTTGTTCTGCGGTGGTCCCAGAGTTATTACAATAAAAAGGTGTTTGGAGTCGAGTAGGTCTAAAAGGAAAATTAGCGGTGGCAAATATTTTTCTCAATGGATTAAAGAATGAATATTGTTTAATTATTTTTGCTGTTATGAATTTATTCCCATAATTAATTAGGTATGTGTGGTCGATTAACGATTAACCATTGTCGATTTCGATTAAAAATTAGTTTTATTTTCACTGAAATAAAAACTTATTTAAAAAAAGTCGCAGGAGGCGACAATGTTGAAGCAAGAGACCCGGCTTAAGCATTTCGCAAATTCATTTCGAAAGTGACCGAGTTCGGGAGCGCTGTGAATACGTGTTCACAGAGCAAAAGAAACCAACTTACTGCAAAAAGCATCGTCTGGAGGCAACCTCCAACCTGCGATTTTTAGCCAGCTGCTAAAAGCTGCTAAATGTCGGGCTGTTCGCAGTATAGTGTGTAGACCACTTAAGTGTACATTACCTTTGGCGAAAGATACGAAAGAAAGTATTTTTTTAAAAAATAATTGTTGATTTTAGATTTACGATAGATATACGCGGCCAAAAGTATTTTGGTTATTTATTTTCGGAGTGTTATGCCGTGTCGCGCTACCTTCTTTAGCCAATGTTTCGGACAGCGTTACAGTGTCCATCATCAGGGCAGATGTGTCGCATGTAAAAATACATAACTGTTATTTATGAAATCATGGTAGAAGATTGTTAATTTGGTTTTAAAAGTTTGCGAGATTGTTTGCGAAGATATATCTATACTGTACGGTCACATTCAACAGTATTGTACAGACGACACATTCGAGACAGTGGATTTATTTACCTTTGGTTGTCGGTTGAAGGGTCGCAAGCAGATCGGAAATCCAGAAGTTGTGTTTGTAGACGTCGGTGTACAGGGCGAGCGTGCTGGGAGAGCACGGACTGGAGAGGTCGGTGCTGCGGGGCGCGTTGCTGAGCACGCCGCGGAGGTGCCAGGAGGGCGCGCCGCCCGCCGGGCTCACCAGCGGGAACACGAGACCGCCGCCCCCGTCACCAGGGCAGACTGTCGGCCCTGGAACCAACATTGTGTAAATGAAGATGAAGATACTCCGGCTATCTCCTGCCGCTACTATGCCTCCTTTGTAATTCCTCCCTCTCCCTCCGTCAAATCTCGACGGCCGGTTTGGTCGAATCCCAATCCGAAGGTCGCGGGTTCAAACCAGGCGCGCGCAAATATATTTTATTTGATTAATTTGTGTTATTTCACAATTAGTTAATTAAAATTAATATAAAGTATATTCGCGGCACGTTCCAGAGTGAAAAATACTCTCGGTATCGTCCTGGTGTAAGACCCATAATTCAGAATTCAAACGTTGCTTGAAATGGCTTTAGCCGTGTTTGGTGACCAGATATGAATAGCCAGGCACTTACCCATCTCCTTCAGGGATAGGGATCCACTACCTTCAGCCACACAACATATCCCAATCGGGGATGCCATTGGAACTTTTGGGTAACATTAAGTTTCGGATAATACCAGGCTAATCAAATCTTGTTAATGCACATCACGAAACACGGCTAAAGTCATTTCTGGAAGAAATTATTCTCTTAATCTCTTATGGGGCGTTCTGACGTTTCGATTTTTGTTGACCCACTTTTATTTTACGAAAAAAGTTGAGCAACATTTTGTTCACACGTTTCAATTTAAGTTGAACCGATTTTGACATTCAAAATGGCGTCAACTGAAATTGTTAGTGCGTGCGTCTATCTAATTTCTGATGTTCTGTGAGAGGAGCTGGAGATTATGAAAAAAACGTCGTACTTGGGTGAGAAAATGGATCATGAGAAGGAGTGAATTAGGCGCATCCAACACAATTTTTTTCAAAATAATATTCTATTTTTGTATACTTCTTGTTTTTGATCCGAAAGACAGGGATGGCTTTGGTACAGATCCATAAATCTGAACATTAAATCGTCCGACCATTTTAGATATTTTTTGGTTGAAACGGATTCCATGACGGTAGGAACTAGTACCGAATAAATGAAACGCCTGACGTTTACTTTTTCCCGCGAGTAACTAAAAATGATAAGCGACTTGAAACATGTGTTCAGACGCGACGATTCCATGTAAAACTCGAACGATTAGTAAAACCAAAATGGCGATAGTCATACTTTAACGACAAAAGTAGACGGGCTATCAACTTTCGCTAGCAACAAAAAAAGTTGATAACTTTGTTGACAAAGTGTTCACACGTGTCAATTAGCTTTCAACTGTCGAGTTGACCGACAAAAATCGCCCCGTGTGAACCGGCTAATAGACCACTTTTTAACGGTTACTCACCATTTTTGAATCCTGCGCAAATCTTGTCGCTAGTGATGTACATGCCATAGTTTGGAGGCATCTCCCTAAAACAGTCCGAGTCCGATACCACCGGTACAGTCGTGATCCTCAGGCCCTGCGCTGCTGCCGGGCTGCCCCATCCATTCACCTACACAACAGACGACATGTTACATGGAGGGGATGAGTGTGGCCAGTTTAGTTAGAACTTTGCAAGGAAAACAACATTGGCCATTTATGTCAGAAGTGGATAAGAGCAAACGAGAAAGGCAATTTATGCAAATAAAAAAATATGAAAAAGCATACTACGCGTATGCCATTCTCGATATGAATATGGAATTATAGGATGGGAATCTATTTTACATATGTACATATTATACAATCTGAATACAATTAAAAACGGAATCACAAAAACCATCCTGAAAGTACCCATTTGAACGCCTTCGATTGAAATTTTCAATCGCTTTGACGTACCAAATGTAAAGCGAACATTTGGTGTTATTGAAGCTAATACTAAATTCTCTACTAGACTGTGTATCTATCACACTAGATCGAACTAAATTGACATAAAAAACATTCCATTATAAAAAGATACAGATATCTTTTTCGTTGTTTGTTTTTGGGGTGTTATGCCGTGTTGTGCTACCTCCTTCTTTAGCCGACGTTTCGGACAGCGTTGCAGTGTCCATCATCAGGACAGATCCGGCAGATCCGTCGATGTGAATTTGTTGTGTTAAGTGTGTGCTTATTTACTTGGAAGCGATACCGTGTCGTCAGCTTCAATCCACTACGAGCTGGTAGGTAGGTAAGAAGGAGGTAGCACAACATGGCATAACACCGCAAAAACAAACAACGAAAATGCTTTTGGCCGTGAAAATCTAAAAAAAATCTAAAAAAGATATCTTTTTATAATGGAATGTTTTGTTTGAAAAAAGAAATTACACTTTCTTTGCAAACAAAACTCCACAACATCCTTCTCCGAGAGATATAGGACTAATAAAAACAATAATTTTGAGTGCAAATCAAGAACAAAAATATAACTGAAAGAGGTCTATGAAAAATTCCTAATAAAAACACTAAAAACAACATAGAAGACAAATAAACTATAATGAAATAACTTTGTCAGGAGGGCTAGGAAGTGGACGTGGGCAAAATTGAATGACTGAAATAAATGAATTAATTAATTATTGTGACACACTTGATCTGTTTCTCAATTTCAAAACGAATGAATTCTTTATTCCTCACACCCTAAATAATAAATTTTAATTTGCATTTATTTTACCGTAAAATTATTTCAACGAAAGTTGTGTACCGTTAACGATTTAAATATTACAATATTTCGTAGATATTGTTATTCTGTAATGGATCGAATGAAAGGAATCAGTTCACAAGGCCAAGGGAATCAGACTGAATCGATTCACTACTGTGAATAAATCTGCCCATGTCTACTAGGAAGTACAATATATTTTACGAGTACCATTATTTTATAGTCGCTAAAATAAATGTCAGAATTGGATAAGTACAAACAATAATTCAAATTTATGTCAGGAATTTTTGTGGACAGGAGCAATCAATCATCAATCATCAATCATCAATCATCAATCATCAATCATCAATCATCAATCATCAATCATCAATCATCAATCATCAATCATCAATCATCAATCATCAATCATCAATCATCAATCATCAATCATCAATCATCAATCATCAATCATCAATCATCAATCATCAATCATCAATCATCAATCATCAATCATCAATCATCAATCATCAATCATCAATCATCAATCATCAATCATCAATCATCAATCATCAATCATCAATCATCAATCATCAATCATCAATCATCAATCATCAATCATCAATCATCAATCATCAATCATCAATCATCAATCATCAATCATCAATCATCAATCATCAATCATCAATCATCAATCATCAATCATCAATCATCAATCATCAATCATCAATCATCAATCATCAATCATCAATCATCAATCATCAATCATCAATCATCAATCATCAATCATCAATCATCAATCATCAAGCATCAGTCTTCTATCATCAATCAGGAAACGACAACTGTAAATGTAATTACCTTTCCGTAGACGTCGGGGCTGGTCTGTGAGTTGTAGAAGTCCTCGTCCTCTAGATCGAGACAGACAGCGCGCACCGCACGGAACAGGGTGAAGCTGTCCTTTAAGATGACAATCGCGATATCCGCCTGCCAGCTTCTCTCTCCCCCTCCGTACTTCTCTGCTATGTGGACTTCAAGTACCTGTACAGACACACAAGATGAGAGATTCCAAAGTCCAGATGTTCGGCCTTCCCAGATACTGCAGCGCTTCGGATGGACACCGTCATACTTTTAGATGAATTTCGGTTAACTGCCAGCATAGGCATTTATTTTGATGATGATGTTAATGAACGGAGTTAACTTATGAAGCTCTTGCAATTGAAAAAAGTCGATTCATAGACTTAAATAATTCAACTAAGTTGCGACTGATTTATGGCGTTCGATCTTCGAGAATCGAGAGTGGTTGAAAAATGATTAAAGACTTCATTAACTAATGAACTCAAAAAATAAATTTGGGCTGCCATTTTTAAGTTAGTATTTCAATTCAACATTGTATGTGAATACCTCACAAGAGTTACAACTGCTCCCGTCTGGAGCTTGTCAGACTATGGCATCCCCAATTGGGGTATGTTGTGAGGCTGGAGGTAAGTAGGGAGAGGGAGGAGATGGGAAAGAGAAAGGTGGGGAAGTACCTGGCTATTCAGATCTAGTCACTAAACACGGCTAAAGCCATTTTTAAGCAACGTTTCAATTATGAATAGTGGTCTTACACCAGGGCGATACTTCGAGTAACGTGTCGCAAAATATACTATGTATTATTTTTAATTAATTGTGAAATAACACAAATTAATTTAAAAAAAATTTATTTGCGCACGCCGGGTTTGAACCCGCCACTTTCGCAATGGGAGTCCAAATCCTTACTTAATATTTTTACGTAATTATATGGTATTTGACATTTCAGAGTGTCAATTAAAAAAAATATCTGCAGTTTTGCGAGTGTATGTTGATTTATAATTTATTCCCTGTCAAAATGCTCAGGACATTGATATAAAATCATCGGAATTTACGCCTATCGATCCGATATTGTAAAGTCTAGATAAATCATAGATAGATAAAAACTGTCCAGAGCCAGTAAGACTGTTGTGGGGCTGGAAAGGATTGGGGTGGAAAAACGAGGAAGAGGAAGACTAGGCAGGACTTTTTGATACACACCTGCGATTCTTGTCTGTTGGGATCTCGAGAGTCGTATGTTGGGTCTGCTGTTCCGGCAACTATTCGGTACTCACTCACTTTCACGACTGGAGGTAAGTATGATTGAGAGAAGCAATGTGCAGCTGCAAAACAAAGAAAGACATTTGGATTGGATACTTTAAAGACCAACCACTGGAGCGATTTAGGTTAAAATTTGAACCACTTTTATTTTTCTGCGATTGATATCTATCCAAAATTGGACCATATTTTCCTACTATTCACAAAACATTTATTGTAATTATTTGAAACATTTTCATAGCCAGCAATTCATTTTATCAAATAGTTGATAAAATAGGCTTTATTTATTTATTTATTTATTCATGTTCTCCATAAAACAGTTATACACCAATATATCATGGAGAAGATTATAAATTACAAAGTACACAAGGGCAGTTTTACTACTTAGTGACATATGCTAAAAGTTAGTTGCTGAACTGTCTGTAAAGCGCCATTCACATGGTTCACTAATCGCTCATTTCCGCATTTCATTCGGCCTAGTTTACTCGGAATGACACGTCTGAACATGAAATGAATCGAAAGTGCCGAACACTGCCGAATGAAATCTTCAAGTGAACCGATCCAACAAAGTTGGATATTTTCATTCGGCATCCTTCAGAAGAGAGCAAAGTGAATCGTCTGAACACCGAGTGAAATCTCAATCAGTTTGTCTCGCGTCCTGTACGGGAAGGACCATGGAAGGACGCTATTACATCGCACGCAAAACGTCAAAATGGTATTGGTTCGGCTAATTTGTTTGCTTTTGGGAACACCGCTCATATAAATTTTTGGGTCTCCCTTATTATCCATGTATTTTATATGTTTTTTAATAAATGTAAGATTATTAATTTGTAGGAAAATGTTCGTAATAAAAAAAGTAAAATCAAATTGTGTTATTATGTCATTAAAAATAAAAAGGTTTATAAGACGAAACAATAAAGTTTTTTATATTTATTTTTATTTAATTGTGTCAACAAAAATTCGTAAAAATCGATGCATCTGACATGTTTTTCCTTAAAATTCGGGGCCGGACCGTTGACCTAGTTGACCTCGCTCGGCGACGCTGTGGTGGGAATGGACGAGTGAACGCTTATTTCTATAGCGCCGTCTGAACATGGAATGAAACAAAATGGACGATTAGGCCGAAAAAACATGGCGTAAATCTTCACTCGAGTGAACTGTCTGCTTCCAGCTTTAGTGACATTGAGAATATCGATGGTCAATGCAGAATCGTTAAAGCTGGAATCAGACAGTTTGAAAAATACGGGAGTCCAAATAATACATAAAAATAAAATAGGAATACGCCTGAATAATTTAGAAGCTTGAGAAATTTCAAACTCAAATATAAATAATTTGCAAATTTTAAACAAACAACTAGAATTAACAAACAGTCCAATTTTAAAGTTGTTCCCTTACTCCTTATGTAACCCCCACCCTTACTTTACCCCGCCCCCTACCCCTCCACCAATCAGTCTATGATGTTCTCTCCCTCTCCCCTATATATTGCTTTCTCTCTCTATTTTGTTTACCTTATATTGTTTCTCTGTATTATGGTTTAGTTTATTTTATTGTCCTGATGAAGATTGAGTCCAATCGAAACTGGTCGACAAATATAATAATAAATGTAAAGTGGTTTAAAACGAAGTTATTTGTTTCATTTGGTACAATATTTTCTTTAAAAATCAATGGATTTCTACAAATTGAACGCAGAAACAATAGCTGCCTACTTTATAATAATTTTATATGATTTATATAATTGTTTTACATGATACGTAATATCTCAAATCACCACTTATTGTAATGTTTTTTGTCTATGGGTACTTATTTATCTATTCTCGTTTGTCTATTCCCCAAAAAATATAAATTCGCATCAAGCCCGCCGCCAGCACGTAGTATTGCGCAATGCTTGTGAGAAAGCTGCAAGCCAGCTTTGGAGACGGTCAAAAGGCTTGTCACAAAGTGCCATGGAAAAAAAACTACGTGCTTGCCAACAAGCGGCTTGCTCGTGTCGGACTCGCTTTAGGGTTGAAACTCAATACAAAGATAGAGATACCTCTGATAAGGAAACATTTAATTACTGACAACAACACGGGCATGGGTGGTCGTAAAATTATCAAAACATGTAACTAGCAGCCTAATTAATATAAAAAAAATAGGGGGTTATTATATAGTTTTTATTTGATATGATTTAGTTCAGGTTTTGAGTATGATTTTTAAGGTGAGTTTTAAATTATTTTATATTGGTATTCATGGTTCTAATATTTTATGGTAATGAATTAAAGAATTTTACTCCGAGATATTTATGATTTAACTGCCCTATTGTTTTTTTACATTTTGGAGTAGGAAGTATTGATGTTTGTCTAAGATTTTTTTTTTTTTAAAGGGTGCAGTTATATTTTGAATATTATCTCTATAAATTTGTAATGTTGCATGGTAGAAGTATAATGCACTTAATTTTCTGACCTTAAATTCTTTGAATAAGAGTTTTGACGAATATGAATAGGGTTTTTTAAAAATTAGTTTTTGTGATATGTAAATTGTTTGTGTTTGATTTTTATATGTACCGCCCCATCCTATAATGCCGTATTGTATAATTCATTGACAGAACGCGAAGTATAAAAAAATTAGAACTATAAAAACCCAACGTGATTTAAACTTTTTGTACAAGCTTCCAAAAACATATAATATACCAAAAATTATGTAAACGCCTATTACAACACACTTATCTTATTTCCATGTCTATAAACGGGATAATTTCTGCACGCAAAAAACTAATTACAGAGCGAACGGCTGCCACACCGAGACAACAGCCGTTGTGTCCAACTTTTCGATTGATAAATCTGAGTATACCGAGAAGCGCCACTCAGTCAAGTGATCCTATAGAGATCCTCAGGAAACGCTCCAATTTGCCTGTGTCCAATGTTTTATTCTTTGATGCTGTCGAATTTCTCGTGTGTGGCACCGACTGCTTTCATAGACAATAAAATGACATCAAAGCAAACACTTTTCATGTTAAATTAATTTTAAAGCGTTAATAATTGTATTTATTATTTATATAAATAATTTCTATTAAATAGTGTAATACATAAACCATCATTAAATATTTTTTATACAAACGTATTTAATATGTTAAAAATAAAGTGTTGGCTTGACTTTATTTTTTATTTGTTTTACATTTTGACCGTAGTCTGACGTTTGACAGCTGATCTATTACGATTTAGTTGGACGCGGATGGGCAAATTTTGAAACATTTTTAATTTGTAATGTGAACACTTCCAGTTGCAGAGAATCATAAAGCTACAAGCAATTGATTGATTTCATGGCAAAATTGGGCTCATAACATATTAAAAAAAAAAACACATTTTATGTCATCTTAAAACGGTTGGAAAATCCTCCTATCATTTATTTAGATATAATTAATATTTGCCTATTATTGCCACCTGTGTGACCCTATAATATAATCATCATGCATTTTCGTCAATCCCACGATAACTACTGTAGTCAATGTGTCCATAATTCAAATTAAAAAACGCAATTCTAAAAAACCGGCAGGAGTGTGAATTGGTGTAAATGAGATGACACAGAGGTGACAGATGTCAGACTCTGTTGTCAGTTTTTATAAGTACGGCATCCTGAGGAAAGCTTAATCCACCATGGTAGCTTCCTTACGTTGAGTAGTGTATGGCGATGATTGTGGTTTGGAAAGAATGTATTTATGCATTTGAGCAGGGTTGATTAGTTGATTTCGACTCAGTACTTGATTATTAGGATTGGACACAACGGCTGTAAAGCTGGAATCAGACAGTTCACTCGAGTGAAGATTTACGCCATGTTTTTTCGGCCTAATCGTCCATTTTGTTTCATTCCATGTTCAGACGGCGCTATAGAAATAAGCGTTCACTCGTCCATTCCCACCACAGCGTCGCCGAGCGAGGTCAACTAGGTCAACGGTCCGGCCCCGAATTTTAAGGAAAAACATGTCAGATGCATCGATTTTTACGAAATTTTGTTGACACAATTAAATAAAAATAAATATAAAAAACATTATTGTTTCGTCTTATAAACCTTTTTATTTTTTATGACATAATAACACGATTTGATTTAACTTTTTTTATTACGAACATTTTTCTATAAATTAATAATCTTACATATATTAAAAAACATATAAAATACATGGATAATAAGGGAGACCCAAAAATTTATATGAGAGGTGTTCCCAAAAGCAAACAAATTAGCCGAACGAATACCATTTTGACGTTTTGCGTGCGATGTGATAGCGTCCTTCCATGGTCCTTCCCGTACAGGACGCGAGACAAACTGATTGAGTTTCACTCGGTGTTCAGACGATTCACTTTGCTCTCTTCCGTGCGTATGCGCGCGCAAGTGAAGGATGCCGAATGAAAATATCCAACATTGTTGGATCGGTTCACTTGAAGATTTCCTTCGGCAGTATTCGGCACTTACGTTTCATTTCATGTTCAGACGTGTCATTCCGAGTAAACTAGGCCGAATGAAATGCGAAAATGAGCGATTAGTGAACCGTCTGAATGGCGCTTAAGCGTCGCAGAGAGTACAGCGTAGTGGTGACTTGGCGTGATGGAACCAGGCTACATGCCAGTGTTGCCGCATCAGTATAACAGTACACTACACTAACCTAAACTAATAACTTACCGGTTATGACGACATTTCTTCGCACAATGCTTCCTCCACATATCAAAACTTTATTGCGTTTATTCATGTTTCCTCGGTCTTCGTATATCGCCACGTGCCAGGGGAACTTGTTTCCAGGCACATGTGGGCTGGAGCCCGTGTCTGCAGGGTCAGCGCCATCCACCAATCCACACTCTGAAACAATAACAACAAACATGAAATAATAACATGAAACAATTAATTTGTTTATTTTTTTAATTAATGAAAATAATATTAGTGAAAGTCAATCGAAAATTCGAAACAGAAAAATCAGAAAAAGATACGGATACATCTGGGACACGAACCCAGGAACTCTGGCAATCCGGGCCAACGCGCTATCCACTGCGCCAACGTATCCCTATCCGATTCGGTCATTTTTAACTGTATCATACTTCGACTGAGAACCACCAACATAATTTTCATTTTTCTTATCGCATATTTTTATTGGCTGCTACCTTTATGTATGTCCCAGATGTATCCGTATCTTTTTCTGATTTTTCTGTTTCGGATTTTCGATTGACTTTCGCTTATATTATCTTCATTAATTCAAATATTATAATTTGAGATTTAACTCTTTAAGTTAAAAAGTTAAAAATAAAAGTAAAAAATATTTATTTATTATTTGTTAAAATGGGCTTTGACATGAACATTTTACAAATTTAATTGAAATTATTACACGATAAATGCAGTTATCTTATTTTATTGTTATTTTATTTATTTGCGTTATAAACAGTCTATACATTTATATACGGCAGTAAATAAGTATGTTTATGTCATTGACCAATAAAATGACGACATTAAGATACAGGACCATAATAAAAAAAAAATATGCAGCAATATACCAAATTCAAACAATTTTGATTAAGTGCATCTTCAATTTACAAAGTGTTTTATGATATACATATTTCTAAGGTTTACACTTAAATTTTAATGGATATCAATAATATCTTTGAGGAAAAGATTTCATTAAAATACGAACTACTTATTACAGTTGTAGTAATTGTAAGAAAACAACACATATTATGTATTTATTAAAAAAAATTGCAAATTAGCAAATTACTAAAACGATGATTCAGTATATTATAAGCGTGAAATAGTAATTAAAGGAAATTCCTTAAAAAGTAAGAATTCTTACAATATTAATTAAGTGTGTTACATTTTTTATTTTTTTTTTATTTAATTCAAATTTATTACACAAAAACAGATTTTTTTTCATGTTAACATTATACCTGCAAAGCTACTGCAAGTAGCTTGTCTGCAATTTAATAATGTTATTATTAAGTTCTGCAAGTACAAGTATTAGTTAATTATTATTACTTAGTCATAACTTCAAAAAAAAATTTATTCACCAGATTTACAGAAACGGGTTTAGTTTTTCCCATAGGAAAAACTAAACCCTTTCATACACTTTTCCATATAAATGATCATCTAGTAAATCCACGTTATGCAAGTGTATTATATAAGTATAATTAATACAAAACAATACAAGAACAACACGTTAATCTACCAAACTATTAAATGGGAATATAATTCACCGTCTCCAGATATTTTCATATCAGAGGGTTCGGCTCTGTGGAATTCCTAATTTGACCGATAAATCCTACTGATCCCTCAATATAAATATTTAAAAAATCTTTCGTAATTCTACATGTATTTAAAATGACTGATTTTTGCATTTTTATATACAAATTCTTTGACAAATCTAATATTGTAAAGATATTAAATGAAATCGGGTCGAAACAAAGACTTTATTGTTGGTAAAAATAATAATAATAACATAAGAAGCTGTGTAAATGACAAAACTCGCGAGAAGGGCGACACGGCGCGCTAACTCCGGGTCTATAAGAAATAAGACTATTGCACCAGGGACTCTCCAACTTTTACCGATCTGGACGACTCATCTCTTGATCAGTTTAGTTGTTAAGCCTAGGGCAGTTTCTGGATCTCTGCTCGTTCAAGGCCGTGCGACCGTTTATATAGGGCCGCCCGTGGTACTTTATTCAGTAGGTAGTGCGGAGGCGGGCCACTGTTTGAGGATCTGTGGTTTGCGTAACCAATGGTGCATCTACATTTGACCCGCGTTCGTAGACAAGGAGGCCGTGCTAGGTGTGAGCGGGAAAGTATTCGAGCCCGCGCGGTGTATGTCGTTACAATATGCCTAAATTTTTAATAAGAGAGCTAGTTATAATGCCAGTAGCCGAAATAACAAAAGGTAATATTTTTATAGTCTGAGAATGCCAAATTCTTTTAATTTCATTTCCTAAATCTGTATACTTTCTTATTTTTTCAGAAACAGATTTTTGAATATTACAGGAATTTGGAATAGCTACATCAATAATATAAGTTATTTTTTTAATTTTGTCATGTAAAACTATATCAGGTCTATTATGACCAATTGGTCTGTCTGTTAGTATAGTTTTATCATAGTAAATTTTAAAGAAATTATTTTCTAAAAATGAATTTGGTTCGTATTCATAATATGGTACTATATTATGACAGTCAATCAAGTTATGTTTAATAACCAAACTTTGGTGAATTATTTTTAAAACCTGATTGTGCCTAAATGTATACTCAGACGGCGCTAATATAGAACATCCTGATATAATATGTTCTATAGTTTCCGGAAAAGCCATACATTTTCTACATAAATCATCAATTTGATTTGGATCTTTGATTATATGCTTCCTATAATTTTTGGTATTAATTACTCTATCTTGAATAGCAAGCATAAATCCTTCTAAATATATATTAAGTATTACTTATAATTATGAAGGTAAAAATACTAGTACTTAAAACTAGCTGATACCCGGCATGCGTTTCAATTCTAATTAAATAAATAAATTGTGTCTCCCTTCGTATCATTTCCCATTCGTCCCCGTTCCCCTTTCGACTCCTCTTCCTCATCCCCTTCCGCGTCCCCTTCCCAGTATAGATATAGAAGTATTTACGGGCATGTAAACCAAAGTTTAAAAAAAAATGAATAGCAATCGGATGAAATTTTAATCGTAGTCGTATATGAATAGTACAGGAAATAATTTCACAACGCCAGAGCTCACTTTCCTATAACCATCCCGGGTATGCGCACATCATGTTCCCAAAGTTTCGTCGGAATCGGATGAACGGTATGGCCACACGTAAGATACGAACAAACAAACAAAAATTGATTTTTATAGTATAGATAGTTTAAATTAAATAGTCTTCTACGAATTAAACACAAAAAACAATAAATAATATGTGTTACAAACAAACAAAAAAAGAATAAATAAAAATGAAATTTACTCGTAAGATATAGGACTTAACAGCAAAGACCTTAAGAAATAATAATAAGAGTTGTCCCTATAATGACGCCAATGTGTACGGTAGAAGAAAACGAGGACGCCCAAGGAAGACGTGGCACGATCAAGTAAATCAGATACTTGAGTCGGGCCATCTCAAGAGTCAGAATAATAGAAGAGTATGTATGAGAAGATGTATGAATGTGAATGAGGCAAGGAGTGTGTGCCAAGACCGAGTTGTTTGGCGGTCCGTCCTCTCTGCCTTCCCCTGCGGGGAAACGGCGTGATGGTTAGTTAGTTAGTTAGTTAGTCCCTATAAAAAAAAACTAAAACAAGTTAGCAAAATATGTATGTACATTAAATATTAAGAAGTGAAATAAAACAAAATGTAATGTATAAATGCTAGCTCATACAATATAAACATGCAATTATTTGTGTATATTACAGCAAATAAAAAAATAAGGATATAATTTACTCATAAGGTAAATGAGAGAAGATGTTATGAAAAAAAAAAGTTAATTATTAGCAGATAGAATCGAAATTAGTTGCCTTTTGAAACTTACTTAATACCGGAAATTAGGCATTTTTAATCAAATTCTAGACGTATTGACTTCTTTTTACAAAAACACATACCTTGATTTCGAAAGATTGTTATTAAAATTTTTAAAAAACCTAAGTGTTTTTTATATACTACGGTTATAATGTTGGTCGTTGGCAGATTTGTTCAATTTTCAAACGATTGATTCTATTAAACAACACAAATTTCAAATTATATAATCATACAAGAAAATAAATCAATACATAAATCTAGTCAACACAGTTTCAGAATTTTAATTTTAGTTTAAATCCGAGAACGTGTTTTGTGACAAAAATACCTCAGTTTTTCTATTTATTTAAGGTCTTATAAACTAAAATATTTCAAATTTTTTTTTACACTCTTATTCTTTTTAGACATTATTGAAAAATCATAAAAACTTATGATCAAAAAATACTTACAAGAAGAACACGATATTTAATAATTTATCATCGTGCGTTTTAAGCATTTTTTTTGCTTACTTTAATGTAGATATTTATTAAAGCAAGTTTTGAATGAAATAAATCGATAATAATTCTTAATTAAAAAAAATTGATACGGGAATAATCGATATTTCTCATTGGAATTTCCCTGTACAGTTGCAAGCATTTTTAAACATTTATTCTCAGCCGCTGGTCAATCGCTGCGTTGTATTGTACTGAACACGTCGAAGTCGTTCAAATAGAAAGTACGCGACGTTACGGCGCTTTACTACTGACGCCTTGACGCCGCGATAAGTACGCCTTCTGTTTGACGGAGCCTTTAATATATCTATAAGTTCGTAATAACTAGTAGGCGGCTAGGCGGTGGCAAAACGAAGAATTCCAAGTTGAAAATTCGCAAAAACATCATTCGGAGATATTGAGGTTTGAAGTTTAGAATTGATTCGTTATTACAAAAACATATAATTTCAAAAATTCAAATTTCAATATCTCCGAATGATGTTTTTGCGGATTCGTGACTTGGAATTCTTCGTTTTGCCACCGCCTAGCCGCCTCCTAGTAATAACTTATGTTAAAACGTAATTTTATAAATAAGCTAGCGAGTAACCGGCATGGGGTTTGAACATTTGAAAAGTCTGGTTCGTACACGAATAAATAAGAATGTTTTCAGCCGCGTGGGCAGGCCACATACAGCTAGCTGTTCGTGTGACGGGCATAGCTTTTTTGAATTCACCCCTGCTTTCCCATACCGCTACTATGTCTCCTTTGCAATTCCTCCCACTTCTCCTTCCTCCTTTTTTAATAGTAATACCAAGAGTCCTAACTGCTCCCGTCTGGCGTAATTGGGGTATGTTGTGAGGCTGAAGGTAAGTGGGGAGGGGAAGGAGATTTTGGGAGAGGAAGGTGGGGAAGTACCTGGCTATTCAGATCTAGTCACTAAACACGGCTAAAGCCATTATTGAGCAACGTTTCAATTCTGAATGGTGGTATTACACCAGGGCGATACTGAGAGTATCTTCCACTCTGGAACGTGCCGCAAATATACTATATATTATTAATTGTGAATTAACACAAATTAATCAAATAAAACTGATTTGCGCACGCCGGGTTCGAACCCGCGACCTTCGGAATGGGAATCCAAAGCTAGGCCTACGTGAATTTTCCCGCATCCCTTTGACTTTACCTCCGCCCCGCTCTCCCGCGTTACCCTTCCCCTTCACGCGTTCCCCTTTCTTCTTTCCCGCCTTCCCCTCTCTCCCCTCCACCTTTCCCGACAACCTCCTCCTCCCCTCCTCTCCTCCTCTCTTCCCAAATCTCCTTTCCCTCCCCTACTTCCCTCTCTGTCCAAAACTATACAAAATACACGCATATTTTCAAGTTGCGCGCCACCTACTGTAATTTTTAATACAAATTTCATATCGCCAGAGCTTACCATTATGTAAATAAATCACCAACGTTTCAGTCGGATGAATGGTATTCATTTATTTTTATATACAAAAAAATACTCGTGAGTGACACAATATACATTCAGAATATGTTCAAGTTAACAAATCAATAAATAAAAACGTATGAATGTGACTCAACCATGAACGTGTACCAAGACTGAGATGTTTGGCAGTCCGTCCTCTCTGCCTGTCCCTGCGGGGAAACGGTGTAAGAGTTTTTTTTCGTTGTTTGTTTTTGGGGTGTTATGCCGTGTTGTGCTACCTCCTTCTTTAGCCGACGTTTCGGCAGATCCGTCGATGTGAATTTGTAGAGTTAAGTGTGTGCTTATTTAGTTGGAAGCGATACCGTGCCGTTAGCTTTATTTCAGAAGAAAGTGAACTACTTTGAAAGGGAAATTTGGTGAAAGCGCAGTATTTACGTTAGCCTGGGGCCCGTCCACGGAGAAATGTAACGAAATTTCCAAACGAAAATGCTAACAAGTGAAAATCTAAAAACGTATCTGGTGTAAGAGTTGGTTAGTAATTACCATTTGCTAGTTGGTCCCCGGAACATGAAAGAACGAAGCACGCAAAAAATAACAGTTTGTAAAACATGACCGAAAACGGAATGTTCCGCATTTGTCCTCCTCAGAACTTAACGAGAACTGAACTACTGACACTGACGTACTGATTTATAGAAAAGTATAGAGATTGTTGAAATTCGTGTCACGGTTACATAGTCACTGCGACTGAAGAGTAGGTTCTTTTTGGAACCGGTTCCTTTCAGAGTGTGAATATAATTATTATATTTGATAAAAGTAAAACACTTATTTTGTGTAAAATAACGAGTTTTAATGAATTATTTTACGGACCGGTTTCCCTTTGTCCAAGCACCCTTTAGCCGGCTACCCGATTGTGACTCGAAGAAATGATCATCAAACAATGGATCATCGAAAAAGGTCGTGCAATAATTAGTCACCTCACCCAAATATAATCGTATATCTCATTATTGTTACCACTACCTACCAACCTGAAAATTTTGTCAAATATTTTTGCTTTATTGAAAAATGTACTTCATATTATAATTAGAAAATATTTGTAAACTAGTCTGTCTCGACACAGGAGTTCCTAGTGAGACAGGCAAGGCCAAAAAAAAAATGTAAACCTTATGATATAGATTCAATAAATAAACAAACAAAATAAACAAATGAACGTGGGAGAAAGGGGAATGTTTCTGATAGAAGAGTCGGTTCACGATTCGGAGGGGGAGCGGAAGGGCGTCGAGTCCGTGCGGCCACTCCTCAAGCCTACTCATGTCATTGGGGGAGGCGGGTCGCGGGACAGCTGCTCTGGTGTGCTAGCACGGTCGCTCGATATGAAGTTACCGACCAATTGTCGGTAACTTCTCATCGTTCCCTAGGACAACTGCAGATCTCAAACGTACAAACGACAGTTGATATCGAATATATTAAGGACACTTAGTCATTGTGAACTGTCACCTATTCGTTTGCGATCTGCAGTTGTCGTAAGGAACGATGAGAAGTTATCCTACCGATCGTAATACAGCAAGCGTACTAGGGCCTCTGATGTGTGTTCGCCTGATGATATGCACGGACAGGGTCTATCCCACCCCCTTTTTATGGGGGAATGACGATACATAATATGTACAGTTCAGTCGCACCACTAAAATATGGTGTTATGTTGCAACACACGCGAGAGTTGCTACCGAAACAAACGTTTTATAACAGGCCGCTAGAGGCGCCACTGCGTCGGCTTCCGGTACGCGGCCGCATCGCGGCCCCCGCCGCCCCACTTCTTCCCGCATTTCGCTGTCGACAACACGTTGCGCGGCAGGACGGCGGAGTCAAAAGCCGTTTTCGCGGGAGCTTTGTTTATAGCGAAGTCACAATTTGTGCCTGCCATGGAGTCCCCAACAACAGCCGTGAGTCCCTAAAATTCCTCTAATCTCTTGTGCCTTTCGTGTATTTAGAAGTCGCTATTACAATCGTTATACTGAGAAAGAAGGGTAGCCTGTGTTCTCGTAGATAGGGACCTTTACCGTTATATTTTGTGTACCATTTACCGTGCAAATACAATGTGATCATCTCCTAAATATTGTTTTCATTCACGATGTGAGCTGACCGCCAATCTCTAGGGGCCGGAATCTGTGTTCGTGCCTACCCCCCATGACCCTGGGACAGAAGTCTCTCTCCTTCCCTATCACTGAGCTAGGCCGTGGGCATCATGAGAGCGACACCACCAGGTGAGCCAACCTTCCCAGACAATGACGACGCCCAGCAATGGGAACCAAAACTAATACGGTAATAAAATAATACAGTAATTACATACGTGAAACATAATGCAAGTGTGAGTACAAAAATTATATAAAGCGCGATAGTGTCATCACTACCATCGCTCACCAATATCCATGGAACAGCATTATGTTAAGGTTAAAACATAAATCATTGTTAGCAGAGACAAAAGAAAATAACAAATCATGAATGCATGTAAACAGTGCGAAATAAAAAGCTAAAAAATAAAATTAGTAAAACAGAAGAAAATACATTTAAAATAAAAAATAAAATAAAGATATGTAATACTTCAAACGTAGCCGGTAATTGGTAAGTCACAAAAGTAATATCCTGAATGGATTCATGCATATACACTAGAGAGAAGAGTTATTACGAAGGATTTTAGCACCGGTGCTATGACAGAAAGTACGATCTTTATCAATCAGGTGATTGGCGAATTCTGAACAGCCGTATTTTTATTAAAACATGTCCTAAAACCACAAAGTGATTGCTTTCTACAGTGATATTATATTATTACTTTATTATGCAGCGTTGTCAGTAGTTTCCTTCTCTCTTGAGAATGCAACCAGAAAATGAGGGTGATAAATAATAATGGTCAATTATTATTATTTCTTTGTTTTTCTTTAGCATTAGATAATAGCAATCGGACACTTTGTTTCATAAGAGTTTTATTTAAAATGTATGCCCCTTTTGTGCTTTTGCATTATGGATAGTAAAAATTATACAGTATTTATTATCCATAACTAAACTGCTTCAGTAACAACATTTTGTATTTCTTTGGTGACAAATTGAAGATGTTGGTAACAAGTTGAATTGGTATAATTATTTCCCTCCATAAGTATTCTGGGCAAAGAGAAAAACATATAGAAGTTAATCCCAGAATTTATACACTAAATTAAAAACCCGGCTTCTGGTATTTTGTAGTGGAATCCGAAAGCTAATCAATGCAAGCAATTCTGGACTATGAACTATATTTTTTAATATTTTATATAAAAATACTAAGTCAGTGAAAATCCATCTGTTGTGTGCTGTAGTTAAACATAATTGCTGGAATACGCATTTAAACATTTATAAAACGTAAGAATTTATTTTGTGTTCTTTAAATATAATCTACATTAAGGTGGGTTCCAGACGATAGAATTGTATTCAATTTAATTAATTTTACGTTGTATGTTCCCGATTACTTCATCAGAGCTAGGCAGCATGGGCCTTTTATTTTTCCAAGAGGCAGAACAAACCTACCAATGATCGTGCCTTTGGGGAGAACTAAAAAAATTTTTAACAACATTTCTTCTAAGATAAACATTTTCAGTTAAATCTCAGAGACTTCAAGATTGCAATAAATATCTTTTTTGAAACGTGGCTGCTTCTCATCTTATGTAATTAGTATGCTAGTGTGAAATAAATAATACACGTATGTTTATAAATCGTCGCCTTAGTTCTTAATTGTCCATACGACCATTTTAGTTTTTATTCAATCTCCGTTTTTAAAATAAAAATAGAGTATCAAAAACGATAAGTAATCACTTTACTAAGAATTAATAATATAAACTAATAGCTTCACCTTAAACACCTAAAATAAAGTTTAATTGAAATCTTGAAGGAAAATCGCTTCTTCTTGTAAAATTTGCTAATGGTCGTTTGGACTACTAAGAACTAAGGCGACGAATTTTAACTTAAAGTAAATCGTAAAGTTTTTAACGATCAATAAATTAGAATGATAGAATATTTTTAATTTAATGCATTATTGTTATTTTATTTACAAAGTAAAAAAAATGCAAACAATGCACAAAATAAGCCAAACAATTTAAAACAAGGTTGATAATCAAAAACTTCTACTAAAAACTTTTCAGTTTGTGATGGCATTATTTATTTTATTAAAAAGACAAATAACTTGGTTTACATCACTTTATTTACAAATTCACAATCTAAATGTATTTTGTGAAGGATGTTCACATCATCAGGGGTAAAATATAAACTAAAGTTAAAAATTAAATTTAGATCAACTATCAACAGGAAGGGGGAGGGGGTAAGTTTGAGGAATGTTTATTAGATTTAGAATTTACAATGTAATTGAAGGGAAAGACCTGTTAAGAGGGAACATGATAAAAAGAGGATTTAAAAAAAATTGTTGCTTATTTATTATATCTGTTTTGATATTGTAATATCTGTTTCTCTGTAATACTTTACAGAGATAGTCTCGCGTTTAATATTAGTACTGGACCCTTTCTCAGTACTCTCTCTCTCTGGTTTCAATCCTGGGATTGGTTTGCAGCAATTTCCTTTATTTTTTCTTCCATTCTTCCCTGTCTTGTGCGGCTCTTTTGAGGTCTGCATATGATGAGCAGCACATGTCCACCAGCAGGTCCTCCAGGTACTCTCGGCGTAGGCGTCCCCTAGAGTTTGTCCCCTCGGTCATACCCTCCATTATGGCATTCAAGAGGCCTTCTTGTCGTATTATATGACCGATCCATCTTGCACGCCTTTCGGACAAGGTTCTGCGCAGGTGCCTTCCTCCTTCGATTCTTTGGAGAAGCTCCTCATTTGTAATGTGGTCTCTCCAGGAAATTCCTAATATTCTTCTATAGGACCACATCTCAGTACTATAGAGTTCGAATGAAAGACTTGGGTTCTTTGAAATCACAGTGACTGTTTATCGCGTATCATACATAAAATATATATTACAAGAGGACACACGTCACTACTGCAAACGGATTTTATTTTTATATATTAACTCCACACAGGAGGCCCTGAGGAAAATAATTTCCCTCGAGGCCTATGTCATCTTTGAAGAAGCTGGGTGGGGGGGTCTTTTTGAGGAGAGGAAGGAGTGAATATGGGTCTTGAGACCCGTTTTGTAGGAAGGAGGAAACACAGAGGCCTGCAAGTCGTTCCATAGCCGAGCTGTTGAACACAAGAACGAATCGTAGAAGCGACCCCTTCTAATGAGAGAAATGTCAACCCTGTACATATATTGGGCACTCGTTTGGCGTGTTTCCCGAATATGCACCGGTGCCGAGGAGATCAATGACCCTAGTTCCTCGGAGAATCTTCCATTGAAATACAGATAAAACAGGGATAGCATTTCCACCCTAAAGATCGAAATCCATTTGTTAAGATGGGAGAATCTATCAAACGGACCGCCCGTTTCTGCACAGAGTCGTGGGTGTTTTTCAGGTACTTCAGGGTTCCAGACCAGAGCTGGCTGCCAAATTCAACCGTGGGGCACACTTGCGACTTTATAGGGTTAGCAATGACTTGGCCCTTTTAGATCGGTTATGCTCGGGACTCGTCGTCACCGACACCATGTGACCTGAGCTAAGCATAAACAATAGAATCGGATCATAACAAATATTCCGATATATTTATGGATGTTAATATTTTTTTTAATTTCTTAGATAGCTTAGCGATGGGTAGTACGAGCCCTTTGATTGCAGATATTTTAGTTTATAATAATATATTTTATTACAGAAATGGATTTTAAACGTTATCGTCACCTTACTTTTTGTCTTTTCATGAAAAAAATGTGTAATAAAAATTTCATAATTTTTTTTCAAATTGTATGTTTCATAAAGGAGAAAATTTTAATTATTTGTGGTTAACTTTTAGATTCGAATATAAAGCATGGTGTTTTTTTCGTTTTAATTCCGTTTAAGATCATATTTCTAACTATGATAATGGAGATAAGGGAGACAACGATTTCTACACACAACTGGCTACGCGGGGCAGTGCCCCGGGGCCCTCAAGCTCAGGGGGCCCTCCATTCCTTACCAGAAATCTCGATCGAACTGAACTTTTGGAAATTTCTCCCATTTTCAAAATAAATATGGCAGGTTGCAACTTGCAACCCCACTTTAATCATGACAACTCAGTTGAGAGAAATTCAAAAGTTATGCCTAGGGAATTCCCTTAAATTCTTTCTGTAGGTTGGCGGTGTTGTCAATTTGAATGTGCGTCATTCCCCAAGTGTTTCTCTTTCCTTTTATTTTTAATTTTAACGTCGTCAGTGAACAGTGAGTACCTACCTACTCGAGCACTAATATTGTATTGTTTAAATAAATTAGAAAACTAAAATTATGGATAAGAAGAAGAAACCCAGTGGTACATTTAAACGCAAACAACGCCAAGAAAGAGAAGATAGTAAACAAAAATTGCCCAAAATTGACAAGTTTTTTAGTCAGCCTTCTGCAAGTACATCTGGCCAAAATATTTCTATTGATAGTGACTCAAATAATGTGGTAACTGCAGTGTTAGTGGAGAAGCCTACTGAAGAAGATTCGACAATTATTGCAGTTGGAGATACATCCTCAACGTTCCAAGATTTGTATAACTTTTTCGGAAACAGCATCAAACTTTAAGATCTACTGTCAAAATTCACTGGCGAATCCACTCTAAAAAAACTAAATCCGACTAGATCGTCGCTGCGCTTGCAAAATCCGCTATGTAAAAAAACGTAACTTTTCAGGAGAAGGAAAAAACTGATTTATTCAACAATGACTCGCATTTTTTACATTCCAAATAAACAGAAAATTAGATCTTTACGTCGGATTTTGTATAAATGATATTTTACAATTAAATATTTAGTACTTTAGTAGTAATGATTGTTTTTGTGAATAAATGACACATAGCTGATTTTGTATGGGTCTTTAAATCCGCTTTGTGTTAGAGGCAGCATATAGCGGATTTTGTTTGTACGTATATTTTAGACATAACGGATTTTGCATTCAATTAGAAATGATAGTAATTATTCAATTGCGTGTGATTTAAATGTATTAAGCTATACACAAAGCATTTTTAACAAACCGACAGCCTATTTCTAACGATTTTTTATCGTCCCCAGCTGAAAGTTTACTTTTAAATAAGTAATTATCGAGTGACGGTGAACCAAAAATATTTATTTTGAGTAAGATGGAAAAACAAGTTTATTACACGTTACATTTTATTTATTGAAAGAAGAAAAACAAGTAGATAGTAGCTATTATTATACCTATTACAAACCAAACATTATTGAGCAATAATACAATCATTTTAAACTCAACATTTTAACAAAACAAATTTACATTTCAGTTACATAAATAAACAATGATAACGCCTGCTAGTAAACTAAACATTCGGCTGATAACTGTTGAGATCTTTAAAATATTATAAAATAGAAGGTACGATAGTAATCAACAAAATCCGTATTTAAGATTATCGTAAAATGAATGATAATCTCGACGCATATATATAACTTCAAGGATTGTAAATGCTCAAACATAGACTTATCAATTTTTTTCTGTTCTGTGTACAATCGTTGAGGTTTTGTATATATATCTTGCCTCCTCCTTTGAGGCAAAAGTGTCCAGTTATCAATGTGTCAGAGTTTAATGAGTCTAGTTTTTTAACTGTTAATTCATGGTGGAATTCCATTGTATTAGATATGAAATTAAACAATTTTTTTTCACTTTGTTCCACTTGTTTATTTACACCAGGACCGGTTTCGTCCTACTACGGACATTTTCAGACTTGTGACCAGTCTGAAAATGTCCGTAGTAGGACGAAACCGGTCCTGGTGTAAATAAACAAGTGGAACAAAGTGAAAAAAAATTGTTTAATTTCATATCTGTCAGAGTTTGTATATAACCTCACCGTGTTTATACAGCAGCCCTCTGATCTGGGAAACTGTAGGATCTCCAACATTTTTGCCTGGACGAATAGTGCAGTAATTACTGGGAAGTGTATCGTAAGCCTTAAAAAAAATTGTAATCGAGATACTTAATAAAGTAAGGTTTGGATGGTCTAGCTTTCCTCATTCGGTCTACATAATCCATTGGGGAGTATAATGGAGGAGTACAAAGCTTTTCCAATGTCGAGTGGACGCTATCCACCTCCATCATTGTGTGTCCTTTTTCTAATATGAGTTGCTCTATTTCTATATCCATATTCTTCGATATATGTGCCAGAGCACTGCTAAGGAATTTATTTTTGTTTTGGTGACACCTCCATGGCCTTCATCATGGCAAACGTACAGAAAAACATCTTTCATATTGTTTTTAGAAATGGTTAAGTCGTGTAACTGAAGTTTTTGCTTGTAGAGGATCTTGCCTCATTTTTCATATTGTGAATTTGGTATTCTTCTTCACTTAGATTTCCTTGATTGTATGACGCGCATGTGTCGCATTGATCCTTGCGTGGTTTAAATATAGATATTTTATTACTTTCTAAAATATCACAGAATTTCTTTCTTTGGACGCAAGTGATGCCGTTTTCTGAACACCACGACATGTAAATTGTATGCATTTCTGTTTTAGATTTAGTAGCATCCTCCACGTATGTTCTCGAACTAGTCGAGCGGCAATAATTACTCAAAAATTTATGCAATTGGTCCAACCATTTTTTAACGGAATCTGACTTCAAAGACTGTAGAACTCTGGTTTTTTGTTTCCTAGCTGTTTGAGTCTCATCTTCGTTATCAATCTGTGTTGATCATGTCCATTGAGCAAACGTATCTTTCATAATACATAATGTAGCGTTAAAAAACTCTCTGCAAACTCTAACTTTTTCACCATTAAGCTTGGGTAAGGAGCAGTCGATCCCAATTTTTAGAGATAGCATCAGAGCATTCGAATTGTCCGGTTTTATGATTCTAAATAAACCTGTGATTATTTGTGCCCAGTTGATCCTCATCAAATTTCTCGTTAGAATTTGAATGTGGAACTCGTTCAAACAGTTCCGTTTCAGGACTGAGTGTGCTGTCGGCATCTACTCATGATCAAGATTACAACTGGGGATACAATCCCCACGCCTTTCTCCAAAACTGTTTCAGAAATGTCCAAACTATGTGAGACGCTCGGATCCATATTTTCTTTGAGTTTAGCATGATGATGATTGTTCAGAACCATGTTCACCAATCGATGAGCTCTATGGTTAGATACTAATACTAAATATTTGACTTCAGCTTGACGATGATTGTACAGAACCATGTTTACCAATCTTCGTGCTCTAGAGGATCTCATCTTCGGTGCGGGCGGGTATTACCTGTTATAATGAAAATAAATTAGTTAATTAAGTGTTATACACAAGTCAAAAATGTGTACATTTTTAGTGCGCCTTATATTACCATGATTAGAACTAATAGGCATAAATTTACTTGGAAAACGGGGTATTAAAGTATGCCGATTTTAGTGCAGTATTATTTACTTAATTTTTTTATAAAGTATTTCTTTGAATTATACTCAAGCGTAACGATAGGCAAAGCTTCAATTTATCCAAAACGTGTACTGTAGTTTTCATTAAGTAAAAACATTTGCAGTAAAGATTAATCGAAAATAGTTATTTCACATTAAGCTTGCCTTCCTCAATCGCAAATTAAGGTAATAAATATTAAAACATTTTTAAAACTTACATAGATAATTAAATTATGTATGGGCTATTGTTATTTTGTAGTTAATGTTAATAAAAGAATTTATCGCTCATTCGATAGGCAAATGTTTAATAAATAATTACCCTATAATAATAATATGTCAGCGAAACTTATGTATTAATTATTTATAAATATAACAGACAGATATATTCTGAATTTAAGTAGTTGTAAGTAAGTTTGCTAAAAAAAACATTAAGAAAGTTACATTAGATTATAACAGTAGTATTACCTACCTGGTTTGAAAAATTAACACTCTTCTTCAAGTAAACGTAAATTATTGTGCACTGTAATATAATTTTACACTGTTTTAAAAGCTTAAATATGTGCGTTCTGAATCAAAAGTCAATGCAAAATCCGCCATGTGTCATTAACTGGCGCAATATTAAGTGTTTTACTTTAGTCCAAAATGCGATATGTGAAGGAATCTTCATAGAGTATTTTGAAAGCCATTTTTTAAGCGAAAATACATAGCTGATTTTGCAGTTTTCTAAACTAGCTTTAATTTTAGAAAACGTGTTTTATAGGCCTATCCGCCACGTCTCATTCTATCACAAAGCGTAAAAAACCGATTTTCGCAAAAAAAACGTTTGTCGGATTTTGCAGGCGCAACGACGAGATGGTCCAGTAGGGTCAATACGATATCAGCAATAAAACTTCGTTATTTTGATATTATCAAAGCATTATCAGAAATAGTTCTAAAGAGTCCTAATAAAGATGAGCGTAGTGAAGCAGAGAATATTAAAACAAAAATGCTAAATTTCAAGTTCGTGTTGCTTTGCGAATTCATGCACAGTGTATTGAACGACATCAATTATGCATCCAAAACTTTACAAAAATGCGACATCAATTTGGGCGAGGCGAGTAAAGTTTTAGCAGAGACCAAAGCAAAGTTGCAAATTTATAGAAATGATTTCGAATTATTCAAGTGAAAAGCCAGTGAAACTGCAAGAAAATATGGTATTGATACCCATTTTCAAGAAAAAAGGCAAAGAAAAGTTAAAAAACATTTTGATGAATTAGCTGCTGATCACCGATTTCCAAACCGAGAAAACATATACACAATTGAGATTTTCAATAATGTACTAGACACAGTAATATCTCAATTAGATACACGTTTTATTGGTATGAGTGCAGTCTGTCATATATTTGATTTTCTAACATTTTTATTACATGTTGATGAAGCAACTTTATTACAAAAGTGTGACGAATTCCAAAAAAAATATTCAGATATAATAGGCCCTAGTTTTTCACTTCAATTTATTAATATTTACCATCTAGTTTTACCTCAACTAACTCAAGCATGGACTATTCACCAATTATGTAAGGAAATAATGAGCAAATATGGAGTGCTAGAATGCGACCTAACGGAAGTATTTGCAGCAACGTTATTATTCTTTACAATTCCTGTCACTTCTACAGCAGCTGAAAGGTCATTTAGCAAATTAAAAATAATAAAAAAATATTTAAGAAATAAGATGGGGCTAACTCGACTCCGTCATTTATCGCAATTGAAAAAAAAAACCGCATCAAGCCTGGATTTAAACGAAGTCATTGATACTTTTGCGAAAACTAAAGCTAGGAAAAAATTGTAAATATAATTGTTATTTAGTCAGTTGGTAGGCCCGACCTTTATATAATAAACCCTTGAATCTTCTCTATTTCGTTTTATTAGCCAAACCAACACCATTGTAATTTATGTTGTTACTGTTTAATATTTTTATTATCTGCCCTGCAGTCCACAAAAAAGAGCTTAAGTCGCTTAGCATTTTTAAAGTATTTGTATATTTCATATTTTTATTTGATAAAACCTAATCAGTTTACATAGCAGTGGGGCCCCATTTTTTAATTTGCCCCAGGGCCCTTGGTTACCTAGCTACGCCACTGTTTCTATGAGACCTATATGAGATGTTACCAGCGGTGATTTTAAGCCGGAACTGCGGTGACAAACCAGTTGAAGTATGTACCATCTCTAGAGCTGGGGTTACCTATCAGTGCGCCCAAAGAGAGGTCAACAGGTCGACTTGCAACAGGAAAAATAGATGTTAATGAATGTAGAAAAATGATTGTGGCATAATCTATATAAATTTTTGGGAATTCCGAATATTTTGACGGCCGGCGTGGTCGAGTGGTTAGACTCTCGACTCCCAATCCGAAGAATTATTTGATGAATTTGTGTTATTTCAGAATTAATTAATTAAAAATGATATAAAGTAGGTGATAAAACTGTAAAGTAAATGATATAACTGTTGTGTGGTATTATGCGGGAGTGGGTACCGCCGCCCCGAGAAATATTTATTGGATTACCTACACCTCTGCCATAGGTTACCCCAAGTGGTTCGCTACGTTTAGTGACTTATCAGGGATGCCCGGGTTCATGGGGTGAGGTTTATCAGGATGCATCTGCCCACTAATTGTGTGGCAGGCCAGATCGGGAGAGACTGGTTGAGGGAGGCCTTTAAACATCTCCAGCAGGACTCTCTCGGATCATCACCTTGCACCGTAATGGGAGGAATGAAATCATTCATCCGTCACTCCTGGACACACTGACCCCCAGATTCCTACATACCCAGTACCTTTTTCCTTCCCAGAAAATCCTCTCCTTCATTTCCTAAAAAGAACCCTCCACACAGCATGACAAGAAGATGACGTAGGCTCTGCGGGGAATTATTTTCTTTAGGGACTCCTGTGTAGAGCTATTGTAAAATTTTTTTTTAATAAAGCTGGAAAAATAAATAAAATAATAATATAGTTTTCATAAATTTTTATGGTATTATAGTTGTCACCTTTCTTCAGGGCTATTGCTTTTTATTATTTATATGAATACCGCACAATAGTTCTTACTGCTCCCGTCTGGAGCCATTGAGACTATGGCATCTCCATTTTTTTTTTACTTTAACTCAACACAAGAGGCCTAGAGGAAAATAATTTCCCTCAGGGCCTATGTCATCTATGAAGATGCTGTGTGGAGGATCTTTTTGAAAGGAGGAAACACAGAGGCCGGCAAATCGTACCACAGCCGAGCTGTTGAACTCAAGAACGAGTCGTAGAAGCGACCCGTTCTCATGTGACAAATGTCAACGTGGCGTGTTTCCCGATTATGCACCGGTGCCGAGGGGATCAATGACGCTAGTTCCTCAGAGCATCTTCCTTGAATTTTTTTTTTGCATTAGGTCCTCACAGAAAGCCCTGAGGAAAATAATTTCCCTCAGTGCCTATGTCATCTTTGGGGATGCTGTGTGCTGGGAGGGAAGTTCTGGGAAGGAAAAGGGTATGAGGGTTGGGTAGGAATCTGGGGTTCAGTGTGTCTAGATCATCCGTAGCCAAGACCTAGACAAACCTTACCCCATGAACCCGGGCCTTTGCTAAGTTACCAAACGTAGCGAACCACTTGGGGTGACCTATGGAAGAGGTGTTGGATATCCAATAAATGGTTCCCGGGGCGGCGGTACCCATTCCTGCCTCCCAAATTGAAATACCGGTAGAACAAGGATAGCATTCCTACCCGAGGCCTGTGCTCTAAAGATTGCAAGTCTATCAAACGGACCGCCCGTTTCTGCACGGATTCGAGGTTTTTTTTTTAGATACTTTGAGGCTCCTGATTAGAGGTACTATATAGTATTTTTAATTAATTCATTGTGAAATAACACAAATTAAATAAAATTTATTTGCGCACGCCTTGTTCGAAGAACTTGACCTTCGGATTCGGAGTCGAAAGCCTAACCTCTCGATCACATCGGCTGTCTACTATATATACTTCTCTCTAGATATACCACTATCTATCTTATCATAATGAAATGGTAAAACCCAGATACAAAAAAATACATTGATTCAAAAAAGTAATTGAATTCAATAAACAGAGCCCCAGAAAATAACATAACGTCACCGCTGACCTGACCTTACATAAAGATAAGACGTTATCTGATGCAAATGCTCACATCGCATGTATAGTTATAGTTGCAAAGATAATTTATAATATACGAGAGTCAATCGAAAAGTTGAACTTCCTATTTTTTATCTTCTTTTAATTCTGAAGAAATTATAATGCAACTAGCTGACCTGGGATGCGTTGAATGCAACTTAAATAAAGAAACTTTTTCTGCTCATCAAAGGTACCCTCACTCCGATATCCTCACTATGCGGATGATATAGTAATAACTATTGAAGGAAATTCTTGGAAAGAGGTACAAGTATCAGCTAATAATACAATAAATACTGTAAAACTATGGTTTGACGAAAACTTATTATCACTAAATGCTGAAAAGACGCACTTCATACCTCATTGCCTAACAGGGAATATCTTTAAAAATAATGTAAACATAAAAATTCATGAAAGAAATTGCCTTCTTAGAATCACACCCTGCAACTCAAACTGTATACACATTAGTAGTAAAGAAAAAATTAATATATCTTGGAATAATTATCGATAATAACATCAAATGGAAAAGCCAAATAAACTCCACAGTAGACAGAATGAGAAAACTTATCTATATATTTTTTAGACTTAGAAATACTGTATCATTAAAAATTCTAAAGGATATCTATTTTGAACTTGCATATTCTGTACTACAATATGGAATCGTGGCTTGGGGGGTGCATTTAAATCTACACTACTTCCACTTGAGACAATCCAAAAAATATTAGTAAAAATCATCAAAAGCCTTATTACCATCCAACAACAAATGTTTTCCAAGATTTCCCGGTTCCCCCACTTTCAAAAATTTATGATAAATTTGCACTCCTTCAAATACATAAACAATTCTTTGATAAAAATAATATCCCACAATTAAATATAAGCAAAAGAATTATTTCTGTTGGAGGGCTAACCATACCTCTAGTACAAACATCAACAGTACAGCATCACTTTATATTTAAGGATATAAAATTATTTAACAAATTACCTCTAGATATAAGAACGGAGGAAAACTATGAGGATTACAAAAAAAATTAAATTAAAATTCTCTAATACCACCTCATAACTTTTCTTATTGCTTGATATTATGTTTTGCTTATTATTTCCTTTATCATTTATAACTTACCTTTTTATTACTTTTATTGTATTTTCTTGTTTTTGTACCATTTTATAACTTACCTATGTTTTTATTATTTTCGATGAATTTTCGGTAAATTTTTACCTAACCAGGACACGCTTAATATGCACTAAAAAAAATTAATATATATTGTAGTAGATAGATATTAACTAGTAGTAATCAATTCAGCAACCGGAATTGAAAAATAATGCATTTTAATACTTATTTTTAAACTTTCAAAATACGAAATGTCACTTTTCACCGACCGCCATGTTACGAATTAAGACGGTAAATACGAACTTTTAAAAGAAACCACACTACTTTTAAATTAAAGAAACCACTTCGTATAAATTAGACAAAAATAAATAATACATATTAATCATTATTTTGTTCGATTTAGAAACGCGAAAACTCGGTGAAAACCCCGATCGGTGCCATATCTGAGCGACCGACGCAAACGACGCACTGCGACGCACATTTCGCGAAGGCACTGCCAACCTAAAAATACAAATGCATTTGTTACCATAATTATAATTGATTGTAAAATGACAAATCTTAATCCCCAGCATCCCCGGCATATGGATAGTATGTAGTACTGGCCATTTTAAAAAACGAATGAATTCGTTTGGTGTGGTCCGGGAGGGTTCTCTTCCACAGAAATTCGCAGAGGTACCCTTCATAATGGATTTTGCTGCGTCCGTACCTCGGAACACCCGCCCGCACTTCCCTCCAGCACCGCTCTATGTTCTGCGTATGTACTCCGGTTGCTGGATCCACGAAGAATAAACTGTGATTAACATTGAGGTGTATGAATCCTTCATGCTTCAGGCAATCGTACGCCTTCCAGCAATCGGAGACAATCGTTGTTCCCGGCAAAATATATTCTTTTATAATTTCAAGTAAAGTTTCTTTCGTTCGGTCCTTTACCGCGCAAACGAACATTTTTTTTGTGCCTCGCTCAAATCCTCCGAAAATCCAGGTGCCATCAATCCTCCTTCCTCTGTTATGTTTCCGCTTCCCTATCTTGGCCTCGTCAATTTCGACAGTGACGCCGACGCCGCCAATTTTCTCCTTATTTTGATGGCACCAATGAATGCACACCTCCCTGCAAAACGATGACCAGTCGACGACTGTTTTGGAGCTCATTTTTAACTCGTTCATAATAAATGTAGTTCGCGGTGGTCTCAGGAGAGCCCAACACGAAACGAATTTACAAATTACCTCTATAGGTAATTTGGATGCCGAGAAAAAGGTGTTTTGGCGTGCCGACACCGAAAAATTGCACCTTGTTTTGACTTTTTTCTTGTGGACCACCGCCGTGGATGTTTTTTTACACACATATCTGAAGTCCGAACCTAACGAACATATATTGCCACAATTTTCGCACACTTTGTCCCTTCTTAAAAGGCCATGAGCACGTAAGTACTCCAAAAGCACTTTTCGATCGTCAACAATCTTCGAAAATTCTAAAAGTCGGATTTCACAACCGTCACAATCCATTTTTACCGCGTTATTGAAGAAATATTATTACGACTGATTTTTGAAACAAAAGCAGTGTTTCTAGCAGTGTCAAGTGATTGAGTTTGTAAGTAGGGGATATCCCCTGTATAAATTTAGCAGTAATAACAAGTGTGGCCGGTCTACTCAATGGAAACTTTTTAAGTGTATGAATATTGAGTACAAACTTTTCATCGGATGTTAATTCCTCATAATTCCTCATTCCTCATGTCTCGAAGCGTCGAAAACTCATAATTGGGGTTTTTAACCTTAGGTTAGGTTAGGTTAGATTAGATTAGGTTAGGTTAGGTTAGGTTAGGTTAGGTGTGGGGGTGGGGGGGGGGGGGGGGAATGTAAGGGTAGATAAAAGAAAGTGCCCCCTTCGTAGCGCCTGCCCGCGTTAAGGCAGGAAAAACATCCCAGTTTTCAAGTAGTTTAGCGGCTACGCTAGGTTTGTTTAACATGGTTTGTGACACAAAAGAAAGAGCCCCCTTCGTAGCGCCTGCTCGCGTCAAGGCAAGAAAAACATCCCAGTTTTCAAGTAGTTTAGCGGCTACGCTAGGTTTGTGTAACATGGTTTGTGATACAAAAGAAAGTGCCCCCTTCGTAGCGCCTGCTCGCGTCAAGGCAAGAAAAACATCCCAGTTTTCAAGTAGTTTAGCGGCTACGCTAGGTTTGTGTAACATGGTTTGTGATACAAAAGAAAGTGCCCCCTTCGTAGCGCCTGCTCGCGTCAAGGCAAGAAAAACATCCCAGTTTTCAAGTAGTTTAGCGGCTACACTAGGTTTGTGTAACATGGTTTGTGATACAAAAGAAAGTGCACCCTTCGTAGCGCCTGCTCGCGTCAAGGCAAGAAAAACATCCCAGTTTTCAAGTAGTTTAGCGGCTACGCTAGGTTTGTTTAACATGGTTTGTGACACAAAAGAAAGAGCCCCCTTCGTAGCGCCTGCTCGCGTCAAGGCAAGAAAAACATCCCAGTTTTCAAGTAGTTTAGCGGCTACGCTAGGTTTGTGTAACATGGTTTGTGATACAAAAGAAAGTGCCCCCTTCGTAGCGCCTGCTCGCGTCAAGGCAAGAAAAACATCCCAGTTTTCAAGTAGTTTAGCGGCTACGCTAGGTTTGTGTAACATGGTTTGTGATACAAAAGAAAGTGCACCCTTCGTAGCGCCTGCTCGCGTCAAGGCAAGAAAAACATCCCAGTTTTGAAGTAGTTTAGCGGCTACGCTAGGTTTGTGTAACATGGTTTGTGATACAAAAGAAAGAGCCCCCTTCGTAGCGCCTGCTCGCGTCAATATAGATACAAAAGTGAATGTATTATTTATAAAAAATAATTACTGAAATTAAAAACCGGCGTTTTTTTAATATAATTGTTTATTATTTCAAAAAATTTTCATTAATAACAAACTTGCATTAAAACCTACGGGCATTATTGTTTAAATATTGTTTCTAGCCACTGGTAACACAAATGCTTTTGTTTTTAGGTTAGCAGTGCCTATTTGCTAAATGTGCGTCGGTCGCTCAGATATGGCACCGATCGGGGTTTTCACCGAGTTTTCGCGTTTCTAAATCGAACAAAATAATGATTAATATTTATTATTGTCTAACTTATACGAAGTGGTTTCTTTAATTTAAAAGTAGTGTGTTTTCTTTTAAAAGTTCGTATTTACCGTCTTAATTCGTAACATGGCGGTCGGTGAAAAGTGACATTTCGTATTTTGAAAGTTAAAAAATAACAATTAAAATGCATTATTTTTCAATTCCGGTTGCTGAATTGATTACAACTTGTTAATATCTAACTACCACAATAGAATTTCCTTTTTTTTAGTGCGTATTTACCGTCGTAATTCGTAACATGGCGGTCCGTGAAAAATGACATTTCGTATTTTGAAAGTTTAAAAATAAGTATTAAAATGCATTATTTTTCAATTCCGGTTGCTGAATTGATTACTACTAGTTATTATCTATCTACCACAATATAAATATATTTTTTTAGTGCATATTAAGCGTGTCCTGGTTAGGTAAAAAATTACCCTTTGTTTATAAACGGGGACGGTGTGAAGGGTTTGAAGGACCACCTTCCCGTCCCACTGCTCACTGTCTCTCGTCGGGACTGCCTGTGGCTTGCCAGAAGCTGTCGATGCTGTTCTTGTGTTGTATGCTGCCATAGGAACGAGTTTGAATTTGCTTTTCCTTTCTTTTTACTTTGTAATGTACTCGTATGTTCCTCTATATAAATGTTGTCTCTACACTAGCTTTGAGAACAAGAACAAACTGCCCCCGTTTACGGTATGTATAAATGTATGTTGTGCCGTGTAGGGACATTCGGGGGCTTTTAGAATCAGTTAATAGTACCGTCGTTTTAAAAACAAAGTAGAGTCTTGACGTGAGAACCGATAGAGGGACTCATCTCAGGCCCTAGCACACTCGCTCGATAACGATCGATAGGATAACTATCGGCAACTTCTCATCGTTCCCTAGCATGACTACAGATCGCCAACAACAAGTGACGGTTCACAATGACTAAGTGTCCTTAACATATTCGACATAAACTGTTGTTTGTACGTTAGTGATGTGCAGTTGTCCTAGGGAACGATGAGAAGTTACCGTTAGTTATCCTATCGATCGTTTTCGAGCGAGTGTGCTAGGGCCTCTGGTCTTTAAAACGGTTACGGAAAGTGGTGGGTGCTCTCGACTGAATTATTTTATTAATAAAACAAATTTATTGCATTAAATAGTACCCGCTGAATAAAAGAAATAAGTTTGGGAAGTGATAAGGTATATTCTGTAATAAAACACTTTGATAATAATAATATTTGGATGACTTGTATAGCGCCATTTTTGTGAAAAAAGGGCGCTGTACAAATTTTAATACATGTCTACAATCTTACTTCTAACTACAGACTAGAAAAAACTTATGGCTAAAACATTGCATCAACCAGTTCTTCGATTAATGATACAAAACTATATGTACAATCCATCGGACCAATTAACGCGATGTTGCCTAAAAATTGTATATATTTTTTTTTCCTTAATTTTTTAAAAATTAATTTATTTTTATTTTGTATTATTCGAAAAATGTACAAGACCATACCAACCTGGTAGGTCACTGGAGATTAACGTTTAAATATGTGTATTTAGAGAAATATATATACAGTTTGCGTGCAGATGACATAATAGCGTCACCTTCAGACCGCCAAACGAAAGACTGAAGAGAAATGTGTGGCACTATATTTCAGCAGATTGGTTCAGTCTGTGGGCAAATTCAATGCTTTCCCTCGGTCAGCTGTCTGTTTTCGGACTTCGGTTCCCTCAATATGTGCTCAGGAAATTGGTGAAGTCATCACATCCGCGACGGACGGCTTCATTCAACCCACTGTTAAAGAAACTAGTGTAGGCTCAAAGCTGTGGTTCAGTCGACAATGCTCGCAAGCAGTTCGGCGAAAAAAACGCGGCTTACCGAGCTTATAACATATCTAGAACATCCGAAAACAGAGCAGCATATAACAATTAAAAAAAGTAATTATTTATATATTTGGAATTTACGGCACTAGTGCCATTTACATACATGTTTTTTATTTTACACAGACATAGCACAGAATTAAAATAAAAAATTGAAAAATTATGGGAACAATGAAAGTAATACATTTGTAACAAGTTTATGAAATACGGTGAAAAAAAACATAAAAAAAATAAAAACATATATTTTGCAAAGGAAATCGAGAAGATCATAAATAGGTCAAAGTTCGAGCACGACCTGCAGATCAGAAAAAAGCTGGCTGCCTGCCCGCATGGCAGCAGAGCCTTCTGGTCGCTTGCGGGCTCAATAGGTCGCAATTTCCGCAAATCCAGTCTGCCACCTCTTACCAGACCTGACGGCTCACTAGCAAACACCGCCACCGAAAAGGCTAATAACCTATTAGGTAAAATGTTTGCGGATAACTCAACCCTCGATGATCGGGGTGCAGTCCCGACGTCGGTTCTTCTCTGCGGTTTCTGCATGAAAAAGCTGAGGATCCGACATCGGGATGTGCTCCAGGTATTACGAGGGCTTGATGTTAATAAAGCTAGTGGGCCTGACGGAATCCCCGTCCTGGTATTGCGGAGGTGCGCTGCAGAAATAGCTCTGATTTTGACAAAGCTTTTCAAAATGTCCCTGAATTCTGGCTCTGTACCCTCTGGTTGGAAAAAAGCGGTTATCCATCCAATTCGAAAGAAGGGTGACAGCTCAAACCCGGCCAACTACGCCCCATAGCGATCACATTAGTTCTATCCAAGGAGATGGAACGTGTGATCAACGACAAACTGCTCACAAACCTCGAGAGAAACAAAATTATTAACGACCGTCAATACGGATTCCGGCGGAACCGCTCGTGCGGTGAACTTCTCGCGTATGTGACGCATCTTTGGGGGCGGTGCCTGGAACGTTTCGGTGGGACCCAAACGGTTGCACTGGACATTTCCAAGGCCTTTTACCAGGTTTGGCACCGATGACTTGTCAACAAACTGCCTTATTACGAACTTCCCGCATCCTTGTGCAGATGGATTGCCGACATTTTGAGGGAGAGGTCGACTCGACTTTTTTTGTTGCACATCAATAACCTTTCGACATGTGCACCAATTCATTGTTACGCGGAAGACAGTACAGTCCATGATAGCTTTTTGTTTGACAAGCCCCCAAAGGGTGCACAAATTCCAACGGCTCGGAGGGCTTTGAAGCAAAGAATGGACGCTTCTTTCGAGACTTTGTTTCGAGAGTGTTTTCTCTTGGGGTAAGAATAATCTCGTCGAATTTAATGTTTCAAAGACCCAATTATGTCTGATTACGTCTAAAAGGGATCGAAATGACAATCTGGTCTCCTTCAACGGTAGCATTCTTCCGAACAGGCCATCCGTTGATATGCTCGGTGTAACTATAAGTGACCAGCTCAGGTACGGGGCTCCATCAAGGCCAGAGTTAAGTTAGCCTCTCAGAAACTGGGCGTACTGTACAGGGCCCGCAGATACTTTAATAGTACACAACTGCTAACCCTGTACAAATCGCAAGTGCGCTCCACGGTTGAATTTGGCAGCCACCTCTGGTCTGGAGCCCCAAAGTACCTGAAAAACACCCTCGACTCTGTACAGAAACGGGCGGTCCGTTTGATAGATTCTCCCGTCTTAACAAACGAATTGCAATCTTTAGAGCACAGTCGTCGGGTGGGAATGCTATCCTTATTCTACCGATATTTCAATGGAAGATGCTCTCAAGAACTAGCATCATTGATCCCCTCAGTACCGGTGCATAGTCGGGAAACACGCCAAACGCGCGCCCAACATATGCACACGGCTGACATTTGTCACATGAGAACGGGTCGTTTTTACAACTCGTTCTTGAGTTCAAAAGCTCGGCTGTGGAACGATTTGCCGGCCTCTGTGTGTCTTTCTTCCTACAACATGGGTCTATTCCTCCTTCCTCTCCTCAAAAAGACCCTCCACGCAGCATCTTCAAATATTACATAGGCTTTGATGGAAATTATTTTCCTCAGGGCCTCCTGTGGGGAGTTAATATAAAAAAAATAAAACATGTTATTGGAAAAGTCATTATTTAATCCTGGTATATATTTTAATACTAATATGTATATAACACCTTATTTAATGAATGTGTTTGGGAAACGCAAAATGATTTTAATGATGGGCGGTACAGTAGTACAAGAATTTGATTAGAATAATTATTTTTTAAATGAAGTCTCTCGTTAAGAGACGGATTGCTGTGAAGGCTTCGAATGTTGTTAATCTAACAAGAAAATGTGATTAAGATATATTATAGTAAATACACGAATAATACTCTCAGATAGATATATTTAATTTAAGGGTATGAGAGCCTAAATAAGTAGGTTTGACGGCTTGTTTTGCATTTTAGTTCCGGATGGATTTTGTTTGAATCTTTAGGCCCAGATACTCCAATGTATTGTATTTACAGCATCTCCAAAAAAAACATAAGCCCTCAGGGAAATTATCTTTCCTTTTTTGACTTTATAGATCCCTCTTCCAAAAATACGAATAGTAGCAGTCGGAACGCGAGGATGGCTTTTCTCCACTATCGGTTAACATGTGATTCTCTAGATCTGCCCTCCTATGAGATGAATATTAGCAGTCGCGACATCAAAAAGGTTTTTCCCCACTTTTTTTTCAGTATCTCCATACGGGAGGCCCTGAAAACAATAATAATTAGCCGCAGGGCCTATGTCATCTTTGAGGGTTCTATGTTGGAGGGTTATTTTTAGGAAAGGAAGGAGAGGATGTTTTGGGAAGGAAAAAGGTTTAAGGAGTGGGTAGGGATCTGGGGGTCAGTGTGTCCAGGAGTGCCGGACGAATGATTCCATCCCTCCCACTACGGTGCAAGGTGAGATTCCGAGAGATCCCTGTTGGAAAAGTCAAAATGCTTCCCTCAATCAATCTCTCCCGATCTGGCCTGCCACGAAATTGGTGGGCAGACGCATCCGCCGCCCAGACCCAGACCTAGACACACCTCACCCCATGAACCCGGGCACCCCCTGCTAAGTCACCAAAGGTAGCGAACCACTTGAGATGTCCTTTCGCAAAGCTGTTGGTTATCTAATAAGTGGTTCCCGGGACGGCGGTACCCATACCCGCCTACTAAATTGAGAAAATAAATCCAAACTGTAGGTAATCGTGCGAATTTTGAGATATCCCTTTGTACAACAGTAAAAGTTACAGTCAGCAAATGAAAATGTTTTTTTCTGTATTGTGGGTAAACAAGTGACGTATTAAATGTACCTTTGTGGAACATGCATAGTTGCAGTCGGCACATGAAAAAGGTTTTTCTTCACTGTGGGTAAACATGTGAACTTTAAGGTTTCCTTTCCGGGAGCATGAATAGCTGCAGTCGGGACATATAAATGGTTTTTCTCCACTGTGGGTAAACATGTGACTTTTAAGGTTTACTTTCCGAGAGCACGAGAAGTTGCAGTCGGGACATATAAAAGGTTTTTCTCCAGTGTGGGAAAACATGTGAATTTTTAGACTTCCCTTCTGAGAACATGAATAGTTGCAGTCGGAACATGAGAAAGGATTTAGTCCACTGTGGGTCAACAAGTGATTTTTTATAATACTCTTTCTAGAACAAGTAAAATTGCAGTCGGTACATGAAAAAGGTTTTACACCACTGTGGATAAACATGTGACTTTTTAGTTGTCCCCTTGTAGAACATGAATAATTACAATCGGGACATGCAAAAGGTTTTTCTTCACTGTGGGAAAACATGTGACGTTTGAGATTTACCTTCTGATAACATGAATAATTGCAGACGGGACATGAAAAAGGTTTTTTTTCACCGTGGATAATTAAATGATTTTTCAGATTTCCCTTCGTAGAACACGAATAATTGCAGTTGGGACATGAAAAGGGTTTTTTTCCACTGTGAGTAAACATGTGATATTTTATCTGCCCCTTTGTAGAACCTGAATAATTGCATTCGGGACATGGAAAAGGTTTTTTTCCGCTGTGGGAAAACATGTGAATTTTTAGTGGTCCCTTTGTAGAACTTGAAAAATTACAGTCGAGGCATGAAAAAGGTTTTTTTCCACCGTGGACAAACATGTGACTTCTTAGACTTCCCTTTGTAGAACATGAATAGATGCAGTCGGGACAAGAAAAGGGTTTTTTTACACTGTGGGTAAACATGTGAATTCTTAGTTGTACTTTTGTAGAACTTGAATAATTACAGTCGAGACATGGAAAAGGTTTTTTCGCACTGTGTGAAAACTTGTGAAGTTTAAGTTGTCCTTTTGTAGAACTTGAATAATTACAGTCGGTACATGAAAAGGGTTTTTCTCCAATATGTGTAAGCATGTGAGTTTTTAGATGTCCTTTTCTAGAAGACGAATAGTTGCAGACGGGACATGAAAATGGTTTTTATCCAGTATGGGTGGGCAAGTGCCGATCTAACGCTGACTTACGAGAGGGGGAATAGTCACAATGAGGACAAGAGTATTGTTTTTTTCCAGAATGCCTCTTCAGGACTGGTCCTGCAATAAAAATATGAATAAAGCTGATAAAGATAAATAAGGTGTAATAATTGTGAGAAAAATCAAAATGCAAAAATTATGAGTGAACCAGTAAAAAAAAAAGATTACCTGCTTTCTGGGTAATTCTTTCAGAACGCTCTAAGCTTTCTTTTTTAACATTCATGACCTCTATGTCGATTTCCGTGTAAGTAATTCCCCCTCTAACTTCTTCTAGGGGGCCTGGTTCTGCCTTGATGGTAACAGTCTCCACTTTAATGCTGCCTGGATGAATAAAACACAATACGAACATTGAAATACCGAAAAGAACAGTGAAATATATTCAAATTGACGGTCCATCTTCTCCGAGTTTTAACATATCAATATGTTTACTTAAAACTATTAATTAATTTATTGACGATTGAAATACCATTTAAAAATCTTTTAGAAGCGGAAATTTTGATAAGAGACTTTAATGCACGGTACAGACGCGAAGCTCACATCAAAAGATACTTTATAACACAATAGCGCTAGCCATACAATCCCATAGTCTGCTCTCCTACCGCAGGAAGAAATCTTTTATAACGCAGTTTGTCGGTACAAAAGATACTTTATAACACAGTATCTTTTGAGGTGAGCTTCGCGTGTGTCGCCCGCTTAACCATTTGGGTTTATCGCCTTTGTGTAGGTTTTTGGTCCTAATGAACATTGATTGATAATTTTTTTGTGTTATTCCTCTTTTCAATTAAAACTCAGTAAATGAAATACATTTTTCTGAACATGGCCGAATACTAAAAACTGTTTTTGAATGGTGATGTTACTACGGTGATTTTACTGGTGATGTTCAAATGATATTACTACAAATAAATATTAAAATTTAGAATGAACACATAAAACATTGGAAAAATAAAACACCTGTTATATTTTTAACTGAAAACAGTACTTAAATCGAGGATAACGTAAAAAAACACTAATTTTATCATACAAATATATATAATAAACAGTTTTATCACCTCACTTTTCTAACATTTCATAAAAAATATTTTTAAAAAATTAACTAAGTTTACGATTTGGCAGGTGAAACTGTGTCTACAAAATAAGTATTTTTATCTATTTCTATGGAAAACTTCGAACAGAAATGTGAAGCGTGGTTTATTATAGATATTCTCCTTTTTGCTTTAGGGTTGTCACCAGAACAACAACGGAGTTATAACGATTTCTGTGGTACCAAACGCATTAGCTTGAAAACAAGCTTCTTGAACTTGACTGCTATGCTTATATTATCGTGAAAACAAGCTATGGGGTGGTCCGAGTGGTTAAGGTTGATTTAAAATACTAGGAGGACCCCAAATTCCAGCTTCAGAGTCCAATGCTTTAGGAAAGAAATACCATTTACTCTTGACCACCTTCAGAACGGATTTTGTTTATTTTTGTCAAATAGAAATATATTTTTATCGTATTGTAATATATGTAACTTCTATCATGTCCCAAATAAGATGAGAAATTAACTTGGGGATGGTAAGAAAAGACGTCGTGAACAAAGATAATATGTCCTGTCTGCAAAACACATTCCAAAACGACCAAAACGGACACAAATCCCGAACGTTTTCTTATATTTGAAATGCAACTTACTGACTGTCGGTGTACTGATCGCAGACTGCAAACATTCCTTCTTCACACCCGGGAGGTAGATATCTATATCCCTATACGGCATTTCACCTCCACCCTCTTCCTTGGGCCCGGGTTCCACCTTGATGGAAACACTCACTGGGTTGGGAAGATCCATGGCCTTCTGTGATAGCGTTGCGATTAAATAAAATTATGGTTATTGGTGCCAGATAAAAATATATTTGACCTGTAACAGAGCATAAGTAAATTAATCCTATTAATAATGATAATAAAATTATTTTATTTTTACGTTATTAATTCGTTCGAAAAGATCTAAATATTGGACAAGTAGATTGATTCAGATCTTTAGGGTGGGTTTTTTCATTTACCGAGAATGCTAACTGCAATGCTAATTGTAAAAGTTTATGGTAAAAGTCATAGAAATGAGTTTTTTCATTTGACATTTACCGTTTACTTTTACCTACAATCTTAAGCGAGTGCGAAACGACCAAGCCGCTTGATGGCAAGCACGTAGTTTCTTTTCTATGGCACTTTGTGACAAGCCTTTTGACCGTCTCCAAAGCTTGCTTGCGGCTTTCTCACAAGCATTGCGCAATACTACGTGCTGGCTGTGGGCTTGATGCTAATTTATATTTTTTCGGGAATAGACAAACGAGAATAGATAAATAAGTACCCATAGACAAAAAACATTACGATGAGTGGTGATTATATGGGACTGCGAGACGACCAAGCGGCTTGATGGCCAGCACGTAAATTTGTTATCTATTATTCTCTATGCTTTTAGGCTTGCCGCGGCGCATCAAGCCTCTCCTTCAAGCCTGGCCACGCCTTCGGTGATTTCGTGGCGGTCGAAAGGGGGTTGAAAGTGAATTTTGTGCGAAATGGAATATAACAAAGACAAAGCATTCTTTATTGTGTTATAATAAATTTTATATATTAATATTGTAATATAACATTAATTAGTAAAGTAAGGACAATTATTTTTCTCCATTTCTCAGATGTTTATTTATTTATTTAGGAAAATCAACAGATTGTTTACATCATTTAAAATAAAATTAAGAATACAAAGAAAATCTAAACAGATTTTCACATTACTATAATTATAATTAAAAAAAACTAAGTGGGCTGACATAATATTTACAAAAAATACAACATTGTGAAATTAAATAAAAATTAAAAGAAGATGTAAGAACATAAATAAATAACAATTTAAAGTTAACATATAAACTGCTTAATAAATTTCAAATCATAATGTTTGGAAATATTCTTTTAAAAAACACAAGACCTGTACAATTTAACACATTTAATTAAGACAATAGCAGTTTCGTTATTATTAAACATTTAAGAAAATATTAAATTATTAACACCAGTAAAAAATCATTTTAAACTCCATGGATATTGAAATTGGACGGCGTTAATAGAATCGCATAAATAAGTGTTCTAAAAGTGACCTAACTACAATTTAAACTTTTAAATTTTCGTTTCGCACTCGCTTTAGATATTACGTATCGTGTAAAACAATTATATAAATCATATAAAGCAGGCAGCTATTGTTTCTGTGTTCAATTTGTCCATTTCTGGGTTCAATTCAAGAAATCCATTGATTTTTAAAGAAAATATTGTACATCAAATTCAATAATGTTATTTTTAAGTTCTGCAAGTATTTTAGTTTTTTTAAATATTATGAAAACTGTTTCGGCTTTCAATGTCATTTTTAAATTGTAGTTAGGTCACTTTTAGACCACTTATTTATGCGATTCTATTAACGCCGTCCAATTTCAATATCCATGGAGTTTAAAATGATTTTTTACTGGTGTTAATAAATTAATATTTTCTTAAATGTTTAATAATAACGAAACTGCTATTGTCTTAATTAAATGTGTCAAATTGTACAGGTCTTGTGTTTTTAAAAAAAATATTTCCAAACATTATGATTTGAAACTTATTAGGCAGGTTATATGTTAACTTTAAATTGTTATTTATTTATGTTCTTACATCTTCTTTTAATTTTTATTTAATTTCACATAATGTATTTTTTGTAAATATTATCTCAGCCCACTTAGTTTTTTTATTATTATTATAGTAATGTGAAAATCTGTTTAGATTTTATTTGTATTCTTAATTTTATTTTAATTGATGTAAACAATCTGTTGATTTTCCTAAATAAATAAATAAACATCTGAGAAATGGAGAAAAATAATTGTCCTTACTTTACTAATTAATGTTACATTACAATATTAATATATAAAATTTATTATAACTCAATAAAGAATACTTTGTCTTGTTATATTCCATTTCGCACAAAATTCACTTTCAACCCCCTTTCGACCGCCACGAAATAACCGAAGGCGTGGCCAGGCTTGAAGGAGAGGCTTGATGCCCCGCGGCAAGCCTAAAAGCATAGAGAATAATAGAAAACAATAGATAACAAATTTACGTGCTGGCCATCAAGCCGCTTGGTCGTCTCGGAGTCCCATTACAGCTACGCAATCGTGCTGTCAATGCTAATTGCGAAGTAAAAAATGGCTGCCATTGCCAAAGTGACAGTTCAGAGTTGAGTTTGTTTTTTGTTGTAGTTTTTTTACAGTATTTTTGCTATTATCTATTATCAAAATGTTTACGACCAGTGACAGTTCATCAAGTTCTGATGATGAAGTTATAATGAATTATAGGTAAATATTGGATATAGATGGAAACGGTTAATACGCACTTTTTTTTGAAAAACTCTTTTGACTCGCCTTAATTACATTAAAAGACAACTGTTTGCATTGGGGGCAGTGGAAAATATTTAATTTTAAATTTCAATTACGTAAAATTAAAATTAGCTTTCGTTCTGTGAAATGTGACCGACATTTTCAAAATTTTTTGTCAAACGTCATTTTGTTATGTTAGTATTCTTGATACTATACGAAAAACAACGAGCGGCTAGATTTTTTTTTTTTTTAGTGTTAAAAAAATAACATTTCGCCTAATTAGTACCTACCTAATACGCATGCATTGTGATTAAAATTTATTAGCTTGCATTTTTTCTTACCCCAAAATTTAAATTTTTTATGACTATTTCTGTGATGATATAGCGCCTGCTCGTGTCAAGGCAAGAAAAGCATCCCAGTTTTCAAGTATTTTAGCGGCTACGCTAGGTTTGTGTAACATGGTTTGTGATACAAAAGAAAGTGCCCCCTTTATAGCGCCTGCTCACGTCAAGGCAAGAAAAACATCCCAGTTTTTTTGTCCTGTGCTAGGTTTGCGTAACATGGTTTGTGATACAAAAGAAAGTGCCCCCTTTATAGCGCCTGCTCACGTCAAGGCAAGTAAAACATTCCAGTTTTCAAGTAGTTTAGCGGCTACGCTAGGTTTGTGTAACATGGTTTGTGATACAAAAGAAAGTGCCCCCTTTATAGCGCCTGCTAACGTCAAGGCAAGAAAAACATCCCAGTTTTCAAGTAGTTTAGCGGCTCCGCTAGGTTTGTGTAACATGGTTTGTGATACAAAAGAAAGTGCCCCCTTTACAGCGCCTGCTCACGTCAAGGCAAGAAAAACATCCCAGTTTTCAAGTAGTTTAGCGGCTACGCTAGGTTTGTGTAACATGGTTTGTGATACAAAAGAAAGTGCCCCCTTTATAGCGCCTGCTCACGTCAAGGCAAGAAAAACATCCCAGTTTTCAAGTAGTTTAGCGGCTACGCTAGGTTTGTGTAACATGGTTTGTGATACAAAAGAAAGTGCCCCCTTTACAGCGCCTGCTCACGTCAAGGCAAGAAAAACATCCCAGTTTTCAAGTAGTTTAGCGGCTACGCTAGGTTTGTGTAACATGGTTTGTGATACAAAAGAAAGTGCCCCCTTTATAGCGCCTGCTCACGTCAAGGCAAGAAAAACATCCCAGTTTTTTTGTCCTGTGCTAGGTTTGCGTAACATGGTTTGTGATACAAAAGAAAGTGCCCCCTTTATAGCGCCTGCTCACGTCAAGGCAAGTAAAACATTCCAGTTTTCAAGTAGTTTAGCGGCTACGCTAGGTTTGTGTAACATGGTTTGTGATACAAAAGAAAGTGCCCCCTTTATAGCGCCTGCTAACGTCAAGGCAAGAAAAACATCCCAGTTTTCAAGTAGTTTAGCGGCTCCGCTAGGTTTGTGTAACATGGTTTGTGATACAAAAGAAAGTGCCCCCTTTACAGCGCCTGCTCACGTCAAGGCAAGAAAAACATCCCAGTTTTCAAGTAGTTTAGCGGCTACGCTAGGTTTGTGTAACATGGTTTGTGATACAAAAGAAAGTGCCCCCTTTATAGCGCCTGCTCACGTCAAGGCAAGAAAAACATCCCAGTTTTCAAGTAGTTTAGCGGCTACGCTAGGTTTGTGTAACATGGTTTGTGATACAAAAGAAAGTGCCCCCTTTACAGCGCCTGCTCACGTCAAGGCAAGAAAAACATCCCAGTTTTCAAGTAGTTTAGCGGCTACGCTAGGTTTGTGTAACATGGTTTGTGATACAAAAGAAAGTGCCCCCTTTATAGCGCCTGCTCACGTCAAGGCAAGAAAAACATCCCAGTTTTCAAGTAGTTTAGCGGCTACGCTAGGTTTGTGTAACATGGTTTGTGATACAAAAGAAAGTGCCCCCTTTACAGCGCCTGCTCACGTCAAGGCAAGAAAAAGATCCCAGTTTTCAAGTAGTTTAGTGGCTACGCTAGGTTTGTGTAACATGGTTTGTGATACAAAAGAAAGTTCTCCCTTTACAGTGCCTGATCACGTTAAGGCAAGAAAAACGTCCATGGTTTGTGATACAAAAGTGAATGTATTATTTAAAAAAAAATTATTACTAAAGAAAAAAGCATGTTATTTTTACTTCATTTTATTTCCTAAACTCCGGTTCCTAAATTAGTGCTTACCTAATACGACCAGATTTCGTGTATCTTCAAAATCTTCTAGCCTCTCGTTATATATAAAAATGTATCAGGAATTCCAACATACCAAAGTGACAGTTATTACAAAATGGGCAACATTTCTCAAGACGAAGCTAATTTTAATTTTACGTAATTGAAATTTAAAATGAAATATTTTCCACTGCCCCCAATGCAAATAGTTGTCTTTTAATGTCATTAAGGTGAATCAAAAGAGTGTTTTAAAAAAAAGTGCGTATTAACCGTTTCCATCTATATCCAATAATTACCGAATTATATGACTCGACGCGGCGACATAACATACGTCGGAATTTCTACCTAATGGAAGATCATGATTACATTTGCCGATTTCGTATCAATAAGGAAACTGCTCGACTTTTAACTACATTAATTGCAGATATGATATTTTTTCCCACTGACATGTAAGTAATGTATAATAAAATGAAATTACAAACATTTTACAAAAATTTATTCAAATTATATCACGTAAATAAAATTATAATTACTTTCTTTCTCTCCTTAGGAATAATGCGGTCAAACCATCTGAACAGTTGTTATTGGCTTTGCGGTTTTATGCTACTAGGTCAATGCAAAGGGTACTTGGAGATATCGCAAATGTACACAAAAGTCCAGTATGTAAAATCATTTTCAATGTGTCGAAGGCCATAGCGTCCCTCAATAAAAATTTTATATCAATGCCAAGAAGTGACGCTGAAATGATAGAAAATAACATAAAATTTCATCAATTGGCCAAATTCCCAAAAGTTATAGGAGCCATCGATTGTACCCATGTACCAATAACATCTCCAGGTAAGTAAGCTTTTGGTGTATTTATTTAACTGTATTTTAAGTGTAACAAGTAAGATTAAGAAAAGGCGCTCTGATGGTTTGGGCATGCAGAGCGAATGAATGAAGAAAGAAGGAAAAGAGAAGAAAGGAGAACATATGACGCAAATGTGAATGGTGGAAGAAGTCCGGGATGCCCGAGGAAGACGTGGCATGATCAAGTGAATCAGATACTTAAGTCATGTCAGAAGTCAGAATAATATAGGATTATGAATGAATGTAAATGAGGCCAGGAGTGTGTGCCAAGACCGAGTTTTTTGGTAGTCCGCCCTCTCTGCCTTCCCCTGGCGAAAAAAAAGGCGTGGTGGTTAGTTAATACAATTTGTATTTAACAAAAAATATCAAATAATAATCACATTTTGTATACGTAGATCTAATAATAAAACAGTAATATTTGGTTTTCGTATATATTTATGCAATCGGAATATACTACAAAGATTTTGTAATTTCAGGTGGAGAAACAGCGGAGCTATACAGAAACCGTAAAGGTTATTTCTCATACAATGTCCAAACAATTTGTAATTCTGATCTTTTAATTTTGGATATTGTATGTAGATGGCCAGGAGCTAGCCATGACAGCACCATTTTTAATGCTAGTAACATTAAAGGCAGGGTGGAGAATGGAGATTTTGAAAAAACGTAATTTTGGGAGATGGGGGTTATGGCGTGCAGCGCTACCTTTTAACACCTCTTAGAAATCCAATTACACCAGGGCAGGAACTGTATAATAGATGCCATATTCGCACCAGAAACCCAGTAGAGCGTTCATATGGTGTCTGGAAGAGACGTTTTCCCTGCATTGCGATCAAACTAAGATTAAGCCAGAACAGAATCGAAAGTGTCATACTTGCCACCGCAGTTTTGCATAACATTTGTTTGAAAAAAAATATTCCGGAGGTAGATCCAGAAATAAATGTTGATCTCGATAGATTCCGTATGGATAATAATCAAGGCGGTGGCAGTAGTGCGTCGACCACCTCTGGAAGCAATGCTAGGGTAGCACTCATTCTTTCCTATTTTGACCAGTAAGTATTTATTCCTTATACCCTTTAATTTATTTATGTACATAGATAAACACTTTCTTACAGCATTCCATTAATTGACCCTTTTCAGGTTTTCATTTACTTACATAAATTAATTAGAAATTGGAGAAGATGTTGGATATGTAGATGTATAAACGTGGAGGAAGGAGGGGAGGTTTATATGAGCATGAGTGTAAAGCTGTCCTCTCTGCCTACCCCAATAGGGAGATGGTGTGTACCGTGTATGTATATATTTTTTTTTCAGGTTGGCTGCCAGAGACACAATATGAAAACTCACTGTACGTCAACTTAAAACTCATGTACACTGTGCACATCGTATGGAATATGAAATAATTTCAGGGGCTTATAGAAATGAAAATATACATAGTTAAAACAAATACAATAAAAGAATTTATTAATTATTTAATTGTTTTTCTAAGAGAAGTATTTCTATTTTTTTTTCTTTTTTTCTAAATCGAAAATTTCCATTTCAGCAGCATGTTTCAGGTCTTCATTTTCTTTTTTACGTTTTAGAACTTGGATCTCCGTTTTTATTTTATCTGCCTTTAGTTGCATAAGGTCTGTGCAAACAGACAGCCTGGTCTGCTTCGGAGGCGTTTTTTTTGGAAACCTCTTTCGAATATCTGGAACAAGAATAAACGTTGCTATTTTATTTTTTGGATTCATAAATCAATTCAAATTTTTATTGATTAAAATGTTTCCACTTACTTCTCAAAGGAGTTTCTGCTATTAAATCATCTTTGTTTATTGTATCTGTCTGGTCCACATCTGTCATTGATCCAGATAGCTGATGACATGTAATGTCCATCCCAGGATTTACTTCTGAAATCAAATAATAATTATGTACTGATATATATTTTTCGCAATCTGGCGGAGAAACAGTTTTCTGGTTTAAAGAAATTATGACAGTTATTGGGAGCAAGTCTTTAACGGGACAGTTGGTAATTGTAGATTGCAATTTGTGGGTAACTAAATCAAATGTTTGACCGCTTGGGCACATAAGCTTGTTTTCACGACAATTTAACGTAGGTAGACATAGGAATGACGTATGCCCCGGACCTGAGTTATTTTAACTGCTTGACCATAAGGACCTCAAGCATTTATGGAACGTATTTACAATATCTACAAATTTGTTAACATACATAAAAAAAGAGAATTTCTTACCTGAACCCATGAGTTCCTGTACAATTGATATTTTTTCTTCATTCAATTTTACTTTATTTATGTTTGATGTGGCTGAAAAGATTAATAATATTTATATAAAAACCAAACTGGCATTTTTTTAAAAAGATATAACCTTTGTTAACTTTATATAAAAATAACTGTATAAACTGCCTGCAAAACATGACGAAATAATGAGACAACAGTATTCATCACCACCATCACACCGTGGCAAAAGATAATCGACATTACTGCATCTTCACACCACATCATACTATATACAATTTCCTTTAGAAAATGACATGTCTATGAGAACTTACAATCTCCATCGTATGTTGACGAAATCCCCACAATGGATTCCTTCATGATGCTGGAAATCCATTCCGAAGTGTCCGACATTGGCGGAATGGGAGGTCCACCACCTGTTTTCTGTTGGGATTGTTTTTGCTTTCCAGCATCCTAAAATATACAAAACATTTTTTTTTTTCAATTATAAACAAGTGAAATCATCGTGAAACAATGAGAGCTAACATCAAATGAGTAGTGATTGCAATACCTTTCTAGCAACGCGCTTTATATAGTCCCACTTATATTTCAGCTGCTTCATTGTCCGGAGAACATTTGTTGATGCATTGAACTCACTGGTTAACGTGATCCAGGCTTTTTCCTTGTCACGCGAGCCCAATGCATCAGTTCTCTTGGACAGAATCACTGATCTATATTTTTCTATCAATTCTTTAAGCAAGTCGATTTCTTTCGCTGAAAAATTGTTTCCACGTTCGCTGCAAACATGTATACATTGGTTATGTATTGAAAAATAACTATTAATACTCATATAATTGCATTTTTACTTACTTTTCGACAACAACACTCATGATTATCAGTTAAATCACAAAATGTACACAAACCGATGCAACCACAGACAACGCAATGCGTATAGAATTCAGAGAATGTTTTACATTTATTGCGTGAGTTGCCACATGAAAAAAATATATGAACAGTTCCCAATACGAAAATGTGGGAATAAGATTAGTTATCATGCTGTCATCCCTGTTTACCTTTACTTAGAAGTTGGGGTAATGAAAAAACTCATTTTGCCGTAAATGTCAACTGTACTGCTAAAGTAACTGCAAACTGCACAGCTAAAAGTAAAGGTAAATGAAAAAACCCACCCTTAAAATCTACGAAGTCTCTGGAACTCAATTAAGATGGTCGTTGCCAATTTCCTTACACAAAATACAACCGAAATAGGTCCGGAAATCTTCTCGAAGTTTTTTCTCGCAAAATAAAGTCAATACGCGCCCTAACAGCCTTCGCCCTACCACCATATTTTACTAAATAGAATGGCTTACTTACTTAATACTCGCTTCACCGAACAATCAGTGCAAACTCTCTCTTGACCCTATTCCGACGAGGTTGCTAAAAAAGTGTTGCAATGAAACATCTTCCTTTAAATAGTTTACTTGGCTGTAATGTACAAACAGCATGGCGCCCAGATTAACTAACATATTGCACTATCCACAATAGAATGTGAGAATAAGTCATGTGACATATTATTTGACTAATAAAAGGCCTTTTCAAGCTTCTACACAGCCCAGAGATAAAAATTTAACAATACAGTCATAAGTCATTCCTTTCACATATAATATTTCAATTTGTAACATCGTGGTTTGCCTAAAATATCATGCTACCTTCACTAATCATATAATACATACTTATCATAGCATAACCACTTTAATTGGTACAAATTAAGGGGTTTAGGTCTGATTTAGTGAATATAACATAAACCTACTTACGTACAAGGCAAAGCGCGGCAGTCACTTCCAATACGTTGAAGAAACTTCACTAAAAAGTAGAAGTACAACAATTTGAATAAGTTCGGAATAGAAATATGATGGTCACTGAAGTGACAAAAAACTGTACAAATGTAACGCAAACATTGTGCAGTTGATTCAATATTACTTAAGCGGATGACATTCGGTATTCTGCAAATTCTCAGGCGATGGAAACGTCACCTTACAAGAATGCATAGATAATATTTTTTACTCAGAAGGTGCAATAACTTTTCCATAGACAAAATACTAACGAAGAAAATAATTATTAAAGACAGTTCCTACTTTTAAGAACCGCGTATTCATTTACTATTAAGAGGGTATTACCAGAGAATACCGGAAATTAGTCCCCTTTTAAATCAAATTCTAGATGAATTGACTATTTTTAACAAAAAAACATAAATTGATTTTGAAAGATTGTTATTTTATCTGGTGCACGCAGTTTTAAAATTTGGAAAAACTAAGCGCCTCCGCCCACTGAGGCAACTGAAAACTCTCAACTGCCAAGTGTCTTTGTATGACAATGTGATGGCCCGCAAACTTCACAATCATTCTTCAATCATCAATGGTAACGCAAGCGGTGACTCGCGACTGTCACTTCTGATTGCCCTGGGCGGCCGTTGCTAGTTTCCAGCTGTCAGCTGATTATTCTTCATCTATGGTTAAACAAGCTTTTTGACCAATCAAGACAGAGAAAACAGCCGGTTTTAGTTGGTTTTCAGTTGCCTCAGTGGGCGGAGGCGCTATGTGTATTTTTAAGATACTAGGTTACACCGTTGGTCATTGGCAGATTTGTTCATTTTTCAAACGATAGATTCTATTAAACAACACAAATTTCAAATCATATAATCACATAACAAAATAAATCATTACATAATCTAGTCAACACAGTCTTAATTTTTTTAATTTTAGTTAAATTAAAATCATTAAAAAATAAATCCGAGAATGTGTTTTGTGACAAAAATAACTCAGTTTTTCTATTTATTTAAGGTCTTACAAACTAAAATATATAAAAAAAATTTGCACCCTTATTTTGTTTAGACATTATTGAAAAATCATAAATATTTATGACATAAAATACTTACAATAAGTACAAGATATTTAATAATTTATCATCGTGCGTTTTGAGAAATTTTATTGCTTACTTGAAAGCAGGTATATATAATAAAGTAAGTTCTTAATGAAATAAAAAGACATTAAATTTTTAATTAAAAAAAATTATACGGGGAATGATCGATCTTTCTCATTGGAACCTTCCCGTACAGTTGTAAGCATTTTTAAACTTTTATTCTCAGCCGCTGGTCAATCACAAGCTCCGTTTATAATAGGAATAGTCTGTAATCCGTATTTGATAAGCCCTAGGCCGTAGAAGTTGGAAGGTAGGAAATCTGTGTATCCGTTTATAATTAGATGGCAATAATCTGTTAGTTTTTTTCCATAACCGAAAAGATGGTTCCTTCCACTTTATATTTTACTGTTATTGATTGCAGAAAGCTTAGATATATTATAAGCTGAAATGTATGCATTTTCGATCGATAGTATAATAGTATTGTACAAATATTTACGCGGAGTTTGGATATTTTACCGAATTTTATATAATATATTTGCCGAAGGCGAAAGTGATCTAATAAATAATAATGAATATAAGTGACTTCTTAGGTCAAACAATCGAACTTCAATGGGCGTATTCTATTCTATTCCTAGTCCAATTATAAAAGACAACTAAAATATTACGGATTACGACACTGACCTATTCTCATTGCTTATTCCTATTATAAAGTGGACTTTACTTTTGTGTGGTAGTGTTAGGCGCTCCGCCCACTGAGGCAACTGAAGACCAACTAAAACCGGCTGTTTCTCTGTCTTGATTGGTCAAAAAGCTTGGTTAACCATAGAAGAAGAACAATCAGCTGACAGTTGGCAACTATCAATGGCCGCCCAGGGCAACCAGTAGAGCAAGTCGCAAGTCACCGCTTGCGTTACCATTGACAACGGGGTTTTGTGTGATTGTGTATGTGCGGGCCATCACATTGTCATACAAAGACAGTTGGCAGTTGAGAGTTTTCAGTTGCCTGAGTGGGCGGAGGCGCTTACGCTTCCATGTTTGGACGAGGATCATTATTAATCTGATTTAAAAAAAGAGAAATAATTAAAAGATGCTATGAAAGTTAGTTGTTAGACATATATTCTAGAAATACAAATAGCAAGGTTAAATTATTAACCCATTTACGGCCGCCGTACTCTATTGAGTACAATTACATTTTATATAAATACCAAATATTAATAAGGCTTATATTATTTCTTTTATTTAAAATCAATAGAGGGTAATATTGCTTATTTTATTATAATAACTTAAAGTGGGTATTTTTAAAATTTGTGTGACTATTATTTACTTAAAGTTGCAATTCTAAAGATAAGTATTTTCTATCATCATTATTTTTTTTATTCAATGGGCAAATATCACGTTCTGTGCAAAATATGATGAGATATATTCTTGTTTATAATAATTGTAATCGTTTACCGATTTTTTTTGTATTGTGTCTGACTTTTGTGAAGATTTCTAGAAGGGTACTCGTTTGAGTACAGTGGACCACATGGGTAAATAAAATATGACATATTTTTTGTCAGATAAGTTAAGTCAAACGATGAGTTTCAACGTCACTACTGACCATGATGATCTTGAGCAAGCCGTTCATGCTCTTTTAGAGGACAGTGATGATAATGGCGAATATGACTTGGCGATCATACCACCCAATCCTAGCGCCGTCACCGAAGAAGAAGAGGATGCACAGGAGACCATGGAAAATCACACAAAACCAAGAGATGTACCTGGATATATCGAAGTTAATGTTAACAACGAAGACGAACTTTCTAGGGATGGTGATAGCAGGGATGAGGAACCACTAGCTGTAAAACGAGTACGACGACAAAACTCCTGTTTCGCGCAAATGTACACCAACTTACTACTTCAGCTCTCAAGAGACTACAGATATAACAGATAATCAAGATGCTGTAAAAGAAGAACTCAAAGATTTTACTCCTATTCAGGCATTTGATAAGTTATTTGACGAAAAAATTGCGCAACTAATACTTGACACTAGTAGTTTATATGCCCCCTAAAACAATAGGCACTCGTTATAACTGCAGTGTTCGGACCTGAAAAATTTATTGGTAAGTATATTGATATTGTTGGGGTATCATACATTTCCTCGTGAATCTTTGTATTGGTCGTTAGATGAAGAGAAGTTGGTGTCAAGAGCAAGGACAAAATGTTCAAAATTAGATATTTAGTTAACAAACTTATGAGAAAATTCAACCGGTGGGGTGTTTTTCACGAATATATTTCTATCGACGAATCGATCGTCTAATATCATGGACATCACCCAGCTAAACAATTTATTCGTGGGAAACCATTACTATAAACATTGGGTAGCGGCAAGCTCATGTGGGTACTGTTATAGCTTCGATTTCTATTGTGGAAAATCCCGTAATGCAACCACTGAGCCTCTTGGTTCTAGGGTTGTGAAGTCAATACTTTAAAAACTGCACACCAATCTATCAACCATAAGGTGTTTTTTGATGAGTACAAAAGACATTAAAAACAAGACAGAGCAGCATTTAATCATAGGTTTGACAAAACCAATAAACTACTATTGGTTAGATGGAAGGATAATAGTGTTTGTATCATGGCCACTAACTATGACATTATTGAACCCGAGGGTCTTATATGGCGAAGGTGCCCAATAAAGAAAGAAAAGGTAGGTAGATGTGAAGATTCATCTGCTATTCCAGGAGTTGATCAATTGGATCAATAAAGCAAAAGCAAGCTTGGCGCTTGCATCTACTAAGGAACAAATATCCCGTGGTTCAAATTTTGTTTCGACGCAGTATTGCTCTCTACTATTTGCGGCAAGAAACACAAAACGGATCAACCATCTTTGTCTTTGGTCGAGAGCTTACTCCAAGATGGCTCGGGATCTATTTAAAAAAAAACAGCTTCGATGTGTTGTTTACCACTCAAGGAGTCCGCTAGGAGTATAAGAAATGTCTAAAGATCCTTTTCTTGATTTAAGATTCCTTACTATGAAAAATTTCACCTGTGGCCAGTGTACTCAATCGAGTACACCCCCTCATGAACTACAAAAAATATTTTTTTTCAATATATTTTTTTTAAATTTTGTATTTCTTACTGCTTTACTTATATATTATATTTTATTCATTAAGTAGTTAAGTGAGACTAACCCTAAGTTAACCCATGGCCAAACGTAAATTAAAAATATACTTTGTGGTTATCCATTTTATAATTTAATGAAACAATATAACTGAGTTACAACCACTGATTTATTTAGTTAAACGCCGACCGGTTTCAGAACAACCGTTCCTTCCACAGGGCAAACATATAATATATAATAAGGAACGGTTGTTCCGAAACCGGTCGACACAAGTATTTGTTTCACATATTTTTGTGTAGGTTTACACAAAAATATGTTCTTGATGACAAGCAGAAATATTTTATTTTATTTTTCAAATGTTTCAAACCCGCGTCATCGTCAATTTTACAGCGAGTGAATGTCAAATAAACTTTTTTAATAACTAACGCCAACTATTTGTGAGAAAATATACTTAAATTATGTAGAATGGAGTGTGAATAAAAATTAAGGGTAATACAAGAGAGAGTAGTACAATTTCGCATTTTTTATATATGCATGATATATAATTATTTTCTGATTCTGAATCAAATTTAGAGAAAATGATAAAGGTAAATAGTTTTAAATTTTTCAGATGATATTAAAATGACTTTTGGTTTAGATAAATGTAGAACGATCCACATAGAGAAAGGCAAAATTGTAGATGGAGACGAGGGTATATTTAGATATTTCAAAATTAAAAGTATGAAAGGGGATGAAGTTTATAAATACTTAGGATACCCACAATTGAATAGATTAGATCATACTAGTATTAAAAATGATATTAGGATTAAATTTCAAACTAGGATCAGAAAAAAATTAAAATGCAATCTATCTGCTAAAAATTTAGTAAAGGCGATAAATAGTTGGGCAATGCCTTTATCAACGTACTTATTTGGCACAATTAAATGGTCCAATACAGATTTAGATAGCTTAGAAGGATTAATTAGAACTACGTTAACAAAGGTTAATTGCCATCATCCAAATTCAGCTATAGAACGAATTAATTTACTGAAAATTTTAGGAGCTAGAGGTATAGTCAAAATAACTTCTTTGAAACACAATCAGGTAGAAATTTTAAGAATTTTTTTCCATAGGAAAGCTTATAGCTCAGAAATGCAATAAAATAATTTGCAAGGCAGATAGAAACATTACACCTTTAAATGTATACGACGAAAATGCCAACATTTTTATAAATATCAAACAGGAATTATTAGATTCCTGGTCAAATAAAATTATTCACGCAAAACACTTCAATTATCTCAACCAAACGCATGTTGACAAACTTTCGTCAAACAAATGGTTGAGTATTGGAGATTTGAGCGCAGAAATACAAGGATTTATGGTTGCAATTCAAGATAGAGTCATTAATACTAAAAATTATAGGAAGCATATAATCAAAGACACAAATCAAATTGATGATTTATGTAGAAATGTATGGCTTTTCCGGAAACTATAGAACTTATTATATCGGGATGTTCTGTATTAGCGCCGTCCGAGTATATGTACATTTAGGCACAATCAGGTTTTAAAAATAATTCACCAAAGTTTGGTAATTAAACACAACTTGATTGATTTTCATAATATAGTACCATATTATGAATACGAACCAAATTAATTTTTAGAAAATAATTTCTTTAAAATACACTATGATAAAAATATACTAACAGACAGACAATTTAGTCATAATACACCCGTTGTAGTTTTACATGACAAAATTAAAAAAATAACTCATATTATTGATGAAGCTATTGCAAATTTCTGTAATATTGAAAAATCTGTTTCTGAAAAAAAAGAAAGTATACAGATTTAGAAAATGAAATTAAAAGAATTTTGCTTTCTCAGACTATAAAAATATTACCATTTGTTATTTCGGCTACTGGCATTATACCTAGCTCTCTCATTAAAAATTTTGGCATATTAGATTTGTAGCGGTCTACCTATATTGCACTGATTATTTCTGCACGGCCGTCTGTACCTTCTACCTCGCCACGCATTATAATTTTGACCACCTTCTGGAAAGAGCTCGAATCTGCGACACATAATACACAGCGCTGCGCCGCAATATCGAGAAACTTCTCGCATGTGCATGTTTGACCTACCTTCTGTGTATTTTCGGGTCGGCCTATATAAGGACTCGAGCAAGCCAAGTCAGTCAGTCGATCTTAAAGACTCGCGAGCAGCATTCGTTCCGCAACGGGCCGTGGGCACGTCGGCAGTTCTCAGGTCGGAATAATCTTACACAATTGTAAATACGGTGCATATGTAAAATACTGTACATTTGTAAATACATCATCATCATCCTCGCAATTATTATTCCGACCTGAAGCACGCGAAGATATCACATCCTACCGATATCTCCTCTTCCAACTGGAGGCCACAAATCTCTTCATCATAGGAGATTCGCATACCGCCTCTAAAGATTTGTCAAAGAATTTGTATATAAAAATGCAAAAATCAGTCATTTTAGGATTACGAAAGATTTTTCAAATATTTATATTGAGGAATCAGTAGGATTTATCGGTCAAATTACGAATTCTACAGAGCCTAACCCTCTGATATGAAAATTTCTGGAGTCAGTGAATTATTTTCCCATTTGGTACTCTGGTATGTTAACATGTTGTTCTTGTATTGTTTTGTATTAATTATACTTATATAATACATTGCATGGCGTGGATTTACTAGATGATCTTGTGGAAAAGTGTGTGAAAGGGTTTAGTTTTTCCTGTGGGGAAAATTTAACCCGGTCATAAAGTCTGGTGACAAATTAAAAAAATATATATTATTACTTTTATAATGAAGATCAAAGCATAATCAAATAAAACAACTAACCATGTTTGAACCCCTGTTTATTAAAATCATATTAAAATGAATGGTTACTTCTTCTGTAACTCGCATCTTTGGAAAGAAGTCGAAACTCGTTCGCGCCCCATGCTACACAGTAATATCAAATTTAACTTGCAAGAAACATCATATTTCAAATAAAAATAATATAATCGTCGTCGACAAAAATAAACTGTGCTGTGTGCCATCATCTCGTGAAAGTGGAGCTGGGATCCTCAAAAAAAGGTAGGAACTACGATTCCCGTGTTCCACCATTCCCTTGAATGTGGCAGTAAAAACACAATCATTTATACCTTCTCCTTTTGGTGAGAAATTTACAGTCCACGGGTGTCACCGGACATTCAACATATACTAAAAATGAACAATAAGATACGAATAATAAGAACCTAACTGAAGACAAAATATATTACAATAACTAACTTGGTATCGCAAACCTCGTGGTGACAACTGGAAAAAGAAGAAAGGAATCGATCGTAGACATCTTTGGCGTTTGCCGAGTTCCCCAAAGATCTATCCAGTATTTTATCACTTTATCACTTTTATTATTTTATCACCGCATACTATGGATGCGGTGATAAAATGCGGTGATTACTGACACTATAATTAAGATTTTTTTTGAGTGAGTAAGTTTCTATGGCTGCGTAAGTGCAGTGTTAAAAGTGACTTGCGCGAGGAAGAATAGTTACAATGTGAACATAAATATGGTTTTTCTCCAGTATGGGTGCGTAAGTGCACTATTAAATGTGAATTGCGTGAGCAGGAGTAGTTACAATAGGAACATAAATGAGGTTTTTCTCCAGTATGGGTGCGTAAGTGCCTTGTTAAATCAGATTTGTTTGAGCTGGAGTAGTTACAATGGGGACATGAATGAGGTTTTCCTCCAGTATGGGTGCGTAAGTGTCTTGTTAAATGTGATTTCTCTGAGCAGGAGTAGTTACAATGGGGACATGCATGAGGTTTTTCTCCAGTATGGGTTCGTAAGTGCTTTGTTAAATGTGTTTTCTCTGAGCAGGAGTAGTTACAATGGGGACATGAATGAGGCTTTTCTCCAGTATGGGTTAGCAAGTGCTTTTTTAAATATCCCTTTTGAGAACACGAATAGTTACAGTAGGAACAGGAATAAGGTTTTTCTCCAGTATGGATGCGTAAGTGCCTTGTAAATTCTGACTTGTATGAGCAAGAGTAATTACAATGGGAACATGAATGAGGTTTATCTCCATGATGCGTTTTCAGGTCTGTTATCATATCTGAAACAGATGGGGGATAAATTTCAATACGTAGGTATCTCTAATGGAGGGTGCAAATATTTTAAACAATTTTAGATAAATCAAAATCGATTTTACCTGCAGCAGCCTCAATAATACTTTCAGAATGCTGTAAGCATTCCTTTTTAATTTCTGTCAGATCTATGTCTATTTCCTTATAAGGGATTGCCACTCCATCTTCTTCTCGGGGTCCTGGTTCTGTTTTGATGGGTGGAATCTCTACAGTAATGCTAACTGGAATAACAAAAAACAATGCATTGATAATATTAACTTACTTATATCATTGAAGAAGAAGATAACAATAATAATCTTTTTTTATATGAAATTAACAAGACACAGAAAAATAATAAAAGATAATAGTTGTATCTGGGACTCGAACCCAGAACCTCATGTCTAGCCGGGAATAACCTTCAATAGTTAAAAAAAGAGAGTTTTTCTTATAAAAAAATTAATTTAGTTTTTTTTTTTTTAAATTGGCTTTTACGTGTTTTCATTTTTGTTGGTAAGTTGTTCAGAAGTATAATAAAACGTATATTGTATGTAATAAATATTCACAAGAAATTATTATTTGTATTTATATTTCACAATGGTTCAATAGACCCTTCCAGGTAGAGAGACTAAGCTTTATTGAAGTTGAAAGAGCTGCTTACGATGTTATCGAAGTAAATCTACCTTATCTTCTCACATTCTTGTTAGCAATTAGTCAAACTACAAACGCGCATGGTGACGTAAATATTGGTGAAAAATTAGTTTATGGAAAATAATCGTTATCAATCAAATATCGAACATCTAAAGGAGAACACAAACTTCATAAATATATAATAGATATTTGTGTACATCTACATTTGGAAATCAAAGATTAGTAATACAGGCCAAAATCATAAATTTAGAAATAATTTTTTTAAATATAATTTTAACAACGAGGAACGATTTTAGTTTTCTGGTATATTTTTTTATCTTTTTTCCACAATTTTTACTCAATGCTCGGAACCATTATGTCAAATTTTTCAAGAGATTGTTGTTTCAACGCGTTTTTTTCATCACATCATTTCCTGGAACCAATTTATTGCGTTAAAACAGGATTGGGTGTTTTCCTAAAATATAAATGAACTAAATTTGAATTAAAATGTTACAGTTTTCCTGTATTATATTATACTATATTAATTTTGTCTGATTGCTTATAATGTCAAAAATTTGTTCTTATTGCGGAATTTATATATTATTCAAAAACTTCCCAGGGATTTTCCCCTATCAGCAATGGTAGGAAAGATGAAAGCTGGTATCACGTATCCATAATAGACAAGGTTTATACAGAGCAGACAGAAGGGACCATCTACAAAATGATATTGGAACACTTTCTCGGCAATCCTGATAAAATGATCGGCAATTGTCGAGCATTTAATAGAAACCGGCCATTACTTTGTCCTGGGAAGACTCAAAATGCATGGAGCACGTATAGTTACGGAGACAATTGATATTCACAAAAAAAATTAATTAATTTACTTATAAATAATACTCAATAGTTCTTGGTATTTGTTAATTGAAGGAAAATCGATTGTAACGTAGGGTAATTAAAGGAAGAAAATTAAATGCAGAAAAACATTTAAAATTATACTCTAAAACCAGCCTTAGAGTTTGGAACTGATGATATCTATCATGATAATTCTTTTGGCCGTGAAAATCTGTCTTGTCTGTGAAAAGATTCATAAACGGATATGAATTTCGAATATCTGAAATCAACTTTTAACATTATTTTAGTTTTGCAATGCAACTTACTGGCTGTAGAAGTACTCGCGGCATACTGCAAACATTCCTTCTTCACATCCGGGAGGTAGAAATCTATATCCCTATACGGCATTTCACCTCCACCCTCTTCTTGGGACCCTGGTTCCACCTTGATGGAAACACTCTCTGGGTTGGGAAGATCCATGGCCTTCTGTTATAGCGTTCCGGTTTAATATGATGTTTATCAGTTCCAGGCTCAAAATAAATTAATCCTGCAGCAGAACATTAATTGATAAATCCTATTAACGAGTGATAATAGAAGAGTCTTAAGTGATTACCGTAAAATAAAATGAATACAAAGTTATTTGACCTCATGCAACAAATTTATCAAATATCATGGTGGAGAGCAGATATACAAAAAAATTACCAGTGATAATGAATATTAAGATACATTATAAAGTAAGGAATGCTGCCAGTGAAAATTCAATATAAATTTAGGCATTAGAATGACGAGTGACATATTTCTATTAATTAAATGAGAAAACACAAGACATAAAAGTATGTTGAAATAATGGAATTAACTAACTGGAACCAACTTTTTTTTTCCGCTTAGAGTAAGTAAGGATTTAACCAACTAACTAATCCCTCGGTTGGCTTTTGTGACAGCGAATTTAAAACTAGAATGAACAACTCAATGTACTCGCGTCTCTCGCGTGTTAACCTGGTCGGAGTTGGATAGCTTACTAAAATTGTATCTCGGATGTTGTAAAATTTGGTATATTCTTATGATAAACTAGCATCAATTGGGGCTTAGGTCTTATTTAGTTAATATAACATGAACCTACGTACGAACAAGGCAAAGCGCAGCTGTCAGATTGAATATGTTGAAGAAACTTCACTAGGAAAGTAAAAGTGCAATAATTTGAATAAGTTCGGGATAGAAATATGATGGTCACTGAAGTGACACAAAACTATATAAATGTAACGCAATTAATACAATATTACTTCAGAAGAGCGATCAAAATCGGTATCGTAGAAAGACGCAGTGCGAAGGAAAAGACACCGTAAGAATGCATAAATAATTAAACACCCACAAGGTGCAATGACTTTTCCATAGACAACTAACTATCGAAGAAAATAATCAAAAAATAAAAAGTTTCTACTTTTGATAAACGCATTTTGCTATTTATTTTTGTATAAGATATCGACATTGTTGGTGATTGTTATACCCTAAAATATTAACAATGGCTAGAATTCACGGAAGGACCTTTGGAACTTAAAAACGTGCAATATTGGTTGCCGGGAATTTCGCCAGCCTAGGAATGTGACGGCTCGCCGACAAGGGAGCTTAGTAAAAATCAGTTATTGTACAAGGTCGGTAAACGACCATTAGAATTAGAAATCGCAGATGTCAACGGGGACATCAGACTCAAGGGAACCCTAATAAAATAGAAAGCTAGGGTAGAAGGCGACCCAACCCTAGGAACCAGTCGAAGCTCAGGGCAATAAAAATCTCTTTGACCAACGCGCCGATGCGCGACCATATGGTATCCTTACGAACGGGATTCTGTGGACTAGGGATTTTGCTACATTAATAGAATGTATTCGTGATTGAGCCTTTATATTAATTAAATGCATTGTTGTAAGATTGTTAGAATTAATCTAGATATAAGAACATCATTGTAATCTAGACTAATGTAATGTAGTTGAATTATCAAATTCAAAGCTACCGCCAATAATGATGTATAGACTCGCCACAAACGAGACTACTAGCGACATCTTGCGTTTAAGCTGACGACTAGTGGACGATCTCAGCGCCAGAAAATGATGACAGTTTGAGAAGCGGAACAAAGAGGAACTACAATAGTTCCTCAACCCTTCGGTAGGGGCCAACCCTCAGCACGAGAAGAAGCGGGAGTTCAAACCGAAGACAGTCGCCTTTTCACTTCCGACCAGGGGGGGTCGACTCCGACCATAATGTTGGTCCTTACTCATTGGTTCGTGACGTCATCGTAATATCATCGAAATGACCAATCTTTGGCATCTGGCGTCTATGGCAACAGGCATCTATGGTAATAAATGCCCAAAACGTCAAATCCAAAATCAGTTGTGCGTTGTTCAGGTTGTTCTTCGCCGACGTAAATATGCGTGAAAATAAATGGTAAATTTTTACCTAACCAGGACACGCTTAATATGCACTAAAAAAAAATAATATATATTGTAGTAGATAGATATTAACTAGTAGTAATCAATTCAGCAACCGGAATTGAAAAATAATGCATTTTAATACTTATTTTTAAACTTTCAAAATACGAAATGTCACTTTTCACCGACCGCCATGTTACGAATTAAGACGGTAAATACGAACTTTTAAAAGAAAACACACTACTTTTAAATTAAAGAAACCACTTCGTATAAGTTAGATAATAATAAATAATACATATTAATCATTATTTTGTTAGATTTAGAAACGCGAAAACTCGGTGAAAACCTCGATCGGTGCCATATCTGAGCGACCGACGCAAACGACGCACATTTCGCGAAGGCACTGCCAACCTAAAAATACAAATGCATTTGTTACCATAATTATAATTGATTGTAAAATGACAAACCTTAAACCCCAGCATCCCCGGCATATGGATAGTATGTAGTACTGGCCATTTTAAAAAACGAATGAATTCGTTTGGTGTGGTCCGGGAGGGTTCTCTTCCACAGAAATTCGCAGAGGTACCCTTCATAATGGATTTTGCTGCGTCCGTACCTCGGAACACCCGCCCGCACTTCCCTCCAGCACCGCTCTATGTTCTGCGTATGTACTCCGGTTGCTGGATCCACGAAGAATAAACTGTGATTAACATTGAGATGTATGAATCCTTCATGCTTCAGGCAATCGTACGCCTTCCAGCAATCGGAGACAATCGTTGTTCCCGGCAAAATATATTCTTTTATAATTTCAAGTAAAGTTTCTTTCGTTCGGTCCTTTACCGCGCAAACGAACATTTTTTTTGTGCCTCGCTCAAATCCTCCGAAAATCCAGGTGCCATCAATCCTCCTTCCTCTGTTATATTTCCGCTTCCCTATCTTGGCCTCGTCAATTTCGACAGTGACGCCGACGCCGCCAATTTTCTCCTTATTTTGATGGCACCAATGAATGCACACCTCCCTGCAAAACGATGACCAGTCGACGACTGTTTTGGAGCTCATTTTTAACTCGTTCATAATAAATGTAGTTCGCGGTGGTCTCAGGAGAGCCCAACACGAAACGAATTTACAAATTACCTCTATAGGTAATTTGGATGCCGAGAAAAAGGTGTTTTGGCGTGCCGACACCGAAAAATTGCACCTTGTTTTGACTTTTTTCTTGTGGACCACCGCCGTGGATGTTTTTTTACACACATATCTGAAGTCCGAACCTAACGAACACATATTGCCACAATTTTCGCACACTTTGTCCCTTCTTAAAAGGCCATGAGCACGTAAGTACTCCAAAAGCACTTTTCGATCGTCAACAATCTTCGAAAATTCTAAAAGTCGGATTTCACAACCGTCACAATCCATTTTTACCGCGTTATTGAAGAAATATTATTACGACTGATTTTTGAAACAAAAGCAGTGTTTCTAGCAGTGTCAAGTGATTGAGTTTGTAAGTAGGGGATATCCCCTGTATAAATTTAGCAGTAATAACAAGTGTGGCCGGTCTACTCAGTGGAAACTTTTTAAGTGTATGAATATTGAGTACAAACTTTTCATCGGATGTTAATTCCTCATAATTCCTCATTCCTCATGTCTCGAAGCGTCGAAAACTCATAATTGGGGTTTTTAACCTTAGGTTAGGTTAGATTAGATTAGGTTAGGTTAGGTGTGGGGGCGGGGGGGGGGGGGGGGGGGGAATGTAAGGGTAGATAAAAGAAAGTGCCCCCTTCGTAGCGCCTGCCCGCGTTAAGGCAGGAAAAACATCCCAGTTTTCAAGTAGTTTAGCGGCTACGCTAGGTTTGTTTAACATGGTTTGTGACACAAAAGAAAGAGCCCCCTTCGTAGCGCCTGCTCGCGTCAAGGCAAGAAAAACATCCCAGTTTTCAAGTAGTTTAGCGGCTACGCTAGGTTTGTTTAACATGGTTTGTGACACAAAAGAAAGAGCCCCCTTCGTAGCGCCTGCTCGCGTCAAGGCAAGAAAAACATCCCAGTTTTCAAGTAGTTTAGCGGCTACGCTAGGTTTGTGTAACATGGTTTGTGATACAAAAGAAAGTGCCCCTTCGTAGCGCCTGCTCGCGTCAAGGCAAGAAAAACATCCCAGTTTTCAAGTAGTTTAGCGGCTACGCTAGGTTTGTGTAACATGGTTTGTGATACAAAAGAAAGTGCCCCCTTCGTAGCGCCTGCTCGCGTCAAGGCAAGAAAAACATCCCAGTTTTCAAGTAGTTTAGCGGCTACGCTAGGTTTGTGTAACATGGTTTGTGATACAAAAGAAAGTGCACCCTTCGTAGCGCCTGCTCGCGTCAAGGCAAGAAAAACATCCCAGTTTTCAAGTAGTTTAGCGGCTACGCTAGGTTTGTGTAACATGGTTTGTGATACAAAAGAAAGTGCCCCCTTCGTAGCGCCTGCTCGCGTCAAGGCAAGAAAAACATCCCAGTTTTCAAGTAGTTTAGCGGCTACGCTAGGTTTGTGTAACATGGTTTGTGATACAAAAGAAAGTGCACCCTTCGTAGCGCCTGCTCGCGTCAAGGCAAGAAAAACATCACAGTTTTGAAGTAGTTTAGCGGCTACGCTAGGTTTGTGTAACATGGTTTGTGATACAAAAGAAAGAGCCCCCTTCGTAGCGCCTGCTCGCGTCAATATAGATACAAAAGTGAATGTATTATTTATAAAAAATAATTACTGAAATTAAAAACCGGCGTTTTTTTAATATAATTGTTTATTATTTCAAAAATTTTTCATTAATAACAAACTTGCATTAAAACCTACGGGCATTATTGTTTAAATATTGTTTCTAGCCACTGGTAACACAAATGCTTTTGTTTTTAGGTTAGCAGTGCCTATTTGCTAAATGTGCGTCGGTCGCTCAGATATGGCACCGATCGGGGTTTTCACCGAGTTTTCGCGTTTCTAAATCGAACAAAATAATGATTAATATGTATTATTTATTATTGTCTAACTTATACGAAGTGGTTTCTTTAATTTAAAAGTAGTGTGTTTTCTTTTAAAAGTTCGTATTTACCGTCTTAATTCGTAACATGGCGGTCGGTGAAAAGTGACATTTCGTATTTTGAAAGTTAAAAAATAACAATTAAAATGCATTATTTTTCAATTCCGGTTGCTGAATTGATTACAACTTGTTAATATCTAACTACCACAATAGAATTTCCTTTTTTTTAGTGCGTATTTACCGTCGTAATTCGTAACATGGCGGTCCGTGAAAAGTGACATTTCGTATTTTGAAAGTTTAAAAATAAGTATTAAAATGCATTATTTTTCAATTTCGGTTGCTGAATTGATTACTACTAGTTATTATCTATCTACCACAATATAAATATATTTTTTTTTAGTGCATATTAAGCGTGTCCTGGTTAGGTAAAAAATTACCAAATAAATTTGTTAAAATGGCTAAAATGTCTCCAAAATATCGTTGTAGTGTCGAAGGCTGCAAGGATGTCGTTTAGGTACTTTGCCTACCCTTAATCTTCCAGATATCGGACAATATCGGGATTTACACGGTGCACATGGGACCCGTGGTGTTAACCAAAATACAGGTGCGAATCTCTCTTTGTTTGTTCAGTATTTTACTAATGTAACTGTAAACCTCAGATTTTAATCTATTTTCTTTTTCAGACCGCATTCGTGTTCCAATGTACCCCCAAGTATACTACTGCACAAATTGTGGTGCCCTCCAAGATCACAATTACAGTCAAGGTATAAATCTCTATATGGCATCCATCTTAATTTTATTCATATGATTGTGAGTGTCGGTAGAGAGATAGAATGAAAGAATAGCTGATCTGAGTCGTTATTATGATAAAGATATTAATTATTTCTTCCAACACAGCAATTGAATTACTATTTTGATGAGTGCATGTGATAGTGCTATTAGTCTGTTTAAGATATTCGCATAGAGTAGGAGAGACACGATAAAATAAGAGAGTATTTGTTGTTTATATATGTGTGTATAAGTAAATGTATGTATTGTGTGTGCACACTGTATGTATATATTTGGTCAAAGGAAATAATAGATGTGTTGATAAAGGAAATAATTTTCTATGTTTTGTTTGAGAACTTTGGGTAATGTGATAATTTATTTATTTCAGATCCTAATGTCTTCGCTGGACCCAGCAGCGGACCTTTTGCTGCCAAAATGCACACAGAAGTGGATGCTGGTATACAACTGTTTTATTTTTCGTTAAAAGAAATAATATTCTTTGTTTTGATTGAGAGCTTTTTGTAATGTGATGAATTTATTTATTTCAGATGGCGATCACACCCAAGAAGAGGAAAATGCGGTTGGAGATAGTGGAAACAAGCGTCAGCTGAGATACTCCCAACGTAAAAGTAGTACGCTTAAAAATCGCCTTGCAATGGCAACGCTATACAGAAATGAAACCTGCTTGGAAGAATCTCTTTCAAGTTTTTATCCGGTGCTCTCTAAATTCATTCTCTCTCTCGGTCACCTGGTACCAATTGCGAAGCCGATGACTCTACCATTCTGTTGTCTAATGTCACCGACTTCATTTATGTAAATTCCCCTTTTCCAATTTAAATTCAGATGTAACTTTTTTCCTATTATACCTATACCGGACACAGATGTTCAATTTAAGAAAATCTGTGATTCATTTTCAATTGATTGATTCATTTAACAAAAGATTACGTGGCTCAGAATTGAGATCCTGTAATGTAGAAGGTTCCATGAGGCTTATGGCACAACAACGATATGAAAAGTACGCTAAATACAGGAAGAAATGGTTGTCGTGATTAGCTTATTTATTTGTCTTGTTCTTTTTTATTACTTACTCGACACCATAATGAATATCTTTTAACATCTTCTTTAAAATGTGTTTTGTGTTTATATATTCTTGTTTTTCTTGTGTTTCCTGAGTTATCTGTATTAATATATATATATATATATATATATATGTTATGATTAAAGTTTTCACGGGTGTAAGATGTAGAATAATTTACTCGGTTTACCCGCGTAACGTAGTCCTTAAAAGCACTTTTTAACTCCTGACGTTTCGGACAGATCTCACTGTCCATCTTCAGAGGCCTTATGTCTTGAGTTTTGTATCAAACTGACACGCGTAAGCTATCAGTTTGATACAAAACTCAAGATATAAGCCTGAAGATGAACAGTGAGATTTGTCCGAAACGTCAGAAGTTAAAAAGTCCTTTAAAGGACTACATTACGCGGGTAAATCGAGAAAATTATTCTACATCGTGAAAATTAATACATAAATAAATAAAATACTTAGAACATGTAATTATGAATCTTTCTTTTTCTGTTAATAAACAGAGAAATGTCAAAATTCGATTCAGTCTTAGGAAGCACAATCATATTTGAGTTATAAATTTTTGTTTTTGTGTGATTTACATTTCATTGTCATTTTAAATGTCTTTTGTGTTTCCACAAGCTTGTATGTCCATTTTAAAATACTTAAACATGTAATAATCTTTCTTTTTCTGTTATTAAACAGAGAAATGTCAAAATTCGATTCAGTCTTAGGAAGCACAATCATATTTGAGTTATAAATTTTTGTTTTTGTGTGATTTACATTTCATTGTCATTTTAAATGTGTTTTTTGTGTTACCACAAGCTTGTTTGTCCATTTTTTAGGTTATCTGTATTTAAGAAATAAAATAATTCATGTAATTACAAGTTTTTCATTTTTAAATATAATTTTAGGCTAAAAAATTTGGACCGTATTTATATTGTCTATGGTAGTACCTTTTTTTTTTTACTTTCCTCTATCTTTGTCGATGGTAGTACCTTTTTTTTTTACTTCCTCTATCTTTGTCGATGGTTTGTGACGTCATCGTAATAAATCCGTACATTGCTTATGGTTTTAAGGACCAATCAGTGGCTATAGTAAAAGCCCGAAGATATCAATCTAAGTGTTGGTTCATTTATGCTTCCGACCCGGGAAGTTCCTCCCTTGGAGGGCCACCGTGCCCCTCCGAGACACAACGGCTCCCGCCGAGCCAACACTCTGCGAGCAGTAGACTGACCGCCCTTCGGTTCAGTATTCCACCAAGTCAGACTCTCGTACACGCCGCCCTTCGGCAGTGTACAGTCTACCACCAGTATACTGACCGCCCTTCGGTCCAGCCCGCCGCACAGGCAGCAACCAGCTCCCGCCCGGGAATACTGACCGGCACACTGACCGCCCTTCGGTCCAGCCGCCGCCCAGGCAGCAACCAGCTCCTGCCCGGGAATACTGACCGGCACACTGACCGCCGTTCGGTTCAACCCGCCGCCCAGTCACCACCAGCTTCCCGCCGAGGAAAGCAACATTCACGTGACCAGTATTACAAGAATCGTAGTGATCAAATGATACGTGAAGTAGTGATATAACTAGTGATTGTGAGTGTATGTGAAAACGAGGACCCGGACATCAGAAAAAAGGGAAGTGATTTTATTAGACTATATTTTTATACGTTAAGGACAATTTCGTAGACTTAAGCAATTGGACATTCTAATTTTAAGAGTTAATTAAGGAGTTCAGAAAACTAACCTATAGATTAAAATTAACCCCAGCTAATTGTAATTCTAGAATAAATGTCTCAATAATAATTTTCGTAGCTTCTTTTCATTTGTTCCTCCTGTTAATTAATATTTTTGATAATAATATTCCTCGCCAAAAGTAGGGGTGTATCAAGTAACCAGAGCTCATATCGTAATGTTAAGAGAACTGAAAACCACAATAGGTTAATAAAGGCCCGTTTATAATAGGAAAAAGAGATAAGAATAGGCCGTTGACATAATCCGTAATCAGTAATGGGACTGCGAGACGACCAAGCCGCTTGGGCACCTATTCTGGACGCGAGGGCGCTCGTAATCGCCGTCGAAAGTACGTTCGTTGGTCGACTTGGGTATTCTTGAGCTTGGTCGAAGGAACATTCTTAGACGCAAAACGTCAAAAGTCATTCCACACAACAACGAGTGGGGCGAACCAGTAGAAACAGAGCAGCGAGTGGTAGGTTGTTGGCGTATCTGTGGAATTGGCTGTCAAAATCTAGCATTATTGTTTTCCCGCGCGGACGTTCGCACCCGCAAAGAGGTTTATAAAGTTAAACCACAATCAGAATACCTGATTGATCATAATCTAAATTAAGTGCTGACTTTCTGAAGGAATGGCTCCACTTAAGCCTGGTGGTGTTAATAGAATTAAACCAGATTTAGTGGCTGGTAGAGCTGTTCGAAATAGGATAGTTCAATATTATTCTTTCTGTGTTTATACTTGACTTTTATATCCTGTTGTTCAGTTCATTATTTGTCAATTGTCTGGGATCGTATTATTATTGTTGATATTAGCCATACACAAATAGCGAGTGGTGAGGTGAGGCAACATGAGGCTGCGTTACAACAAACACCTCAAATACAATGTTTACACGTGATTATAATAATTAATTTTAAAGCATCACCTTATTTTGGTTGAAGGCCGACATAATACCATTTATGTTTTATGCTGGCCGAGGCCGATTGCCTGCCACAAAGAAGGTTGTGTTGGAAACTAGACAGTTCACTGTATATTATTTGTCAATTGTCTGGATCATATTATTATTAATGATATTAGCTACACACAAATAGTGAGTGATGAGGTGAGGCAACATGAGGCTGCGTTACAACACTTCAAATACAATATTTACATGTGATTATAATAATTCATTTTCAAAGCATCACCTTATTTTGGTTGCAAGCCAACTGATTTATTTAAGGCCGACATAATACCATTTATGTTTAATGCTGGCCGAGGCCGATTGCCTGCCACTGTCAAAGAAAAAGATGGTTATGTTGGAAACTAGACATTTTAAAAATTATTTTGAATCCAGTTGCTGTACAAAATAAGCCCCATCACCAACAGCAGACGCCAGACTCTTTGGTGGGTCTCGCCCCACGTTCAGTATTGTATAATTTCGAAAGTGAATTTCAAAAAGCTTTTATATATTTTGTGATAATATAGTGATGTAAAATGTAATAAAACAACGGTGTGATCATAAAAAATGTATTTTACTCTAAGAATATCATATTTTTCATCAAATAATACAGAAAAAACACAGTTTTCAATATACAACGTCAATATATTTTATAATACAAGCTAAAAATAAAGAATTATTACGCTGATGAACAAATCAAGTCTGATATTTTCTATTAAAATACAACTCTGGTGTTAATTAGTAAAACATTATGTTTATCCATGATAAAAATAAAACTCTCATTCATTACGCTGATATTGATTTTGTCTACTAGATATCTTTGTTTATTATAAGGAAAAAACATTATATTTATCTACGATAAAACTAAAATGCTACTAAATAGTATCACAATTTTTATCATATAACGCAGAAAACATTACAGTGTCAGTTGTTCAGTTACAATTGTAATTATTTCAACATATTTTGTATTATTTGAGATCCCTGAGGCGTATGTGTGATAAAAATCATGTGTGTGAGAAATGTGGACATCTGTAAAGAATGCAAGGCTGATGTAAGCGTAATGATTAGTAGGCGGCTAGGCGGTGGCAAAACGAAGAATTCCAAGTTGAAAATTCGCAAAAACATCATTCGGAGATATTGAGGTTTGAAGTTTAGAATTAATTCGTTATTACAAAAACATATCATTTAAAAAATTCAAATTTCAATATCTCCGAATGATGTTTTTGCGGATTCGTGACTTAGAATTCTTCGTTTTGCCACCGCTTAGCCGCCTCCTAGTAATAATTAAGATTAAGAAAAGGACCCTCAGATGGTTTGGTCATGTAGAGCGAAATAAAGAAAAAAGGAGTGTAAGAAGGACACAAAAGTGAATGGAAATTTGTGGACGCCCGAGGAAGACATGGCATGATGAAGTGAACCAGGTACTTGAGTCGGGCTATGTCAGGAGTCGGAGTAATAGAAGGTCATGTATGAGAAGATGTATGAATGTGAATGAAGCAAGGAGTGTGTGCCAAGACTGGGTTGTTTGGCGGTCCGTCCTCTCAGCCTACCCCTGCGGGGAAACGGCGTGATGGTTAGTTAGTTTATTTTGTATTACAAGCTAAAATTAAAGAATTAGTGCACTGATGAACTAATCAAGTCTTATATTTTCTATTAAAATTACAACTCTGGTGTTAATTAGTAAAACATATTTATCCATGATAAAAATAAAACTCGTTCATTACGTTGATATTAATTTTGTGTACTAAATATCTTTGTTTATTTTAAAGAAAAAACCTTATATTTATCTATGATAAAACTAAAATGCTACTGAATAGTATCACAATTTTTATCATATAACGCAGAAAACATTACAGTTTCAGTTGTTCAATTACAATTCCAAAAACAAAATTAATATAACCGAAACTTTGAAATATGAACAATTCAAAAAACAAATTTAAGTCCCTGAAATTGAATAATGATATATTGTACCTTAATTTACACTTAGTTTACGCTTACTTAATTTTTACTATTCAGTTTAAAAAATATATATATATTGATTTTGTCTTTCAATAACAATTTTTTTCTAAATTGTATACCTATGTTAAATAATATTTGTATTTATCTCGTAAGTCTTTGATTATTGTTTAACATATTTAATTAGAACATTATTTTTTGCATAGAAATACTTCTCCCATAAACATGAGCTCCTAGAGCTCAACTTATGGAGTAGTAGAATAATAATGAATAATTGTATAACTTTGAATAATGTAATCACTTGTAATGTAAAATCTCTTTCTTATAAATAAATAAAATAAAAAAATTGTAATTATTTCAACTTATTTTGTATTACAAGCTAAAAATAAAGAATTAGTGCACTGATGAACTAATCAAGTCTCATATTTTATATTAAAATTACAACCCTGGTGTTAATTAGTACAACATTATATTTATTTATCCATGATAAAAATAGAACTCTTATGCATTATGCTGATTATTATTGTCTACTAAATGTCTTTGGTTAATTTTAAAGTAAAAACATTATATTTATCCACGAAAAAACTATAACGCTACTAAATAGTATCACAATTTTTATCATATAACGTAGAAAACATTACAGTTTTCAGTTGTTCAATTACAATTGTAATTATTTCAACTTATTTTGTATTACAAGATAAAAATAAAGAATTAGTGCACTGATGAACTAATCAAGTCTCATATTTTCTATTAAAATTACAACTCAGGTGTTAATTAGTAAAACATTATATTTATCCATGATAAATATAAAACTCTAATTCATTAGGTTGATATTAACTTTGTGTACTAAATATCTTTGTTTATTTTAAAGAAAAAACCTTATATTTATCTATGATAAAACTAAAATGCTACTGAATAGTATCACAATTTTTATCATTATCAATTGTTCAATTACAATTGTAATTATTTCAACTTATTTTGTATTACAAGCTAAAAATAAAGAATTAGTGCACTGATGAACTAATCAAGTCTCATATTTTCTATTAAAATTACAACTCTGGTGTTAATTAGTAAAACATTATATTTATCCAAGATAAAAATAAAACTCTCATTCATTGCGTTGATATTAACTTTGTGTACTAAATATCTTTGTTTATTTTAAAGAAAAAACCTTATATTTATCTACGATAAAACTAAAATGCTACTGAATAGTATCACAATTTTTATCATATAACGCAGAAAACATTACAGTTTCAGTTGTTCAATTACAATTGTAATTATTTCAACTTATTTTGTATTACAAGCTAAAAATAAAGAATTAGTGCACTGATGAACTAATCAAGTCTCATATTTTCTATTAAAATTACAACCCTGGTGTTAATTAGTACAACATTATATTAAAGATAAAAATAGAACTCTTATGCATTAGGCTGATTATTATTGTCTACTAAATGTCTTTGGTTAATTTTAAAGTAAAAACATTATATTTATCCACGATAAAACTATAACGCTACTAAATAGTATCACAATTTTTATCATTTAACGCAGAAAACATTACAGTGTCAGTTGTTCAATTACAATTGTAATTATTTCAACATACATATTTTCAATTATAAGCTAAAGAAGAATATGTGTACTGACAAAAAACTATTATTTTGGTTTGAATTAAATTAAAACATTGAATTTTTTCCATGATAAAAATGCAGCGATAACTTCATTATGTGAACCCAAACATTTAAAAAAATTAAATGTTAAACAATACATTTTATATTATAAAGAAAATTATGTTTATAAAAAATGTTACATGTTTTGAATACAAGTTAACCACATTTAGTTTTATTTATAAACCCAGTGTTGATTACGGGCCATATGGGAGTTGAAGAGTCGAAGGTCAACATTGACTTTTCATCTCTCCAGCCAGCTGCTGGCTGCAACAGGGGAGGAGTTTGCTTAATCAAACCAAAAAAAAAATAATGGACTTAACTAACAGATTCAATTAAATCTCATAATTCTCAATTGAATATGGTGTTTAAACTATTGGAAGAAATAAGACTTCAAATTGTCAAGGGATAGATTTGGATTTTATTTCTTCCAATAGTTTAACCGCCAAATTTAACCGAGAACTAACAGATTCAATTAAATTTAACCGAGAACCAACAGATTCAATTAAATCTGTTAGCCTCGTCATTGCAGCCAACATGCCATTAATTTTTTTTTCTTGGTTTACAAACTCCTCTCCCCCTGTTCAATGAGGGTAGAGGAGAGAATCTGCGAACCTCTGCCGAGGCGTACTGCGAACCTCTGCTAAAGCCGCAGTACGCCCGGGAGTCTGTGTGGGTGGAGGCTCAAAGGTAGGGGGTTCTACAAGGAGAGGTATGGCCTCCAAGAGCAGCGGCACCTCAACAGACTGCCAGCTGCTGCAGCCAGCAACAGGCTGGGGTCCTCCGAGAGATGAAAAGTCGAAGTTGACCTCCGACAGTTCAACTCATTTTCTCATTTCAAAATCAGTTCGTCACTCGCATTGAGGCTGACTGCTGGCGCTGGTGGTCCGCCTCCTGTCCCGGCCGCATGCCGCCTCAAGGAGGCATTCTTCATTTTGGCCTTTGACCTTTAGTCTTGCCATGTCTGAAAACATTTTTGAATTATATTAATTATTTACACAAAATGTCAGTGGAAAGAGACTTTAAGATGTTAAAATATTAAAAAAGAAAGACAACGTCAAGATCACACAATTTTACTTGAATTTTGAAATAATCGGCTTTGAAGTAACGTAGCCCCATTATCAATTATCATATTATATGTTAACGTAATTATCATAAATTCATTTCGGCGTTAACTGTAAACTTCAATATCATCAATTATTATATTATCAGTATACTTCATCACCATAAATTATATTATCTGTAAACTTCACCCGCTATAACACAGGGACATCCCTAGCATGGCGGATGAAATAACACAATATCTATACAATGTACAAAATTCATTTAATAAATAAATAAAACTATTTTCAATATCGTGATTTTTAACATACAAAACTAAACACATTGTGAGCGGTGACCGGACAACTCAGAACCCCTTCAGAAAAGTCACTAAAAGTGGTGATAAAAATATACAAAAAATTGGTTAAATAGGTTACGTTAGGTTAGGGTTAAGGGCTATTTCAAAATTATTTTTTTCATAGCTTTTTTAATGATTCAAAAGAGGTGTTGAGTTAACTTGATTCGGTGTGGAACCAAGGCCAGGACACTGAATCAAGATGGCCGCCGCTGAAGGCTGATGAGTATGGATTAATAAATCTAGTTAGATGCCAATTATGGCAAAACAGTGTGAGCTGAAGAGATAATATCATACAAAATACACACTTAAGTGCAAAAAAACAGGTACATGGCACATTGGGGAAATTGTATTGATGGGTAAAAAAAGAAAACAAAATTTCTTAGTAAAAATCAATAATTTCCTTTGTCAACAATGCAACATTTCTAATACAGTATAATGGTCCTTATAATTATAGAAGGTATCAAATAAAGATTTTTTTAGAAGCCCAAGGGCAAATTGTTTCACAAATTTTAAACAATTCATCAAATTTTAATAAAAAATTTTAAATTCTGTGAAAGTTCTATTTAAATTCGGTTATTATAATCAATGGGGGGACAAGTTGTTTTACATAACTGAAATAACAACAGAACTTGAGTAGAACTTTCACAGAACTTGAAAATTAATTTTGAAATTTGATAAATAGTTCAAATTCTGTGAAACAACTGGCCCTAAGAAATAAACTAATTAGAAACAAAATTAATAATTGATTTCATTATTAAGTGTAATGTGTGGGAATGTGTGGGAATGTGTATAATATGAAGTATGTGTAGTTAGTGATGGGACGTGATAGCCGGCAGTCTGCTGAGATTGTAGAGCAGTCTGCCGCATCTGCTGGAGGCTGGTGGCTGGCTGCTGTAGTACCGGTGCATCTGAAAATAATAACAACTAAAGTAGTAGGGGTATATTGTTTTTACATGTTGAATAGTGTTGAGGGAATGGTGTACTTTGCTATATCAATCGGTCAAGAATATTTTTTTTTACTGTGTAGATTTTGCGACTTTTTACAACTTTTTTGGTGGTATCATTTCTTTTTTTAACATAATTATTTAACAATGAATTTGTAGATGATCTGATTAAATGTTGCAAAATAATATTTGATGAATGTCCATCGGGACAATTGTAATCTGTTAGGAAAAAATCTCTATCATTGATAGCATCTATTGTCAGTTGTAATACTAATTCACGCTGGTTATTGTAATCTAAAAACTTTTTTTCTAGTTTGGTTGATAGAAGCTTTTGAACGGTGACATAGTTATGAATGATGGCATTGACAATGTCAGGGTGAGGACATAATAGACCACCTCGATCCATATTCCTTATTAATGAGTAACTACAATCTGCGTCTAACATTTTATCGACAGTTATGGTATTGGAACATGTTGTGCATTTAAGTTTCTTTAAAACGGTTCGGACACAGTAACCTGCAAGATATGTGAGAACAGGGAGACTGGCTTCTGCTTGCTCGAAATCTTTCTCAGTAAATGTTTTGTATAATCCAGAAAAAGAGAAATTTGGTTGCATATTTAAACTGGTACAGGCCTGGGGTTCACTTTCATGTTCACAATCAACAATGTCAATCTGTATACATCCAAATGCAGACCAAGACAACGTTAAAGGTAACAGATCTTGTATCCTCAACTTTGACTCCACTTCAAATATTTGTCTGATTGTATTGCATTGTATACATTGAGGTTATGTACAAAATTGAATCGTCGATGTAATGATACGGGGCTGTATTTGCATTAAAAATAAACACATTTCACTTACCGTTGAATATTTTGATGGAATAAAATCTCGACGAATAGCCTTAACCCATTTTTGACGTAATATAACATCAATTGGGAATTTAAAAGTGTGACGTTTTGGTCCTGTATCATAGTTTCCCTTACAACGCGGAACAACGCACTTGTTAACCATTTTTTCAAACTAAAAACACTTCTGTAGATAATAAATATGTTAATTCACTCAAAGGTTTCTGTGTAATGCTTCTAATTAATAGGTTTTTTGTTTAAATCAAAAGACACGCGCTGCGGCGAACGCAAGACACCCATAAACTTGGATTAAGTGAGAGTAAAAATCTATGAATCTGACGTTTCCAGCCGCCTAGAACGTAAAATCCCGCTAGAGGCGCAAACTGGTTGGTGGAACCCGTGTGAGATGTAAGCTTGGTGTTCGTTTTGTTGAATAGAAATTTGTCATATGCAGAGCTTCATCTGAACGAAGCGATAGGTGTAACAAATAGACATTAAATGTACAATACACACAAATTAATCGAAATGAATTAAAACAAACCTTTCTCCAGTGTTTGTTTTCCAAGTCTTTATTAGCTCCTGCCGGCATGCAATTGCTCGGAAATCGCCAACCATCTCCTTCGGGATTCACCGAACATTTCCCACTCATCAATTATTTATCAGAACTTACTAATTCTGTTAGTAGTTCCTTCTGGCTTTGCGTAATGTATCCTGCAGACATTTCTGTTTTGCTTTGAATATTTGTGTTTACTGTTGACCGTTTGACAGTGACACCATAGAAATCCCAAAAACATCAGGAACATAGACAATATTCACAGGGCTGCCAATATAATCATCTCTTCTACCGCTCGACGTTCAAGAATACGTAAAATTGAAACATTCGACAAAGTTAGTCGCGACGACGAGTACTTTTTCGCTCGTAGGAGACGCATAACGAGCAACGTTTGATCGTCGGTCGGGAATAGCAGCCCGGCCATCAAGCCGCTTGCTCGTCTCGTAGTCCCTTTATATTTTAGATCGTCGTTTATAATTGGAATAGGAATAAGCCCATTGAATTGTCTATGACGCTGTCACTTTACTGTCACTTGTATATGTAAAATGACGAAATTGTGTCTAAGAAATCAATTCCGCGTCATTTATATTCATTATTATATATTAGATCACTTTTGTCTTCAGCAAATATATGTAAAATGCGATAAAATATCCAAACTCCGCGTAAATATTTGTTCAATAAGATCGAAAATACATACATCTCAGCATATATCTAAACTTTCCTTAATCTATAACCGTAAAAGATAAAATTGAACCATCTTTTCGGTTATGGAAGAAAAATAACAGATTATTGCCATCTATTATAAACGGATACACAGGTTTCCTATCTTCCAACTTCTAGAGCCTAGGGCTTATCGAATACGGATTAAAGACTATTCCTATTATAAACGGAGCTTAACTCATCAAATCATCATTGGAGCTGTATACATACCGCTAAACTCCGACATTCAAAGTTACAAGAAACACTGTGAAGACATCGAATTTCTGATGTCAAAAAATCCTACATCAAAAATAATTATCGTCGGCGATTCTAATCTTCCCAATTTGAAATGGAATTCTAGTGACAATGGTTATATTACTAATAAAAGTTCTAACGATCCAGCACGTGAAGTGATTAATTATTTAAATTTGCACCAACATAATTTTGTGTTAAATATTTATGTGATCGCTTTCTAGATCTTGCCCTTTCAAATTGCTCTAAACTATGTGTTGAAATGTCAAACGATCACCTCGTACCGACGCATAATTATCATCCCCCCTTACACATTGTAGTAAATTTTTTTTGCATGTAAATATTCCTCCCATAAACACGAGCTCCTAGAGCTCAACTTATGGAGTAGTAGAATAATGATGAATAATTGTATAACTTTGCATAATGTTCACTTGTAATGTAAAACTTTTCTTCTTATAAATAAATAGAAAATAAATAAGCAAAAAAAATAAATAAAAAATAATAAAAATAATGCAAACAAGCAACCCCCTACTGAAACAAAAAACGCTGATAACGATTCCATTAACTATCACCTCACTAATACAGATTAATCCTTGACCGATAACAGTGATATCGAACAAACCCTAGAAAAACTTTATCAAATATTTTACAAAAATATAAAATCCCATCTCCCCACTTATGTATTAAAACACACAACATTTCCAATTTGGTTCTCCACAGACCTTAAACTTTTATTGAAACAAAAAAAAACAGTTGCACAAAATTGTTAAACCTACTCACCAAACCAATGACTACACAAAATTTTCTGAAATAAGAAAAAAATGTAAAACACAATCCAAACTGTGCTATAAAGCACACATTACGTCCATCGAGAAAACTGCGCTACAAACAAAATATAGATGGAATTTTGTAAAAAAATTAAACAGTTGAGGTACAGACTACCCCCCACAACGCATTCTGACGGCAAAATAGCCAATAGCACCATTGATATTGTTATGCTACGTCCAGACTGCCGCCAACTTCCAACTTCAAACGTTTGGTCGATTGTGTGGAGGGGTAGTGTGTGCGTTGGAAGATCGAGTTGGAAAGTTGGAGTTCGAGTTGGCCCGGGATCGCCTCCGAGGCGATCGCGACGGCCAACTCATATAAACCAGCATGCCGCAGCCGTCCACACATGGCGATCAAGACACGTGTGCCGCGTACCATTAAAATGAAAATATTATTACGGGAGAGTGGTATAATAATTGTTCGAAAACGTGTCGTGTATATACTTCTACGTAATAATAGTAGGCAACTGATAAGACAAGCACCGAATCAGCTGTTCGACATCCGCCATGTTGAAATTCGGAGTTTGGAGTTGGAAGGTTGGCAGCCAAGATTGGCCGATCGTGTGGTTGCTGCGGCCAACCTTCCAACTCCAAACTCCGAATTTCAACATGGCGGATGTCCAACAGCTGATTCGGCGCTTATCTTATAAGTTGCCTACAATTATTACGTAGAAGCATATACACGGCATGTTTTCAAACAATTGTTATACCACTCTCCCCTAATAATATTTTCATTTTAATGGTACGCGGAACACGTGTCTTGATCGCCAGCGGTTCGCAGAATGATGTGTGCATAAATAAACCAATCCCGATGTGTGGCTGCGGCAGGCTGGATCGTGTGAGTTAGCCGTCGCGATCGCCTCGGTGGCGATCCCGGGCCAACTCGAACTCCAACCTTCCAACTCGATCTTTCAGCGCACGAACTACCCCTCCACACAATCGACCAAACGTTTGAAGTTGGAAGTTGGCCGCAGTCTGTCAGTCTATTTGTCTGTCTGTCTGACAGTCAAGCGCCATTCAGACGTTTCACTAATCGCTCATTTCCGCATTTCATTCGGCCTAGTTTACTCGGAATGACACGTCTGAACATGAAATGAATCGAAAGTGCCGAACACTGCCGAATGAAATCTTCAAGTGAACCGATCCAACAATGTTGGATATTTTCCTTCGGCATCCTTCACTCGCGCGCGCATGCGCGCGGAAGAGAGCTAAGTGAATCGTCTGAACACCGAGTGAACCGTCAATCAGTTTGTCTCGCGTCCTGTACGGGAAGGACCATGAAAGGACGCTATCAAATCGCACGCAAAACGTCAAAATGGTATTCGTTCGGCTAATTTGTTTGCTTTTGGGAACACCTCTCATATAAATTTTTGGGTCTCCCTTATTATCCATGTATTTTATATGTTTTTTAATATATGTAAGATTATTAATTTGTAGGAAAATGTTCGTAATAAAAAAAGTAAAATCAAATTGTGTTATTATGTCATAAAAAATAAAAAGGTTTATAAGACGAAACAATACTGTTTTTTATATTTATTTTATTTAATTGTGTCAACAAAATTTCGTAAAAATCGATGCATATGACATGTTTTACCTTAAAATTCGGGGCCGGACCGCGCTGGAAAACAAACGAATTCCAGCGCGGTTGACCTCGCTCGGCGACGCTGTGGTCGGAATGGACGAGTGAACGCTTATTTCTATAGCGCCGTGTGAACATGGAATGAAACAAAATGGACGATTAGGCCGAAAAAACATGGCGGAAACATGGCGGAAACCTTCCCTCGAGTGAATCGTCTGATTCCAGCTTAAAGTGACAGCGTCATAGACAATTCAATGGGCTTATTCCTATTCCAATTATAAACGACGATCTTAAATATTACGGATTATGGCAACGGCCTATTCTTATCGCTTATTCCTATTATAAACGGGCCTTTATAGATAAGAATATCATTGTAATCTAACCTTAAGAACGTAAATGTAGTTTGAATTATCATAAATTCAATGCTTATAACAGGAGGGACGTATCAAGTTGATATCTATACAAAAGCAAATAGCAAACTGCTTTAATCAAAAGTAGGAACTGTCTTTTATGATTATTTTCTTCGATAGATAGTTAGTTGTCTATGGAAAAGTCATTGCACCTTCTCAGTGTGACGTTTCCTTCGCGATGTGTCTTTCTACAATACCGATTTTGATCCGCTTTTCTGTAGTAATATTGTATTCACTGAACAATATTTAAGTTAAATTTAGGCACTTTTAAATAATTTCAGTGACCATCACATGTCTTTCCCGAACTGATTCAAATTACTGCACTTCTACTTTCCTAACGAAGTTTCTTCAACATATTATGTACTTGTACGTAAGTAGGTTGCTGTTATATTGACTAAGTAAGACCTAAGCCCCAATTGATGCTTGATTATCATTAGATTATATGAAATTTTCCAAAATTTGAGAAATAATTACATTGAGCTAAGCAACATCGACCAGGTTAAAACGCGAGAGTCGAGAGTACATGGAGTTGTTCATTGTAGTTTTAAGGTCGCTGTCACAAAAGCCAACCGAGGGTTTAGTAAGCTAATTAAATCTTTACCATTTCCAATAAGTTAATTCCATTATGTGGACATTCTTTTATGTCTTGCGTTGACTCGTGGTAATAATTAATAGGAATATGTCATCCCTCTTTGTAATACCTACATTTTTGTTGAATTTTCGCTGTCAGCATTCCTTTCTTTTCAATTTAGAATCTTAATATTCTTAATAAATTATTTTTTTTGTATTTTTTCTGCTCTTCACCTCGATATTTTATATATTTGTTGCACGAGGTCAAATAACCTTGTATTAATTTTATTTTAAAGTGATTACATAAGACTTCTATTATCACTCGTTAATCGGATTTATCGATTAATATCTTGCTGCAGGTTTTATTTATTTGGAGCCGGAACTAATACCCATCATTATATTAAATCGGCACGCTGTCACAGAAGGCCATGGATCTTCCCAACCCAGAGAGTGTTTCCATCAAGGTGGAACCAGGGTCCCAGGAAGAAGGTGCAGGTGAAATGCCGTATACGGATATAGATATCTACCTCCCGGATGTGAATAAAGAATGTTTGCAGTATGCGGCGAGCACTTCAACAGCCAGTAAGTTTCATTGCAAAAGTAAGAAAATGTTCGATGTTGATTTTAGATATTCGAAATTCATATTTATTTTGGAATCTATTCACAGACAAGACAAATTTTCACGGCCAAAAGAATAACCGTGATAATTTTTTTGGTTATTAAATCGTTTTGCCCTACCTCATTTTTGAGACATCGTTAATTACAGCACTACAGTGTCCATCATCATCAGCTCCAAACTCTTAGAGCTGGTTTTAGAGTATAATTTAAAATGTTTTTCTGCATTAAGGTTTGGTTTCTTCCTTCAATTACCCTTCGTTACAATTATTTAGCCTCCAATGACCAAATATCAAGAACTATTGAGTATTATATATTATAATCGACCACAATAACACGGGCATGCGCCTAGCATGGTGGTCGAAAAATCCCCAATTAATGTAATAAACAATTCAATGAATAAAGAAAACGTCATCATGAGCTTCATTTACTTCAAGAGAATCGTTATCACATTGTGTCATATGTTTTGCTATTTTTAACGATTTTGAATAATCGATTAAAAATATTTTTTCGGTGTTTTCTGCGTATAAAGTGGGGACCATGTTTATTAAATTAAATGGATAATTTATCCTGAAACTATCTATATGGCATTTAGTTCGTGTTGTGTTTGCCATCATACATAAAGATAGCAGATAATAAAATATGCGTTAAGAAAATGAAGATAAAGTTGGTAGTTCTCAGTCGAAGTAAGATACAGTTAAATATGACCTAATCGGATATGGACACATAAGCTCAGTGGTTTGAGCATCTGCCCAGAAAGCCGAAGGTCCCAGAGTCCCAGATGTGACCCGATCTTTTTCTGTTTCAGATATGATTGAGTTTAGCTAACATTGTCTTCATTAATTAAAATAATTTATTTTTTACTCTTATTATCCGTACACTTATTGAATCCCTTAGCACAACTTAACTTAATAATTAAACTACATACCTACATATATGAATTCAGTACACTTGTATAATTCATGTTCAATAGATTTGTTCTATAAAATATACGTTTTATTATACTGTTGAACAACCCAACAATAATATAAATATGTAAAAGCCTTCAAGGCGTTTATGAATATATGGCAAAAATCCCACTTTGTGGTAAATAAATAAGTAAATTAATATTATCAATGTGTTGCTTTATGTTATTTTAGTTAGCATTACTGTAGAGACTCCACCCATCAAAACAGAACCAGGACTCCGAGAAGAAGACGGAGGGGCAATCCCTTATAGGGAAATAGACATAGACCTGCCAGATGTTAAAAAGGAATGCATAGAGCACTCTGAACGTATTACCGGGACTGCTAGAGGTAAAATCGATTTTCATTTTACTGAATTCGTTTTAATAATTTGCACGTTTCATTAGAGATACTTACTGAAATTTATCCTCCATCTTTTTCAGACATGATAACGGACCTGAGTTTCATGATACAACCTGCAGACAAACCTCATTCAATCTCCCATTGTAAATACTCCACCGATAGCACTCATACTAGAGAAAAACCTTATTCCTGTTCCTACTGTAACTATTCGTGCTCTCAAAAAAGGTATTTAAAAAGGCACGTGCTAACCCATACTGGAGAAAAACCTCATTCATGTGCCCATTGTAACTACTCAGGCTTAGACAAATCAACTTTAACAATGCACTTACGCATTCATACTGGAGAAAAACCTCATTTATGTCCCCATTGTAACTACTCGTCTTCATTCAAATCAGCTTTAACAGTGCACTTACGCACCCATACTGGCAAAAAACCTCATTCATGTTCCCGTTGTAACTACTCCAGCTCAAGCAAATTAGATGTAACGAGGCACTTACGAACTCATACTGGAGAAAAACCTTATTCCTGTTCCATCTGTAACTTTTCATGTTCTCAAAAGGGATATTTAAAAAGGCACTTGTTATTCCATACTGGAGAAAAACCTCATTCATGTGCCCAATGTAACTACTCCTTCACAGAGAAATCAGCTTTAACGAGGCACTTACGCACCCACACTGGAGAAAAACCTCATTCATGTCCCCATTGTAACTACTCATGCTCAGACAAATCAACTTTAACAATGCACTTACGCATTCATACTGGAGAAAAACCTCATTTATGTCCCCATTGTAACTACTCCTCTTCATTCAAATCAGCTTTAACAGTGCACTTACGCACCCATACTGGCGAAAAACCTCATTTATGTTCCCATTGTAACTACTCCAGCTCAAGCAAATTAGATTTAACGAGGCACTTACGCACTCATACTGAAAAAATCCTTATTCCTGTTCCTACTGTAACTTTTCACGTTCTCAAAAGAGATATTAAAAAAAGCACGTGTTAATCCATACTGGAGAAAAACCTCATTCCTGTGCCCATTGTAACTACTCCTGTTCAGAGAAATCAGCTTTAACGAGACACTTTCGCACCCATACTAGAGAAAAATATCATTAATGTTCCTATTGTAACTACACCTGTTCAGACAAATCAGGTTTAACAAAGCACTTACGCATCCATACTGGTGGAAAACCTTATTTAACTTTTGATGTTCTTAAAATGGATATTTAAAAGGGCACGTATTAATCCATACTGGAGAAAAACCTCATTCATGTCCCCATTGTAACTACTCCTGTTCAGAGAAATCAGCTTTAACGCGGCACTTACGCGCCCATACTGGAGAAAAACCTTATTAATGTTCCCATTGATACTATAAATGTTCAGACAAAACACTTACACACCCATACTGGAGAAAAACCACATTCATGTTACTACTGTAGCTATTCATGTTCATAGAAGGCACATTTAAAAAGGCACATACGCACCCATTCCTGGAGAAAAATCTCATTTATGTAACTTCACTTGCTCACGAAAATCATCTTTAACAAGACACTTGTACCCACGCTGGAAAAAATCTTATTCATGTTCCTATTGTACTCGTAACTACTCCTGCTTAGAAAAATCAGTTTTAAACAGGCACTTACGCACCCACAGTTAACAAAAACCTCATTCACGTACTTATGCAAACAAAAGAAATATCTTGGAAAATTGTCGATAATAACATCAAATGCAAAAGTCAAATAAACTCCAAAGTAGACAGATGGAGGAAACAGATTTATAAATTTTTTGACATATAAATACTCTATCATTAAATTTACTAAAGGAGATTTATTATACACGTACGCATTTTTTGCTACAATACGGAATTGTGGCTGGGGGGGGGGGGGGGGGTGTCACTATGTGTATAAATAAAATAAAAAGCCTTTTATTTCTTGCAATTAACCATCTTACAGAGTTGTGAATAGTAAGAAAAAGTGTGATTTATCCTATTTGCGAAAAATTTAATAAAGATATCTTAAGTTTTTCATACTTCTCGGCCTCCTCTAAAAATTTCATTTATCTCTTGTTTTTTTCGTAGGGTTAAGCATTTTTTGTGTTTGTGTCACTTCTTGTACCGGGTGTCCCGTGGCAGATTTTGGATTTGTAAATGAAATAAATATAATTAAATGAAACAATATAACTTAGTTACAGCCACTGATTTATTTAGTTAAACGCCGACCGGTTTCGGAACAACCGTTCCTTCTTCAGGGCAAACATATAATGATGACAATGATGATGAAATAAATATACATTGTGAGTAATAAATAAATATGTATTTAATATCAAATTTAAAATCAGAAATGCGATTTTTTTTAAAAATTATACCGTCTTAATGTTTTTCATTACGGCGTACACACTCACGGAATCTATTGACAGTATTCTGATTGACCAATTGCAACAGTGATTGTGAAATACCGTTCACTTTCGCACGATATTTTCTTTTAATTCCATTATGTCCTTTGGGTTGCTATCGTACACTAGCTTTAAGATACCCACATAGAAAAAAGTTCATGGGGGTGAGATCCGGCGATCTGGATGGCCACACGATGTCACCATAACGGCTTTTCAGTTTTCTAGGGAATTATTCGCGGAGAAGGCTCATGGTGGCTCTCGCTGTGTGGGGTGTATTGCCATCTTGTTGAAACCATGTGTGTGAACTGTACGCATGATGCTCTTGAAGTCTTGATATTGAATAATCACTCATCATGCGGTGGTAAGAATTGCCATCAACAGTTACGGTTGCTCCACGAGAATTTTAGAGCTGCCCAAACGGTTTTTTTGGAATGTGCTGTTGGTGCTTTAACCGCGGGTTTTGTCCTATAAATGACCAATAGCGGCAGTTTTAGCTTGATAACAAAATCATTTAATGGAAGTGTGCTTCGTCACTGAACCAAATTGTGTTTACGGTTCGAAATCGGTTTAACATGTTTTCACTTATTTCATTGCGCACTTTGTAATCAATTGGTTTAAGTGCCTGCCCTAATTGGATCTTACAATAGTGATATTTTATATTCATGCTTAAAATTCTGTGTAAAGTCGTTTTTGGCAACGCCAAAGCCGACGTTCTCTTGTCCATAGACTGGAGCGGATTTTCATCTACGCTGCTTGCAACACGTCCAATGTTTTCTGCAGTTCTTGATGTGCGGCTGGGGACTGCCCGTGGGTTTTTTACTATTGAACCACTGCACCCTCTTCTAACTAATTTTTTACTAGGTGCGTTACTTAAACGACGAATATCGAACCGCGAACAAAATCGTCGGCGGGCAACGGTGCACAAATCGTTGGCTTGAAAATAAGCTTCTACTGCAAACGCGTGAAGCCCACTAATCCACTGCGACATCTTGATTAAATAATCCGCACGAATGCCGCATCGAACCATACCCCCCCTCTTATGCGTGCAACGCACAGTGGTCCCAAATCCCAATCTAGCAAGACAAAAATATTTTTCCAGTATATGATGCAAAAGGGTCACAATATAATAAAAAAAATACTTTATTTTTACCGTTGTTACAGAATTTTCAAAAAAATAAAATATTTATTAAAAGTTTATGGTACAATGGTTCAAAAAAGTTAGACAATGTGCTTATATTAAGCAATTACTTTAAAAACAATTTATAACCTGTATAAGATTACTTTTTTTATGAACCACTCGAGTCACTATCATTACTATCGTCACTACTATTAAATGATAATTCACCTATAGTGGCACTGTTGACAGACTTCTGCAGTTCCTTCGCTGGCACTGTATATATATAGATATCGATAATAATTTTAATACACCACTCGGTAAGACATCGGGATGTTTCTTTGGTATTGTATATATTCCAGATATTATAAGATCTGAATTTATAATTAGCGTATGAAACAAATCTTCATTAGTGTGAACTTGCGATGATTTTCGAGTATGAAACTCACTGATTTTTTCAGTCTTTATTTCGTGATTCCTGAGCTTCATCTGACATTTGTCCCATCGGAAGAATACAGGAACTAATATGGTCTCCCCCGTGAACCAAAATTTTATGGCACTTGCTGACACTACTTAAAATATTTTTGTATTTAATTTATTGTTAATTATGTAAGCTATAGCTTCCTGGGGTGAATACGGGATTGGTTTTAAATTGTTATTCTTCATAATGTGTTTCATCGTTGTAGCTCGTTTGGGTGAAAAGTCTGTCGTCTGATGAATAATTTTGGCAGCATCCCGCCTTCCATGTAACCTCAAGCTGATTTGAGCAGCATGAGAGAGCTTTTGTGAACTTCGAGAATTCGGAAGACATTTAATTTTTCTGGTTTTACTTTTCGAAGAACATAAATTAAATTATTTTTCTGGTCGATCACGTGGCCCCTCGCCACACATCAACACAGGAAGAAAAAAAACTGCCTTAAGCCATTTTGTGTTTTTTTAATTGAATTTTAGCGTACTTCTTCCGACATCAATCCATTTTTTGCGAAATATTAACGGAAATGAAGCAATTTTTTTCTTTAATATTTTATCTTCGAAATATTGATTATATAAATGTCTAGATAGAGTGTTGCGCTCTAATTCCGACAAAAACAACAGGCCGGATTTGAAACACTTGTGTGCATGATACGCACACAAGTATGCGTAACTTGTATTGTTTTACAAGCGCTCTACGTCATTGCAGGCGTGCTGAGTGATACCAGCTCCCGAGTATTTCCCATAAAAGTGGGTAAAAATATGTTTCGATTTTGCGGGACCTATATTTCGTTTAATTTTGAAATCATTTAAGTATGATAGTTTTCTACATATAATGATATAAATGAAAAGAAAATCAATGTTTAAAGAGATCTATTAATATTTGATTATTTTTAACAAATAAAGACAACGAAAATCATTAGAAACGGTTTTATTTAGTTATATAATAAAGACTTATTAAACAGCTTTAGAAATCATTTACAACTTACTTTTATTATTATTTTATTTTATTCGAACAACAAATTAAAACTACAAAGAACAATAAAAGGTACTTCCTAAGATTAGAAATACGAAAAGACAAACGGGTTCCAGAAGTTTAGTAATAGACTTACGTTATTTGGCACTTTTTGGTACGGGCCGCTAAAAACAAAATTACAAATTTAAAAAATTACCTTAAACGGGATCGCTTCCTTTTTTAACCTTCGACGCTTTTGATTGTTGACAAAATACAGGTATTTGGCACGGAAATGATTAGAGAAAATAACAGTAATTTCAGCTGGTTGCCAGACATCCTCTCTGCAGCTTTTTCTTATTATTTCTATCCACTTACTTCTTAATATATGATCATTAGGTATTCTGTAAAATATGTATGAATAAAATGAAAAGTTTACTTGATACTTTACCAAACAAACCTGTCACATTTTTTGTAATTTTAATAGATAAACAAATTTCGTATTCATAACTTTTTTAAATATAGTGTCAACGCGAATAATTTACAAACACTTAAGCACAAAGACAAACTTTCACATTTATAATATTATTATATGTAGTGTACTTTTGGGTCATTATTAAAAACCTATTTTAAAATTAACAACGCACTCATGGGAAAATTTAATTTAAAGAACAGGCAACCCTGCAAACATGGCATTAAATGGCGTTGTCCTACGACCAAATTACACTTTTAAAACTGAATTGTTTCTTTAAATAAATGGTTATTTAAAGGTAACTTACCGATGATAGGTAACATTTTTAGTTGTTTTCAATCGTCCTTTGTAATTCCTGCACACTGTTATAGCGCAAATCGTCATTTTCAAATGTCACACAACACGTGTTTGCCGCACAACGATAGTGTCGCCACTGAGCGGACAGGACGAGCTTACGAGCCAACGGTAGGCTGATATTTTTTTTGGCATTTCGTCGCTCGAGCGCTCTATCTAGACATTTATATAATCAAAGCTTCGAAACGAGTGAAATTTTTTATATCTTTTTGGGAGTGCATTTATGAAGACATCGAACACAATTCATCTTTGAAGTGCTTCGCTCTTCTAACATCTCCATAATATCTGAACGATAGATCGTTGGAACAGGCTCTGTAAAAGACAAAAGTGCACGTAAGTGCAGACGAGTTATATAAGAAAATATAGATAAAGAATGGTTTTATATGAAAATAATTTCGTTCGGAGGCACAATTTGGAACAATTTATTAAAAGTTTAATCAAAGTTTGGCAAATAATTGTAAATATTAACACTAGTTTCATATTTTTTCAATTACTAATAAAAGTAATGTTGAATAAGCCAATTATTAAATACTTAAATACATTTGAAAGAACATACCGTATACTTCAATTTTTATCTTTAGATAATTTCTTTCCGATTTTAAATAACATCACTAACGACCGAGCACCGTGAGCACCCGAAAGCGACTGGCACAGCCAAAGTGGCGTTTTTACAACGTTGCCACATATAGTGCGTATTGTTTTAATTTTTTTATCAATGAGAACATAATACTATGGACTGTTTTCAATGCTGTGAGTATAAATTTGTACACGGTTGACATTTGTCACGTGAGAACGGATCGCTTCTACGATTCGTTCTTGAGTTCAATTACTCGGCTGTGAAACGATTTGCCGGGCTCTGTGTTTCCTCCTTCCTACAACATGGGTCTCTTCAAGACCCATGTTCACTCCTTCCTCTCCTCAAAAAAACCTTCCTCACAGCATCTTCAAAGATGACATAGGCCCTGAGGGAAATTATTTTCCTCTGGGATTCCGGTGTGGAGTTAATGTAAAAAAATATATGTATTTATGATCATGTCGATATTACAGTCATGGAAAACTAGCAGTTTTATTTTGGATTGTATTTTTCATCTGCATAAGGTATGCACCAATAAAAGACAATGGAAATGTATTAACTAATTTATTTCTTCTCATACAATAATCAACCTCAGCAGGACAAAGCCTGTTTCCATGTGACAATTTACACATTTGAGTGGAGGATAACAAAATCTTCATGTATATACACAAAAATTACAAGGAAAGAAAAAATAAAATCTTACAGTTGCCAATTGAGTACTTTGAGCATGGATTGTAACAATATTTTAACCACACTTAAATCATTACTCCCAAGAAGAAGCATAAAAATAACTTGGATGACTCTGTCTAACAAATTAAATTTATTATTTAAGGAAGGACAAGGATGAAAAAATATTGACTATGGTAGTCCTCTGTCAACACAAACATCTTAACGATCTTTCAAAATTTAATAAAGGAATCGGAAGACTTAATATATTCTAGAAGAAAATTACATATAGGTGAAGCCCGATATAAATGGTGTCTTCGACAAAAATATGTTTTATTCTTTTTTATTATGTACCCCCACAAAGTTCGAAGCAGAGACAATTCTAGTGGTTTGGATTTGTGGCGTTCAATTTTTCTGCAAATTTAATAAAAATGAATAAAACATCTATTACGCATTTGAGAGATAGTTACGAGGAAATTATAGACTAGATATAGATAAAGTAAGTTGTGGCTGTAGGCTTTATTTTATTAAAGGGGCGCCAATGGACTCTATGACCAGGCCGACAGCGTAGAGCAAAATTCTCTTTACAAGGCCGTGGGGGGCGGAGCACACTTTTAAGTAATCAAGGATACAATTAAAAACCAGTATTGTAAAAATTATGTATATTTCTATATTAACAAATTATAAGTATTAAATTACAGAGATTGATAAATTAAACAGATAATTAGCTTACCCCTGGATTGACCATTTTATTAAACTAGTATAGCTATGGTGAAGTTAATTACCGTGGAAAACGCCCACCCGTCCGATCCTCTGGTATTTGATAGTGTCCCCAATGAAAAGTTCGATCCAACCAACGGACAATGGTGTCCTGGCGAGTCAAAACTCTCCGTAGATTGCTGCAATTTCCAAATTCCAGACCTCTCCGTGGGTGGCGCCGTCTTTTAAAATTGTTCTTTGCTTTGGCTTCTATATAAATTATAAATTAGATTTCCTGCGTAATCCAATTAGTTATGCATACAATAATGCAAGTGCGAATTGCGCGTATGGCATGCGATTTTAATGGGTACTTTATAATGCCGATTAGATTGTTAAGCACAGCGAAAGCCACTCGAAAGAGAAGCACTTTTCCAGTATGTAATATTCTTGAAATACCCCGATTTACTTGTTCGAATGATTCTACATTTTATAAATCAAAAGGGTTACGTTGACCTTTGTTGAGGCGTCTACCTCCGAAGAAACCTCTTCAATAATTAAACATTGTAATATGAATGTAATATGTCATTTGACTGGCCTAAAACGGGATCCATTCCTAGTTGGCCAGTCAAAGTTTCCGCATATGTTATTGTATAATCTTATGTGAAATAAATTTATTTATTATTATTACTATTATTAAAGGCCCGTTTATAATAGGAATAAGAGATAAGAATAAGCCGTTGCCATAATCCGTACTCCGTAATATTTTAGATGGTCGTTTATAATTGGAATAGGAATAAGCCCATCGAATTGTCTATGACGCTGTCACTTTACTGTCACTTGTATATGTCAAATGACGAAATTGTATCTAAGAAATCAATTCCGCACATTTATATTCAATATTATATATTAGATCACTTTTGTCTTCAGCAAATATATGTAAAATGCGATAAAATATACAAACTCCGCGTAAATATTTGTTCAATACCATAGAGTATCGATCGAAAATACATATATCTAAGCTTTCCGTAATCTATAACCGTAAAAGATAAAGTTGAACCATCTTTTCGGTTATGGAAAAAAATAACAGATTATTGCCATCTATTATAAACGGATACACAGGTTTCCTATCTTCCAACTTCTACGGCCTAGGGCTTATCGAATACGGATTACAGACTATTCCTATTATAAACGGGCCTTAAGTGTCTAGCTTTTTGATTTTGGTGAAAATTCTGCTATTTGTTCAAAAATAAGAGCATTTGCTGAACTTCTATATTTAAAAATAATTTACTAACAGAAGGCAAAGTAGTATTTTATTCCCTTTTAAGTAAGTTTTTTATCTAAAATATAATATAATATCTTTTAATTGAAATTGAATTAATTATATCATAACAATATATACAGCTGTTGAATACATATAACATTATATGAGTAGACCATGCTCATAACACAAGACTCACTGCAAAGGATGGACTTCTTATTCCCACTTATCTTAATAAATACGACAAATAACCCTAGGATAAAATGTCTCTTAAATTTACAAAATGTTACCAAACTCAATAATTCAAAAAAAAATGAGAAAAAAAAGAGTGTGGTGATCTATTTTTCCATCCGATTTTTCCTGTACTTCGTGTTTTTTCTGATTCTATATTTATTTTTTGTGGTTTCGTATTATATTTACTGGAAATTATTTACTTTTATTTAATATCTATATGATTTAAAATAATAATATGAAGAGAATCAAAATTTTCATGTGTAAAGTAGTGTTAATAAGAACCTACTGATAAATTGCTATTCAGCAGTACAATCAGACTTCATTGTGAACAACTAATATTTAAAAACAAATTACATAACTTCAAAAACCATTTTTGATTAAAACAAAGTGGTTAAAATAAAGTTATTTTTTTAAATTTAATTCAAAATGACGCCACAAAGTGATTTTGCGAAGTTTAAAGAAAGTTTATTATTATTAAATAATATTTTATACCGCAAAAACGGTATTGATTTTGACAAAATTAGGGCATTTAACATCATACCACGTTCTAATATGGGTTTTGTCGCTCCGTCACTCAAAACCGATAACTGGCAGTTTGGCGGAACCTTTTATACCCACAGTAATACATTACTGATTTGGACTCGGTCACAATAAGAAGGCGCTTATCGACACAGCCTTTTGTTTGGAAACTCTTTGAGCTATTGATCAGGTGCTGGGATACGTTATAAGAAGCTCCGGGAGTTCACTGCTAGTTAACCTACTTTTTGAGATATGCGAGATTTCTTATAAAAAAAACACACACAAAGTAAAACGATCAGACAAGAATTACGAGAAATATTATAAGAAAATCTTTTACGTTGTTGAACGGGTATATAAATTTATTGAATTGACATAAAAAATCCTTCAAGGTTCAGTTTTAGAAAATGCGGGGAAAATGGAAATCTCAAATGGGCATTTACCGGAAAACAATTGGAATAAATAGAAAGAAAAAAACGAGTGTGCTTTTGACCACACGACTGAAGTAAAACTTCTTTAGCTCCATCTATATATGTGTGTGTATGATTTTTTTGGAATGCGTATATTTTTAAATATAATAATAATAATTGGACAATTTGTAGAGCGCCGTTTTTATGAGAAATCACCTCAAGGGCGTTGTGCAATTTATTATGAATTCTTAAGCTAAGTGTCCACTTGAGACAAAATATCGAGAGAAAGTCTTGAGACTAGTCTCAGGTTGACATCCATTTGAGATCATTTGCAGCCTCATTGCTGCCGGAGACTCGCCAGAGACTTAGGTCTCGAGATCAAGACAATTTCGCGTCCATTTTAGACTAGTTTGAGAATCAATACGCATTCTTGCTGTCTGCTATGTGACTTGTTCGCTAGTTGTTTGTTTCTATAAAAAAAAATTGATTAGCCCATTAGTCGGGCCCTGGCATTTTTAATTGCATATAAAGTTGTATCCATTTATTGATTAATATTTATCGAAATTTACATACCTGATTACGTAGGTTATATATCTTCCTTTGAATTTCGTTTCCATACAATCTTCAAATTTTGTCACAAATTCTTCTTATATTTTTTTCTCTCGGTATCTGTATAATTTATGTTTTATGGTCCATAAAAATTCTTGTTCCTCATACAGATTAATTCTTTCAAAATTTTCTTCATCCGCCCACTCTCTCATTTTTAATTATTAAATAAATAAGCACAAAAATTATTTATTTATGAAAAGATGAAGTACAAATAAACAAAAATAATACTAGCTTTTTGATCACAAGTCTCAAAATGGAGACAAAATCGCTAGAGCAGGAATGAACACACCCACTTGTGACACGTGCAGTCTCGAGGCAGTCGGCAGTCTCCGAGACCAGCACCGGCTAGTATCTGAGAGCGCTGTCAGGCCCATATCCATTTGAGAGTCCAGTCTCGAGATAACTCTCGAGACTGTTTTGTCTCAAGTGGACACTTAGCATTAGGCTGTATATAAGTTATATTTAATGGTTCTATAGTAGACATTAGATAGGATCCCCAGCATTGTTATAAGAAATATGATGTTTGGATCGCACTTCAATTTATTGATTAATTTTTTTTAGTATTTCGAAATACTCTGAAACTAAAAATTTAATATTAATTACAGTCAGTTATCGACAATTCACTTTTGGAATTTTATGCCATTATTGCGCTTCCTAATACGGATTGTTGTAGTCATCCTTTCGGAAAGCGTTACCTTCTTTTTCTACTTTTTTCACGTTTGAAAACAAAATATTCCAATTTATAGTACCAAGCATGATTGTCAAGAAATTCTTAACGAATGTAATAAATAGTGCACTGAAAAATTAAAATAAAATTTTTTTTAAAAAAATTCCTCAAATGCTACAATGAAAATGTAATTTTATCTTGTTTTTAAAATGGTATTTGTTTTTACGGCATCTTCAACAAGAAGAAATATATTGCACATATAAAAAACCTTGGAAATATTTCATAATTTCGAAATTCAAAATCTGCAGAAAATTCAACGGAATGTTATACAACAAATAACTACTCTCTTCCGCTGTATAAACAATGTCTATCTTTCCATGAACGTATAATGTGGTAACATATCAGTTAAGATATAATACGTTCATAAGTAAGGTTTTACACACACGGTTGTTTATCAATTCCATAAAATTTAAACCACGTTTGTTAGTAAAACTGTAAAACTATAGATACCTAAACAACTCTCATAATTTGCGAGGCGGGAATAGGTACCGCCACGCCGGGAACTATTTATTGGATAACCAACACCTCTGCTGTAGGTCACCCCAAGGGGTTCGCTACGTTTGGTAACTTAGCGGATGTGCCCGGGTTCATGACCCGGGTTCATTACCGGTTGAGGGAAACCTTTTGATCTCTCCACCCGGAATCTCCCAAAACCATCGCCTTGCACCGCAGTGGAAGGGATGGATTCATATGTTTGTCATTCCTAGATACCAACCCCCAGATTCCTACCCACCCCTCAAACCTTTTTCATTTCCCGAACTTCCTCTCTCTACTTTCCTCAAAATACTCTTTACACATCATCCCCGAAAATGACAGACCTTGAGAGGAATTATTTTTCTCAGGGCCCCAAGTGTGGAGCTATGTAAAATGAAAAAAAAAACTTTATGCTGGTTGAGAGTGGTGATTTCGGATTACACATGTTGTAGCTTATGTTGGTAATTGTGTGGAAAAACTGGACCTGATTTTATCATAATTTATTTCTTCTCTTTATTATTGTATTATATCAAGTAATATAGCATACTGGGATTGTACTATCAATCCAGTCCTTAATAACTATTTTTTACTAAGGATTTTTCCAAGAGCATTACCTTGTTTATATTTTCATACCATAGTTAACTTATAACTATTACAAACTGCTTAATTCACTATTATTATTTACATGTTATTATGTATTCCCAGTAATTTTACTTTTGTTATACTTTGTAAGTAATTATTCAAGCTATCCCTCTTGTCATTGTCAATATGGTCACCCAGTGAATGTGGCCGATAAGCCACCACAGGAATCGAAAAGAACAGCCTAGTTGTAGAAAATATATTACTTTTCTCAAGTGTGACGGAGCATGTGACGCCTTAAAAACGACTTTCGAGAACATGAATAATTACATTTAGTACAAGATAAAGGTTTTTTTCCACTGTGGGTAAACGTGTGAATTTTGAGATTATACTTTGTAGAACATGAATAGTCGCAGTCAGGGCATGAAAAAGGTTTTTCTCCACTGTGGGTAAGCATGTGCTTTGTAAGATTACTTTTGATAGAACAAGAATAGTCGCAGTCGGAACATGGAAAAGGTTTTTCTCCACTGTGCGAAAACATGTGAATTTTTAGTAGTGTCTTTGTAGAACAAGAATAGCTGCAGGCGGGACATGTCAAAGGTTTTTTTCCACTGTGGTTGAACATGTGAAGTTTTAGATTACCCTTTGTAGAACATGAAAAATTGCAATCGGAACATGAAAACGGTTTTTCTCCAGTGTGGGTAAACATGTGGTTTTTAAGATTAGCCTTTGTAGAACATGAATAGTAGCAGTCGGGACATGAAAAAGGTTTTTTCCCACTGTGGGCAAACATGTGAATTTTTAGTTGTCTCTTTGTTGAACAAGAATAGCTGCAATCGGTACACGAAAAAGGTTTTTTTCCACTGTGGATAAACATGTGATTTTTAAGACTACCCTTTATATAACATGAATAGTCGCAGTCGGGACATGAAAAGGGTTTTTTTCCACCGTGGGTAAACATGTGATTTTTTAATACTCCCTTTGTAGAGCCTGAATAATTACAGTCGGGACATGAAAAAGGTTTTTCTGTACTGTGGGAAAATATGTGAATTTTTAGTTGTCGTTTTGTAGAACTTGAATAATTACAGTCTGGACATGAATAAGGTTTTTCTCCAGTATGGATGCGCAAGTGCCTTTCTAACGTTGACTTACGAGAGGATGAATAGTCACAATGAGGACAAGAGTATTGTTTTTCCTTTCCTTTAGGTTGTGATTTCAGGAGTCCTCCTGAAAAATGTCATTTATAAATATTTCTATTTTTGAAACTGACGATTCGTGGTGGAATTCTATTATGACAATATAGCAAAACAAATGTAATTTTTCCACTATAATTTATTTGAACATAACCGGTTTCAGCTTGTTAAAGCCATCTTCAGAATGGTACAAATTGTATTATATATTTCTTTAAACAGATCAAGAACAATTGATGCGATTTACAACGAAGACGGCAATCTCCACCATTGGTGTAAAATGAGAGAAACAAAAATACAATCGCATATGCAAAGGTTTCTAAAAATAACTGACTGGATCCCATTTTTTTTAAATTATAATAATTAGAATTATTATAACCAATAATTATTAGCCTGAAACACTCATCCATATTGAAAAAAAATCTTCCGAGAAAAGATACATGTCGCCGACAGGACTCGAACCCGCGTTAAGGCGGGTTCGAGTCTCGTCCGTGACATGTATCTTTTCTCGGAAGATTTTTTCAACATGGATGAGTGTTTCAGGCTAATAATTATTGCTTATAATAATTGTTACCCTTTGTGCTATGCATAACAAAATCTTGTCTTAAACGTTAGTTAATTAAAAATGTATTAATTGGTTCCACAACAAATAGGGCAATCTCCTTTAGGTTACAGATCAAAACCGGCAGTTGTGTTTTGGGCCAATCAGAGAGCGAGAAATATAGTTTCTAACATGGCCGCTACATACAAAGTGTCAACCGCGTGTGTGATACTTAAGTTCGGTGTTTAATGATTATGTGGTGAAAACGTGATTTAAATAGGTATAAACTTTATTAAAATCAAAGATGGAATGTTTTCCAAGTGACGTCGCACAAAAACCGGCAGTTGTGTTTTGGGCCAATCAGAGAGCGAGAAATATAGTTTCCAACATGGCCGCTACATACAAAGTGTCAACCGCGTGTGTGATACTTAAGTTCGGTGTTTAATGATTATGTGGTGAAAACGTGATTTAAATAGGTATAAACTTTATTAAAATCAAAGATGGAATGTTTTCCAAGTGACGTCGCACAAAAACCGGCAGTTGTGTTTTGGGCCAATCAGAGAGCGAGAAATATAGTTTCCAACATGGCCGCTACATACAAAGTGTCAACCGCGTGTGTGATACTTAAGTTCGGTGTTTAATGATTATGTGGTGAAAACGTGATTTAAATAGGTATAAACTTTATTAAAATCAAAGATGGAATGTTTTCCAAGTGACGTCGCACAAAAACCGGCAGCTGTGTTTTGGGCCAATCAGAGAGCGAGAAATATAGTTTCCAACATGGCCGCTACATACAAAGTGTCAACCGCGTGTGTGATACTTAAGTTCGGTTTTTAATGATTATGTGGTGAAAACGTGATTTAAATAGGTATAAACTTTATTAAAATCAAAGATGGAATGTTTTCCAAGTGACGTCGCACCAAAACCGGCAGTCGTGTTTTGGGCCAATCGGAGAGCGAGAAATATAGTTTCCAACATGGCCGCTACATACAAAGTGTCAACCGCGTGTGTGATACTTATGTTCGGTTTTTAATGATTATGTGGTGAAAACGTGATTTAAATAGGTATAAACTTTATTAAAATCAAAGATGGAATGTTTTCCAAGTGACGTCGCACCAAAACCGGCAGTTGTGTTTTGGGCCAATCAGAGAGCGAGAAATATATTTTCTAACATGGCCGCTACATACAAAGTGTCAACCGCGTGTGTGATACTTAAGTTCGGTGTTTAATGATTATGTGGTGAAAACGTGATTTAAATAGGTATAAACTTTATTAAAATCAAAGATGGAATGTTTTCCAAGTGACGTCGCACAAAAACCGGCAGTTGTGTTTTGGGCCAATCAGAGAGCGAGAAATATAGTTTCCAACATGGCCGCTACATACAAAGTGTCAACCGCGTGTGTGATACTTAAGTTCGGTGTTTAATGATTATGTGGTGAAAACGTGATTTAAATAGGTATAAACTTTATTAAAATCAAAGATGGAATGTTTTCCAAGTGACGTCGCACAAAAACCGGCAGCTGTGTTTTGGGCCAATCAGAGAGCGAGAAATATAGTTTCCAACATGGCCGCTACATACAAAGTGTCAACCGCGTGTGTGATACTTAAGTTCGGTTTTTAATGATTATGTGGTGAAAACGTGATTTAAATAGGTATAAACTTTATTAAAATCAAAGATGGAATGTTTTCCAAGTGACGTCGCACCAAAACCGGCAGTCGTGTTTTGGGCCAATCGGAGAGCGAGAAATATAGTTTCCAACATGGCCGCTACATACAAAGTGTCAACCGCGTGTGTGATACTTAAGTTCGGTTTTTAATGATTATGTGGTGAAAACGTGATTTAAATAGGTATAAACTTTATTAAAATCAAAGATGGAATGTTTTCCAAGTGACGTCGCACCAAAACCGGCAGTTGTGTTTTGGGCCAATCAGAGAGCGAGAAATATATTTTCTAACATGGCCGCTACATACAAAGTGTCCACCGCGTGTGTGATACTTAAGTTCGGTGTTTAATGATTATGTGGTGAAAACGTGATTTAAATAGGTATAAACTTTATTAAAATCAAAGATGGAATGTTTTCCAAGTGACGTCGCACAAAAACCGGCAGTTGTGTTTTGGGCCAATCAGAGAGCGAGAAATATAGTTTCCAACATGGCCGCTACATACAAAGTGTCAACCGCGTGTGTGATACTTAAGTTCGGTGTTTAATGATTATGTGGTGAAAACGTGATTTAAATAGGTATAAACTTTATTAAAATCAAAGATGGAATGTTTTCCAAGTGACGTCGCACAAAAACCGGCAGCTGTGTTTTGGGCCAATCAGAGAGCGAGAAATATAGTTTCCAACATGGCCGCTACATACAAAGTGTCAACCGCGTGTGTGATACTTAAGTTCGGTTTTTAATGATTATGTGGTGAAAACGTGATTTAAATAGGTATAAACTTTATTAAAATCAAAGATGGAATGTTTTCCAAGTGACGTCGCACCAAAACCGGCAGTCGTGTTTTGGGCCAATCGGAGAGCGAGAAATATAGTTTCCAACATAGCCGCTACATACAAAGTGTCAACCGCGTGTGTGATACTTAAGTTCGGTTTTTAATGATTATGTGGTGAAAACGTGATTTAAATAGGTATAAACTTTATTAAAATCAAAGATGGAATGTTTTCCAAGTGACGTCGCACCAAAGCCGGCAGTTGTGTTTTGGGCCAATCAGAGAGCGAGAAATATAGTTTCCAACATGGCCGCTACATACAAAGTGTCAACCGCGTGTGTGATACTTAAGTTCGGTTTTTAATGATTATGTGGTGAAAACGTGATTTAAATAGGTATAAACTTTTTTATTTCTTTTATACAATCAATAATATTATTATTCAACGTATAAAAAACAGTTTATTATAAACAAGTTCTGCTTCGTAATTATTATTATGTGTTACAGCTGTTTCGCCCTCTGAAGGCATTGTCAAACTGGTGTCCAAACCACTTACAGACGATTAATTTATATTAAATCTAAATCGATATTTACGATGACTCATTTCTAATTTCTTAGTAAAATTGCTGAAGATATTAATGGTTGTTATTTCCCTAATTGTAAATTCCCAAATTGCATTGTTAAAATTCAACTGAAGGTCGCTATGCACTCTAATTATGTTGTTTGTCATTTGCAAATGATGACTCATGTTTTTTTTAAATATTTTTTATTTTTATATTATATATATATTATTCAGCATAATTAAATATTTAAAATTGGTTTGAACATATCTAAAAGCGGTGAGTATATTATATTTTTTTGTTCATTTATTAAAATGGCTCTAGGATTATTATTATGTTTATTAATTTCCAATTGCTCTAAAATATTAAGTTTACGCCCTTTATTTTACACATGTAGAGGTGTTGGTTTATTATCATCGCCAAGTGAGTGATTCTCATCTAGGAGATGTTTGGCAAATTGTGATTGTAATTTATTTTTATTTTTAAACGATCGTACGTGTTCTTTGAATCTAGTATTAAAGGACCTGCCAGTTTGTCCAACATAAACAGCGTTGCATTCATCACACTGGAGTTTATAAATGCCGCTATTTTTTAGTTTGGGTATTTTACTTTTTGAGTTTTTAAGAGATGATCCTAAATTATTATTTGTGCGGAAGGCAATATCTAAGCCACAAGTTTTGAGAACTTTAGCTATTTTATTAGATGTCGGTCCGACAAATTCCAAACACCCAAATTTATTATTCGTTTTATTATTAATCGCTGGGTAAATTAAGTTAAGGTTATTTTTGTGTTTTTTATGACTAATTATTTTTATGAAACAGCTGTAACACATAATAATAATTACGAAGCAGAACTTGTTTATAATAAACTGTTTTTTATACGTTGAATAATAATATTATTGATTGTATAAAAGAAATAAAAATTAAAATGGAGTTCTACAAAATAAACTTAATAACAATAAAAAAAAAGGTATAAACTTTATTAAAATCAAAGATGGAATGTTTTCCAAGTGACGTCGCATCAAAAAATAGCAAGAAAGCGAAAAAACCAGAAAAATTGAAGAGGAATATTGACAAAAAACATAAACTCTAATGCAGATAATGTTAATGTGAATGTAAAAATTTTATAATTTTAATGAAATGCCCATAAATATGTTTTAGTAACCGTGTAAGTGTAATAATTCGATAAAAAGATAAACTGAAAAATTTATTAATGAAGATAATATTAGTGAAAGTCAATCGAATATCCGTATCTTTTTCTGATTTTTCTGTTTCGGATATTCGATTGACTTTCGCTAATATTATCTGCATTAATTAAAATATTATAATTTGAGGATTAACAGACAGAAATAAATGAACTCATTCTTTCACTCAAAACGCATTGCGCACCTGGCCCGGACAACATACCTAATCAAATCCTGATAAATCTATGAGAATATATCGGTATACCTCTGCTACATATGTTTAATCAATGTTTCTGCCAATGTATTGTATCTGACAAACTTAAAATTACCCCCATCCATAAATCTGGAGACAAAACTTTAATCTCTAACTACAGACCTATTTCACTACTAAACTCCTAGAAAAGGCAATGAAAAAAAAACTGCTATCCTACCTTGACAAACACAACTTACTCTCAAGTTATCAATTCGGTTTTCGGACAAAAATGGGCAGAGAACAGGCTATTTTTGAATTAACCAACTTCATTGTAAAACACGTAGACTATGGATCAAAAGTAATTGGAGTATTTTTAGATCTGGCTAAGGCCTTCGACACCATCCCTCCTGATTTGCTATACTACATCACAAACCACAAACTGCGACTCCGAAAAAATTGAGCATTCAGATAATATTAAGTATCTTGGTTTAACAATGGATTGCAAACTAAAATGGGAACTTCACATAAATTCACTTGTGATGAGAATCCGGAAACAAATATACATTTTTAAAACCATTAGAAACATAATGTCACTTAAACTACTAAACGATGTATACTTTTCCCTTTGTCAAAGCATTTTAATTTATGGTATATGCATGGGGTGGAGCCGCAGACACATACATTACTTAACACAGCTCATAAATCCCTTATTAGAACTATGTTTAAAAAACCACCTTCATCCCACTGAAAATCTTTTAATTAAAAATAAAATACTTGATATCAGGAAACTATTCATAAAAAAAATTATCCACATAAATTGCATAAAATCGTCATCTTCCCACATATCTCACTCCCAGAACACTAGAGCCAAATCTAACAATCATTTACAAGTGCCAAAAATTAAATCCACTCTTGCTAAAAAACATGAACTCGCACCTTCCATATTCAACATTTTCTTAAAATAATCACAACATATTACTCAAACCAACAGAAAACGTACATATAAAAACTTTAATACATGGTTAATAATGAACAAAAAAAGAAATTGCATTAACAAGTTACTTGCGAACCGTCCGTGTTAATTTTTTTATACGTTTTTATATTTAAATATATATTTAGATATATATATATATATTATTTGTATTTTTTTTAGTCTTTTGTTTTTGTTTTTTATGTTTCTAATGTTTTTTAAAATGCAATTGCTAAATTAATTTCCCTACTTATTTTTATTTTCAAGTTTTTTAACGTACCGTCAATTGGGGTTAGATTGCCTTCCCATGGGTATCTTTGCCTAATCCATTTTATTTTTATAAAACTGCTCACAGAGTACTTATTTTAAAGAATAAATCAACATTTCATATATGGTATTACGAAGGGTTCTTCTCTGGTAATGCTAAATACTTTAAATTGATCGTAAATTCAGATAATATCAGTTTGGCACCATTTTAGTGAACATCGGCATTTCAGAGCAGATAGTGATTTCCCAAAAAATTGCACTGTATCTAAAAAACCACGTAAGGTAGGCTTCTAATATTCTATCAGGTTTCTTATTGATATCTTGGGAATAATCTAAGCATGTATTTAATTCAATTTGGTAGGGTTTGAGGGTGCATAAGTCACCAGGCAATGTAGTACAGACAAGTCTTTCATGTTTTGGGGGTTACTTTGCCTACAGTAGGGTTGTCAAAAATATTTATATTAATATGTAATGAAGTATTATTTTTAAGTTTTCCCATCTACAACTTTAATTACTATTTTACTTATAAAGTGAAAGTAACAATTGGTGAGGTTGCGGAAGTCCGCATCACGCACGCAATTAAAATAAAATAACACTTGATTTTAACAATGACTACTGGAAACAAATATTTAAGTCGAAGGAGAAAACACACACAAAATCGTTTGTTAGGTTCTAGTTTAGGTTCTTTAAATTAATAAGTTATGCGGATTTCCTAAACTTTGTATAATTTTCTTTGATTGAGAAAAATCGGATCTTTATTGCATCCTTTTCAATCTCCCCCCATATAAACAGTTGTTCAAAGAAACTAAAACAAGACAAATGATGGAATCTATTAGGGAAGCAACTAAAGGAAACATAAATTTGGTCAATGTTCCATTTCAACCTAAAGTTACACGAAATTTGTCACCGTCATGTTGGCAGATTCACTATCACTGTGTTACAAGTGTGGAGAACAGTATATGGGGATTCAATGCGAAATATGTAAAAGGCTACCGACTCCATCGCAGTGTATTTGGCCCAAAATAAAGATTTTACATAACATACTTTTGCCAAAAAAGCAAATGCTGAAAATTTCACAAAGTTAAGATTATCCTCAGATATTTTATGCATTTTATTATTCTTTGGTGTTGATCCGAAGGATAATGAAATGCATTCAAAGTTATGTTACAAAAATGTGGCTGAATTATCAAAAAGGAGCCAATGGTATGCGAAGTTTCCACAAAAATATTTCATTGGATGTGTATACCTGAAACGTCCCAAAAAGAATTATGACTGGACACCCAGGAGGTAAAAGAAAAGTGAGAAGACCCAGACTGAGGTGGGAAGACGAGGTAAGAGGGGATGTAGCACAGCTTCTCCAGGTAACAAACTGGTAGTCAGCTGCTGAGGACAGGAGGAATTGGAGGCGAATGTTGCGGGAGGCCAAAGCTCGATTGGGCTGTAGCGCCATCGAAGAAGAAGAAGTATACCTGAAACTCATAGACTTCGTGACCCAGAAGATGATGAGTCAGATATATTTGTCTGTCACTTTTGTATGATTCTCAGTGACGAAATATGTATCTAAATATTTTGTCAATGTTTCAATAAGAAAGCTCATATTATTTCTTTTACTGGCATCCTGGGAAGAGATATTGTATGGCGAATATTTTAAACAATTTTTAAATTTAATCTCTTTTGCTTGAACAGCAAAATCAACATACTGATTCTTGTTTTATTATTTTATGTTAACCTATTAGTTCTTTAATCTTCATTTTGTGCCGTTTTCTTTAATTTTGCAAATCATGCAATAGAAATTGGATTATATTTGAAATTAATTATTATATTGTTATTTTTGCGTACAACTCTTAAAAGTTAAAACGTATGAAAATGAAGGTGAACCTGGGGGTACGATTGCCTACGAGCCAATAACTAACTACAGACAACTCTGAGATAAAATGTTTTTAAATGACTATAAAATAACAACATTTGGCTAGGTAACTGTATATACAAACCGAAAACTATGTGTACATTATCTTTGATATAGTGGAGTAGGCAAAGAAACCCCAACCACAAGGTAACTTTGCCTAATTCTTATTTTGAAAAAAAAATTAACCCGCTGATCATGATTTTACATTAATAAACCATAAATAATAATTCCCCTAACCCAAACAATGAACTAAATGAAATTCAATGTACGTTTTCTTATAAAAAAATTGAAAAAACTAAAACATAAGTAAAAAAAATGTTGAAAATTAGGCAATGTAACCCCATTTGACGGAATATATGAAATGATACTGCTACCCGGCTCGGAACAGATAGAGGGAATAGTGAGTCGGGTAGCGCACATGAATGTAAATATACTTAAATGTTAATAAACGTCCGGGTTACTGGCATTGAAAAAAAAATTTAATAATTACTTAATAAGATAACTTTTTAATTATTTGAAATTAAATTCACAAGACCATTCACAGAAATTCCAGAACAAAATAATATTATGTCAGGCTACTAGTGTCTTGTAAGTAATTTATCATAATTTTGTCTTTCCAATTAAATATGTAAATTGATACTTTTTACTGATTTCGGTGTTTTACTGTAACCTACAATGGCGTTTTCACTTCTTAACAAAACCGGCTATCTCCACACGAGTCTTCAACAAAAGCGGCAGTCTCCAACGTTACACAACAAAACCGGCAATCTCCACCTATTAATTGAAAATAACTCGATAATTTACCAATCAATCGCAATAAAATATGCACAAAGGAAATATCTTTTAACACAAACTGTACTTTATAGTTAAAGTATGGGTAAAATACCAAATAGAGCGTTTTTTTTCATATTACTCAAAAGGAATCGAAGTGGAGATTGCCGTCTTTATTATAACACACCTCAATTTGTACCAGTCTGAAGATGGGTTTAACAAGCTGAAACTGGTTACAGTCAAATAAATTAAAGTGGAAATAAGTTTTATATTGGATTCATTAAATTATTAAAACGCATAAAGCCGATTAAGACATATAAGTGTAAGTAGGTGCTGTAAAATAACAAAAGAATGACGATTGGGAGAGAATGAATAGTTAACTTTAACAAACCAAAAATCAATGTACCTGCTGTTTGGATAATGCTTTCAGAGCGCTCCGAGCATTCCTTTTTAACATCCGGGTGAACCATCTCAATTTCCGCAAAAGCAATTCCCTCTCTAACTTCTTCTCGGGGTCCTGGTTCTGCCTTGATGCTAGGAATCTCCACATTAATGCTACCTGGAGAAACAAAATACAATACCTACATTGATAATCCGAGAAGACCAGAAAGCATTCGAAATTAGAGTCATATTTAAAAAAAACCTTGAAGGTAGCGACATACTCGCAGCTCACATCAAAAAGTTATTTATAACACAATAGCGCTCGCCATACAATCCCATGAGACCCGCCAGACGTAAAAAGATGATGCGCTGTGATCGCGGTTTAAATCTTCGCTAATCGGAATTATTTTTCGTATTCGCTACAGTGGCGAAATCAGAAAAGTTATGCGACCCCCTCTCTACCGTAAACAGGAGAGGGGGTCATTTTTAATACACGGAGCATGCACGGAGCTGTCAAGTTAACATATCCAGTACAAAGAAATGATATTCTCTCGACCGCTTCCGATTTCAACTGACCCCTTCTCCTGCCGTAGGAAGGAATATTTTATAACGTAGTGTGTCGGTAGAAAAGATACTTATAACGCAGTATCTTTTTGATGTGAACTTTGCGTTTGTCGCCCGCTTAAAAGTAAATGATTGACGATAGAAATATCATAGAAAAACTTTGGATAAGCGGTAACTTTGGTAAGATAATTAATTATAGGAATAAAAATCACCCTAGATTTCCGCTCCAGGGAAATATATTTTAGGAAGGAAATACCATTTACTCTTAAGAGGCTAGACTTTGAACCACACGCGGAACACCCGCGTCTGTCATTCTGTCCCGCTCACAATAAGCTCACGCACACTTACAATACATGCGAATGCGATATGTGCGAATGAGACAACGCTCAAATTTACCTACAGAAATCGCTCGAACAGGGGTTTATGGAGAATACACTTTTCTACACCAAAACTTTCACGAAATTGAAATTTTAAAAAATATATATTTTTTAAAAAGAAGAAGCTACGTCGGTAGCTTTTTATAATTATATAATTCTTTATGAGCGTTGAGTTAGCAGCACTTTTTTCTTAAATAATATTTTTTGATAAATCGTACATGTTTGACAGTGAATGTTTACGTTAATACGAAACGCATCGAAAATTCGAAAACATACCAACATAGTTTGCACCCTCTAGAAGGCAGTATAAAAAAAATATATTCATTTTGTGCAATTTTCGATGTAGAAAAGTGTTTTTTCCCGGGCGTCCTTTTTGTATGGGCCGAAAAGCGAAGTCTACCATCTTAAGGTGAAACGTAAGCGGCAATTCTCATACAATCTGTTTGAATGCCCCATTCGAAATCTACAGATAGTATTTTATTTATTTTAGTACCAAACAATAATACTAAAAATGAGATACTAGCGAACGCAAATTTCACAAATTTCACTTATAATAACCAAGTAATTACATTAACAAAAGTATTTATTTTTCATCCGATTTGAGTAGATCTTTTTGCACGGTGGGCATATCCGTTTATTAAAAAGAGAGATACTTTATGTGTGAGCAGTGCCGATGTACGTTTATCGAGCAAGTTTCAACTACATTCCCATTATGCAAAGAGTTTATTAGTTTGTAGTAAAAAGATTGCATGGAATGATTTGTTATCCGAAGTGTTCGTTTTGCTTTTTAATGAATGTTCCAGTATTGTTCGACTAAGTTACGATAAAAAGGGACTTTCATAATTTACAACTTTCTTGCAGCTGTCACAACAAAAAGACACGTGTTCCTAGTTATATTCATAGGTCGAGTTAGGTAGGTAGGTACTCAGATATCAATTTTCTTGAAATGAGTGTGTTTTGTTCTTGCAACAAATCGATAATAAAAATAACAACATCAAGCCAAGTCATCCAAATAATAATGATAACATTTGGATGACTTGTGTAGCGCGGTGAAAAATCACCTCAAGGGTGGATGTACACAATACATCAATGAATTTGAATATGGCAGGCAGGTATAGGTACCGCCGCCCCGGGAACAATTTAGTGGAAGACCAACCCCTTTGCCATAGGTCACCCCTAGTGTTTTCTACGTTTGGTGACTTAGCAGGAGTGCCCGGTTTCACGGGGTGAGGTTTCTCGAGATCTTGGCGGCTGATGCGCCTGCCCACTTACTGCCGATCGGATCAGGAGGGCTGGTTGAGGGAGACCATTCGGCCTCTCCTGTAGAATTCTCTTGACCCATCCCCTTGTACCGCAGTGGGGGGGAAGGATTTATACGTCTGTCACTCCTGGAGCCTTTGACCCTCTGATTCCTACCCACGCCACAAACCATTTTCCTTCCCATAACATCCTCTCCTTTATTTCCTTTAAAAGCCCCTTCACACAGCATTCCCAAAGATGTCAGAGGTCCTGGAGGAAATAATTTTCCTCGGGGCCTCCTGTGAGGAGCCATATATTTTTTTTTACATTAGCTCCACACAGGAGGCCCCGAGGAAAATAATTTCCCTCAGGGCCTAAGTCATATTCGGTTTTTTAAGGAAAGGAAGGAGAGGAAGTTCTGGGAAGGAAAAAGGTATGAGGGTTGGGTAGGAATCTGGGGCGGATTATATAAGTGTATCCAGAAAATCCGCCTCCAAGACCTAGACAAACCTCACTCCATGAACCCGGGCACTCCTGCTCAGTCACCAAACGTAGCGCACCACTCGGGGTGACCTACGGCAGAGGTGTTGGTTATCCAATAAATGATTCCCGGGGCAGCGGTACCCATTCCCGCCTCCCGAATTGATATTCATTTACTCTCTAACCGACATGATGTGTTCCCTTACCCGGGCTACCCTGCTAAGTCACCAAACGTAATGAACCACTTGAGGTGACCTATGGCAGAGGTGTTGGTTATCCAATAAATGGTTCCCGGGCAGCGGTACCAAAACCCCACCCATGTTGAAGTGTATTCCTCAGGCTCCGACTTATTTTACCTATATGCTATCGTGTCATATTCACATAATATTATTTGATAATAATATTGTTATTACCTATTTCCAAACTCATCTCATAATACATACTGATTTTTTATTGTTATGTTAGCACGTGTGGTCTGGTTTGGGCACACGAGAAATTATTTTTAGTTTCGAGTAATTCTAACCACTATGTTTACTTGATAGATTTACTGCGTACAGCCATAGGAATAGATCTGATTTTTTGCCGAAAACATCATTCTCCTACACATTTTTACACGTCGGAAAAAGCAAGATAGGAATCTCGATTGTCCGGAGATAGTACATAAATGTTAAATTAAATGGCATAGTACGTCGTATAAGCGGTTTTTTAAAAAAGGTCCTGTTAACTTCGCAAACCGCAACACACGCCCTTGTTACCAGGCCGGCGCTTTTTATAAATCATCAAATCTTCCCGAGCGATGACTTAATTTACTGAATTCAACAATCCTTTTATCATCCGTCTCTTTTGGACTTGTCTATTTTACCGTTGAAACTTTGAAATGCACTATTTTTACAGATGCCTCTTGATTTTGTAATAAATTTTTTCAGCGGCAAATTTCTTTCGTACGTGTTGGTTTTACAAAAAAATTATTGTTTTTCAGCCGTTCTCCAAAATTATAAAAGTATAGGTACGAAAAATAATTTATACAGATAAACATATTTTATGTACATTCGCGAACCAATAATTTATCTCAGTATTAAAAAGCATAACGCGTTAAAAGTGCATTATTCGACAATATTGAAAATAACGCCATCTATCGGTTAAAAGTTTCTAAATAATTTTTAAGAATGCCCTTAAGCACCTTCACAGCGGATTTTGGTTGTCCATAGGCAATAAAAAAAATTATTATTAGTATTAATTAATTATTAATAAAAAAAATATTATTAGTATTAATACTACATTATTAATACTACTATATTATTACTACATTAAATTTATTGTATATGTTTATTTGTACCAACGTGTACTTACTACAGCACACACATAATATATATATATACAGGGTGTATCGGCAAGTACACGACAAACTTTAACCGGCGATTCCTGATCATATTTAGAGTAAAAAAATTATGGCTACTTTGTTCTCCGGTAACTTTTTTTCAACTAATTAAAAAAATAAATTCTACACTCCCGTCACTGTCAACAAGATCGCGCTGCCCTATCGTGTGCGGGTAGCGAGGAAAGGTCAGTGCGAAGGAGTGAACAGTGACGGAGTGTGGATTAAAAAAAAATATATATTTTATTGAAAAAAAAAAGGTTACCGGAAAGACCTAGACATGAACTCAGGCACCCCTTCTAAGTCATCAAACGTAGCGAAATACTTGGGGTGACCTATGGCAGGGCTGCTGGTTATCCATTAAATGATTCCCGGGGCGGCGGTACCCATACCCACTCCCAAATTGAGATAAGAACATTAAGATCAACTAACCTAGGGACCGCAGTAATAACATAATTTCGGGTCCATCAAAATTATACCTTATTAAAATGGTAGCGATTTTCAAGATTTCTTTATGCTATTTATTAATAATTACTTAATAAGCTAAATTTATATTTTAATTATTTGAAATTAAATTCACACGACCATGTTCCAGAAATTACAGAACAAAATAATATTATTTATGATGCCACGCTACTAAGTGTCTTGAAAGTAATATATTTTTACGTCATAATATTGTCTTTCCAATTAAATATGTAAATTGATACTTTTTACTGATTTCCGTGTTTTACTGTAACCTATAATGGCGTTTTCATTTCGTAAACAAAACCGGCTATCTCCACATGAGTCTTCAACAAAAGCGACAGTCTCCAACGTTACACAACAAAACCGGCAATCTCCACCTATTCATTGAAAATAACTCCGATAATTTACCAATTAATCGCAATAAAATATGAACAGAGAGTTCTTATGGAAACATTTATGTACATTATAGATAAAGTATGGGTAAAATACCAAATAAAACTTTTTTTTCATATTACTCAAAAGGAATCGAAGTGGAGATTGCCGTCTTTATTATAACACACCTCAATTTGTACCAGTCTGAAGATGGGTTTAACAAGCTGAAACTGGTTACAGTCAAATAAACTAAAGTGGAAATAAGTTTTATATTGGTTTCATTATATTACTAAAACGCATAAAGCCGATTAAGACATATAAGTTTAAGTAGGTGCAGTAAAATAACAAAATGATGATGATTGGGCGAGAATGAATAGTTTACTTTAACAAACCAAAAATTAATTTACCTGCTGTTTGGATAATGCTTTCAGAGCGCTCCGAGCATTCCTTTTTAACATCCGGGTGAACCATCTCAATTTCCGCAAAAGCAATTCCCTCTCTAACTTCTTCTCGGGGTCCTGGTTCTGCCTTGATGCTAGGAATCTCCACATTAATGCTACCTGGAGAAACAAAATACAATACCTACATTGATAATCCGAGAAGACCAGAAAGCATTCGAAATTAGAGTCAGCTTTAAAAAAACCTTAAAAGTAAATGATTGACGATAGAAATATCATAGAAAAACTTTGTGTAAGCGGTAATTTTAGTAAGATAATTAATTATAGGAATAAAAATCACCCTAGATTTCCGCATCAGGGAAATATGTTTTAGGAAGGAAATACCATTTACTCTTAAGCACCTTCAGAACGGATTTTGGTTGTCCATAGGCAATAAAAAAAATATTATTAGTATTAATTATTATTAATAAAAAAAAATAGTATTAGTATTAATACTGCATTATTACTACTACTATATTATTACTACATTAAATTTATTGTAGATCTTTATTTATACCAAAGTGTACTTACTACAACACACACATAATATATAAACAGGGTGTATCGGCACGTACACGACAAACTTTAACTGGCGATTCCTGATCATATTTAGAGTAAAAAATGTTATGGTGACTATGTTCTCCGGTAATTTTTTTTTTCAATTAATTAAAAAAATAAATTCCACACTCCTTCACTGTCCACAACTTCGCGCTGCCCCCTCCTCGCTACCCGCCGCGATGCTCTATCGTGTGCGGGTAGCAAGGAAGGGGCAGTGCGAAGGAGTGGACAGTGAAGGAGTGTGGATTTAAAAAAAAATCAATTATTTAATTGAAAAAAATAAAGATACCGGAGAGCGAAGTCGCCATAACATTTTTTACTATAAATATGATCAGGAATCGCCAGTTAAAGTTTGTCGTGTACGTGCCGATACACCCTGTATACATGTACAATTAATTATTTAAGTACTAACTAATAAGTGCATTTATGTAGACATCTCTTCCATACACAACCAAATGCTTCTAAAGGAAGAGTAGTAAAAAATCTCAGATGTAAAATTATCATCATGCATCATGTAAAACATATTGTTAAAAAAGTAAAATAAAAAAAAAATAATAAATAATATTTAAAAAATTATGTACCGTAAAATATGTAACTTACATTATAGTCCAGTCAGTGGGGAGTTTTACCTTTCAAAAGGCCAAGTAGTAGCGATATTGATATATGTTGTTTAGATTGGAACTCTATTGAAAAAAAAAAGTTTGCGACCTTGGGGTGGTCGAGCCATCTTGGATTGAAGGTCCCAAAATTAGTTTTTTTCAAAATAATTGTGCAATGGTTGATCTTACAACCAAATTGTTGAAGACAAACTTAAGGAATATAAAATTTCTAATATTTTTTGTTTCATAATTTTTTTTGTAAGTCTTGGTAACGAGTTACATTAGCGGAAATGTAAATATTTTTTAAAAAAATTGTGAAATTCCCAATTTTTGTTATTTTTTCGGGCTATTCATTGCATAATTATAATAATTTTGTAAACTCATTTCCATACCACCATGGGGTAGATAAAATGGCGCATTTTTTTATTGTGGTGTCCCAAGTAGGTCTATTCCACAGATATTCCAGCGATGGTAGATTTCGAAATGACGCTTGAGACGCGCAGAGTTCGACTAGTATTCTTAATTATGTTACATACCTATTCGTCATAGCGTAGTTGACCCCGGTTGGTTGATATTGGCATCTTAATAATAGTCTCCATCGTCAACGTCGTGATCTAACTCATTGCCTGTGGTACTGAGATTCTGGACTTCCATTGACAAAATCTCTTCATCTTCGTCCTCAATATCGATGTGAACCTCCGGCAAATTTTGGCATGTTTGACCATTACAGCACCCACACACAATAGAACACTTCAATCCAGCTTTCCTGCAGCCGCATGCAACGCCGCATCCCGATTTACAATTACATAAAATAATATTTAATCAAGTCTCGGGTGCTGATTTCTTTGTCATTATTACTTCCATTATGCTAATGTATTGTCCCAATCTAAACAACATATATCAAAATCGCTACTACTTGACCTTTTGCAGGGTAGAGGCCTTTTTTGTCCACCACTGACTGGACTATTATATCCCAAATAAGATGGGATCTTAACCAGGGGAATCTTTTTTAAGCATCAAGGTTAATAGTTTGAAAGTCTTCTAAGTTTGTCTTCTGAAAATTTACATTTTAAAATCATTTCAAAATAAGTAACGAACGTCAAGAAAAGTCGTAGTGAAGAAGCATAAAATGTCCGTGCGAGAAAAACATTCCATAACGGACACAATTCCGAACATCTGAAATAAACATTTAATTTAACTCACAATTAAATTTAACTCTCTATATTTATATATATTTAGCTAAATTGTATTAGTTTTTTTTAGGTACAACTCTTATTATTTTATTTTTAATTCTCTGCTATAATGTTTCTTACCTCACGAGTAAAGTAAATAATTACTAGTTATACTTAATTACTGTTATACTTTGTATACTGTATAACCTGTTATACTTAATTACGGTAATGATTATGTAAAAGCACATTAGGGAGTAAAAAAATAATAAATAAATACATAAGTGAATGAATGAATGAATGAATGAATGAACGAATGAACGTATGAAAGAACGAACGAACGAACAAACGAACGAATGAATAAATAAATAAATACATTTAAAAAAAAATAATAATAAAAAAAACAAATAAACAAACAAACAAACAAATAAACAAAACAACAAACAAATAAATAAAATATTTACTTACTTTTGCAAAGCAACTTACTGGCAGTCGGAGAACTCGCCGCATACTGCAAAAATTCCTTCTTCATACCCGGGAGGTAGATATCTATATCCGTATACGGCATTTCACCTCCACCCTCTTCCTGGGACCCTGGTTCCACCTTGATGGAAACACTCTCTGGGTTGGGAAGATCCATGGCCCTCTATGATAACTTCCCGGTTTGATATAATTATCGCATTTGGTCCCAGATCAAAATAAAGTAGACCTGCAATAGAACGTTCATTTATTTATTGTTTTTGTGTTAAATTAAAAAAAGAACAGACATTCATAAGGGTCATTCATAAACCCCATTTACGAGTGGATATAAACGAGCCTTAAGTAATCTCTATAAAAAATAAAAAAACATTTTCATTTGAAACGAAATATCCAACGCCCCGGAGGCGATCCGCAGGTCTACGATTCTTTAAGGGCCAGGTTTCACGATTGCTTTGTGAATTTATTCAGTAATGAGTGGACATTTGAGGGGAGGTGTCGCGCGCTCTCATTGTAGTTTCGTCCGCGGAACGAAAATATTATCCATGTATGTTATAGAAGGAATAAATGGGGAAATGGGTGTTATACAAGCAATCAACCAGCCAGTAGAAATTAAATAATTAATTATTTTATCGTATCGAAGTATATTAATACGTCAATGCCCGATAGTTAAAATTTGAGAATCCCACTTCGATGACATCTCTGACGTCGCGGGTTACCAAAACCCTATGTTCCATTCTCTGTACGTGAAAGTTTGGGACAAAACTACTAATGTGATTTATCATAACGCCTATTCGGTTGAATTGAAGAACCCCACTCTAATTACATTTCTGACGCCGCGGTATATCTAAATCCTCTCTTCCATCGCTGTGCGTGAAAGTTTGGGACTAAGCTGCTTTTGTGATTTGTGGCCGCCCGCTCGCATGCTTGGTTTCGCGTAACTGCCGTATGGCGTTGGGCGTATGGGCGCTGCGGTCGCTGTCAGCGGATTGTCTAGAGATGGTCGATATTCCTGTCACGGTTACTTCGTCACTGGTTCAAGGAACCGGATATTTTTGGAACCAGTTCCTACTGGAATTATTATAAAAGTTGAATACATTGTAGGTGGATATTTGCTTTTATAGTTTTTTGGTAAAATCATAATATTATTTCAACCAAATAAGTTAGTTAATATGTAGATTTTTTATATATTTAAAAAAATGCTTTTTTTTTAAAAGAAAGACAAACATTCCCGGGTTACGAATAACCCAACAACATTTGAAAATCTCCTACTACCACCACACTAAGCGGAAGATGTTGCTTGTGTTGTGATGGAGGACTTAGCCAGCCGAGGGATCGAACACGGAACGCCTGGGTGGGACCCAAACGCGATGCCCACACAACCACTGACCGGTCTTTGATAATATTTTGGTAAGAGTAAGTTTAGCTAGATTTCATTAGATGTTATTATTATTATTATATATATATTATAATAATAATAAATATTATAATATATATATTAGATGTTATTATTATTATATATATATTTTTTAATTTCCGTGAACGTTTATATAAATTTTACAAATTAATTTAGATAAAAAGAAATCATTTCAGAGGTATTTTTTTAACATTAGCTCCACACAGGAGACCCTGAGGAAAACAATTTCCCCTCGGGGCCTATGTTATCGTTGGGGATGCTGTGTGGATGTTCTTTTTAGAGAAAAGAAGGAGAGGAAGTTCTGGGAAGGAAAAATATGAAGGGTGAGTAGGAATCTGGGGGTCGATGTGTCCAGAAGTGACGGACGTATGAATGCATATCTCCCACTGCGCTACAAGGCGATGAGTCGAGAGAGTCCTGTTGAAGAGGTAAAATGTCTCCATCAATCAGTCTCTACCAATCCGAACCGCCACGCAGTAGATGGGCAAACGCATGTGCCGCCAAAATATAGACAAACCTTACCCTATGAACCCGGGCACCCCCGCTAAGTCACCAAACGTCGCGAACCACTTAGAGTTACCTATGGCAAAGGTGTTGATTATCCAATAAATGGTATTGGGAAGAAACATTTGTCTCTTTTATTCATTACTAAGAAGATACAATTTATTATTCGTGTTTTTGTTTTTGATTTGATTTTATTACTTACATTATTTATTTTGACTATATTTTATACTTGACGATTTTATTTTGAGTTTTAATTGATAATATTTTATTCGAATTGATTTTATTATTTTTTGGAGTTTTAATATTAAGATTATTTCCTTTAATTTGAATGCCGACTTACATTATTAATCTATTTTTACATTATTAATTTATATTTTATTTATATTGTATTGTGTGTATTGAATTAGAGATTTGATTTAATTATTTTTTATGTAATTTAATTGTATTTATTTTATTTTAGTTTAATTTATTTTATTTTCTGTTTTATACTGGGGGCACTGCTGAAAACCAACTATATTCCAGGAGAAATCCTGAATTCTAGCTGAACAGTGACCTTTACGGTAATAGAATCAATGATTAAGAACAAAATGTGTAATGTTGTAATAAATCTATTGATGAATAAATGTTTTTATTATTATAAATTTTCTTATTTTGTCATTGACGTGGATGAACGAGATTTAGGTATGCTGAGTTGATTCTTTTCCGATATTCTACTCACTGTCCGCGGTCTTATTATACAGAATGTCTACTATTATATATCCACATATTAAATGTAGGTGTTTTGTAGTTTTATATTCACAGTTGTTATTTTTGCATAAGGGCGGAGCCTTATAGATGGTCACCAACACTTGGGGAAATTGGGCGAAGCCCGAAAAAAAGCCGCCCTCAGGACCTAGCAGCAAAAACCCGCGGAGCGGGTAACTGCAAGTAAAAATTAATGTTTCTTTGTTTGTTCCTCGTGCGGAACCTAAAGCATTCATCCGATAGCGATTTGTCGTGTACATGCTCTTGAAGATCTATACATATAGCAAGTGGGCTCTAGCGTTATGAAATTATTTCCTGTACCACTTATCCGATTGTGATGAAACTTTGGTGAGTTGTTATGTGCACACCCGCCTATGTTTTTGTAAATAACAGTGAGCACTGGCGTCATGAAATTTATAAAAAAATACATCCAAAATTAATGTTTCTTTGTTTGTCCCTTATTCGGTACCCAAAGCATTCATCTGAGTGCGATGAAACTTTGGCGGATTTTTCGTATACGTGTACATGCCCTTAAAGGTTTCTATATATTTTAGTGCAAGTGAGCTCTAGCGTTATGAATTTATTTCCTGTACTATTTATCCGATTGTGATGAAACTTTTGTGAGTTGTTAAATGCACACCTTCGTAATTCCTTATACGGTACCTAAAGCATTACTCCGATTGCAAAGAAACTTTGGTGATTTGTTGTGCACATACCTGTAATGGTTTCTATATGTAGTGCTGAGCTCTAACGTTATAAAAATATTTCCCATACCATTCATTCGATTGCGCTGAAACAATAGGTGATTTGTTGTGCACACGCCCGCGAAGGATTCTATATACACATAGTGGTGAGCTCTGACGTCATGAGATTTGTAGAAATATTTACAATATTTCCTTCTCATCCCCATTCTCCTTCAGCCACACAACATACCCCAATTGGGGATGCCATAGTCTCACTGACTCCAGACGGGAGCAGGTGGGACTTTTGTGAGGTATTCATATAAAAAAAGGAGTGGCGGACGTATGAATCCATCTCTCCCACAGCGAGGCAAAGCGATGAGTCGAGAGAGTCAAATAAATTTTGGGTAATTTGTACACGAGCTGCCAATAAGAAGGAACAGCCTCAGGAGCACATGTGCTTCAAGAATTATTCAGGGTCGTCTACCGCGATGGAATCCTTGTTCTACCGGTATTTCAGATATGGAAGATGCTCCGAAGAACTAGCGTCATTGATCCCTTCGGCACCGGTGCAAAGTCGGGAAACACGCCAAACGCGCGCCCAACATATATACACGGTCGAAATTTGTCACATGAGAACGGGTCGCTTCTACCACTCGTTCTTGAGTTCAACAGCTCAGCTGTGAAACGATTTGCCGGCCTCTGTGTATCCTCCTTCATACAATGTGGGTCTCTTTTTTATTTTTTTTTATTCTTAATTTGAACTCCCGCTAAACTGCCAAAGCAGTTTGTCAGCAGGTCAATTTAACAATAATTATAATATAATGCTAAAGTACACATATTACAAGAAACCACAATATGCAAAATAAGTACAGAAGAATAACTTATGATATAATAACAAAACAAAGGCATATGGAAAAAACATACAGAGGAAAAACATTTTTAGTAACTACAATGCAACGGCATAAAATATTCAGACAGACAGTTTTAACACAGGCAGATTACTCATATTTATATTTATACATAAGATAAGATTACAAAAAACTATCAATATGAAAAAGCTTGATCTATTAACCATTTTTTAATTTTTGTTTTAAATTCGGTGGTGCAATTTGATTGATATTTTATGTGCATTGGAATCTTATTAAATATGGTAGGCACAAGATAAGAAAAAGTCCGTTGTCCATATTTATTTGTAATTTTCGGAATGGACATACCCTCATTTTTACTAAATCTTGTGCCATGTGTATGATCTACTTTTTCTTTGTATATTGAATCAGACGTTAGGTTTTGGCATACAATTTTAAACCATAATATTCCTCGAACGGGTAATATATTGACTGACTCATACAATAATTTTGTATCTCTTCTTTGTGCATAAATATTTTTGCTTACCAAAAGCTTGGTCATGGAGTTTTGGATTGATTGAATGTATTTTCGTTGTTTGTTTTTGGGGTGTTATGCCGTGTTGTGCTACCTCCTTATTTAGCCGACGTTTCGGACAGCGTTGCAGTGTCCATCATCAGGGCAGATCCGGCAGATCCGTCGATGTCTGCCGGATCTGCCCTGATGATGGACACTGCAACGCTGTCCGAAACGTCGGCTAAAGAAGGAGGTAGCACAACACGGCATAACACCCCAAAAACAAACAACGAAAATGCCTTTGGCCGTGAAAATCTAAAAACGTATCTGATTGAATGTAACCTATATTTGTCTTGCATGAGTTTCCCCAGGATGTTATTCCGTATCTGATTGTAGATTTCGCTAGTGATAAGTAGATTATTTTTAACGTACTTATAGGCATAAAATATTTAATTTTGTAAATTCGCCCCGCAATAGCTCGTAGGCGTTTGCAGATGTTGCTTATGTGAGTATCCCATTTCATATGTGCGTCTACAGTTATCCCTAGATATACATACTTTTGTACTTGTTCAATGGTTCCACATTTACAGGACTGTGAAGAATTGTGTATACTTTCAAATGAATGCGATCTTATCATAGGCGTGATGGTATATTTGGCATGTGGTGATCGTATATGCATTAATTTAGTTTTTTTGGAATTAATTATAAGGCCCGCGTCATGTGACCATTTCTGTAAGGAAAGGAAAACGTACTGCATAAGTTTTATTGCAAAGAGTAATTCTTCATGCGAAATGACTAGCGCCGCATCGTCGGCATAAACGTAATGTTAACAAAGGTGTAAATTTTATTCATGAGTGAAACAAATATTATATATAATGTTGGACCGAGAATTGACCCCTGCGGGACTCCTGTTGACATATATTTAGCTTTCCTCAGGGCCTCCTGTGCGAAGTTATAAATAAAAATAAAAAAAAAGATTCGACTATTATTGTTGAGAGGTTTAAAAATTCCGTACGACTAACACTGTTTAACACAAGTACTAAAGATAAAATTAATATCATTCTAAAATCCACAAGTCTTGGCAATTTTTGTAGGATATTATGCTGAATATTTGCATTCCAAGTTTACATTTAGTTGATTTTATATCTTTTAAAAAACACAGAATTTGTATTAAATTCTGTGTTTTTTCGTTTATGTGCGTCATTCTACTTTTAGTTTATCTAAGCTAATATTTTGAAATATATTCTTTCTTGAGTACGAAAAAATTTGTCTAAATAAACTTTCAAAAACAAAACCATCTTTTGTCATTTCTATCGCACGTACTTAAAAATATTTGTCCCAACTTTATTTTATGATCTCCCTTTATTCACACCAATTATTTTCCGGTAATATTATAAATACAATTATTATTACCATTATATAAACCATACAATCCACGTCAAAACATTATTAGATCTAAGTCAAGTGGTGATAAACTTTCCTAGTTGGACAGGCAAAGCTTCCTAATCTGTAATCTGTACTTTCTTTTGCATCTATCTATAATAAATAAATAAATAAATAAAAAATAAAGTCACATTAAGTAAAAAACTGAGACGTCAAAAAAGGTTCAGAACGTAAAAGATGTTTCTATGTATCCATTCCATTGCTAATGTGATTTTTAGTCTGTCAAGCTGTATCCATTATCTAGTAAACAAATTTAAATTTCATAGAGCAAGTGTATTTTTTATTTATACTTTATCAAAATGCTGAATGGTTTATTAATTTTGTGTCAATCTTACCTGAGTCTGCTCCTAATAGACGGCTGAAAGTGCGGGTGGCTAGCGGCCGTTGCAAGTACCAAAAATACCTAACTGCAGTGAAACCGAGTTTTGATACCCCCACCTTAATAACGATCAAGAGTTATTCGTTTCGCGCCATCAACGAATGAAAAATTACTCGTCGTCTCGGCGAACGTAGTCGAATGTTTCATTTTTACATATTCTTCAATGCCGAAGGGTTGAAGAGATGGGCATGTTTTGACGTTTCTATGGTGTGAATTTGAAATTACGACAGCACTTCCTTCGAAATGGCTAGCGGGTATTTTATTTAAAACCAAAAACAGTTGGTAACAACCGCGGAAAGGAAATTTAACTGTTCTAACACATGCAAAACGACATTGCAACAGATTATTAACCTCTAACAGATCTGGAAAATAAATAAATATATATTTTTTTATTTTAGTTATTAGATAAAAAAAATACATACACATAGTAAGGAATCTTTCACCGCAGAACTAGGAACTAGGAACTGTCCAACTATACAACATTGGCTGCTCTATTTCAGTATATAGTAAGCTTGATGATGTCAATTATTGACAATAAGTAAATGCAAGACACAAAAAGGATGTAATGATGGAATTGATTAAATGGAAAAAGTTAAAGTTTTCTACAGAGTTAATATTTAATAAACTTGATAATCGCTTCGTTGTAACTTGTGACAGTGGCTGTAAATCTTACATATTTATTTATTTATTATGGATAGATACAAAAGAGAGTACAAATTACATATTAGGAAGCTTTGCCTGTCCAACTAGGGAAAGTTTCCCGTTCCAGGACAGACAAATTGACAGGTTTAGTTCATATTATTCCTACACACATAATTACATAACAAAAACAAACAACAAGAAATTTCATTTTTCTCTGAAACTAAGTTGTGTAATGAAGAAATATATAAATATATACATGCATTTTTTTCATGACAAAGTAGAAACAGCAATCTGGCAGCGTATATTCTATTCGGGTTTACCGAATTAACCTGGTAACATATAATATATTTAGATTTACAGAGTATGAGATAAATAGGAAAATTGGTAGTATTGAAAAGTGTAAACCAGGTACCTGATAACACAAGATGGAGGAATTACAATAATATTTACAACATAAAGATATGATTTTATGTTAGTCTATGTGTTTAGAAGTGTGAACTTATAATACATAGTACACATTAGAGAAAATACATTAAAATTTACGTGAAATAATTATTGGCAAAATTCGCAATGATTTTTGGGTCAGAGATGTTCACGTTATTGATGTTTAATGATTTAATATCATAAGATTTATTTATTTTTGTTTTAGAAATATTGTGAAATGCTTCCCATAAACATTTTGGAGTAAAGTTATTTTCGTAAATGATTTTTTTATAATAATTTTCTTTCGCCGATTGAATTAGTTTTTTGCAAAAGTTCCTACATTTGAGCTTGTACTATAATATTTTCAGGGCACCTATTCGCCTTTTCATGAAGTAGGTCCCTAATGTTAATCGATTTGGTAAGGCCAGGGGTGATCCATGGCGTGAGTTTTATTTGCTTATATGGATAAGTTTTTTGCTGGTATTTTACATATATATGAATGTAATTTTGTGATAAATTCATTCATTGATTCAATTTGGGAGGCGGGAATGGGTACCGCCGCCCCGGGAACAACTTATTGGATAACCAACGCCTCTGCCATAGGTCACCCCAAGTGGTTCGCTACGTTTGGTGACTTAGCAGGGGTGCCCGGGTTCATGGGGTAAGGTTTATCTAGGTCTTTGCAGCGGATGATCTAGACACACTGAACCCTACCTCATACCTTTTTCCTTCCCAGAACTTCCTCTCCTTTCTTTCCTTAAAAATACCCACCACACAGCATCCCCAAAGATGACATGAGCCCTGAGGAAATTATTTTCCTCAGGGCCTCCTGTGTGGACCAAATGTAAAAAAAAATAAAATTGATGGGTCGGCATCAGTTTGGTCTAGAACATTTTGCCAGTTTTCTGAGCTCAAGTCCTCAATTAAGTTATTATATTTTTATTTTAAACTTATTAACTTAAAGAGTTAAACCTCAAATTATAATATTTTAATAATCGAAAATATTAATAATCCCTCTCAGTATAGACCCATTACATGTTTACCGACAATATATATAATTTTAACCTCTTGCTTGACAGATTTAATATATAATCATTTAGATGAAAAAAATATTTTATCTGAACAACAAAAAGGTTGTCGCAGAAAACATATGGGATGTAAAGAACAATTAGTTATTGATTCTGTAATTCTAAAACAGATTCAAAATAAAAAACGTAATTTACATACTTGCTATATAGATTACCAAAAGGCTTTTGATAGTGTCCCGCACTCGTGGCTTACCAAAGTATTAAATATATATAAAATTAATCCAATGATTATTAGCTTTTTAGAAAATATTATGTCTTTTTGGAATACAGATTTATTTATCAATTTAAAAGGTAAGAAAATAGTAGTACCGGGCATTTCAATTAAAAGAGGAATTTTTCAAGGAGACTCGTTGAGTCCTCTTTGGTTTTGCTTAGCATTAAATCCTCTATCTAAAATGTTAATAAAAAGCAAGTTTGGAATAAAAATTAAGGGAAATATAGGAGAGAGTAGTACAATTTCGCATCTATTATATATGGATGATATAAAATTATTTTCAAATTCTGAATCAAATTTAGAGAAAATGATTAAGGTAGTTAAAATTTTTTCAGATGAAATTAAAATGACTTTTGGTTTAGATAAATGTAGAACGATCCATATTGGGAAAGGCAAAATTATAGATGGAGATGAGGGTATATTTAGAAATTTCAAAATTAAAAGTATGAAAGGGGATGAGGTTTATAAATACTTAGGATACCCGCAATCGAATAGATTAGATCATACTAGTATTAAAAATGATATTAGGATTAAATTTCAAACTTCCTAATTTTTAAAATGCAATCTATCTGCTAAAAATTTAGTAAAGGCAATAAATAGTTGGGCAATACCTCTATAAACGTACTCATTTGGTATAATTAAATGGTCTAATACAGATTTAGATAGCTTAGAACGATTAATTAGAACTACGTTAACAAAGTTTAATTGTCATCATCCAAATTCAGCTATAGAACGAATTAATTTACCTAGAAATTTAGGAGGTAGAGGTATAGTCAAAATAACTTCTTTAAAACAAAATCAGGTAGAAATGTTAAGAATTTTTTTCCATAGAAAAGCTAATAGCTCAGAGTTGCATAAAATAATTTGCAAGGCAGACAGAAATATTTCACCTTTAAATTTATACGACGAGAATGCCAACATTTTTATAAATACCAACCAGGAATTATTAGATTCCTGGTCAAATAAAATTATTCACGCAAAACACTTCAATTATCTCAACCAAACGTATGTTGACAAACTTTCGTCAAACAAATGGTTGAGTATTGGAGAGTTGAGCGCAGAAATAGAAGGATTTATGCTTGCTATTCAAGATAGAGTCATTAATACCAAAAATTATAGGAAGCATATTATCAAAGATCCAAATCAAATTGATGATTTATGTAGAAAATGTATGGCTTTTCCGGAAACTATAGAACACATTATATCAGGATGTTCTATATTAGCGCCGTCTGAGTAAACATTTAGGCACAATCAGGTTTTAAAAATAATTCACCAAAGTTTGGTAATTAAACATAACTTGATTGACTGTCATAATATAGTACCATATTATGAATACGAACCAAATTCATTTTTAGAAAATAATTTCTTTAAAATTTACTATGATAAAACTATACTAACAGACAGACCAATTGGTCATAATAGACCTGATATAGTTTTACATGACAAAATTAAAAAATAACTTATATCATTGATGTAGCTATTCCAAATTCCTGTAATATTCAAAAATCTGTTTCTGAAAAAATAAGAAAGTATACAGATTTAGGAAATGAAATTAAAAGAATTTGGCATTCTCAGACTAAAAAATATTACCTTTTGTTATTTCGGCTACTGGCATTATACCTAGCTCTCTTATTAAAAATTTAGGCATATTAGATTTGTCAAAGAATTTGTATATAAAAATGCAAAAATCAGTCATTTTAAATACATGTAGAATTACGAAAGATTTTTTAAATATTTATATTGAGGGATCAGTAGGATTTATCGGTCAAATTAGGAGTTCCACAGAGCCGAACCCTCTGATATGAAAATATCTGGAGACGGTGAATTATATTCCCATTTAATAGTTTGGTAGATTAACGTGTTGTTCTTGTATTGTTTTGTATTAATTATACTTATATAATACACTTGAATAACGTGGATTTACTAGATGATCATTTATATGGAAAAGTGTATGAAAGGGTTTAGTTTTTCCTATGGGAAAAACTAAACCCGTTCCTGTAAATCTGGTGAATAAAAAATGAAGATTTTATTAGCGAAAGTCAATCGAAAATCCGAAACAGAAAAATCAGAAAAAGATACGGATACATCTGGGACGTCCCATTATCTTCATTAATTAAAATATTATAAGTTATTATAGTTTATTCTTGCAACATGTTTAATTTTAGCAGGATTAGGAGGTTTATTTTTAAGGCAGAGTGCTGTTAATAATTGATTGCAGTGAACTCAGAAAAGTGTCAATATTTTGAAAAGAGGGTGATCTGTATATTGCAAAAATGCATAAGTTATTATTCATTACAATTTTCAGGCAGTTGGCTGAAAATTGTATTGAATAATAACATAGAAACCCCCAAGTACTCTTGGATAAGATTTGAGATTTTCAAGGCCGAAAATGTTAAGTATAGTGATTAATGCCCTGGTATAACCTGGTTGAAAATGTTAAGTATAGTGATTAATGCCGTATTGCGCTACGTCCTTCCTTAGACAATGTTTCGGACAGCATTACAGCGTCCTCCTGTAATGAACTCTCGTCTATCGCGTGGTATTGTATAACCTGGTTGAAAATGTTAAGTATAGTGATTAATGCCGTATTGCGCTACGTCCTTCCTTAGACAATGTTTCGGACAGCATTACAGCGTCCTCCTGTAATGAACTCTCGTCTATCGCGTGGTATTGTATAACCTGGTTGAAAATGTTAAGTATAGTGATTAATGCCGTATTGCGCTACGTCCTTCCTTAGACAATGTTTCGGACAGCATTACAGCGTCCTCCTGTAATGAACTCTCGTCTATCGCGTGGTATTGTATAACCTGGTTGAAAATGTTAAGTATAGTGATTAATGCCGTATTGCGCTACGTCCTTCCTTAGACAATGTTTCGGACAGCATTACAGCGTCCTCCTGTAATGAACTCTCGTCTATCGCGTGGTATTGTATAACCTGGTTGAAAATGTTAAGTATAGTGATTAATGCCGTATTGCGCTACGTCCTTCCTTAGACAATGTTTCGGACAGCATTACAGCGTCCTCCTGTAATGAACTCTCGTCTATCGCGTGGTATTGTATAACCTGGTTGAAAATGTTAAGTATAGTGATTAATGCCGTATTGCGCTACGTCCTTCCTTAGACAATGTTTCGGACAGCATTACAGCGTCCTCCTGTAATGAACTCTCGTCTATCGCGTGGTATTGTATAACCTGGTTGAAAATGTTAAGTATAGTGATTAATGCCGTATTGCGCTACGTCCTTCCTTAGACAATGTTTCGGACAGCATTACAGCGTCCTCCTGTAATGAACTCTCGTCTATCGCGTGGTATTGTATAACCTGGTTGAAAATGTTAAGTATAGTGATTAATGCCGTATTGCGCTACGTCCTTCCTTAGACAATGTTTCGGACAGCATTACAGCGTCCTCCTGTAATGAACTCTCGTCTATCGCGTGGTATTGTATAACCTGGTTGAAAATGTTAAGTATAGTGATTAATGCCGTATTGCGCTACGTCCTTCCTTAGACAATGTTTCGGACAGCATTACAGCGTCCTCCTGTAATGAACTCTCGTCTATCGCGTGGTATTGTATAACCTGGTTGAAAATGTTAAGTATAGTGATTAATGCCGTATTGCGCTACGTCCTTCCTTAGACAATGTTTCGGACAGCATTACAGCGTCCTCCTGTAATGAACTCTCGTCTATCACGTGGTATTGTATAACCTGGTTGAAAATGTTAAGTATAGTGATTAATGCCGTATTGCGCTACGTCCTTCCTTAGACAATGTTTCGGACAGCATTACAGCGTCCTCCTGTAATGAACTCTCGTCTATCGCGTGGTATTGTATAACCTGGTTGAAAATGTTAAGTATAGTGATTAATGCCGTATTGCGCTACGTCCTTCCTTAGACAATGTTTCGGACAGCATTACAGCGTCCTCCTGTAATGAACTCTCGTCTATCGCGTGGTATTGTATAACCTGGTTGAAAATGTTAAGTATAGTGATTAATGCCGTATTGCGCTACGTCCTTCCTTAGACAATGTTTCGGACAGCATTACAGCGTCCTCCTGTAATGAACTCTCGTCTATCGCGTGGTATTGTATAACCTGGTTGAAAATGTTAAGTATAGTGATTAATGCCGTATTGCGCTACGTCCTTCCTTAGACAATGTTTCGGACAGCATTACAGCGTCCTCCTGTAATGAACTCTCGTCTATCGCGTGGTATTGTATAACCTGGTTGGTGTTGTATAGCTAATATAATATTATATCACGAATATTGTAAAATGGGATTAATTATTTTAATACATATACCAACTTAGGGGGGATGGGTCTAACAGCCGTTGTGGCCAACTTTTCAATTGATAAATCTGAGTATACCGAGAAGCGCCACTCAGTCAAGTGATCCTATAGAGATCCTCAGTAAACGCTCCTATTTGCCTGTGTCCAACGTAATAACTTTGACTACTCGTGTGTGGGACCTTCCTGTTTATAATAGAGAATAAAATGACGTCAAAGTAAACACTTTTCATGTTAAATTAATATTAAAACGTTAATAATTGTATTTATTATTTACATAAATTATTTCTTTTAAATAGTGTAATACATAAACTGACATTTTATATTTTTTAAGCAAACGTATTTAATATGTTGAAAATAAAGTGTTGGCTTGACTTTCTTTTTTATTTATTTTACAGTTTGACCATAGTCTGACGTTTAACAGCTGTTCTATTACGATTTTGTTGGATGCGGATGGGCAAATTTTGAAACAGTTTCGATTTCTAATGTGAACATTTCCAGTTGCAGAGAATCATAAAGCTACAAGCAATTGATTTCATGACAAAATTGGGCGCAAAACATATAAAAAAACACATTTTATGTCATCTTAAAACGGTTGGAAAATCCTCCCATTATTTATTTCGATATAATTAATATCTGCCTATTATTGCCTCTTGTGTGACCCTATAATATAATCAACATGCATTTTCGTCCATCCTACAATATCTACTGTAGTCAATATGTCCATAATTCAAATTAAAAAACGCAATTCTAAAAAACCGGCAGGAGTGTGAATTTGTGTAAATGAGATGACATAGAGATGACAGATGTCAGACTCTGTTGGCAGTTTTTATAAGTACGGCATCCTCAGGAAACCCCAATCCACCAGGGTAGCTTCCTTACGTTGAGTAGTGTATGGCAATGATTGTGGTTTGGAAAGAATATATTTATGCATTTGAGTAGGGTTGAGCCGAGATTTCGACTCAGTAGTTGATTATTACGATTGGACACAACGGCTGTTACTTAGTCAATATAAGTACTACTTACGTACGAGGCGAAGTGCGGGGGTCGATTCCAAAGGGTTGAAGAAACGTCATCAGAAAAGTACAAGTGCAAGGATTTTAATGACTTTGGGAAAAAAATGTGATGGCCATTAAAATGACTCAAAACTGTATAAATATAACACAGATATTAACAACAGATAATACAATATTACTTCAGAAAAGTAGAGCAAACCTGGTATTGCGCGACGACGCGATGCGAGAATGCCGAGAATCAACGGAAACGTCACGAGCAGGGTTGCCAGTACTTACCTTCTAAAATACGTGCAATAAATGTTCAAATTCCCCAAATCAGGGAGAACAAAATAATAAATTTAAACTCTTTTATAAATTAAGAACTTATGGCTAAAACTTTGTATCCACCGGTTCTTAGATCAGTGTTACAAAACTATATGTACAATGCATCTGACCAAAACGTGATGCTGCCTAAAGATGTACATGTACATGTCCTTTATTTTTTTTTCATTTATTTTTTTTTAAATCATATTTTATCATACATTATATAAGGTTTAAAAATAGGTAACATCTAAACAACTAATTTTCACACGATGAGACCAATAATTTTCAAACACTTTATATTATTCTAATACTTTAAATTATTCTAATACTTTAATAACAACACACTATTGCCATATTTTGTGTTAACATTTTGTTAGGAAAAAACTTCAAACTTCCTCCTTCCTTTTTCGTTGTTTGTTTTTGGGGTGTTATGCCGTGTTGCGCTACCTCCTTCTTTAGCCGACGTTTCGGACAGCGTTGCAGTGTCCATCGGGGCAGATCCGGCAGATCCGACGATGTGTAGTAAATACGTATCTTCCTCCTTCCTTTATATTCCTTCTCGAATAGCCATCAATGCCACTACAGTACCTGTATGAAAGCGATTTCTATTTTCTGTTTTCAAATTTTTAAGCACACTGAATTTCTTCTCAACGGAAGTGTTTGAAAATGGTACACGAGCAATAACTGTTTAAGCGCCATTCACATGGTTCACTAATCGCTCATTTCCGCATTTCATTCGGCCTAGTTTACTCGGAATGACACGTCTGAACATGAAATGAATCGAAAGTGCCGAACACTGCCGAATGAAATCTTCAAGTGAACCGATCCAACAATTTAGGATATTTTCATTCGGCATCCTTCACTTGCGCGCGCATGCGCGCGGAAGAGAGCAAGATGAACGTGATTCCAGCTTTAGTAGCAAAGACTGATATACCGGCCCATCGACAATGAACAATTGAAGAAAGTGATCATAAAAGTCATTTGGGCTTGACGGTTCCTACATAACATGAACGCCGGTGGATGATTAAAAATGGCAACACGTAGATTTCATAGTTAGAGCGATTTTTTCTTCATTATGTGATTTCTATGGATAAATCCCGATGTGCTTGCTGTCACTTTTCTTGGTTATGTTATTTCAGATTTACTCGTTTCGCCGATTTGTACACATGGAACGAGAACAATCCGCCCTTCTCTCAAGAAATTCTTTAACCTTAAAAATTCTTTAACCATTATAAAGTTTTAAAAAACTATCAGAACTTACGTAAAAGAATGGATTCCACCACCATCAAGTTAGAACCAGGCGCAAGTGCAGAAGAGTGTGTTGCTGTGATATTTACGGAAATCGATATAGACTATCCTTTTGTAAAAAAAGAAGGTAAACTTTCGATCGAACTGGCCACGCTTAATACGAATGTTTTTTTCAAAAAACTTGAGATTCACCAGATAAATTACAATTTTGTGCATTCGGGGCGATGGAAAATATTGCAATCAAAATTTCAATTACGTAAAATGAAAATATAATGTCGCATACGAGAACGCGACATTTCGCGGCCATTCTCAACACTTGCTGTCATTTTGTTGTGATGTATAAAAGTGAATATGGCTAGGAGTGTGCGCCGAGACAATGTTGTATACCGTCTATCCTCTCTGCCTACCCCTGCGGGGTAGGGAGTTAGTTTAAATCTAAATGGAAAATATATATATAAAAGAAAGAAAACGAGAAGACTTGACAACATAACCGAGGGGTTTATTGATGTCAAATTCGAGATGTCAAAAGGAAGTATTTTGGGTCCAATTCTGTCAGAATATATTAAAAAAAACATTACAATAACACGTCAAATCATTAAATATATTATACACATGTTACAATAATTTGTAGGAGTCCACAAAGTGTTGGTTTAAATTGTATTTTAGATTATAAAGGGAATCAGCGAATATATCTACAATACCACCAAACTTGTTGCCTAAATCATTCATCCTATTGATAAGTGAGTTTGATTGATAGTTGGTTGTGTATGTGTTGCAAAAGAATGTTACATTTTGTCTAGTATTCCTTGTCGGTACATAGAGTTTAATAGTAGCAACGATGGCAGGGCTGTCAATTAGGTTGTTCATGACTCTGTATAATAAAATTAAGTCTGAAGTGATTCTTCTGTCTGACAGCGTAATTAAATTAAGTCTATTCATCAAACTTAAATAATTAATGTTTTCTACTGCAATTTTCAGTTTGAAATTTAAGTACCTAAGAAATTTGTGTTGAACCCGTTCTATTTTGTTAGAGTGTACTTTATAGAAAGGGGACCAAATAGGTGAATTATATTCCACTTGACTTCTAACTAATGAAATATAGAGTGTTTTCATGCAATCCAAGGACTTAAAATCAGTTAGGGCTCTACAAAGGAAGCCAAGAATCTTTAAAGCCTTATTAGTTATATCATCTATATGTGATGTGAATGATAAGTTTGAATCGAATATAACTCCCAAATCGCGAATTTGTGACACTGGTGTCAATTTAACATTATTTAAATTATATTCATGTAAGATATGAGAATGAGTTCTGGAAAATCGTATTACTTGACGTTTCTCAATGTTCAAAAATAATGTATTTTGTTAGCATTACAATCACTTAATTAGCGTATTTACTTTATTGCGTTGTAGACCGTCATGTCGCGACGCGTAGCTTACTAATGAACTCTACTTGACAGCAGTGCGAACACTTTTTGGTGAGTCAAGTAGCGAGTTACTCGCCACTCGACTTACTACTTGTCAGGTCAGAACAAGGCATTATTGTATAAAGATAATAAAACATTTGTTATTATTATTATTAATTTTCCCTTGGTAATTAACTGCTTAAGCACCAACAGTAATTCTAGAGATTATATCTTCCTTATACAAACCTTTCCGATATTTTGTACCCGCTTAGCTACTGACTTGACTGACTGAGCTGTGACTTATCAGCACAAGCTTTATTAAATAATACGACTCAACCAACAAAAAATACAAGTATAAATCATGTAAATAGCACCTACCCACAACGAATTTTTAATGTAGTACATCTTTACACATATTATCAATATTTTGTTGTTGTTATTCCAGGTAGCGTTAAGGTGGAAAGTGTACCCATCAAGGTAGAACCAGGTACCATAGAAGATGATGGAGAGGGAATTCCTTATAAGGAAATAGACATAGACCTGCCAGATATCAAAAAAGAATGCTTAGAGCATTCTGGAAATATTGCTGTGACTCCAGCAGGTAATTTCGATTTTTGTTTGTTTGAATATGTTTTAATAATTTTGTCGTTTATTTATATAAATTTACTTATTGAGCTTAACACGAAATATATTTTTGCAGAAAAAATAACGGAAATGAAGATGAACCCTGGAGAAAAACCTCATTTGTGTTCCTATTGTAACTACTCCTGCTCAAACAAAACAAATTTTACAAGGCACTTAAGAACCCATACTGGAGAAAAACCTCATGCATGTCCCCATTGTAACTATGCGTGCTCAGAGAAATCAGCATTAAAAGTGCACTTGCGTATACATACTGGAGAAAAGCCTCAATCATGTCCCTTTTGTAACTACTCCTGCATACGCAAGTCAGATTTAACCATACACTTACGCACCCATACTGGAGAAAAACCTCATTCATGTCCCCGTTGCAACTACTCCTGCTCAAACAAATCAGATTTAACAAGGCACTTAAAAACCCATACTGGAGAAAAACCTCATTCATGTTTCCATTGTAACTACTCCTGCTCACACAAGTCACGTCTAATAGAGCACTTACGCACCCATACCGTAGTAAAACCTTATTCCTGTTCCTACTGTAACTATTCATGTTCTCAAAAGAGATATTTAAAAAGGCACGTGTTAACCCATACTGAAGAAAAGCCTCATTCATGTTCTCATTGTAACTACTCCTGCTCACGCAAGTCACATTTAATAGTCCACTCATGCACCCATACTGCAGAAAACCTTATTTATGTCCCATTGTAACTATTCTTACTTACCCAAGTCACATTTAACACTGCACTTACGCACCCATAGAAACTCACTTAAAAAAGAATGTCGAGTCAACCACTTAAATATCTTAAATATTAAAGTCCTACATAAGAACGGAATAGGTTTAAACCTTAGTCTTAAGACTTAACAATTTGGAAGCTTTAGAAATAAAAAAAACAGTAAATTCAATGGAAAAAATCATTAATAACCAACTAAATTTAACCTTTAGTCCAATTTTAAGTATGTTCCCCACGTCTTCACTTATCCCCCATTCCCCTCCTCTCTCCAACAACTGACGCTCTGTCACACTCTAGTATAATGTTTCTTTCTATCAAAACATTATGTATATATATATATATGTATTTTTAGACATTATTTTTGTAACAGTCCTGATGATGGTACGGAGGCACCAAAACCGGTAGACGTTAAATAAAAATGAAGTGACGTAAAACAAAGTATTTTCTTTTCATTTATGTAAAATGTCACAATGTGTTTGCTTCTTTTGAAAAAAAAAAACTTAAATATCGAATCAGTTATCACCGCATGCTTTGATGCGTAATTTTTTTTATTACAGACTATGAAATATGCATTTAAAAACCAAAGTTGATTCGTTAAAAATGAAAATTGAATTAGCAAAATATCTAATAATATGTTTTACACCACCCCAACCCAAACCAAATTAATGCAAACACAGCAGTTTCATTAGTCCTCGTTCATTTAATCTTTTATTTTTTATGCATAGCACAAAGGTAACAAATATTATAAGCAATAATTATTAGCCTGAAACACTCATCCAAATTGAGAAAATCTGCAAGCGGTAATTGTTGAATGAAACACTAGGAATATATTAGGTAGAGCTCCTGACCGGTAATCAGAGGGGTGCGGGTTCGAGTCCCGTCGGCGACATGTATCTTTTATCGGGCGATTTTTTCAATATGGATGAGTGTTTCAGGCTAATAATTATTGCTTATAATATTTATAAAATATCACTTTACATAAAAGAATTAAAATTATGGCTGAATGATACAAATGTTAACACACTTTTCCTATGAACTCTTTGGTAACTTGATGACTAACTTTATTTACATTCTTGAACCTATAACAAATAAATCAGCAATCAATTTTATTTTGCTCTGTTTCACTGTTTTACTAGGTACACTATTTTCACAGATACCTATATTCCTAAACCTGTACTTAAATTTTTTTGTTTATATTAACCACACACAGGCAGTTCCTTAGTGGGTTCCTATTACCTACTTTTGTCTATTATATAATTAATCGTATACTTACTTACCTATTGCTAACTTTAAAATATATTTTTCGTTTTGACATTTTTTTACATTTGACTTTACATTTCAATAATAATAAGTAAGGGAAACCCACTAAGGCGTGGCCTGTGCGTGGGTAATGTTTGTGTTTACATTTTATTTTTGTACCTAAAAATATCAGAATGCATCTAGAAAAACTAAGGTTAAAATATAAAAATATAAAAAAAGCAAAGATTATAATTAAAAAATTTCCAAAGATTGTACAAGAAGTGGAATACTTGAAATACATCGAAGTAAAATAATAAATAGGTAGTAAGATATTAAAAGATCTAGTAAAAGAAAAGCAAGTTCAATAACTATATTAAAACCGAAACAAATTTAATACAGAAACAAAAATAAGAATAACGTAAAAATTAAATTAATAATGCTTGAATATGTACATTGCTCAGTCACAATTTTAACTCTTTAATGTATTGAGCTGGTTTTGTTTTAACTTGAAATTTGTTTGGTAATATGTATATTAAAAGTGCGAGGTGCAATATAACTACTTTGAGTTTGCATTAGTTTGTTATTTGTTTGAGGGGCTATAAAATACATGATTTTTTCTAAAATTGATTCTGGGTTCAGATTTTTGGAATTTGTTTCGGTTTTTTAATTATATTTCTTGCTTTGTAGTTTAAATAATTTGCGAAGACAAAATAGTTGAGATTCCTTGTACAATTGACCTGTCGAAAATGTTCTCTCTTTATTATTTTATATAACCTTGATAATGTTACTTTGGACTATTTGTAACGGTTTTATAAATGTATCAAGGGCGCCACCCCATCCTAATATACCATAGATGATTGAGGATTGCACCAAAGAAAAATAAATCATTTTCAACTTGTCTATATTGAGTACTTCCTTAAGTCTGTAAAATATGTAGGTACGTAAGATATCTTAATTTAAAAACGGTGTTATTAACTAGCAGTTAAAAACCCGCTCCGCGGGTTTTTGCTGCTAGGCCCTGCGGGCGGCTTTTGTTCGGGCTTCGCCCAATTTCGCCAAGTGTTAGTGACCATCTGTAAGGCTCCGCCCATGCAAAAATAACAACTGTGAATATAAAACTACAATACACGTACATTAAATATGTGTATATATAATAGACATTCTGTATTATAAGACTGCGGACAGTGAGTAGAATATCGGAAAAGAATCAACTCAGCATACCTAAATCTCGTTCATCCACGTCAATGACAAAAAAGAAAATTTATAATAATAGAGGGATTGTTAGCAACAATTATTAACAGGAGTCGCTAATTTCGTTAGTTCCAGTTTTTGAAGAATAATAACATGAAAAAGTGTCTAAATTGAATCAAATTTGCTACTAGAGTGCAGTGTTTTTCTCGGGCTATCACGCGGTATTCTACCGAGATATGCTTATAAAGCGAGTTTTACAAAAAAAAAAAAAACGACACACAATCTACCTAGAATTTTATCACCTAGAAATGTTTTGAGAATCCGTACTAAAAAGGTGTTTAAGAAACTGAAATTTTGTGTGTACAATAAAACTCGGTGCAGAATTTATATCCTCGTCTGTTCTATCGATATTAGAACGGGGAGTGCCTCAAAAGTGATATCAAAACTGAAATTCTAAACTCTAATCGTGCATAAATGAACTAAATGAAAGTCTTAACTCTAATAAGTGAACTAAATAAAACAATAAACATCCCAGAATAAAATATCTGACAATTAGTGAATCCTTAACAAATTTGAATTGTGAATTAAACAATAAAAGTAGTGTTTTATGTCAAAAACAACTAAAATACACTCTAGTACATTTTGTTGACTTAAATCTCGCTGACACTCAACAGTGAATTAGCGCGAGTGCAAAGTGTAAAGTGTTTGGCTCCGGTTTCTGTGGAGAAGGGTTCAATCCTCGAACAAAGCATAATCTTTTTATTTTATTATTATATTTATAAAACACCTGTTCATAGATGGCGGCGAATACGTACACACACTAAACCAAAAATCATTCTAACGAGATACCCTACCAGTAAATGGCAGTAAATGCGTAATCTGAAAATTAAATAAAACTGCAAACAGGCGTGTAAGTACGGAAAGTTCTTACAGGTGTGCCGAAATTTTGCCCAACAACAGGCGCAAATAAAAATAAACATAAATCGATTAAATATTAAGCAATCCTTCACAACCTCTACCCAAAACTAGCACGAAAGAGACCACCAGACCTAACATACTGAACTATGTCAACCGGGCAAGTTCTGACTCACAACTAAATGCTCCAAAAAACTAACGATTGTCTCGGAAAAACGGAAACAAAGAATATTTATACCAACCGAAATTAACGAACAAAATCAATTTACAAAAATTCTCCCAATTCGGCTGGTCCCCACGGGAGCAATAGACCACCACCCTCTAACAGCAAAAACAAACGAAGTACTCAATATTGCAACTTTAAATACGAGAACCCTTAGAACCGAAGAAAGCCTACATGAGCTAGAAAAAGCTCTCGAAGAAATAAAATGGGATATCCTGGGCATAAGTGAGATGCGAAGACTAGGAGAAAAGATTGAGGAACGCACTGACTACATACTATTCCACAAAGGCGAAACAGCCGGTCAAAAAGGAGTAGGATTCATAATCAAACGGTCAATGAAACAATACATACAAGACTTAATTGGAATCTCTGATCGAATAGCCATTCTTAACATTGACATACCGGGAGGTATCCCGGTAAAAAAGTATGGTCAGTTTTACAAATTTATGCTCCAACAGAACAAGCAACGAAAATAGAAATCAAAATTTTCTATAAAGAACTAACACAG